>CP126196.1:2931666-4397500 GCA_030272155.1 Tetradesmus obliquus | reverse complement strand
AATGTTGGTGCATTGAGATGCTGTAGGACAGCCAGGTACACAAATCCCAGCCAACCCTGCAAGCCTGGGTATGCCTAGAGGTGCCTACAATGGTATGTAGCCACTTGCAACAACAGCCTGAAAGGGCTTGGCGGTTCACCGCCTCCATGTTGCATAACCAAATGGAGACAATGAACAGCCGAGTCTGGGCAAGCTTGTCCTGCCTACCCACTAGCTGCTACAGCTGATTGGGCACCAGTGACACTACGATGTTGGTCTCTGCCAATATGGCATCTGTTACAGTATGTTGGCTGATAATATGCTGTTTTCAGCTTCACCTGCTATGCGCACGAAGCCCCTCCTGTCCCTCAGCTAGCTTGCTGCTGCTGCTACTCCTGCTAATGCCGCAGCCACTTCTGCTGCTGCTGCTGCAACCATTCTTTTAGTCATGACTAGTGTCTATTGCTGCTACTGCTGCTGCGTGCCTGTGATGCGCACGAAGCCCTTCCTGTCCCTCAGCTTGCTGCTGCTGCTTCTGCTGCAGCTGCTGCTTCGCGCCACACACACCTGCTGACATGCTGCTGCTGCTGCTGCTGCTGCTCACCCACCCACCTGCGATGCGCACGAAGCCCTTCCTGTCCCTCAGCTTGATCTCCTCGTGGCTCTCCTCGCTCATGAACATCTCCGCAATTCCACCTGCAGCAGCAGCAGCAGCAGCAGGTCCAGCAGCAGCAGCAGCAGCAGCAGCAGCAGCAGCAGCGGAGGCAGCAACAGCAGCAGCCTCAGCTGTTTCTCCTCGTGGTTCTCGCCGCTCATGAGCTTCTTGAGCGGAGATGCTGAACATCTCCGCAATGCCGCCTGCGGCGGCGGCAGCAGCATCATCAGGCAGCTTGAGCCGCCTGGCGGCCTACAGTGGCCGCAGCACCCCTGTATGTCCTTCAAACTACATGAAAACTACGTTGAACACCTGGATCCTTCGACTGGAAGGCCTCAGGGGTGTGCATGTACTAGATGTAGCTGTGGTACATGTGCAAACACATATTATTTGGTTAGAACACTGGAGCGCATCAAGCCAGTAAGCAGCCCACCTGGCACCAGCCCCACTGAGCCCAGCTTCAGCTGTCTGATTGTCATGCTTTTTCGGGTGTCTGTTTCCCATGGAATTACTTACGCTCAGCCGCACCTGACACCAGCCCCACTGAGGCCAGCTTCAATCATCTGTGTGTCCATGCATCTAGTGCACATTTTCGTACTCAGTCGCACCTGGCACCAGCCCCACTGAGCCCAGCTTCATAGAGCCCTGTTGTGGCTCATACCATTCCGATGGTCCCAGAACCCACATGTAACTACCTCTTTTGCCAACCCTCATGAGCGGTAGATCCGCTCGCTGGGCGTGTGCCTGAGGTAGATGGCTCCTATACTTTGGTACTGGGATTGGTATTGTCAAAGCAGTCCTCTCACCTGGCACCAGCCCCACTGAGCCCAGCTTCAGCAGCCGCCGGAAGTTGTCCGCGGTGGCGGGCTGCGCCCCGATCCTGCGGCGGCAGCAGCAGCAGCAGCAACAGTTGCAAGCGGATGGGTTACACAGTATGGCAGCGTCTGTTCATAAGCCAGCGCGTGTAGCATCAGCCGCTAACAATCGTCAAGCAACGCCACTTACTGGAACACCCCCCACCCTCTTCCGCAACTCCATCCACCTTGGAATGCCCAAGTTGTTAAGTCAGGATGCAGTCGCATTGATATAAGAATGCATTGAGCTCACCAGGTCATGACGTGCCTCCACAGTGGCACATGAAAGACTGCATCTGCAGCCAGGCTGTAGATCTTGTGGCCAGGCCATGACTCAGTCAGGCTCACAGCGATCAGCTGGCTCAGCGGGAATGCACCTGCATTTTGAAATGCCAGCAGCAAGGGCAGTCCAGAATGTCAATCTTGTGCCAGGCCGTAGATCTTGTGGCCAGGCCACGGCTCAGTCAAGCTCACAGCGAGCAACTGGCTCAGCGGGAATGCACCTGCATTTTCAAGTTGCAGCAGCAAGGGCATCTCATGTTGCAGATACTGTGCCAGGCTGTAGATCTTGTGGCGGAGCCACGACTCGGTCAAGCTCACAGCGACCAACTGGCTCAATGCGAAAGCGCCTGCAGGATGAAGACTTGAAAAGGGTGTGTCAGTACGTGTGACAGCTCAATCAAGCTCACAGCATTTTTCTGGCTAAGCAAGACCCCAGCAAGGACTGGATAGGGTTCCAGAACCTACCCCGATGACATACTGATGGGGCAGGACACAGTCACCGGCAGTCATCATGCGCATAGGGCGTGACCTCACAGGTGCACGATGCTCACGCGTTCGGTGTGTAACTCACCGTGTGGGTACTCTGCGATGACGTACTTCCTGCCCTGCAGCTCAAAGTCCTCATCCATGATGGCGCTGAACCTGGCGGCAGCAGCAGCAGCAGCAGCAGCAGCAGCACGAGGACCGGCAGCAGTGGCAGTGTACGCTTGTGAGTAACAGCCATGAAGGTGTAGGGATGGCATAGCTGAGTGCTCCCACAGCAGTGGCTGCACACAATGTTGTCAATGTTACATAGTCAACACAACATAACAACACAATGTGACATGTCATGTAACAAGTGTGATTTGTCTTTGCGCACCTGAAGTAACGCCGCCATGCCTTCCACACAGGGTTGGTAAGGAAGGGCTCCCACAGCAGCGGCTGCGCAGGCAGCAGCATGTGCAGCGACACAATGCCTGCAGGAACAGCAGCAGCAACAACATTGTTACGTTACACTCTCCATTCAATCAAGGAGTACAAACCCCAATCAGGAGCCACCGAGAGGCTCATAGGGAAAACAATGCACTACAGCAGCACCATTTGCCATGCAGCAGCGAGACCTGCATTGGGCATACTCGGCAATCGTGCTAGCGTTGGCAGGCCCTGCTGGACACACACATCACAGGAAAGCAGCAGCAGCAGCAGCAGCAGCAGCACCGCCAGCAGCAGCAGCACCGCCAGCAGCAGCAGGCACCACCTCAACGCCATGCACATGTGCCAAGACAAGTGTTGCAACATAGGACAAATTCCCTCTTACAGGTGTTGGCAAGGGCAGCTCACCCAGCAGCAGCAGAAGGCAGGTCCTGCTGAAGAAGCACCCGATCAGCAGCGCCCCCAGCAGGTGGATGAAGCCCAGGTAGATGGCCATGGTCACAACAGCAAACGCCTCCATCAGCGGGTTCTGGCGGCTGCTGAGGTCCACATCTGCACTCACAGCACACCAATTTATCGTGTTTGACATATGTTTTGATCATGAACTACTATGTTTTGTGCCCCAGCAGGTGGATGAAGCCCAGGTAGACGGCCATGGTGACAACAGCAAAGGCCTCCATGAGAGGGTTCTGGCGGCTGCTCAGGTCCACATCTGCACTCACAACAGGACATGTATTGCAAACAGATTGCAGAATGGATAAATTAGGCATGGCCACAACAGCAAACGCCTCCATGAGCGGGTCCTGGCGGCTGCTGAGGTCCACATGTGCACATGACACAAGTAAGTTGCACGCAGGCGGCACAACTGATCAGCTTTGCTTGAAGGTGCGCAGCTTTGCTTTTTTCATGCTAGACTGTCCATCTTTACAACTGATCAGTGTGTAAAGCATGACACCGGCCATTGTGACGACAGCAAAGGCCTCCATCAGGGGGTTCTGGCAGCCACTGACATCCACATCTGCACTCAATCAGTGGAGGCATAGCACATAGACATGGTTTGCAGCCAGGCAGCGCAAGGGCTCAGCAAGCAGTGCAGCTCTGAATGGCACCTGTCCAACAACACAATGGAGCAGCGCGTTTCCGTGGGTGTGATGCATTCCAATGCAAACATCTGCTCTCAATTCTATAGGTTGCGATTCCAAGCAGCCCGTTGCAGCTGGAAAGCATGGTCGTCTCACCTTTGTCACACCATACGCGCTTGCCAATAGGCACCCCTGAAACCAGCCAGCACAGAGCAGCCAGCAGCCAGCAGCCAGCAAACATTTTGTCGCTGCACAGCCACTGTGACAATGTATGGGTGATTAGCAGCATCAGCTTGCAGTGCAGCAGCATAGACCTCTGTGCCCTGACTGTCAAGCCAAACAGTACGCAGAACATTGCCCTGCCTGTTGATATATCATGCTTGCTTTCACTGAAATGCACTCAAATGCAACTCCGCAGGGCAATTGATGCTGGTTCACTAAAGAACATCATATATCAGCCAGCTTACTATTAGCAGCACATAGTGAACAGCACATAGTGATACAGCACACATACGCACATCCTTTTGACCCAGCACGACTGCACAGCACTGCACAGCACTGGCAGCTGCCATCCATCACTCCTGCAGCTCAGTGCTGCGTGCGATGCAACCGCCTAAACCTCAACCCTGGGCATGTTCAATCTCAGCAGCATCCCACATCAGCACCCCAGGGTCTGAGGTTTAGCGCAGTACAGTCACACTCTCAGCAGTGCAGTGCAGTGCAGCTAGCAGAGTGATGCAAGAGCAGCTACCAAGCAGGGCAGCTGCCATGCAACATACATACATACCCAACGGCCGCAGGAAATTCAAACGTCCCTGTTACCGCTGCTTATGATTACCGAGTGGCACTGCGCGCGCTGCGGTCTGCTCTGATGCAGCAGCCAGCGCATCTGTTGCTGCTACCTCCTCCTGCGAGAGGGTGTGCTTCCTTGCTACTGCTGCTACTGGCGCCTCTGCTGCTGCTGCTGCTGCTGCTGCTGCTCCTGCTGGCACCTCTGCTGCTGCTGCTCCTTTCGGCGCATCAGCTGCTGCTGCTCCTGCTGCTGGCTTGCTTGGTTTGTCCTGGCCACTGCTTCTACTGTCCTGCCGCTGTTCTGTTGGCCCCTGATCGCGCTGAGATGATGCCACATCATCGATGATATCAGTTGTGTCCAACACAGAGTCAGCGAGTGCTGCAGCTGTGCCTGTGCCGCACACGTATGCTACTGCACTGCCGCTGGGGTTGCCTGATGCAGCATGCTGCTTTGCATCTTCTGCCAGGGATGTTGCAGCTGCAGCGGCAGGTAAGGGCAGGAAGCGCAGTGCTTGCCATCATCAGCAGCAGACAGCAAGCAGGTCACCAAGTTCCACTGTTCTAAGTGTTCCGTACCTTGCGCTCATGCTAAGCAATCGCAACTGAATGAAACCATCAATTTCTGTTACTTGGGCTTAAAACAGTGCAATCAAGCCTGCATGCAGCTGGGAAACAGACAGATTTGACAGCAGACTTGCCTGCTGTGGTGTACAGATCAGTCGCTGGCGCCATGGCGTCTAACCGCTCGCTAAGCAATGGATCAGAGTCGCTACGTCCGGATATAAGCGACAAATGGCTTGTAGATGCTTGCATGTCTTGTCCAATCCAATCGACACGATCGGACCTGGCACCTCACAACGTTCCAAAGTTGCTAAACAGCGCCTGCAGACCAAAGCAAGCAGCAGGTGCGGCGTTTGGAGGTCCAGGTGCAGAATGGATGCTCCAGCTCCGAAGTTCGGCGTTACGAGGCGTGCATTTGGTCCCTAACCTTGGCGCTTCCTCGGACCAAAGCAACCTGCCCAGCAGGCCTGGTGTCGCGCATCGATGTAGATGCATTCAGTGTAGAGGGAATAATTTGTTCAAACGGCGACCACATGAAGGCAGGCAGCACATCATCATCACGTGAGTACATTGCCGCCTTTTCGGGCAGTCAGCCAGCTGGCTTGGTGCAGCAAGCAGTACCCGTGCAAGCCTGATCACCCGCTGCCTGAGAAGCACCTAAAACACAGTTTTAACACAGTCCTCGACATCCAAGTACGCAAGTAGTGGCCGGAGTCGACGCAAACATTGCACAGAGCAAATAAAGTCGAAAATTTACCCAACACAGCAGATCATCACATCACAAGGCTGGCACTGGAACACCTGGCAACCAACACAGTAAAAATAGCTGCACATCAGCAGTTTGATGCCGCAGTGCAGTGCGCGCTTGCACCCCACAGCACCAGATAACCCAGCAAGCTAGCTGCTGCCAGCAATGTGCCAACACCCTGACCGCAAACCAGCACAGCTGCTTGTCAGGCCAGTCGCACCACAGCTGAGACGTAACTGCCTCAAATCGAGCCCCTTCCCAGTGCGTCCGACACTCTGTGACCCAGGCACACACGTATGCCCTGCATGGGCAGCCAGCGACCCACTCCTACTCCTGGTGAGCCGCTGCAGCCTCCAGCGCAGCCATCTACAGTGCCAGCCACATCACAGCATTCATGTCACTGCCTTTGAATCCCAATTCCAAAGCCCATTTCCAAAGCCCATTTCCAAGGAGCCAGACTCTCTGCTGCAGCACACACTGCTTGGGCAGCCAGTGATGTGGTCACTCCTGGTGAGCCGCCGCAGCCTCCAGTGCAGCCATCTGCTGTGCATGAGCAGCAGCAGCCACCAGCGAGCCATCCATGCCTGCATGGTGGTGCTGCTGCTGCAGCTCATGCTGCTGCTGCACGTGGTGCTGCAGGTGAGCATCACCCATTGCTGCTGCCGCAGCTGCTGCAGCTGCCATGCCGTCGCCCCCACCCACACCTGCCAGCTGTGCAACCGCCGCCATGCTCACAGCAGCAAGGGCGTTGGGATCCAGCGCTGCTGCTGCGGCTGCTGCCGCCGCTGCTGCTGCAGCGTCACCGCGCTGCTCTTGGTGGTGGTGGTGGTGGTGTGCTGCATGGTGCTGCGCCAGCGCTGCCAGGTCATCTGCGCCTGCAGCAGCAGCAGCAGCAGCAGCAGCAGCAGCAGCAGCAGCAGCAGCAGCAGCAGCAGCAGCAGCAATCATGAATCACATTCGGCTGATGCGCACCAGCAACGCCGGACATCAAACAGTCAGAGCAGGGCCAGCAAATCTCTACGCGCCATTTATGGACATGCATGCAGCTGTCTCACCAGCTGCTTCCCCTGCTTGCTTGGCCATCGGCGCCCAGCTGCTCAGCTGCATGCAATTGAGATCACGCATAACGTAACACAAGGTCACACATGATGCAAGTGAGGATCATTTTTAATACTAGATCACACATGTTGTACCAGCACACAACAACACCTCGACACAGCGCCGCACCTGCTGCCTCGCCGTACTCGCCATCATCCGCATCATGGCCCATGTCCCCGCCCAGCCCGCCATCGTGGTGGCCGCCAGCAGGCGGGTCAGGATGAGAGTCCACAATGGCCTGCAGCAGCAGCAGCAGCAGCAGCAGCAGCGGCAGCAGCATCACATCACGCTCACCACCCCTGGACAGTGTCGTGCACATCAGCGCGATAATAGTCCACAGCTGATCAGATTGAGGCACGCTGACGACTGCAGCTAAGCCAACCGGATCTCACAGATCGGTAAAAAAATAGCTGAAGCTGCCAATGCCATCCCTACACCCACCAGGAGGCCTACAACCCCTCCAGACCCACTACCTGCCTCATCACCTCACTCACTCCAGAGTTTCATCTCCATTTACACACCCACACACCCTGGCACAGGTTCTCCAGCCACGCCTCGAGCTCCACCCTCCACCACCTTCTGCACACCCAGCACTGCCCCCTCCCCTCCCCACATCCACACAGACACGCCATTTCCTTCCTCCCAGACACACCTGGCACAGATTCTCCAGCCACGCCTCGGTGCGGCCGCCGTTGCGCCCTGCCGGCCCACCGCCGCTGCCGCCGCGGCCCCGGCCATCGTCGGGCTCGCCCTTGCCGCGCATGCGCGCCTTGTAGGCCTCCTTGAAGAACGCCTGCAGCAAACAAGTCAGCTGCTTATTTGCATCCGAGGCACACAACATGTGTGACTAATGTTGTGGCGTTTGGTGCGCGCCTTGTAGGCCTCTTGAAAAACCCCTGCAGCAAAACGTCAAAGTCAACAACAGCTGCTTGTTTGCATCTGAGGCACATGGCACGTGTGACTACTGTTCTGGCAATTGCTGCGCGCCTTGTAGGCCTCCTTGAAGAACGCCTGCAGGGGGGCACAGGGGCAGCAGCAAAAAAACAAAGCAGTGAGCAGTTGTGGGTTTGGGCAGCTGGCATCTGATGCGCGCCTTGTAGGCCTCCTTGAAGAACGCCTGCAGATGGATGCAACATATGTACGTCACAGGTGCAACATAATCATTTCGACAGCAATCAATGGTGATGAGTCCAGCTGGACGTTCATGCGCGCCTTGTAGGCCTCCTTGAAAAACGCCTGCAGTGAGGGCAGCAGGAAACACGACAACAAGCCTGTGGTGAAGGCAGATGTACAGCAGATGTTTGAAATACCACTTGATGGTTACTTGGCTGGAAGCTGGAACCCACACCACACCAGCACGCCACACAGCCACACTGCGCAAACATGCGGCTTGCAACACCAAATCCATTGATACAGAGCTCGCATCCCACACCTGTCGCAGGCGCTTGATGGGCCCGTCCAGGTCCACGTTGGGGTCCTCATCAATGGCTGCCAGGAAGCCGCGCAGCTTGGCCAGCGCAGGCTCCACGCTCATGGGCTTGTCCTGCAGCAAGGCAGCCAAGCAACAAAGGATTTACAAAGCAGTTGCAAATTTCAATTTATCTCGGCCACAGTTGTGCAGCTTGGCCAGCGCGGGCTCCACGCTCATGGGGTTGTCCTGCAAGGCACGTGACGTGCATTGCAACCACATACAATGAAGTCAGCCAGCCAAAATGATGGATGCTGTTTCTGCGACATGGCAAGCGACCTGGAGAGACCGAGTTGCGCAGCTTGGCCAGCGCTGCCTTCTGCGCATGCGCTTGTCCTGCAGGACAGACACAGAATGGAGCAGCCGCCACAGCTTTGACAGCAGCAGCAGTACTCCTTGAGGCTACCCAGGCCTGCACACCCCCACTCGCCTGCGAGTACTCCTCGATGCTGGAGTTGAGCTGCACCACGCTCCCCGCTGTTGCAAGATCGGAGAGCGGCGCAGTGGCTGCCGCCAACTAGCCGCGTTACTCCAAAGCGCCCCCACTCACCTGCGAGTACTCCTCAATGCTGGAGATGAGCTGCACCACGCTCCCCACTGTTGCACGATAGAAGAGCGGCGCAGCGGCTGCCGCCAACTAGCCGCATTACTCCAAAGGGCCCCCACTCACCTGCGAGTACTCCTCAATGCTGGAGATGAGCTGCACCACGCTCCCCACTGTTGCACGATAGGAGAGCGGCGCAGCGGCTGCCGCCAACTAGCCGCATTACTCCAAAGCGCCCCCACTCACCTGCGAGTAATGCTGGAGATGAGCTGCAGCACGCTGCCAGCAACAGGCCACGCTGCCAGCAACAGGCCAAACACGCACGGCAGGCTGCTTTGCACAACACCATGCGCCTCCAAGCACTGACTACTCACCTGCGAGTACTCCTCGATGCTGGAGATGAGCTGCACCACGCTCTGGCGCTTGCGGTAGGGCCAGCGCGGGATGCCAAACTTGCGGCAGTAGTGCTTCAGCATGGTCTGGCCGATGCCTAGGTGCTTGGCCGCCTCCTCAATGGGAAGGTTGAACACCTGGCAGCAGACAGTGAGGAAAGGCAGGGGTCAAGATAAGTCACTTGTTGTGTTGTGTTGTGTTGTGAAATCAGTGCATGTGACAGCTGCGCTTAGCGTCGTTGAAAAGCAGCTTGAACACCTGGGGCCAGGGATGAGGTACGGTGGCAGGGTCCAGCAACATGTGTTGCAGCAGCGCCAATCACACAGCTGCTTCAGCATCTCGCGCGTGACCACGCGTCACCAACCCCAGCAAGCACAGCACCACCCACGTCCACCAACCAACACCATGCTCAACCCTGAACCTCACGCACGCACCTGCTTCAGCATCTCGCGCGTGACCATGCGCTCCGGCAGCACGCCGTGCCGCCGCACCATGTGGCTGGCGCCGCCATCATCCAGCCCCAACCTCCCCCCAGGCCCAATGAAGATACCCTGCTGGCTCGCCAGCTGTAGCTGCATCAGCTGCAGCTGCTGCTGCAGCTGCAGCTGCTGGATCTGCTGCTGGATCTGCAGCTGCTGCTGCAGCTGCGCCAGCTGCTCTGGTGTTGCCCCAGTGAGGCCAGTCAAACCAGCAGGCAGCTGCACTGCACCAGAGAGGCCTGGCATGACAGGGATCTGCGCAAGGTGCACCTGCTGCTGTAGGGCTAGCTGCAGCTGCTCCTGCATGCCGCCGTCTGGAGCCAGCTGCAGCTGCAGCTGCGGCGCGGCAGGGATCAGCATGTTCACACCGTTCACATTCACAACAGTGCCTAGCGCGGTTGCAGCTGAGTTGGGGTCGCCGCCGTGCTGCTGCTGCTGCTGCAGCTGCTGCAGCTGACCGGCCAGGTGCAGCTGCATGCCGCCGCTTGCAACAGCTGCCGCTGCAGCTGCATCCAATCCAGCCACACCTCCCCCAACGTCGCCGTCTGCCCCATGTCCTGCTAATGCCACCTCCTGCCCTTCTATGCTGCCATGCTGGACGTGCTGCTCGTGCTGCTGCAGCAGCTGCTGCTGCTGGTGGTGGTCGTCTCCCTCCAGCCGCATCCTTTTCGCTTGGCGATCGCTTCCATCATCTTCTCCTGCAAGCTCATGCTGCCCATGCTGGTCATCACCCTGCTGCTGCTGCTGCATGCCGTACTCTCCTGCAGCCGCTGCAGACCCATCGTCCTGCAGGCCCTGCTGCTGCTGCTGCGGCGCCGCCACTGCCGCCGCAAGCTCTCCACCCGGCAGGTGCACCAGCTGCAGCACCTGCACCCCAGGCATCCCAGCACCAGTAGCAGCGTAGCCCTGTCCAACAGCAGCAGCAGCCTGCAGCTCCTGCAGCCTGCTGAAGTCAATCTGCAGCAAGCCCTGATGCCCTCCCAGCCCCTGCATACCCAGCGGCAGGCCCTGCAGGCCCTGCAAGCCAGCAGCCCCAGCCAGCTGCAGCACATTGCCTGCTGCATCAGTGATAGCCCCGCCCGGTGCCACATTTATCGAAAAATGCGGCTGGCCGTTTATGTCCAGCATGGGTGCTGTGCTAGCACCCAAGCTGCCAGCTGGCAAGCCTTGCAGGAGTGCTGAGTCGGCGCTGCCTGCCACGGCGTTGGCAGCAGCAGCGAGGGCCATGCTGCCGCCTGCTGCTGCTGCTGCCGCTGCTGCCAGGCGCTGCTGCTCCTCCTTGGGGTTGCCGGCCATGGCCAGCAGGATGTCTGCCACTTCGCCGTCTGCTGCCGGTGCATCTAGTGCGGCCTCGCCTGTGGGGCAGCACGCAACGCAGTAGATACAGCTGATGCAGTAGATACAGTAGACGTCACTGAGAAGCGAGCACAGATGTGCGCAGGTATTGGTGCCACGGTCTCAGGCCTAGGGCAAGAGGAGATGAGGCTGTTGGGGCCAGCGCGAGAACGCAAGGGGCACCCGTTTGGCAGGAATGCTTGACATCTGGCAGCTACACCACCCGCATCTCATGGTTGCAGCAGTCACAACCAGGGTATGCGACGAATGCGCCACGGGTGCAAATGACTACCAAGGTCCTGCGTGTACCTGGTCAAGTACTGCAACAAACCAACGCGCAGGCACACAGCACAACACTGGCTTGCATTGCTGCAAATGCATCACTCACCAGCCTTGCGCTTCACGCCCTGCTGCACCTCCTGCGGCATCATCGCTGCATCTCCAGCGTCAGCCATCGCTGCCTGCTGCTGCTGCTGGGGTGCCTCCGCTACACCCGCCACTGCAGCGCCAGCTGGCTCGCCCTGCTGTAGCATGCCTGGCTCTGGCGCTGCGGCCTGTGTGTCCATGCCACTACTGCTTGGCAAGACATCCATGTAGGTGCTGCCGCCTGGCTGCGGCGCATGCTGCAGCTGCATGTGTGCTTGGCCGCCGTGCTGCTCGTGCTCTGCTGCTTCCGGGCCTGCCTGCACTGCAGGAGACATCAGCCGCTGCAGCAGCTCACTGCTGCCGAGGCTGCCTGACAGAGCCGCAAGGTCCCCGCCACTGCTGCCCAGGGCGCCCGTGAGCTGCGCCAGCTGCTCGGGTGTGAGCACGACATGCTGCACTACGCCTTGCTGCTGCTGCTGCTCCTGTGGGGGCTCCTGCTGCTGCAGGTGATGCT
Organism: Tetradesmus obliquus; assembly: GCA_030272155.1. Classification (NCBI taxonomy): domain Eukaryota; kingdom Viridiplantae; phylum Chlorophyta; class Chlorophyceae; order Sphaeropleales; family Scenedesmaceae; genus Tetradesmus; species Tetradesmus obliquus. The sequence continues at coordinate 4,385,438 of CP126196.1, read as the reverse complement.
GCTCCTGCTGCTGGTCCTGGAACTGCTGCTGTTGGTGGGGATGGTACGGCTGCTGCCCGTGCGGCAGGTCCTGCGCCTGCAGCTGCTGCTGCTCGTGATGAAGCTCGTCGTGCACGGTGTGGGGGTCCTGCTCATGTGGGAAGTGCTCGTGAAAAGCCTCATGCTCATCGTGATGGTGCTGCAGCAGCGCCAGCTGTGCTGCATCCAGGTGAGGCGGCTCTGGGTGATGCTCATCATGGTGGTGGTCCTCGTCCTGCAAGGCTACTGACATGTCTGGCCAGCCGTGGTCGTCGTGCGCAGCAGCTGCTGAAGCTGGTAGGTGCGCGTCCATGGCGCCGCACTGCCACTGTGTAACTGCTGCGCCTGTGGTTGATTGCAGCTGACTGGCGAGTCGTGGTTAAGCTGCAGCTGCAGATGCCCGGGTGGGCACAGCGCCCCGGGCGCAACGTTCCTGCAGGACAGGCATGTGCCACCCACCCTGCCGACATCAACTACATGTCTGAGGGGTACAGGTGTGATGTGCCCCAAAGCCGGTATGCCATGGTCATGTGCCGAAGCACACACAGACCACCTAAATTTAGGCATCTCTGCTTTGCACGAGCAAGCACACTGCATTACATGCCCTGCCACTGTGCCACTTTGCTGCCTGTGCTTGTGCGGCAACCCAGGGCAGCGGCCGACCCGATAGCATGCTGTGGATTCTTCACTGCCATAACTAGCATACTCATAAGCATGGAGAGCACCTGTCAGCCTGGAAGCTACACGGCCAGCGACGGTCCGACTTTTGTCTGCTCAGTTGCCTCTCACCTTGCCCGACAACGCCTGTGGAAGCTGTGCTACGCGGCACTGCTGAAGGAAGGCATCAGTTGCCTGCACTAGCAAGCTCTACGAAGCCGTGCAACAAAGTCAGCCTGCAACAGACTTGCTCTTCCGTCCGCCTCTTGGTGTTGACTGCTTATTTAACCGCAACTCAACGTATAGCAGGTTTGCAGGCTTGTCAGCTTACGAGGAAGTGGGCTCGAGACAGTGAGAACTGTCAGCAGTTTCGGTCTTTGCATTTGCGGTATGGTGTCCTGACTGGACCTCAAAAGCACTTATGTTGGTCGCTGTTTAGCACCAATTATATGCAAGCGCGAGTTGTGGGAGCCTGCCACGTGTGTGCTCGACTGCCCCCTGACCAATGAGTTCTGTTCAGCAGCATTGGTTCTCTGCCCTGCCCAGGTGGAGTCGGACACACTGCATGCAGCCGGAAGACATAGTGATACCTATGCAATCAATCGTGGCACTGCTGTTGTGGTGTGTGAAGGGGTGCTTGTAATGCTGTCTGGCTTGACACACTTCGCGCATTTGAAGGGCTTGCTGAGGCTGGCGGATGCCATCCATGTTCACAGCAACCACATGCTGCCAAACAAGTACAAGTATTGGCTGCTTGGTCGCACTGCACGCTCGTCTTTGCATGCTATGCACAAGTGCCTGGCATCATGCAAGATCTGTCCAATGAACTGTGAGAAAAGACACCACACTGCAGGCAGGCAATTCACGTCCGGCACGCTTGATCCTGGGGCACCAGCTGCAGTCAAGCAGTGAAGACTTGCACCTGCAGTGTGTCCTGCCTTAGCAGTACAGCCATCCACTGTGTGGGATGCCATGCAGCACAGCGCGGCACACCAATGTGGAATTCATTGCGCAGCATGAAGTGCCCAGGCAATAGTTGTTTCAATCCAGCTCTACACAGCATTTTCTGACGCCCGAGTCTGCTGACTCTCAACAAAATGACTCGCAGAACATGTCACTGGACGTGGATGACAGGCCAGCCTGACTGTCAATGACTGTCAGCACCAGTGACACATCTCGGGCGATGCCCTGGCGGTCCTGCCAACACAACAAAAACTTCCAATAGTTGCTCTTGACGCTGCTGTAAAACTGTTTGGAGCTCTGCGGTCACCACTGAACAAGCCACAGATGGCACCAGGCAGGACAGTGCCCTGGTGCTGCTGGGAAGAGTGGCAGCTCGTGAAGAGCTGGCTGCTGTCGCAATCGCACTCCAACGTACGCCGTGGCATCCGTAGGGTACGCAAGCCTGGGTTCTGACTGCTACAAATCGTTTGCGGTGCTGCAAACCCGTTTCGCGGTGGCCGGCAAGCTCACTTCGCACTGCTGTTGCTGCAGGTGGAGGCATGGAGGGCACGAGGTCGTGTACCTTTAGGTGTCGACATCACTGCATCGCTGCTGGAAACAGCCCTGTGCGACCCCGCCTTTTGGGGCCAGGCAGCAGCCAGTGCTGCTATTGCAGCAGCAGCAGCTGCAGGAACTGGGCCAGCTGCTGCCAGCAGCGTCTCGCAGCAGCAGATACGTCTGCAGTACTCAGCAACCATCGTGAGGTATGCTGCCTTCCACCAACTAGCACTGTAACGAGCTCCAGCCTGTCCTGCAAGTTTACTGTGCCAGCCTGCCAACCTGCCTGCAGTACCAAGAGTGACCTTCACCTGGGTATCTGTTGTTGAGGAGCTGCGTGAACACATTGATTCAAGCCTGCTTCCATATTGCTTGTAACACACTTGAAGCTTGCAATCTGGCTGTCTCAGCCTCACCTGCAGCAGCATGCAGTTCACAAAGTCCTGACATCCCGCACATCTGCACGCCTCTGCTTGCAGGACGGTCAACGGCATCGCTGACTCGCAGCAGAAGGGCCGCGTGGCACTGTCAGTCAACTCTCACTTGGTGTCTGTGATGTGGCCGGTTGAACACACCCACACAACCCCATCTTTGTGCTGCAGGATGGTCAACGGCATCGCTGACTCTCAACAGAAGGGCCGCGTGGCACTCTCAGTCAACTCTTTAGCAGAGGCTGCAGGACTGTCCCGCCTGCTGGTAGATGTGCGGCACGAGGCAACTCACAACGAACTGCCAAGCTTGAGCACGCTGCAGCTGGCTGCAAAGCAGGCACTGGACTGGCTGGTGGCACAGTACTGGTGAGCGGCAGCTGCTTCTGGCTGGAGGGGTTCACAACAGCATTCCTTCTGGCATGGTAGCAGCAGCCTAAGCGCCATGGCCTGGCCAGCGTCAGCAGCAGCAGCGGCAGCTCTACTTGCAGTTTGTGTTGCATGCCTGCTGGTGGATGTGCGGCACGAGGCCACACACAACGAGCTGCCCAGCTTGAGCACGCTGCAGCTAGCTGCAAAGCAAGCATTGGACTGGCTGGTGGCACAGTACTGGTGAGCGGCAGCTGAATTGTTGCCTGCAGTCTCAAGCTTTGTGCCTGTTGTTGGCAGCAGCAGCAGAAGCAGCAGCAGCAGCAGCTGGCTGCCAAGCAGGCACTGGACTGGCTGGTGGCGGAGTACTGGTGGGCGGCAGCTGGCGTGCTGCTTTTCTGCAGCTTTTGTACGTTCATCAGCATATGCCTGCCCTGGCAGTGTCAGCAGCTGCTTCTGGCTGATGGTGGTTACGGCAGTGTTCATCTGGCATGGCAGCAGCGGCCGCAGCGCCACAATTTGGCCAGCAGCAGCAGCAGCCGCAGCACCGACTCCACTTGCACTGTCTGTTTATTCTTTCCTCCCAAACACCATCGAAAGTAACATTAAAAAAACACTGGGACATGCGTTTCAATTTCTTGTGTACTGCAGGCAGCGCCAGGCTGACCACCTGCAGGCCTGCCACGGCCGCATACTGCGACATTCTGGCAGCCTCTTACCCCCACTGCTGCTGCTGCTGCTGTGTTGCCCGCAGGCAGCGCCAGGCCGACCACTTGCAGGCTTGTCACGGCCGCATACTCGACATCCTGGCAGCAGTGTACGTTTCCTGCCAGGCAGCAGCAGCCAAGGGCTCAGCAGCAGCAGCAGCAGATGAGGATGAGGACGACAACTTGCAGGAAGGACCAGAAGATGCTGCAGATGGGCAGCAAGGGGCTGCAGCTGGCTACAAATCCTCAGAGGGCCGAAAGCAGCGCAAGCAGCTGCTGGCAGAGCTCAAAGGGCTACTGCCACCCAGCCACACGCCGCTGCTGGCTGCGCTGCTACTGCGGGGTGATGCGCTGCAGCTACTGCAAGGCAGCAGCAGCAGCAGTAGTGCGGCACGCAGAGCGCAGAATACAGGTAGGGGGTTGTGGCGCAGTGCTTGTAGTGCCCGTGCATCAGCCAGCGCATCGTCAAGACAGTTGGCAGTAGCTTGTGACAAGGACAGCTGCTTTGCATTGGCAGCTTTTGATGCCTGCCATGGAAAGCCGCATCCGACTGCCTCCTGCTTGCAGCAATGTGAGCTTTGCGACTTGCCAACTTCAGCGTACAGCCCTCCTGCTGTGCAGCACTGTCGCTATCACTCACATACCCTGCTGACACCCGCTGCTGTGCCTGCCATGTACCTGCGATTCACCTGCAATGTACTTGCTGTGCCCTGCAGCGCTCACCTCTCTGAGCAAGCAGTACCCGCAGCTCAAGCAGCAACTGCTGGAGGAAGCAGTCAGCAGGCTGTGCCGCAGCCCACAGGAAGACCAGCAGCAGCAGCAGCAAGGTGTAGAACAGCCCATGGCAATCCACCTTGTAGAAGCCCCACAGCAGCAGCAGCATGAAGAGCAGGGGCAGTGCTTAGTTGCCTGGCTGCAGCTGCTGCTGGCCAACACAGCAGAGCCAAAGGCCAATGCAGGTGCTGGTGCTACTGGCAGCAGCAGAGCAGCTGCTAGCTCTGGGAGCGGCCGCAGCAGAGGCAAGCAGCAGCAAGGCAGCAGCGCAGCAGCAGATCACACCAGCAGTGTAGCCGCAGCTGATGCTTTGCTGCTGAGTAAGCTTCTGGCCGCTGTTGGCCAAGCAAGGCGGGAAGCAGCAGCAGCAGCAGCAGCAGCTGCGCCAGACGCAGCAGATGATGGAGCTGCTGCTGCTCAGCTGCTGCAAGAAGCTCAGCAGCTGCTTGCTGCTGCACTTGCTTCTGCACCGGCACCAGCAGCCGGCAAAGCAGGCCGATCCAATGCGCAGGGCCGCAGCAGCAGCGGCAGCAATACAGTCAGCAGCTTGCTGCAGCAGCTAGGGCGGCTAGCAGCCCCAATGGCAGGCAGCACTGCAGCAGCAGCAGCAGCAGCAGCAGCAGCAGCAGCAGCTGGTTCGAGTGCACAGTGGCTAGAGCAGCAGCAGGTACTGCTGCAGCAGGTGGTTGAGCAGCAGCAGCAGCTGCTGCAGCAGCAGCAGGTGTTGCGCAAGCGCAAGAGGGATGACACACAACAGGTTGATCCTCACAACACCGGGTTGCCTGCTAATGCTGCAGCTGGAGATGATCCTGCAAGCAGTGGTGTGAATAGGCAAAAGTGGCGCAGGGTGACTAGCTGGGCTGCTTGTGCTATTGGTAGCCTGCCTAGTGCTGCACAGCCTCGGGAGCTGCTGGCTGCTTTGCAGGGCGCTGCTGCTGCTGTTGCTGCTGCTGACGGTGGTGATGATGTTGCTGCAGCAGTGGCTGGTGCTGCTGCTGCTGCTGCTGCTGGCAGGGTGCCGGAGCAGCCAGCACCAGCAGCAGTGGAAGAGGCAGCAGCGTATGAAATCCTTGATGCCGAAGCAGTGGACGCAGCGGCAGCAGAGCCAGAGGCAGCAGCAGATGCTGCTGAGGCTGAATGTGGTGTGCTGCAGTTTGGCAGGTTCTGGCAGCTGAGCAGGCAGGACCTGGGCCAGCTGCAGCAGGCAGTGAGGCTGCTTTTGTAGAATCTTGATATTGACTGTAGAGTGCTGCGTCAGCAGCTGCAGTAAGCAAGCTCAGTGGAGGTTACAGCGCAGGGGTAGGGTGGCTTCCACTGGAACATCTGTGTAATGTGTGGCACGTGGCTGTGGCTCCGTGGGTACTGCATTGTGTGTGACAGCATTGGTGACAGCACGCTACAGTGCATCAAAGGGTATGTCCAACATGAATCAGCGGGAGGGCGTTTCAGGCACTTCCTGGTGACCAACCTGTGCGTAGCACAGCATTACTGCTGCCTCATACAGATATATACCCATAGATCCCTTGGTGTTCCGCAATGCTGGTGCCAGTTGATGGATCTGTAGTTGTGAAGGTCTGGTGGCCACATGTGCACTTTGCAAATGGTGTGTAATCTTGTGCAGTTTCTTTGAAGGGGGTAAGGCGATTATTTGGAAAGGTGTGCCGGCAGGGGAAGGCGGGGGATTGCAGGCCGTGTGTGTTGGCCATTCTTGGCGTTGCCATCCACTGCAGTGCACCGCAAGTTGGCAGTGTGCTACTGTGCCGCTTCAATCGTCGCCAGCCCTACCGCCCTTGCTGGATTGATGTATGGATAGCAAGTGAACTAGCTTCGTTCTCCACGTGTCCCAAACATGCGGTCAGTTAGCAGCACTGTCGTCGGCCAACGTCAGTCGGTGGCCTTATTGTTTCCTTGATGGCATGCATTGTTGGATGCGTGCAATTTTTTTAATTTCAAATATTACTTCATGGATCACCTGCGAACCACACAATGGTGCACGGATGGTTTACGGCTAGCGATACCGTCATAGCGCACATCGCGCCCTATCTGTGCTGGCGCGCTATCTGTCACAGAAGCACAGTGTGCTTGACTGCATCCCAACATTCCGACCTCGTGCAGGATCTGATATATAGCACATGCTCTTTCAAACAAGCTGGCGTATTTTATATAAAGCAGTCATCCAGCGGCAGCACAAGTACGAGATCTGGCTGAGGTGAGGGTTTCAACAAGCACCCCAGCCACCTGCAGCGCTAAAGACTGAAGCCCACAGCTCAAACCAGCTGTCAAATCTGCGTCATACAGATGTACTAACCTGCGTATCGTAACACTCAGCAATCACCGTTAATGCTGCTGCTGCTGCTGCTGCTGCTGCTGCTGCTGCTGCTGCTGCTGCTGCTGCTGCTGCTGCTGCTGCTGCTGCTGCTGCTGCTGCTGCCACCCTGCACTGTAACGTGCTGATGTTGCTGCAGGCATCCAAGCCCTGCACACCTGGCATCATGGCCTTCCAACACCTTCTACCAGCCGGGAAACAAACAGGCAGAGAATTGTGTTCCCAATCTGTATGATTCTGAGGACGCAACACTCAGCAGCAGCAGCAGCAGCAGCAGCAGCAGCAGCAGCAGCAGCAGCACCTGCAGTCGTGCTGAGGCACGCATCAGCAGCCTGGAGCAGCAAGTCGAGGAGCTGAAAGGCCTGCTCAAGGCTCAGCCGGCTGCTACTGCATTGCACACCGCCTTCGTAGGCTCTTGGCTGCAGCGCAGGGACGACTGCATACCCCACAGAACCCAATGCATAACAATTGCTGAGACATCAGTCACCTGGCAGGGTGGCCAGCCAGATCACACAGTGGAGCGTCTGGCTCCGTATGCCTTCCACCTGCAGCATAAAAAAGGGTGCTTGCTGTTTGTGCTGCTGCCGTGCCTGGATCAGATGGTGGAGGTAAATTACAGGGAGGGGCTGCGCCTGCTGTGGGTGAAGCAGCAGTAGGCAGTGGGGCAGTGGGACAGTGGGGCAGTGGGGCAGTGGGGCAGCTGCAGCAGGCAGTGATGCTGCTGCTGTAAGATTTTAGAAGCATTGTTTTACCCAAGCTCATGCTGCGGCAGCACCTGCAGTGTGCAGCTGCTCATCATCATCATCATCATAATCAGTGTGCAGCTGCTGTGGAGGTCGCTGCTCCGGTCTGTGATGCATCCGGCTGTTGCTCCTTCCTTGCAGTATGCGGTTTGCAGGCGGCTTACATTGCTGCAGAACATCATGTGTGCTGCATTTCAACATGCATCAGTACATGTAGCAGTGGCAGTCATGCGGACGCTGCGTTGGGCTCTCACTCACGCACTCGGCTGCAGGGCTGCATGCATATGCATGTAACACATCACACCAAACCCCTTTTGCGTCATGTATGTAGCGCCATGAGGAGGTTGTAAGATGTTGCTTGGTGGCCACATTTGCACTCTACAGTGTTTTAGAATCCAGTGCAACCATAAACTACATACAGGAGGTGCCCAGCTGGGCACCTCCTGTATAGGGGTGTTAGACGTGTCTTGCTGGTGGAGCATCGCCTTTGTGTCCCCTCCAGTCAGGTTCGCCTGACTGTTGCGTGTGACTAGCCAGTAGGCTTTCGTCCCCCCTGGTAAGAAAAAAAGTGCAAAAACCATAAAAGCTCGTAATGATATATATAGCGGCTCGCTATGGGTGGTTTCGATCGCCCAAACAACGAAGGAAAGACTGGGTACAATTACTACTATCCCCCATGAGCGGAATAGCGGCTCGCTAGGGTGGTTTCGATCGCCCAAACAACGAAGGAAAGACTGGGTACAATTACTACTATCCCCCATGAGCGGAATAGCGGCTCGCTGGGCTAGTGCCTGGGGTCGGGTTCAGTCCCGAAAGTGTATTGTATTGTATTGAGATGCATCTGCTGCAATCATTATCACCACCAATGTCACCCTATTCAGCGATAATTTGACACGTGAGTGTACTTGATAACACCGCCATGTGTCTGGGACTTGAGGTACTGCATTGTGGTACCAGCAATTTTTTTGTTTGCTGGCATGGTCAGCGGTCAGCGCCGAGCACGGCTTGTGTTTGTTCCTGTGAAGTATGACTTGCTTGCACGTTGTAACCCTTTTGCTGAGTGTAAAACTCAGCATGGCGTGCAGGCACCTAAGTGCAAGGTCACAGTGAACTTCGTGTTGTTGGTGTCGTGTGTAAGCAACTGCGAGTGCGTGCTGTGTATTCTGTTTAAGATGCTTCTGCGCTATAAAACCCATAATATCTGGAAAACTTCAAGTTTGTCTCACGCAAAACACTGCACGGATGGCTAGCGAACCTTGGACAACACACGTGGCGCGTTATCTGTGCTGCCACGGAATCTGTGCTGAATTGCAAAACCCAACATGACTATCACAGGGGATGGAAGTTTGTCTTGTGCCGTGAAACCAGTGCATTCGACACTCAGCGAACGTAACAGGCCTGAAGGAATCCAGTCAATGCACATTGCGACCTTGCGACGGTGAGGACGGGCAGCAACATGCAGCGCTTTGGTCGAACGTTCAGAAGATACCTCTGCTGCGCGGCCCTGCTAATGATTTGTTCATTCTACCAGCAGATCCTTGTTTCACCATGCAGCTTACACGTCTCGCCGCTGCTGCTGCTGCTGCTCTTGCCATCCGTGACTGTAACCTTGCCGCTGTTGCAGGCTTTCAAGCACAGCTGCCCCCAGCACCATGTCATTCAACAACCTTCTCCCCGCCAAGGGCAGCAAATATGTTGGGCCCTGCTTCTGCGATGAATTCGAACCTGACGGGGCATCTTCCACTAGCCTGAGCAGCAGCTGCTGCTGCGCCTGCACTGGCGCACGCATCAGCAGCCTGGAGCGGAGGATGGACGCACTGCAAGGGCTGCAGATCAACAGCCCAGCTCCTTCTACTGCTGCTGCTGGTGGTGGCGATGCTGCACTGCACCCAGCCTTCCAAGGTTCTTGGCTACAGCTCTGGGATGGTGCCCCACTTAAGACTGGCATCACCATCACAACGACAGCTGTCACATTCGGCTGGCAAGGCTACAAGCCGAACCGCCTGATCGAGCGGCTGGCTCCGTATGCCTTTGACCTGCAGCATGACAGTGGGCGCTCGCTGTTTGTGCTGCTGCCCTGCCTGGATCAGATGATCGAGGTGAATTACAAGGAGGGGCTGCGGCTGCTGTGGGTGAAGAAGCAGTAGCCAGTGGGGCATTGGGGCAGGGTGGCAAGCCAGATCACACAGTGGAGCGTCTGGCTCCGTATGCCTTCCACCTGCAGCACGACAGTGGGCGCTCGCTGTTCATGCTACTGCCGTGCCTGGATCAGATGGTGGAAGTGAATTACAAGGAGGGGCTGCGGCTGCTGTTGGTGAAGAAGAAGTAGGCAGTGGGGCATTGGGGCAGGGTGGCAAGCCAGATCACACAGTGGAGCGTCTGGCTCCGTATGCCTTCCACCTGCAGCATGACAGTGGGCGCTCGCTGTTCATGCTACTGCCGTGCCTGGATCAGATGGTGAAAGTGAACTACAAGGAGAGGCTGCGGCTGCTGTGGGTAAAGAAGCAGCAGCGGTCGTACCTTGCGCTCTGGAAGTGTTATGCATGTTTGTACATGTGCCTAAACAAGGGGAATTGCATGCCCTGCCTGGATCAGTTGGTGGAGGGTGAACGACAAAAAGGGGCTGCGGCTGCTGTGGGTGAAGAAGAAGTAGCGGCAGTGCCTCGACAGCACATGCATTGCTTTAGTCATGTTAGACTGTCCATCTTTGCATGCATTGCTGCAGCATATGAGCCAGCAGCCACAGCCGTGGTCGATGCCAGAGAGAGGCTGCGCCTGCTGTGGTTGAAGAAGCAGTAGCAACATGACCCCCCCCCCCTGCTGGTAGCGGCAGCATCCTGTGTGTGTGTAACCACATGTACAGTAAGGTGCAGTGCTGTATGTGCTCGTTCACGTGCGTAAGAGGGCAGGCTGCTTGGCGGCAGACCAAGTGGTCAGCAGTGAAGCATGCATGGTGTACCTCAGGGTAGCACGAAACGTTTCAGACGTTGCCAAACGTTTCGTTTTGAAACGCGTTTGAAACGTTTCGATTTTCATGCCACTCACATGAAACGTGCGCGGGAAACCCCATGTTTGCACTGCAATCACGTCGCAAAGGGCCCGATCTGGTCGAGAAAGCTGAAACATACGTGTGTTGGTGTCTTCACTTCATCATAGCGCTTCACGATGAAGGCAGTACATGCTGCAGGGCCTGTGCCTCAGGCTGGGAGTACTGCCCTGTCACAAGCGCGTTTCAGCTCGTTTCGAAACGAAACGTTTTGAAACGCGTTTGAAACGTTTTGAATTGGCCAAATAAACGCGTTTCGTGCTACCCTGGTGTACCTTGGACCTATCATCACAGCTGTTGTTTGTGAAGAGTGTGGAACTTCGCCGAAATGATGCAGGCTTCTGATATGTTACACCCTGCTTGTTGCTATTAAAAGCTTACAGGGCAGTAAGATTTTGCTGAACTACTGAGCAGTCCACGCTTGACAACCAGCCATGGAGATGCTAATGGTCTTGCTGCAACAGCTGAGCGTCAAGCTCACAAGTTGTTGGTGTAAAACGACGAATTCGAGACAAAGCCAGGATCTTGAAGGACGCTGGTCATGCACAGCTGCTGGTGTGTTGCAAGGCTACTGCTGTGGTTCCTATGCTGCTGCAAGAGCTTGGCGGAGACTGTAAGCCGCTGTGTGCTTTGGAGTTGTGTCCAAGGCAAAACCACAGCCACGTCTTTTACTAGCACTAGCGCACGGAAGAGCACAGGCTCGAGCAGGCTTGCCTGCTTCTGACGCGCAGGAAGTGTAACTTGTAACCAGCACTAGCCCAACCCACACCAACACAACAACCTATAATATAAACGCACGCATGCGGTTGCCTTTTGAATTTCAGCTACGCATGTAATGAGTGCAGCTGCTTCGATGGAGCTTCAAAAGCGCGTTTGGCGTGCGCCTAGCGTGTAACTAGTTCCAAGTTTGGTGTGACGAGTACGTACAACCAGCCAGTTACACGTTGGCCACATCAATCAGATACCCGTAGTGCTTCTGGCACTTCTCCGTCCTCCTGCATGTATACTGAATGGGCCAGTCCTTATCGCCTGTAAACCCTGCTGCCCCAGCCTGCCTAAACCTCGGATCCCCGACCAGCAGCCGGATCACTGCAGCTGCACCGCCTGCCCTAAATGCTGCGGCGCAGGGGCCCTCCGTTGCTGCTGTGCCTCCGGGCTGCTTAGTGCTGCTGCTGCTGCTGCTGCCGCTGGTGCCAAAGCAAAGCGCCACAAGGCCAGAGACGGCCGGGGCAGCAAAGCTGCAGCCAGATTCAGTCCTGTAGCCGCTCCTGCAGCTCACAGAAACACCGCACAGCCAGCAGCAGAGAACGGCTCAGCTGAAGTCACGGCCGGCTTCCATTACATGTTAACTCTGACAGAGCCCTCTGACGGCAAGCTCTCATCAACACCTGCCTGCCCAGCACCCCACCACCTATTGTAACAGCAGCAGTTAGTTGTGCCCAGCAAGTCCCGTCCAGCAGCAGCCCACCTGTCCATGCACACGCCCGGCGCTGCCACCACATGCTTCCCTACTGCTGCATCCCCAGCCACCACAAAGTTGCTGAACCAAGCGTACAGATCAGATGCCCGGCAGCCAAGAGAACCCCCACCTGTCCAGTGCATAGGTGCTGCGCAAACACATGGCTGGTGCCGCCACCACATGCTCCTCTGCTGCGACGTCTCCGGCAGCCACGAGCAAATCATGATTCCGACACACAGGCACGTGCACCACCCGTTTGATGTGTGCATGCCTCCCTGCATGACACTCATGCATCTGTAGATCCCCAGCCGACAACCAGCACCCCAAAGCAACCCCACCTGCCTCTCTCCATTAATTCTGCTCCCTAAAAAAAGCCGTAGACACTTTCATATCTTCAACTATCAACCCACCTGTCCAGTGCGTGAGGGTAGGTGCTGCGCACACATACGCCCGGCGCAGCCACCACATGCGCCTCCGCTGCAGCATCCCCCGCCGCCACAAAGTTGCTGAACCAGGCGTACTGGTCTGATGCCGCATTCGAGTAATGACCGGCTGGCGTGAAGTCTCCTGCAGGGCAATACCAAGGGACTGGGCCGCCTGGCTGGCCATCCTGATCTGCCATGGCTGTCACGGTTAGTACTTCGGGGAAGCGATCAGGGATTGATGTCTGGATGTTCTGCCTGCTGTTGCCTGCAAGCGTTGTGAGAATTCCAGCAGCAGATTAAGGTGCAGCGGCGGGTCAGTGTGGCAGCAGCAATGATGTGAGCGGGATGAGGTTTAGGTGAGTGTGTGAGGAGGGGGTCTGCTGATGGTGCTGACTGCAGCAAGACAGTGGTGCTGCGCTGTTGCTGCTGCTGCAGCTGCTGCTGATGCCATTGCCGCTGCGCACCTGCCGCCACCACGACCACGGCGCCATTCTCGGTGTCGCCGGACACGCGGCAGATTGCTGTGTGCAGGGGGTCTACGCCTCTGAAGCCAGCCCCGCAGTTTGGATAGCGTTTGTTGCCCACCAGCGGGGTGCCATCTGTCTGTGGGTAGATCTGCATGGCGGGTTTGGGTAGAAAGCAAGTGTCGTAGTGCTGCGTACGTCAAACTTTACTGTCCATACTAAGCATTAGAGACACATGATTGTGAGCACCATCATAGACACCAAGCAGTGCATGTGTATTACAAAAAGGTTTCAACCACTGCTGAAGTGCTTGAACGTCAAAACACACAGCTGGATGCACACGCACAGCTGGGTGTGAAGGCAAACCTGATGTGACAACTGCACAGCATATCTGGACTGTGGCAGCACAGCAGCAGCAGCAGCAGCAGCACAGCACATTTGGAAGGTGCAAGCAAGCTGCACCACTCACGCTGTAGTCCCCTAGACTCAAGTTGATCACCCGTATCTTGGGCTCCTGCTGCTGCTGCTGCTGCTGCTGTGTTATGCTGCTGCTGGCATGTGCCTGGCTGCGCTGCTGCTGCTGCTGCTGCTGCTGCTGCTGCTGCTGCGGCTGTGCATTGTGCAGCAGCACCCACTCCAGTGCAGCGATCACATCAGACAGGCTGAACGAGTAAGCTGGCGCCGACCTGTAAGCAACCACATCTGCGACACCTCGCTCCACAACATGCAAGGCATACAAGGGGGTGCCAGGGGCCACTCCATCGACTCCTGCTGTCTGTCCCGCCGCTTTGCTGCTGCTGCTGCTGCTGCTGCTTTTTCCTGCTAAGATCCCAGCCACCATTGTGCCATGTCCTATGAGGTCAAAGGGCCTGCTGAGCCGCCGGCAGCCCAACCCACCCTGCTTGCGCTGTTTGATGGGAGACCCAAAGAGACTACTGCTGTCCTGACTACGGCCTGCACCTATGCAGTCTATGCTCTGTATGACTGAAGGAAGGTCAGGATGCTGTGCAATGCCGGTGTCGATTAATGCTACTGCTACTGCTGCAGCGCCATGCGTCTTGTTGCGACGTGCTGCTGCATTCACACGGCGGATGTTACTGCCCATACTCGACTGCTGCTGGTGGATAGATGTATCTTGAAACACAGGACCACGGTTTGCAGCTGGAGCCACTGCTGCTGCTGCTGTGCGCGGGTGTGACGCCATCAATGCTGCTCTAAGCTTGCCTCTCCTGTCAGGATACACAGCCATCACACAAGGGTCTGCAGCCAATGACAGCAGCACATTTTCTGGCCTTGTTGTGCTGGTTGATGCACAGCCCTGGCTGTCTGCTTGGCTGTGTAACAGCTGTTTGAACAGCTGCCGGCGCCTCTGCCGCTGCTGCTGCAGCCTGCACTGTTTCTGCTGCTGCTGTTGCTGCTGCTGGGTGCTGAAAGCAAACCCCTGGAAGACTGCTGTGTACATGTGGTGCACGTGCACATCTGGGTGCTGTTTCTGCAACCTGCAGGAGCAGCGGAGGCGGACATGGGGTTCAAGGTGAGAACCCAGGGGCCAAGTCCCCTTTGACCTGCTGCTACCAGTGTTAGTGTCAGGACGACAGCACCATGGCTGCAATATGCTGGTGCTTTGTACTTTAACTGTAGAAGATCTTGCTGGCATTGTGTTTGTATTGTGTTCAAGAGTCAGCTGCTGCAGTGAACTCTCAGGCAGGCACACGAATGCAACACCATCACACCGACAGGCAGTTGCTTACCGTCTCACACTGCGTTGTGCTGAGCACTTGGGCTTGTGCCTAACAACCAGAGCCCTAAGCTGCTCCAAAATGGTGTGTGGATGATCCGATTCGGTTGGCTCTGCTTGCATGACAACGATGTATCTGCTGCTGTTGATGCTGTCTCCTGCTGCAGCTGCAGGCCACATGTGCCATGGACAAGCTTGGTGAGCGGTTGGCCGGCCATGATCATTGCGCCTTGGCAACACTATTTAGGGCATGTGTGCTTGGAGCTCACCTGGATGTGGTGTGCTCAGCCACCACTGCTGCTGTTGCTGCTGCTGCTGCTGCTGCTGCTGCTGTTGCATGCTGGGCAAAGCCTTGTCCAGCTGTGATGCAGGCATGAGCATGCTCGCCCACAGCAGCACGAACGCCCCTACAGATATCTTCATGCCTGATGTCATCTGTATGATCGTTGCTGACGCACATGCTTTTGCAGCACATGCCAGATGGCACCTGCTACAAGAACAGCAGCAGCATGCCCTGCTCGTACTGATTCACTGCACCCGAGCTGCTGCAAGGTGGAGCGATGCTGATCAAACAAATACCGAAGAAAGTGCAGTCCTTTATGTAGCTTCGTGCTGCGGTATTCTCAAGAGCAACGGTGGTGGGGCCATACGGTGAGGGACATCAGGCGCACTGCAGACTTCGGCGCAGCAAGGGTGAATTAATTTTAGATAAGAATAGATAAAGCCAATACATGTGTGTTGTAACATCGATTCTGTCTATCTATTTGTTTCGAGTGCGGTGCCCTGCACCGAACTGTGTCACTTGGACCTGGTAACCAAGGTACAGCGCTTGTAGGCGCGCCTCACGATATTCCCAAAAGCAAGATACTTGTTGCATTGCAAGAACTCTCAAACCGATGGTACTCAGCACCCTGTGGGCGGTCAGCACTTGTTATGAACGTTGTTATGAACGCGATGCACTGACTAGGTCCCCTCAGCTGTTGACCGTCAAGGCCATGGCATGGCCAGTTGTTGACCAGTGGCCAACACTGATGGCCCTTCGGAAGGGCAGCTGCAGCTGTCTGCGTTGCAGCAGCCGTTGCATCAGCTTCAAGTGTCAAGTTGACACCAGCTGGCCTGCAGGCCCTGGTGTTACGGTAACATAGCTATGTTACCGCTTCGCTATAGCGAAGACTCAATCGGCAGTCGGGTTGACTGTAATTGCGTTGAGCAGCAGGCTTGCATGCTGTGGCACAGTTGCGCAACTGCAATTGCATGACAATAATATGCTGAGGCCGCTGATGCAGGGGCAAAGGGTGGTACAGGGGTGAAGGGGGTGTTGACTCCCCTTAACTTCTGTCACACCCCTTGGGGCAGAAGGGTAAATGGTGGAAGTTAGTACTTTTGAATCGGCAGAAACATATTAAGAAGCATCACAAGGCTGCGTGTATGGTAACATCCACTAAAATCTCGATTGTTCAAACCAGGGGGGTGAAATAGTGGAAGTTGGGGGTTGAGTTTCAGTGGGCAAAGCGAAAACTGGGGAAGTTGGGGGCTAGTGGGATTTACTGGCAAGGCATGTGCAGGGAGGCATGAGTGACAGCCTGGGATTTAGGAGAGTTAGCTGCTGCCGCAACTTCCCTTGACTCCCAGAGAAGAGGCTCTCTATGGGAAGTTGGCAGTTAAAAATCAGCGGGACAGCCTAAGTTCGTGGAAGTTGGTAGCAGAAGTTACAAAAAGCTAAATTTTCACTATGTTGCTTTGGCCCTTTCAGGCCACGTACAACACAGCTGTGCAAGCAGAATCACTAACTTCCACCAATTACCCCTCCGCCCCAAGGGGTGTGACAGGAGTTAAGGGAAGTCAACAACCTTCAGGGGTGCTGCTCCTGACCCGGCGGCACCGCGGTGCTGCTGTGCATTGTGTGCAACGTTGCGGCACATGTGCATGCGTTGTACCAGTAAACATTGAGGATGTAAGCCAATGCAAGCACACCCAGCTGGCTGCTGCTGACAGCTAACTGTCACAGCGCTGTGATGAGATACACAGCTGTAAGATACGCAGGCAGGCTACCTTGCCTGTCGTCGTTCAAGTCAAGGTTGTGTGACAAGCATGCATGTTTAATCTTGATACTGCTGGGCCCAGAGCTCAGCTGGCTGCTGCAGCACTGTCACCGCGGTGCTCTGCTGCAAATCACGATAACCGCCAGCACTGGGTGACGGTGTGCAGCTTTTAGTGCATCACAGTCTTTTAGTTCTCTTTATTAGTATACTCAATTTTTGTCTCTACATTCGCATCCGCGTGCACACGTACACAGGCTGGGTTGCGTGCGAGCGTAGCGCGCAGACGTTTCTCTTCGCTTTGCCTCGTCAACAACTTCATTATAATGTACATTATATTGTACATTATATTGTAAAAACAACAATTATGTACTGAATTTGCATCAGGCTCATGGTATGGCCCGTCTGCGCTTCCCTGGCTGACTCAAGCAGTAACCTCACTGAACATTGATGAAGCAACCAGCAGGGGCAGTAGTGCTGTGCGCGTACATCGAATATCGTATTAAGCTTAGATAAGGAACGTACTTCCAGCAGGTTACCGTCGTGCTGCTCGGACTTCGTCGTCTTTGAAAGCAGTACCATGCAGCAAACCAGCATGCAGCAGCAGCAGCAGCAGCAGCAGCAGCAGGAGCAGCAGCAGCTGGCACGTCAAGCTGGGTACTCTGCCCTCAAAACAGGTAGCAGCAGCCCCAGTCATGCCACACAGACCCAAAAATCACCCCCTGCAGCAGCAGCACCAGCCCGCAGAGCTGCCTCGCCACAGCCCCACACCCGCAGAGCTCGCTCACCAACTAGAGTTGTGCCCAGCACAGCAGCAGCGCTGCAACAGTCTGCTGCCGCACATGCCTCCAGCAGCAGCGCCAGCAGCAGCAAGGGCATCAAATACGCCCAAATGAAACCCGGCAAACCTGCAGCAGCAGCAGCAGCAGCAGCAGCAGCAGCAGCAGCGAGCCCTGGAAGGAGCTCCTACACAGCTTCACCAAACCCTGCCTCAAAGCAGTACAGCAGTACAAGCACTGGCAGTACATCCAGCAGCAGCTACCACACTGCTGCATCAAAATCATCCAGCCGCAGAAAAGGCTCCCATCATGCTCGAACAGCCAGTCAAACAAGTCAAACAAGTCAAACGAGTGCATCAGGAAGCTACCAGACAGCAGTTTCTAGCAGCAAGCTGCTCAGCAGAGCCGCAGATACAGCACCTGAGCAGCCAGGCACCCCAATCGCGTCACAGCGCAGCGGCAGCAACCACAGCGGCAGCCCACACAGCAGCAGATCCCAGCAGTCAGCATACCGTCTGACTGGATCACCCCAACAGCAGCAGCAGCAGCAGCAGCGGCGCGGCCGGCAGCAGTACCGCGTGTCGAGTGATGTGGATGAGTGGCTGGGCTCTACTGTTGAGGCAGTGGCAGCAGCAGCAGGTGGAGCTGAGGCAGCCCATTCCTGGTTGTCACTTGCAAGTGCGGGGGGGGCCCTGCCTGCTGAACTTCAACAGGAAGAAGAAGAAGAGCAGGATGAAGGGTTTATCTCATACAGGCCCGTACCAGCAGCAGCGGCAGCAGCAGCAGCAGCAGCAGCAGCAGCACCAGGAGTAGGAGGAGGAGGAGATGAGCAGGGTTGGTGGCCTGCACCGACATCAACACCAGCGTTGCTGTCAACGGAAGGAGCAGCAGCAGCAGCAGCAGCAGCAGCAGACCCTGCTGCTGTACATTCAGGTGTCAGAGGTACTAGCGCTGCCTTCAGGCAAGTGCCGCCACTGCTTGCTGCACACAGTAGCAGCACCAGTCCAGCTGCTGCTGCAGCTGCCTCATCTCAAAGTAGCAGTGATCTGCTGCCGATGCCGCAGACGCTGCTGCCTTTTGGGTTAGCTCCTGCCGGCACACCTCGCAGCGTAGCAGCTAGCAGAAGCCCTGCCCTGAGCTCCCAGAACAACTCAGCAAACTTGCTGCAGGATGCAGACGATGCTGCAGCAGCAGCAGCAGCGGCGGCAGCAGCAGCAGCAGCAGCAGTGGGTGCTGTTGATGCTGAAATGAGCGAGCCCCCAACAGTAAATGTCAGCTTTGGTGGATCACTCCATGCGACCACGCTGCTGCAACCTGGAGAGCGGCGCATGTCAGCTGTGTCTGCTACAGCAGTAGGCGTGAACATGCTGGCAGCTGGGCGTGACGAGATCCAGCAGCAGCAGCAGCAGCAGCAGCAGCAGCAGCACAGCAGCAGCAGCAGCGGGAGGCAAAGTGAAGTGCGGCAGCAGCCAAACTCCAAGTGGTGGCAAGCAGCAGCAGCAGCAACTGCCGACAGCAGCAGCAGGGCAGCACCTGCTGAGCTGCAGCGCAGCAGCGGAGGTGCGGCAGCAACAGCAGCAGCAGTGGCGCAGCCTCGGCGCAGGACTAGGGCTGGCGGTAGCAGTGGGGGTGGGGCTACCCCTGAGAGGGCACTCTCGCCACGCTCTGCAGCAGGTGCGGATGAGGCACTGCTGATTTCAAGCTTTGATGTGGTGTCGAAAAGTGTTGTGTGAGATGAGCCATCGCTCATGATGGCTCATCTAACTAGACACGATGTCCAGCATATGAAAATCAGCACTGCACCAGTTGAGATGCAGCACTGCTGGTGTGTGCAGGGTGGGTTGACTGTATGGGATGTACTGTGCACCAACGTCTGTGCTGATCCAGTGCAAGTGAAGCATGGAGATGGTAGGTTCAAAGCGCTGTGCATAAGCCATCCTGATTCGATCTTGAGCCGGGTACTCTGCACGTTTGCACTGGACTAGAAAGCATCGGCACATCAGCAACAGCAGCAACAACAAACACTCACCATACGTTCTGCTGCTATCCTGCTATTGTGTTTTGTGGCGTGCATTATGCAAGGCAGTGGCGTGTCAGCGACAGCAGCAGTCCTGACAGGGACCAGGAAGAGGTTTTCAGCCCTCCAGGATCCCCAGCCACCCACATACTGCACTGCTGGCAAATCTTGCTGTATGTTGCGTGCAGGTGTGCATCATGTGCGTTTGTTAGACGCCAGTGACGGCCACAACAACCACACATGCAGCATATGCTCCTCTGCACTGACAGCATAGCCCTTTTTCTGCTGTCTGCAGGCGTGCATTATGCGAGGCAGTGGCGTGTCAGCGACAGCAGCAATCCTGACAAGGACCAGGAAGAGGTTTTCAGCCCCCCAGGATCCCCAGCAACACCTGCAGCATCAACAGCAAGCCCCAGCAAAGCGAAATCAGCAGCAGCAGCAGACGCTAAACAGCCGCCAGAAGCAGCAACAGCATCAGCAGCAGCAGCAGGTGACAGTGCGGCAGCAAAGAGACGACCCTCCAAGCGCATTTGCAGAGGGCCGGTTGCAGTGCTGCTTGCGTTGCTAGCATTGCTGGTGATGGGTGGAGTGGGGGTTGGCATCTGGCAGGCAGTGAAGCATAGGCCTGGCTCTGCTGTTGCTGCTGCTGCAGCAGCAGCGCCAGAGCTGCTGTTTGCTGTGGATGTGACGGTGCCAAGTGATGCTGCAGATGGCAGCAGCTGCAGCAGGCTGACCAGCAAAGAGGGAGAAGCAGGGAGTGCTGGCGGGATCCGGAGTGATTCTGGAGCGCCTGTGGTGAGTGCTATGCCATTGGTGTTTTGCAAAGGTTAGAATGCATGCTTGTGGCAGCGTGTGCGCGTTCGACTACTGTCTTGTGCGTTGCTTCTGCCATGTTGACACACCAAACTCTGCTGCTTCTTTGCACATTTGATTTTACATTGTTGTGGCAGCTGCATCAGAAGCACCAGCAGCAACAGCCTGAGTTCAACCACACCACCAAGCAGTCACATTGGTATGTTCTTGCTGACGCTGGCTGCTCTGCCCTGCTTTTTTCTTGCTGCCTATCAATGCCACAACTGCAATGCCAACCACCTGCAGCCACTGGCTGCATTCACTCAGGTGCTGTCAGACTCCTACAGCAAAGCACTTGGCATCAAGTCCAGTGACATACACATCTCAAGCGTCAAATGCAAGGGCCCCTCAAACCCCACCCCTAGCACCACCACCAGCAGCAGCAGCACTGCAAAGAGCACCGGCAGCAGTGCAGTGCTGCCTTCCCGGCGCCGCAGGAGCTTGCTGGCTCCTGTCAGCAGCAGCAGCAGCAGCAGCAGCAGCAGCAGCAGCAGCGGCAGCAGTGCAAGTAGCACCGGCAGCAGTGCAGTGCAGCCTTCCCGGCGCCGCAGGAGCTTGCTAGCTCCTTTTAGCAGCAGCAGCAGCAGCAGCAGCAGCAGCCAACCTTCCTCCTGGCCTCAGACTGCCACTCTCAGCACTGCCTTTTCAGTGCCTGAGCCGCAGGATCCGGCAGCAAAGATGCAGCTGATAGACAAAGTGACGCAGCATTCCAGCGATGTTTTGTCCGGTCCTCTGAGTGACCTGTTTGGTGTGCCGGTGACAGTTGAGGAAGCACGGCTGGTGGAGAATGCAGATCAGCAGCAGCAGCAGCAGCAGCAGCAGCAGCAGCAGCAGCAAGATATCCCTGCAGTGGCAGTAACAGCAAGGGCGCTACCAGCAGCAGAAGGTAAAGCGATGCCAGCTGGCAGCAGCAGCAGCAGCAGCTCGCCAGCACCACTGGAGGTTCCAGTGGTTGTGCAAACCCTACCCCCTGCAGCAAATGTGGCAGCGGATGCACCAGCCGCACCAGCAGCAGTAGCAGCAGCAGCAGCAGCAGCAGCAGCAAAGCCTGCACGCCCTTCTGCTGCACCACTTGCCGTCCCGGTCCCTGCTGTTTCGTTACCTCTCAAGCAAGACCAACAGCAGCAACAGTCCTCAAACAAGAAGGCCTTCAAGCAGGAGAAGACAATCGGGCCGCCGCTACCACCAAACGGAGTGCTAAAGCCTAAACCCAAGCCGCGTTCCAAGGCTGCTCCTAAACCCCTGCCACTGGACACTGTTGCACTGCCGGCAACACCAGCAGCAACAGGCACGTGGGCACCTGCAGTGCCGCCTAAACCCTCCCAAAGCCCTGTTGCAGCTCTTCCTGCAAACAATAACAACAGAACAATTGCTGTTAATGACAAGACAGCTGCAGTAGCAGTGACGTGGGCTGGTGCCCCGACCTGTAAGGCATTTGCAGATGCGTCAAACAGCGATCCTGACTCCGAGGGGCGGCTGTGGGGCTGGGAGGGAGATGCCAGCTGTGCATTCCGCCAGCCGAGCAAGACAATTGCTACAAAAGATGGCAAAAAAGTACAAAAGGAAGTACAAATGGAGCCTGTTATGCAGACTTGGCAGACTGCCAAGGCTTGCATCGGTCTTGCAGCAGATGCAAACAGCGTGGCAGATCTGCAAGGGAACTTATGGGGCTGGCAGAATGGCCGCAGCTGCGCATTCAGGAGCCCCATGCCGGCTGAAGTTGCTGCAGCGCAGGCTGAAAGTTGGCAGCAGCAGCAGCAGCAGCAGATGGAGCAGCAGCTGAATTGGGGGGAGGCCCCTGGCTGTGGTCAGGCGCCGACTGTGTTCACTTCGGTGGCTGACAGGCAGGGGCGGCTGTGGGGGTGGGAGGGTGGCAGGAGCTGCCGCTTTGTGTGGGAGCCGTAGGCTCTGCAAAGAAATGCTGTGCGCTGTTGGGTAAATGTTTTGCAGTCGCAGTTACAGCAGAAATGCATAGCAGCATGTGTTTTTTCGGATCATGGATGGAGAAGTTTAGTGATATGTGGCAATTTGAAGCAGGTCCATCATTGTATGCATCTGCAGGTTGCATCATGCTGCGAGCAGTAGACGAACGCTGCTCTATCTCCTGAGTGCATCATGCACCATGCATGGGCCATGCAGCACTCCCATGAAGCATGATGCACAATGGTTGTGTTTCGCTACAAAGGTTTGCGAGGCCAATGCTGTCATTGCAATGGCTTGGTTGGTGGTTTGCTGGTGCAGCATCATGCAGGACACGCATGATGCATAATGCCTGGGTTGCGCTCCAGAGGGGCCAGTGCCGTGTTTAAACACTACGGCTTGGTTGATCATACGCTGATGGTGCATTATGCATCACAGGCATGATGATGCATGTGGTGTGCAGAGGCCTTCAGACACAGCTTGATTTACGTGTGTGTGTGTGTGTGTGTGTGTGTGTGTGTGTGTGTGTGTGTGTGTGTGTGTGTGTGTGTGTGTGTGTGTGTGTGTGTGTGTGTGTGTGTGTGTGTGTGTGTGTGTGTGTGTGTGTGTGTGTGTGTGTGTGTGTGTGTGTGTGTGTGTGTGTGTGTGTGTGTGTGTGTGTGTGTGTGTGTGTGTGTGTGTGTGTGTGTGTGTGTGTGTGTGTGTGTGTGTGTGTGTGTGTGTGTGTGTGTGTGTGTGTGTGTGTGTGTGTGTGTGTGTGTGTGTGTGTGTGTGTGTGTGTGTGTGTGTGTGTGTGTGTGTGTGTGTGTGTGTGTGTGTGTGTGTGTGTGTGTGTGTGTGTGTGTGTGTGTGTGTGTGTGTGTGTGTGTGTGTGTGTGTGTGTGTGTGTGTGTGTGTGTGTGTGTGTGTGTGTGTGTGTGTGTGTGTGTGTGTGTGTGTGTGTGTGTGTGTGTGTGTGTGTGTGTGTGTGTGTGTGTGTGTGTGTGTGTGTGTGTGTGTGTGTGTGTGTGTGTGTGTGTGTGTGTGTGTGTGTGTGTGTGTGTGTGTGTGTGTGTGTGTGTGTGTGTGTGTGTGTGTGTGTGTGTGTGTGTGTGTGTGTGTGTGTGTGTGTGTGTGTGTGTGTGCTGTGTGTGTGTGTGTGTTGCCTAACGTCCTGCGGGATTTTGCACGTCATTTTTGGGGTGTGCCGTGCCTGCAGCAGGCTTGCAGCAGGATCATACCTGGTACCACCACAACATGACATTGCTGGCATGAAGCCTACTGCATAGGTGGATGATTTTGAAGCATTCTGCAGGCTCGGCATCAGCAAAGAAACCAGAAGACAGCATGCACAGCTGTGATGAATATTTCAATCCCTCAAGTTAGCTGGTAGAGCGTACTGCATGTGATATGGCTGGGTGAATCTGACAGCAGAAGCTGCTTATTTTTCGTCGAGCAGCTGGCCATGGGTGCTCTTTATCAAGACGGCCTGCTTGATCAATGCATCATTGACTCCATGACTTGCATTGGCAGCATTGACAGCAGCAGCAGGCCCCAACCTATGGCCCAGCAGACCAGCAGCAGTACGGTAGAGGAAATTTTACCTGTTGCGGAAGTTTTACCTTTTGCGGCATCAAATAATCATGGTTTGATCCCATGATGACTGCACTTCACATGCCAGCATCTGTATGTATGGATAAATCTAAGGTCTAAGTTGCCGGCTTGCTTTGGCAGTAAGCTTGCATTGCTGAATGCTGGGATAAGTCATTTGCACCTGGTGATCTGCGCAGCATGAAGTTTGCTCTGCATGCGTTTGGGTCTAGACCTTCTGTTCTGAAGGTGGGCGGGACTCCGGCTAGCGTATCAGTTGCAGGAATTACATTGCAATACATTTTGCATCACTTTCTCCCTCCTGCATATGGTCTGCACAAACAATAAAGGCATGGTGTGGTTTGCTGTTATTGATGACTAGAATAATGGTGACGTATATAGTTGCAGCTGATGTGGATTGTGTATCCCCATTGGTGCTCACTCAGTGACTGGCCACAGCCAATGCTCAGGACCACGGCACCAATTCCTCTTAGCATGACATGTGACACCACGAAGGGATTGTTACACAGTGCGCGAAGCCGCGCTCAGCGCAATCAATGCAGGCGGCACACAGCCCTGGCAAGCCCTGCATCAGTCTCAGGATACATACACAGGCAGCTTGCAGCTGCTACCAGCCTTTCAACAGCTGGCGGCACTGACTTTCGTTGCCATATGCTTTCAGGATGAACAAAAGACAGCAGACAACGGTAGAATTCCAGCCTGCTGCTGCCAGTGCCCTTTCAGCAGCGTCGGCACAGAGTGCTGCTGCCAATTGCCGATTGAACCACAGTGCTGCTAAGACAGCAGCCAGCGGTAGAAGTCCAGCGTACTGCTATCCACAGGTAGCATGAATTCACTCAGCTGCAGTACCACCTCTGGCGGCAGGAATGAGTTGTCCTGCCCAAGCCTTAGATCTGCTAAGCTAAGCTGCGCAGCAGACTCAAACATCTGCTGCTGCTGCCGCTGCTGCTGCTGTAGCTGCTGCAGCCGGCCCAGCAGCTGCTGCTCCTGCTGCAAGCGCTGCTGCTGCTGCCCTCCTCGCTGCCACTTGTGCTTCTTGCTGCTGCTGCTGCTGCTGCTGGCTTCAGAAGCTCCTGCCGCTGCTGCTGTGGCTGCTGCTGCTGCAAGCGCTGCTGGCTTGTGTTCTACATGTGCATTCGGCAGCAGAATGGGTGACGCCCCAGACCTGCAGCAGCAGCAGCAGCAGCAGCAGCAGCGGCAGCGGCAGCGGCAGCAGCAGCAAGGCGCTTCAGCTGTGAGATCGACACCAGAACAGCTGACCAGCTCCACGGCAGCCAAGTATGCTGCCAGTTGTCGCTCACCTGCAGGTTCCGGTGCTGCCTCATTTCTGGCGCATAGCTACATCAGTGGTGGCACCAGCCGTGCCATTTTAGTCACGTGCAAACAAATTTAGTCACGTGCAAACAAATTTAGTCACGTGCAAACAAATTTAGTCACGTGCAAACAAATTTAGTCACGTGCAAACAAATTTAGTCACGTGCAAACAAATTGGGGCACACCACTCACTTGAAACCCATCAGCACGTCTGCACGGGCGGGGCTGATCCCAAACTCCAGCCGGCTGGGCAGCAGCGGCGACGGCCCCCACTGCAGGTGCCCGTGCTCCTTTGGCTAAGCGTACTGCTGCGTCAAACCACTAACATACTCACGCATACACAACAATCACCTGAAGCCCATCAGCATGTCTGCAAAAGAGCGTGCTATGACTCTTTCGACAAACCAGCAACATCATGCTACAGTCACATCACAACTCACTTGAAACCCATCAGCACGTCTGCACGGGCGGGGCTGATCCCAAACTCCAGCCAGCTGGGCAGCAGCGGCGACGGCCCAGACTGCAGGTGCCCGTGCTCCGCATTCGCCGGCACCACCCACACGTCCGCCCACAGGTTCGTTCCGTCCGCAGGCGCGATCAGATCGACGCTTGGCGTCCGCTCAGCCAGAGGCACGAGGTCCGTACTCGATCCGATCGTGACCCAAACGTCGCCTGCAGCGAGGGCTCGAACGTGCTCTTGGGAGCTGAAGAGCCGGGCTTGCGATTTCAGGCGCGTAATGTGGGATTTGACGGCCTCTCGGTCGCAGCCGGCTGCTGCGAGGTCTGCCTCGGTTGCGTTGAAGCCTGCAGAAGGGTAGCAAAGGGGCAACAGGAGCAGAGCGCACACATTGAGTGAGCTGGCAGGCAAGCTGAGGCGGCGGCAGCAGATGGCGCGGCGTGAGTGAGCTGGCACCAGTGATGAAAGCCGGCTGCTGCGAGGTCGGCCTCGGTCGCGTTGAAGCCTGAAGCAGGGCAGCAGAGGCGCGACAGATGGCACAGAGTGAGGGTAGGCGACAGATGGCACAGAGTGAGGGTAGGCGACAGATGGCACAGAGTGAGGGTAGGCAGGCAAGCTGAGGAGGCAGGAGCGATGGAAGCCGGCTGCTGCGAGGTCTGCCTCCGTTGCGATGAAGCCTGAAGCAGGGCAGCAGAGAGGCCACAGCAGGTGTCAGAACGGAGCGAGAGCAGGCCGGCGGACAGAGGCGGCAGCAATGAAATCCAGCTGCTGCGAGGTCTGCCTCTGTTGCATTGAAGCCTGAAGCAGGGCAGCGAAGAGGCAACAGCAGATGTCAGAACGGAGAGAGAGCAGGCCGGTGGACCGGGCATGCAACGGCAGGGCCAGCAGCCGCAAGAGCCAGCTGATAAGGTGCCATCGGCAGTGGACTGGCAAGAGCTGTGTCAGCAATTGCTGCGGGGTGCTGTAGTGCGATGTGTCCGCCTCACCACTGCTTGCGCAGCAGCCTTTGACTGATGCATTAGGGTTTTTGCAGCAGCTACACATGGCTAGGGTTTTGCAGGCTTTCGCATTGAAACCTACCTATGGTTGGGTGGCCTAGGGTTTTGAGCGCGATGCCTGCAAACCCCCGAGGATTGTCAGGGAATGCGATAGCTAACAGTGGCTTGGCTTCTGCAGCCAAGGGTTTTAAAACCCACCTATGGCTGGGTGGCCTAGGGTTTTGAGTGCGATCCCCACAAACTTCCGAGGGTTGTCAGGAAGTGCGATAGCTGACCATGGGTTGAGTTCTGCAAGCTAGGGTTTCTTTCAGATAGGATAGTTCATGGATCCTAACACCATCTTAGATGGTGCGAGCTAGGGTTTGAAACCTACCTATGGCTGGGTGGCCTAGGGTTTTGAGCCCAATCCCCACAAACTCCCGAGGGTTGTCAGGGAACGCAATGCGGCCCTTCAAAGCAGGCTGCAGCAGGTCTGGCCAGCAGCGGATGGGGCTGCGGTTGTGGCGCGTCAGCTGGTCACGCTTGTACGCCACTAGCATGGCACCCCACCTGCAAAATTGCAGCAGCAGCAGCAGCAGCAGCAGCAGCAGCAGCAGCAGCAGGCGAGTTTACATCTGCTGGCAACAAATGCAAGCGCCGCCATCAGGATGACCAGCCTATGAGCTGCCAAGCTGCCAAGCTGCCAAAGCGGACAAGACGCCTGAATGCAGACCAGCAGCTTACAACCACAACATCACAACAACAATAACAACAACAAAATATCAGACACAACAATGGGGGTGGTTGTGCACCAAGAAATCGACTTCAGCAGTACTCCCACCTGTAAGGGCAGCCCCAGATGTCCCCTGCCTCACTCGGCAGCCCAGTCTTGCTGTCGCGCCTCACCAGCTGCTGCCAATGCACCCCTAAAGCAGCACACAGAAAGTGAACATAATAGAGACCCTGCACCCTACTAACCTGTATGGGCAGCCCCAGATCTCTCCTGATTCGCTGGGCAGGCCTGTCTTGCTGTCGCGCCGCACCAGCTGCTGCCGATGCACCCCCAAAAGCAGCACACAGATGTTAGTGAACATACTAAGGACCCTACATCCTACCCACCTGTAAGGGCAGCCCCAGATCTCTCCTGATTCACTGGGCAGGCCTGTCTTGCTGTCGCGCCGCACCAGCTGCTGCCAGCGCCGCGGCAACCTCTGCCACCAGCGGTACGTCTCCGCAGATGATATCGGCTGAATCAGCCGGCGCTGGATGGCAGGCGTCAGCCAGCTGTCGCCTAGCGTGACGACGTCCGCAATGCCTGCAAGCAGCAGAGGTGCAACAGCAGTGGGCTTTGGTGTCATGCTGCAGTACGAGCCAGCTCTCGCCCAGCACCACTGTGTCAATTCTGCCTGCAGAGGTGCGGCAGCGATGAGGCAGCATGGATTACTTTGCTGCCAGCAGCGGTAGGTTTCACCTGAGGAGATTGGCTGCAGCAGGCGCCGCTTGGCCGTATTCTAGACGCAATACCACATTATCCCCGAGCTCTTGCTTCTGACCAGTCTGCTGTTTCTGGATGCTTTACTCATGTGAGTCGCGCTGCGCTTGGCCCCTCAAGTTGCCCAGCTCGTCAAACAGCTCCTGCAGCTGCCCGCATAATGAGAGGCACTACTAACAAGCCCTTAGATATACCCACAGGCCGTGCATGCGTTTGATGCCTGCCACTCACCCGCGCTGCGCTTGGCTCCTGGGTTGCCCAGCTCATCAAAGAGCTCCTGCAGCTGCCCCCGCTGCCCCAGCTCGAAGCCAGCATAGCGGCCCAGCCCTTGCCTGCGTTGCAGTAGCATCAAACACAAGGAGACGTGACAGGTGTCTTGTGACGCGTACATGTCAGCTGGCCGCGCTGCCTCAGCTCAAAGCCAGCATAGCGGCCCAGGCCCTGCCTGCGGTGCAGTTGCAGCAAATACAAGGGGATGTAATGATGTCATGTGACACGTGGGTGTCAGCTGGCCGCGCTGCCCCAGCTCAAAGCCAGCATAGCGGCCCAGGCCCTGCCTGCGGTGCAGTTGCAGCAAGTACAAGGGGATGTAATGATGTCATGTGACACGTGGGTGTCAGCTGGCCGCGCTGCCCCAGCTCAAAGCTCGCGTAGCGTCCCATCAAGCAGTGGCGGTCACCTGAACTCTTCGATCCACTGCTCTGGCGGCCTGCCGTGAACTCAACCCGTGCAATACAGCGCAGCACAGCGCAAAACACTGCAGTACAGTGCAGTACATGCTTCGACATCAAGCAGCCACGCGCACCTGAACTCCACGATCCACTCCTGCGGCAGGCTGCCGCGCAGTCATCAGCAGGACAGTGTAGCTCTGTGCAGTGCATGCGCTGCCCATAATGCAGCAAACCGCACCTGAATTCCACGATCCAAGGCTGCGGCAGTACAGTGCAGTACATCACCGCACCACTGACACAGCTGCCCACCTGAACTCCACAATCCACTGCTCCGGCAGGCTGCCGCGCAGAGCCACAATGCTGAGGCTCATGCCATGCTCGTACACCTCTGCTTGCGTGCCATCGCGCAGCTCGATCTGATACGGCAGCAGCAGCAGCAGCAGCAGCGGCAGCGGCAACTCAGCCAGCAACAGTGATGGCAACAGTAACGGCAGTGCGGCTTGATGCTGCCAGGGTACATGCAGCAGGTAGGCGGCACGTAGCTGCTTGCCCTGCACATAAGCTTGCATCACTTGCTGCTGCTGCTGCTGCTGCTGCTGCTGCTGCTGTTGCTGCTGTTGCTGCTGGTACAGCTTGCATTTTCGAAACATGCAAGGTGATGCACCGGTGTGCTGCTGATGGCTGTGTAGCTGCACACATGCTTGCAACAACCTTCATTACTGCTACTGTTGCTGCTGCTGCTACAGCTCTCATCTCAGTCATGCAAGGTAATGTATCAATGTGTGCTGCTGATGGCTGTGTCTTTGAACAGCTGCTTACTGTGCGCAGGGCCCAGGCAGGTAGTTGCTGCCCAAAAGCAGCCAGGCCAGCAGCACCAGTCAGCGCTGCTCGCCGGCCAACTGCTGCTGCAGCAACTACACTGCTGCGTTGCTGCTGACAGTTGCCTGCCAGCAGCCTAGGTTGCACTGCGGTGTGTGTGTGCTGCTTGCAGCGGCCTAGGGTATGAGGCGTACGGCAGCTGCTGCTTCTGCTGCTGCTGGCAGTAGCAGTACTGCCAGCAGGCAACATGCTGCCCACAAAAGCAATGGACTAAAGGGAGTTTCACGCTGTTATGTTTGTGATGCAAGCAGTCGGCAGGCGCTTGATTGCAGGCACTGGTGGAGGCACTGGTGGAGGCCTAGTGCTGCTGCTGCACTGCTGCCTGAGCTGCAGTCCTACTGCTTGCAACAGCTCTGCGGTGAGTAGATGAGCAGGTAATACCACGTTTGAAGCAATGACGGCCAAATTCGCTCGAGCAGCAGCCAAGAGCCTTGATCACAACACAAAACGTCCACGTCAAAGCCCTGTACCGCCTCTATGCAACACCAGCGTCATGCAGAGAAAGGAGATAATGGCTATACAGCGAGTGCACGTTTCTAAGTGATTAGTTTGAAGTCGATCTATCAAAAGGTGGCCCAAGGAAGAGCCAGCCTGTAGCTTGCAGGCAACAGTAGCGAGGTCACCTGGACAGCAGCAGATCCTTACCCCATTTCAACGTGCGACTCGTGACTTTGGAAACGTTTTCCTACATCATGACATTGCTGTCGTGCTGAGGTGAGGCCGGCCGTCAAGCTTCTTCCGTCACTGGCACTTTTGCTCGCTCATTGCTAGAAGCGATTCACATACATATCATTTCTATGGTCCATCTTGATAGCTTGTCCTTCTCAGCTGGACTGGTACTGTTGTTGACAGCGATCTGCTGTGCTGCTCCTGCAGGCACAGTGAAGACAGTAGCATTACAGTAAAAGCTTGCAGGAGTGGCTGCAGCTGCGGAGATGCAGTCACAAATGCAGTCAGCTGCCTTGAATGGCTGCCAACTGCCAAACAGGCAGCTGGCTTCCATAAGCAGCAGTAGAATCAGCGCCGCAGCAGCCTGCGGCGCTGGCCGCAGGCATCACATAGCAGCAGCTCTCAATCGCAGGCCGGCCTTGCAGCTCTGTCCGCACCAGCAGCAGCACCTAAGTAGCGCAGCAGCAGCAGCACCTCAGCCGCGCTGGCAGCTGCGGCGAGCAGCAGCAGCAGCAGCAGCAGCAGCTGACGACCCTGCCAGCTCCCCAGCTGCGGATAATCAGCAGCAGCAGCAGCAGCAGCTGCTGGGTCAAATAGACTTGCCGCCGAGCCGCAGCGCAGTAGCATGGCTCGACAACCTAACCGAGCAGCAGCTGCAGCAGCAGGCGCAGGACTGGGGCTACCAGCAAGTAGGCAGGCCCCTCCCAGAGGGCCTCTCCCTACCAGCCATTGCAGACACCATTCCAGACGAGCATTTTGAACTGGATTTGGTCAAAGCGTTTGGCTATCTGGCGCTCTCCCTAGGCCTCATGGCAGCAGGATACGCCTACCTATGGTTCTGGCATAGCATTTGCCCGCTGTGGCAGCAGCTGGCCTGCTGGCTGGTCATTGGGACCGGCTACTTTGGGGTTTTCCAAACGGCGGTTGACTGTGCGCACTTTGCGTTCTGGCCGCAGCGGCCGGTGCTGCAGGACGTGCTGGGTGCTGTGCTGATGGCGCCGGCGCTGATGAGCTATGAAGTGTTCCGGCTCAAGTACTTCAACCACCTCATGTGAGTGTGCACAGGGTTTTGCTGGCCTGGGGTTCAGCTGGCCTCGGGGCTTAGGTTAGGTGGCTGGGGTTGAGCTGGCCCGGGTTTTAGGTGCCACTACCAGCTGTATGAGGACGCAGATGCCTGGCTCCCCTCTTTTATCGTATGCTGATACACATGTGTATTGACTTCATCGCAATCTCGCTTTTTCCTGCAGGTGCCTGAACCAGCTGTACGAGGACACAGACGCCTGGCACCCCATACTGCCAGAAGACCTCGCTGGCCTGCCCCCTTGGCGCCGAGCGCTGCTGCAGCTGCTCTCAGCCACACCCCTCAAGTTCTTTTCCTCCATCGGCCAGTGGTTTAGGTCTTTGGAGGGCTTTGATCTGAAGCTACACCCTAGGGAGGCTAGACCCTGGGTGTGGCTGAGCTATGCCCTGCCATTAGGGTTTATCGGAGTGGCTTGGCCCGCCATGGTGGCTGCTGGTGGGCTGGGAGGGTGGGCCAGCTGGTGGCTGGGCCCCTGGGTGGTGTTCCATGGCTGGCTGAGCGTGCTGTCGCTGGTGCAGCACACTGGACCGCACATCGCGTGGACTGAAGAGGTGGGTTGCTTGGTGGCTTGACGAGCTGTGTGCAGTGTGTTGCATTGCATCAGCAGCAGCAGCAGCAGCAGCAGCAGCAGCAGCAGTATCAATGTAGGAGGGCAGCAGGTTGTTATAGACTAGTGGCTGCGGCCGTGGGTGGTGTTCCATGGCTGGCTGAGCGTGCTGTCGCTGGTGCAGCACATTGGACCACACATCGCGTGGACTGAAGAGGTGGGTTGTTTGGGTGGGTCGTGGCTTAGCAAGCAGTGACGAGCTGTTGGCAGTGTGTTGCATTCGCGGCAGCAGCAGCAGCAGTATCAATGTAGGAGGGCAGCAGGTAGTTTAGACTAGTGGCTGGGTCCCTGGGTGGTGTTCCATGGCTAGCTGAGCGTGCTGTCGCTGGTGCAGCACACTGGACCACACATCGCGTGGACGGAGGAGGTGGGTTGCTGGGTGGCTTGACGAGCTGTTGGCAGTGTGTTGCATTCGCGGCAGCAGCAGCAGCATCAGTGTAGGAGGGCAGCAGGTTGTTATAGACTAGTTGCTGGGGCCCTGGGTGGTGTTTAATGGCTAGCTGAGCGTGCTGTTGCTGGTGCAGCATACTGGACCACACATCGCGTAGACGGAGGAGGTGAGGTGTTCGCCATGCGCATTGTACTGCCTGCAGCAGCAGCAGGAGCAGGAGCAAGGAGAGGCAGCAGCCTCTTGCTCAGGGCGGTGTATAATTGGGTAATTCCACACACTGCTGCTGCAGCTGCTGCTGCTTCTGTGTGCGTCCACAGGGCCTCACCTACGACCCCGCACAGGCCCCCATCAACATTCACTAATCTGCTGCTGCACCTGCTGCTGCTGTGTGTGCTTTGTGACGGCAGGGCCTCACCTACGACGCCGCGCAGGCCGCCATTAACGGCACAGTCACACTGCAGCTGCCGCACTGGCTAGAAGTGCTGCTGCACCACGCCAACTACCACCTGCCCAGCCACCTATCCATCAGCATCCCTTCTTACAACCTGAAAGGGGCGCAACAGTACCTGCAGCAGCGGCTCGGCAAGCACCTGACGATCGCGGTGCCGAATGCGCAGCTGCTGCGTAATCTGATGACGGCATGGCTGGTGTATGACGCGCAGCGGCAGCGTTACGTTGACTTTGACCAAGCGGAGGAGCTGGTGCAGCAGTACCAGCAGCAGCAGCAGCAGCAAGAGGAGCAGGCGCCGCCGGCTGCTGACAGCAGTGATGGCAGCAGAAGCAGTGGCGCACAGTCGAGCAGCAGCAGCAGCAGCAGCAGTAGCAGCAATGGGGCCAGTGGCAGCTTGCAGTTGCAGGAGGTGCAGCAGCACAACAGCAGGCCCGCGGCAGCGTTCTTTGTGTAGATTTGTCGATTTGCAATGCACAGTGTAGCTCTTGCAGCAGCTGCCGCCGGGGTTTTAAGCTACAACTGTAGTGTCATTTGCATCGCCAGGCTGCTCAATGATTGCAGCATTTGGTGGAGGAGCTGTGTTGTGCACGCTTGGTGCTTGACATCATCATGTTGTGTGTGGCTGCTTGCCGGCCTTTGTACTGTACTGGTGAGCCGGGTAACCACCACTGTTTTCTGATTACTCTGATTGGCAGTGGTTTTATTGGAAACGTCAAGGATGCAGTGCTTGGCTTGCGTCACTCCGCCTTCATCAAGCGACAGCAGCTGGAGCGACTGGAGGACCACAAGCTCAGGTCGAGGCTTGACAGCTGCAGCTGAGCTGCAAGGAACAACCTTCAACAGCCTGCCATACGTATATGTGTACAAGTATGTGCGACTGACACTCAAGCCGAGAGAATTATTCCCTGCAACCGTGCAGCTGAGACGCCAGCAGCACGCGTGAGATGAACGAGATGCCAGCACATTGTGCTGTGGGAGTCCAGCAGTGCAGCAGCGAAAAAAAGCAGTGCAGCCGGATGCCCGCGACCGGGCTGGCTCACCCCACAAGCGTGTGCTATGCCGATGTGCCACAACAGCACACAGTTGGAGAGCAGCACCAGGCTGGAGCACGCTAGCGTGGGCGAGATACGGCGCAACGATGTAATACCCTTCGATAAAAGTTTACATCGATGTTACGCGACATAAGCACATCCAGCGTGGCAACCTTCGAGCAAAAGTTGCGCACACACGCGATGCTGACACAACGGCCATTAAACACAATCGAACAGCAGCTGGGCACTGACACCATTCACCACAGT
Organism: Tetradesmus obliquus; assembly: GCA_030272155.1. Taxonomy (NCBI): domain Eukaryota; kingdom Viridiplantae; phylum Chlorophyta; class Chlorophyceae; order Sphaeropleales; family Scenedesmaceae; genus Tetradesmus; species Tetradesmus obliquus. The sequence continues at coordinate 4,351,300 of CP126196.1, read as the reverse complement.
CCGCAAGGGGACCTATTTTCAACGTACGTCTCACATAAACTTGGTCCCGTGCAATTGTACCACGCTGGTGTACTCCCCAGCCGGATTGTACACCTACCGCCCGCTCTTTCCTTACTTACGTCCAGCGTGCTAGCTGCGGTTAGTATGTAGATGAAGCTTAAACTTCACTAAAATACCGTTCAATTAGAGCAATCAGCGGTCGATAAGTCAGGCACGCGCACCAGCTGCAGCTGGCGCGTGCAGCTAGGCAGCGCAGGGACACGCATGGCATCCCATGCATCACCTGCGCAAAACAAGATACGAAAGGAAGTATGGGAGCTGGTGTGCGTGAGCTCTCTGCTGCAGAGCGGCAGAGGTGCGGGCTGAATGGCATATCGAACGGCCTCAATCACCAGCAGCATCGCCTGCCTCTGATGCTGCACGATCCGCGCAGACGATGCTCTTTCACTGGCATTTGACCTGTGATCTTATTGCGGCTATGATGCTCCACAGCTGCCGCCTATACCAGCAGATTCTGCACCTGTACTGCATGGTGCTGCTGTGGGCTGCAGCACTTGGCGCCCTCACTACTACTAGTGGCATTATAGCTTGCAGGAAGCCTCATAAACAATCCATACTACAATCATAAGTATATTCAAATCAATCGCCTGCAGGCACATCAGCGCACTCGCACTGGTTCAGCTGGGCAGGTGCCCGCTGGCAGCTCTCCTGCAGCTGCAACACAAATGATCACGCCCTGGGCCTCAGCCTGCGCTTCCAGCCAAAGGAAAGCCAATCCTGCAGCGCTTACGTGGCACTGCACGTGCTGGACAGGCGCCAGCAGGGCACCGCAGCAGCAGCAGACGCCAGCCGCTACATGCCGCAGCACAGCTTCAGTGCAGCAGCTCCGGAGCTCGGCGTGCAGCGCTTCCTGCACCTCAGCGGGCTGTTTGCAGCAGCAGCAGATCAGTCGCCATACTTACTCAACGATTCCATCCTGGTAGCAGCACAGCTCAGCGAGGAGCCATTGCTAGTTGAGGAGCTGCTGCCACAGCATGGCGAGGTAATGCCATCACCCCTGACCCCTATCTTCAGCGGCGACCTCGCTCGCTTCATGTCTGGCAGTGCATTTGCCGAAGTCCGGCTGGCTGTAATCGGCGCAGATCTGCAGACAGCCGCCGCCGCCAGCCCTCTAGCCCACATCAGCAGGCTCGGGCGCATCAGCGGGGTTTTGCGGCGCGAGCTCGGGGTTCAGCTCAAAACCCTGAAGGTGCGGCCACAGGGCTTTGGGGTTTGGCAGCCGCTGGTGTCACTGGACACCAGTCAGCATGTGCTGCAGGCTTTCATGGCGCTGCTGTATGAGCCTGAAGTGAGGCTGCCGGTGACGCTACTGGGCGGGCTGCTGGATTTGGCGGCCAAGTATGACATGCCAGAGCTGGAGCTTTGGGCACTGCAGCAGGCGCAGAAGGCTGGGCGGGTGCTGCAGAAGCCGACAGGTGAGGGCTGGTGTGCATTGAAGTATGAGAAGTGATGTGTGCACACCATGATACGTATTTTGAAAGTGTGCTACCTGCAGTAGGATGCTGCAGTGGTGTGCACGTGCCAATGTGGTCAATAATGCCTCAGCATGTGCAGCAGCTGGCCGCACTCCTGCTGCTCAGCCACTTGCAGCAGCAGTTCTCCTGTGCTTCTTGTGATAACGAATAACACTGCTTAGCAGCGTCCTGTTGCTGAAATGTAGCAAACGCTCTCCGATCAACCATTTTCTAGCCTAAAACTACTGCTTTATGTTCATTTTGGCCATGCTCCTGCAGCACGTGGCTACGGCCGAGTGGAAGTGACGCCCGCACCCGAGCCCACCACAGACGCCTCCGTGCAGCGCAGCAGCAGCCAGGACGTGATCGTAAAGCTTTCCGCGCCGGCCGAACTTCGCCGAGCGCGCAGCGGCGCGACCTCGGAGTCCTCGCAGCTCGCGGCAGCGCTGAAAGCGCGCTGCGGCAGCAACGGCGGGTTCGTCGAGCCAGCCGCGGAGCCGGAGTCCCGAAGCTGCGGCAGGGACCGGTTTCGAAACGCGGTGCGGATCTATGACGATGCAAAGAGCAGCTTGGATGAGGAGGCCATGCTGAGCAGCAACCCTAAACGCGTGCACAGCAGCTACCAGAGCAGCAGCTACAGCAGCTGGGTGATTGATGACGGCAGTAGCTTGAGGCCGGAGGCTAGCTTACAGGAACAGCTTGAGTTCTGGCGTCACCAGCAGGAGCTGCTGCAGCAGCAGCTGCTGCAGCTGCCTCCAAGCTCCCGCCCAGGCTCCCGGGCAAATTCACGCGGCCCTTCACGGTCAATTTCACGAGCCGGCAGCGGGAACTTCATCAAGCAGATGCAGCAGCAGCAGCTGGACGTGCCTGCTGCAGCAGCAGGACAGCTAGAGGCTTGGCAAGAGGGAACAGCTCGGCAGCACCGCCAGGGCGCTTCCTGTGTTAGTCTGCGGCCGCCGCAGCACAGCAAGTCTGCAGCCGCGGCTGCGCGTGCAGCAGAGGCTGCCGCACGCCGTGGCGCCGAGGCAGCAGCGCGCAGTGCGCTGGAAGCCTCTGCAGCATCTGCAGCAGCAGCAGCAGCTGGGCCAGCAGCTGGTGACACGCAGCAGCTGCAGCAGCAGCAGGGGGCAGGCCTGCAGTCGTATGGCAGTGTAGATAGCACCCGGCTGACTATTGGCCGCAGTCGCAGCTTGCATCAGGGGCAGCTGCAAGCTAGCCCAGCATTTGAAGATGATCCTGATTATGAGCTTGAAATGATGACTCATAAGGTCCTACAGCTGCGCAATGCACCGCAGCAGGCAGCAGCAGCAGCAGCAGCAGCGCATCCGACGGCGCGCGCGGCGGAGGCAGCAGCAGCAACGATGCAGCCGACAGCTAACAAGGGCCCGCGCTGGAGCTTGAACCCCTTCAACCGCACTGCAGCGGCAGCAGCGGCAGCAGCAGCAGCAGATACAGGCAGCCCTAGCAGCCCCTTTGCTGCATATGCCGCAACAGCATGGGGCACTCCAACAGCCCAACTGGAGCAGATGGCAGCTGCTGTGATTGCCAGATCGCGCGCCGGCAGCAGCGCAGGCGGTGCGCACTGCGGCGGCAGCAGCAGCACAGCAGCAGCAGCAGTACAAGGCTCCAGCAAGGCCCAAGCAGGCAGTGAGGCAGGCAGTACAAATGCAGTCGACCTTCTGTGCAGGCTCAACACCATGGATGAAGTGCAAGCAATGGCAGCAGCAGTACTGTCCAGGAAGAAGGGCTCAGCCGCCGCAGCCGCCGCTGCCCCACCAGCAGCAGCAGCAGCAGCAGCAGGGGCTGGCAGCTGGTTGGATGCCTTGAGCAGTGCGCAGGCGGGCAACTCGCCGTGCCACCCTGCTGCTGCTGCTGCCGCTGCTCGGCACAGGGCAGGCAGGGCAGCAGCAGCAGCTGAGGCCTCAGGGCTCAGCAGGAGCAACAGCATTCCTGCAATGCCTAGCTTCTTAGACCCTATGGAAGAGCTGCAAGCAATGGCAGCAAGTGTGTTACGTAACAAGGGCGTAACAGGCAGCAGCAGCAGCAGCAGCAGCAGCAGCAGCAGCAGGGGTGCAGCAGCGCGGCAGCAACAGCAGGAGGTGACTAGTGCTGGCAGCAGTGCCGGGCACCACAGAGTGCCTGGGAATGTGAGCTGCAGTAATGCAGGTGGTGGGGGTTTAGCGCTGGCTATAAACCCTGCAAGTGAGCTTCAGGAGATGGCAGCAGCTGTGTTGAAGCAGCAACCTGCCGAGCAGCAGCAGCAGCAGCAGCCACCGGCACACAGCCATGCTTCACCAGCAGCAGCAGCGGCGGCGGCAAAAAGGGATGCCAGTAAGTCTGCTGCTGCCAGCAGCACTGCTGCACACTTTGCCTACATGGACCCTCTTGCAGAGCTGCAAGCAATGACAGCAAGCGTGCTGAGGGGCAAGGCCGTGACAGCAGCAACAGCAGCAGCAGCAGCAGCACCAAATGTAGGCAAGGGCCCACTGCATTTGAGCCCTTGGCAGCAGCAGCCCACCACTACCTTTGTGACAGCAGCAAAGAAGGGTGTGGGTCTGTCCAGAAGCTCCAGCAATGCTTCTACGATGCATCACCAGATCAGCATGGACCCTTCAGCAGAGCTGCAAGCTATGGCAGCAAACGTGCTCAGGAACACACCAGCAGCAGCAGCAGGGAGTGGCAAGCTTGCTGCAGGGTCCAGCAAAGTGCATCGGGAGCAGCAGCAGCAGCAGCAGCAGCAGCCCGCAGCAGCAGGAAGTGGTGTGCATTTTAGCTTGGATCCGCTAGCTGAGCTGCAGGCAATGGGAGCTAATGTACTGAAGAACAAACCCCACGCAGCAGCAGCAGCAGCAAGGGGATCTTATGCTGCTTCAAGGGCAGCCAAAACCAAAGCTGGCACCAGCAGCAGCAGCAACAGCAGTGCAGCTAGCATCAGCACCAAGCATGGCAGCAGAACACCAGCGCATACTCTGCTGCTGGACCCCTTGTTGCAACTGGAGGCAATGACAGCAAACGTGCTGAAGAGCAAGCAGCCACACGCAGCAGCTGTGGCAGGCAAGCAGGCACCAGCTGTTGCTGCTGCTGCCAGCAATGCGGCTGCAGAAGCAACAGCAGCAGTCAGTCTGCAGCGGACAGCCAGTGGCATGCCAGTATGGATGGATCCAATGAAGGAGCTGGAGGCAATGACTGCCAACGTACTGCAGGGTAAACCTCTACCACCACAACAGCAGCAGCAGCAGCAGATGCCAGCTGGTCCGCAAGGCGGCAGACACAAGGCAGCAGCAGCAGCAGCGGCAGCAGCAGCAGCAGCAGCAGCAGCACCAGGGGCATCCAGTATCAGCCTGGTTAGGACTGCCAGTGGCATGCCAGTATGGATGGACCCAATGAAAGAGCTGGAGGCCATGACTGCTAATGTGCTGCAGAACAAGCTGCAGCCGGCTGTGCCTGCAAGTATGGCAGCAGCTGCTGCAGCAGCAGCAGCGTATAACAAGTTCCCCAGCAGGAGTGGCGCTGCAGTGAAGCAAGAGCGTGCTGCCGCAGCCGCTGCTGCTGCTGCTGCTGCTGTTACTGCTACAGCATCTGCTGGTGTGTCCAGCCTTGCAAGGACAGCTAGTGGGGCACCAGCTTGGATGGACCCTGTAAAGGAGTTGGAAGCAATGTCAGCCAACATTTTGAAGAACAAATCCCAGGCAGCAGCAGCAGCAGCAGGCGGCAGGGGAGGTCCCTCTGTGCAGCAGCTGCAGGCAGCCCTTTGCAATGCTGTTGCAGCAGCACCTAGCAGCAGCAGCAGCAGCAGCAGCAGCAGCAGCAGCAGTAAGGAGCAAAGCAGCAGACGCGCAACACCAGCAGCAGCAGCAGCGGCTGCAGCAACAGCACAGCCGGTGTTTGCTGATTCTCTGACAGGGCTGCAAGCTATGACTGCAAGTGTGCTTTCAGCAAAGGCAGCAGCAGCAGCAGCAGCAGCAGCAGCAGCAGCAGCAAAGGCGGCACCTATGAGGCGCTCTCAGGGAGGGGCTGTGGCAGCAGCAGTGGCAGCAGCAGCAGCAGCAAACAATGCAGCAGCAGTGCCTGCTCCTGTAAAGGCGCCAGCAGCAGCAAAGGCAGGTGCAGCTGGCAGCAACAGCAGCAGCAACACCAGCAGCTGTGGCAGCAATGTGCAGCAGTTCTGTGGAGATCCACTGGCGCAGCTGCAGGCCATGACAGCAGATGTGTTGCAGAAGAGCCGGCCAGCTGCTACTGCTGCTGCTGCTGCTGCTGCTGCTGGCGTCAAAAAGGCAGCAGCACCATCAACAACAGCAGCAGCTGCTGCTGCTTCTGAAGGCTCGCCAGCAGTGACTGCAGCAGCAGTACACCGCACAACCCAAGGTCCAGCAGCAGCAGCAGCAGCAGCAGCCAACAGCAGCAGTGTTGCAATGAGCATGTGCCTGGATCCGATGTCGCAGCTCACTGCCATGACTGCTGCCGTGCTGAAAGACAAGGCAGCACCAGCCGGCGGCAGCAGCAGCAGCAGCAGCAGCAGCAGCAGCGCAGCTGGCAACAGCAGCACAGCTGGCAGCAGCAGCGCAGCTGGCAACAGCAGCACAGCTGGCAAAAGCAGCGCAGCTGGCAACAGCAGCACAGCTGGCAACAACAGCACAGCTGGCAACAGCAGCACAGCTGGCAGTGCTGCCTCTTCTCTGCCCTGCTTGATGGCTGGCTCAGCCTCTGGCGCGGCAGCAGCAGCAGCAGCATCTTCTGGCGGCGGCAGCGCCATCCGAGCACTGCCTAGCGGCCTCACTCCAGCTGATGCTCTGGAAGCAATGGCAGCGCGCGTGCTGACAGAAAAGCAGCAGCGCGACGCCGAGCGAGCAGCAGCAGCAGAGGCCGGCGCATGGTTTCCCGGAGCCACTGTGTCCATTGCAAACATCAGAAGCAGCTTGATTGCAGCAACCAAGCCAAGGTCTCCTAAAAGGCAAGCTCCAAGGCCAAGTGCTGCTTCCAGGCAGGCACTGACAGCTAGGTTGCCAGGTGGCGAGGGTTCAGGGGCAGGGGTTGGGGTGGGGGTTCAGCGGGCCCGCAGTTTAAGCCAGGGTTCGGATGGCGGGGTCAAGGATGGCAGGGCGCGGGGTGAGGTTCAGGGCAGGGGCAGTGACCTGGCAGAAATGGCGGCTCAGGTGCTCAGTGCACGCGGCAAGAGGTCTGCAAAGCGGCTGCCGTCACCGCCATCAGCAGCAGCGGCTGCAGCAACGGCAGCAGCAGCTGCGGCGGCAGCTGAAACACCCAGTGAGGAATCAGCAGCAGCGGCAGCTGCAGCAGCTGCTCAGCCTATCAAAGCAGCTGCAGAAGCAGGCGGCAGCTGTGACAGCACCTGGGGCGGATCCTGCCCAGAAACAGCAGCAGCAGCAGCAGCAGCGGCTGGCAGGAGCAGTTTCAGTGGATGGGCCATTGCTACAGCACCACACACCCCTTGCTCCCCTAGCACTCCGTCATCTGACTTTTCATCTGGCCTTGCTGCTTCGCCAAACAGCTCTACAGCGTCCTCTCACATTGGCAGTAGCAGCAGCAGCAGCACTGCCAGCAACACTGCCGGCGCTGCTGGCAGCCCAGGGCTAAGCCGGCCGCATTCCCCGGAGCGCATGCTAGCCCTAACAACGCGCGAGACAGCAGATGAAGCGGCAAAGCTGACAGAGATTCTGCAGGCTACTGCTGAGAAGGCAGCCATCACAGCACTGGAGGCAGCAGCAGCAACAGCAGCATCTGCCGAAGCTTCTGCAGCACAGCAGACGCGCATTGTGCAGCAGCACAAGCTGGCTGAGCTCGATCACCAGCTAAGGCAGGAGGCTGCATTCCAGCAGCACCTAATGACTGAGGAGCAATCCACAGTTGGGCAGCAGCAGCAGCAGCAGCAGCAGCAGCGGCCGAGAACACCGCAGCGCAGCAGCAGCAGCAGCCAGCATCTGCAGCAGCAGCAGCAGGTGTCGCCCAGGCCATCAGCACAGCTGCCGCCGGTGTCGCCCAAGGAAAGCCAGATCTCCGCAGAATCCTCTTCAGCTGCTGTTAGTAACGCTGTTAGTAACGCTGCTGCTGCGGCCCACATGACAGAGCAGGCCAGGCGGCGCATGCAGCAGGAGGAGGAAGCAAAGCAGGCAGTGCTAGACAATCTGAGGCGTAAAGAAGAGCAGGTGCAGAAGTTTGAGAGCCAGCGGCAGCAGCAGCTGCAGCTGCAACGGCCGGCGGCTGGCTGGTTGAGCCCCCGCTGTAACAATGCAGTAGCGCAGGCGCTCGGCGGTACAGGCAGTACATCAGCTGAGAAGGCCAGGGCTGTAGCAGGCAGTGCACGCAGTACAGGCTCGGCATCAGGCAGTACAAGCTCATCCGTGGCAGGCAGTACAAGCAGTGAGGTGGCGGATGGCCGCCCACTAACCCCCTCAAAGCTCAACAACACTTCAGCAAACAGCAAGAACAGCAGCAGTAGCAGTGGCAGCAGCAGCAAATGCAAGGCAGAGCAGCAGCAGACGCTGAGTCAGCTCAGCATGCTTGCAGAGAGTCTAGTCAGCCCTGCTGCTTCGCCCAGAGCCTCACTGCAGCAGCAGCAGCAGGGCCTGGCAGCAGCAGCAGCAGAAGTGCTGAATGGCGCCAGCTTGGGGCTTGAACTACAGCGCAAGGGTTCAAGCACAGGTTCAAACGGCCCCGAGAAGTCACTGCGGCAGCAGCACCAAGAGCGCCAGCTGGCACTGCAGCAGCAGCAGCAGCAGCAGCAGCAGCAGCAGGCTGAGCGGCAGACCCTGGGTAGCCAGTGCACTCCACAGCAGTCCCGCAGCATTGTACTGCCAGGCCACGAGATGCTGGCTTGCCAGCAAGCCTCAAGCAGCAGCAGCAGTAGCAGCAGCAGCAGCAGCAGCAGCAGCAGCAGCATGGCGGTCGGCCAGCACTCGCCCAAGCCTCCAGTCAGCAGGGAGCCATCAGCCACAGAAGATGGCCAGCAGTCGCCCAAGGCAGCAGCGCTGCAGAAGAAAGCAGCGGCAGCAGCAGCAGCAGCAGCAGCTGGACCTGGCCGCTTGGCGGTGGTCTCAGCTGCAGATCAGCAACAGCAGCAGCAGCATGAGGAGCAGCAGCGCTATCGCAGTCCAGGTGGCGAGTTCCGGCATGCTTGCTTACTGGAGGTCATGAAAACCTCAACCAGGAACCCTGGAAGCTCACCAGCTAGGCGGCAGCTGATCTTGCCGGCTGCTGCAATCAACACTGCTGCTGCTGCTGCTGGCAGCAGCAGCAGCACGTTCGTCCCTGTGTCACCTGGCTCATCGCATGGCAGGCGCAGCCAGCTGCGCATGTTACAGACACATGGCCACAGGCCCCAGCCGCCACCTCAGCAGCAGCAGCAGCATGCGCCAGGTCAGCAGCAGCAGCAGCAGCAGCAGCAGCAGGGCTCGGCAGGTCTGCAGTATGCGCGGCTGTCACCTTTACGAGGCCGCACTCCCACGCCGGATGTGGCTGCCAGAAGAGAAGCCAGCCTTGGCGGCAGCAGCAGCAGCATGAGTGCTGCTGCTCAGCAGCAGCTGCAGCAGCTGCAGCAGCAGGCCCCTATGCTGGCTCCAGCAGCAGCAGAGGTGCCCTGTGGTAGCAATGCGGCAGGGAGGCCGCAGACGCCGCCGCCAGGAGCTGCTGTAAGGTCCCTGGTTCGAACCAGCATTGGTGGATCATCCACTGCCTCATCTTCTGATGCCAGCTGGCGATGGAGGCTTGCCATGAGGCGGTCAGGAGGCGGCGCTGTTGCTGCTGCTGGCAGCGGCAGCATGCAGCCGGCTGCTGCTGCCGCAACACCTGCTGCAAGTGCGGCTGGAGCAAATGGCAGCAGTACCAGCAGCAGCAGCAGCAGCAGCAAGGACCCGAGCAGCAGCAGCAGCAGCAGCAGCAGCTTGTGGGGCAAGCTCACAAAGAACGTGAGCAAGGACAAGCTGATGCCGCTGTTCACCGGCAGCAGCAAGCGCGTGTCAGACAGCAGCGGCGCCAGCAAGCGGCAGCAGCAGCAAAGCGCGGCGGCAGCAGCAGCAGCGGCAGCAGTGGAGCAGCTAGCGCAGGAGCAGGCCCAAGTGCTAGCTCGCAGCAAGTCCCGGGACTGGCAGCGGCTCGCCGGCTTGAATCTGATTCAAATCCAGCAGCTGTCGATTGAAGATCTCATGACGGTTATGGAGCGGCTTCCGAGTCTAGCGGGCGGCAGTTCAAAACCCGCGCGCGACTTTGCGCGTTTTGAGCTCGCGATGATGTGGGTGGAGGGAGATCGCGAGAAGCGCCAGCACTCGCGCCGCATGGAGGACAGTTTGGAGATGGTTGACTTTTCGGGCTTTGATAAGCAGCAGCTGTGGGAGGCCCGCAGGTTCCCTGCTGTTGACAGCAGCGTGTTCCTGCGGCAGCGGCTGCTGATGGCGTACCAGGAGCGCATGATGCAGCAGCGGCGGGAGGAGGGGCTGGCTGCGTGACAGCAGCAGCAGCAGCAGCAGCAGCAGCAGCAGCAGATGCGCTGGGGTCGGGGTAGGGTTGTGGAGGCCGAGAGTGTGCGCAGCTTGGCAGAGGCAGCAGGCAACCTCTGAAACCTCTTGAAACCTTGGACAGAAAACATTGGCAAACATTGGAAGAGACATGGAGCAGTTTACTATAGCATGCTGAGTTGCAGGCAGGGGAGGCCGTGCATTTTAGGCAGCAGGCGAGACCCACAGCAGGTTGCTTCAGGTGTAAGGACGAGACAGTCATGAATAGGGCCCGGGGAGGGGGGGGGGAGCTACGTTGCAGATATCTAGACCAGATGGCATGCATATGAGTGGCGTGTGTTGAACCTGTAGCTCTGCAGTTGTGGTGGTGCGCTGCAGCAGCAGTTGATATGCTGCAGGAAGCACTATTAGTACAGTTTAGGATGGCGGATGCTGAGTTCATGTCAACTTAGCGAGGAGGGGGTGCTTCACTGGTGGCAGCAGCATAGTGTCAGACCTGGCTTGAATAACCTACATATTTCCAGTGCCGCTTACGGATGCGGCTTTGCTTTCAATCAATACTGGGTGTGTGCGGGGTGTGGTACCAGCAGATCTGTAGCGCTACAGCAGTCAAGCTGAACCAACTGTTGGGCAGCAGGTGTGTGTGAGCATCATGTGTGCAGCTTGCGCAGGTGTGATGGTTGTGGCAGTGTGTGAGTTGGCGCTGCTGATGTTGCAGTGCCGGCCGAAAACCACCGGCATTAGTCTTAGTATTCCTCACTTGACTGTACTTATTATGCTGTACACTCTCCCCATACTCTATTCCTACTGCATTTTAGCGTTTTGTGTCAATGCATCTGAACATTTGCTTGTAGGCCTTAGTTGTTACCTTGCACTCCAATATGCCGCAGTGCATAGGGTGTGTAACGCATGGCATGTGCTGTTTTTGCTTAGCAGCAGGTGATGCTTGGTGTTGAGCAGTGCCTGTGCATAGCCTTGCCATTGTTACTGCTGCTGCACACTGTGTATTGCAGCACATATTGCGGTACAGCTTGGGTGGTGGCTTGTGATGGTGCTGCAGTGGCGGCTATAGTCTTGAAAATAAGGTTTGGATCATTGCACAGCAGATGGAGCGGCACACACAGGGTTTATGCATACATTACTTGGGTATTACGACGAGAGCATGTAGTGTGTCTCTGTCGCCTGCTAAACACCAGATCAACAATCTATTGTGTCCAGCTTGCAGCTTGCAACAAGGCCAGCTATGAAAGTGATACACACACATTGAGGGAGTGCTCAGTAGTGCTGTTTGTCAGCCTGCATGGTTGCTGGCAGCTGCTTCTAGCGCTAGCAGTTCCGCGGGTGATGACACTGTCTTTGGGTTGTACTGCATGCCGGTTGGCAAAATCATATTACAACAAAATGACAGCTTAGAACGTTGCTACAGCACTCTTAGTGGATTCCAATGTACGGATCTGGCTACTTGACAGTCCTAGGAGTATGCTTGGTTGAAAGCTTTGGTGAGCTTGTAACAAATTTGTCATAAAAGATTACCGTATGGCTTACACCTTTTTCTTGCCGCTGCAGCGGGGCGCGGGGTCCATAGCGACAATGCTATGGCATACATTCAACATGAAGGTGATGCTAAGCAGGGCAGGCAGCAGATGCTGCCACAGTGCAGGACCCAGCAGGCAGAATTATTGCAGCGTTGCATGCTGGCTAGCCAGCATCAAAAATAGTCAAACGAGCTGCTACCCAGGGGCACTAGCTAAGGCTGCAAGTCCGTCACAGCAACAGGGTTTCAGACACTCATTATAATGGATAGTGCTGCAACTTTGCAGATGTGCACACTATTGACGCAGCTGCTGCAGCTGCACAGCTGCACATGTGCGCACATGTGCGCCTGCAACTGCTGCTCTGCTCCATACTGCTGAGCTTGGCCGGCAAGTGCAGTGAACGGCATCCTATGATTTCATGCTGTACTGCGCTGCACTGCTCACTGAGGTTGATCTTCATTTCGGCTTCGAGCCTCAGGCTTAAGAAACCTATGCAGCACGCGCTGTGCCACAGCACGATGCGAATACAGCAGTATGTTGTGGTTTGCTCAGGCAGCTGCACTTGGTTGTTCATGATGCTGTATGGTGTGCAGGAGGAACTCAATAAAACTCGTTCAATGAGCTGGACTGGTGGTTCTTGATTCCTGTTGCTAAGGTATTGGCGGTATTGTCACTGGAGTGACTAATCTTGCAGCACGGCCACGTGGCATGCCCACGCAACCAGTGCCGGAACGATGCAGGCACTTTAAAGCAAAAGCGTACATTAATTTCATAGCATTTTCGATACTCCAGCAGTCACTATCACACAAGATTGTCAGTTGAAGGACTTCCTGGATGTAGGTTTGCCACTGTTCTTTCTGTCGTTAGCCGGGACTCCATCCGATGAACCATACACAGCGCATGTCCTGCGTTATCGCTTGATATTTCAATGCTTTGAGCAATGGAAGACTTTACTGACCGCTGGAGGACGGTGAATTAAGGTGAGCAGATGGTGCGTGAAGCCAGAACGTGGTGCTAGTTCATGGTATTATATAATAAGCTTGATATTAAGCGGTGTTAAATTGTTTTGCGCAGCGTGCAGCGCTCATCTCACAATCAAGCCACGCGGCAGCGAATCGCGATGCCGGCCCTTCATGGGATTCACTGATCAGCGAGGGCACTTTGTCTTAAAAGTAATTTCCTTTTCGATCATTCACGCTGCGGCACGCGCTTACTGCTGCAGGAAAGCGGGTCGCAGCCAGTCGGAAACAAATTGGCGGGAGACGAGCCCCAGCAGCAACAGCAGCACTGATCGCTTGTTATCAGCGATAAAGGATCAAGTTGGTGCACATCTGTAACAACATCACCGCTCCGGAAGCCCAGTGCTGCACTTCGTGCGTCAGTCTTCGCAGTGACAGCAGCAGCTGCAGCAGTGGGCTTTGACCTCCAGATGACAACAATGTATCTCTCAGATGAAGTGGCGGTCATGGCACAGCGCGTGCTGACTCAGCGCGGGTGCCCTGTCCAGGCCGGCATCAACACCAACAGCAACAGCAGCAACAGCAGCAGCGCAGCCAGCATGGTGAGCAGCACAGCAACTGACAAGCGCACCTGGAGCAGTACCAGCAGCAACAGGTCGCTGTCCATGCACAGCACGTCCAGCAGCAGCAGCAGGCTGGACGACCTTGAGTCAGTCACAGGAGCAGCAGAGCCAGACTCTTCGTGCTTCAGCCTCACCAGCCTAAAGTCTGCATACCTCCAGGCTGCTGCAAACACGCCAAGCCCTGGCAACGGCAGCAGCAGCAGCAACACAGCAGCAGCGGCTCGCCCGTGCTTCCCAGCACCTGCGGGCGGCGGCAGCCGCGCTCCTGGGGGTGTCTCCCCTGCCGTTGCTGCCATGCGTAGTACTTTCCTGCAAGCCTTCAAGGAGGATGAGAAGCGCCTGAAAGAGGCCGCAGCTGAAGCCGCAGCAGCAGCGGCAGCAGAGGCAGCCGCAGAGACAGCAGCAGGCGGCATTTCTGTCTCATCCCTCCGCAGTGGCTGGCTGGAGACGCAGCGCCAGGAGGCAGAGCGTGCAGCAGAAGAGGCTGCTGTTGCTGCTGCACTGGCTGCAGGAAAGGCACTTGGTGCTGCGCCTGTGCGCGCACCTAGCCCTGGCCTGTGGGGCAACGAACAGCAGACAGGCCCCGCTCCTACAAAAGGCAGCAGGCGTTTCTCAGCTGCAGGTCCTGCAGGCAACAACGGCACCGCATCATCTCCCGCCACAGCAGCAGCAACAGCAACAGCGACAGTGAAGGTGACAGGTCAGCGGGGCCTGGACAAGTCAGAGGAAGTGGCACGCATGGCTGAAAAGCTGCTTGCCTCCAAGCGGGCTTCGAACTGCGGCACCGGCTGCGCAGGGTTTGAGCTTGTGGCCAGCAGCAGCGTTCCTGCAAGCGTTCCTGCAAGCGTTCCTGCAAGCATTGCGCTGGGTGCAGGGGCAGCTGCAGGGGTGCCGGTGGCCGCGCCAGGTGCCTTTGGTGAGGCAGTTGACCTGGACATTTGAGGTGTGCCGCGGCAGGTTTGGTGGTGTTCTGGCAGCTGCAGAAGTAAAGCAGCTGCAGCTGCAGCAGCAGGTCTACTAACGGTGCTGCCTCAGCTGCAGCTGAAAGCATTTCAGTTGGCAGCTGTGCTAGGGCGTAGGTTTCAGCCCGTGGCAAGTGTCACCGTTCCTGCAAGCCTTCCTGCAAGCACTGCGCTGGGTGCAGGGGCGGCTGCAGGCGTGCCTGTGGCAGCCCCCGGTGCATTTGGCGAGGCGATCGACCTGGACATTTGAAACATGTGATGCAAGCACAGCTGTTAAACGGTCTTTCAGTTGCACAAACGCTGCAGCTATGTTCCACGCTACAGCAGCAGCAGGTCCACCAACTGTGCTGCATCAGCAGTAGATTCCTGGATGACTCATGTCTGTCGCTGTGCCAAGGCATTGTGTGCAGCTTGTGTGAAGGGGAGGCTGCAGGCTCAGGGCAGGTGGATGCAACGGTTCGCATGTGTGTTATAGATGGTTTTTTTGTGTTTGAGTGTGTGCATGGGCCAACTGAAGATCCTGCAGGCTATACGGGTCTTTGCTGCAATGCAAGCACCGTGCGTTTTTGGGTGTGTAGGCAATCCCTGCTGCAACAGCGACTGAAAAGTCCAGCAGGTTTTGCATTCTTGTAAACTGGTGTGCCGCAGCATATGGCATGTCCATATGTACAGCACGCATGCTTGTGCAGAACGTGTTTCAGCAACTACCTGAGGATCCTGGCTCACCGGTTCCTGCTGATGAACATATTTGTGTGGGTGTCCTGCAATACATGATAGCTCACAGCTGATAGGCATGTACAATCAGATGGTCGCTGTGAGGTTGCTGGGATTGTGTCGTGCGTGTGCCCAGGGACAACTGATGGCTGGTGCAGGTGGTGTGCGTAGCAATACATGTACATGCCATCGGCACCATTGTTCAGCTGCTGGCATATTTGCAAGTATTCTGTTGTGACCAACAATAATTGTTAATGGCAGTACATAGTTTCACTCACAACACAGCCTTGTATGCTTCAACAGCTGGTTGCTGTGTGTGCTGGGTTGTGTATGGCTGCTTTTCCCGGCAGGGACTAAGCGGGAGATGTTTAGCAGATCGGTGTTGAGTTGTATACCATGCCTACTGAGCTTGTGGATTCAATGCAGCCAGCTGTAGCCCCTTACCAGGCTGCAGCTGGCAACCTTCCCCTGCAGCATGATTGCTATCATGCTTTTGTCTACTTTTGGAGAGCTGCTGGTGCGTTGCTTTCACATTGGCGTTGACTCGCACGGGCTTCCTTTGAGGGGTGTTTTCAACAGCGCCAGTCGCTGTGCGGCCTTCCAGTCACTGCTGTTCTTTTTCAACAAGTTCGAACTTGAATTCATGCCATGGCGGTGCAGGCACTGCCAGACCCTACCTGCTCAACGCTGTGGTTAACAATGCCAAAACGTTTACCACTGGATTATCTGCTAGGTATGTTTCTAGGGTATAATGTTCAAGCAAGGTTGAAGCGTTCAAGCACAAACCTGATCAGCGGATACACTGAATGCATGCCAGTTGGCGGCGTTCCTTGACAGCCGCAGCCATGCATGCAGCTGTTTGGGTGGCGCTTCTCTATGTGTTGCACTTGTTTCCCTACTGTTTTTGCTACACATGGACTGCAGGGAGTGTGTTCTTGCCATGTTTGAGGCAGCAGTTGCTGCTGGTGCTGCTGCTGCCGCGGCTGCTGCCGCCGCTTTTGCCGCGGTACCTTAGCATGCTTGCCAGATTGTAGTACTACATAGGTTTGATCGTGTCTGTGCCAGGGATGCGGTAATGATCTGATTCATTGGTGTGCTGAAGCAGCATCACAAAGATTAGTGTGCAGGCCTGGCTAGTCCTGCTTTGCATGCAGCACCTGCTGCAACTTACGACAGTGGCTGTTGTATGGGCAGTCAAATGCGGCATGCTTGCCGCATACGTGTGTCACATGTCACAGTGGACAACCCCTGCACTGCGACTGCACACGCGGTCAGTCGACTCACGTAATCAACATGTACAGATGCTCTGCTTGCTTGGTACAGGCAGGGGCTGCCTCGCTCATCTACCACACGGTGTATGGTTTGGGGCCGATGGCGTTGATGCTATTGCTTTTTGGGTAGCATGATGATGACGGTGTATGGTGCTGAACAGGACACGAGCAGTGCGAACTGACTGAGTTAGCACTGCAGCGCCAGCTTCAGCAGCATGCGTGCCGTGCGTAAGAGGCAATGTGTGTGACTCGGAGATCTGAATGCCCGACACATCTCGGAGATCTGAAAGCCCGACACATGAAACGTGTGGCGTTACTGCTATACGGCTTGATTGGTGACGTGAAGATCATGATGAAGGCAACACGGCTTGACTGGTGACGTGAAGATCATCATGAAAGCAACACGGCTTGATTGGTGACGTGAAGATCATGATGAAAGCCAAGCACAACCCTTGTGGAGCAGCTGGGGTGCTGTCACAATCATGCTACCAACCAAGCCCTATAGGGCTAGCCAGTAGCTACTGGCCCGGTTGGCTAGCTAGCTATAGCTGGGCTGGTGTGTGATCAACACCCTTGCGGCACGCATGAAAGCGGTGTTTGACGGTCCGATGGATCGTGTAGGGAGTAAGGTTGATAAACCGGTAGCTAAACGTCAATGCTCACCACTGGCCGCTGCAGCCTGGCCTGTACTGCTGGGCGGGTATTAAATGCAACAACTGTATCGCAGAATTACTAGTTCTTATCTCTCTTCCACAGTCAAGTTCGACATGCTGGGGGGGAGCTAATCAGTTTGTGACGAAGCATCATCAAGTCGTACTGCTGCTGCTCGCGCGAACGAATGCCGGTCCATGTTGGTCCCTCCAAGAGTTGCAGGGTTAAGTCACTGCCCACTGTAAGTGAGGAAACACGACTTCCAGTGTTTTTTTCTGCGCAGGCCGCTTTGCCTAATGTCTGTATTGCACGTCAGCGTGCATGCGCTTGACCTGCAGATTATGCCCGCACCTCTGCGCCATTCGCAACTCAGCAGAAGTGCTTGAGCAGACTGCAACGACGATGATGGTACTACTAACTCAGGCGAATGTGTAGAACGCTGCATGGCCTGCTCCTGGCAATTCTGATTGCGGCATGCGTGCAGCAAACGCTGCTGCCAGCAGCAGCTGCAGCAGCAGCAGCAAAGGCCGCACCACAGCACCAACACAGAGCCAGCCATAGCCGCAGGTTGCTGCAGCCTTTCGAGCTGTTGAAAACCAACACCACGAGGAGAAAAGAAGCCCTGCTACCGCAGAGCTCAAGTGGCAGGATCAATGAGCGGAAGGTGGATGATGCCACGCGCAATGTGGTGGCTCCTGAGGTCCCCGCCGCTAGTTTGCTGGACTGTAAGTGCCAAAGCCTGCAGGACCGCACACATGATTTACCATCAACCAAGTTTTCGGAGTTGTCCTGGCAGCCATGCAGTGTATGGAGGGCTCTGATGCAGGCAAGTATGCATGCTGTGCCATTGACCTGGTCAGTGCAGATGCTGCCAGAACCCACATGCAATGCACACATGTGACCTATAGGTCTGCACCTGCAGACCTTTCAAGCTCAGAAGGATCCTGTGTTGCTGTCTGTTAGAGACGGTCACAGTTGTTTGACCTGGTCAAAGCGTTGACCTGCCTGCAGTTGACCCGCTGGTGCAAGACCAGATAACAGCATCAGCTGAGCGCGTGCCGCGCACTGGCGCAACCAACCTAAACTTTGGCGGCGTGTCAAAGCGGACATACCAGATGGCGTGAGTGAGGCAAGGTTTTTTAGGGCAGCAGGCGTGTTGATTGTATGTAGACAGTAAAGCAAGTCAGTTGTCAGGTGTGAGCCTGGGGCGCTGAAGCAGCTGCGCATGCATGCGGCGCTGCACAGTTGGCGGCGTGGTTGTATCAACGGCAGCAGCAGTCTACGTACGTGCCAAAGCCACGTTTCTGCATTGCTGCTTGTTCTGGCGCAACAGAGCATTATGCAGCAGTCAAGCAGCAGCTGAACAAAGATAACATCTTTCTCTTGTTTGCAGCAACCCGCGTTCCCTGCAGCCACAACACTGATAAACACCGTTGCCCTAATCACTTTGCGCTCTGCAGCCTTCGCACAGACAGAACAAGTGCCAGCACTGCTACAGCTGGTGATGTGCGCACAATCTCAGGGCCGATTTCAGGCAGGTCTGGAGCCAGGGTGGTCGAGCGCAGCGCAGCTCTGGCGCAGCACCGGATCGCGCCTGCGGGGCCTGCAGTGAACAGCACTGCAGAGCAGCGGCCACGCTTTGTTGGGCAGGAAGATTATCGGTTCCTGGGAGCATGGGGTGAGTCCGCATGGGGTGAGTCCGCAATGTGTGTGAGGAATGCTATTTTCAGGTATGACAGCGTGCTGCGCAATATGTTGTCCTGAAAGCACCTCATCATAGGTAGGCAAAGGAAGCCACTGGGGATCAGGGCAGTTGACGCTGATGCAGCTGCCAGGTGAAGCTGGCAGCGGCTATAACACATTTCCCGTTTCCTGAACAGCAGCAGCAGCAGCAGAAGGTTGCATAAACAAAGTGCACCCTGCACGTCATGACACATGGCACAGTGGCAAGCTACATGCCATGATGCAGGAAGCATGTGGTTGCAAGCCACCAGACCTCCACTGCTGCCATCACCACCACTGCCATCGTCGCCACTGCTGCCCCCGCTGCTGCTGCTGCCGCCGTTGCCGCCGCCACCGCTGCCGCTGCTGCTCCTGCTGCTGCCGCCGCCGCCGCTGCTGCAGACGTGCTGGCCACTGCGGGAGTAGACTACGCATTCCTTGGAGACTACAGTGCGTTCACGCAGGGAGATTACGGCCGGCTCATCGACCCAAACACCGGGCAGCGCCGAGTCATCGGACCCGCGCCGCAGGACGCGTACGGGGAAGCCGAATCGGATTACGGACAGATCGGAGGGCTGGACAGCTCGCTGACAGTAACGAGCAGAACTGCTACAACATTGGACGATGATGCTGGCAGGTAGGGTGCACCCCTGCATCCCTACTGCAAGCATGCTATCCATGGTTGCTGCAGATGCTGATGTAGAGTAAGTGTCATTTGCTGTCAGAGCTAGTGTTGCAGATTGTGGTGGTGGTGGTGCTGCTGCTGCTGCCGCTGCTGCTGCAGCAGCACTGTGCACTACTGGCAGTGCTGGAAGGCTAGCACAATGGCGGGACAGTTTTGTGCCTGCTGCTGATGCGAATGCTGCTGCTGCTGCTGCGGCGGCGGCGGCTGCTGTTGCGGGTATTCTGAGACAGTGCTGCTTTCCCAAGCTATTGCGCTGCTGTTATTGCTTGCAGGGCTGCAGCCTTTGTGCGGAGCGAATTGGTGTCGCAGGGCCCAAACAACCTCGCCAGGGGCAACGCACGCAGCAGCGCAGTTTGGGGCACCACATCAGCGCGCAAGAATGATGATGTGTTTGGGGGAGGGACAGCCATTCAGCCTACCGGTAAGCCGCTTCTCGGTTTGTGGCTGGTGCGGTGCCATCCGCTGGACATTAAACTTTGATGAAACCGTTGCCGAGGAAGTGACTGAATGCAAACAACAACTTAGCAGTTCGCCAGAGTAGGGCCACAGGCCACGCCTTAAAGCAGCCCAACAAGGCTCATCAGTACACACATCCTGCAAGTCAGGACAAGCACATGTGCTGTCGCACCAGCTGTGCATGTCTGTGCTGCCTGCTGCCTGCTGCAGTGCCCAACAGGCGCAGCGGTGCTGGCTACGCCACACCTGATGCGACATATCATAGACGTCACTGTATGCTGCAATACAACCCAAGCTCGTGCATTGCCTGATAGCTGTCCTACTGCGGTGCATTTTTGCGCTGCCTGCTGCCTGCTGCAGTGCCCAACAGGCGCAGCGGCGCTGGCCATGCTGTTGTAATGCGTGGCACGACATACAGGGGCTCGCAGCGGCCGTCTATTGCGATGAGGAGCGGCAATGCAGGCACGGTGCTCAGCAGGAACGGCACCATAGGTGGGTGAACGCCCTTCATTCGCAGCCATTACTGCTGTAGAAGCAAATACCTGTGATGACTGGGAGATACAACGGCTTGTGTGGACACCCTGGGGCCGATCCAGGCTCCCTCAAGAACACCATGTAATCTTCAATCGTAGCACACATGTCAACTGTCTGCAGAAACCTTGCCCATTGTGTGCTGCGGTGTTGCAGGCAGTGCCTCTGACCAGCTGAGCTATGTGGCAGCTACACGCTGGTCTGCGGCGCGCAGCCAGAACGTGGCCCTTGGGACCAACGCCAACGTCGACTTCGAGGTCGGCAGGCGATAAGCAGCTGCTTTGCGTCAGTCAGAGAGTGATGGGCATGGTGAAGCGGGAGTGAGCTTGACAGTGAGCTAGACATTGGGCTAGCGCGCGGCAGTTCAAGTGTGGAAGCCATGCTGCGGTGGCAGCAGCAGCAAGCACGTCACCACCAGCATTGGCAGGTACACGTTGTCATGACATTACATTACATTACATGCTCCACTCAACGAGGAGTGGGAACCCCAGTCAGGAGCCAACGAGAGGCTCATAGGGGGAGGAAACATCGAAGAACAACTCATCATCATCCCAACCGTCAGAAGAAATCGCAGAAAAAAACTCATCAGCATCATCAATAACTTGAGCAATAGCCTGACAGGACAGAAGGACCTCAGGATCAGTGTCCGGGTTGTCATTGGCAGCAGCAATCACGTGATGCAGCCGCAGCACAAGAAGAAGAAGAAGCAGCAGCAGCAGCAGCAATGGCAGGAGGGAGACAACTAGCCATTTTGAGAAGCAGCGGCGACAGTAGCCTGAGTTGGGAATCGTGCTGAGCGGCTAGGTAAGGCACTGCTGTGCATCAGAAGCTGCAAGTGTTTGGGGTCTCTGTCTTCCATATGGTTTTTGAGATATCCAAGTTTGACGGCCTAGACCCGGTGTGTCAGGATTTTCACAAAATTAAAAAAGGCCGAAGCACTGCAGAAAATGGCGTGACGATGCTGCCAGCCTGATAGTATCGGTGTGGCAGTGGCTGCGTGTTGATGTTCCTGCGTGAAGGGTCAACAACCTTGCTACAGGCTGTATGGTTCAGTCTTATTCAGGCACGTGTTGGGCTCCCTCATGTGCTTCCTTTTTTGCAATTGTGTTGCAACACTATAGCTTTAGCTAACAGCACACCTTGGAGACATGTTTAAGTGCCAGGCAATCATTGCCTTGATGATTTCAGTGTGTACATGCAATGTGTGCATATGCATGTGCAGCTTTGCTGATGCGGCGCAGAGTTTGCGGCTGCCGCCAGTGTGGACCACCCATGATGCACTGGCGTTGAAGACTCCTCAAGGATTAGAAAGCCGTCCATCAATCGGGCTTGTTCTGGGCT
The DNA here is from genome assembly GCA_030272155.1 of Tetradesmus obliquus. Lineage (NCBI taxonomy): Eukaryota > Viridiplantae > Chlorophyta > Chlorophyceae > Sphaeropleales > Scenedesmaceae > Tetradesmus > Tetradesmus obliquus. The sequence continues at coordinate 4,329,871 of CP126196.1, read as the reverse complement.
ACTCTGCTGCTTTACCAAGGCAGCAGCATGAATGTTTTTCAGCATTCTAACGCCTGGTAACAGGAACGTTCCTATCCTGGGAGGTGTTTGTTGTCCAATCTTCCTGGAAACTCGTGAACAATGCTGTGATTTGATTGCTATTGACTAGGCAATTCCATCGAGCAGTGCATTAATTGCAAGCAAGTAACTCAAGGCAGCACACCTGCCGTGATGCCACCATGGACGCCACCCCGGATCTGACACATATGACCCTCGCCTCGTGTTGTTACTCGGTTCCAGGCGTACTGCACAGCATAATTACGGTGTTATTGACATAATCTGAATCATCAGAGACGTTACGAGGTGCAACTTGTAGCAAGCCTGTAGTTGACTCTTGGCTTTGTCACACGTCAAGAGCCACAGATCTTGCCACGCGTGTAACAGCACCCTTTGAAGTGGAATCACGCACAGCACATCAAATACCAGCTCAGTACATCACACCACATGGGCCAGGACACCCCGGATAAGCTCACACGAAAGTGAGAAAGCCTTCAGCAGTCGCAAGCACAGTACAGCACAGCGCAGCGCAGCACAGCACAGCACAGCACAGCACAGCACAGCACAGCACAGCACAGCACAGCACAGCACAGCACAGCACAGCACAGCTGCCACAAGCACAGCACAGCACAGCACAGCACAGCACAGCACAGCACAGCACAGCACAGCACAGCACAGCACAGCACAGCACAGCACAGCACAGCACAGCACAGCACAGCACAGCTGCCACAAGCACAGAACAGCTGTAACAAGCATAGCACAGCATGTAAAGAAAGTTGCCGATTGCATACATGCAGCACGCATGGCAGCACAGCATGCTGCCGCATGGTCACTCTTTACCAATAGCGTAGCATGGCACTCAGATCACCCGCACAGTGCAGCACAGCTGCCAAATTCACAGGGTATGTAGTGTGCAGCCTCCGCACAGAACAGCACATACATGCAGTCTGACAATGCAGCACAACACGCAGTCTGACAAAATCCACCTCAAATCAAGGCGCTGAAGCGTGCTGCTGCACCCAGAGCCAGCCCAGCACCACAGCATCAGGCGCCAGCCCCAGCCTGCCCACAAAGCAGCGCAGCGGTATGAGCCGTCACGCTGCACCAAACAAAGTGCCATCATCTGCTGCTGCATCCGCAATCAAACCGACCGACTCAGCCACCACGCCAACAGGCGCCAGCCCCAGCCTGCCAACACAGTGGCATGCAATCTATTGCTGAAACCGCCGTACCGAACATACCAGCCAGAAAGCACAATGTGCTGCAGAACCACAGCATCAGCATGCGCTAGCCGTGCACCACGCCATCAGGCGCCAGCCCCAGCCTGCCCACAAAGTGGCGCAGCGGCGTGGACAGTGCCAGCAGCTGCCGCTTCCAGCCGCCAGATTCTCCAGAGCTGCTCCCTGCTGCTGCTACTGCTGCTGCTGCTGCTGCATGCTGGCTGCTGTTCTGTGCATGCAGCAGCGGCACCACCCTGCTCATCACCCACGCATCAGCCAGTGCATAGTGAAGGTCCGTGCGCATCTCATGCTCAAAGTAGCCAGCCGCTCTGTTACACAGCAGTTGGTCTGCAAGTCATACAGCTTTGCCCCTGCCCGGGCCCCACATGTTGCCTTGGTCCATAGGCAGGCATCAGCCAGCCGCACTGGCGGCAGCTGCACCCCACAGCGCTCTGCGTGCTGCACCAGGATGCTGAATGCATAGCAGAAGCCGTAGTGACTGACCAGCACTAGCCGGGAAGGGTCTGCCTCCTGCCCTGCGTGCTGCCGCTGCTGCTTCAAAGCCCAATCTACAAACTTCTGCAGGGCTGCTGCAGGAGAGAGCTTGTCTGCTTCGGCTATTGATGCCTCCTCAGGTGCTGCCCGCATGCCTACTACGTTGCTAGGCGTCCTCACATACACATTAAAGAGCCGTTGCTGCCGCTGTGCGCCGCCAGGCGCCGCTGCCACTGTCGCTGCTGCAATCTGGGCGATTGCATTGCAGCTCGCTGTGCCATCCCAAGGGCCCGCCCCTGGCACGAATGCACACTCCACATCAAAAATATGAATGTGAAGAGGTTGGCCAGCACAGCTGTTGACAGATGATCTACAGCCGCCACCTGCCGCTGGCCCTCGCTGCGGTCTGCTGGTACACCCGCACGATCGCTGCGTTCAATGCAGTTCATGCACTGCAAAGCCGCCCCGCAGGCTGAGTGCCTCATAATCGCCCGCATTCAGCGCCGAGCTGCTGCTGCATTTTTGGGACTGGCGGTGGCAGGCCGCTGCAGTGGGGCCTCATCACCAGGGATGCTGAGCTGCTGCTGGCCTGCTGCTGCGGCGGCGGCAGCAGCTGCAGCACTACTGCCAGCACCATCAGCAGCTGCAGCTGAAGCAGCAGTGCCTTGCTGCTGCTGCTGCTGCTGCTGCTGCTGCTGCTGCTGCTGCTGCCGCTGCCGCTGCACAGCAGGAGGCTGCTTAGGTGCGACCTGCTCCGCCTGCTGATGCCCCTCTTCCGGTTCTACACGCTGCTGCTGCTGCTGCTGTTGCTGCTGCTGCTGCTGCTGTTGCTGCTGCTGCTGCTGCTGCTGAGGGCCTGTGATTTCAGGACTGCTGCCTACAGTGTGGGGCTGGGCGGGGGATGCAGCAGCACGTGCCTGGCGCTGGGGCCCTGCTGTGACCAGCTCAACTGGTTGGCTGGCTGATCCAGCCACATACTGTTGCTGCTGCTCAGTCAGCTGCTGCTGCTGCTGCTGCTGCTGCTGTTGATGTACTGCCGGGGGCTCGCGCGTTGGTGTCACCGCCATCTGCTGCTGCTGCTCCTCATCCTGACTCGGCAGCAGCGGCGGCAGCTGGCCTGCCTGCTGGTCAGGTGTCTGCAGAATGGGCTGGCTGTCTGTCTGGGGCAGAGCGGCTGACTCAAGAACAGCTGCTTGCCTATTTCCTGCCCCTGCTGTTGATGCCGCTGTGCAGCAGGATGGTATAAGAGGAGGGAAACCAACAGAGGGCCACGTCAGCAGCCTGTGCCGGGGCGCCGGGGCAAAGTGTGACTGCAAGGCACCGCTATGATGTGGACAAGCCATTCATGCGTGTTTTGCAAAGATCGATGATTCAAACTTCAAGTGAGGCCGCACCTCGTCTGTGCAGCCCCTTTGCAACCTTGCTGGCATGCGTCGGGCTCTCAGGCTCGCTGCCAGCTTCATTCCGTCGTTTCATTTTGCTCGGCAACAATCAGAGCTCTGGTTGCTCACGCTAACAGGCTGGTCTGCAAACGTATCTGTGCTGTACCGGGATGGGCCGAGCCGCTCTGGTGACTGCGGCCAGTCTAATCTAAGACCGTATATTGTACTTATACATGCTCCACAACGCCGATACGATGCACGAAATGGCCATCTCAAACTGAGCAGTTACTGTTACTGTGATTTAGTAACTTACTGAGCACACTGTGGGGTGCGTGTAGCGTGGCCTTGTCCGCCAAACTCGCCAACACATGGATGAAACGCCTGATGAAACAGACGCACGTCATGCAAGATGCGCAGCTGAACAGACACCACCCCCGAGTGTGCAACAGCTGGGTGACACCAAACCCTGAAGCCCAGCAGTATAACTAATTGCAGAAAAGACAATACAGTCTGCAATAGCTGCATGCGACATGATGCTCACTCACAGCAGATGTCACAGCATTCCTCCGTACGCAGTTATCAGTCTTTCGTTCTGCAAGGTCACTGGTCTGATGTGATCCTCAGCTAGTCAATCTGCGAGCCATCTCGGCACCAGCTGCAGCAACCAGCTGCGCCAGCTCACGCGTCCCCAGCCCTTGCAGCCAAGCCGCTGCTGCTGCTGAGCTCATGCCAGCCGCGGCTGCATCGCTAGGTGAGAACGACGGCTGCTGCTGCTGCTGCTGCTGCTGACCGAGCTGCTGCTGCAGCACAGCCACAGATGTGGCAGCAGCAGCAGCAGCTTCCCTCCCACCAGCTGGGAGGCTACCACCGCTAGCCTGAGGCCCAAGCAGCTGCCGCTTCTTTGCAGGATTATCAGCACCAGCTGCTGCTGCTGCACCGCTCCCAGTAGCGGCAGCAGCACTCTGTGCGTCCCTGCCGCGTTTCAGCACCAATGCCGGCCGCTTGAACCCTGCTCCTCCGGATGCAGCAGCACCGCCGCTGCAACACCCTGCAACTGCTGCTGTCGCCATACCAGCACTGCTGCCAACCAAAGGGGCGCCCTGCTGCTGCTGCTGCTGCTTGGCCAGCCGGCTCAGTTGCTGCAGGTTTTGGGGTTCTGCTGCTCCCGGCATCCACTGCTGACTAGGCAAGATCTCCAGCTCACCCACACCATCATGCAGGGAACCATTTGTCTCAAGATCTGTGTGAGCTGCTGCTGCTGTTGCTGCTGCTGCTGCCGGCGCTGGTGCTGCTGCCACTGGCGCTTTGACTGCTGCTTGCTGCTGGTTGAGTTGGCGATCTGCACTGCTCGCAGAACCCTGCCTGCTGGGGCCCGGCTCAGCAGCCTGCTGCTGCTGCTGCTGCTGTTGCTGCTCAGCTCCCGCTGCAGAGCCTTGCCGGCTCAGGCCCTGCTGCTGCTGCTGCTGCTGTGAGGCACGTGAATGCTTGCTGTGCTGCTGACAAGGCTGCTGTTGCTGCTGCTCCTCAGCAGCCCCAGCAGCTGTTGTGCTGGCTGTCACCTCTTGCACCGCCAACGCTGCACCTGCCGCAGCAGCTGCAGCTGTATCTGCTGTGCCAGAAGCAAGCGTCTGCTGCAGCAGCTGCGTAGGCAGCAGCCCTGTGCCAGCAGAGGCCCCTGCAGTCCCCAGCAGCAGCAGCCCTGTACCCACTGTGCCTGCTGTGCCTAGCAGCTGTGTGGGCACAACTGCAGTGCCTGCTGTTCCCAGCAGCAGCTGTGTTGGCGGCAGTGCTGTGCCTACTGTGCCTGCTGTGCCTGCTGTTCCCAGCAACTGAGTGGGCACCAATACTGTGCTGGCTGTGCCAGCTGTCCCTAACACTTGGGTTGGGGGGCAGGAGCTGCCAACTTGCGGCAGTGACTGCTGCTGCTGCTGCTGCTGCTGCTGCTGTACATTGGCTGCTTGTGCAATGGTGCCCACATCGCTACTGGCAGGTGCAGAGCTGCTGCTGGGGCGAAGCGTGCTGCTACCGGCTGCTGCTGTTGCAGCTGCTGGCTGCTGCTGCGCCTCAAGCTCGGAATGCTGAAGCTGGCAAGTAACCACAGCAGCAGCGGCACTGGGGCCTGCTGCTGCTGCTGCCGGTGGTGCAGGTGGTGATGCCGCGACTATACTGTCTGCTGCCCGCGCATCGTCAGCCTGCTGTTGCTGCTGCTGCTGCGGCGGCAGCGTCTGCTGCGGCAGCGGCAGCGTTTGCTGCGGCTCCTCATCCTCTTGTGTGGCTTCAACAACGTCAGGGTGGGCACATGCACCCTGCTGCTGCTGCTGCTGCTGCTGCTGCTGCTGCTGCTCCTGAGCAGGCGCCACCCCAGCAGGCACATCATGAAGGCTTTGCCGCCGCTGCTGCTGCCGCTGCTGCTGGTCCTCATTCACAGCCTGCGGCTGCCGAGCTGCTGCCGCCGCTGCAGCTGCTGCTGCAGCTGCTGCTGCAGCCACTGCTGCTGCTGGCAGCACTCCCCGCCCCTGCGAGGCCTCCAGCTGGGAAGCATCTGCAGGCTGGCTGTTATCAAGCGCTGTGTAGGTGTGCATTGCTGCGCGCCGCCTCTTACCCACAAACTCACGCACCTGCTGCTGCTGATGCTGCTGCTCTGCAGAGGCCTGCTTATCATGCACCAGCTTAGTCGGCATCACCACATACTCGGTTTGTGATTCTTCAAGCAACCCAGGCAGGCTGCGGCGCTTGCGCGAGCTGCTGCTGCCGCTGCCAGTTCCGGCCAACGCCTTGCTGCTATTTGCACGATTGCCAGTAGTAGTGTTTACCACTGGGGCTGCCGGCGCACGCATGCTGGTGCTGTTGCCGGCAGCTGCTGCTGTCGCTGTCGCTGAGGCGATTTTGGTTATGAAGGAGGGGGCGGGGGAGGCCGCCTTGCCACCCGCCATGCCAGCTGGTGTGCTGCTGACTGCACTACGCCCTGGCGTCACAGCAGCAGCAGCAGCAGCAGCAGCAGCAGCTGTGGCTGTAGCAGGCAGTGGGCTGCTGGGCTGGCCTGCACCTGCTGCTGCAGGTCCAGGGCTGCCGGGCGCCTTCTGCTGCTGCTGCTGCTGCTGCTGCTGCTGGAGGGTGAGCGCCTGAACATCGGGTGGATTCAGGCTGCCTGCAGATGCAGCAGTAACAGCGCACCCGATGCACAAGCACATATTTCTGAATACTTGCTACCGGAGCAACTGTTCAGTAGGCAACATCAGATATTGGCAGCACACAATAGCACCTTGCATGGGGAACAAGTAGCATACTAATCCAGCTCAAATGGGCAGCTGGCTGGCAAGGCAGCCAGCCAGCCAGCTGGCAAGGCAGCCAGCCAACCAGCCAACCAGCCAGACAGCCAGCCTGCCAGGCAGCAGCCAGCCAGCCAGCCAGCCACAATTGCAAGGAGCACACTGCCAGCTGACAACATGCGCACCTGTAAGGAACGCGTCAGGCATCAACTCTTGCAGCACGTCCTGCAGCGCCAGCGGCAGCACCAGCAGCTGCAGCTCCCTACCGCAGCAGCTGCCCTCCAGCAGCCTGTTGACTGCCTGGTAGGCAGCAGCGCGCGGCAGCTGCTGCTGCTGCTGCTGCTGTGCAGTGCTGGCTGCTGCTGAGTCAGCGGCTGGTGTTTGGAAGGTGCGCACAAGCAGAGGGCTCACTGCATCAAACCACCTGTAGTTCAGCAAGGCAGCAGGACAAAAAAACAGCACGCTGGTCACATGCCTGCAGCTTGGTTAGGCTAGTAAACAACAGGCCCACAAGATGTGCACACAAAGCTGCACAGAACATCAACAATGACACCCGCAGCACAGAAGCCCAACTTCACAGAGCATACGGGCAGGTACGCAGATCCTCGACAGCGGCTGCGCAGCTTGCTTGCAGACTCACACCAGACAACACAGCAGAAGAAGCAGTAGTGCAACCGCCTCACCTCTGGATGGTGCCGTACCCAGCACGCAAAGCCTCCTCTGCCGCCTCTTCACCCAGCTGCTGCTGCTGCTGCTGCTGCTGCTGCACTGCTGCTTGCAGCTGCAGCATCCGCTCCAGCAGCACCGGCAGCAAAGAGGGCAGCACTCCTGCTGTGTGCTGCACATCTTCCACCGCTGCTGCTGCTGCTGCTGCAGCTGGACCTTCACCTGCCTTGGTGCTGCTGCTACTGCTGCCTTCCAGTAGCTGCAGCAGCACAGGCACCAGCTGATCTTGCAGCAGTGCTGCTGCTAAGTCAGCATCAGGCAGCCCACACAGACACGCAGCAGCCATGCCAGACAGCTCACAGCACAGGCCTGCAATCTGCTGCAAGCCACTGCTGCTGCCGCCTGCTGCTGCTGCTGCTGCTGCTGCTGCATTGGGTGAGTCCGCAGCACTGCTGCTACCACCTGCACTTGCGGCACGCCCTTGATATGCATCTGCAGCAGCAGACAGCAGCCCTAGCTGCAGCTGCAGGCATGACGTCAGCACCTGCGTCACCTGCTGCTGCTGCACTGCCAATCTGCTAGCCGCCTTTACCATCCCACGCTCTGCTGCAGCAGACAAAGTGGCACCGCTGCTGCCGCCAGCAGCCGCTGTACCAAACACACCAGCAGTATAGCCAGTGGCTACTGATCCCAGCTGCACAGAAGCTCCTGCTGCTGCAGCTGCTGCTGCAAGCGGGGACTGCATTGGGCTCTTTGGTGGAGTCAAAGCCACCCCTGCTGCTGCTGCTGCTACTGCTGCTGCCGCATTGCCTGGTAATTTGCCCGCCCTTGCGCCTGCGCCAGCAGCTTTAGTGTGTGTGATGCTTTGCTGCTCTGACAGTGCTTGGCACATCCTCAGTGCCAGCTGCCCAGCAGCCATCACCATGCTGGCAGCAGCTTGGAACAGCTCAGGCCCTGCTGCTGCTGCTGCTGCTGCTGCTGCTGCTGCTGCTGGGGCTTTGCAATGGTCAAGCAGCCAAGCACATGCGTTGCTTGCCTGACCGCAGGTTTCCGAAGCAGGTCCTGCAAGTGCTGCCGCAAGTGCCTTAGGCAGCCCCTGCAGCTGCAGCAGCTGCTGCAGCGTCACCAGAGGCCTGCTGGATGACGCTGCAGCAGGTGATGCACCACCGGCTGCTGCTGATCCAGCTGGACCAACGGCTTGCAGCAGCTGCTGCATCACCCCGCACCAGCAGCTGCTGACCCGCGGCAGCAGCTGAGCTAGCACCTGCTGAGCATCACACACAGTGCCTGGCCCTCCTTCGGCTGCATCCTGCAGCTTCTGGCTGCTCCTCAAGCTCTGTATAGCTTTCAGCGGCAGCAGCAGCGCAGCTCCTAGCTCTTCTAGTGCATTCCCAGCACCCGAGCTGGATACCATTAGAGCCAGCACTGTCACGTTGCAAGCAGCACCAGCAGCACTCGCCTCCCCTTCCTGCGTACCGGATGCTGAGCCAGCAGCAGCCGGCAGCAGCAGCAGCTGGTCAACAAGCAGGCACCACACTTGCAGCTCCAGCACTGCTGCTGCTGCTGCTGGCTGCTGATCTGCTGGAGCCTTGCGCCGCCAACTTGCAAGGCCCTTGAGCAGTGAAAGGGCAGCTGCCGGGGCTGCTGCTGCATTGGCGGCTGCACCTGCAGAGCAAGCAAGCAGGGTGCAGGTTGAACGCGGCGCATCTGTGGAGGAGCAAGGCAATGCATGGGCTATCTGCAGCTGCACAGCGCTTGCGTTGGGAGGGGCGGAGGCCATGTTGCTTCCAGGACGTGATGCATGACATGACAAAACAAGCATTAGCTTTGTTGCCAATGTGCAACTGTTTACAAATCAAGATTATAAAAGCACACGCTGGACACTGAACTCACCAGCAAAGCACTGCACCAGGTTGGTCAGCAGCTGCTGCTGCAGATCAGCGCCTGAGCCAGCAGCAGCAGCAGCAGCAGCAGCAGCCCCACTGCCAGCAATGGCAAGGATATTGCTGTGCTGCGCATGGGGAGTTTGTTTGGAGCTTGTAATATCAGGTGCTAGCTGCAGCTGCAACAGCTGCAGCAGCAGCTGAGCAAAAACCAGCCAGCTTGGCTTGCCTCTGATGCCATCTGCATCAAACTGTCCATGCTGCTGCTGCTGTGGGGTGGAGGCTCGCCTGCTGCTACTTGAAGGTCTGCTGCTGCTTGGCGGCGACACCGACTGCTGCTGCTTCTGCTGCTGCTGCTGCTGCTGCTGCGAGGTACTGCTGCTGCCCTGCCTAGCCAGCGCCTGTGCTGCAGCAGCAAGCAGATCAACTGGCAGTGGCAGCTTTCCGGCTCCTGCTGGCAAAGAGACTGCCAGCAGCTGCGGTGGCAGCTGCCACAGCAGCGCAGCAACCGCGCGCTGCATGACCGCTGCTGCTGCATACCTGCTGCTGTCACTGCTGCTCTGCAGATGGGGCTGCACAGCATCAGTAGTGGTCACAGCAGCCACGTAAGTACTTGAGCAGCGTGTTTGGTGGATAGTGCATTCGTGCTCCACAGCAAATGAAAGCAGATGCACTAGTTGCAAACCAGGAAAGCACACAAAAGCAGCAGCAGCAGGCAAAATTGCCTCCTCTCACCTTGAGCATAGAAGACACTGCATGTACTGTCTGCATAGCAGCCTGCACCACTACCAAGTGCTGCTGCTGCTGCTGCTGCGCCTGCTGCTGCTGCTGCTGCTGCAACTGCAGCTGTATCGCTGCGCCGGTCAGCATCAGCAGCTGCTCCCAGGCAGGCAGCCACTCCTGCTGCAGCAGCACCACCTGCTGCTCTGTCAATGACTCCTCACCCTGCTGCTGCTGCTGCTGCTGCAACAGCAGCTGCCTGAGGCAAACAGCCAGCAGCTGCAGCCACCCGGGCGCTGTCTGCAGCACCCACTCCGGCCTAGCCTGAACACCAGGGTGTGCTGAAGGTACAGCCTGCACTGCAGCACTGTCCACTCCTTGCTGCAGCTGCATGGCATCCGGCTGCTGTGCTTGCTGCTCTGCTGCAAGCCTAGACATGCATTTCGGCATGCCAAATGCTGGGGTCACAGGCGTGCCGCCAGCAGCGGCTGCGGCTAGCGCCAGCGGAGTGTGCAGGGATAGCAGCGGTGTGGGTGGCGGAGTGGACATGCGGGCACGCTTGCAAGAGCTCATCTCTGCTGCACTATCAACAGCAGCAGCAGCAGCAGCAGCAGCAGCAGCAGCTGCTGCAGGTGCAGGTGTCTTGCATGCTGCTGCAGATGGTGAAGAGCTTTGCTCTGCAGCAGCAGCAGCAGAGGGGCCAGCAGCAGCAGCAGCAGCCAGCCCTGCCGCTGCTGCTGCCAGCACTGCTGATGCAGGCTTGCTGCCACAGATGCTGCCGTGCACAAGGCGGCACACAAGCACAGGCACAAGAGCCTCATCAGCAGCACTGCTTGCTGCTCCTGGCTCAGCTTTCACCACTACCCCACCTGCTGCTGTTGCTGGCTGCTGCTGCTGCTGGCCACTTGCTGCAGCAGCTGCGGTTGGTGCAAGCTGCAGCAGCTGCTGCAGCACCAGCTGCACAACAGGCAGCCCAGCAACGCAGCTGTTGTCTTTTGCCGCCTTGCTGCTGCTGCTGCTGCTGCTGTGCCTCTTCCTGGTGCTGCCGCCGCCCGTGCTGCTGACAGCATCTGGACAGCTGCCCATGACGCCTTCCACAATGGGCTTCACCACAACATCAAACACCAGCGGCAGCGAAGCAGCCGCCTCACACTGCTGCTGCTGCTGTTGCTCCATGCATGCTGGCGCTGCTTCGAGCCACGCTGCAAAGTCTTCACCCGGAGCAACCCTTGCTTCATCACCTGCTGCAGCATTGCCAGCATCCGCAGCTGCACAGCACAGAGCCACACCACTGCCACTGCTGCTGCTGCTGCTGCTGCTGCTGCTGTCCAGCCCATGCTGCCCCAGCAGCATCTGCATGAGGCAGCCCCAGCTGCCCACTGCAGCCAGCTTCACTGCATTGCTGGCGTCGTGCTGCAGCGCAAAGCGCATCGGCTGAGTCAGCACGCCCCGCTTGCGCACCAGCTGCTGCAGCCGCCAGCAACAGTCTGCAAAAGAGTGCCACGCAGAGAATGCTTCCCTGCGCAGGCGGGAGTCAGCGGCGGTGAAGGGGCCCTGCAGCAGCTGCAGCAGCAGCAGCAGCAGCAGCAGCAGCAGCAGCAGCAGCAGCAGCAGCAGCAGCAGCAGCAGAGAAGCAGGCAGGTCAGGCACAACAGCCGGCACCGTGGGTCAGTGCTTTACACGGGCAGGCGCCAGATCAAGTGGGCATCAGCACTCAATACTAGATGGATATGCAAGAAAATCAAAGGCACGCTGTTCATGTTGCAACAGCTCAGGAAGCTCAGCAGCCTGGAAGGTCACACCCTTTTACCAGCATACGTTTGCTGCTTGCACTGCTCACTGATAGCAGCGGTTGTTCACGATGTACCATATAGAACAGCTCAGCACACCATCGTTCTGTTCTCTGCAAACCAATGTCTGTCAATCCCAGTTTGACATGTCATGACTTAAACGCTGACATGCGAATGCAAGCTATCTGTCAACACCACAAATGGCTTTGTGTGGCTACCCTGCTCACCGTCAGCAGCGGCTGCCCAACCGACTTGTCCAGCATCAGCGGGCCCAGCTGCTGCGCTGCTAGGCCCCAGGCCTGAACCCCAGACACAGCAATGTCAGCAGCCACCTGCAGCAGCGCGGCAGCATCGCTGCTGCTGCTGGTTGTGGCGGTATCTTTGCTGGTGGTGTTGGCTATCTGCTGTGCTGCTTTTGCAGCACCTAGCAGCTGCTTAAGGTCTTGCAGGAGAGGCTGCGAGGGCTGCTGCTGCTGTTGCTGCTCAGCGCAAGCTGCTTTTCTGGTTGCTGCCTTGCTGTTCTGCTGCAGAGCTGCAGCCGCTGCTGCTTCCAACCCCTCTTTCAGAGCTAGCGGCGGGGCCACACCTGTCACAAGCAGCTGCTGCAGCAGCTGCTGCATCTGCTGGGTGATGCCGGCGCTGCCGCAGCATGCATACACCTGCTGCAGCGCTGCATGCGCACTGCTGTGCAGCTGCAGCGAGAAACGGCATGTTGCAACATTGCACAGCTCTCCTGCCAGGTGCAGGCGTGCCCGCCACAGCAGACCAGCACACTCGTGCAGCTGCACCAGCAGCAGCTGCTGCGTCTGCGCTGCAGCAGTCTTGGCAGCTGCTGTGTGTCCTGCAGGCTGCGTGTCCCTGCTGGCTTGGCTGTCATCACAAGCTGCATCTGCATCTGCGCTGCATAGGTTTGACTTTCCTGCAAGCTGCCATGATGTTGACCATGCCTGCTGCTGCGCTGTGATATGCTGCAGCAGCCTTGCTGTCAGTTGAAAAGCCAAGCTGCTAGCTGTCAATGACTTGAGCGGGTGAGGTAGCTGCAGATGTGGCAGCAACAGGCCCAGCAGCTGCAGCACCCCAATGCCCGCAGGGCGCTTGCAGGAAAAGTCAAACTGGTCAAAGTAACGCTGCAGCTGCTGGTCGCTGACCTGGCACAGCACGTGCAGCAGGTGCTTGGCGAGCTCCTTGGCTGGTGCTTGGCTGCTGCTGGTGCTTGCTGTGCTGTCTTTAGCTGAGGGCAGTAGGGACGTGCATAATGGCAGCTGCTTGGTGATGAGGCTTATCAGCCTCGCTGTCTGCTGGTCTGTGATTGGTGCAAGCAACAGGAACGAAGTTAGTGCAATGGCAGCAGCGTCAGCAGCAAGCGGGGCAGAGTGTGGATGCTGTTAGGCAATCCTGCAGTGCACGCTGCTGCAACATTTAGCTACCAAACACGTTGCTGCTGCTTGCCATACAGTCACACAGGCTGTTGCTTCAACAACAGCATGGCCGCGTAAGGCTGAAACGGATATGCGCTAACACAGCCCAAGCCTGCTGCGCGACATGCAGCTAGCTGCTGTTACCTGAGGCATGTTCCAGCACGCCAGCAGTGATGGCAGCAAGCCTCTCGCATATCCACCTGCAACAATTGAGACACAAAATGTGTTACCAATCTTCAGTTGATTTGTCTGAACATGCGGTGCTGCTACAGTGGGAACTAGCTGCAGGTGCAAAGCAGCAGTAGCATTGGCAGCAACAGCGCCAACACTGCAGCTTGGGAAGGGAAGCATGCCGTCCCGCTCGTCGGTTACCTGTCATGCCTATCACAGCGTAAACCTTGCAGGTCGTCCAGCAGCTTATCCAGACCACTGCCATCAAGCTTCTCCTGCTTCACAACGGGCATTTTGCTTTGCCCTGCTGTCCTGCGGCTGTTCAATTGCATTATTTGTTTAATTTGTGTTTAAAACTCATCTTAATGTTGTTCAGAGTTTCCTGCAGCCTTGTGACCACACCAAATTCAAAAGCCTGTGGCGCGCCTGTCGACGGCATCAACGTATCAAGCACCCATAAGCAGTTCGAATGCTTTCATTGAACGATAACAGCCCGCGTGCACGTAGTAAACCCCTCTCTGTTAGGACTTGGCTGAAACACTGCTTCATGCTGCGTGCTGGGTGCGACACGGTTCTCACCCCGCCACAGAGCTCAACTGCGTCCATCGCAAGTTGATTTAAATGCCTTTCCGCGTGGCTCTGCTTTTGTTACAAAGGCTGCTGTAACCTGGGTTCGCGCCTTGCACGACGCCTGCATGGTCCTGCAGAGGCTGGCCTGGCTTAGGACACATGCAGACAGCAGACACTCAATGTGGTGCATAGTACGCAAGGACAGAGACAGTGCACTATTCACGGCGACCATGTGACCTGCGTCATGCATGCGGCTGTATGCACTGGCATGAATCCCTGTGCCAGCAGCTGCACAGCTGCAGCTGCAGTTGACACAGTCAGCACGATGCTGCCATACATGCTTCAGCTTGCTGCACCACTGGCTGCAGCATGAGCTGGTGCTCGCCCACAGTGTACTACAGTTACTAACAGTCTTACTGAAACGCTGCACGTCGTGCAGCTATGCAGATGAGATGCGAACAGATAGTAGCAGCCCGTTGGCCTCAGCAACAGCAATTGCTGAGTCGGCCATGGGTGGCTGCTCTGGATTACTAGTCAATACTGCTACTAGAAATAGTATGGCAGCTGCTTGCTGCATATCAGCTGCCAACAGTCACAACAGGTCCTTTTGATCCATAGCTTCCACTCATCAGCATGCAGGCCAAGAGCAGTACCCGCCGCAAAACGCATGTGTTGAACAGGTTTATGACTGTTTGGGGAGGTGAGACAGTTGTACACTGGCCTCTGCCGTGGCCATGTTTTGCCAGCCCCACGCGAACAGACGCTCAAATGAATGCAAGGCATGCAATAATGGAAGGAAGACGGCAACACTGAAGACCAAAACATGCTCATGACACCTGTGCAGAAGAAACACAGCATCTGTCCCTGCAGGAATGGGCTGTGGCTGGCCGGTGTTTGACCAGCTGTGTTTGACCAGCCGTGCGCTGCCTGCTGTTTGACCAGCTGTTGACCAGACTCTGGTCAGCAGCTGGTCACACGCGTGGTGGGACAGCTGCCCTTGCTCCGCCAGTCACTGTTTGATCACCCTGTGCATGTTTCCCCGTGACCTTTTGTGTTCCGTGCCAGGCCACACAACAGCAACTACACAGCCGCACATGACAAGTTGTGGTGTGCAGACGCCTGGCATGCTGCAGTAATAGCAAACTCATGAGCAACTCTGATCAGACAGGTCCTAACAGCAACGCACGTCAGCAAACTCATGAGCAACTCTGATCAGATATGATTCAGCTGACATGCACGTCAGCTACGCCATGGCTTCTAGGATTGCAGGATGCTGGCACAAAGGCAATGGATGGACAGCACATCAGGTTGGTAGCGACAATTGTGGCACCGCCCCAAACAGGCCGCTAAGAGGATAATGTATCGCCCTCCAACCCATATCCTTGCTAAATACAGCACAGCAGCACACTGCAAACAGCAACAACAGTGCTGCGGACAAGCATGAAGAGAGAAATAATGCGCATGGTGCTTAAGATACTATAGGGACGATGGTGTTGGCAAGCTGCGGCAGTGCAGATCATGCGCTGCAAATCCTCTAGGTGACTGTTGTACCGCAAAGCACAAGACACACGTGTTCACACACATATGTACTGCCGCTGCTTGCAGGCAGCAGAGGTGGTTTGCAGCCAAGCAGCCACTGACAGAAGGCTAGTCATGCAGTGAAGCAAGGGGGTGTTGAGGGGGATCCCAACATCGAATCTCGAAACCCAGTCTGAAGACATCTGCCTCTGCAGAATCTGCTGCAGCGCTCAGCAGCACCACTGGACAGCATCAAACTGCATTGCACACTCATCAAAGTGCTGAACCGGAGCACAGCCAGCTGTCTACATTGCACAAAATGCGGCCGCTGCATGTCTAGTCACACTTAACACAGTATCAATGAATGCCGAGCTCTGACAGTTTGACACCAAAAACGCACCTCAGCAGCCAATTGTGAAAGCAATGGCAACTGCAAGCATGGCAACTCCACAGGACTGGTCAGCTGACTCAAAGAAAGACGAGCGGCAGCAGTACACGGCGAAAGAGGGCACAACAGCGCAACAGGATGACAGTGAAAGCGCAACACGCGGGCAACCAATGAGGCAAGCACAAGCGTGTCTGCTACATACATTGAGAAGCAGGAGGCTGCGGCTGCAGTGGCATGCATGTGAAACTGTGACACATACGCTTAGTGCTGCTGCCTCTGTGTATGTGGAGCTGTAGCGCCCTCTGTTGGGAGCATGCTCACCCCCTCCCAGGGAAAAAGGCATCCGCGCAACGCACAGTCTCATGCTTTCTCATATCCTCATGCAAAATGGTGGGCGCAAAACACACATGCAGTGTGTGATCTCAACCACTCATGCGTAGTGCACCGATCCCCTGAAATGGCATTCCCAAAGCAACACCGGCCCCACTGCAGCCCGCCATCTGCAACACATACTGTGAATGCGAACAGCCATAACCTGAAGCACTGCTATCCCCTGAAACGCCATTTCCAAAGCAAAACCGGCCCCACTACAGCCCGCCACCTGCAACACATATGTTGAATGCAGACAGCCAAAACCTGAAGCACTGCTGTCCCCGTTGCAGCCCACAAACTGCAGCGCACAATCTGGACGCAGACACCCAAAACCTGACAGCAGATCCTATCGCTCTCTGCACTAGACAACAACAAAGTATCTTTGAGCTCCAACCATCACATGACAGGCGTGGGATGGCTGTTGCGATTTCCATATGGCGGTCGCACAGCACAATGTAACGCACACAGCTAGAACACTCAACAGAGAACTGGCAGCACTTACTGCAGGCGTCACACAGGAAAATGTAACGCACACAGTCGAAACATAGCCTGCCGGCACAACACCCAACAGACGGCTGGCAGCACTGACTGCGTGCGTGACGGTCACAGCAGAATGTAACGCACGCAGCCGCCGCCCAGCCTGCCAAAACACGTAACACATTGCTGTAAGCACTTACTGCAGGCAGGAGGCAAAGCTGGTCCAAAGCTGGCTCAGAGCTGGCTCAAGGGAAGGATGAAAACGCATATGATGTCCCACGCGGTATATGTAAGCAATGGGCTGGCTAGCACAAGGCACTCCAGATGATAGTACTACAATACAAAAGCGGACGGCTGTCAGGACTGTGACTGGCGATGAAGACCAACTCACACAAGGCTGACATGGCAACAAGAGCGAGACAAGTCTGCTGTAAAGATGGACAGTCTAGCATGAGAAATGCAAAGCTGCGCACCTTCAAGCATAGCTGCTGTACACAAGTGCCAGCTACACCACAGCACAGGCTGCCCTTGAAATGCAGCTGAAAACGATCCTGCTAGTTGAGATCCGGCCTTCAGTATGCAACCCAGTTCTGCTGGTCGCTATCCGGCCTTCAGTGTGCGACTCAAATCCCGCTAGTTGCTATCCGTCTGTTGACATGCAAGGCAATCCCGCCAGCTGCTAGTTATCCAGCCAAACTCTGCATGCCCTTGTGAAGCATGTTGTTGCGGAGGCTGCACCGCGACAAATGCATGTCGAAGCTGCTGCATGGCATGATGTACACACAGCCAGCTGCTGTACAAAAAATGCCACAGAATCCCTGCGTCGACCAAGCCAACTCAAAACATCAGCATCGAGATTCAGGCCAATGCGGGGTGCCCGAGCATCATGTGGCAGCTTGCTTTTGGATGATATAGATGTCTCATCCAAACAGCAGCAACACTAGCTCGGCAGCCAAAACATGCAGTGCGCTCATTGCCAGGTGTGCATACCTGAACCCTAACAAGTCTTGCAACTGCCCGAATGCCTGTCAAGACACGCTGCTGCCGCTGTCAGGCCATGCTGCTCCTGATAGGCTTTTTGTTCAGCAGCACTCCACAATCCAGCCACCAAAAGCACAAACAGCTGGTCGTCGGTCCTTCTCATTACGCACATGCATGTCACAGCAACATCAACAAGAGCCACATCCCGGGTTGCACACGCCACACTCGCCAGTTACTAATATGTATCGAGCTGGGACAAGCAACCACATTACTACCTGCCCTGTATCCACTGCGGCCGCGCAAAGTGCAAACTTTGCTGCAGCGATGCATCAGCAGCTGAGGCGAGCCCATAACAAATGCTGTTGGCCCCGCCGAATACACAGCCGATAATAGCATGCATGTGCCCTGAGCCACGCCACAAGCCGCCAATGCAGCAACACAGCAGCGGCACATGACTTCAAAAGAGCCCTCCATAGCACTGCTTGCCTTGCTGGGCACTCACACGGGCTGCTGCTGTCTCAGGCAAGGCTGACAGGTTGAGCTTCGCAGGCACTGATGATCTACCACTGGCCATCACATCACAGCAGCCACGCACATCAAGACGTACCAGCAGCTACTAGTAGAGCTGGCAGGCACAAACCGTGCAGATGGTACAGGGATATGTCGACAAAAGTGGTTCCACCACTGCAGAGTGCATACCTAGAATCAGCTGGCGCCGGCACCAAGGCTGACTAACCCTTGCGACGTGATTTGCATGGCTTGCAGAGCCCACAGCAAACCACAACACATTACACAAACCAGGTCTCGTCCTGAGAGACGTTGCCAGTGCCATAGTCCTCACTCGAGTACTTCCGCAGCGGCCGCAGCACCTAACACCAAAAGAGACCTCCATAGCACTGCTTGCCTTGCAGTGCACACTCAAGGGCTGCTGCTGCTGCTGCTGTCTCAGGCAAGGCATCTGCCACTGCCCATCACATCACAGCAGTCCTGCACATCAGCTTACAGCATATCAGCATATCAGCAGCTGGAAGTGGCCGGCTCAATTGTGCAGACGGTGCAAGGATATGCCGACAAGAGTGGTGCCACCACTGCAGGGTGCATACCTAGAATCAGCTGGCGCCGGCACCAAGGCTGACTGACCCTTGCACCGCGATTTGCATGGCTTGCACAGCACAAACCAAACTTTTCCACACCGCATCACACAAACCACGTCTCTTCCTGCGAGACGTTGCCAGTGCCGTAATCCTCACTCGAGTACTTCTGCAGCGGCCGCAGCGGCACAGACGGCGTCGTGCACACAACGCTGCTGCGGTCGCCCCACGACACGCTCGAAAACCGCACCGACGGCTCCTTCCACGCCGGCCGCATCTCGTCATCCTCGTCATCGTCATCGTTATAACCGTCATTATAACCGCGCGCTGCTGCTGCCGCCGCCGCGACGGCTGCAGCCGCCGCAGCCGCCGCCGAACCGCAGAACGGCCCCCTGCTGCTGCTGGGGCCGGGGCAGGAGGCATGGCGCACTGTGCCATCTGGTTTCACCGCAAACATGCTCATGTGGTATGCGGCGGCTGCTGCTGCTGTTGCTGGCGTGGGTGCGGCGCCGTACGGGAGGTGGAATCCGGGAGGTAGCTGCAGCTGCGGCAGCGGCGCTGACTGTACGCGGCTGGCCACTGTGGACTCGTCCAGGCGCTCTTGGCGCTCAGCGATCATCAGCCCCAGGCAGTGCAGCACCCTGCGTGGGGAAAGTTGCAAGCAAACATGCAACGGACGCCTTGATGCATTGTTGTGTTATACGCACTGTACAACCCTGCCAAAGTTCTGGACTGGCAGCAACAGGCTACAGCTGGCAGCAGGCAACGTGCCTTGATTTGTTCACACTGCAAGCCAGCTGCCATACGTGAAAACATTCATTGCAAGTTTGGTATTCAAGCACATGTAGACACAAAGTTACCACACCCGTCCACGTTGGGGCGTGAAGCCGGGTGGCTGGCCCAGCAGTGCTGCATGAGCAGCTTGATGCACTTGACTGAAGGAGAACAAAAGCGGGACCAAAGACCAAAAGCAGGACCAAAACTGGACTGAAGGGGGCCTGCATTGCGCACCTGTCCACGTTGGGGCGTGAGGCGGGGTCGCTGGCCCAGCAGTGTTGCATGAGCAGCGAGTAATCTGCAGGCATGCCCACCGGCAGCAGCGGCCGCAGGTTGCGCAGCACCACGTGCTCGTAGAACTGCAGGCGCGACAGCAGACGGGAATCACAGGAGGTCAATCAGCAAATATTCTGAAAGAAGATATGTTTGTTGCGCCGCAGGTTGCGCAGCACCACGTGCTCGTAGCACTGCAGACGCAAATCAAGACGGGGATTAGGTCATGAAACCTCAAGAATGATCATCAAAGAAGTCACGTCAGCGGGGTCGCAGGTTGCGCAGCACCGCGTGCTCGTAGAACTGCACACACACACACACACCCAAGCAGGGATCGCGGCCAGATGCATGTGAGTCTCGCTTGTGTGCGGCCATTGGTTGCAGCATGGCGTAATCCTGCAGAAGCACACAGTTTATTCGCACTTGCTGGCAGGAGGGTCAGCACTGCACCCGCAATGCAGCTACTGCTGCTGCTGCTGCTGCTGCTGCTGCTGTCGTCATGTTAATAGCCATGTTGTGCAGCAGCCCCCGCCTTGTCCCGGAATGCGTGAACCAAGACGAGGGTTTGTGGTGCACTGGTGCAGCAGCGGTTGCTGCCGTGTTCATGATGTGCAGAGCACCGCCGTGATCTGTGATGTCTTTGGGTCTTGATGTGCAAAGGCTGACGCCCTGCTACACACCTGGCCGTACTGCAGCTTGTTAAAGGCAGCCTTGTTCGTGTACAGCTCCCACACTGCAGCAGCAGCAGCAGCAGCAGCAGCAGCGGCAGCAGCAGTGTTTGAAAGTATTAATATTGGATTGGTATTGGAAGGGGTTTTGATGGTAACGGACAACCACTATACATGCTGGGGCAATTAACACCACACATTTAGCACAGCACAGGTACATAACAGAAGGCAATGAGCGCAGGCACAGCTGGTTGCGCATGTCAAATGCAGTGTGGTGGCGCAGTGCAGCCTGGCACTCACTCATCACTCCAAAAGCGTAGATGTCGACAGCCGTGCTGCAGTGGCCGTAGCGCAGCAGCTCTGGCGGCATGTGACTCAGCGTGCCCACTGCAAGCAGAATGCAGCAAGCAGCACTTGTCAGCAAACGGAGACGTGCTGCAGCCACCGCACCAAGTGCAGCGCCAACTTGCTACATGACACTCTGCTAGCAACACAAGCGTTTTGAAGCAAACTATAGCCAGATACAGCAGGCGGTTTGTCGCTAATTCATAGGATTCGAAACGTGGCAGCAAAAGCTGTGCTGCTACTGCCGGCTGGCAACAGCAGCCTACAGGTGTGCAGCTGTGTGCAGCCAGGCGTACCTGTGTTGGTGGTCCTGTGTGTGCGGTGCAGCTTTATCACTCGCGACAGCCTGCGGCAACAGCACCAAACATAGAGTTTGTCAGCAGCGCTTGCTGCAAGCTAAGCAGCAGGATTTATAGCCACTTGGCACATGTAGTAGTAGGCACAGCAATGCAAAACTCCTACGCTGCTAAGCCTTGCATGCAAAAAACATTCAAGCGCTTCAAGACGTCAGAGCAGCCCCCTCACCCTAGGTCGGCCAGCTTTGCCACCATGCAGCAGGCGCACCAATCACCACGCATGTAGGCATCGCATGCACAACAAACACTCAAACAGTCAAACAAGTCGGAGCAGCCACCTCACCCTAGGTCGGCCAGCTTTGCCACCATGCCAAACTGCGCGTCTGGGCAGCTGCACACCAGCACGTTGCGCGCCGTCTGCAACACACAGGCACGCATTGGCAAGTCATATCAAAGGTTGCTTTGAAACGTGGACATTGCCAGTCAAGAGCAAGCTGCTGCACACCAGCACGTCGCGCAGGGTCTGCAAGCGCTGCAACGCATGCAGTCTCATGCATGCGTGTCCGTTGGCCAACCACAATGACATCCAACATCAATCCTGATGCTGTTGGAACTTCAAGTACTGTAAAGGACCAAATAGCAAGCAACCACCAGGTCTCCATGCACGGTGTTCATTGAGTGCAGCAGCTTCAGGCCTTTGAGCAGCATCTTTCAGCAGCAGCAGCAGCAGCAACAGCCAACACACTACCACAACACCACAAACTACTACGTCCACACCCACCAGGTCGCCGTGCACGGTGTTCATGGAGTGCAGCAGCTTCATGCCCTGTGCTGCATCCTTGAGCAGCAGCAGCCGCTGCAGCATGCGCTCATCACTCTCCTCGGCAGGCTTCCACTCTGCGGCCACACTGCCCAGCGTGCCCACATCGCAGTACTCCTGCAAGCAGCAGCAGCATGATATGTTTCGTTGTGCATACAAGCATTTGGCAGCCAGGATCCCCAGCGCGCCCACATTGCAGTACTTCTGCAAGCAGCAGCAGCAGTATGGTGATAAATTTATGAGCATGACAACATCTCGGCAGCCACACTGCCCAGTGTGCCCACATCGTAGTACTCCTACAAGCAGCAGCAGCAGCAGCAGCAACAACATGATCTTGGTGTGTTGCCAGAACTGGCTTACAAGTTTATGGCATTATCATGTCTTGCGTGCCCAAGGTGACAGAACTGCGAAGCTGCAGCTGTCATGCGATTTTCAATTTGGAGTATTCCAGAAGCTATAATAACAGCGACCCCAACTGGAAAATAACATAAATCACACAAATAACACAAATAACACAAACCTGCACAAGCCACGTCTCTGCGCGCTTCTCCCGAGCTGGCATGACCTCCACTGCATCAGCAGCCTTTCTGCCATTGCCATTGCCATTGCCATTGCCATTGCCATTGCTGTTGCCAATTCCTGCACCCATCCAGCTGTACACCCTGCTAACGCTGTCAGTCGACCCGAGATCAGAACCCCGGACACCGAGGTTTGACCCGAGGTTTGACCCGGTCAAACCCCCTGCGCTGCGTTCCACCCTGTCTGACGCTGAGTCAGCAGCAGCAGCAGCACTGGCACCTGCAAATGGGCTAGTCAGCTTTGTAAGACCTGCAGGCTGGTACGCAGCTCGACTTTGCTGCTGCTGCTGCTGCTGCTGCTGCTGCTGCTGCTGCTGCTGCTGCTGCTGCTGCTGCTGCTCTGGATCGCTGTCAATCCGCTCCAGCGGCCGGTGCCTGCTACTGATGCTGCCGACCGGCCATGCCTCTGGAGTGCACGCCCCTGCTGCTGCATTTCCAGCAGCGCCAGCAGCAGCAGCGCAGAATGCATCGACTGCTGACAGACCAACTGGGCTATCCCCTCCTTCCCCTTCGACCACAACTTCCCGCAGCGGCATGGTGCGCAGTTTTGCCAGTGATAGCCGCTGCCCACTGCTGCTGCTGATCACGCCCAGCCTGTTGCTGCTGCTGCCGCCGCTGCTGTTTAAGGCGGTGATGTTGCAGGAGGGGGAGTCACGTGGGATGGTGTTGCTGCTGGTGCTGCCGTTGGTGCCGGTGTTGGCGGCAAGGGAGACCGAAGGGAGGCTGTTTTGTGTGTAGGTGATTGCGTAGAATGCGCGGACGATGTTGGGGTGGTTGCTGAACTTGAACATGAGCTCCACCTCACCTGCAATGCAGCACTCACGTAACACATGTTAGATGGTGTTAAGAGGATTGCATGGGAATGCATGCAAGCGGGATAGCGTAAAAGCTGATGAGGCCCACGGAGCTAAGAGTGGCAGGCCCAAGGTTCTTTGGCAACTTTGATATATTGCTTGTGCAGCGTGTCTGACTAGGCTTACATGACAACAGGTATGCACACACGCAGCAGGCCAAGCAGCAGCAGCAGCAGCAGCAATGGACCGAGGTATGTGTAACATCGTCACTCACTCTCAACAGCGCTGCTGGCGTCAGCATTGTGCTCGATGACCTTCACTGCCACGTCACGCCCGCCCCACCTGCAGCAGCAGCAGCAGCAGCAGCAGCAGCAGTACGCCAGTCAGCCATGCAGCATGGTGGTGCGCAATCACCTTCACCGCCGCGCCAGCCAGGCCGACAGCCACACAGCCAGACAGCCAGAGAGCCAGCCCGCCCGCCAGCCAGCCAGCCAGGCAAACCTGCCACGAAACAAAACAGCAACAAAGCCAGACAACACGTCAGCAGGCCACGCCCACCTGGCCTTGTACACGCGCCCGCCCCACAGAAGGTGCCCAGCTGGATGTTTTTGTCCTCTGCAGGCATGGCCTCAATGAAAGCGCTGGCCATGGCCTTGGACGGCTCCCAGCCTAACAAAGCCAGCCACATAACACTCACCTGTGCAGCCAGCCAGCCAGCAAGCCAGACAAACAGACAGACAACACGACAGCAGACCGCGCCCACCTGGCCTTGTACACGCGCCCAAAAGAGCCGGCCCCACAAAACGTCCCCAGCTGGATGTTCTTGTCCTCTGCAGGCATGGCCTCAATGAAGGGGCTGGCCATGACCTTGGACAGCTCCCAGCCAACCAACCAACCATTTTGCCAGCCAGTCAGCCAGATTAACAAACAGGCAGCTAGACCTGCCAGGGAACAAACAGCAAGACAGCCAGACAAAAGTCAGCAGACCGCGCCCACCTGGCCTTGTACACACGCCCAAAAGAGCCGGCCCCACAGAACGTCCCTAGCTGGATGTTCTTGTCCTCTGCAGGCATGGCCTCAATGAAGGGGCTGGCCATGACCTTGGACAGCTCCCAGCCAACCAACCAACCATTTTGCCAGCCAGTCAGCCAGATTAACAAACAGGCAGCTAGACCTGCCAGGGAACAAACAGCAAGACAGCCAGACAAAAGTCAGCAGACCGCGCCCACCTGGCCTTGTACACACGCCCAAAAGAGCCGGCCCCACAGAACGTCCCTAGCTGGATGTTCTTGTCCTCTGCAGGCATGGCCTCAATGAAGGGGCTGGCCATGACCTTGGACAGCTCCCAGCCCTTGCGCACACCCAGCGGCTGGCGCACAAAGTTGCAGCCCTCAATGAAGCTGCGGCAGCAGCAGCAGCAGCAGCGGCAGCAGCAGCAGCAGCAGCAGTAATGCTTAGCAAGGAAGTAAGCGTTACAGCAGCTGGCGCACAAAGTTGCAGCCCTCAATGAAGCTGCAGTAGCAGCAGCAGCAGCAGCAGCAGCAGCAGCAGCAGCAGCAGCAGTGATGCTTAGCAAGCAAGTAAGCGTTACAGCGGCTGGCGCACAAAGTTGCAGCCCTTAATGAAGCTGCGGCAGCAGCAGCAGCGGCAGCGGCAGCAGCAGCAGCAGCAGCAGCAGCAGCAGCAGCAGCAGCAGTAATGCTTAGCAAGGAAGTAAGCGTTACAGCGGCTGGCGCACAAAGTTGCACCCCTCAATGAAGCTGCGGCAGCAGCAGCAGCAGCAGCGGCAGCAGCAGGAGCAGCAGCAGTAATGCTTAGCAAGGAAGTAAGCGCTACAGCAGCTGGCGCACAAAGTTGCAGCCCTCGATGAAGCTGCAGTAGCAGCAGCAGCAGCAGCAGCAGCAGCAGCAGCAGCAGCAGCAGCAGCAGCAGCAGCAGCAGCAGCAGCAGTAGCAGTGATGCTTAGCCAAGAAGAAAGCGTTACAGCGGCTGGCGCACAAAGTTGCAGCCCTCAATGAAGCTGCGGCAGCAGCAGCAGCAGCGGCAGCAGCAGCAGCAGCAGCAGCAGCAGCAGCAGTGATGCTTAGCAAGGAAGTAAGCGTTACAGCGGCTGGCGCACAAAGTTGCAGCCCTCAATGAAGCTGCGGCAGCAGCAGCAGCAGCAGCGGCAGCAGCAGCAGCAGTAATGCTTAGCAAGGAAGTAAGCGTTACAGCGGCTGGCGCACAAAGTTGCAGCCCTCGATGAAGCTGTAGCAGCAGCAGCAGCAGCAGCAGCAGTAATGCTTGGCAAGGAAGTAAGCGTTACAGCAGCTGGCGCACAAAGTTGCAGCCCTCAATGAAGCTGCGGCAGCAGCGGCAGCAGCAGCGGCAGCAGCAGCGGCAGCAGCAGCGGCAGCAGCAGCGGCAGCAGCAGCGGCAGCAGCAGCGGCAGCAGCAGCGGCAGCAGCAGCGGCAGCAGCAGCGGCAGCAGCAGCGGCAGCAGCAGCGGCAGCAGTGTGGCGTCAGCAGCGGCACTAGTGATACACGCTCCCCATCATGCACCCTGACCCCACCACATCCAGGGCTCTGCAGCTGCTGTTGTTATTGTTGTGTAATTGTGTGTAATCTGTGTTACTTTCTTCCTACCTGTCATACATCCGCGGCGCCTCCACATCCACAGCCAGCTCCTCATCATAGCCAGAGCTGCCCACAGCACCGCCAGAAGGGCTGGACGTCAGATGCGGCTTGCTTCCGCCCAATGCGCCCCCAGGCGGCCGCTTGAGCTTCAGGTGCTGCTGCTGCATCTTATCATAGCCGTGGTCGGCACAACAGCAAGCACTTTGCGCATTTTTGTGTGTTGCCCTCATGTAACTTTCGGCATAAAACTCACCTGTCAAACATCCTCAGCGCCTCCACATCCACTGCCAGCTCCTCATCATAGCCAGAGCTGCCCACAGCACCACCACCAGAAGGGCTAGATGTCAGATGCGGCTTGCTGCTCCCCACTGCACCCCCAGGCGGCCGCTTCAGCTTCGGGTGCTGCTGCTGCAGCTCCTGCTGGTGCAGGCGGCGCCGGCGGGTCCAGCAGAAGGTGCCGGCAATGATGGCGGTGATGGCCACAACACCTGCAGCAGCAGCAGCAGCAGCAGCAGCAGCAGCAGCAGGGATGTTGCGGCAGCAGCATCAGCATCAGCATGTTGCTGCAGCTCCTGCTGGTGCAGGCGGCGCCGGCGGGTCCAGCAGAAGGTGCCGGTGATGATGGCGGTGATGCAAACCACACCTGCAGTAGCAGCAGCAGCAGCAGCAGCAGCAGCGGCAGCAGCAGCAGCAGCAGCAGCGGTGGCAGCAGCAGCAGAAGCAGCAGAAATGTGACGCCGCTGGGTCCAGCAGAAGGTGCCGGCGAGATGGCGGTGATGGCCACGACGCCTGCAGCAGCAGCAGCAGCAGCAGCAGCAGCAGCAGCAGCAGCAGCAGCAGCAGTAGGCGGCATGTTCAGCAGAGGCAACAGCATTGTGGCTAATGCGTGCTGGTTAGCGATTTTCCCTAGCGGCAAAGGCGCTTGCGTTGCTGGCGGAACAAAAATTCCTGAATTGCCCAACGTTGACCAGACATTGCCCAGGCTTTGACGAGGCATTGACCGGGCAGCTGCGAGAGTTGACAACAAGACATGCGCCTGCTCAACACGCACCTGCCACCACAGCTCCTGCTACTGCGCCAGCGTTGGCAGCTGGCTTTGCAGCGCTGCTGCCGCCGCCTGCTGCTGCTGCCTGCGCCTCATCGATTGCATCCCCCACGCATGCGGCTGGTGTGGATTTGGCTACACAGGCGGCATCCACAAAGCTGCGGCACAGGCGCGTCGCGTTGCGGTTGACCTACAAAGCAGCAGGTGGGCATGCAGGGTACGCAACGCAAGGTTCTGTGTTAGCAGAGTGTGCTGGGTTGAAGGCCACAGTGATGCACCGCAGCAATGGCAGCAGTGTTTTCAGCAGCGTGCAGAACTTTTGTGGGTTGCCTCGAACAGTTTGCAGTATGGTGGAGCACAAGCAGGCCAGCACGTGCATGCCGCTGCTTCTCCTGCAAGCCGGTTGCTATGGCAAGCAATGTTGATGCAGCAGCAACAAGCCCTGTGGCCTCATAGCAGCAGCTGCTGCGCTCACTCCTGTACAGCCACACATACTCACCACTGTACAGCCACACATACTCACCACTGTACAGCCACACATACTCACCACTGTACAGCCACACATACTCACCACTGTACAGCCACACATACTCACCACTGTACAGCCACAGATACTCACCACTGTATAGCCGCCCAGGCCAGCCCGCCAACCCTCCACTGTCTCATACGGCACAGCAGTGATGACGTCAGCGAGGTGCAGCGAGCCAGGGAAAAGGGTGCCCTGCAGCACAATAACACACGGCACAGCGGTGCTGACGTCAGCCGGTTTCAGACGGCACAGCAGTGCTGACATCAGCCAGGTGCAGCGAGCCACGGAAAAGGGTGCCCTGCAGACCCAACAACAGCAACATGCAGGTGAGTCATAGCTACTGCACAGGACGGTGGTAGGTTCCACCACGGCACACATAATGAATGAAAATGCCGCCCGGATGCTGCTGCGAATGACTTTGCTGCCGAAATCCTTTGCTGGCCTAGTTCTGTGATGGATGGACATTTGAGGGTGCCCGTGCCAGACTGCTTATCGGTCCAACAGACATGCAGCGCATCCACTTGCGGCAGCGCAGTTGGCACATGACAAATGTTACGACCATCTGCAGCGCGGTTGCCAGCTGTTGCTGTTGGGTTTCAGGCGGATTCAGGAACCCTGCTGTGCTGCACTCACTTGGAAAGTTGCAGCCTGCACTGAAGCCTGCTGCGTGGCACCGCTGCTGCGTGGAGCTTCCTGCAGCATGGCTGCCGCAGCAGCAGCATCGCTGCAGGCCAGCCGCAGCCTGTTTGCATCCACAAACAGCACTGCTGCACCGCTGCTGCTGCTGCTGCTGCTGCTGCTGCTGCGCTGGCCTGTCACAAAGTCCACCGCTTCGCCCACGCCGTGGCGCTCGTTTGCGACTGTTATGTTGTGAAAAGTGACGCTGCTGCTGGGCCACAGCTGCACTGCTGCTGCGACAAAGTCCAGGTTTAGTATGGTGTCCAGGCCTTGTGCACCAGTGATGGTGACATTCCTGCAAGCAGCGTTGACCGCAGCGTTGACCGGAGAGTTGTATGTGCGCTCATGCTTTGCTGTTGGTTGACTGCGCGGTACAAGCGCAGTACATGTGCCCGGCCCTCGGTTGCTTGTCAGACTCTTGCTTGATCAAGGTTCGTGCACCAAACAACCTATCACAGCAAGTTTGAACGATATCAAGCGACGCCCTGCTGCATGCCACCCTTTAAAACAGAAAATCTTGGATTGAACGCTGGTCACTGCTGCTTTCAGAAGAGCAGCAGCAGCTGTGACAAGCAGGGTGAGCAGCATCTGCAGCAGCCACCAGCTTCTTGCACCGCACAGCTCACCTGTTGAGAGGGATTGGTTTCCCCTGGTAGCTTTCAAATTCAGCTCGCACGCTGTATAAAGCAGGCAGCACAACGATGTCTTGTACTGATGGGTCTTGCAGTGCTGCCAACAGCGTTCGGCTGCCTGGCTCAGCTGACTGCGAGACGATTGCGATGCCTCCAGCTTCAACTGACGTACTAAAAGCGAAGAGCGACACAACCAGCACGGCCACAACAGCACGAAGCCGGGATGT
This sequence comes from Tetradesmus obliquus, assembly GCA_030272155.1. Lineage (NCBI taxonomy): Eukaryota > Viridiplantae > Chlorophyta > Chlorophyceae > Sphaeropleales > Scenedesmaceae > Tetradesmus > Tetradesmus obliquus. Next base: position 4,301,146 of record CP126196.1, on the reverse strand, counting down.
CTGGAGTTCTGTGTGGGGCCCGCGCACCGCGGCACCCCACGATATACTTTTCATTTGAACCGTAAAGCTGAATAAGGTGCTGCTATAGTCGAACGTCCGCACGTATGCCAGCAGCTGCCATAGCTTCTTCTGACTGCTGAGAAATTATGCTAGCTGAGCGCGTATCGAGCTGAAAAGAGTTGTTTGAAACAGGCCGTATAGGTAAAGCTGAACAGAGGGTGCGGAAACCTGACAATCGCGCAAACTTCTCGTTTATATAGTTGAGGACCAACCAGCCAGTAACAAAGCTCCATGCTCATCCTGTAAACAACCCAACACATTGACATGCGTATCTTGTCCACAGAATAAAAGCAGCCCAGGGTCATAAACCAGAAGAAGTGACAACTACGTGCTCAGGAGGTAGGACGTGCGTAGTGAACCTCGCGCCCGATGCTCAGCCTCAAGGGTTGGTTTTTTGCTTGCACTGTGGACATAATGGTAGAATTCGAAGAACGTTGCATGCGGCATACCTAGAAAGCCCTCGACAGGCAGTGACAACAACACCAAATATAAACACCTGCCGTGAATAAGGCTTCCTTGACCACACTGTGAGATGGCGCATCTAAAATCGTATCCGTTAGTCGAACAACGCGTTTCAACAGCGATTCAATCGCTCGCAACCGGGTTGCCGAAGCTAGCTGCCCTGACCGTCAGCTGCAGGGCCCTGCAGGGCACCCGGGTGCACCCGAGCACGTGCTCGGCAAGCACAGCTGAGCATGACAGCTGACTTTCTGACTTTCAACCATTCTCATCTCATGACCAGCATCAACACACGCCAACATGGCATCTGGTAACGCAGCAATTGGGCATCTAACCAATTGCTTGGACACCAGAAGCACGCCCTGAGGATGGAACCACAACCACAACGGTTTATGCGGCACAGGCCCTGAGGGTGGAACAGCATGACCACGTGACAGCATGACCACACACCGAAGGTCAGTACAGACTCTCAGAGAACAGGCTGTTCTTGTCGGACAACAGATGTCTGCGACAGGCGTACTGAGATGAGCAAGGCTTGTCCACGGAGTAAGCAGCACAACCCACTGACCAGCAAATGTTGAAGGACCCTCATCGGCTGCTGCACAACTACGGCCATCCAGTAGCCATGCCTTTCAAAGGAAAGAGTCTTGCCAGCCTGGCTGAGCCACATGGTACTCTATGTTTGAAAATATGACAGATTTCGGCATGGTAGTTGCACAACTGAGCCCTCTGTTGCGCGCTTACGGCCATCCAGTAGCCATGCCTTTCTCGCCAGCCACATGGTACTCTCTATTTGCGGTGCACATTCATGCGTGGTGCAAGGCAACAGCTGGCAACAACCACTTGGCTGTGCCGGCGACGCGGCAGAGCAGCTGTGCAAGCCATGACGCGCAGCAGGCTGTAGCACAGCACGAGATGACATAGAATGACATATTCCAGACAAAGCCAGGATCCCGAAGGACGCTGGTCATCGCACAGCTGCGCACCTTCGAGAAATGCTGAGCCAGAAGACCCCCGCCAAAGTCTCCTGGCACATGCTGCGTAGCATGCGGGTGTGTGCTGCAGCCGGTGCAGCCAGCGATGCTACTGGAGTTCCTGCTGCTCTACATTCTGCGGCTAAATGAACTCAACAGCACCAGCTGCTGCAAGGGCACGTGATGTGCAGCACGGAAGTGCCCCTGCAGGCACAGCAGCTGCTGTGCATCCGACATGCACCCCACTCTAAACACATGTGCAGTGCACAAAACTGAGGCGTGCAGTGCAGGGCCTAACTTGCTCTTGCAGTACAGCACTCAATAAGCAACAGCCAGCAATCTTCGCTGCTGCAGCACGGACGTCACCGCAGCAGCTGCTGTTACCTACTGCCAGTTAGGCTCCTCAGGCTGCTTCGTGGCAGCTGCAATTCCTGCCGCTACACGCGGTGCAGTGTCGAGCCAACGCATGCAGATGGAACTTACGCTAGAGCAGCGTCAACTGGAGACAGATTAGGCCAGCAGGCATTTGAAGTGACTCTGGCAGCAGCATGCAGCAGTGCTGCAGTGAGGGCCTGCTCAGAGCTCTTCATGAACAGTCAAAGAGGCAGCACCATCGCCTGCTGCGAGTCAGAAAGACTTATGTGTCAAACGTGCGTTCCTTTGAACCCTTGTACGCGCGCTTGCAGCACACAATTGCAGGTGACGCTGTCATCTTGTTACGATCTGGTAATGTGCAACTAGAGCATAGGGCTTCCGTGACCCTTCAATTATACACTATCTGCCCTTTTATCATCTCTGGCGTGGAACTTGTCCAGCTCGCGACTTGCTTGCTGTCGATCGGGTCACGCAGCAGCAATTACACACCCAGGCAGGCATCATGCTCCTGTCTAACCACACTATGGTGCCTAGCGCACAGGCTGCATGCAGCCGCAGGGCAGTCATCAGTCGCGCAGCAGTGACAGAGAAGCCAGTGACCACGAATGGCACCACAGCCAGGGCAAAGGTGGGGCCTCAGGGCACTCGCACAGCCTTCATTAGCGTGTTAAATTGGCTCGGTAGTTGACGTATTTGCTGTTTGGTTTCTTTGCTGCAGCCCGGCGTGCCAGAGGGCACCCCCATCGTCACCCCTCAGGTGAGCAGTAGCAGGCTGCACCAGGAACAGCAGCAGTACCCGGCTAACACCCCCCAGCCCCTTGCATACCACACTTCAAACATCACAAACGATTATTATACCCCTAATACCTCGCATCACTCGCTGAAATCACATAATCCCCCGTATATCCTGCAGAACCTGCCCTCCAGGCCTCGCAGGAACAGGCGCAGCGAGACATTCCGCTCAGGCATCCGCGAGAACTGGCTGTCCCCGGCTCACTTCATCCTGCCAATCTTCGTGCACGAGGGCAGCAGCAACGAGCCCATTGCCTCCATGCCTGGCATCAACAGGCTGGCGTACGGCAAGAACGTGGTGGACCATGTGGCTGAGGCGCGCAGCCTGGGCGTGAACCAGGTGGTGATTTTCCCCAAGGTGCGCGGCAGCAGCAGCAGCAGCAGCAGCGCCAGCAGCAGGTGTAAGTCCTACTGCTTTATCCGTTTCAGCCTTGTCCTACACATGGTACGTGTGGTTGCATGGGCCATGTGAGGCAGCCTGGGCGTGAACCAGGTGGTCATATTTCCCAAGGTGCGACAACAGCAGCAGCAGCAGCAGCAGCAAGGCTAGCACCAGTTGTACATCAGCCGTAATCGTCCGCTGCTGGTGTGGGTGCTGATGTGCCATGTCACCCACGGAGCAGCAGATGCAGCAGCTGACGGGTTGCGCATGCTGTGGTGTTACTGCAGACCCCTGACCACCTGAAGACCCCTTCAGCCCAGGAAGCGTTCAACCCCAACGGCCTCAGCCAGCGCACCATCAGGCTGCTCAAGGACGCCTTCCCCGACGTGGAGGTGCGCAGGGTTGATCTATACATAAAGATATGGTGATGTTTCCAGTCAGAACTATCTTGATCTTTGCAAGCATCTTTGCAAGCAATAGAACCTCAGGCTGCTCAAGGATGCCTTCCCTGACGTGGAGGTGTGTGATGTATCTGTGATATGTCTGTGATCTATCTGCTGTGATATATCTGTGATGTTTATTGGTGAACAATGTCTCAAAGCAGCCAGCGCACCATTAGGCTGCTCAAGGACGCCTTCCCAGACGTGGAGGTGTGTGATAGCTGCTGTGATATATCTTGGTGAACAATATCTCAAACAGTCAGGCACTTTGAAATCAGGCTGCTCAAGGATGCCTTCCCCCGACGTGGAGGTGCGCAGCGTTGGTTTGTACGAAAAGATATTGTGATGTGTCCAGTCAGAACTATCTTGAATTTTGCAAGCAACACAACCTCAGGCTGCTCAAGGACGCCTTCCCAGACGTGGGGGTGCGCAAGCGTACTGAAAGAGAGACGATTGTTGCATGTGGGTTGTGGCACCGTACTGGGATGGCTTGAGCAACAACAGGATGAACACATGGCTTGAGACGAAAGTGCATGAGGGCGTCGGCCAAGAGCTGCTGCTGATTGCATCAAGTATGGCTTTATTGCACTCCTCTCTTGTTGCAGATCTACACCGATGTCGCGCTGGACCCCTACAACAGCGACGGCCACGATGGCATAATCGTTCTTCTAGATTACCCACCACTCCAAACTCACTGTAACACCCTTTCAATCCAATCCAATGCAGATCTACACTGATGTGGCGCTGGACCCCTACAACAGCGACGGCCACGACGGCATTGTGAGGGACGACGGCGTCATCCTGAACGATGAGACTGTGGAGTACCTGTGCAGGCAGGCAGTGAGCCAGGCAGAGGCAGGCGCAGACTGCGTGTCACCCTCAGGTGGGTTGGGTTTAGGGCTTTGGACTTTGCGGTAAGGGTTTTGACGAGACTGTCGAGTACCTGTGCAGGCAGGCAGTGAGCCAGGCAGAGGCAGGCGCAGACTGTGTGTCACCCTCAGGTGCGCAGCAGGACACACAGCAGTAACGGGTGCTTTGGCTGTACAAGTATGGCGGGCTGCAAGCAGCAGCAGCAGCAGCAGCCCGTCAGGCAGCCGCAGATATGTTTCTGTGAGCAGGCGTCGGGGCTGTGGCTGGTATGTGCTCACTGCGTATTCATGAAGACACATATTGCGACACCAGCAGATAGCATTTTGACAGATAACACATAGCTCTATCCCACAACTGCCACATTTCTCACTCTGGAACAGCCTGGCGGGCGTTATGGATGGCCGCCGTGAGAGCCACACCCACTTGTCCATCATGAGCTACACCAATCAATACGCTGCTGCTGCTGCTGCTGCTGCTGCTGCTGCTGCTGCTGCCTTACTTCAGACATGATGGACGGCCGTGTGGGCGCCATCCGCCGCGCACTGGACCGCGAGGGCCACACCCACGTGTCCATCATGAGCTACACCAATCAATACGCTGCTGCTGCTGCTGCTGCTGCTGCTGCTGCTGCTGCTGCTGCTGCTGCTGCCTTACTTCAGACATGATGGACGGCCGTGTGGGCGCCATCCGCCGCGCACTGGATCGCGAGGGCCACACCCATGTGTCAATCATGAGCTACACCACTCAATGCACTGCTGCTGCTGCTTCTGCTGCTGCTGCTGCTGCTGCTGCTGCTGCTGCTGCTGCTGCTGCTGCTGCTGCTGCTGCTACCTTGCTTCAGACATGATGGACGGCCGCGTTGGCGCCATTCGCCGCGCGCTGGACCGTGAAGGCCACACCCACGTGTCCATCATGAGCTACACAGCTAAGTACGCCAGCGCCTTCTATGGTCCCTTTAGGGATGCACTGGCCTCAGCACCCAAGGCAGGCCAGGCACACCGGCGCATCCCCCCTAACAAGAAGGAGTACCAGGTGGGTAGGCGCAGCAGCAGCAGCAGCAGCAGCAGCAGTGGGAGGCATGAGCAGCAGTGCTTATTTTCCTTAGTGGGAGAGGTATGTGTTGTGGTGGATAGCTCTGCTGATCGGCAGTGTGCAGGGACGTGTCGGGGCTTGCTGCTGCTAATTGTACTCGAAAGGCTGTTGGCAGCTCTTAATCCGTTCTCATACCGCAATCTTGTCATCTAAGTTTCATGTAACATGTTATGTAACAGATGGACCCCGCCAACTACCGTGAGGCACTGCGTGAGGCTGCTGCTGACGAGGCGGAGGGTGCAGACATCATGATGGTCAAGCCGGGCATGCCTTACCTGGATGTGGTGCGCAGGTGAGCCACAAATCTTGCTTATTATACATACAATAGTTAACTTAGCTTGTTTGTAAAGTTTGATGACTGGGTATGGCGGAGGGTGCAGACATCATGATGGTCAAGCCGGGCATGCCGTACCTGGATGTGGTGCGCAGGTGAGCCACAGCTTTTGGACATAAGCTGCATCGTATATGTGTCTGTCTTTGTCGCACTGATCTTTAGTTGTGACATCATGATGGTCAAGCCGGGCATGCCCCAACTGGAAGTGGTGCGCAGGTGAGCCACTCATCTATTTATTCATCTGTCTGTTGTGATTGACCACGCTTTGATTTGAACTTTGATGTGTCTTGGGTTGCCCAGGACTGGAGCTGCTGCATACGACTGTGCAGTGCACTTGCATTGGGTGCGCAGCATCAAGCGCTGGTGTACTGGTCAGTTGCCAAACCTACTGTGCCCACTGTGGCTGCATGCCTGCTGCGCTGCTGGGTTCCCCCAGTCTGCGCATCAACACCAGCCTGCCAATCAACGTGCACTGCATCGGACCCACCCAACCGCTGCTGCTAATGTCTTGCTTCTGCTGTGCCCTCTCCATGCAGCCTGCGCGACAACACCAGCCTGCCCATCAGCGTGTACCACGTGAGCGGCGAGTACGCCATGCTCAAGGCGGCAGCGGAGCGCGGCTGGCTCAACGAAAAGGACGCAGCCCTGGAGGCGCTCATGTGCTTCAGGAGGTGCGGTTTTGTGGCAGTTTACATTTGGGCAGGGTTTAGTGGTAGTTGTGTGCCTGTTGCGGTTGTGGCTGTGGCTCAATGAGAAGGACGCAGCACTGGAGGCACTCATGTGCTTCAGGAGGTGCGGTTTTGCGGCCGCAGGGCTGTTGCATGCTGCTCTATGGAAATGTGTGTGCACCTTGGCGGAGTTGTGGGCTGCTTTGATGAGAAGGACGCAGCACTGGAGGCACTCATGTGCTTCAGGAGGTGCGTAGTTGCTGTGTGCCCCTTGCGGTACTTCTGCTATTTGTGCTGTGGGTGGGGTGCTTGCTGATCCTGGCAGGCGCACCAGTCTTTCCCTGGGCCGTCAGCCGCTGCATGCTGTCCTGCCATGGATGCACTTGGGTATCGCAGGAGGTGCGGGGTTGTATGAGAGGCAGGATATGGCATGCAGTTGCAGTCGCAGGACAGCTGGAGAAAGAAAGGCGCTACCTTGCTGCAATACCTTCATCTATCGCAGTGTGTGTGACCTGCAGTTTCTGACTCTGCTGCTGCCGCTGCTGCTGCTGCTGCTACTGCTCCTGCTGCTGCTGCTGCTGGTGTCCTGCAGGGCTGGCGCGGACCTCATCCTCACATACTACTCAGTGGAGGCAGCAAAGTGGCTGGCCGGCGAGAAGTGAACTTCTTCTGGAGTGTGTGGAGCGGGGAGAGATGAAACTGGGCGGGGAGAGCAGTAGATAGGACGGGGTGGAGGTGGTTCTGTGACCGTGTGACTTGCCTTGGTGTTTTGACTCTGTACGCCCTTCCCCATCAGCATCAGTCACAGCCGCGACCTTTGAAAAGGTTTCAAAAGCTACAAACGGATGGTCGCGAAGCTTTGCTTCTGAAAAAGACGGAAAACAGCAACCGCCAGCTCTTCAAGTTGATTGCCAGCGTCATCCGCCGCTCCCGCGCACCTGCTGGCGGGCGTGCATGACATGCATCAGCGCCCGTTCACGACGTGATAATATACAGCTTTCATGAATATATATTCACATCCTGATTTCAAGCAACAAGCCCCTGCACAATTTACGACACAGCTGCACTCTCGATCGCTAATCTCAGGTACACCGTGGCCCTGATGGGGGGAACCTAACATGATAATTACGTCTATTAAGCACTGCTAGTGCCTAACGATGCATCATCTGGGTAACGCAGCTGCATTTGGCCTGGGCATTGCCAGCCTTGGAGATGGCAGCATGCTCCGAACGCTCTATACAAAGGGCCCGGCTTTGCTGGTTGTAACATGTAAAGCTCAAGCAATGTACTTGCAGCACCCTGGAAAGGGATAGCTGTCAGTGAGCTGCTGATGCTGTTGCTGCTGCTGCTGTTGCTGCTGCTGCTGCTCGCACTGTGCATTGCAGGAACCAGCAACCACCATTATACTTAGTGCATTGAAACCAAAAGAAGAAATGTTGACATCACTTTGAAGCGCTATCACCAGTGGCAGCAGCATGCTCAGGCTATTACTGCTGCTGGCGCTGGCTGGTGCTGTGCCAGCATCAGTGGTGCAGCTAGATGTGTGCAACATGCATGCCCACGTCTCCTCAGCACCCTCGATGGCCCTTAGCGTCAAGGTGGGTTTTGGTCCAAATAACACAGCAGGGGTACAAGTAAGGCGTGAAATTGAGGGTTTGAAAAAAGGGTTGCAGCAATGTGGTGGGTGACAAAGTCAAATCATGAGCTGCCTGCCAGAGCACTATTGGCAAGTGCTGGGCAGAGTTGTATGGTTCAGCTGCCAGTGTTCAGCGCTCTGTCGTTCTTACGCATTGTCACATCTTGTCAGGATGCATGTGCAACATCATCTTGTGCTGCGCCTACTTGTGTATTTTTCAGCACTACCAAGCGCTGCTACTGACCTGCAACTGCTGGCCAACTGCCCGCTTGCAGGATGGAATGTGTACAGTCAGCAGCATGGCTATGGCTGGCAACTCTGTCAGCAGCAGCAGCAGCAGCAGCAGCAGCAGCAGCAGGGGCTGTGCAGTGTCCAGCTCTAATGAGGCTGTGGTGCTCAGCTTTGCCTGCAGGCCCCGGGCTAGTGCAGCAGCGAAGCAAGCGGTGGGGCCAGCAGTGAATGTATGGGCAAGCATACCAGGTAAGTGACATGCTGGGTGGAGGGTTCTGTGGAGGTTCTCACGTCTATCGTTGCTTAATAGCGCAGCAGTGAAGCAGCAAAGCAGGCGGTGGGGCCAGCAGCGAATGTGTGGGCAAGCATTCCAGGTAAACTGGCTGAATGAGGGGAGGGTCAAGTTGAATCTTCAGGATCCTTCGCAGTTTAGTGCTTACCCGATTGCAAAAGCAATGCAAGATGACTGTACCAAGTGTTGAAGGTGTCACCTGGCAGTGTGTCTGAGCAAATAGATGTGCTCTTTTGCTGCACCTCACCCACCGACTGTGTCTGTGTTTCCTCTGAACACCACACTGGCAGACACCCCGCTTGCAGCAGCAGCAGGTGCTGCAACTCCAGCTGCCGCCTCCAGCTGCAACCTGACAACCCTAAACCCGGGCCTGTACTTCCACCGCTCACCACCACTCTATTTGTAGTGAGTGGCTCATGCGAGACACTGACTGCCTTCTTGTTGGATTGCAGCGTATGGGCCACAGCTGTTGCAGCAGCAGCAGCTGTTCTATGATGCGGTGCAACAGCCTGTGCAAGCAGCAGCACAAGCAGCCCCTTGCAGGTGTTGTGCATAAAACCAGGAACAGGGTGTGCACTGGGCGTCAGCAGCATTTGCAGAGCCTGTGCCAGACAAGCTGCAACGGATGTCATCAGCGTTGAAACCATTCCCCTCCTACCTGCACCTCTGCTCAGCAGCAGCTACTTTGTGCGTGAGCTGCATTGTCAGCGGCTGCACTGTGCTTCAGTTACACCCACGACACTGATTTGCCTTCACTGATCAATGCTTCCTGAACTTAGCACCTCTGCTCTGCAGCAACTACGCAGCTGCTCCTTGCGTGGGCTGCAGTGTCAGCAGCTGCACTGTGCTTCAGCTGCATTTGCCACATGTCTCAACACACGTCTCAACACACGTCTCAACACATGCCTCTCACACAAGCTCCAATGGCTATCATCGTGGCACATTCAATATGTAACGCTCCTCCCTAAACAAGATGTGTTACTTCTTGCTGCGGCTCTGTTTTGCAGCGGCTACTCAGTGCAAGGGCTGCCGTGCCAGCGGCTGCAGGCGGGGCATGCGGCCATGCAGGCAGCTGGCAGCAGCGGCGCTGCAGCCACCCAGAGCGGCTTGTGGCTGCTGCCGTCACTACCAGCGGTGAGGACTACTACTGGGAGCTGAGCTGTAGTTTTGAATGGGACTCATGAATTTGTATGAGTGTGTTGCATGTCCGCTATTGGTATGATGAGTAGGGGCGAAATAGCCACAAAGGGTTGGTTCTTCCCGTGTGAGCGCCTCTCTCTGCAAGCAGTGAATTGCTGGTTGTATGTCTGACAATGTCGCAGCAGCAGCAGTGACGTGACCATGCTGTGCAGCGCAGAGCGGCTTGTGGCTGCTGCCGTCACTACCTGCGGTGAGTGGCTGCTGTTTGGGGTGGGACTCACGGAGTGCCGTTTGGGGCGTGTGCCTTTTTGCGCTGTGTTTATGCTGCGTCACTCCGGCATAGGGTATTGAACAGGTGCAGCACCTCTCAGAAAAGGCTTGCTTTTGCCCGCTCAGGCCAGCTATGTGCTGGTTGTATGCCGCAGCAGCAGCATTTGCATGCCCCTTCTGTGCAGCCCAAAGCGGCATGTGGCTGCAGCCCTCAATGCCTGCAGCAGGTGGCTGCTGTGTGTGTGTGATTCATGAGCATATTGCGGTGTACTACCATGATCGTCAACGCAAAGGCTATATGCTCAAGAAAGCTTTAGCGGCATGCCGGCCCTGGCACCATCTACTAAATGTACATGATGTTCAAGCTGCACTCGCTTTCAAGTACCTGCACCTGCAACTCTGTGCCTGCCTGCAGCCTCCCAAGGAGTTCTCCACTGCCAAGCAGACCTGCCACATCGTGCTCGACCTAGCAGCGCAGAGCTACATCTCAAACGCGAGCTTCCCCTGCAGCATGGTGCCGGCTCCCTTTGAGCAGCTGGGCGCCGGCTGCTGCTATGACCCACCCAGGAGACGGAGGCAGTAGCCGCAGCACCGGAGAAGCAGCAGAAGCAGCAGCAGAAGCAGCAGCATCAACCTTTCCAGGCAATTGCCAGCTTTTCCCTGCAGCATGGCGCTGGCTCATCTGAGCAGCTAGGCGCCGGGTGCTGCTGCGACCCGCAAGGCAGGAGGAGAAATAGCAGGCGGCGGCAGTAGGCTTGGTGTGCTGCTCGGCAGCCGAAGTAGTGCTACTATAGTATCTGGACCACACATGGGGCTGAGAAACTCCTCTGCCGCTGGGCATGTGCAGTCTGCATGCTGCCACCTGCCACCTGCCACACCGTGCTCGACCAGGCAGCGCAGAGCTACATCTCAAACGTGAGCTTTCCTTGCAGCATGACGCCCAGCCCATTTGAGCAGCTGGGTGCCGGCTGCTGCTATGACCCACCAGGGAGACGGAGGCAGTAGCCGCAGCGGCCGCAGCAGCAGCAGAGGCAGTCGCTTTCAAGCCGAGTGCCTGCTTTTCCTGCAGAATTGTGCCGGCTCCATTTGAGCAGCTAGGCGCTGGCTGCTGCTATGACCCGCCAAGGCGGCGGAGGCAGTGGCGGCATCAGGCTCATAGTCACAGGGTAGATGCCAGCTTTTCTTTGCAGCGCGGGCGCCGGCTTCGTCTGAGCAGCTGCCCGCCCACTGCTACTACTGCCCCCTGTAGGGCGGCGCAGCAACAGGCGGTTGCATTAACATTACATTACATTACATGCTCCACTCAACGAGGAGTGGGAACCCCAGTCAGGAGCCAACGAGAGGCTCATAGGGGGAGGAAACATCGAAGAACAACTCATCATCATCCAAACCGTCAGAAGAAAACGCAGAAAAAACCTCATCAGCATCATCAATAACTTGAGCAAAAGCCTGACAGGACAGAAGGACCTCAGGATCAGTGTCCGGGTGACACCTCATCAGAAAGCAGCAGTGCACAAACGCAGCCACCAAAGCAGGTGCCTGCTTCATAAAAGTGATCATGTCATCGCCTGCTGGGTGGCAACCAGCAATAGTAGCCCATGTTTGTGACGAGTCCCCGAAGGGTTCGAACAACATAGCAAATCGCTCGCGGACTGGTGCATAGAAAGGGCACTCAAAGACCATATGAAACTCATCCTCAACAACCTCAGACATGCAGCCAGGACGTAGGCACACCCTGTCACTTCGCGGCACAGGTGGTCGCTGCCACCTGCCACTGCAGACACGTAAATCATGAGCACCCAACCGGAAACGGGTCAAGGACCCCAGATGCTCTCTGTTGATCCCAGCAGTTTGAGAGACATAATCTGGGCACCAAAAAGCTGGGCTCACAGACAGCATGTCAGCAGAAGAGCATGCCGCAAACCACCGCTCAAAGGTACTGTAGACACCATGACCACTAGCAGCATCACGCGGGTTGACAGGGCACCCCTGCCACTGCTGATACAAAACGCCATCAAAAGCACGCGCTATGGTTTTCAGATCCAGAGACTGAAAGTTTTGCAGCCGTTGCACGGCATCTCCCAGCTGCTGTGAGTGGGCATGCACATAGTCAAGTACACGTCGCAACTGTGTGCACCACACTGCGCCGCTGCTGGAAGCAGTGGACAACCGTAAGTTGTCACGCATAGCACAGGCCAAAAGGGAGGACGCATCCATATCCACAACCCTATTCCACATGTTCACTGCCGCACGAAGCCACAAACTGACCAAAGGCTGGGCCCCAAATTCTCTTCACAGAAGCAAGCGAGCAGTGGACTTGCGGACGCGTCCTGCAAGTGTACGCAGAAACGTGAACTGCACCCTGCTGATGACATTGTTCTGCAACTTGCTGACCAAAGCAGCACCCGAGCCCGCCTGGCTGAGCAGGGCTGGACCCCACACTTCGGAACAGTAACTCAGAATTGGAGACACAAGAGAGTTGAAGAGCTGCACCTGCATTGACAAACTGCGAATGCCATGCTCCTTGCATCAGGCCAGCATAGCCCACATCGCTCTACTACCAGCCGCAGCCAGAGCATCAGTGCAAACAGACACACCCTGAGTGGAATGGAACTGGACGCCCAAGTACCTGAACTGCTGTGACACCGGAACCTGCTGCCCCTGGTACTGCCACACTGCTGCACCGCTGTAGCGCTTCCTGTCAAACACAACTACTTCTGTCTTGCCCACATTAACCTGCATGTCATACTCACTACAAAATGATTGCAGGGCATCCAGCAGCTGCTGTAGTTTGCCGGCTGTTTCTGCTAGCAGCACCAGGTCATCAGCATACAGCAGCAGTCTCACCATTCTGCTGCCCAGAGCCGTGCCACACGCACCACAGCGGTCGGCTAGCCATTGCTCCACTCGATCGATGAATATGCCAAACAGCAGAGGCGATAGTGGGTCGCCTTGCTTCACACCACGAGTGCTGTCAAAGGGCTGCCCAACTCTGCCTGACAACTCAGTGATCATACGCGCATTCCAGTACATAGAAACGATAGATGCTAGCACATTGCCTCGCAAGCCAATGTCTGCCAGGCACCGCATAAGCAGGTCGCGTCGAACCAGGTCATACGCCTTCCTGAAATCCACAAAGCATGCAAACAAGCGACCATGACCCAAACGGCTGCGATCCACAAGGTGCTTCAGCACAAAAACATGGTCACACGTCCTGTGCCTATCCCTAAAACCAGCCTGTCCCCACGCCCTGTAACCACGCTCTTCACAGTCGGCTGCCAAACGCTTCTCGATCAACTTACTGAACATTTTGCCCATGACTGAGCCAACAGCTATACCACGGTAGTTATCCAGGTCACTGGGGTCACCCTTTTTGAACACTACTGACAGGTAAGCAGAACACCACACTCCAGGCACCTGACCACACTTCATGACTGCTGTGAAAATTGCGCTCAAGTCCTCATGCAGGACATACAGGTGTTTGTTGTAACCTCGACCCGTGATATAAACATTATATGCACCCTTGAACAGCTCACCACGCAGTCCATCTGGCCCTGGCATCCGCCCATTATGCATTCGCAGCAACACAGTCTCCATCTCACCCGCAGAAAAAGGATCATTCAGATGCGATGCAGCAGCCACAGCTGGGCCGTCCTGGCACTGTGACAACAATTTCGCCATAAAAGAGGTAGGGCTTGCGCCCTCCTCGGGTAGACTGTGCTGCCCAGGGGACCCATAGAGGGCATCCCAATGTCTGTCAACAGCACTCATGTCCTGGAGCATGCACGCCAACCGCCGGCCCCTGTACGCCGTCCGAAAACGCCTGGGATTGTGCTTCAAATCATCTGCCAAACGCGCCTGCCACTGCTTCTCACAATGCCGCTTGGCCCTGCGCTTAGCAGCATTGAAAACCCTGCGCGCTGCTGCTGCTGCATGCGAGTTCTGGCTGCGCACTGCCGCACGTAATGCCGCCCACTCCTGCTTGCAGTGGACAAACCACCGCTTTGCCACACGGCCATCCTGAGCACGCTTGCACTGACCATTGCCACTCACACCAAAGATGGGCTCTGCAGCCTGTCAGATAGCATCACACCACGCCTCACATGCAGCAAATACTTGCTCAGTCGTCGCTGTAGGAGCACGCAGGCGCTGTAGAGCTGCATCCCGCTTTGAAACGCATGCATCTGTCTCCAGTGCACTCACATACTGTGTCCTTTTGCAGGGATCCCACCTAATGCACCGCACAGGCGGTAGATCTGCAAAGGGCTGCAGTTCCTCCACAGGGGGTTCAGGTACACTCAGGGCACACACCAGCATATTGTGATCCGACAAACCGCCTGATGACACCACAGCAAAGTTACCGACTCGGGGTAGCAGAGTGCGTGGGACAATGCCATAATCAATCACACTTTTGCTGGCTGCTCTTTTCTTTGCCCGCTTTGCACCACTGCTGCTGCCAGAGCCACCATCAACAGCAGACGACTTCGCAGATTGGAAAGTAGCAGCACCTGTAGGGTCGCCTGCTGTCCGGCCATTGAAAATTACGCTGTTTTTAGCTGCACACAGAGCCAGGAGCTGCTCACCAAAATTACACACAGGCCGCTGATCAGTGTTCCTCCTCTGTCGCAGCGCCACAGGGGCGACTTGTCCCGCCAACACACCCATGGAGTCCAGTAGTTGCTGGGCAGTACCGCCAGAGTCATCAGCTGTTGAAGTATGAGCATTGAAATCACCAAAAAGACAAACTTCACTAAGCGCCTGGTACGCCACAATGTCAGCCTGCAGATCACTGTACGCCGCCTGCCAGGCCTCAGCACCCAGCTGCTGCCACTCAACAGACACAAGCGGTGGGAAATACACACACGCGATGAACAACGACACACGCCCAGGGCAATCAACTCGTAGCCACATAACATACTCAGACCTCTTCACCACTGAGCAGCGCTGAGCCCATTTTTGCTTGACTAAGGCCAACATTCCCTGGCCCTTGCCAGCACCACGCTCTGAGCGGTTCACGCGGGGCAGTCCTGCAAAAGTCTGGAAGCCAGGCAAGACATCAGGCAGCTCTTCACGGCCCACCTCAACCATAAGCACAACATCAAACATCCAAAAGTTGCTGCAGCGCTGCGACACCTGGGCAATCTTACTTGGGCTGAGCACGTCAGCGTTCCAAGAACATATGTTGAGAGGGCACTCACACGCTGCGCGTGTCACACCACGGGCTGCCATCCGCCGCACATTTTCACTGTAGCCATCCTCATCATCGCTGGAAACAGTAAGATTCTCATCAGCTGCTGAGTTAGAAACACTCCGAGACACACTAACTCCCCCAACCCGCTGGCCCCCGCACCTCTACTGCACAACGACCTGCTCCCCGCCGTCCACCAGCTTGTTGAGGTAGTCCACGCTCCACACTGTGGAGTCGGCTGTGCGGCGGCCAAAGGTGCAGGTGCCGAAGTCCCAGTATGGCTTGAGGCCCCTGTTGCTGGCCTGCTTGAGAGCGCGCTGGAAAGCCGGGGAGGCCTCGATGCGGCGGCGCGCCTCCTTCTCCTCACGTGTCCATTCTGTGGTGAAGGTGATCTTGTAGACCTCCTTGAGCTGCTTGGCCACCGAGAACAGGGCGCCGCGCAGGGAGGAGTCTGTCAGGGTGACCACCAGCATCTGGTAGCCCTCCTTGCTGCTGTCTGCTGCTACAGCCTGCTTGCTGTATGGGAAGCTGATGGCGTTGCTGAAAATTGCCTGCGGGAGAGGGATCCCTGGGTACATGGTCTCAAGCACTGCACGAACTGCTTTGTCCAGCGCCTGGGAGCCCAGCATTGCCCGCTGCCAGTATGGTGCTGCCCTGTTGCTGCTGCTGCTGCTGCTGGCCCCGCCACTGCCCTGCTTGGCCTGCTGCGGGGCAACCTCTGGCACCATGAAGAAGCGCATGGCGTTGCTGCGGGCGTTGTGGATCACTGAGCCCTGCTGCTTGATGGCGCCAATCTCCTCGCGAACCTTCTGCATGTCATGACTCAGCGCGTCGCTCTGGCGCTGCAGCGCCACCTGGCTGTTGGCGAGCGCCTCAAAGTTTTTGTTGATGCTATCTAAGCGCTGGTTAGTTGCCTGCTGCTGCTCAGTGAGCACGGTGACACCCTGCTTGATGCTGAGCAGCAAGTCCATGTGCGCATCGTCGGGCCCATCAGTTAAGCTCAGCCAGCGCATAGCGCAAGCCAAATTTTTCGTGTGTGCTTCCTTGGTTGAAGTTGAATTGGCTGTGCTGGTTCGTGTGGCGAAAGCAAGCTGAGGGTGTAAGCATCAGGATGCTTGTTACATTTGTTGTCAAGCAAAGGCATTTGCAAGCTGTGTGCTGCTGATGGCTGTGCAGCTACAGCCACACCCTGCACTGCACACATTGGCAGTACAGCAGCAGGTGCAGGGCCTGTGCAAGGCGATTCTGAGCAGCATTTTGAAACATGTTACCCCGTACTATGTTATAGAATGCGATTTATAGACGTTCAATCCTGATTTCGGTAGCATCAGCACCGTTACAAGATGACGCAGCCTGACAGATCCGAAGATCGCATTCGGCCTTTGCGCTTGAAGCCAGACACACTGGCCCCGGTTGTTTCGGTATTTATTTATACGCAGATAAGTTAGTAGCCGAGCAGAAGTTTCGGTGGTAGCTCATATGTGTGTGACCCTACTGAGTTGCTACAACTGCTGTTCTGTGTGGTGAAGACACTCTCACGAGCGCATTGGTTAACAAAACGCTGCCCAGCAGCAAAATAATGTTTATAATGTCACTTAGTCCTGCTGCCTAGCTGTCTTGCACCCTCAAGGCCGACTCAGCAACACAAGAGCAGCAGCAGCAGCAGCAGCGCCCTTTCAGCATGCAGCCAGCGCTGCAAAGACAGCAAGCCAGCATCACTGCTGGGAACCGTCTCAATGTCAGGCACCTGCCTTACAAAACAGCAGCAGTCAGCAACTTGCGGCCACCTCGGCAGCAGCAGCAGCAGCGCTGCGCAGCCCTGCTGGCACAGAGCTTGCGCACTGATGTGGCAGCGCCCCCGTCCAAGGATGTGGTAAGAGGCAGCTTTGTGATGCGATGAATATCTCAATATTTTATCAAACTATTATCTGAGCTTAAGTCGTGACAAGTGGGGCACACCTGGCTATGTCCAGCTGGCTACATCCCGCAGCTGACATCAGCCTTGCAGCCCTGCATCTGTGGCAAATGCGCAACCAGGAGCAGCTGTGTGAACATGAGCATTGAGTTCTGCACAGCAACCTGCTCTGCATGGCATGAATGATCGACACTCCAGCAGCTGGTGTGTAGGTGTACTGTGTTGCCAGAAAGGCTAGCATCCTGTGCGGTGCTGTCGTGCAATCATTTCAACCACTGTGCAGCTGTACATATTTCTTTTTGTTTTTCGTGATAACTCTTCATCAGCAAGCCCGTGCCAACTCAGACACATGTCACCCGTAGGATGTGAGCGCAGGTCTTGGACAGCGCAACTGCTGTCCTCCAATTCACCCTCATGCAAAACTCGGCATATGTGTTGTTATATTGTTGCTATTCATATGTGTTGTCAATTGTTGCTAGTCATTCAAATGGTTTTTCAAACTATCTTGCGCTGCGCCATGCCCTGCAGACCGCTAGTGTCATGCGCACTGTGATGGAGCTGTCACTGAAGAATCGTCTGGCGCAGTACAGAATAGTTCAAGCTGACGTGGCCTGTGACGCAATGGGGCTGCTTGACGGCAGGTGAGATCCGCAGCAGCAGCAGCAGCAGCAGCAGCAGCAGCAGCAGCAGGGCCAGTACCGCCTGGTGGCTGCTGATGTGGCCTGTGACGCAATGGGGCTGCTGGATGGCAGGTGAGGGATAAGAGCAGCAGCAGCAGCAGCAGCAGCAGCATTGCCATTACCGGTTACAAGCTGATATGGCATGTGAGGCATTGGGGCTGCTCGACGGCAGGTGAGCACTAAAAGCAGCAGCAGTGTGATGTAAGGCCGGTGGAACGCTGTCGCAGTACCGGCTGGTGGCTGCTGACGTGGTGTGTGACGCATGGGACGGCGGATGAGAAATAACAGCAGCAGCAGCAGCAGCAGCAGCAGCAGCAGCGGCAGCAGCAGCGGAGTGGGGCTGCTGCGATGCGCTTCTTGATGGCAAGCAGCTATTGCAGCGCACAGCATAAGGCCACCAGCTGCCAGTTTCCACACATGCACAGGTTGGGCTGCTGTGCTACAGCTGGTTTTAATCGTGGTCGCCCTGCTGCTGCTGCTGCTGCTGCTGCTGCTGCTGCTGCTGCTGCTGCAGGTTTGACGCACTGAGCATCGAGGGGCGGCACTGGGTGACGCCTCTCAACATGACAGCACACCGGCTAGAGGTGAGAGCTGTGCAGTGACGCAGCTGGTGAGAGCTGTGCAGTGACGCAGCTGGTGAGAGCTGTGCAGTGACGCAGCTGGTGAGAGCTGTGCAGTGACGCAGCTGGTGAGAGCTGTGCAGTGACGCAGCTGGTGAGAGCTGTGCAGTGACGCAGCTGGTGAGAGCTGTGCAGTGATGCAGCTGGTGAGAGCTGTGCAGCGACGCAGCTGGTGAGAGCTGTGCAGCGACGCAGCTGGTGAGAGCTGTGCAGCGACGCAGCTGGTGAGAGCTGTGCAGTGACGCTGTAGGAGTAGACTGCTTTCCTACAACAAGCTCTGCACAGCTGTATACGTAACATCGCAGCAGTGGTGACACTGCAGCTGCCACGTGTCCTGACTGTCTCGAGGTTTGAGATGTCGAGCGCCCTACGCAGCAACAGTTAAATTGACAGCAGGGGCACCCCCAGCTCTGCGCACAACCGTGACTGAACAATGTCCAAACTGCTGCTGCTGCTGCTGCTGCTGCTGCAGGTTGACATCGGTACCATGCAGGTGGACACCAGTGCTCTGTTGTGGCAGCAGAAAGTGCGCATGAGCAACGTGCCGGCTGGCCGTGTGCGCATCCACCTGTCTGGCAAAGACATGGGCAACTTTGTCTGCCACCCACTGTTCCGAGCGGCTGCGGCGACTGCTGTACATGTGAGTGGGGGTATCAAAGAATTGATGTGTGGAGGGGGGTTATGGAAATGCATTCATGGGCAGCTGCAGCTTGTGCTTCTGTACTTTGTCAAGTTGCTGCCCAGCATCTGCTGCAAACTAGCCCGCTACCAGCAGCAGCAGACGAGGTAATGTGCAGCTTGCATCCACCTGTCGGGAAAAGACATGGGCAACTTTGTCTGCCACCCGCTGTTCTGAGCTGCTGCGGCGACTGCTGTACACGTGAGTGGGGTGTGACAGACATTTGAAATCTGAGGGGAGATCCCGGAGTGCAGGCTGTCAGCACGAGATGTGACTGCAGCTTGTGTTTCTGTACTTTGCCAAGTTACTGCCCAGCATCTGCTGCACACTAGCCCACTAACAGCAGCAGGTGAGGTGATGTGCAGCTTGCATCCACCTGTCGGGCAAAACATGGGCAACTTTGTCTGCCACCCGCTGTTTCGAGCGGCTGCAGCTACTGCTGTACACGTGAGTTGACCCAAGCTTGCACAAAGAAAGGGCCTTGACGTACAGTTTTGAGGCTGTGGTGTAATATCATCTGCTGCTGACGCTGTCAATTGCTGTTGTGTAAATGTGGTGTCCCCCTGCTGTGCCTTCCTCTTTGATAAGGACTCTGTGATGACATGACACAGCAGCAACTGCGTGTAGCTCAACGTGACATCAACTGCTCCTGCTGCTGCTGGTGCTGCACCCTGCAGGGACAATCTTTCCTCTTTGACAAGGACTCTGTGGTCATCAACCACAGCAGCAACAGCGTACACTTCAGCGGCACATGGGGAGCCAACGGCGAGCGCTACAGGCTGGTCATGCTGCCCGGCAAAGTGGGACCAGGCGGAGTGAGGGGGCAGCTGCAAGTCGGCGCGCAGCACATCTGCAGCAGCAGCAGCAGCAGCAGCAGCAATGATGCGCCGCAGGCTGCCGGGCAGCAGCAGCAGCAGCAGCAGCAGCAGGCAAAGCCGGCAACTGACCTGCAAGGGGCGCAGATGGTGGCTTCTGGTATGGCAAAGTTCTTCAGCAGCTTATCATTGGACCTACAGGGGATCGAGCTGCGGCAGCCGCTGCTGTCGCTGCATGCTGGGGATGTCTCGGATTCAAAAGAGGGCGATTTGTTGGAGATTGAGCTGAAGCTGCGGCTGCGCGCCTTCCCTCCGCTGGACATGCAGTTCTGATCAGGAATCTCATGACAGTTCTGATCTGCAGGCTGTTGCGAGCTTTGTCTGTGTCTGCAGACGCTTGTCTGCGTTGTACATTACGTTAGTCTAGCAAACAGGCAGATACACTATAACCAGAGAGGTTATTCGTCTGGCGCCAGTTTGCTTGGTCTCTGATGTGTGCTCTGCTCGGCAAAGCAGCGTGGCATGAGCAGCTGGTGCAGCGCCTGCTGCAGCAGGGTTCCGCTGCCGCCAGTAACGACAGGAGCATGGCACCCCTTGCCCCACTCGGGCAACAGGCCGCGCATTGGGTAACGCTAGCATATGTGCTTGGGATGTGCAGCTTCAAGCAGTGAGTTGCATCAGTGGCACTGCATAAGTTGTTGCCGTGTACTCAGTACACTGTACTGTACATTTGGCGCGCGTACAGGTGTATCTGCTGTGGTGGTGCAAGGCTGCGCCGTTTGGCTGAGCATGGCCAGCTGCTGACTGGCGCCGCTGCAATGTAACATTGACTGAAGATGTCGCACTGCGATGGCATCGCCTGAGCCAACGTTGGCGTGGTTAACCACGCCAGCTGACCTGTCATGTCCCACATTGAAGCAGTTTGCCAGCAGTCGTGCATACCTTTCAAGTTGATGTTACATTGGTAGCGTCGCCAGCTTGGACAGCCAATGGCAGGCGCTCTTGCAAAGAGAGAGAGCAACTTCAACGTGCGAGTTGCAGCACGGAAAACAATTGGAAGACACATCAGCACTACTGCCAGTTCATTGACTCAAGACTGCCTTTAGCGAGCTTGTGTCTCTTGGTGGTGGCTTCCGAAGCCATCCCCAAAAGACACAAATTTCTAAAGGCAGCCATCATACACAGTCTACATCTACAATCCTATCCGTCACCAGTTCCCATTCCGCAGTCAAACGTTGTTAAGCTGTTTTGCAGCAGCAGACTGCAAGGCACCACATGCAGCAGCCCAGCAGCACCAGCACAGTGTAGCGAGGTGTACGCCTTCTGCACATAAAGCACGCCACATGCTCACAGCTGTCTGGCAACCTCCCCAGACAGGCACATACAAAAACCTGCCGCAGTGCATGCCTGCCAGCAGCAACTAATGGTGATGCATGCCTGCGCTGCAGCCAGCAGCAGCTGCCCATCACAGTTGCTGCTTAAATGCTTGCAGTGGCGCTTGCTGACTCACAGCAAATGCCATCAGCTGCGGCTGCTTGCCTGCAGATCTTGCCACATGGCGATGGCCTGGGCGAAACCCTGTCCAGCAACTGCTGCGGCTGCTGCATCAGCAACGTGCCTCTCAAAGACGCAGGCCGATTTGAAGGCCCTGCTGCTGCTGCTGCTGCTGCTGTGGCCAGCCTGTGCGAGGCAGCTGCGCTGCATCCCTGGATGAAACAAAAACCAGCAATTTACACCGGGGAGCACTTGTGCAAGCTCTGCTTGCGCCTGGCAATGGCCTTGCCAAAACTCTGCTGCTGCTGCTGCTGCAATGGCAAGCTGCCAGTTTACACCGGGGAGCCCTTGTGCAGGCTCTGCTTGATCTTTGCGATGGCCTTGCCCGGGTTGAGGCCCTTGGGGCAGGTCTGGCTGCAGTTCATGATGGTCTGTGGTGATGGTGGTGGCAGCAGCAGCAGCAGCAGCAGCAGCAGCAAGGCAGGGTCAGAAGCAATCCAGCATCAGCGAAACATAGCACAGCCAAGGATGACAGCAAGCACATCACGAGATCTCATCAGCAACAAAGTTGATCATCATGCAAGACATGCAAGTATGGCTCTGTCTTTCATTGGTCTGTACATATTGTCCAACATGTTGTGAACACTGCGTGAATGTTGACAACATCCTCGCTCACCTTGCAGCGGTACAGCTTGTAGGCGTCGTCCAGGTGCGCCAGCCGCTCAGCAGTGAAGTCGTCACGGCTGTCAATCACCCACCTGGCCAGCAGCAGCAGCAGCAGCAGCAGCAGCATCAACATCAGCAGCATCAGCAGAAGAAGAAGCCATGCATGCATACGGACAATACTAAGTGCCGAACACCTATCTGAGACGGCAGTGTCTGGAAGCTGGTACAGTCGAAACTCTACAATAGCAATTGTGAAGGAGACATAGATGCCGCAAGAGACACACCTGTGGGCCTGGCAGCAGCACTACGGGCCCCAGGTACTTGTCTTAGTGCATGTGGTGGTTGTACCAGGCACCAAACAAACAGTTGAAATAGAAAGCAGCGCACCTGTAGGCCTGCAGCAGCACTGCAGGGCCAAAGGTACTTGTCCTGGTTGCACCAGTAGCTGGGGCAGCCGCACTCTAAACACCACAGCCAAACCCTCGAACCCTACACCGCAGCTGAAACCCTAAACCCTCGCACCTGTAGGCCTGCAGCAGCACCGCGGGGCCCAGGTACTTGTCCTGGTTCCACCAGTAGCTGGGGCAGCTGCACTCTACCAAGACCTAAACCATCACAGTCAAAACCCCAGCTGAAACCCTAATCCCTCGCACCTGTAGGCCTGCAGCAGCACCGCGGGGCCCAGGTACTTGTCCTGGTTCCACCAGTAGCTGGGGCAGCTTGTGGAGCAGCAGGCGCACAGGATGCACTCGTACAGCCCGTCCAGCTTGGCGCGGCTGTCCTTGGACTGGAAGATCTCCTTCTTGGGGGCATTGGGGTCAACACTGCAGCAGCAGCAGTACGTTGGCAGAAATCATGGCTGACGACCAGTTTGAGAGAGTGTTGCAAGAGGCTGTCCCTGCACTGAAATCTCCTCTTTCAATGCAGTGGGGCCAGAGCTGCAGGAAACTGCAGGGTGCTGGAATTGCAAAGAGTGATGCAAGAAGGAGATGCCACAAGTTGCAGGGCGTTGAAAGTGCAAAGAGTGATGCAAGCAGGTGTAACCCTCTCTACTCAACCCCGGCAAAGATACGCAGAACCCAGAACCCTGCAGCCCTACCTGCCCTTCTTCTGCAGGTAGGGCTTGTACTGGCTGTAGAAGTTGCTCATGTCCACAACCAGGTCCTTCACCACAAAGAAACACCCCTGTAACCCAAACCCCTTACACTACTAAACCCCAGCAACTTGACCCAGAACCCTAAAACCTGCAGCCCACCTGCCCTTCTTCTGCAGGTAGGGCTTGATGCTCTTGTACTGGCTGTAGAAGTTGCTCATGTCCACAACCAGGTCCTTCACCACAAACATGTGCGGCAGCGGCGCCACGCGGCTGGGCTTGGCGGGGTCCCTGTTGACCTTGCTGAGGCAGGCCAGGTTGTTCTGGCCATCGATGTTCATGGCACACGAGCCGCAGATGCCCTCCCTGCAATAACATGTGTTGCGAGTCATGTCACATGTTGATGGGAGAGTGAGCATGTTGGTTGTTAGTGCTTTGCAGGGTCCCTGTTGACCTTGCTGAGGCAGGCCAGGTTGTCCTGGCCGCCAATGTTCATGGCACACAGCCGCAAAAGCCCTCCCTGCGCGCGTGTGGGTTTACATGTCATGTAATGCATGATCAAACAGGTTGTGTGTATAGCCATCACAATTCATGGGCCAGGAATCACACATGCCCTCTACGCCACATGCCGCTGCGCTGCTACAGGTCAACAGCTGCTGCCATACAGACAGCTGTTGCAACAGGAACCCCCGCACATCCCTGCAGCAGCGTCGCAGCGCCAGCAAATGGCACATGCTGCCTGCTGCATGCAGGTGACTGCTGCAGTCTTTGCAACTATCCTGTTCAAAGCGATCTTGAGCAGCACGTCCAGCATCATGGGCCCACAGCCAAACAGACAAGTGCACAGGCACACAAACAGACAAGCACTGCGAGACCTCCTCAGCGCCAGCGTCTGGCACATGCTGCCTGCTACATGCTGGTGACCACTGCGGTCTTTCTGGTGAACGTGTCTGAACCCAAAAACACGTTCATAACGCGCACCTGCAGGAGCGCCGCAGTGCCAGCGTCTGGTCTTGTTCGTCTTTGATCTTGAGCAGCACGTCCAGCATCATGGGCCCACAGGCGTTGATGTCCACCTTGTAGGACACGTACTTTGGGGCCTCGGGCGCATCAGGGTTCCAGCGGTACACCTGGAACTCCTGCAGCAGTGTGAAAATGCATCGCGTGCAACACAGACACGAAGAGAATATCAGTGCTCATGGGTGACACACAACGACTTTTAAGCAAGTGAGCTCTCCAAGGGTGAACCTGGAACTGCTGCAGAGTGTGAGAGCAGCATGCTGGACAAGCGAGGGATAGGCATTACACGAAGCACAAGTTGCAGGCCAAGTACAAAACGACACACAGCTGCAACCTGCTGCGTAAAGAGGGCCGCTGTCGAGTGTAGCGTGGTTCAGAGCTGAAGGTGGACTATTGTACTTTGGGGTTATCTAGAAGGCGGGCCACCTGTGCGCAGCGCTCGTTCATGTTGTGTACTAGGTGGTGCATGCACAGGCTGCAGCTGGTGCATCACCAGCTCCCTGCTGCTGCTGCTGCTGCTGCTGCTTAGCTGCTGATGCCCATGCGTTGCTGCTGCTTTCCATCTGTCTGAACTTTCTCTACCACTGGTGCTATACATGCCTGGCAAAACATGTCTGGCAACAGACGCGGCACATGCTGCTGAGTTGCTACGAAAGTCCCTGCAACAGCATACTCACTGCTGTGGCTAGCACACCGCTGGGCCAGCTCAAGTCATGCAGGAACGTCAGCTGCTGCTAGCACTTAACACACGAAACATCTGTTCATCATGCTGTAACTGTGCAGGACGTGGTTGACCGTACTGTCATGAACAGTGCATGGAGCAGTAGCGGTTCCCAGACTAGTGGTCCCGACACTGCTGCTGTTGCACCATCAGCAACCGTCATACGGCAATGCTAATGGGTGCGACACTTTGATCAAGACAATATACCATGAAAAAAAGCTATATAAGCTGCTCGGCAGCAGGAGAATTGCCTGCATACCTTGAACAAAGCTGGTTTCGCCTCTGCTACCTTCGCCACTGGCTGGGACACCTCCGAAGTGGTGTGCATGAATGATATTGCTGAAAGGGCTTGAGGCAGCACCTGAGCTGCCCGCAGCAGCTGTGGCACTGCTGCCGTAAGCATGGTGCAAGTGATCTGGTAGACTATCAGTGAAAGGCTGCCTGATGGCCCAGATCCTGCTTTAAGCTTTCGATTGTGAGCCTCCTGTTCAGCTGTGGCTTCAGCAAGGCTCGGTCGATGACAAATTGTCACCGCAAGCAGGCTGGTGTCAACGGAAGACAGCAAAGCAGGAGCAAACACTGAGCGACAACCAGACTTGCAGAAAGCTGATATGATGGGATGCTGTGCCTTGCCACACCCGCATGCTGCTGTTACCTCGAGTCTTACGAAACCACTTCATGTTATCTGCGTGGACACAGGATACAGTTCTGTTAGCCCGGTGATTGCACCAATCAGGCTACTATGCGTTGCTGCGTATTTTTCAGCACCGAACGCTTGCTGCAGCTGCTGTTGCAAGCGTGTAACAGGGACAACTTCATGCAGTGAACTTGTGGCCTGCTTGGAAGTTGCCGCTGGCATGCCGGTTGTCAAAGCTGTGCAGTGGAAGCAATTCCGGTAAACATTTCTTTACAGCTTGCGCTGCTGGCTACACAGTCTGACCGGCTCCAGGCTCTCAGCAGGAGCAGCGCTGCTGCAGCAACTTCCAGCAACTTGAAGTTCTCAGCAGTGCTGAGTAGCATGTGGCTGTGCATGTGCAGATGCTGCTGTCTGCCTACCAGCATGGTGGAACCAAACTGCACCGATGCAGCAGAGGCATGCGACAAACTCCTGCAAACAGCAAGGACCGAATGCAGCAACACCGCCTAATGCAGCGCCCGACTTGCATGTGCCACATGCAGTGCCATCGCTTCAAAGATTATGATACCTGCAGCTGCATATCTCCCAACACCAGCAGGCAACGACTGACACAGCCCACACGCTACACCACACAGCTAGCGAGCCTGCCAGGCCTGATGCATGGCTCATCAGCGAGGCACAGCTGTGCCGATGATGCGCCATCAGAGACAAGTACAGTGAACAACAACCACAACAAACCGCTGAGGCTGTCAATGGGACACAGCGGTGCCTGTGATATATCCAACCACATTATGATGCACCGGGTCAGCTGCGAAGTCAATCAGGTTCTGCAGCGGACCCTGCCTTGTAACTGCTGCCTGCGCAAAGTAGCCGGCCATAGCCAGCATTGCCAGCCGACCATTTTTGATTTCTTTGACAGCCTGGTCAACAAACTCGTCGGGCTTGCTGCTGAACCCTAGCGGGTCAAATGGCGCACCACCTGGGTAGTTCTGGTCTCCTGCAAGGGGACGCAGGGAAAAGCATGCGGAACGCGTTGAAAAGCTGCAGGTCGTGGTCAGTAGGAAGAGCAGAAGCAACTTGGCGGGCCGAAATGCAGGCGCCAGAGTTGTTCTTATGCCCTGCAAGCACCTGGTGGTGCGTGTGGTGCGTTTGAGCAGTGTTTGACGCTACAACGCTGTTTCACCACACTACAGCATGCAGCAAGGCGGCCTGACAATTTAGATGTCAGTGTATTACAAGGCAAGCTGCGCACCTGGCAGGAATACGCCCACGGGCTCTAAGCTCTTGATGCCGACTTGCCTGCGAATCAAACAGAAGAAGCAGGTCGCACAAGCAGCAAGCAGCACTGAGCAGCAGGAAGCAAGCATCTCATCTGGCGTTGGAAGCAGCAACATGCTGACGGTGCATCAGCCACCACACAAGCCTACGTTGCTACAAAGAGCATGACAAAGCATTTAGTCACCCTCGGTTGCGTGTGCTCCAGCTTTCAAATGGCTGCCAGCTACACAAATGGCTGCCAGCTACACAAATGGCTGCCAGCTACACAAATGGCTACCAGCTACACAATCGTCTGCAGCAGCTCTCTGCATGCAGGAGGCGGCAGTGAGCGCTGCTGGCAACTGCAACGCTGCTGCTGCACAATAACCCTCAGTTCTTCAAAATGCAGGAGGCATATAAATATGTCCTTTGACGACCACCTTGAGCCTGCCTTGACCATTTGAGCTGCAGCTGCACGTACAGGTTCCAGGGCCTGGGTCTTTGTTGATCTGTCAAGGTGATTGAATGTCGAGCAGCTCACCGTGCATACTCCGGACCTCCCATCAGCACCGCCTGGCAGGCAGCGATGATGCCAATACCCTGCTTGCCTGCACAGTGTATCAGCAGCAGCAGCAGCAGTGCAGGTGGCAGCATTCAAGTTAGCTTACCTAGCTACTGGCAGCCATTGCCCACCTAACTTCTTATGGTCACACATGTGTCAGTGAGCCTGCACAGGGGCCTTCAACGCCGACTGCAAGGCTTGATGTTTGCAGCAGCTACATGCGGCGGACACAGCACATCCCAGCAAGTGGTTGGGGGTTCTTGACACTTCAAGTGTTGGTGGGTCTTCACTGCAAGCTTCCCGACACTTGGCTGCTGCTCTGCAGCTGTACTAGAGTACCCCAGTGCCACTGAAAAGCCCCATGAAGGTCGGCACATGCATGCACAGCAACTTGCTGGTGTGACCTGCTGTGTGTAACCCCCGCGCCAGCCACCCACCTGCTATCCTGAAGCCCTCGATGCCTGCGTAGTTGAGTGTCACGCCTCCCTGCAGCTTGGCGGCGCCCACCTTCCACCACACAGGCTCACCCAGCTCCACTCCCCCCAGGCTCAGCGCCTCAGGGATCAAGCAGCCCACAGCAGCCAGCATGGCCCAGCTGCACAAAGCATGCAAAAAGCAGCAGCATGATCACGCAGGATGCAGCACAGCACAAAGAAAGGAGTACAGCTAAACCAGGCATGGCCCACAGGGCGTGGTACAATGCAGCAAGTACTACTTGCCAACAGCAGTGCTCACCGCGCATGCAGCAGCTCAGCTTCAAAGTACCGGTCAAATGCCTCCGGCTGCTGCGACAGGCCCAGCGGGTCAAACCCATAGTCACCAGCAACTGCTCCACTCAGGTGCGCCTGGCAGCCGCCAAGCGCTGCTGGCAGCTGTGGCCGCTGCGGGCCATACCAGCGGCTGCGGCTGCGAGCCTCTGCAAGAGCAGCAGCAGCAGCAGCATATTTCAGGTCAAACTGGTCAAACATGTCGCACACCTGGTCAAACGTGTCGCGCACGCACCACATGTCGGACTGCCATCTGGTAAATAGCTTACAGCGCCATACACAGCTCACTCTTACCAGCTGCATGCTGCTGCTTCAAACATGCTGCACGCACCTGTGTGTTGCTGCTTCAGTGCTGCCGCCTCTGCCTCCAGCTGTGGCAGCTTCTCCTCAAGCCCCTGCTGCACCTGCTTGCCCAGGCTGCTCTTAGAAAGTGCCGTCAGCAGCGTGACGGGCGCTGCTGCTGCTATCAGGATGCCTGAGGCCTGCTCGCCTGTGCTGGAGACCAGCTTGATGGTCAGCAGGCCTGCGGTCAGACAACAACACACACACAAACAAGTTATTGCACCAGTTATGACACACTGCCAGCAGGATGCCTGATGCCTCCTCTCCTGTGCTGGAGACCAGTTTGATGGTCAGCAGGCCTGCACACAAACAGATAGATACACACAACGACTGAGAAATGTGACACAGCGTTGACCGTCATTGGCTCTCTGTTTTGCTCTCCTGTGCAGGAGACCAGCTTGATGGTCAGCAAGCCTGCATGCAGACACACATGCATGTAGTGATCACATCGTAGCACAGCAAAAAAAAGGCAAGGCTTGTCACTACCCTTGGTTGCCAGTGGGCCTGCATTTGTGGCTAATGCGCAGACATATGTGGATAGCCCGTGCATCTCTGTAGCTCAGCAGGTGTGAGGCACGTGTGCTGCTGGCAGCTCGTCCCTTCTTGCAGAGTGGGAGTGGCGTGACTTTTGGAACGGCGGACACAACCATATGTTACAGGCAGTTGCAGAACCATCATTGTGGGCTGCTGCAGTTTATCAGCTGCTGGCTGGTGCAGCAATGGCACAGTTGCCAGGTAAGCTATCAGAGAAGCAGAGAAGCCAAGTGCGCTGCTTGCTGCAAAGATTGAGTTGCGTGAAGTCAGTGCAATCCACACCTGCTACAAGATAGAAGATTGGGGATGCAACGGCTTCAGCCACAAACTTGGCAGCAGCAGTGGTGAAGTCCTGCTGTGCTGCAGGGCTGTCAGGCTGCGGCTGTTGCTGGGGCTCCTGTGCTTGCTGCATGGTGCTGCTGGTGCTGGCTTCACGCTCCTGCAACATCAAAAACACTTCTTTCAACGATAGGCATGCTACACATGATTGGCCCGAATTGCTACAGCACCAACTGCTGCTACAACATGGTGCTGCAGCTGCAGCTGCAGCAGCAGTTGCACAGCCGTGCTCAACATGCGAACTAGCGTGCATGCTGCTGCTGTAATATACTATACATGAGCTCACTTCAATGTTTGATGACACCTTCACGATCCTGCAAGGTTGACTGCGGGCAGCTGGCCGTGTGGCTAGCAGGTGACCAGCACTCCTGCGCTGCTGCAGAGCGCACTGGCCAGGCTTCGCAGCAGCCAGCCTCATTGTTGACGTTATGATGTTTGCTCACGTTTCTACTGCAGAACAGCAGCGATCTCACTCCACACCAAGCTGATTCCGGGTAAGAAAGGCTTTAGATGGAAGGCCCGACACGATGAGATGCGCCGATGATTGAGTTGTGGTGGTGTTTGGTTGGCCCTTTGGAAACTGAGTGCTCACGAGCTCCAGCAGCAGCATTGCATCACGTAACCCTAGTCATGACTTGTGACCTGGCTGGGAATTCACCAGCGGTCAAGCCAGCGCGGGCCTCCCTGTTTTCGAACTATGCCGGTTTTGTCATATCGCATTGTGTGATGATGCCACAGTATGGCGCCTGCTGACAGCCATTGCAAGCCTGCCAGTCAGTGAGTCCAACGATTTGGTGGTTCCAACTTGGCAACACCTTTCAGCGCAGGGATTCCCAACACAGCCATGCTGAATCAGAATATCACAGGACACAGCGGCTGCCTGATATGTGCAGCATGGTATCTGCCACACTGCAGGCGCCCGGCCGCGGCCAACATCTGCCAAAAAGACAGAACGCAATCAAACACTTGAGTTGTTGTAAACCGTACTCAGATTGTAAGCAGTGCATGCAGGAGACCACAAAAGGGCGCTGGTTCTCGGCAACAACGCTCTCTTCTGCCAGCCCACATACCAAGAACAGCAAGATGTGCCGCACATCTTGGCAAGATGTGCAGTATCGTGGCCTAGGCCCTCTCTGCCCTGCTGCGCTGTGACATAAAGTAGGGCAACACCCACTGCAAGCAACACGTGTCGTCAAGGTTTGGTTGCCCCCAGCCACCACTTAAGCAAGCACTATCATTGATTGAACTTGCCACGCGCTGAATCCCAATGTAGCCTGGTACGAACAGACTATAAAACAAAAACAATCAGCAGTATGCAAGCTGGCCTCATGCTGTAGCAGACGCCATCACCTGCAAATCCTGGTCACGTGCGAGCATACAGCAGCGCCTGCAATGGCCGGCGCATGCATATCACACATAACAGGCAACTGCCAAGACCCAGGCTCTGTCCGCCTCTCACACTTCCAGCACATGTGCTGCTGCAGCTGTGATGTTTGCAACAACACAGTGACATCATAAACAGCCCGTGCTTGCTGCTGCAGCTGCTGCTCAAGTACCCCTTAGCTCCGGATCCCGCAAGCTGCCGATGCAGCCAAAACTGCTGGTATCCCAAGCTTGATACTGTCTCAGCCACTGTTGCTGTTGCCGCCACTACTGCTGCACCGTGCTCCTGCCGCACACACTGACTCAGGCAGCTTGCAGTTGCCGATCCTGCAAGCTGCAACTCCTCAAAACTGCCGAGGGTGCGGCCAGTATGCTGCAGCTGCTACAGCTGCTGCAGGTAAACCACCATCATCCTTGCACATCCAGTTGCAGCGAATCAGGCAGCAGACCACCATGCCTGCCGCGCATCAGCAGCTGTTGCTGCTGATGCTCCATGCAGCAGCTTAGTTTGCTGCAGGCTTCTCGTACGCGCATCAAGCTGTTGCTGCTGTAAAACATCAGCCGCAGCTTTAGTTGGCTGGGAGTGTACAGCGAGCTTCTCGCACGCGTACCGAGTGTGCTGCTGCGGCTGCTGCTCCTGCCGCTGCATGCTTTGAGCAGCAACTTTAGTTTGCTGCGGGCTTCTCGTACGCGCTGTCGTGCACGCCAGCCACTGCGCGGCCCGAGGGGTCCTCATTGCCTGCCCAGGCTGCGTCCCACAGCGCTGCAGTGGCTGTGCTGCATGCAATGGAGGGGCCGCCTGAAGCAGCAGCAGCAACACAGACCCTTGGTCAGCGTGACATTTGAGAATGTCTAAAGTATGCACTGCTGACATACATGTAGCTCATGCTTGCGAAGAAGGCAACAGCATATGCCTTACGACACAAAAGCGGTGCAGCCACACATGTGCAGATTCTGGCTGCCAGCACCAGTGCAGCAAGGGCTGCTGCTGGGCCTGACGCAACTTGAGTGCACACATGTCAAACTCCAGAGTTACATCAGGCACTGCTGCCAACACACCATCATGGCTGGATATACAACGGACTGCAGCTACAGAGCAGCGCTGCCGCACCTGGCACTGTGTCTGCTGCTGCCTTCTGCGGGAAGTGGCTCTCAAAGATGGAGCGGTAGAAGTAGGCCTCCTTGGTGCGCGGCGTGTTGTCCAGGTACCTGTGCAGAGTCCAGTACATTATGTGGGAATGAGACATTGCCACTTGGGTGCATATAACACTGGCTTTCAGGCTCCACTCGTACTGCTGCCTGGGTCGCTGGCAACAACTTGCTTGTTTACACGTGTACATGTGGTCCAGATCACAACACTTGTTGTTTACACGTGTACATGTGGTCCAGATCACAACACTTGTTGTTTACACGTGTACATGTGGTCCAGATCACAACACTTGTTGTTTACACGTGTACATGTGGTCCAGATCACAACACTTGTTGTTTACACGTGTACATGTGGTCCAGATCACAACACTTGTTGTTTACACGTGTACATGTGGTCCAGATCACAACACTTGTTGTTTACACGTGTACATGTGGTCCAGATCACAACACTTCAAGAGGATGATGCAGCAAGTTCGCTACATGAACATCACACCGGCTCGCTCACCTGTGCTGCGCAGCCGCCAGCATCTGGTCGCTGACCACATTGTTGGCGTGGTCCTTGAGCCCATCGATCCAGCTGTATCCCACGCCGTCGCTGAACTGCTCCTTCTGGCGCCACAGCACGTGCGCGGGCAGGTAGGGGTTCTCAGGTGTGTCAAAGGCCTTGCGCAGGATGTACTTCTCCATGCGGCCTGCGAGGTTCACCGAGAGTGAGATGTGTTATGACGAGATCTTCAACAAAGAGCGCAGCAAGAGGGACACAGCAGCAGGCGCCGAAGGCCTTGCGCAGGATGTACTTCTCCATCCGGCCTGAGGTATGCAGGAAAGAGGTGTGACAAGCAGTATGAGGTGTGACAGCAGCAGCAGCAGGATGTAGGTTGTGGTATGGTATGCAAGGGGTTCTCCGGGGTGTCAAAGGCCTTGCGCAGGATGTACTTCTCCATGCGGCCTGATGGCAGGTGTGGCGAGGTGTTTCAGGTGGAAACAGCAGCACAGATGCATTGAGATTCGATGCATGCAGTGCCGGCAGGCCTTGCACAGGTGTAATTATCGAAGCGGCCTGTGGCACTTAGGTACAGTATGATGAGTTTGATAGAGGCGCGGCAAGCAGGACACAGCAGCACGTGCCGGCAGCTGCAGCTGCAGCGGCAGCAGCAATGTCAAACCCACCCTCTGCCTTGTTGATCATCTTCTCCGCGGGGTCGATGGCCATGGCCACGTTGAGGAACTGCCTGTCCAAGAAGGGCACGCGCGCCTCCACGCCCCATGCCATGGTGGACTTGTTGGCGCGCAGGCAGTCAAATTGGTACAGCGCCTGCACCTTGCGCACCGTCTCCTGGAAGAACTCCTCCTGTGGGGGCCAACAGAGTGAGGAAACCGTGAAGTGGGTTAGCATTGGTTGGTGCAGACAGAGGCAGTCAAACTAGTGCAGCGCTTGCACTTTGCGCACAGTCTCCTGGAAGAACTCCTCCTGCAAGGGATAGAAAGACAAGGGTTGATTCAGAGCAGAGTTCCATGCGGGTCCTGTTACAGCAGTGTTGCTCGACACAGGTAACAGCCACCCTGCTTGATGCTTCATGGAAGTACAGGTATCCCCCAAAGACCTCATTATTGCCCCCTCCGCTGAGCACCACCTTCACTCAAAGCTAGAATGCAAGTAGCGTGCAGATCTATTTAACCGCTTTGTAACAACAGGCGCAAACCCACCCTGTTTGACGCCTTGTGCGCCTTGTGGAAGTAGAGGTACCCTCCAAACATCTTGTCAATGCCCTCCCTGGACAGCACCACCTAAACACCATGCTTGCAGCACTATTACAGCATGTTGTTACATAACATGTTACGTAACACATGCTCACCCTGTTGGGCGCCTTGTGGAAGTACAGGTAGCCGCCGAACACCTCATCAGAGCCCTCGCCTGATAGCACCATCTTCACTCCCAGCGCCTTGATCTTGCGGCTCATCAGGAACATGGGCGTGCTGGCGCGGATGGTGGTCACATCATACGTCTCGATGTGCTGGATGACGTCGCTGATGGCGTCAATGCCCTCCTGCAAGCAGTAAATCAGCGCAGTGGGCAACCAGCAGTGGATACTAAGGAGCAGCGGAGGAAAGCGTGTGCTGGATGACGTTGCTGATGGCATGGTGCCCTCCTGCAAGCAACCTGACACAGCAGTGAGCAGGGCCAGAGTGCATAGCTTGGACTGTTGAACATGGGCGTGCTGGCGCGGATGGTGGTCACATCGTATGTCTCGATGTGCTGGATGACGTCACTGATGGCGTCAATGCCCTCCTGCAAGTGACAGGAAAGTGCGACAAGCAGTGAGGAATGAGTGTGAGCGTGCGCAAATGGTTGTCACGTCGTACGTCTCGATGTGCTGGATGACGTCGCTGATGGCGTCAATGCCCTCCAGCAAGCAGTTAGACCAGCAAAGGATGTGTGGGATGGGGTGGGGAGTGAAGAAAAGAACGGCTCTCTGGGAGTGCATGCGTGGTGGGTGACACTGCCAACATCACGGTGTCAAAGTTTGCTGCACATCAAGCTCACAACAGCATATGCGTAAGCGCACCTGCACAGTGAAGGTGAACTCATGGTGGTCTGTTCCCAGGAAATCTGCCACCTCCCGTGCCGCCTTCAGGTCAGGGCTGCCAGGCAGGCCCACGCAGAACGAGTGCAGCCGGTTGCCCCACACGCTGTCGCTCGACACCAACCAATACACCTCCGGCTAGCTGAGCTGTATAAGGGCCCAAAAGAACTCAAACAGTACCCACCAACGCAGCAGCACACGCTATCCAAGACAGGCAACCCAATAGTGCGCGCACCTGCACTGTGAAGGTGAACTCATGGTGGTCTGTTCCCAGGAAGTCTGCCACCTCCCTTGCCGCCTTCAGGTCAGGGCTGCCAGGCAGGCCCACGCAGAAGGAGTGCAGCCGGTTGCCCCACACGCTGTCGCTCGACTTGATGGCGCGGCTGGCG
Source organism: Tetradesmus obliquus (assembly GCA_030272155.1). Classification (NCBI taxonomy): domain Eukaryota; kingdom Viridiplantae; phylum Chlorophyta; class Chlorophyceae; order Sphaeropleales; family Scenedesmaceae; genus Tetradesmus; species Tetradesmus obliquus. The sequence goes on along the minus strand of CP126196.1, from coordinate 4,266,296 downwards.
ATGGCAGCCACCAGCGAGGAGTCCAGGCCGCCAGACAGCAGCACACCTGTGCAGTCAAACATCGGTCAAACATGGGTCAATGTTTGGTCAAACTTGGGCAGCAGAGCAACACACGCCGTCGCTTGACTTGATGGCGCGGTTGGCGATGGCGGCCACCAGCGAGGAACCAGGCCGCCAGACAGCAGCACGCCTGTGCAGTCAAATGAGTGGTCAGAATTTGGTCAAACATACATGGCAGCGGCCGTAACAAGGAAGATTTGGTTAGCTAGGCAGTTCTGCAACTGCAGACACGCAATGGAGCTTCGTTCACTTGCAGACATGGCTTTATTGCTTGACTGTGTGGCACAGCGATTGCAAGCTGCCAAATGAGCAGGCAGCCAGGGAGCAGCACTGCTTGCAGGAAGCCTAAACTCTGCAGGCGAGTGTGCAACGCTGCCTTTGGTCAGGAATAGGCAGGCGTAGCGGCAGTTGCAGCTGCATGAAAATCCAACACCGGACACAGTGCACTGCGCACAGACAGCAGCTGTGCAGCAGCCTCACCGAAGGGCACATCGCTCATCAGACAAACGCTACGCGCGGCAGCACAACAGCAGCTGTACACAAGTAAAGCTTTGATCATAAGCAGCGCTGCACTCACCAAAGGGCACGTCGCTCATCATGCGCTTCACCACTGCCGCCTCAAACGCCTCACGAAGCACCTGTGTCAAACAACAACAGCAGCAAGCAGGGCACCGGCGGCGAGTGCGTGTTGATGAAAAAACCACAACGGAAGCTACAGGAGAGTGCTGAAGCAGACAGGGGAAGACGCCCAGCAGATACGTCAAGACAAGATATGCGCACAGAAAAAAGTGCACACTGCCGACATCCTCTCACATGCCTGTGACCCATCAGACTGCATACGTGCAGACAACCCACCTTTGCATCGTAGGGCGTGCTGGGGCACTGTCGGGGGCTGGCCTCAAGCTTCAGTCACAAAAAAACTTTGCAAAGTGCAGAACCCTCTGCACCATAAATTCATGCAGCAGGTTCACCTGAGCGTCGTAGGGCGTGCTGGGGCACAGTGGCTGCCTGGCCTCAAACTCCAGTCAGACACAACCTTGCACAGTTCAGAACCCTCTGCACAAATTTCATCATTGCATGCAGACGACCCACCTTTGCGTCGTAGGGCGTGCTGGGGCACTGTGGCGGGCTGGCCTCAAACTCCAGGTAGAACTGCGGGTTGTAGTAGCGCGTGAAGGACATGGTCTTGCTGCTGTAGTAGTGCCCGGGAGGGAACTGCTGGAACCTGCAGCGAGAAAGATGGCAGGGAACAACAGAGATCAGCAGCTGAAAGCAAGTTGACAGCCTCGGTAAGCGCAGTTCTGTGTCTTTGACACAGCTGGCCAGGTTGCCAGGTTATATACAGGACGTTGCAGATCACGCAACGTCTCGCAAGCCACCCGCACGCTGCCGTCTATGCCCCAAAGCCCCATAACCGCAAGATCCTGGCACGATGTAGAGGCTGGTGACACCTCAACGTTCCCAGTTACTCACTTGAGGCACTCGTCCTTGATGCACTTCATCTCGCTTGACACCCACACGCTACCATCCTTGCCCCAGCCAATGTAGAGGCTGGTGATGCCGATTGGGTCACGCGCAGCGTAGAAGCTGCCGTCACGTGTGTCCAGAATGACAAAGCTGAACATGCCGTCCAGCATACCTGCGACCGCCTCGCCATGGTCCTCATACAGGTGGCTGATGACCTGCAGTGGCGATTCAAGAGCGTTATAACATATTTTAGTGGGTTGAAATGTAAACAATTTGTCACATGTAACATGCAGTCCAGCATGCCTGCAACAGCCTCGCCATGGTCCTCATACAGGTGGCTGATGACCTGCAGTGGCATTTGAAGTATGTTGTAACATGTGTTGGTGTGTGTTACATTGTAGAAAGAGGTGTCACAAGCAACATGGCATCTAGCATGCCTGCCACAGCCTTGCCATGGTCCTCCCACAGTTACCAACAGGCCTGGCAGGTAGAACAAGGCTATATTTAGTGCATCTAGTGTCTTGCAGTGTTGGTTGGTCTGTTGTTATGTTATGTTGTGTGATGCATGACGCATGAGCTGCTGCGCAGGCGCTCAGGTGCCAGCAGGCCACAGCGCCCTGCAAGCTGCCACCTCTGCCACTGAGCGCATCAGAGGTCCTGTGTTGCTGGTACATTGCGGCTGCTGCCGTCCCTGCCGGTGCTGCTGCTGCTGCGGGCGTCCCCATCCACACCATGTCCTGCGGCCACCTCCGGCATCTGCTGCTGCTGCTGCAGACACCTCTTACGCTGCGGCAGCTGCTGCGTGTTTACGCTGCCAATGCCCCTGCTGCTGCTGCTGGTGCTGCTCCCCCCGCACCTCGCAGTCGCTGTCCGTGGCGAACTTCTTGTTGGGGTGCTTGGCCAGGATCTGCTCACGCAGCGCCTGCAGCAGCAGCAGCAGCAGCAACAACAGAAGGAGTCGGCCTCAAGCTATGCAGGCGATAAAGAGAGTTGCTGCACAGGATACTGGGCGCAGTTCTTGCCTGCGCTGCTGTCATTCCTGCTCTCTGCATGCTCTGCCACCTGCAGGGCAACAACTGGGCTGTGCAACACTGAACCTCACTGCTGCTGCTTGCAACATGTGCTGTTACGTGTATCGTGTGTCATGTAACTTGTCATTTAACGCACCTTGTAGTTGTAGATCTCGCCGTTCACGCACACGGACACGCTCTTGTCCTCGTTGAACAGCGGCTGGTCGCCTGAAGCTGGGTCGATGATGGCCAGGCGCTCGTGAGCCAGGAAGCAGTTCTTCCACTGGAACATGCCAGACCTGCGGGTGTTATGTAACATAACAAGTGACATGTGAGGCAGCAGGGTGAGGAGGTGACGGTTGGGTTGATGATGGCCAGGCACTCGTGAGTGTGGCAGCACTTTCTCCACTGGAACATGCCAGACCTGCACACATGAAACAATTTGCGAGATTTGCAGGAGGGTCCCGTTTCTGCTATCAGCGCCACCACGCCATTGCTGCAGCGCTGCTGCTGCCCCAAGCCTGGTGCTGGCGTAGCCCTCCAGGCAATTGCTGCTGTATCCCCTTGCAGCTGCTGCTGCTGCTGACATGCTGCGGCTGTTGCCCTCTATCGGCTTAGGGCTGTGCCATGGTGTCGAGCCAAGCTGCGATGGAGGCAATGTTGCTGCTGTTACTGCTATTGCTGCTGCTGCTGCCACCACTGCTGCTGCCGCTGCTTATTGTGCACCAGCTCAAGCTCTACTGCGCGGTTGTCCACTGTCCGGCTGTACATGTTCTGCAGTCAAGCCTTTTAGCTACGCATGCTGTCTTGGATCCACAGTTAGGTGCTACACACTGCAGCATTTGTGCCAGCAACAGCAACATATGCGCTGCTGGGACTGTTACTGTTGCAACTGAGCACTGCTGAAAAGCGTGACCAATCTTTGCGCATGGTGCTGGCAGGCACCGTTTGCTGCAAGCGCTGCACAACTGCATGTGCCACCTCTGAAGCTGTAAGTTGCGACGAAGGCTGTTTATGGCTCATCACTGCTGAGCACAGCTGCCACACTACTGCCAACTGGCATCTCCTACACAACAGCTGTACTGCTCATAAGGCTGACTGCTGCCCACTGATGACAATTGCATGGAGGTGTTGCTGCTGTCAAGTATGCTGAGCACATTGTCAAGCTTTCTGCTTGCTGTAGCTGATGACGCTGACGGACACGGATTCTAACCCTTCCGGCAGCTGTGCCAGCTGCAACAGCACTGGGGCTGGCGACTACTGCCAGGTCAACCGAAACTGGGATCTTCGAGTGCCAGCTGCTGACTCTGTAATACTAGTTTTACTTAGACTAAGCACAGAAATCTTAGCCATCAGCCAGTGCGCTCCCCGATGCTGTCCCGAGCAGCCATTCTTCGGCTGCACTCACCAGTCGGGGCCACGGTGCCTCTGCCTCCTGCTCAGCGCCAGCACTCTGGCACGCATTTCCGGCCCATCATCTGTGCTCAGCAAGCAAGCTAGGATGCCGCACATGGTTGCAGGCGTGAAAACAGAGCTGGCTTATAAAAGCGAGCGTCGGCTCCAAATTGGCCAACGCAAAGGAATGAAAACGATGCAGCTCGTGTGGCCGAGATCGTGAGTTGGTTGTCAAAGTCATCTCAAAGAACCCTTGCGAGTCCCTGAGCCAGCACCGCTTCGCGCAGACGATTTGGTAGCCTGTCAGCCACCTCAAAGCAACCATCATGGCAACTTGTACCGTGTTTTTACATTTTTGCCGTGCAGTACAGTCCAAAAGCCTCTTGATAAGCAACCGACAGGGCCTGGGGAGTGAGGGGCGCTAGCTAAACAATCAAGTCACAACATGATTACAAAATTCAAAACTATTATATATAGTTTTTTCTGTGCTGCTGGGTAGCTGGGTGCTACGTGTGGCACTGTGCTGAGGCTGGTGCTCAGTACAGTATTGCAACTGTGTCACCTTGGAGCAAACACAGCTGAACACATCAACACGTGCAGCGGCTTGTACAATATCCTGTAAATTCCACGCATGTGAACCACTGTGGACTCCTGAAAAAAACATATGCATACGATTGCAAGCGCGTGTACAAGTGGATGTTTGTTTCCAGTGAGCTCATGTATCGTGCGTCTGCATGGTGATGGGCACCTACGTTACCTTTATCACTTTACCTGGGCAAGTTGCTAAATGTAGTGCTTACTGTTCAGTCTGGGGCAGGTAGGGTTTCCACAGAAAAAGCAAGATTGATACAGAGCTGCGGCTTACTTCATCCGTTTATGGCATTGTTCAAGTGATATCTTTACGTTTGGCTGGATCATTCTGCCACCGCATCGGAACCACGCACAACCTACGGTCCACGCGGTGCGGAGTCACCTGCGGCACCCGTGTTCAATGACACAGTCCACAAGGGGCCGCTTGGCAGAATCGTAACCTGCATGAGCGCACTTTGACTTTAAATAGCATCCGGCAACGTCTGTTGTCAAGCCACGCCGCTTCCCTGAACAGGCCAGGCCAAGACCAGTAACGAGTCGTTGCAGGTGACACCGCTTTGCCGAGTATGTGGGCATGCTACAGCACTTCTGTTTCTGTCACCAATTTCTGTTCGCCTCGAAAAACTACGAGCTCTTGCGATGTTGTTTACGTCATTGACTGTTCTGCTGTGCTTGTCACCAGGCTGCAGCTGAGTCCTGCTGGTGCTTGTGTGCAGGAGCGCCCCCCTCTACACACAGCACTACCAAAGCACCACAAGTGCCAAACATCACTCCCAGCCAGAACCTCCATCAGCAACTGCAAAGGGCCACCATGCAGGCGCTATCTTCTGCCACCGGCCTGGGCACTGCTCAAAAGCCCAGCCTGATGAGTGCTGTGCGCAGCATGGTGAAGGAGCTGCTGGAGGAGCTGCTGATTATCTTCATGAAGTTCAAGGCCTGGCTGACCCCTGGCACTGCAGATGACAAGGTGAGAGCAGCTGAGAGCACCCAGCATGCTCCACGCACACACACATTGGTTTCAACCCTAATATGTTGAGATGCGGCACTACGCTGCCATTGCTGCAGTCAGGCTGGCTTGCTGTAGCAAATACTGTACCTCTCTTTTTGGCAGCAAGCAGCAGTGATTGCAGTCTGACAACGTGAAAGTTCAGCGTCTGGCCACGCATTTCTAACTGTCGCAACACTGACAAGCATGCTCACTGCTGCACAACAGAAGGCCTGTCACAGTCCGGCCTGTGCAGGTGCACCGCGCAGTAAACATCAGCTGCACTTTTTGCCAACAGCTGGATTTGTATATCGTGCGTTGCCAGGCCGGCACCCAGGGGTCCGCTGCATCTACTTCATCATGATGTTGGTGCTTGCTGCTGCTGCTGCTGCTGCTGCTGCTGCTGCTGCTGCTGCTGCTGCTGCTGCTGCTGCTGCTGTGGCTGCAGGCTGCTGCAGCTGCTGACGAGGCGGAAGATGCTGGAGATGCACTCAAGTCAAAGCTGCTGTGAAGATTGCTCGACCTGCAGCTTGACCAGCTTATTGGCCAGCAGTCAACCTCGCTGTAAAAGATTCCAGCGAAGACTGTCAGAGCAAGTGTAGACCTCTGGCATGCGGGCATGCTGCAAAACACAGCCGGCGCAAAACATGGCGCCATGTGCCACCAAGTTTGAGGCCTGGCTGCCACCCGGTGGCCGACAGATGACGCTGGCAGCATCACACCGACTGAGCCTGACCAATTCTAGTAGTTGTGCTGCGACAGCTGGAGGAAAACAGGAGCTTGGGGCCGTTGCGGGACACCAGATGATGTGCTGGCCACTGTTTAAGTCACACGGTGCATGACTCATGGGCGCAGCTTGCTTCAAGCATTGTCAGCAGTTGATTCACCTGCAGTTAAAGAAGTTGGTTTAAGGTTTCCTTAAAGCCATTGTCTTGCATAAAACTGTACGGTGCCTACCTGTACCATATGTGTTTGTGCGCAAGTGGGGCATTTGTGTTGTCTTATCTCACTGATGGCATGCAGGCTGTTGATTTAACAGCATTCAGCAGGATGTCTGGCACCCGCTGCACTGTCACAGCCCCATGAATTTTACAATGTCTAGGGTTTTTGTCAGTTGCTTTCACCAGCACAATGTGCTGCAACGTGGTCTTCACTACACTCAGTACACGTAGTGAGTGATGGGGCAGAGGTGTAGGCCTGTGTAGCTCGCACGTGACGATGGGGAGCGCTGAGCGCCCGTCGTCTGATAAAGGACGACAAAATTTACAACAGGCCATGCATGGTCAATAGGACAATCAACTTTGAATGACAGTGGTACGAAACGGTAAAGCAGGCATACACATTCCCCCATTACATGCAATTTACACTACTGCCACTCCTGCTTCTTGCGAGGAAAACTTCAACTTCAATCTGAGCTACGGTGTCAACCAAGTGGCGTCACTGACAAGGTGTCACTACCCAGGCTACCAAGGACTACAAGAGGTTGGAAGGCTGTCAGTGCCGTTGCCCCCGAAGGGCATCGTGGCTCTTCGGGACGGCGCTGACCAGGTGTTATTATGGTTGCAGGTAATACTAGACGACGTAGGAGCAGAAGCAGGAGCTGCACATGCTAATCTGAGGTTCAGCAGCCACGGTGGCCTTTCGGGGGACCACTTCTTGCCATGTGAGTGCGCATTATGTTGCATGATGCTGATGCTTGTAATGAATGCAATTCGGCAACTTTCCTTATATATAGCTAAGCAACATACCTTGGCAATGATGATGAGACAGGCACCGTGGCACCCTCCGCGCATGCCTACCAAATGCCGAAAGAACGTCAACAGCCAAATGCTGAATGATGCATGCACGCGATGAGGCAGGTTGGCAGCTAGGGGCCGTGCATTCATTGGCGACAACCAAGGTCACTCACTGACTGGCAGCTGGCAGCAGCGCAGCAGTGCTGCAGCTTTCGACATCAGGCAAGTTGGGCTAGCGGCAGAAATTCACTGCGTCGAGCTTACTTACACCGCGACAATTTCAAAGCTGCTTGGAATGCAGGCGTGCCACGTGTCCACATAGCTGCGTTCATTGCTCACTACAGATGCAATTTGAACGAGGTAACACTCTGGGGTTATATCAGATAACACGCAGGGGTTGTAACATGCAGGTTTTGCTCTGTCAACTACTTCCTTTTGTCTGCGCCACCTCAATGCGATGTTTTATTGTTAAGTTCTCCTTAGGAGATCAGGTATTGCTGTTCTGCACAACCTCATTTGTTGATTCAACCCCAGTCACCCACTGGCGGACTAGCTTTTGAAACACCCTACGAACGAGGACGTGCCCTGCTACCAAGTACTTCAAGATTTGAATTGTTCGCTCGTCAACAGCAGCGTAAGCAGCGAGGCATCTCAGTGGCAGCATTGCCTGCACACAGCACACAGCAGCACGTTGCTGCCTCTGCAGGAGTCTTAGGAGACAACACTCTCGGAGTGCTCGTAGTACTAGCTGATAGTCGGGATGGCAGGCGTGGCCCGTGCACGTTTAGCGGAGGAGCGCAAGGCCTGGAGGAAGGACAAGCCATTCGGCTTCCATGCCAGGCCGGAGCAGAATGAAGATGGGTGAGCGTCCAGCAGACATGTGTTTCTACGTTAGAGAATTTTCAGCATGCCCGATCCCGCCTCTGCATGGCGTGGCCTCTGCTGGATAGTGCGGCCTGCAGACACAAGTCTGCTGCTGTGCCTGCAGGAGTGTCAACATCATGAAATGGAAGTGCTACATTCCAGGCAAGGCAAACACAGACTGGGATGGCGGCTTCTATCCACTGACAATGGAGTTTTCAGAGGACTACCCAGCAAAGCCACCCAAGGTGACAGCAGCTCACGCAGCAGCGCTGTTGAACTGCTGCAGCCGTTTCTCTACCAGCTGTGCTGCCTTCAAAACTGGATGCCGTGCACGCGCATGCTGACATGCCGATGCAGCTAAAGTATAGTTGTGCCGGCGCAAGCGCATAGTTTCTTCCCTGTGCTCGTCACTCTATACAAACACAGCAGCTGCGCTGATGCTGAGCCCACAACGCAGCAACCACACCATCTGGCGCCGAGCGCTGAACTGATGTTGCGGCTCTGTGTGGCCTGCAGTGCAAGTTCCCTGGTGGCTTCTTCCACCCCAACATCTACCCATCAGGCACTGTGTGCCTCAGCATCCTCAATGAGGTGGGCAGGTTTCCTGCAAGCACACATTGCAGTGCGGCAGAGCTAGCAGCATCGCCAGCAGCAGCAGCAGCAGCAGCCACGGCAATAACAGCAGGCAACTTGCACTACTCAGCTCATTTTTTACGGGTCTCAACGATACCATGTTAGATGCGGACTGCCAGGTTGGCGCAAGCTGCCGCGTATCATGTTCTGCAGGCAACAGGCCAGGGAGGGCAGTGAGGTGTGAGTATTGGCACATCTGCAAGCTTCGGCATGTTTTCAGCTGCTGCTTTGGTTGTGATGTCCTGACAACAGTGTGTTTGTGTGGCTGCAGGATGAGGGCTGGAAGCCTAGCATAACAGTCAAGCAGATCCTGCTAGGCATTCAGGTGGGTAGGCAGGACAGAAGTTACTGGTATGCATGGCAGCAGCATGAGGCGCAAGGGACGCCTTGCAGGACAACCGTTCTCGCGTTTGTCTCCTGCTGTGGTGTTTTTTGCTTGCATCAGTAGGCATCATGATGCAGCAGTCAGTGACGTTTTGACTGCGTGTTTGTGTATGGTTAATGCGTTTGCACTGGTGTTGGCTGTGCAGGGTTGCTGCCGGCAAGTCCTTGCATGTGCACTTGGTTGCCACATGGGTTCCTTAGCAAAGGGCGAAACAGAGCCCTGGCTGACTTGACTGTGTTTCTGCTTGCGCTACTGTTGTGGCTTCCCATGTGTGTGCTGCTGCCTTGTTTGTCGTGCTTGCAGGAACTGCTGGACACACCCAATGACAAGAGCCCTGCGCAGTCGGATGCGTACGTGTGCTTCACGCAGCGGCTCAACGACTACCGCAAGGCAGTTCGCAAGCAGTCGCTGCAGTACCCGCCACCCAATTAGCCGGAGCAGCAGCTGGACGGGCGGCAGCAGAGCTGGACGGGCGACAGCAGAGCTGGACGGGCGGCAGCAGCAGCTGGAGCTCAGCTTATGTGGTGCCAGCAGTGGCAGCTAGGACTTGAGGTTCTTTGTGCGCTGGAGGCTGGACTGGCGTCATGCACCCCCATACTTCTGCTTAACAAGGAACCACATGGAAACAATGGCAGCGGTTGCGGGCCAGCTGCTGGATCAATTGCATGTTGACACAGCACTGGCGCGTGGAGACGGGTGTGCACTCGCATAGATGGGGCTGCTGTGTATGTTCTAGTGCTTGCTCTCTTGCTGCATTGCAACGGGTTGCTGGTTATGGCTGGCAGCACACTGCCACATGCTGGTGACGATGTTGTGCAGCAGTTTTGCGCATGGAAGCCATGCACTGCTGCAATTGCACAGCAGGGCCTGTTCTCAAACCTTTAGACAGTACATCTTCGCATCAGAAATCACATGATCGTGTCAGGGAACATGTGTGTATAGCAGTCCCAGCCCCGTGCGTTCGGTGAGATTGGCCACATGCGCTGCATGGCCTGCGCTTGCCATGGCGGTGTTGCACAGCTGTTTGGTGCTTGCATGGCTGCCACGACAGGTGCGGCCATGCTGTCAGCACAATTTGTGTGACAGAGAAACCATCACTGATTATTGAGGCTCGCCTTGGTCTGCTGTGGCAGCTGCCACTGCCGGGTTTGAATGGCAGGCAGATCTGCCCGACATGTCATCAGATCTCTGGCAGGGCGTGCACTTTCATACCTGTGTCTCGGCTCTAAGAGTATCTCTGCAAGTGCCAATGGTTCTCAGACATACCTTCAAAAGCTGTGATCGTTTATGGACACTCGTTCGTCGACGACAGCAATGCCGAGCATCGCATCGACGTGGTCCCGTCAAACAACAAGTAACATTGACCCGCCAACTGCCGCGATGCAGTGCACTTGCACTTGTTCAGGCGCTTATAAACATTTTCGAGTGTAGATTCCTTCCGAAAACAGGCGTGAGCAATAATATAGGCAGCTGACTGCATCCGCACATCAGCTGCTGCTGAACACGCAACAAACATGTCAGACGAGGAGAACCCGCCCCAGCCAGTGAGTAAAAAGAACATACGACGTTGGTTTCACATCCTAGAAGCCGCTTACGAGGTCAGCATACTGTGCTGCAGAAATGGGAGGGCCCTTCAGATGCAGATGGGCTCCCTCATGGGCAGGTGAGAGGACCCCCCAGACTGTTGTTTGGGCCAAATCTTATTGAAGCAGGTGTGGCAATACTCTGTCATCAATGGATGATGTGCATGTGATACTTGAGCTTTCAGCAATCAAGTTCAGCTGCTACAGTGCAGCTAACCCCTGCTGACGGTATGCACACATGACTCTGCCCTGCAATCGCCACCAGGGAGTCATGACGTACCCGCCTCCCCCACCAGCAGAGGAGGATGAGGAGGAGAAGCCAGGAGACAGCTATGCTGGGCACATGGAGCATGGCAAGCGGCACGGGCATGGCAAGTACCATCCTCAGCAGCTTCATTTGTGTTCAAAGGCGTAGTACAACATGCAGCGTTGCTGCATGGCATGCATCATTATGCAGCGGCTGAGTAACGCTTACTGCACAGCCACAGCCACAAGCCACAGCACGGATTGCCAGAGGTCTGGCTCTGCTGGATCCAGTAGTGTGCTGCCCGCCAGTTCGAGCTTGTTGAGTGTAATCATGCAAAGCAACAAGCAGCGGTGCAAGACAGCATGCGGGCATTCCTGCACAGCTGCCTGACATCAGCAGGTTCTACTTGCCTGTGCAGGCAAATACACCTGGAGCAACGGCGCAGTGTATGAGGGCGAGTACGCAGACAACATGAAGCAGGGGCAGGGCGTCATGACCTTCCCTGACAAGTCAAAGTATGAAGGTGAGAGCTGATCACATGCTGTGCGCCACAGCTGCTGTCATCAGTTGGATTCCCAGAAACTCTGGCTGGACCAGCTGTCTAGGCTGTGACACAGCAGCCTGATGAGCCAACAGCAGCGCGCGCAGCGTCAGGCGTGCTGGCCACACTGGCTGGTATTGAGGGCTGCTTGCTGGTAGCTGGCAGCTGTCACCTGTTGAATGTATAGGGCAGCAGCAGCAGGACGAAGCGTCTGTGCGTCCAGCCTTTTGCATGGCAGGGGCACAGCAGGGCAGACCCTAAACCAGCAGTCAGGCTGCAGCATGCAGGCGTGCATCATCTTGTCCTTGTTACGGCAGCACACGCAGTGCTCCATTTACTGTGCAGGCAGCTGGGCTGAGGACAGGATGGATGGCCAGGGCACCTACCATTACAGCATCGGCGACATCTACACAGGCGGCTTCAGGCAGGGCCGCAAGCACGGCTCAGGCATGTACAACTTCAAGGCGCACAGCTGCCAGTTTCTGGGCATCTGGAGTGACGGCGAGTTTGTAGAGGGCAAATGGGTGAGCAGGATGGGCGCGTATGCTGAGGTGGAGGGTCTGGACCTGCCAGCGTGCTTGCATGCGGAGTAGCTGGTGTGCCAAACCGCCTGCAGCAGGCGCTGCAGTGTGGCTGCCTCTTGCGGGAAGCGCCTGGTTACTGCATGGATGGGTGCACTAGCATGCCTATCGTCATGCGGCTGAGCAGATATAACCAGCTCTCAAGCATCATTAGGAACACCTGTGGGACTGCAAACTGATGGTCATGATCTCTGCCCTGTGGCGGTCGGCCTGGCGTGCTAGCGAACCTGCTGCCTGGTGTGTGCCCTGCTGTCCGCGTCTTTGCTGATTGCAGGTGCAGAGAGATGGCACCACATTCAAGGGCAGCTTTGAGGCGTCAATACCTGTGAGTTGCTTTCTGTCGTGTGAACTTAGTGTGGCAGCTGCGTCTGCATCTCAGGGCACGACTGTCAGGCCTGGCTGGCCTTGACTGCCAGCCTGAGGCCTGGGCCAAATTGAGCAGCGCATGGTCTGTGCAGGGCTCAGCGCCTAAGTTTCAGTCGGCACAAATTCAGTGATATCTTGAATTTGTTACTATCCCCTTAGTACATATGCACTGATTGTGTTGCATGGTGATGATGAATCCTACGCGTGTTTGCTGCCTGCCTTGTTTTTCATGCTGCACAACAGAGCGAGGGTACCTTCTTCTTCAGCGGCAGCGGCTTGGTGCAGCAGGGGCAGTACACACAGTCGACAGGGTGGCAGTCCACAGATGCCCTGCGAGTAGGCACAGCAGCTGCGGTGCAGTAAGTGGAACAGGACGAAGCCAACAGCCACAGCTGATGGCACGTTGAAGTGTCAAAGTTAGGAAGTTGAGGCTGGCAGGCTGTGGGTGCTGCAGCACGGCTCAACGAGCTGTGGCAAAATATATCTTCATCACTTGACGAACTTCGATGTCGCCTGCACCTGGTGGCCAGCCAAGTGGTTGCTGGACGCCAATGTGACTTTTGGGGTGGCCTTTCCAGAGTTTGGTCAGATCACCTGACCGGCGCAGAGAGTTTTGGATGGTGCCGCCAGTCCCGTCGTAGACACGTGCACCGTTTGCAAACGGCTGATTCAAAGTAATGTTTAGACGATGCATGTTGGGCGCAGCTCACGCACATTGTGCGATAGCTTCCTTGTGACAAACAGTGTCGAGCTGAATACCCCGGCCCTGCAGGACGCTGGGTTACTCCCTTCAGATACTGTTAAGGCTCTTTGAGTTTAATTGTATTCAAGTTTCAAGTGGACCGGCTGACAATCTTACTTGCACCACTGACTCACCACGCCGTGAAACTGCTGCTGGCTTCCGGCGCTCGTGCAAAGTCTGAAACAAAATGTTGATTTCTGTATAACACAAGATCGGCTTCTCAAGGGGCTCTCAGCAACCATGGGCAACTGTCATTCTTCAGGCGCCCAGCTCTTGGCTCTCGTGCAGTGCGGGCAAACTTCGGCTGCCAAGGAGGTATAACACATATCAGTTTGGGACATTAGTGGCTCCGCGGCTTGTGTCAGCTGCCGTTTGGTAACCCTGCTGCACTGCTGTAACCTCCTGCAGGTGCTTGAGCAGCATCCTGTTGCTGCGTGCTACAGCACTTATGTGGAAAGAAACTCGCCGCTCCTGGTGGCAGCAGGTAGGAGCTGCCTACCAGCCTCCGAGAGTGGCAGCAGCAGTGTGTTGATGTGACTGCCAGGCCTGCTGCTCTGCTGCTGCTACTGCTGCCGGCATCCACGCATGCACCTGTTTGCATGCGTGCGTCTAGCTTGGCTTGTGCTGGCATCGCTGCATCATGTCGGTGTTACGTTGGTTGCATTAGCATGAGTCGAAGCAGTTTGCTTCAAGACGTCATTTACTACCAACCTCGCAAACCTGCCTATCTGCTTTGCCATGTCCCTGCCACGCAGGCCGGGGCCACTACCGGCTGGTGCAGGCGATTGTGGAGGCGGCAGTCATTGCTCAGGGCGCTGCAAAGGCCAAGCAGCGCTGCATAAATCACACCAACAACAAAGGGCACTCGGCTCTCATCCTGGCATGCATGAATGGGTGAGCAGCAGCAGCAGCAGTAGTCATAACAGGCTTCTTTGTAAGCCATACCTTGTCGTCGGGATCGGCAACCGCGCTTTGTACGGAGCGGAGGCTACGATTATCACTGCCTCTCTATCACAGCAGCAGCAGTAGTAGGGACAACATGGTGCAGGCTGCGGCAGGGGTAGGGCATACAGTATGCAGTCAATCACTCATGCAGCCTTGCTGTCTGGTTACTGATTACAGCAGTCACCAACTTGACAGCAGTCGCCACCTTGACGATAGGTACCAGCAGAACATGATGAGTACCAGCAAACATAATGCTGGTTTATTGCAGTGGCTGTGCTGCACCGTATATCATAGCCTGCAGCGGCATGAATAAACAACAGCGGCGTCAGCTACACGTAACAGCCGTTCAGACCTGCATTCACGCCGCCTGCTGACAGCGCTACAATCCCAAGCGTTTATTTTCAACATGCTGACACTGTTGTTTTGTCAACCCTGCATGGTTGCAGGCATGCACAGTGTGTCGAGTCCCTGGTGTGCAATGGCGCCAGCCCACTGGTGTTGGACAACAGCAGGCACAACACAGCACTGCACTGGGCAGCATCTGCCTGCCGCAGCGAGTGCGTGCAGCGGCTGCTTGGTAGTGCAGCAACCTTCCAGATGCAATCTGGTGAAGTTGTGCGCATTGCTGACATCCCCTGCTTTGACGAAGATAACTCGACGCTGGTCAAGTTTGTTGACCGTCATAACGGCTGGGGTTTGACCGCGCTGCACATAGCTGTCTTCAAGGGCAGCACCAGCACAGGTGGGTGGATGCAGCTGCTTACAGATTAATTGTTTGTGTGCAAAGAGCGGGTTTGGTGCCTTGAACACACGCTATTGCAGTACTCACAGGCAGCTAATTCAGGACGGCTATTAACAAAATTTTCTGCAAGCACTTGCACGCGTGCCGACCCTGGGCCGCGCTGTGTGTTTGCCTGTGCTGCTGCTTGCTGCATATTTGTCACCCCTTCTGTGTGGGCTGCTGCGCAACAGCGCCAGCGTGAGCTGTGCCACAGCAGCCAATGCAAGGACTGCAATGATCCATGTGGTGCTGCCGTTGACCCTTGGCTTCTGCGCTGCTGTCGCTCCTGCTGCTTGCTGCACACTCCAACCCCTGCAGTGCGTGCGCTGCTGCGCAACGGCGCCAGCATCAGCTGCGCCACAGTGGCCCCAAGCTTCAGCTCCTGCCCTGTCAACCAGCCTGCAGGCAGCACCCCACTGCACATGGCAGCAGCAGCAGATGACATCGGCATGGCACGGCTGCTGCTGGAGGCGCAGGTGCGCTGCTTTGTTGTTGGGGTCCTGCGGCGTGTGCAGCACGTGTTCGTTGTGAGTCTGGGGGTGTGCGTATGTGCATGTGCAGATGAAATAAGCAGCAATAAGCGCAGTCTCAGCAAGGCCAAGCATTGCACACCACGATAATGCCCTACTCGCCTTCAGCACATGCCCCTTATCTATCTTATCCATCCATAACCCTTCATTCTGATGGCGTACCGTTGTCGCAGGCATCATCGCCGCAAGCTGTGCCGGACCTCCGCAGGGCGGTCAACGCCTCCGGTCAACGCCCAGCAGACGTTGCCAGGGCAGCAAACAGCTTGCTGGCACACATGCTGGACCCAGAGCAGCCTCTGGCAGCAGCAACAGCAGCAGCTGCTGCAGCAGCGCCCCGCTCCGGCCTGCTGCTGTACCCTGGCTCTTCCGGAGTTCCTGCAAGCCTTGCAGGAAACGTGGGCCACGGGGTTTGGGGCTCAGGGCTTGGTGATGGAGCAGTGCCTGTGTATGTGCAGCTGCGGCAGGGCGCGTACAGGGGTAGTGGGGGCAGGAGAGGCGGCGGGGGGTCTAGCAGGGCAGAGCAAGTGCCGCATGTTGCACTTGGGCAGATGCTGCAGCGGCTGCGGCTGGTGCTTACGCTAGAGGCTGTTGATCTGCAAGGCAAGCTGGCTGCTGCAGCTGCTGCAGCCGCCGCTGCTGCTGCTGCAGCCTCGGCTGGCAGCAGCTGTGCGGATGATGGGATGATGACGGTGCTGCAGCTCAAACAGAAGAGCCGGCTGAAGCAGCAGCACGGGCACGGACAGGAGCAGCCGCAGCAGCAGCAGGAGCGTGACCAGGATTGGGAGCGGCGGCAGCAGCAGCAGCAGCAGGGTGTGGGTTCACCTGCGGTACCTCCAGCTGAAGCTGCAGCTGCAGCGGCAGCAGCAGCAGCAGCGTTGGATGCAGATGTTGACTTGGGCTGCTGCACCGGAGATGATGAGCAAGATACGATTCCTGCAGCCACTGATGTTGCGGCGGCACCCGCAGCACAGCTGCATGCGGCTGGGTCATACATAAGTAGCATGGCAAGCTTTGACCAGCTTGCTAGCTCAAGTGATGATAATGATGATGATGATGACGCAAGCAGTGCTGATAATGCGCCAGCTGGCGACACAGCAGTCGACAGGCAGCAGCCGATGCAGCTGAGAGAGCAGCAGCTGCGGCATCAGGCGTTGATGCGGCTGCAGCAGCAGCATGCGCAGCAGCGGCTGGCTGCTGCAGAGGTAACCGCACTGCAAGCGAGGCTGGGTACTGTTCAAGGCCTGCTGTCAAACATTGACCAGATGCTAGGCTTGCTTCCTGCAAGCTCCAGGAGCCTGCTTGCAGGAAGCAGCAGCAGCAGCAACCTGCGCGGCAGCGGTTCACCGCCAGCAGCAGCAGCCGCAACAGCTGTGGATGCTGTACAAGGTGGTGGTAGGCGCGGGCGGCGGAGGCGTCACAGTGGCGGCAGCAGCAGCGGCAGCGGCAGCGGAGGCGCACGGGCCCTCGGTTGGTCGCTGCTGAATCGAGTAACGGGTGGCAGCTTGGGGCCTATTGGAGCTAGTGGTAGCTCCCGGCAGCCGTTAGGTGGTAGCGGCAGTGCTGCGGCTGCTGCTGCTGCTACAGCTGGTGATGGTGTGGTTGCACCAGCTGCAGCAGCAGCGGATGACGCAGCAACTGAGCAAGTGCTGGCTGCGTTTGTGACGCCTGGCATGCTCAACTCACTTGCTGCTGTCACAAAGCTGCTGGTCAGCTCTTCTGCGCTATCTGGCAAGCAGCAGCAGCAGCAGCAGCAGCAGGAGGCGGTGGCTAGCGCATTTGGCAGTGCCGCTGCGCCGAGCAACAATAGCCGCAGCACCACTGCAGTTGCGCTCGAGCAAGCTGGCTTGGGAGTTGTTGACAGTGCTGCTGCTGCAGCGCTCGGCGGTGGTGGTGCTGCTGCAGCTGCTGACGCGCGCTGGGCGGAGCAGGAGCACGCGCTGCTGCTGATGCGCAGCATCCTGCAGGTGCGTGGCGGGCTCCTGCAAGTAGTTCCTGCAAGGTGGCGTGCTTCCTGCAAGCAGCAAGTGCTCCTGCAGCCGTCCGTCCCCTCTTGTCTTGCTATTTACACCTGCTCTGATCTTCTGATGTGGGCAAGTGTTCCATGCTTACATCACTGACAAATCTGCTTGCGCGGGCCTGCCTCTGTGCTGCTCTTTCTTTCCTCTTTCTGCTGCAGACTATTTTCTCTGCGCTGCAGGCCGCGCAGCAGGCGCTGTCTGCTGCAGCCAGCCGCGCCGCGCTGCGCCAGCGGCAGCAGGAGCAGCTGGCAGCGCTGCTGGGCTCGGAGCGGCCGCTAGCTGGGCTGTCATCAGGCAGGAGAGTGGCACTTGGCAGCCACCATGAGCAGGTGGGGCGTGTGACGTATATATTTACATGCGTGCTTCTGTGTAGTCTTTGAAACAGGTTGCTGTGCCGTACAGTTGGCATGCGTGCGGCGTTCCAAGCGTGCTGCAAACACACAGTTCTTGCAATCGTCATCAAGGGTGTGGTGCTCACACAGTGCTGTGTAGACCAGCACGGTTTTGCAGGGCCAGCGCACTGTTCTGTGTTGAGGTTTAGGAAAAGGGGCTGACTGTTGTCACTGCCTGCTATGTGTCTTGTTGTGCGCTGCTGTTGATCAGGGCTCTCGCATCCACTTTGGCAGTAGTGGTGCTGGCAGCAGCAGCACCCACCGCCGCAGCAACCGCGAGCGTGACCTTCACACGCTAAGCAGCAGTAGCAGCAGCAGGCGCGACGCTTTGAACAATGCAGCCGCCGCTGGCGGCAGCAGCACGCGAGGCGCGGCAAGCAGCAGCACATTCTGGGTACCGGGACATCAGGCGCTTGGGCTTAATCAGCAGCAGCAGCAGCAGCAGCATGCTGCGACTGCAGAGCTACTGGGTCAGCTGACAAGCAGCAGCAGGGATGCAGCAGCAGCAGCAGCAGCCGGACTTGGTCTGTTGGGTGGATCCCGCGGCAGCAGCAGCAGGGCGGAGCGGCGGCTGCTGCAGCAGCAGGAGCGGCACGACCGGGGGCGCAACGGAGGCAGGAGGTGAGAGCTGGGAGTCTGGCCTGCTGCTGCAAAAGTTTATATACTATGGCATATCTCATCCTGCCTACATTATGTGCATATGCCGTGAGTTGCTTGTGCTGTAAATGTCGTTCCTATGTGGTTTTGACTGATTGTCGACTTGTGTTATTTTTTTCTCTTGCAGGCCGCGTGGCGTGCTGGTGCCTCTGCCAGACCCGCTGCTGCACGGCAGCCCCGTGCACACCCTCAGCATCACCGTAGATGCTGCTGCTGCTGCTGCTGGCGAGCACAGCCGCCATGGCCGCAGAAGCAGCAGCAGCAGCAGCAGGCGCCACAGGGGTCACAGGCACCACCGGCACCGTCATTTACAGCACCCGGGCGTTATAACGCTGACGCCAGAGGCAGCAGCCAGCCTGAGTCAGCAGCTGGATGCACACAGCAGCAGGGCGGCGGCGCGGCAGCAGCAGCAGGATCTGCCGGAGGGGCGCGTGTGGCAGCAGCAGCAGCACATGGAGCGGCTGCAGCAGACGCTAGCGAGGCGTGCTCAGGAGCCCAGCAGCAGCAGCAACAGTGCACAAGGCAGAGCGGCAGCAGCAGCTTCTGAGGCTGCTGACAGGGAGACGGGATCCACAGCAGCCACCGGGAGCCTGCAAGGAAACATGCAGCAGCAGCAGCAGCAGCAGCAGCAGCAGGCGGCTGGCAGGGGCAGCAGCAGTGCCAGGGGCGATTCATCTGCCTCTCATGGCACTGGCGGTGGTTATGCCAGTGACGCCGCCAGCAGTACCAGTGACAGCAGCAGCAGCAGCAGCAGTGGTGATGAGGGTGCAGCCACTGCTGCTGCCACATCATCAGCATCAGTTGCGGCTGCTGCGTCTGCAGCTGCCGCAGAAGACTTCCATTCCGCGGAAGATGAACATGAGGACCGTGAAGTTCAGGGCGGGGCCCGTGAAGTTCACACCCAGCGCGCAGCATTTCATAGTGAGATCCAGAGCGCTGGCAGCGACAGCAGCAGTGAGCAAGAGGCTGGCCCAGCTGGTCGCACTGCTGCTGCTGCTGCTGCTGCTGCTGCTGCTGCTGCTGCTGCTGCTGCTGCAGGTATCCCTGCTAGCCTTTGCAGCAGCTTGGATGGCAGCACGTGTGCGATCTGCATGGACAGTGCAGCTGTGCTGTCTGTTAGCAGCTGCTCGCACAGCTTGTGCCTGCAGTGTGCCTACAAGCTGTGCTGCAGGGCCAAGGGTGTGCCGCTGTGCCCGTTCTGCAGGCAGCCGATTGCTGGCTTTGCTGCAGCCACAGATGCAGCAGCGGGCTAGGCACAGTTGCGCTGCACTGTGTTACAGTGACTGAGCTGAGAGGTGTCGCATGGTCTGCTTTGATATGACGTTGTTATCTTTGCTGCTGATCCTCCAGTGTATGTGTGAGTGTATTTGTATAGCTGCGCCAGGCAGCCGAACTGTGCATCTGTGTGTATGTATTACAGCAAGCTCTGACAATGTCACATTGTCATGATGACAAACAGTGTGCTTGTTGTTTGAGAAGCCGGACTTATGCGGACCTTTAAGACAAGATGCAAGCAAGCTACGCATGCGCACGTCCAATGCGGGGCTGTAGTACATTGTCGACTGATCTTTCAGTCCACAGGTGTTGTGTGTACATGAATCAACGCGCTGTGAGCAACCTGGAGATGTCGGCAACTCTGTACGTATGGCTGGCAGATGAATGTGGTGCTTTGTTCCCAGATCCAGGTGATGCTTGTCAGTGGGCAAGGTGCTGTTGGTGTTTGCGCTGCGGCACTGCATGGGGCACTGCATGCGCTGCATGCACTGCCGCAATGCATGCATGCAGGGCATAACCTGGCGTCAAGCTAGCTGCTCTGCTGCTGCTGCTGCTGCTATGCAGCTGCGCCTGCATGTGCAGACGAGCAGGGCGTGCTAGCAGCAGCAGCAGCAGTAGCAGCAGCAGCAGCAGTAGTAGTGTGCAGCAGCAGTGAACTGCATCTGTTCCGGGAAGGCAACAGCAGGATTCCTTGCCACCCGCGCACCTGTATTGTGCGTTTGGAGAAAGTGTGCAATAGTATGGGTTTGTAAACATTTGTTTGAGCAGCTGCAGCCCTTCGATGCAGCTGCAGAGAACTCCAAAGCGCTACAAATGACATCACAGCAGCTGCACTGCGCTGTGTTGAGACGGCGCGCGTCACACGGTGTGGGTATGTTGCCTCCTGCCGCAGTCATAAGCTGCGGTTGCTTAGAACACCACACGTGTGGACCTGGTTGGGTGTTGTGTTGTGTGCATCACTGTTGTTGACTTGCATCTGCTTGAGCTTGCAGTGCCCTGTTTTGTCGGCGCCTGCAAGCAGGCATGTGTGTCTGGGCCCACTGGGCCTGGCAGGCCCTGTCCTGCAAACTCTGCATGCATACATGCAATGCTTGAAGGTGCGCAGCTTTGCATTTTCATGCTAGACTGTCCATTTGATGCTTGGGTTGTGGCTGCATGGCGATGTCTGAACAGCACTTCTTGGTGTTGTCTCCATGTGGAGCACCATCCTGTTTGCAGCCGCGGCCCCACACGTCAATGACATTATGCTGAGGGGCTCAAATGAATGATGCCTCCTGCTCATCAGCCAGAGGCATTCTTGATGAGAGCCCGTTCATGTGATGTCATCGACGTGAAGGGCCGCGGCTGCAAACAGGATGGTGCTCCACCTGGAGTGCAGGGCGGTAAATGAGGCTTGCACATTGCGGAAATGTGTGCAATTCTATTGGATTGTTGGATGCGAAAGCACAACAGTCCATGGCTGTATGTGTGTGTGGTACTGCCTGCCCTGGGTGCATGGCTGCTGGAGTGTTGATGCGGCACGTTGCAGCTGCGTTTGACCTGTGCAGAAGCTGTTACAAGCCTGCAGGTTGTAGACGCAAGCCTGGGTATCATTAAGCTATGTTGTAACACTGCAAGTTGTATCGTCCGTTGCAGTAGCATGATGAGCAGCAGCAGGTCCTTGAAAGGTGGTGCTGGCAACTAGCGAGTCGAGCAGCTGGCATGCGGCTTGGTTGACTTGCTATGGATGCTTGCAACTTGATGCCATGCTACGTTTTCTCTACCTGTATGGGAATGTCATTGTGAAGCATAACAAAGTTTCACCTGGTACGGGGCCTTTTGAAGCTTACAGTGCCCAGTGACTGCTGCCTGACCAGCCTGACATGCCTGTCGAGTCAACAGCAGATCCACAGCTGAGCAACTGTCCTGGCAGCACTACCAGTGTAGGCAGCAGGGGCTGAACACACACATACAGATTACACCAACAGCTTTGGCAGCTGGTGCACCGGCAGAGTCATGCCGCCAAGATATCGGTGCTTGGTACCTTGTGGTCGGGACAGTGCTGGAGGCACTAAGCAGTGAACGCTGAACGCATTCTGCAAAGCTCGCTTATAATTCACTTGTCGGATTGCCAATTAAAGTTTTTGTAGCGCCGTGACTTGGACTACGGGTCCCTACGCAAAGTGCCACACACCACAAGTGACTAACACCCCACGGCACCACAATCCTGGCTCAGATACATCGCCAAGGCGGTTACCCCGACCTCTACCTTTTCAATACAAGCAGCTGGGACAAGATGGCGGCGTCTTTCTCCCGTTGCAGCCAGCAGAAGGCGCTCGGCAGCAGCACTGCCCAGGAGCGCAGGGTCTTCGCCCCTGCTTGCTCCGCAGTGTCTGCACCAGCAGCAGCCCCAGTCAATGTGAACGCTGCACCCGTGTTCGCCAATGCAGCGCCAGTGGTGAGCACCTACAAGTGTCGCACTTAATGGCTGGCCGGCGTGAGCTCGTGCTCACGGATCTTCCCATGTGCTACAGGCCGCTCGTGGTGTCGCTGTGCCTCGCGCACCAGTTTCTTCCAGGCTGCAGAGGAATGTGACCTGCGCAGCTGGCAAGGACGCTACTGCTGGTAAGCCTGCAGCAGCTGTGGTCCATGTTGGGTGGTGCCTAGCCTGCCAAGTGCTCGACAGCTGAATTGCGCTGCTTCTTGCAGAGGGACGCGAGCAGGACCTGAGCAAATACCGTAACATCGGTATCATGGCCCACATTGACGCTGGCAAGGTGCGTGGCGCAGCAGCTGCTGGCGCAGGCGCTGGCTAGCAGCAGCAGTGTGTGGCGGGAGCATTGTGCTTGCAGTGGTGCATGCTAAGCACCCTTAGCACATGTGTATAGCAATTCTTACAGGAGTAGTTGTTATGCAGCAATGGCAGACAGCGATTGGTGGCGCCTGGTGTGCCAGAAACGTCTGTTTCATTGTCAGGCACACAGCCACAGTCACAATGAGCGCTTTCAAGCACAGCAAAAGGCAGTATGTGCTGCGCCAGGCAGCAACGTCTGCCAAAGCAAGTATCGCAGACACTCATCTGCATGTTTCAGCATTTGACTACAAAAGGATACAGCAGCGGTGCGCATACAGAGCGCTGTGTTCAGCATTTGCTGTACACGTGTTTTCCTGCCAGAGCTGTTGCATGCACAGCAGTGGCGTACCTGCCAGCTCGACCCACTTGCAGGATTTTGCAGGATCTGCATCACAGACGCCAAGACAGTTGCTTGCTGCAACAGCATCAACCCCCGCACAAACGTAACATTCCCCGCTCTCTTCATACACCCCCTCCTTATCCTCACCTCACCTCGCCCCCTTGCCACATCTGTTACATTACATGTTACAGACGACCACCAGCGAGCGCATCCTGTACTACACCGGCAAGTCCTACAAGATTGGTGAGGTGCACGAGGGCACTGCCACCATGGACTGGATGGTGCAGGAGCAGGAGCGCGGCATCACCATTACATCAGCAGCAACCACCTGCCAGTGGAACGGGCACCGCATCAATGTGATTGACACCCCAGGGCACGTGGACTTCACCCTGGAGGTGCGCAGCAGTAGATGCGTGTGCTGCAAGCTGCTGTTTCTCCTGTTTCCTGCAAGCTGCATGTGTGTTTGCTGTTGTTTGGCACCGCATCAACGTGATTGACACCCCAGGGCACGTGACTTCACCCTGGAGGTACGCAGCAGTAGATGCGTGTGCTGCGAGCTGCTGTTCATCCTGTTTCCTGCAAGGTGCATGTGTGTTTGCTGTTGTTTGGCGCCGCATCAATGTGATTGACACCCCAGGGCACGTGGATTTCACCCTGGAGGTGCGGGGCAGCAGGCGTGTGTTGCAAGCTGCTGGCCATCCTGCAGGGTCCTGCAAGCTGCTTGTGGTGTTGCTGATGGGACTTGGGTGCGCTGTTGCTGCGTATGATGCCGTGCCACATATGGAATGCTTCCATGTTCCCAAACATGCCCAACGCTGCTGCTGTCCTGCCTATTGCTGTATCCTTTCACAGGTGGAGCGTGCGCTGCGTGTGCTGGACGGCGCTGTTGCTGTCTTTGACGCCGTGTCTGGCGTGGAGCCGCAGTCCGGACATGCATCCAGCAAACATGCCTAACACAGCTGCTCTGCTGTCATATTTATGCACACAGGTGGAGCGTGCACTGCGTGTGCTGGACGGCGCTGTGGCTGTGTTCGATGCCGTGTCTGGCGTGGAGCCGCAGTCTGAGACTGTGTGGCGCCAGGCTGACAAGTACAACGTGCCCCGCGTCTGCTTTGTGAACAAGATGGACCGCCTGGGAGCCAACTTCTTCCGCACCAGGTGCGCAGCTGTTGATCATGTGGGATGCTATACAAACATGATGGTGTAGTGCTCCTTTCTGTTGCCGCTCCATCGGGGCGCGGGGCTATGGCTTGACTGGTAACATGATGTTGAACCTGTGGGATGATTGAGCCTGGCAGGTGTGGGTGTGTAGAGCAGTGATGCTGGGCGTCTAGCATTGACGTTGTTGTAAAGCTAGAGTTTAACAATCTACAACATGTAAGCAGTTGTGGATCGCGTGCTGCAGCGGACACATATGGCAGCTGGCGTAGTTTCAGCAGCTGTGTGTATGAACATCAGCAGATGCCGAAACGGCCAGCAGCTTGTGTAGCAGTACCTGCAAGTTAAAAGTACGACATGGCCCTCACTGCTGCTGCTGCTGCTGCTGCTGCCGTCTCCATCATGTGCAGGGACATGGTGATCAGCAACCTGGGGGCCAAGCCACTGGTGCTGCAGGTGCCCATCGGCTCTGAGGATGCCTTCAAGGTGCGGCGCTGCTGCTGCTGCTGCTGTGATGCTCTACATTCCTGCATTGCGGCAGCACTGGTGGTATCAGGACCGGGCGATAGTGTCTGCTGCGCAGCTGGTAGCAGTGGCCACTTCAGCAGGGGTCTGCAGCCGCAGCGCCAGCAGCAGCTGATACTCTCTTGCAAGGCAGGAGCCATCAGTGGCAGGAGGCATCAGTGGCAGCTCTGTGAAGTATCTGGCAAACAGCGGGCTTGTCGGATATCTCTCTCTGTGAAATGCTGTTGTTCAAATTTTCAGTACGGCTGCAGCTGCTCCCTGGGCACGTCTCACCCTCTGTCCCTGCTGCTTGTCATTTTGCCATGTGTAATGTGTTACTAACAGGGCATGGTTGACCTGGTCAAGATGAAGGCGCTGGTGTGGTCTGGCGAGGAGCTGGGTGCCAAGTTTGACGAGGTGGACATCCCCGCTGACCTTGTTGACCTGGCGAATGAGTACCGCGAGAAGCTGATTGACGCCGTGGTGGAGCTGGACGATGCGGTGAGTGCGCTGTATTATGACAGTTTTAGGCATGGTTGATGCAGAACCGTTCACCTGCAAGAAGGCTCCTGGCGCTCCAATTGGGCTGTCCACGCAGGCACGGCTGTCCAGCATGATGGCATCATAGCATCAGCTCTGTGCTGTCTCTCTTTTTTAGGCGTATGGCCATTGTGATAAGGAGGTGGGACATCCCAGCTGACCTCGTTGATCTGGTCAATGAGCGGACGCGAAATGAAGTTGATGGACGCCGTGGTGGAGCTTGATGATGCTGTGCGCCTGCTGCTGCTGGTGCTGCTGCTGATGGTTTTGTATGGCTTGCACTACAATAACAACCCAACTTATGTGTTACTTCTTGTGTTACTGTGTTACATGTGTGTAGGTGCTGGAGGCCTACTTTGAGGGCACCATGCCCGACAACGACACCATCAAGCGCCTGATCCGCAAGGGCACCATCGACCGCGCCTTCGTGCCCATGGTGTGCGGCACAGCGTTCAAGAACAAGGGAGTGCAGCCGCTGCTGGATGCTGTGGTGGACTACCTGCCCAGCCCCCTGGACATCCCTGACGTGGACGGCGTGGCGGTGCGTTATAACAGTCATTACTGTTACATCGACAAAACACTGCATTGAGGAAGCCGGTGCTGTTGGCAGATGCTGTGGTGAACTACCTGCCCAGCCCCTTGGACATCTTCAATGTGAATGGTGTGGCAGGTTTTTGTATAATAGTCATAACAGTAATTTCATCAAATACAACATCAAGTGAGCCAGTGCTGTTGGTTGAATTCTGTAGGACTACCTGCCCAGCCCCCTGCTCATCTTCTCACCACGGCTTGATGCTCACTTTGCTGCTGCGGCTGCTGCTGCTCTTGCTACAATCCTCAGGTCGACGACGCCGAGCAGGCGCTGACCCGCCCCGCCAGCGACGACGCACCTTTCAGCGCCCTGGCCTTCAAGATCGCCACAGATCCCTTTGTGGGCACGCTCACCTTCTGCCGCATCTACTCGGGCAAGCTGGAGGCCGGCACCTACGCGCTTAATGCCAACAAGGGCAAGAAGGAGCGCATCGGGCGCCTGATGATGATGCACGCCAACAACAGGTTCGTGTAAGGACATATAAAGGCTGTGCTTTGTTGCTGGTGGTGGGATTAACTAGCCAACAAGGGCAAGAAGGAGCGCATCGGGCGCCTGATGATGATGCACGCCAACAACAGGTGCGCGTAAAGACATATAAAGGCTGTGCTTTGTTGCTGGTGGTGGGATGAACTAGCCAACAAGGGCAAGAAGGAGCGCATCAGGCGCCTGATGATGATGCATGCCAACAACAGGTGCGCGTAAAGACGTATAAAGGCTGTGCTTTGTTGCTGGTGGTGAAAGTAATCGGCTAACAAGGGCAAGAAGGAGCGCATTGGGCGCCTGATGATGATGCACGCCAACAACAGGTGCGGCGGGAGTTGTGTTGGTGGCAGGTGTTATAGTTTGCACCCTTCATATGCACCAAACACGCGAAGGCTGTGCGTGTTGTCTGGTCCATTTGCTGTAGGTGCAGCAGTAAACACGATGCGTTGTTGTTGTTTGCCTTTGCAATTGCAGGAAGGAGATCAAAGCCGCGTATGTTGGTAACATTGTCGCTATCGGTGGCCTGAAGGCGGTCGTCACTTTTCATCAACATCATTTTTTACATTCTTGTTTGCAGGGAGGACATCAAGGCCGCATATGCCGGTGACATTGTGGCCATCGGTGGCCTCAAGGAGGTCATCACTGGAGAGACGCTGTGCGATGAGAAGAACCCCATCATCCTGGAGCGCATGGACTTCCCCGACCCCGTGATCAAGATCGCCATCGAGCCCAAGAGCAAGGTGTGTTACATGACATGTTACATGACATGTTACTGTGTCATCTATAACATAATTCTGCACATCTAACCCCCTTAACCCTTTTGATGTACTGCTATGTTTATTTCAAGGTTGCCGGCATCTCCCTTTTTGTAGCGGCGTCCGCCCATGCCTTTCATTCTTTCTTTTAGTAGTTCCCACATCAACCTCATCACTATGGACTCTGCCCTGCTGCTGTGAACTTTACAGGGTGACCTGGAGAAGATGGGCATGGGCCTGAACAAGCTGGCACAGGAGGATCCCTCATTCGGCTACAGCCGTGACGAGGAGACCGGCCAGACTGTGATTGAGGGCATGGGCGAGCTGCACCTGGAGATCATCGTGGACCGCCTGCGCCGCGAGTTCAAGGTGAGAGAATTGGTGTGAAGTTTGGTGTGAAGTTTTCGGTGTGAAACTCAGCAGGATATGCTACCATTGTCTGGAAACTCAGAATTAGCTGTTCACGGCAGTGATGTGCCCGACATCATGCTGCATGCTGTCTTCCCACAGCAGGCATGCTCACTGTCCCTGCCCTGTTTTCAACTGCTGCCGCAGGTGGAGTGCGACGTGGGTGCGCCCCAGGTCAACTACCGTGAGTCCATCTCCCGCCCCAACGACATCCGCTACGTGCACAAGAAGCAGTCTGGCGGCTCCGGCCAGTTTGCTGACGTGGCCATCAAGTTTGAGCCAGGAGAGCCAGGCACTGGCTTTGTGTTCCGCTCTGAGATCAAGGGTGGAGCAGGTGAGGGTTGAAGCTTTGGCAGTTGGCAGTGGTTTTGGGCTTGTGGTAGGTCAGCCAGCTGGTGACGTGGCGATCAAGCCAGCAGAGCCGGGCACGAGGTTTCCAGCAGCATGGGAGCACCTGTGAAAATGTGACCTCACCCTGCTGCTTGCTATCTATTTGCCTGTCCTGCCCTGCAGTGCCCAAGGAGTACATCCCTGGTGTGCTGAAGGGCCTGGAGGAGTCCATGGGCAGCACGCAACCTTTGTGCACCGTTATCACTGTATAACTGTTACAATTCCTGCAATTTTTTTTTCTTCATTTGCAGTGCCCAAGGAGTACATCCCTGGTGTGCTGAAGGGCCTGGAGGAGTTCATGGGCAGCGCGCAACCTTTGTGCACCGTTATCACTGTATAACTGTCACAAATTCCTGCATTTTTCGTTTTCATTTGCAGTGCCCAAGGAGTACATCCCTGGTGTGCTGAAGGGCCTGGAGGAGTCCATGGGCAGCGGCCAGCTGGCAGGCTTCCCGGTGGTGGACGTGACAGCCACACTCATCGACGGCAGCTACCACGAGGTGGACTCCAGCGCACTGGCCTTCCAAATCGCTGCCCGCGGCGCCTTCAGGGAGGCAATGAGCAAGTGCGGCGCGCGCCTGCTGGAGCCCGTGATGAAGGTGGGTTTGGTGGGGTTTTGAGGTTTCAGGGTTTTGGTCGATTGGGGTTCAGGGTTTGGGCTCAAGGGGTGTCATGGCGCCTTCAGAGAGGCGATGAGCAAGTGCGGCGCGCGCCTGCTGGAGCCCGTGATGAAGGTGGGTTGAGCATGGGTTTTTTGTGGCTTGTGGTTCTATCGTAGGTTTGGGTTCTGCAGGAAGGGGCTTCATGTCACGCAGTAGAGGGGCTGCTGGATCGGCAGTTGAGAGGCCTTTTTTCTTTGTGTGCAGCTAGTCACGTCCCCCGCTTAACTTGTTGCCTTGAGCCGTACACTCTGCTGAAGCCTGGGCAGCCTGATGTACCACCACCTGCTGGCCAGTGAGGGTGTGAACTACAAGATCTCATCTAACTATTATTCCGGCTGCGCTGCAGGTGGAGGTGATCACCCCTGAGGACCACATGGGTGACGTCATCGGCGACCTCAACAGCCGCCGCGGCATGGTCAACAAGTTTGAGGACAAGCCCGGAGGCATGAAGCTGGTGCAGGTGAGCATGCGGCGCTGCTAGTAGTGTGCCATGTGAAGGCAACACATGCTCTCCTGTCTTGTATCCTGCCGCATGCCTCGATTTGTTGCCGTATGCTGCTGCACGCCTCTTGTTCACAACTGTGTGCTGCTTCATGCTTCACACTGCCTGGTTCAATCTGCTGCATTGGTTTTGCTCACTGCTGCATGCTACCACAATATTGCAATGTGCAGGCGTACGTGCCCCTGGCTGACATGTTCAGTTACGTGTCCACGCTGCTGCATGCCTCGCACTCCCCGCTGTATGCTGGCTGTGTGCCTTTTGCTGACTGCTGCATGCTTCCATGTGTGCTGCAGGCGTACGTGCCCCTGGCTGAGATGTTCAGCTACGTGTCCACGCTGCGTGGCATGACCAAGGGCCGCGCCAACTACAGCATGTGCCTGGAGCGCTACGAGGTGGTGCCACCCAACATCCAGGTGCGTGTTTGAACTGTGTTATAACATGTGTCGTAACATGTGTAACAACCATGAAATGTCACAACAGGTGATGGTCAAGTGGCGGTGAGACTTGCTGTGTTTCCATCGGTGTTGTTGCTGGCTGGGTCTTCCTGCAACTGTGCTGACTTGTTCTGCTGCTGCTGCTGCTGCTGCTGCTGCTGCTGCTGCTGCTGCTGCCTGCTTTCCTTGCAGACTGAGATTGTGGCCAAGCAGAAGGTGGCTGCATAAGCAGCTGCAGCACTGTACAAGCAGCAGTGCGCTGCTTTGGGTGCATTGTAGCAGGCTTCAGCAGTGCAACTCCTGTGGTTGTGGCTGCTGCTGGTTTAGATGTCTGTGGTGTTTTTTCTTGTAGGCCTTGGGCTGTGCTGGTGCAGGTGTGTCACCAGACAGCAGGGTCTGCTGCCGCTGGTGCTCTCGGTCAGGGTTCTCTTTCTTTGTTGAGTGGCCAGTGCAGTCTTGTACAGGCCTTGCTGTGGCAGGAGAGTGTGTGCATACGTGGCTGTGGTTCCGTGCCTGCATGCTGGCAAGAGCTGCTGGGTATGCTGCTTGCCGTGCTATAGCGGTCATGAATACATGCACGTTCTAGCGGAGCGTACTGCGCGATTGGCGCAGAGCGAATCTTCTTGCTGGCAGCGTTGCAGCAGGTTGCAGGTGCAACACAAAAATTTTACTGACTTGCGGTGGATCCTCAGCTGACACATATTCTTGGATGTCCGAAACGGCATATCTGATGCTGGGCCTTTTTTTGTTGAGCGAGCAG
The DNA here is from genome assembly GCA_030272155.1 of Tetradesmus obliquus. Lineage (NCBI taxonomy): Eukaryota > Viridiplantae > Chlorophyta > Chlorophyceae > Sphaeropleales > Scenedesmaceae > Tetradesmus > Tetradesmus obliquus. Next base: position 4,236,151 of record CP126196.1, on the reverse strand, counting down.
GTGATTGAGATGTGAGCGATGTGCAATTGGAGTGCTGCTGTGTGCAGCGGCTTCGCGAGTTGTCTTGTAACAAAGTAACACAAAATTTACAACATGCCATACATGGCCACTAGGACAGTCAACTTTGAATGACAGTAGTACGAAACGGTAAAGCAGGCATACACATTCCCCCATTACATGCAATTTACACTACTGCCACTCCTGCTTCTTGCGAGGAAAACTTCACCTTCAATTTGAGCTACGGTGTCAACCAAGTGGCGTCACTGACAAGGTGTCACTACCCAGGCTACCAAGGACTACAAGAGGATGGAAGACTGTCAGTGCCGTTGCCCCCGAAGGGCATCGTGGCTCTTCGGGACGGCGCTGACCAGGTGTTGTTATGGTTGCAGGTAATACTACACGACGTAGGAGCAGAAGCAGGAGCTGCACATGCTAATCTGAGGTTCAGCAGCCACGGTGGCCTTTCGGGGGACCACTTCTTGCCATGTGAGTGCGCATTATGTTGCATGATGCTGATGCTTGTAATGAATGCAATTCGGCAACTTTCCTTATATGGTGCCAAGCGCTACACCTGTAAGTTTTCTGGTGGGCGCCCCGCAGCTTCGCAGTCCCTGCTGTGGCCTGAGGCTGTTTGTGGGGCAGTTTCTGTATGTGTGTTCCGAAGCCGTTACCGGTACTTGTCATTCGACACGTAGCACGTATCCGTGACCGCGCAGTAGCACAGGCCTCCAGCAGCCCACCTCGGTGTCGGACTATTGCAGCGACTTCCCTTCAGGTAACATCAACAGCAGCTCGAAACAGATAATTTCAGTGACAGACACAGCAATGAGGTGCCTCCTGGGTCATACACACATGCACTTCCCCACATAGCTTCACCTCGCCTCGGCTTTGCTGCGACGTTATTTTAATTCGTTCGATCCTTACACCTTCATTTTACGGGTGCACATTATCCACAGCCTTGGCCAGCTTTATACAGTAGTGTAGTCCCAACCCCAGAAGGCAGCTACCATCACCACAGCAGCAGCTACAAGTACTACCCAGCGTATCACAGCAACGTTTTGGCGGCAGTTTCATGCACGATACTACAGTCACACATTAATACAGTACGCTCAGCGTGGCTGGGCTGTCATCCAGCGTGTACAGCATCAGATACAGCAGCAGCTGTCTGCCAGCCTAAACAGGTTACAGCATGCACTTTCCGCTGTCAGCTCCAGCAGCAGCAGACAAACCACATGTCTGCCACACAGACAGCAGCGCACCTTGCTATCAGCATCACGCAGCAGTTAGCAGTTAGTGGCATGGGGACTGGATGTTGGGCCACCCATTGACATCTACAGTGACAAGAGCAGCCGGAGCACCTACATCGGCTGCCACACAGTCAGTATGCGGGCTGTCCAGAACAACAGCATCTGCCTGCTATATGCAGTGGCGGCAGCAGCAGCAACAGCAACAACAACAGCAACAGCAGCGACAGCAGCGGCGATGTTGTTTGTGGTGGATTATGTTTTGATGTTGTGTTATCGTGGTATGCGTCTGTTCGGGGGGAGGGTGACGGGCAGGTTGGGCGTGTGGTGTGGCCTGCTCTGAGAGGAGCAAACACCGGAAAGTGGGGCGTTCGAAGGTACACGTTGCTGGGCGATGCTTTTTTCATGAATGTTTTGTGCACACATACACAGCCTGCATGTCGTCGCAGCATCGGGTTTGGGAGGAAGGGTTTGGAGACTAGCAGTGTTGGTGAAAACCAACACTGAGTGGTTCTGTGCAGTTTTTTTTTTTGTGTTGGGGGGGGGGGGGGGGGTTTACGTGGATTTTGCTGTCTGGTGTACCTGGCACACCTGTTGGTGTAGCAGGTACTACGATTTTTGTAGTGCGTGAAAGAAATCCTGCAAGATGGTGCAGATACCAGGCGGCCCAGAGCAGCACAGGCTGCCAATACAATGTACGCGATATTTATTTCACACCTACACGTTACACCTGACTTTTTGCATGTACTGACGCACTCATGAACTGGGAGTTACTGTTATATACTAAGGAACTAACACATGCCTATACTGTCAAGGGAAGAGTAGGTGCTCATACACCAAGGAGGTATCCTCGATGCATATAACAAATCCCATACGATCACTCGCACGTGACGATGGGGAGCGCTGAGCGCCCGTCGTCTGATGAAGGACGACAAAATTTACAACATGCCATACATGGCCACTAGGACAGTCAACTTTGAATGACAGTAGTACGAAACGGTAAAGCAGGCATACACATTCCCCCATTACATGCAATTTACACTACTGCCACTCCTGCTTCTTGCGAGGAAAACTTCACCTTCAATTTGAGCTACGGTGTCAACCAAGTGGCGTCACTGACAAGGTGTCACTACCCAGGCTACCAAGGACTACAAGAGGATGGAAGACTGTCAGTGCCGTTGCCCCCGAAGGGCATCGTGGCTCTTCGGGACGGCGCTGACCAGGTGTTGTTATGGTTGCAGGTAATACTACACGACGTAGGAGCAGAAGCAGGAGCTGCACATGCTAATCTGAGGTTCAGCAGCCACGGTGGCCTTTCGGGGGACCACTTCTTGCCATGTGAGTGCGCATTATGTTGCATGATGCTGATGCTTGTAATGAATGCAATTCGGCAACTTTCCTTATACAGTTTGTCATCTCTTTGACGTGTGTGCCCGCCGCAACTGCAGCTCAATGTTTCACGGACCTGAAACTACTAGTTACTTCCCCTCTTCTAAACTAGTCTTGGAAACACAGAAAAGCGGAAGGGGGGCATTGGCTCCAGTTTGACTTTCATGTGCAGCTCCAGCTGCACAACAGAAGGCCAGATCTTTGGTCTCAACAGATGCCTGTTGCTTGGGCCCGTGTAGTCACCCTCGGGCATCTTGCGCAACGCGAGCTGGCATATTCGACCCACATCTGCTTACAGTATACTTTCCAGCAGCTTCGTACGCTTTGGCTCGTCCATCCTCTTACCTTCCTTGTTACGGGCCCAAAAAGTGACTTGCCTGGAAGTGGTACGCCCGCTGCAAGGCCTTGTCGCGCAAAGACTATATTATATTGTTACGCATGTGCTGCGACGAGATCGGACACTGATCGTCTTGTCTCTGCGCACGTAACTTGTTCTCAATAGTCCGAGCAGCGGTGCAGCAGAGAGATCCACACGTGCTGCCTCCCAGCACGACTCGAAACAGTTGTACAGAATATTAGCTGTAAGTGTTAGCCGAGAGATGCTGCGTAAGGCTACGTTTTCGCACAGTGCCAGGGTCTGTGCCCTTTCTCCTCCTTCGCGGGCCCAAAGCAGGCCTCTGCAGCGCACGGCTGTCTCTAAAGCATATTCAAACGGTACGTCATCTCAAGAGTGTTGCAGTACTCGTTCAAGAGCAGCACCAGCGTCACGTTCCTGCAGACCCACTGCTAAGGGTCACCAGCGAAAGGTTTGGTCCGAGCTGGACAGCAGCTGTCTCTCTCCGCCCCAAAACCCCCTTCTTTCCGCAAAACACTTACGAAGATTACTTCCGTTTTGATGCGACACATGCTCAGGTGTTTCGAAGGGTCCTGCAGCAGGGGTGCCAGTCACCCTGCACAGCAGCAAGACCCACCCCAGGATGGCAACAGCAGCACGGGCCCTGAGCACCGCAACAACCACAGCCCCAGCAACACCCCCAGACAACCGCGTGACTTGGGCCGTGGAAATCATCACACACATCCCAAAGTATGACGCCAGCGACATCGGGCTGCTGCTGACTGTCATCAGTACCAAGGGTGAAAGGCGGGAGGCGCCCCTCAAGTCCACGAAGCCGCCTGAGCAAGTTGAGCGAAAGGGTGCTGACTCAGGAGAGGATCTGCCAGGCCGCAGGGATAGCTTTGCCATCAAGCTGCCTGCTGGCTTTGAGCCGGCAGCCATCTGGGTGGAGGACAAGTGAGTGGAAGGAGCGGCTGCATGCCAGCAGCAGCAGCAGCAGCAGCAGCAGCAGCACAGCAGCAGCAGCAGCAGCAGCAACCTGCGTTGCAACACACTGGTGTTTAAGCATGCATGAATATGTGTGTCTCTCTGATGGTTGTAGCAGCAGCAACAAATCAACACAAGCAGCAGCAGCAGCAGCAGCGGGACGAGTGGCAGCTGTTGCATGGGGCAGAATTGCGTCAGGCGTGCGCCGGCTATGTCACCACGCACCCGTGCTGCTCATGCTGCTGCTGCATCACGCCCCTGCAGGGACGACCTGGGTGACAAGATCTTCCAGCGCGATGGTGACCTGTCCCGCCGGTTCCTCAAAGTGGTCACCCTGAGCGCCAACACTCATATTTTGCTGCTGCTGCTGCTGCTGCTGCTGCTGCTGCATCATGCCACTGCAGGGACGACCTGGGTGACAAGATCTTCCAGCGTGATGGTGACCTGTCCCGCCTGTTCCTCAAAGTGGTCACCCTGAGGGCCGGCAGCAGCACTGTCACATTCATTGCCAACACCTACATCAGCACGGAGCAGGGCAACCGCCAGTTCATCCGTGATGACGCCTTCAGCAACGCCAAGCTGGCAGGCAGTGAGGTGCTGGCTGCATTGATGGCTGACGAGCTGCAGCAGCTGCGGGTGAGCTGATCCATTTAGATGTTTTGAGTTGGCTCCTATTATGGAAAGTGTACATACTTTATAACCTCAAAATGCCGGTTGCTTATGGCAAATAGCAAAAATGTGCAGCAGCATGTGATTTGATACAGTTTAAGGCAACCTTGCACACATAGTCGCTGTCGACGCTGTACCGGTGAACAGCTGCAGCAGCTGCAAATGATAAAGGTGTAGTGGCTGTTGCCGGCCGTGAATGGCCAAACAGCTGGGCAGCTGAGAGTAAGCCTGGTGATCAGCATCATGACAATGAAATGACACAATGACATGACAATGACATGACAATGACAATGTGCTGTGCGACCATGCAGGGTGAGGGCAAGAACCAGAACCAGGCAATCGACAGCCCCCGCAGTGACCCCGACCGCATCTACCGCTACGCAATCTACAATGACCTGGGCGGGGACGTGGCCAAGACACCCGGCAACGTACGCCAGCCCCTGGGCGACAGCAGCGAGTTCCCCTACCCAAGGTAAGCAGCAGCAGCAGCAGCAGCAGCAGCAGCAGCAGCAGCAGCAGCAGCAGGGATAGAAGCAGCAGCAGAGGCAGCGGAATCCAGCAGCCCCTGGGCGGCAGCAGGGAGTTCCCTTACCCGAGGTGAGCAGCGGTCGGCACTTTGAGTGTGACATGCAACATGCATGCATACGCCAAGCAGCCATGAACATCTATCTACATATCTATCATACACCAACCATACAGCAGGCAATAGCCGGAGGCATACAATGAGTCACAAAATGCAGCAGTTGCATGTACCACTACATATGTTATGACCTGGGAGGGGGCGTGGCCAAAGACCTTACAAAACTTTGACAGCCTTTGAGCGGCAGCGCTGACTTCCCTTGCCCAAGGTGAGCAGCGGGAGAAGCAGCAGCGGCAACAGCAGCAGCATACGCCAGCCCCTGGGCGGCAGCGCCGACCTTCCCTACCTCCTGTGTAGGGATGCTGACGTATCTGCTGCTGCTGCTGCTGCTGCTGCTGCTGCTGCTGCAGGCGCCTGGACACCAACCGCGGCAACGTGACCATCAACGGCGTTGCTTATGAGCTGCCGCCCAACACAGCTGACGCGGCACTGGTCAACCCCAACGTCTTCAGAAGCATTCTGGCAAGCATTGCGGAGGTGCTGCCGCCGGGCCTGCGGGCGCTGGTGCTGGGGCTGAACTCGGTTGCGCCTGTGAGCCTGGCCGCAACTCCCTGGACCCCGCAGGTGCGTAGATGTTGTGCCATGTACCTGCAGACGGCTTCATCAGCAACGCTGTGACCGGCGTGCTGCCCCAACTACACATTGCGTAGAAGCCACCACTGCCGTTGCTGCTGCTGTTGCTGCTGCTGCTTCCCATCCTTTAAGGACGACAACTTTGACACAGACAAGACGCGCGGCTTCATCGGCAACGCAGTGTCCGGCGTGCTGCCTGGCGTGCTGGTCTCGATTGACGCCGCAGTGGGCAAGAAGATCCCGCCGCCGCTGCGCTGGCTGCTGCAGAAGCTGCGAGTGATCCCTGGGGATGAGTTTGACAGCGTGGAGGAGGTGCTGGCCCTGTATGACAGAGGCGCGCAAGGTATGTATCACATAAGTATCAAATATCGTCACATTGCTATAACATGAATATAACATAATCATCACATGACAGCGTGGAGGAGATGCTGGCCCTGTACGACAGGGGCGCGCAAGGTATGTGTTGTTATGTTATGTTATGTTATGTTATGTTATATTGTGTTACCAACATGTTAGTAACACGCAGCGTGGAGGAGGTGCTCAGCCTGTACAACAGAGGCGTGCAAGGTATGTATCACATACCTCTCACATAAATATCACATAACTGTTGCACAACTAACAGATCACCGCCATGAGCATTGCAACAATCACACTCCAAACACTTACGGAAGCACCGGCACACGCACGTGCCCTGTACAAACAATAGTTTGCATGAACAGCGGGCATAACAGTTTCCGCTTGTTATCATTTGTGTGCTTCCACAGGCCCTGGAGTACGTTCAGTCGCAAGCTGGAAGAGGCCGAAGAAGGCAGGCTGAGCCGCGTAGAGCGCAGAAAAGCACACACAGTTTATAAGTCACAGCTTCCGCTTGTGATTTTGTGTGTGCTTCCACAGGCCCCTGGAGTGCGTTCAGCCGCAAGCTGGAGGAGGCAGAGGCAGGCAGGCTGAGCGGACGCACCGGCCAGGCAGCAGCAGGCAGGGGAGGCAACGGCGATGTGCTGGACCTGCTGAAATATGACATGCCCAAGTGAGTCCCTGTCAGTGCATTGTTACTTTTGTGTTATCAACATTGTTAAGATGTGGAGGCAACGGCGATGTGCTGGACCTGCTGAAATATGACATGCCCAAGTGAGTCCCTGTCAGTGCATTGTTACTTTTGTGTTATCAACATTGTTAAGACTGTCTTTGCGGTCACCAGGTTTGCATGACATGCCTAAGCGAGTGGCTGTGGCTGACTGTCATCACCGGCAAGAGAGGTTTGGGATATATAATGGTGTTGCACTAATACAGCAATGACATCAGCTGTCTGCAGATAAGATGCAGGGGTGGGAGGGTGGGGCTGTTGTCCCGATTGATGCAATGCTGGCAATGCTGGCAAGGTTGCAGCCGCTACGCTGATGTTGAAGTTTCTCATACAACATGCAGTTGCAGATGTTGTACTGCTGTACTGCTGCTCTGGATTGTGAAAGTGACCGCTGAAGTGAATACACTGAATGGCTGTTGCTTTACCGCATGTATTGCCGCACAACAGAACAGCATATGTCATTGACAACACAACATAGAAAAGGCAAAGTGTATGTGCCTGCTGCTGCCAGGTCGCTGCAGGACCGGCTGGACACCCCACCCTCTGATGAGGAGATGTGCCTGAGCTTTGAATGTTCCTCTGTATGGTACAAACATGTAACCCAGGTTGCAGGGCTATAGATACACTCGGTACAAATTACATGCACAACTTTTCATAAACGAATGTGCCTTCACCTGCTGCACCCAGGTCGCTGCAGGACCGGCTGGACACCTGGCCCACTGACGAGGAGATGGGCCGCATGTACCTGGCAGGACAGAACCCCCTCACCATTGAGGTACGTTGTAACAGGGTTTAAGGAGCAGTGTGCCAGGGTTTGGGGTTTTGCGTTGATGTATGAACCCACTGATGAGGAGATGGGCCGCATGTACCTGGCAGGACAGAACCCCCTCACCATTGAGGTACGTTGTAACAGGGTTTAAGAAGCAGTGTGCCAGGGTTTGGGGTTTGCGTTGATATATGAACCCACTGATGAGGAGATGGGCCGCATGTACCTGGCGGGACAGAACCCCCTCACCATTGAGGTATGTTGTAACAGGGTTCAAGACATAGTGTGCTGGGGCTTGGGGTTTGGGCTCATGTTTGAAACCCACTGATGAGGAGATGGGCCGCATGTACCTGGCGGGACAAAACCCCCTCACCATCGAGGTATGCACTAACAGGGTTCAAGACATAGTGTGTTAGGGTCTAGGGTTTAGGTTCAACTGTGAGCACACTGATGAGGAGATGGGCCGCATGTACCTGGCAGGACAGAATCCCCTCACCATAGAGGTATGTAACAGGGTTCAAGACATAGTGTGCTAGGGTTGTGGGTTTGCGTTGATATGGTGGCTGCTTTTGTGCACTGCTGCTATCTGATGCGGTGTCACCCGGACACTGATCCTGAGGTCCTTCTGTCCTGTCAGGCTATTGCTCAAGTTATTGATGATGCTGATGAGTTTCTTTCTGCGATCTCTTCTGACGGTTGGGATGATGATGAGTTGTTCTTCGATGTTTCCTCCCCCTATGAGCCTCTCGTTGGCTCCTGACTGGGGTTCCCACTCCTCGTTGAGTGGAGCATGTAATGTAATGTAATGTATGATATATGAACCCATTGATGAGGAGATGGGCCGCATGTACCTGGCGGGACACAAGCCTCTCACCATTGAGGCATGTAGTGGCAGGGTTCAGGATCAGTGTGCTGGGGTTTAAGGTCTAGGTGCATATTAGAACCCACTGTTGAGGAGATGGGCCGCATGTACCTGGCGGGACAGAACCCCCTCACCATTGAGGTATGTTGTAACAGGGTTCAAGACATTGTGTGCCAGGGTTTAAGGTTTGGGTTCATTTTTGAAATCCACTGATGAGGAGATGGGCCGCATGTACCTGTCAGGACAGAACCCCCTCACCATCGAGGTACCACCTGCGAGGGTTGACTGGGCCATTGTTCCAGGGTTTTAAGTGCCCTGCCGTATGAGCGAGCACATGCAGATGGGCCGCATGTACCTGGCGGGGCAGAACCCCTTCACCATCGAGGTATGTTGTAACAGGGTTCAAGACATAGTGTGCTAGGGTTTGGGGTGTGTGTTCATTTTTGAAACCCACTGATGAGGAGATGGGCCGCATGTACCTGGCGGGACAGACCCTCCTCACCATTGAGGTATGTTGTAACAGGGTTCAAGACATAGTGTGCTAGGGTTTGGGGTTTGGGTTCATGTTTGAAACCCACTGATGAGGAGATGGGCCGCATGTACCTGTCAGGACAGAACCCCCTCACCATCGAGGTGCGACCTGCGAGGGTTTAGCTGGGCCATTGTTCCAGGGTTTTTAGTGCCCAGCCGTATGAGCGAGCACATGCAGATGGGCCGCATGTACCTGGCGGGGCAGAACAGCCTCACCATTGACATTTGTTGTAACAGGGTTCGGGATCATGATGTTGTGCTAGGCTTTAGAGATTCATCTCATCAACTGTGCCCCACTGGCAAGGAATGGGCTGCCTTTGATCGCCAACGCAGCAGATGTTGCATGATTCTGGCAGCACTACAGATGCTGTCCTTTGCGTTTCAAGTGTGGGGCCAGACGGAGAGCTGCTGAGCCGAAGCCACATGAACCTGGAACAACCATTGACACTCTGCTGCTGGTGCTGCTGCTTCTGCTGCTGCTGCTGCTACTGCTGCTGCTGCAGGTGCTTGACCCAGAGCGGCTGGCGCAGCTGCTGAAGGACAGTGCTGGCATCAGGGAGGCTGAGGAACGCATCAGGGGTGAGGCACACCTACTGCTGCTGCTGCGGTCAGTAGCTGTTCATGTCAATCAATCTGTCTGCTGTTGATGTTATTTGTTGCTGCCAGCTTGCTGCATTGACCGTCTGCTGTCTGGCACCAAGTGCTTTCCTTGCAAGTGCCACCCAGTGGGTGCGGGCACCCATTTGAAACACAGCATGACAGCCGCAGAAGATGACGCTGGTGTGCGTCCAGCTCACCGGCTGTGGCATACTGCTGCTGCTGCTGCTGCTGCTGCTGCTGCTGCTGCTGCTGCTGCTGCTGCAGAGCGCCACCTGGGGGGCAAGAGCTTGGAGGGGTGGGCAGCAGCAGGCGAGGAGGCCGGGGCGCAGCCTCGGCTGTTCATTGTTGACTACTGGGCGGTGTATGGCTTGCTGGACACTCTTGAGGCAGCCAATGCAGGCTCCAACCGGGTGATGCATGCAGGCCGCTGCGTGCTGTTCAGGTGCGGCCGGCTGTACAAACAGCAGGAGGATCTTGTTCGGCATCAGTTGTGTGTTGCAACAAAATGCGCAGGTTTTGGAGCAAGACAACACGTGAAGTGCAAGATGATGAACGTGGGTGCATGCTATAGCATGCACGTGTAGCTACACGTGCTGTTCATTGTTGACTACTGGGCTTTGCATGGCCTGCTGGATGTACTGGAGGATGCAAACAAGGGCTCAAACCGGGTGATGCATGCAGGCCGCTGCGTGCTGTTCAGGTGCGGCCGGCTGTTAAATGATCAGAAAGTCCTGTGTTGACTACTGGGCTTTGCATGGCCTGCTGGAAGTACTGGAGGATGCAAACAAGGGCGATGTGGTTGGTGATGCACTGTGGCCTGAAAATTTGGCTGAACACCTGAGCTGCATTTCCTTTGTAACAGCATTACGGTGAACATTGTTGTATAGGTGTCATGCAAGTGTTCCCGCCTTTGGATGGCAGAGATCAGCGTGTAGAATGTTCTGCACATGCTGCTGCTGCTGCTGCTGCTGCTGCTGCAGGCGCACCGGCTCGAAAGATGTGGTGGGCCAGCTGGCGGCTGTCATCATTGAGCTGGCTGCTGCTGCCGCTGCTGCTGCTGCTGCTCTGATGGCCACCTGGTGTCTGTCATCATCGAGCTGGCCAACAGCAGCAAGGCAGCCCCCGTGGCTTACACACCTGCTGCTGCTGCTGCTACTGCAGGCGCTCTGACGGCCACCTGGTGCCTGTCATCATTGAGCTGGCACACAGCAGCAAGGCGGCCCCAGTGACCTACACAGCCAGCGACCCGGCAGCAGTGTGGCAGGTGTGCTGAACAGCTGCTGGAGCAGGACTCTCTGTAAAGATGGACAGTCTGGCATTGAGAAAATAGAAGAAAATTGCAACGCTGCGCACCCTCAAGCATTGCTTCTGTGTGTCCTGCAGCACATCAGCTGTATAGGCCTGTCTGCACTCTTGCAAGCCAGTTGCAATGCTGCACTGTATCACCAGCAAAGTAGCTTAGCACACGGATGTTTGTTTGGCAGCTACCGGTGAGTAACACCATGATGCCGCGTTAGCCAAGTGACTGGCAGGAACCATGGTTGCGTGTAGCGCGTTGGACAATCAAACATCATCTGTCATCACAGCTTTGCAGCAGCAAATCCCTGGCATCCAGTGCGTGCACAAAAGTAACAATACTGCTGCTGCTACTGCTGCTGCTGCTGCTGCTGCTGCTGCTGCTGCTGCTTTTGCTGCGGCCAAAACCCCGCAGGTGGCCAAGCTCATCTTCCAGTCTGTGGACAGCGGCTGGCACCAGCTGGTCAACACTGACACTGCTGCTGCTGCTGCTGCTGCTGCTGCAGGTGGCCAAGCTCATCTTCCAGTCTGTGGACAGTGGCTGGCACCAGCTGGTCAGCCACTGGCTGCGCACACACGCCTGCACGGAGCCATTCCTCATCGCCACGCGCCGCCAGCTGCCAGCGGCACACCCGGTGAGTTGTTTACAATGTAAATGTTACAACTGTTTCTGAATGGTTGTCTGGGTGCAAGCATGTAAGCGTTATACCGATTTAAACAACGCGAGACGGCGAGCGTGGAGTCGCGCCTTACCACCAAATGACACCAGCTGCTTGCGGCACACCCGGTGCGTGCATTGCAGCAGTGCTTGGCCACTGGTATGTGAAAGCTGCATGTCGCCCTGTTTATGCATGCGCTGCAAGATGTCCTGGCTGCTGATACACCTTGCCCTGGCATCACCTGCCCTGCTCATGCTTGCAATGCTGTTTGCCCTTGTTTGGCTGCAGATGATTGGCTGCTCTTGTTTGGCTGCCCTGCTCATGTTTGCCACGCTGTTTGCACTTGTTTGGCTGCAGCTGTTCCGGCTGCTAATGCCGCACTTCCGCTGTCCCCCCATCCTCTGCTCCCCCTGTTGCCTCGGGTTGCTGGGTGTTACATGCACTGCAACGTTCCGGCTGCTGAGACAGTGGTCCAACCCAGCTGACATATTGTCCTTGCCATGCTGCTTGCCCTTGTTCGGTTGCAGATGTTCCGGCTGCTGATGCCGCACTTCCGCTACACGCTGCCCATCAACGCGGCAGCACGCGGCTCCCTCATCAACGCAGGAGGTGCGCAGTGTTGTATTGGCTGTTGGCAGGTTGCGTCTGCAGCTGGCTGAGTTGGGGTGCCTATCCCAGCTGACTTCAGCGCATGCAGTGCTGTGTTGTTTCAGATAAAGCCTGATGTCGGCAGCGGTTTGCAGGCCCGTGTACATATACATCACGTGGAGCAGCAATAGGAGCACGCGCACATATGCTCCTATTGCTGCTCGTGGTGCGCAGGAAGGACAATAACCTGGAGTGGCTGCCCGAGCTGAGCTGCTTGCAGATGTAATTGACACCAACTTCTCTCCTTCAGCATGCACCAGAACTTGTCCAAACTGCTGCAGGCATCTCTAACACCGTCCGTCTCTAATATCGCCCTGATGCTGCCTTGCCTGTGCTGTCCTGCAGGTGTGATTGAGACCAACTTCTCCCCGGGCTCCTTCAGCATGCAGCTGAGCTCCATTGTGTACGGCCTGACCTGGCGCTTCAAGGAGGAGGGGCTCACCGCTGACCTGGCAAAGAGGTGCGGCGCTACGACGTGTTACTAACATGTTATAACAACAATTAAAACATTTTCGAGCTGCATTGGTGTAGAACTGATGCATGGGAGCAGATACAGGTGGCAGGCTGCCAAGCTGGCATTTTGTACATTGACATAGGGTTGACATCGTGTGTATGGTCATCTTGATGTGCTGCCAACCTTTTGTGCTTGTCAGGATTTCTTGGCGAGTGATCCCCACAATGATTTTTCTGCTGATCTTGTTTGCCTGCAGGGGCTTCCTAAATAACAAGAGTGCGCTGCGAGTGGCTGACTATCCCTGCGCACAACATGGGCTGCTGCTGTGTTGCTGACAGGTTGCACCCTAACATGGCGTCTTGACAATAACAGAGCTCACATGCAATCTGCTGTCGCCACTGCTTGCCTGCAGGGGCTTCCTTGACAGCAAGGGTGAGCTGCGCATCAAGGACTACCCCTATGCAGAGGACGGGCTGCTGCTGTGGGGAGCTCTGAAGAAGTACTTTGAAGCGTACGTGGAGCTGTACTACAGTACAGATGATGCAGTGCAGAACGACAAGTGGCTGCAGGCCTGGTGAGTGAGACGGAATGACCCCAACTGTTGGATCACGGTTGTGCAAGTGGTGTCCACGTGTGTAGCGCTGTATCACGCTGATGATGACGCTGCACGAACCGATACCAAGGAAACTTAAGCAAGCCTAGCTGCCATATCCTTGACTTCAGGCAATTGCGAAAGGTCCTGCAAGCCCAGCATAGCCCAGATTCATTGCTGACGCCGAGATTCGACCCTGCAACATTGCGCTGCAGGTGGAACGAGGTGAAGACGGAAGCACACAAAGATGCGAACGCGAGCGGCTGGGTTGACCTGGACAGCCGGTCAAACCTGGTGCTGGCGGCGTTGACCATCGCCTGGGTGGCATCTGCACACCACGCTGCGGTCAACTTTGGTCAATATGACTACAGCGGCTGGATGCCTAGCCACTCGCCACTGTGCAGGAGGCCTGCACCAGCCCAGGGCAGCGAGGCGTGGCAGGTGAGCAGCTGGTTGACTATTTCAAAGCACAAAATAACATGTATAATAACATGTGGCTAAGCCAGTGCCAAGTGGAACTGCCCTGCAAGTGATCTCTCGTACTGCTGTGATGCGCCGTCATAAACTCCCGCCTGCTGCTTGCTCTGCTGCTAATGCAGAAGCTGGCTGCGAAGGGCGTCAGCAGCAGTGAGATGTTCACGTACATCTCACCCCCCGCCACTGCCACCAAGGTCATGAGCACGGTCAAGCTGCTGAGCGCTCACGCGCAGGATGAGCAGTACCTCTCCACAGATGCACAGGACTGGCTGCCTCTGGTAAGCTTTTGCTTGTCTGAAAGCCACAGCAACGCATGACACTTGATGACGATGAAGTGCGGGGCAAGGGGTGACTGTGCAGCTAAGTGAAGCAGACCAAAAAAGCGCTGCGCATAGGACAGCACTCGCACTCCATTGCTGAACAGCAACACGCGTATGTTACCTCTGCCTTCCTTTGCAGGAGTCTGACGAGCGCGTCAAGGCAGTCTTCGAAGCATTTGTGGCACAGATTACCAAGGAGGTCGCACCAGAGATTGAGCGCCGCAACGCTGACCCTGCCAACATCAGCCGCAACCCGGCATCTCAGGGCATGGCCTACACGCTGCTGTACCCCTCTTCAGGCCCTGGTGTGACCATGCAGGGCGTGCCATACAGCATCAGCATCTGAGCGGCTTGCGGCAGCATGGGAGCGGCTTGCAGGAACGTTGGTTTGCAGGGCTTTCCTGCAAGCATGCGTGTTTGCAACAGCGTGTGAGCGGCGTGCAGGACATGCTTGGGGCGTCCCTGCAGGCAGCTCCCTACATGCAGCGTGCACGTCTGCTGGTTTTTGTGAATACTGTTGGCAAGGTTGGTGCGTGTATGTACATGTGCTCTGTAGCATCCGCATCTGAGCGGCTTGCAGGGTGTGCTTGGGTCGTCCGTTCAGGCACCTACCTATATGCACAGGGTGCACGCCTGCTGGTTTTGGTGAAGAATGTCAGCAAGGGTGTTTGTGAGCTCTGCAGTATCAGCATCTGAGCGGCTTGCAGGAAACATCTTCAAGCACGGACCTGCGTGCAGGCTGCTTTTGCCCAAGCTGATGCAGAGCTGGTTGTTCACAGGCAAGAGGGGAGCTGTTGGCCGTTGAGTAGAATGAGAGATGGTGCATGGTGTTCGCAGTATCAAGTTGCGCCAATCAGACGGGGTGCTTGATGATTCTTTACAGCACATTTTGGTTGTCTCGCGTGATCGTTACACACGGCTGTATGTTTTTTAGTCTTCTGCATCATGTTTCTGGGTGGTTTCACGGACGCAAGTGCATGCGTCATGATAAGTGATCATTCTGTGTCTTAGCAGCACAAGATCGTGCAGCACACACAAGGCATGCTGTGGTGGGTTTGCTGCAAGTGTTTCAACGGCGGTGATTGCAGGTGATATTGTACCTTTTACTGGGGATGAAGTACGTGGTGATGTGAAGCAGAATATCATAATCTGTTGTGAGCTATGCTTACAGTGCAGAGGTGTGCGGTGCTGCCCAGTTTGTTTTTCAACTGGGGCGGTACAAAGGAATCAATGGTGCAGGCTGTAAAAAGAGAGTTTGCATTTTACTACATGTGAGCAGGTTGTGGCTGCTTTGTGTCGTATTGTGCAGCGCGTGTTGCTTATCATGCGGCGCATGGGAGCCTGGCTAATATTGAGGCAGGCTTGGGCGATACTGGGTGTGGGTTTCCAGGCACGAGATGGGTGTGGTGGTGGAGCAGGGCCATACAATGCAGCCGGAATTTTGGCCCTTGGAAGATGCAGGCAGCGACTGTGATCAGCAACATGGTGCGAATCCATTGCATCAGCTTTACAATTGCCACTTGGCAGAGTGTGAGTAGTATGTTACATGGTGATGGTGTGAGCTGATATGTCATGACATCTGGGTGTTTCTGAAGATGACAGCCAGCAGAGAACGGTTTCTGCTCATCAAACAAGAGAACGGTTTCTGCTCATCCAACATGATGAATGGGATGGTCAGTGGTCGATCCTTTCGCTTTTGCAGTGCAGGCCTTTGCAGTATCATACTCTGGGAGTGCGAGCTGAAATGACGTATATGTGTGGTGTTGCGGCACGCTTGGCGCATGCCGGGCCCCAGCAGCACGGTGCTGCTGAAGTCACAGTTGGCATTGAAGTTCTGCCTATTGCATAACAATCAGCTTATTGACTTGAGTCAAGGTTGCTTCAGGCCAGCTACAGCAGTTGCTGGAGCCGATGCAAGCACATGGGGAGCTTACTGTCCTCTGTACCACCACAATCTCCACGTAGCACAATACAGCCCATGTGATCATATTGTATTGCTTGCTGCTGTAGTACATTGGTGCAACGTACAGTTCAACTGGTGTGGCTGCGTTTGGCTGATTCTGCGGCGATCTGAGCCTGTGCTTGTTCTCGGCTGTCATGTGATGACGAGGCGTGGCCGGATGCAGCAAAGCGCCACAACAACTACATGAAGACAGCATTGCGGTTGGGCAATCGGGTCTGCTTGGAGGCGCCTATGGGCCAGAAGATGATGCATGCGAGCCCTTGCTGCTGCGGCTGGCAAGTGCTGTTATGACTTGGCTGGTATAGTTGTGACTGCCGGTGTAAGCAGATGAGTTTCTGCAGTGACACGATGTAAGCAGATGAGTTTCTTGCAGCATCATGGGACGAGTTGCCAACATTGTTCTGCCGTCCCTGCAACTCTGCATACTGCCAACACCCACTGGGTGTTCACTGTGTGCAGCTCAAAAATTGCCACCGCCAGCAGCGCCCCCTGTCCGACAGCATGGCCCTGTTCAATTTTTGTTTGTTACCAGGGGGGACGAAATCCTACTGGCTAGTCACACGCAACAGTCAGGCGAACCTGACTGGAGGGGACACAAAGGCGATGCCTCCACCAGCAAGACACGTCTAAACACCCCTATACAGGAGGCGGAACAAAAAATAAGCAGAGGAGTTGAGCCCCCACACCCCCTTGGTGTGCTACAGCTCAATTGCATGCTGCACACACCCGACCAACACTCAGTGCCAGCCGCCCCGCATGCCCAACATGCCGGATCGTCCATGATGGTGCTGCTGTCGGTTTTCTTCTAGAAGACCTGCCCGTCCAGATTTGCTGTGTCAGTCACCTCAGCTGCGTGGGTAAACAATTTTGGGCTTCACACCCCAGATTTGCCAACTTGGTTCGCTGTGCAGGTGGCATGTACGGCTGCTGACTCAGCGGTGCCACCGCAGTGCCACACACGGCATGCGGCATGCACTGTTAAGCTAAGTCACTGATCTGTGTGTGAAGTGGACAGCTGCAATGTGCAGCCAATGACCTGGTGTGTCGAGGTAGCCACCTGCCAGGCCTACCGAGGCGCAGTAGTTCTGTTCATTGAGCATGCATGCACTGCTCAGTACTGGGCGCTGCAGCGAACAGCTGTTACACTTTGACGGCTGTCACTCGGGCTACAAAAAGTTGAAACGCGTTATAAAGTACACCACGCCATCGCCCATTCTCTGCTCACGTGCAGTTACACCCCAGATTACGCTCGGAGAACCCTGAGTTGAAAGTGACTTGAGCGACAGGTGGGCGCTGTTTGGATTGAATCGCCGTTCCAAATTGAATTTGTTTAAGATGAGTTCATCAAATTCACCGATGACCTGCTGTTGTTGACAACAAGGCAGAAACGCCCAAAGCAATGTGGGCACAGCTCAACACCGAAATGGATTTGTACTTTGGCAGTGCGTAATAGCTATAAGATTGTCAACATGAATGGGATGCGGAACAGCTGGAACGCCTATCACGACCAGGACGCTGCAAGCAGCAGTGATGAAGAGGCAAGGGCACGGTTGATTTTGATGCACTTGCACATCTGGAGGCATATAGACGGCGTGAATTTTGTAATTAGCAGCGTGCATGGCTGCCTGCCTGGCTTGTGCGGCAACAGCTGTTTGGGGAGCAACTGCTGGTGTACCTGCCTGCGTTGCAAACATTGCCATGTGCTGTTCCGTGCCTGCAGCTGCCTGTCAAGGGCAAAAGTACTTTCAAAGAACGCTCAGCAGCAGTTGGCAGGGAGGCTGCACTACAGAAGCAGCTGCAGGAGGCTGCTCGTGACCGCCAGGTGCAGCAGCTGCTGTGTCTAAAGTTGCAAGATGCAGCTGCTTGCCAATAGCATGCCAGTAAAGTATAATAACAGAGTGCCAGTGACAGATGCAGCAGAGAGTGCAGTTGCAGCAGCAGCCCTGCAGTCGGTGCATTGCGCCTAGGTGGTACCTGCTGCAGGATACCTTGGTCCTGCGTGGATCAGGCACTTAAATTCAAGCCTGTCTAGCATGCAGCTGATGCACACAGCAAGCCTAGGAGCAGGCATTGTTGTGTTAACGGTTTTGCATCAGTGGCATCATTTCTATCGCTACCTATATGCGGTGTGCCGGCACTTGCACTGGTTCATTCTCTGCTCACCAAGCGAAGCAGCAATACACACATCATAGTAGCCTGAATGGCCCACATCCTACTCAGTCCTGCAGACTTGTGTCCTTCATGCTTGCAGGACCTTGCCAAGAGATATGAGGCAAAGGATCAGAAGTGCAATGAGCTGCGTGACAAGCTCAAGGTCACTAAAGCAGCGCTGTCCAGCAAGGAGCGAGAGCTTGACATGGCTCAGCGGCTGCTGCAAAAGCTGGGACAGGAGAAGGGGCAGCTGAGGGTGCGTGTGCAATGAGCCATTGTACAGCAGCTGGCCTAGAACGCAGCAGCAGAGGACACGCAGCTAGCATTGATTCCAGCCGGCGGTAGCACAGACGGCGGTGCAGCACGCGCACGTTGTGGCCCCAGCATGCTAAGGGTTGGCAGCAGCAGATGCCAATACTGGTACCTTAGGGACCGTTCAACAGGCGGGTGCAGATACCCACATTGGAAGTAAGCTGCATTCATGCCACCTGGTGACGCTTGGCTTGCTGAAGTTCACATCGCAGGCGCAGTCACACTTCGCTCACACCTGTGTACACCCAAATCTTGCATGTTACGCAGGATGAGGTTGCTGAGAGCAAGGTGTACACGCGCAAGCTCGAGGCCCGCTTGGATGAGCTGAAGGGGCAAGCAGACCTCAGCAGCAAGCTGCAGGTTGCCAAAGGCAAGGTGCGGCATGCCTTGCAGTTGCAGCTGCTGTGCTTGCTGCTCAAGTCATTACTACGGCTACAACATCTGCATGCAGGAGTTGCGAGCCACTGTGTGCACACGGCCGACTGCGCAGCTTTGCAGTGCAGCGGTTGCTGCAGATGTGTCACGTGTCTTGCTCGCTGCACCTGGCCTGGTTGCTCGCTGTTGTTCAACATGCAGAATGACAGTATGATACTGTTGTTGTCCTGTGCGTTGCAGGCTCACGATCTGCAGCAACAGCTTGTGACAGCGACAGCTGAGCTGGAAGCTGCTAGGCAGGTGGTGCAGCAGCGGGACAAAGAAGTGGACCGTCTGAACAGGTGAGCTGCGGGTCTGCTGCAACAGGCAGCAACAGTTAGCAGCAGCAGCAGCAGCAGCAGCAAAAGTGGCATCATGGCAATTGGGCTAGCAGGGGTGATCTGTTGGTGTACGGCCGCTGTTGCAGCAGCGGCAGAGCCAAACCCCAGCCGGCATTGCAGCACGTACTCACCCACAACAACGCAGCGGCTGCTGGCTACACCGCAAGTGCGCCTTTTCTCGTATCTCTGCAATGCTGGCAGCAGTGGGCGACTGTGTAGCACTTGACGGACTGTATCTTTGGTGTTGATTGCTGCTGAATGATGTTTCTGTGTTGTCCAGGGCGCTGGACATCCGCGCCTCTGAGCTCAGCCAGGAGGCTGGCGGCGCAGACATCCCTGCACAGCTGCTGCACTCGCTGGCAGGTGCGGCAGCAGCACGACAGAGTGCTTCTGAACGACGTCGTCGAGGCACAGCAGCATCTGCCTTTGTTGTGTGTGCAGCACTTGCTTTTGCTTGCTGCGGCATAAAGCAACAGCACCGCGCCCGCCCCTGCACAATCTTGAGTTGCGACTGCTTAGCTGCTGCTGCTTTTGCTGCTGCTGCTGCTGAACCTGGTCGCAGAGAGCCGTGAGGAGTCCCTGGCGCTGGCAAAGCAGCTGGCAGCAGCCAAGTCAGACGTGCACAAGCTGCGCGCGTCTGCTGCGCGCCTGAACTCGCGCGTTGAGGCAGCCGAGCTGATGCGGGCTGATGCAGAGGTGGCTGCGGAGCAGCTGCGGCAGCGCCTGGAGCGCCTGGTGGGCAGCTCGCAGGAGGTGACCAAGCAGCGCTGCGACATGGCTCAGGTGGGTTGAAACAGCTGAGGTTGGGATGAAGCCAGCTGCTGTTGCGCAACTGCCTGATATTGCAGCCGTGCGCACTGCACAGTAGTGGACCACAGCAAGTGGCAGCTGCAGGCTCGTGCTATGTGCTGCTGCTCTGTCTATGACGTTGCTGAATGCACGCTGTACAGCTCAGGCATGCAGCAGCCGCACCACGCTGATGCATGCGGCCCCTGCCTCCCTTATTGCAGCAGCATCATACACACTATAGCCTGCTTCTGTGCCGTTCCTGCTGCTTCATCGCTGCTGTGGGTGGTGCTGTGCAGCTGCTGGTTGCTGCGCGCTCTGAGGCTGAGGGCTACAAGAGTGAGCGTGATGAGCTGGCGGAGGTGGTGCTGGAGATGCAGGAGGAATGTGAGGCGCTGAAAGCGGAGCGGGAGGAGAGCCGCACGTGAGTGCAGAGTCAGCAGGTGTTTGCAGGAGCAGTGAATGCTTGCAGCACTATGACAGCCAGCAGCGTGCTATGTCAGTGGTTGTGTGACTCTGCCTGCTGTGGATGTGTGTTGCAAGTACCGGTTGTTGCATGTATGAGGAAAGCTGCTGATCCTGGATAACCCATCTGTGAGCATAATGGGATAGTCTCAGTACGTGTCTGTGGCACTTGCATCATTGCTCCTGTGCTTACCCTTCTTCGACTGCGCTCTGCATTGCCCACACGTCACACCTGCGGCAGGCGTGGCCATGAAGCAGTGGCAGCTGCTGCTGATGAGGCAGTGCAGCACATTGCCAGCAGCCGTGCAGTAGCGGAGGAGCTGCGGGCACAGCAGGCGCAGCGTGAGGCTGAGCTCAGCCAGCACTGCAGCCACCTGCAGCGCCAAGCAGAGCAGATGCAGGACGCGCTGCAGCAGCAGCTCGAGGCGGCACAGCAGCAGGCAGCGGCAAGGCAGCAGCAGATTTTGGTGAGAGGCAGGGCTGTGTGCGCGAAGACACTTGGAATTGTCTTTTTCTGGTGATCATGCTGCATGTTATGTGTGTGCGAGCCACAGGGCCTGCACTACCAGCGTATGCAGCGGTGCCCGCTTGAAGGATGCGGTCGTTGAGAAGTTGCGCCTGATGCAGCTGTCATATGCTGCCAGCAGACCTCGCTTTCTTTCATGACTGAAGCGGTGTGTCTGGTGTTGCTTGCGCAGGTGCTCGAGTCGCAGATGCAGACGCGGAGGCAGCGTGAGCTGGAGCTGGAGCGGCAGGTGGCAGCGTTGCAGGCACAGGCAGACAAGCTGGGTGGGGTAGCCAGCAGTGCGGAGGCTGCTGCATGTAGGACCGGCCACCTGCAGCAGCAGGTGCGTGCAAGGTGGTTGTTGGAACAGCAAAGCGCAGGGTGTCAGCCTGCAGCATCGACCGTTGGTTGAAATTTGCTGCAGTGCAGTCAGTGCCTCACTGCGTGCTGCTGCAGGCAGATGGTGCCAACACCCCTTGCCAGACGCAGCAGCTGCTGGACAAGCGTCCAGCTGCCTGCCCTCGTTCAGTTGTAATCATTGGCCCCTCATATGCTGTCTTCTTCTTCTTCTTCTGCTGCTGCTGCTGCCGCTGCTGCTGCTGCTGCCAGGTCATCCGCCTGGAGGCCAGCCTGCGCGTGGCAGATGTTGAGCGGCAGCAGATGGAGCAGCGCCTGCAGCAGCTGGGCGATGACGCTGCGGCAGCGCAGCAGGAGGCTGCACGGGAGATGGATGGGCTGCGCGTGCAGCTGGCAGCCAAGGAGGCTGCACACAGGTGTGGCTGCTGCTGTTTGTCCTGTAGCTGTGCGGCTGCAGGTAGTGAGCCTATCAGCTGCTGTTAATATTCATATGAATTGTCAGATACAAGGTGTACTGTTGCTTCAGGCACCTGCGTTCAAGTTGTGCATACATGGCGTGCGGCTGAGTACTCCGGTTTCACAGCAAAGGTCGTTGGGCCATGTGCCTCTCTGCACGACGGTGTTTTTCCAACTGCGAGTAACCTGTGTTGTTCTTTGTGCTGCAGGTGTGCCATGGAGGACGTTGCTGAGCTGCAAAAGCAGCTGAAGCAGCTTTCTGAGCAGCTGGACAAGACTTCAAGCTCCAAGGTGGGCAGGAAAGGTGCAGCACAGTCAACAGCGCAAGGTTTACATCTGACAGCCACTCCGTGGTGTCGGCAACCACACAGTGCTTGAGTGCTGCTTTCGGCAGTGTTGCTTGTCCGCATTTAATGCTTGCAAGCTATCTGGCAACCTGCTGGTGCTGACAGCGCACTGGTGAATTACATATCCGTACTCCTGCCCTGCTGCCCTGCAGGCCCAGCTGCAGCACAACATGCTGCACCAGATCTCCAGCATCAAAGAGAGGCTGCAGCAGGCTAGGCTGCACAGCCAGCAGCAGCTGTCGCTATCAACCAGCCCCATCTTCCCTCAGCGCCACAGGAGCAGCAGCAGCAGCATCGCCCTGCGCAGCAGCAGCAAGGGCGCAGCTGGGCTGACGAGCAGCCATGCGTATGAGGCATTGCAGCAGCCGCAGCACTGCCAGCTGAGCGTGGGAGACACCATTGCTGCAGCTGCACTGGACACTGCAAGGGGTAGGGCCAAGGCTGGTGTTGCAGTGCGGCGCAGCTTGGGCAGCCAGCTGCGCAGTGTACCTGCTGCTACCTCTGCCAGCTCTGGCTCTGGCGCCGCACCAGCAGGTGCTCAGCAGCAGCAGCAGCAGCAACAGCAGCAGAGGCGTGCGCGGCACAGCATTGGCAGCATCGGCAGCACCGGCACGTCGCCTTGGACGCAACAGCAGCAGCCGTCGCTGCTGCTGGCACAGGCGCGGTCCGGCAGCACTGGCAGAGCCTTCGATGAGCGGCAGCAGCAGCAGCATGACAGGCACCATGCTGCTGGCAGGGCAGTGGAGTACAATCCAGGTCCGCCAGCACAGGACTCTATACTAGGCCTGCAGCGGGAGCTGGCAGAGCTGCGCTACTCAGCCAGCGGCAATACGCAATCCACAGATGCTCATCAGCATGGAGCCAGGGGCACCCACAGGAGCCCTGCTAATGCTGCTGCAGACGCAGCACATCGCTGCAGCAGCAGCACCACCAGTGCTGGCGGCTACGGCGAGCCAGAGCGGCACGAATCTGGGGATCAGGATCAGGAGGTGGGCTATGGCGTGCGCAGTGCAGCTGCAGCGCAGCTGGTGCCGCGGCAAGACGGCTACGCTGGCAGTGCAGGCAAAAGTGGCGGGGGCGGCGGTGGTGGTGTTGTGTCAGGCAGCGCGAGCATGCGGTCTTCGAGGCAGCGCGAGGGCGGCATGCAGCACAGTGCCGGAGGGCTGGCTGATGAGCTGGGCAGGGAGGACGGCAGCATTGACTGGCACAGCATCCTGCGGGCAGCTGAGATCCCTGGCGGCCGCGCCGCTGCGGGGCTTTCGCAGCAGCAGCAGCAGCAGCAGGCAGCGCGCGGCGCTGTTGCTGCTGCTGTTGCTGAGCGGGAGCGCAGCCGCAGCTGCAGCCCGCGCCCGCCGTATTCGGCGCTGCACTCGCCGACAGCAGCAGATGGGCGGGGAAGGCTGGCTGGCAGCGCCCCGTGCAGCCCGACCGGGAGGCAGGGTGGCACTGTGGCTGCGATGGCCGCTGCATTTGAGGCGGCGATGGTGCCGACAGAAGACGGTGCGCGCGGGGCAGGGTCACCAATACATGGGAGCAGGGCGTCACATCACAAAGGAGACGAGCAGCAGCAGCAGCAAAGGTGGCAGGAGGAAGGTGCTGCAGATAGGGCTGCTGTCGATGCACGGCGCAGCATGAGTTCGCCAGCTGGTGTGGCAGAAGGCCGCAGCAAAGGCGCAGCTTGCTGGCAAGGCATGAGCAGTGCCGGCAGCGAGCAGGATGGCGCAGCAGCAGCTGCTGCTGCTGCCAGGGCCCTGCGCAGCAGCTGCAGCTGGCTGCAGCCGTCAGAGCCTTACTCGCCATCTGTGCTGCCTGCACCACCAAAGCAGGTGAAGTCCAGCCGTGTGGGTGTGGCGGCAGTTGGGTCAGGCGGCGGGGATAGCAGCGCAGGCGGCTGTGGTGCTGCTGCCGCAGCTGGCGGCAGCCACAGCCAAGCGGCGGAGTATGCAGATCCGTACTCGCTGCCTGTTTCTGCGGAGCACAGCGCTGTGTCACTGGGTGAGCAGTTCCATGGCAGCAGCGGGGGTGGGGTGGCACCAGCTGCTGGCGCCAGCAGATTGTGGGCAAGCATGAGCAACAGCTGGCAGCAGCAGCAGCAGCGCAGCTCTGCAGGCGGCGGCTTGCCTGACCCCCAGCAGCGGCAGCAGCAGCAGCAGGCTAGCCGCCGCAGCAGCGTGCCCTCCACCACCCCCAAGCAGCAGCAGCAGGCGCTGCTGGCAAGGTGTGGTGCAGCGCAGCAGGAGCGGCCTGCAGGAGCAGCAGGCGTGGTGGAGCCGTTAGATCTGAGCAGGCATGCCAGCAGCATCTTGCAGGAGGGGTGTGGCGCGTGGGAGGTCACGTTTGACTCAGACAGCCCAACAGCAGAGGAGGGCAGGGGCAGCCGACGCAACAGCAGCGGCAGCGAGCGGAGTGAGGCGCGCGCTTCTGCTGCTGCTGGTCAAGATGGGCAGGGCAGCCGGCGCAGCATGCAGGGCAGGGACGGGAGCGGCACATCCGCTGGCGGCAGCGCGAGCGCTGCGCATGCGCTGCCCCCAAACTCACGCAGCAGCACTGGCGGCCGCACCAGCAATAGCAGCAGCCGCCTTGAAGCATCAAAGGCAGCCCTGCGAGACCTGTCGAGCCGCAGCAGGCACAACAGCAGCAGCAGCCAGGCCGACAGGTCCCACACAGCGTCCCAGCAGCAGCAGCAGCAATATGCTGCTGCAGGGCCAGAGGACAGCGACAGTGACGATGGTGCTGGCAGCCGCCGCAAAAGCAGCAGCTGGCTTGGTGTCCGCCGTGACCCCGCTGCTGCTGCTGCTGCTGCCGTTGCTGCTGGGCCGTCGCTGCTGTCTCCGCCTTCCACGCGCAAGGTGCATGCTGCGCCCGTGTCGCGGTCTATGGGCATGCAGCCGATGCGCATGCAAGGGCTGGATGAAGCAGGAGAGCAAGGTGCGTGGGATCTTGTCAGTATATGTTGCGCCACACGGTAGCAGGTGATGCAGACTGTTGTGCTGACTCAGCTTCTGCTGGGAGGTAGCCACAGCTCACGCACATGGCATGTTACAGGCCTGGGGTGCTGTTTGATATCGTTGCAACAAACACAGTGGTGCAGCAGCACTTCTTGCACCTTGAGTGGTTGCAGCAGGCTCAGGTGCGGCTGGCAGCAGCAGATGGGCAGTCATGCACAGGACTGGTTACTCCCCTCTCAGCTGGCTTGATTGCAGTATAACTTGCAACTACCGTGGCGCTTGTTGATCTGCTCAATGCTCTGCTCTGCTTGGCCCGTCGCAGATGACAACTCCTACGGCATGCACCCAGGCAGCTCAGCAGGGCGCTTGGCAGCACCACAGCAGCAGCAGCGGGAGCGGGAGCGCACTCGCAGCCAGTCTGGCGGGTCCAGCAAGCTGCAGCATGACCCCAGCCTGTCTTCCTTCCTGTCTCAGCCGCCAGCTGCTGCTGGCGACAACAGCGCAGATGGGCTGCATGCATACGGCGGCAGCAGCAGCAGGCAGGGCGCACTGCACAGCCTCACCAAGCTGCAGCAACAGCAACAGCGGTCCGGCGAGCAGCAGGGCATCAGGAGCAGGGGCAGTTTCGAGTCCTGGCAGCAGCACGAGCAGCAGCAGCAGCAGCAGCGGCCGGCGTCTGTGATGAGCGATGGCGCAGGCAGCAGGTCTGCACTTGAGGAGCTTTTGGAGAAGCTCAATGAGGGGCAGCCCTCACTGCAGGACCTGGCACAGCTGGAGGGGCTGCTCTGAGAACTGCCACAGTGCAACAGCTTTGCTGGACTGGCACAGCTGCAGGGGCTGCTGTGGGCACAGCAAACAACAGTGTACAGGACGCGGCGGCTTAGCTGGAGGGGCTGCTGTGAGCACTGCTGTAACAGCTGCGCAGGTGCTGGCTGGTGGGAGAGGCATCTTGGGGCTGCATGGACGAGTGTTCAGCTCGTCTGCTGCAGGTGTGCTGCCCCCAGCACCTGTGTGTGATGCTGCGAGCGCGCCAGCTGGCATGAGCTGCAGCTGCTGGCCGCAGCTGCTGCGCGTGAGGTATATGATTATACCTCTAGGGGTGTGTAGGGTTTGTCGCTCTGTTGCTGTGCCTAGGACCTGTGTGGGGACCTGCAGTGCAGCTGCGCCTGCCATCGTGCGTGCAGCACGTTTGGAGCGAGCATAGATCTGGTACACGGGTGAGAAAATCCGCTGCTCCGGGGTGCCATGACATGGTTGATAGATTTCATCGTAGGAGGCAGACAGAGGTTGCCTGTTCTGCATATGCATGCCTGGTGATCATTTTTATCACAGTGCGTGCTGTGGTGTTCATCGAGCAGCCAACTGTGGCATGAACACAATTGATGGTAGTGCGTGGTTACGTGGCGGCCTTGGCACACCTGTTCCATTACCCACAATGATTAAGCACCGCATTGTGCCAGAGGTGCTGGTTGATTGGATCGGGGGCGCTTTACTCAAGTACTAATTTGATATGGTTACTGTGGTGTTGCATTGTGTGCTTACTGGTTGAACAGCAAGAATCACTGCATCAGCAGCAGCTGCTGCTGCTGCATGTGACTTTTAAAAATAGCATCAGCATCCATCAGGCAGTGGAAGCATACCACAGCGCCCTGTCACGAGCAGGCACAATTAAGTGCTGCTGTGTGTGCTGTACCAAGTGCTGCGTAGCCTACAGGGGGCGGGGCGGGGGGCGGTTGTCACATCAGTTGTCTGACATGTTTGTCTGCTCACCCTGGCTTGCCAGGCTATGCCAGATGCAGGCACATTGCCTATGGTGACCTGCAATGCCTGCATGGGTGACGTTTGATTGCGCAGATGCGAGCCTTGCGTGCGTGCCAGCCGGCAGGCTGCAGCTGTTGCTACAATTAGTAAAAGGGCAAAATGCAGAAACACTGGTAGCAACGGGGTGCCTGGTCATGAACTGCCCCCAGCCTCAACACACATTGCTAGCCCTGCTTTGTGGGCACTACTGTTGGGCCGCTGCCGCAGGTGGCGTTGTGCTCGTGTGAGGCTGTTGCAGCCCTAGAGGCACAAATGCATGCTTGGTTGGTGTAGTGTTACATGTAGTACATGCTTGGGTGCACAAACACGCAACGTGTTGAGTGTGGTGACTGTTGCGTCAGGGTGACAAGGGTGGCGTAGTGATGCAGTCCTGCCTGTTGGTTGCTGCCTTGGAAATGGAGCTGCAGGCCACTGCAGGCCGCTTGCGCCAGCGTACATGTGTGGACTCGCCAAAGGTTCTTACTGCAGGTGCAGGCAGCGCAAAAGCTTGCAGGCAGGCTGCCCGTGGCTGCAGCAGTAGCATGCCAGTGCTCCTGCAGGAGCTGGGGTTGTGGTTCAGACCAACAGAACCCAGGCTGCATGCTGTGCTGCATTGGGACGCTGAGCTGCCAGCTGACTCAGTGACTCAGTTGAGCTGCAATGGAGGTGTGAAGTTGTGTTGTTCTGGCGTGTGCTGTTACTGCCAATAACATGATCTGATTTGGGGTAAGATCATCCTGCAACAGTTACCTAGCTTACCTGAGATGTGCAGTGCTGCCAGCAGCAGCCAGGCTGGTAGCAGCCTGAGGCCTGCTGGGCTGTAAAAGGACATAGTATGCGTGTACAGTATATGGCCTCTTGACTCCTGAAAACCAAGGTACATGCATAACAGCACACCTTCAAACAATGCTGGACCAGGAGATCGTCGCTCACAGTCTCCTGATGCTGCGAGTGCCACTGCAACTTGCACTGGGTTGAACCCAGTGGGCCACTCGGCTGCCAGCGGCTACAGGTTGTCGTGCACATGCCGCACAAAATGGCATGGGAACTGTTTTGTGCCAGTAGAATCGGCTAATTTGGAAGCCCTGAAACCACATTCCACCCACCGCAAGGTGCCAACGACAAGCTGCTGGGCAGGTGGGACACAGACTGTGAGAGGTGTTCTGGGGGGAGGGCCCTCCTGGCAGAGCTGCTGCCCAGGTTGGCCTCAGAAGTAGGGGCTTCCTGGCCACCCAGCTGTGTTCGTAATGCATTCAGATATGCGCGGTAAGACTTTAAATATTTTCGTTGTTACGAACACGCTTGCCATGGCTGTGGTTGAGCAGTTTTAGCAGTCCATCTGGTGCAGCAAGCTTGCTATGAGATACGTATCTTTCGGTCCAATCGCACCCTCAAAGTTGCGGAAAGGAGCACGTTAGGATTAATGTGATGCGTTGCGAAAGCATTGGTCTTGCTGCTCAGGTTGACAGACTGCGGTCCAGTCCTTGGCAGTCCTTGGTCGGAGTTTACTATTTGGCACACACACCGCCACATGCCCAGTCCTTGCAAACCGTCAACGCATAAGGACTAAACTTGACGTGTGAAAAGCGTACATATGCAAGACAGCACTGTGATCAGCTCGCGTTTGTGTTCATGCGGCAGGCCTTGACAGGCCTCGCTGCTGTATTCAAACAGTCTGCTAACCTCAACATGATAGCCTGGCGCTGGGCCGCCTACACTGCAGCGTTGCTCCTCCTGACTACCGTCAGCTCTGCAGAGGGCGCTGCCACCGCAGGCACAGATCGGAACAACTGCACAACTCTTCATAAAGCTTGCACTAGGTGCCAGACCGTCAGCGCCTACATAGGGGGCTCGCTCGTGACGAGGAAAGTATGCCGGGCGTGCAACACCCAGCAGGGCTGGACGCTGGCTGGACAGGGCAGCAGCATGACGTGTGGTGAGCATATGTTGTTTGTATTTTCGGAGGGTTTTGTGTCGGCAATCCGCAAGCAGCTGCAGCAGCAGCAGCAGCAGCAGCAGCAGCAGCAGCAGCAGCTGCGGTGGGGTAGGCGGCAGCAGGGCATCACCCACCCCTGGGGTGCGCTTTGGATGATGAACATGCAGCAGCCATCGTCAGCCACATGCGGCCTCACCAGCTATCCTGCAAGCATGTGTTATTCAATCATTTCCTCGGCATCAGTCTCCTAGTTTTGCATCACCGCCAGCTGCAATCCATTGCGTCACATGCACACAGCGTTGCACTGCAGCACAAGCAGGTGTCTTGCCACGCTGCTTGACACATCACCTGCAAACTCTTCAAATATTGCCCGCCGCTGCTTACTTTTTTTAACCTCCATTTCCCATCCTCACCCCTGCAGCTTGCAGCTCAGGCCGCTTTGCAAGCGACGGCGCCTGCAGCATCTGCACCAAAGGAATGGTGTGCCTTGGCGGCAATGCACCCCCTAGCAGCTGCCCCATAGGCCTCGCAACAGTTATGACTGGTGCCCGCTCTTTTGAGCAGTGCCTGACAACTGCCGGCTTCGGCAGGATTGTGAATAAGACAGCAGCTGGGCAGCTGCTGGTGCAGGCGCAGCCGTGCCAGGCTGGCAGTTATAACGCGGGAGGTAACAGCAGCCCGTGCCAGCGTTGCGGGTCGGGCCTGACGACTGCAGGAGAGGGAGCCAAATCGGCCAGGGACTGCGGTGAGTCAATGTGTTAAAGTAGTGTGAAAGAGTGCACTGTTTGCTGCTTTGGGGGAGGCCAGAGGCAACAAGGCAGCGCGCAGCATGCGTTAGTAGCGTCTTGAGGGTTGGGCAGCTGCTTGTGCAGGCACAGCTCTGCCAGGCAGGTTATTGCAGTTATGAAGCGGGCGGCAACAGCAGCCCCTGCCAGCGCTGCGGGTCGGGCCTGACCACTGCAGGAGAAGGAGCCAAGTCAGCCAGGGACTGCGGTGAGTTAACAAAAGTAGATGTTCGATGCCCAAGTTGAAAGACAAACAGGCGTGCATTACATACCATTGCGGTGGTGCTTCAACACGCTGTTACTACACCTTCTGATCGCTGCCGCTGCTCCTGCTGCTGATGTCATCAACTGCTCTCCTGAACTGCAGTTGCCCCAGCCGGCTCCTACATGGGTGGCGGCTCAGGCATGCGCTGCCCCACGGCACCCGCTGCTCAGCCCTGCTGGCCTCCCCTAAACCCTGCTGCCGCTGCTGCTGCTGCTGCTGCTGCTGCTGCTGCAGTTGCCCCAGCCGGCTCTTACATGGGTGGCGGCTCCGGCCTGCGCTGCCCCCGCGGCACCTACACACCCGCCTTCAACGACGCACCCGCATGCACCCCCTGCCGCAATGGGCTCACCACTGCAAATGAGGGCAGCAGTGCATCGTCAGCATGCAGGCTTGCAAAGGCAGGGTTTTATGTAACGGAGGTTCAGCTGCCAAATAACATAGCTGGCGAGCAGCTGCCGAGCGACGTGCCAGCAGTGCCAGAACCAAACGCAGTACAGGCAGCAGCAGCAGCAGCAGCAGCGGCAGCAGGCGATGCTAATGGCACATACACTGAGTATGTGGCAGTGCCCTGTCCTGTTGGGACCTATCAGGACAAGGAATCAGAAGCCACCAGCTGCACTCCGTGCCCCAATGGCCTAACAACTCGGGAGCCTGGGGCCGATGGTGTTGTGTTGTGTTTGGCACCGCCAGGCGTGCAGCTGCTGAATGGGGCGGAGAATGTAACCGACTGCCCTGTGGGCAGCTACAAGGAGGGCTGGAACCTGAACCCCTGCATCAGCGTGAGTGGACGCTGCTGACTCAGCATTTGTAGCTGATTATGTGTTATTAAAGTGCCATGATGGATGAAGCATGGTTCCCTGCGCAGTGTTTGACTGCCTACCTGCATGACCGGTGTTGTGCGTTGAGTGGGGGCTTTTTAAAAGCGGTGGCCCTTACAACATACTTATCTCGCTCTGTGTGCTGCTGCTGCTGCTGCTGCCTGCAGTGTGGCGAGGGCCTTCTGACAGAGTCCACAGGCGCAGTCGCACTGGATGCCTGCTTCGTACCTGCCGGCTGGGGCATTGAAATCAACACAATCACAAAAGTCCGCAGTGCAGTGATGTGTGTCTTAAACACCTACGGCCAAAGCAGCGCCTCATATGACCTGCTCACTACTCGCTGCATCCCTTGCCCGGAAGGCACTGCAACAGCTGACATACAGAGTGGCGTCACCGCGGCGGCCGGTTACACCAGCAGCCAGGCGTGCATGCCTCTGCCGGGCTGGGGTTACACAGCAGCAGGGGCAGTTGAGAAATGCATGGTGGGCAGCTGGAGTGCCGGCGGGCAGCAGCGGGTGTGCCGGGCGTGCGCGGCGATGTACACCACAGCAGCAGAGGGAGCTGTGTCGTCCAACGAATGTTGGGTGGAAGCCGGATGGTGAGTTGCTGTGCTGCATTTGAAGTAGGCTTGTATTTAAGAAGCTGTTTGATGCAATGCTCTGTGCTGTGTCATCCAGCGAGTGCTGGGTGGAAGGCGGCTGGTGAGCTGCTGTGCTGGTTCGCAGGTTTTGCTTGTTTTGGGCAAACTTGGTTGATGTTATGCTCCGAGCTGTGTCGTCAAGTGAGTGCTGGGTGGAAGCCGACTGGTGAGTTGCGCGGTTGCTACGTTGCCCATATGTTGTACTCATTGTGCATGTTGTGTTTGAACTACTGCTGTTGATGAAGGGGTTGCAATCAGCAACCAAGCTTTCAAGCGAAGTGTTGACGTAAAGCTGCTGCTTGCACTCGAGCAGCAGGTGCTGGCGTGCACGCTGTGTCCTGTGTCATGCACTGTACGGCTGCTGTGTTCTGTTCTGAGCCAGTCCCTCACAACGTCTCTTGTGCTGTACTGTGCTGCACTCTGCTGCACTCTGCTGTGTTGCATCCTGCTGCCTGCAGGGCTGTGCAGGGCTCTCGGGGGCTGCCCCGGCCTTGCAGCATCTGTGTTGTGTAATCAGCTGTGTGTGACATACTGCCTTTTGCTGCCCTGTGCTGTGTTCTGCTGTTTGCAGGGCTGTGCAGGGCTCTCGGGGGCTGCCCCAGCCTTGCAGCCAAGGCCTGCCAAGGACATGCTGCCCATCAATAACACGTGGCCTGTAAGTGACATGTTGCTTTGTGCTGCCCTGTGCTGTGTTCTGCTGCCTGCAGGGCTGTGCAGGGCTCTCGGGGGCTGCCCCAGCCTTGCAGCCAAGGCAGCTTCTCTGTTGGGGGATCAGCAGGGGCCCCCGGCGGCTCCTGTACCACCTGCCTTGAGGGCTTCACCACACAGGAGCCTGCAGCAGAGAGCGCTGACGACTGCAACAGTGCGTGGACAGTGCTGCTTGTTGCTTGTCGGGTGTTTGCGTGCTTACTTTGCTGTGACAGAGATATGGAGCAGGATATGTGTGTCGGGTGCAAGTGAAAGGCGGCTTGCTGTTTACTAGTGTGCATATTCCGGTACTGTTGACGCCGCTGCTGCAGTGCCATGCACTCCCTGTGCATTCCTGTAATACACGCGCGTCACTGCAAGCCATGCTAACTGTGCTGCTGCTGCTGCTACTGCTGCTGCTGCTGCTGCTGCTGCTGCTGCTGCTGCTGCTGCTGCTGCTGCTGTTTGACACTACTTCAGTCTGCAGCCCTGGCTATGGCGGCGCTCAGTGCCAGCCATGCGGCTATGGAACATACTCCTTTGGCGGCTCAACAGACGCTTGCAGGAATTGCGGAGCAGGCCAAACAAGCGCCCGTGGCGCCGATTCCAGCTTGCAGTGTGTGGTAGTGTGGCCGCAGGACAGGGACAGCTACACCACACACGTTCACATCAGCAATGAAAGCGCGTGGACAGATATGGCAGCAGGCGATGCTACAGAGCAAGCTTGCAGGGCGCAGTGCGGGGCCGGCTGCATCATGTATCGTTATAATGCGGGTGACAAGAAGTGTCAGGTGCTTCTGGAGCTGACAGCTGGCTCGTCAGGGTTTAGCAGCCTGGCTGCGGTAGGGCTGAAGGCCTTCTCTGGCGGCGCGGTTTTGGACTATGCGTTTTACTACGTTCCTGCAAGCCTGGATCTGGGGGTGCAGATTAAGGATGTGGGAAAAGTAACAATGGCTGACTGCTTGAAAGCTTGCAGCAGGAGTGAGGCATGTGTGTTGGTGCGTGTTGCTGGCAGCGCTAGCAGCAGCAGCAGCAGCAGCCTGGACAGCTGTGTGTTGCTGAGTGGGCAGCTTGATGCGGACTGGGTGACGTCATATCAGGTGACGCCTCAGCGGCTGCTGAGTGATGGCTTTGTTGTGGACACGCTGTGATGCAGTCACACTGGTCATGCACCGGTACCTTGTGGATACGTTGTGATGCACTTACACTGGGCATGCACCCACACCGTGTGGATACGCTGTGATGCAGTCACGAAGACATTCACATACGCTGGCTCTACAGTGAAAGACACACTGTTGCTGACAGATACAGGGGTTGCATTGGTGTCTACAGTTGAACACGCACTGTTGCAGTGTGCAGCTGCATTGCACCGTGCAGCTTTGCTTACTACTGGGCACTTGGGTACAGCCACGGCTGCCGCCTTACTCGGATGTTGTTGACTTTGGCAGCTGCTGCTGCTGCAGCAGCTTGTGACAGCTGTCGCAAGCATGTGCTGGCAGACTTGCAGCTGCGGTGATTGCAGATGTGACATGGTTTAAAGTCACATGGGAGAGGGGCGGCAGCGGGTGTCACCACCCAGCAGGGTTATGCACACAACGTATGATGCAATGTTTCATTTCATGTTCAAAATTGGGGAGTTTGCTTGCAATTACAGCCATGTATGGCTGTGGCAGAGTGCATGCCAGCATGTTGGTGCCGTTCTGTTGCAAAGTGCAAAAACAGGCGCTTCTGCAAGCACATGCATGCAGCATGGAGCAGCACACACTGCTGCTGAGCTTTTGTAAGCGGAACAGTTTGCAGGGTGCTGCATGCGGGCTGCGGCACAGGACTGTGCTACAGCAGTTGCATGACTTGGACTCCGTTGATGGTCTGCTGTGTTTGAACAGCTTTACCACCCATGCATTCGTGGCAGGGGAAGGAGAGTTGCTTCTGACGCTGAGCTGCCATGGTTTGATATTTGACCCTTCTTTTTGAGATAGAGTGCACAGTTGCATTGCATCGTTGGGCTGCATCTGCATCGTCTGCAGCACACTCTAGGCGAAGTGCATTGGGTTTGCGGCCTGCATTTGAACTTGTGCACACATGTACTGCGGTTTTGCACATGTACTGCTGATGCATTGATTGGGCCACAGCTGCTGCGTGTGCGGTGCTGTTGCGCCACATGGCGGTCGCTTCTGTTCCGTCTGTTGCGCCTTTGTGGCTTGAGTGTGCTGCTCAGAACGTTGCAAGCATTGGCATGGCTGCCAGCTAGGGTTTCATTTGGCGGTGTCAGTTGAACGGGTTGTTTTTGACTGAGCCAGCACTCTCCTGTTTGAACTTTTGAAGATGCAGGCATGTGTGCTGCGCTGGTTTCCTGCAAACACTGCATCGCAGCGATGCATGGCGGTCTGGTTTTCCTACAATGGGCAATTAAAGATGGCACATCCTGGCATGCTGACTCCCTGCTACCTTTGAAGTGCTGGCAGGCAGCTGCTTTGGTGTCGTGTTGTTGAAGTGACCGTGGGTTTTGAGCA
Organism: Tetradesmus obliquus; assembly: GCA_030272155.1. Lineage (NCBI taxonomy): Eukaryota > Viridiplantae > Chlorophyta > Chlorophyceae > Sphaeropleales > Scenedesmaceae > Tetradesmus > Tetradesmus obliquus. Next base: position 4,201,537 of record CP126196.1, on the reverse strand, counting down.
GCAGTGCGGGAGAACAGCAGCCGGCAGATCAAGCAAAGGTATTTTGCTTTTACTGTGGCTGCCTCCTTCGTATGAGGGGGGTCTTTAAACGAGGTGGTTGCATACTGGTGAGGGCTGTCTAGAAGGCAGTCCGAGGAATGGCTGTATGTGGCTTGGTAAGACAAGCAGCAGCTGCTGCTAACTGCTGCTGGTTTGCTTGAGACGTTTTGCACATTGTGCCAGAAGATTGAAGGCTGGTGACGGTCAGGCATCACCTTTTGAGCAGGATGCACGTCTGTGCCGGTCTATGGAAGGGTTTTACACATGATGCGGGGGACTGCAGGTGACAGATGGAATGAAGGCTTGCAGCAAGCCGGCAGCTGCTGTGCTGTGCCGAGCTGCATGCTGTGGACTGCTGCTGCATCTAAGGTGGCGGCTGCTTGCCATACTACGAGGAAAGGGTGCAGCTTTTTTCAGCTGAGGGCTGCAGGACTGTTCCTGCATGCATATACACATGCCTTGCATGGCAGCAATGATACAGATGATTGCGGGGGACTGCAGGAATGCTCGATAGTATGCAGCAAGGTGGCGGCTGCTGCTTTTTGGCTGCATGCTTACGTGGGTTTGCAGCTGTGTTGGCAGCTGTTGGTTGTGCATACGGTGAACTGCGGCAGAACTGACCTTGCGTGCAGGACTTGCACTTTCTGGTGTTACTTGACATTGACTGCAATTGAAATGCAGCAGCTTCTGCTGCTGCTCTGGTTGAGGTGCTGGCGCAGAGTACAGCACTGCTGCTGCCTGCAGGAAAACACAGCCGCAAAGCATGGTGATATGAGTCTGCTTTCGAGCTTGACCTTGTGGGAGGCTGGGTTTTATGCTGCAAGGAGTGTGCAGGATTTGTGAATGAATAGGCTCTACAGTTGCTGCTGTGTGGATACCGGCTGAGCCCTGCAGCTCGCGTGCTGCTGTTGAATGGTCCTCGCAGCCTTTGAGGTGTTGTTGGTGTTGCTGTGTTGGTGCGCTGTGCACATTTTGACCAGCTAATGAAACTGGGACACTTGTACACACTAGGTTGCTTGTTACCCAGCTGTGTTACAAGCGTCGCCAACTGCTGCCAATGTGTGGTGGCTTGATTTCAGGGCTGGTTTGCAGCTTAAAAGCAGCTGCCTGCAAGCGAGATCAAAAAGTAGTTTTGAATTTACCCATGATAGCCTGAATGGGCTTTTACAGCATGAACAGATGCCTTTTCACTTGCTGGCTGAGGCTGCTGGCAGTTTTTGATTTGTGGTTGAGGACCGTGTGCTTGGCTCTGTTGCTTTGTGTTGTGTTTCTCACTGTGCGTTATGCACTTGGCAAGCTGATTCATGGTGTTGCTTGCTGGCGCATTGGGCGCAACACGAAGCATATCAGGAGCCACGCTGTGCTGTATGCACTACTGCTGACAGGGATCTTGCCGTGTTCATGATGACCATCTTGTACAGCCTTGGATGCTTGTGCAGCACATGCGAAGCACAAAAAGGGAGAGGCAGGCTTCTTTCCAGGTAGCCTTCCTTGCTACTTGGGGTACCAAGTTGCACTGAGTGTGCTTTCCCAGGACGCTTTTGAAGAGCCAGGAAGATGGATTCTGGTCGGCTGTGTATGCACTGCAGTAGTGTTGGGGTCCTTGCAGTTGAGGTCTGTGCTTGCATATGCTCTCGCTTGGCCACGCTTGGTTGTGTTTGGGAATATCTGTTGCCCATTGGCGTACCAGTACCCCTGGCATATTTGCCATCTGTTTTATACAGCAGCTTGCTGTGTTTTTGCGAGGGGTCTGCCTGTTGCCAGGAAATACACATGGCTTGGTTTGCCAGAAGAGCTGGGCATGGGCTGCATTGCTGTTAGCCGATGGCCGGCGGGGTGATGGGCACATCTACAGGACTACTGTTAGTTCTGCAGTACCGCAATTCCATCATCACTAAATGAGGGTTGCCCTGCTGCTTACTGCTGTGGCTCTGTCCTTCCCCTTTTGAAAGATATCATCAGTATACAGCCACTTGCTGCCACCTAGTGGTGCAGCAGCGACTACTTATCTGTAACAATGCCAGCGTGTATCTTATAAGAGCCGGCATGTATCCTGCACAGCTCAGGACCTGGGTGTGACCAGGCCTGCCAGGTTATGATGGGAGACAGTTTTGTTTCTGTTTGACAGCTTTGGTAACGCTCAGCTCGCCACCTTCAGCGACAGAGTTAATGATATGAACTTGGCACATGCCAGCATGAAGTGGATGCAAGGACTGCACATATGATGTCTTGCTACTGTCAAGCTAGCAGCAGCACAGCCTGGCAGCTGAGCCACTGCCAGCCAGCAGTGCCCCTGCCAGCCAGCAGCAGCAGTGCTCAGCTGCTGTGCCTGATGCAGGGCAGCGTGCCGGGAAACCAACCAACAGCGCACGCACTGCATGTTCCACGGTCAAACAACCGCTTTAAAAGATTGTCACGGTTGCGGAGATGCCGTTTCAGGCATCGCACGCAGGGCTAGGCCCCCAAAGCAGCCGGCGAGAGGCTTATCACACATCACACCTTTGACCAGTCGCTAAATCACACTGTCCATCCCGCTTACTGGAACGCGTTGTTCAAGCAATAAAGCATCAATGATACAATGAAGTACAGTGACAGCGGGCAGCCTGGGTTTTCCAAGAAACGTGAACTTCGCCGGAGGTTGCAGTACGCCAACCAAACCACACCACAACTTCCCAGGGTACTGTTCTAGCATATCCGTGAGACGCTTCACAACTTGCTCTGTTTGTACATAGGGGTTCTTGGTCTATTGGCAGCTGCCTGTGCTGCAGCACTAACTCTGTTGAACTGCCTGCCTGCCAGTCGGTCCCTTGTCAAGCCATATTGTGCACGAACCGACCAAAGCTCGTGATCTATGCCTGTGCCCCGATCAAGGTGACAGCAGCTCATCGTAGCTGCGATGGCGTGGAGATGAGGCCACGCTTGGCAGGCAGCGCAGCACGCTGCACGCCGTTAAAACAGCCATGAACAGCAATATTACACTATACATGTTACACCTGCTGCTTCTACTGGCGCTGGCAGCTCCGTTCAACAGCAGCAGCAGCACGCTGAGCACGAATGGTGCTGGCAGCCCAGAGCTCTGCAGCCAGGTGCACCGAGCGTGCAACAGATGCGTTTACGCAAGGAAAACGAGAGACAGCAGCGCAGCTACGACTCTGGTATGTTTGGGCTGCACTGGAGGCTACCGCCTGAAGAAAGCCTGGACACCAGCTGACACACCAACATGTGGTGAGTAAGTGCTTGTTGCTTGAACATCAGTTTGTGCGATGGCACGGATATTTCGTGCACGAGCAAGGCAGCAGATGCTTGATGCAAACAGAAATCACTGTGCACATATGTTGCATTGTGCTAAGCACCACTAGCTGGCAGCTGCAGTTCAGTATGATACTGCCGATTTATGGTCCCGGGACACTCTGCCTGTTCCTGCTGTCAGTTTGACCCTGTGCACTCTGTACCAACTTACCAAACCCAGCTGTTGCAAGATGTTTGTGCACCTTGCCATCAAGTTTGAGGCGTCCTGCAGCTGCTGTCCTCCGTTGATCAGATTCCCACTGCTGCTATTGCTGCTGCTGCTGCTGCTGCTGCTGCTGCTGCTGCACAGAGTGTGCAGCTGGCAGGTTCTGGTCCCCCAGCGCACAGGACTGCCTGTTTTGCCCCAAAGGCCAGTATTGCTCTGGAGGTGACCTGCCAGCCGGAGAGTGCCCCGCAGGACTAGCCACCATACTGGTTGGTGCTAGGACGCTTGATCAGTGCTTCACAAAGCCAGGACATGGCAGGATCAGTTACAGGGGCGCTGATGGCAGGCTGGCTGTGGCGGCTAGTGTGTGTCCCCCTGGCAGATACAACCAAGTTGGGTGCGGGCTGTAGCTTTTCCAAAAGTGATGGACGGTAGAAGTGCTTGAAGGCAGTGCAACAGGGTAAAAAAAAGAGCAAGGCAGCAGCAAAGCAGCACTGGAAGGGTGCTTGAAACCACAGCAGCACAACAGCTGTTGCATGGCCGCAAAGCGATGCGGTGACAGCCGCTCCAACCTGGCAGTTGAAACTGAGATGGACAAAAGCAGCAGCAGCAACAGCAGCAGCAGCTTGCCATCATGTTTTGCAGGGCTTGGCCAAGGCAATGCAGTGGGCATGATGCTTGGGATGTCATGCCTCACCTGGCAGCCCCTTGAAAGGGTCTCTGGCGCATTCTGGCACATTCAAGCAGTTGCTGACTCCTCCCGCTGCTATACATTTTTTTGTGCTGCAGGCGGTAACAGCATGGGATGCAAGCAGTGCCCGCCAGGTGGGAGGCAGAAAGAGTTCTGCTGCTCCGCTGCTGCTGATGCTACTGCATCTGTCGTGGCGGCTTGGCCGACAAGATTTCGCTCCGTGTGTAGCATGTGTCCGGCACAGCAGCTTTTGTGCGCGAATCAACACTTCAACACAAGTTGTGGTGGTGTCATGGCTAAAACGTTGGAATCGACACGCTGCTGCTGCTGCGGCTGCTGCTGCTGCAGGGCTGACCACTGTCCAGGCAGCATCCACGGCCTACTCGCAGTGCGGTGAGCACAAAACTCACATGCACATGCTGTGCCAGCTGCTGCCAAGACTGAGCTTATGCATTTGTCAGCGAGCTGTGGCACCTCACTGCATTGCAGCTTCTCATCACTCGACACCCTACAGGCTGTCTGCTGATCAGCCTGGGCCAGATAAGGACAGAGCTGTTGATTTTAAAATCAACTCCTGCATATGTATGTTCATTTGCACCCCTGCCGTCCACCATCTGCTGTAGTGGCGCCACCCGGCTATTGTATGGGCAACAGTGCTGCCAAGAAGTGCCCAAGGGGCACCTACACAGACAGCTTCAACACGCTGAGCTTCTGGTGGGTAGCAGAAGAACTTCTTCTGCTTCTTCTGCTTCTTCTGCTTCTTCTGCTTCTGCTGCTTCTGCTGCTGCTGTTGCTACTGCTGCTGCCGTTGCTGCTGCTGCAGCTGCTTATTGGGTGGTTTAATAGATGGACACAAATGGAGTCTTGGTTGTGCACCATTCACAAATGTGTTGTATCTAGTATGTCCTGCCAGCCCCAGCAAACAGTCTGAAGAGTTATCCTTTGAGGAAGGCTGTTCTTTTCTTCCATGCATGTGGCACAGACATAGATTTACAGCCTTTCAACCAGATCCTGGCAGGCTGACAGTGGCTGCTGTGTCTCTTTCCTCAGCTCATGCTGCTGCTGCTGCTGCTGCTGCTGCTGCTGCTGCTGCTACTGCTGCTGCTGCTGCTGCTGCTGCTGCACTCAACGTACAGCATTGCCTGCAAGGCTGGCCTCACAACACCAGATGAGGCCAGCACAAGCATTGGGGCATGCAAGCTGGCAACCCGCGGCTACCACCTCACTGTCACACAGTCAAACAGAACAGCCGCACAGCAGACTGGCAATCTGGACAGTTCTGCTGGTGGTAACAGCAGCACCAACTCCTCAACTGGGCTGCAGAGTTTGAAGGATCCTTTCGTTGCAACCATTGCAGCAGCGTTGTGTCCTCCAAATAGCTACCAAGATGGGGAGACAACGCAGCAGCAGTGCACGTCATGCCCGCATGGGCTACGCACAGAGCAGGTCAGCCCAGGCTTGTATGTTTGCCGCACTTTTTGCACATCTATCAGCCCCTCCCGTCCAAAGGGGCGCATGTCTGCATGTTCAACATGGTAGGCCCACAGCAAGCAGGCGCATTGCTTGAGGCATTTTGAGCACGCACAGAGCAGGTGGGAGCAGGCTTGCAACTCACTCTGTTTACATGTCTGCCCCTCCTAGCCAGAAAAAAAAAAGCAAGCTTGCATGTTTGTCACGGCATCACCACAGCAAGAAGGCGCATGCCTTTGCCCCTAGCTTTTCATATGGACAGCAGGTGGCACATGATCAACAGCAGCCGACCCACCCAGTGCAGAGTTGACCAGGTGATCGGCAAGGCTGCAAATGTATGTACAGTGAGGGTTACGGCTGGCAGCAGCAGCAGCAGCAGCAAAGGTTTGTACAATACCCCAAGCAACCGCTTAACAGAGCATGATGTGCTGTGCAGGCCGGGGCAGATGGTGTTGCGCTGTGCCTCGCACCGCCCGGCATGCAGCTGCTGCCTGGTGATGGCAGCATCAGCGACTGCCCTGTGGGCAGCTACAAGGAGGGCTGGAACCTGAACCCCTGCATCAGCGTGAGTGGCTGCTGCTGACTCAGCATTGGTTTACAATGCTGACCCCTTACATTGCGGAACTCCCATTTGCATGCTGCTCTTTAGCCTAAATGCTCGGAGCATGGCTGGAATCTGAACCGCTGCATCAGCGTGAGTGGCTGCCTTCCCGACTGCAACAACCCAACCAGTTGAGGAGACAGTGTAACACAGTCAAGGTAGCAGCAGTTACGGCCAGCAGCAGTCCTCCTGAAGCTGCTGCAATGTCATGCACTCCGCATCATACGGCTAGAGTATAAAAGGCAAATTGACGTCTGAAGTTGCCGGATGATGACTCGTTTCTTCACATGATCTCTCCCGCTCACCTGCCAACCTGCCCGCCTGCCTGCCCGCCCGTCTGCAGTGTGGCGACGGCTTGCTCACAGAGAGCGATGGCGCAGTCAGCGCAGATGCCTGCTACGTGCCCCCAGGCTTTGGCATCGTGCGCGTAGAGGGCAGCGGCGCTGTCTCTGCAGTGATGTGTGTGCAGGGCATGTTTGGCAGGTCAGCGCCCAACTATGACACACGGTCTACAAGGTGAGCTAATGATGTGCACGCAACTACACAGCCACGTTGCTAAGGCAGCTGCGTGTAGCAGCAGCAGCAGCACCAGCAGCAGCAGCCTCTGTGGCAACATCTGCAGCAGCCGCTCTGTGCCGGCATGCCTTGAGCAATTAACTTCTGTCCTCAGGGGTTAATTTACTGCTGCGTTGCTGTACCATGATCCCCTGTTGCATGATGTCACAACTCATTGTGCTTGCAGATGCATGCCCTGCCCCGGCAACACTGCCACAGCTGATGTCATCACCGGCATCCCCGCAAGCAGCGGTTACACCGATATCTCAGACTGCCAGCCACTACCAGGCAAGGGCTTCTTCCCTGATGGAGTAGTGCAGCCCTGCCCAGTTGGCTTGTGGTCAGCAGGCCTTCAGCAGCGCACATGCAAGCCATGTCCTGCAGCCCACACAACACTTTCTGAGGGCTCAACCAGCCCAAAAGACTGTGTGGTGCAGCCCGGGTGGGCAATGGCAGGAAATGGGCTGCCGCAGCCATGTGCCAAGGGGTTTTATGGGCCCGGAGGGAGTGCGGGTGATGCCGATGGAGCGTGCATTGAATGTCCTGCGGGCTGGACAACGGCTGAAAGTGCTGAGGACAGCGCAAGCGACTGCAGAGGTGCGCGATTACGCTACGCAGGGTGTGGGGAGGCTTTCATTTGCTCCAGAACTTGCAGCCAGCTCTCAAAGCAGCGTTGCATATTGTTTGCTGAGATATTGTAACTCGGACAGATTGCAGGTCAGCCATATCTGCGCTCAAATATATTATCCAACGCCAATAAATCACACTCTCGTCAAGCACACACAAGATTGCACAGGTCTGCACATGCTGCCCTCTAATGCCGTGCGCTGACAAGGCTAACTTGGGACTCCTGACACTGCACCGTTTCTGTGCTTGTTTACACTCCCGCCTTGCAGTGTGCCTTCCCGGCTACGGCGGCCCCGCTTGCGCTCAGTGCAGCTACGGCACATTTTCCTTTGGCGGCTCAACAGCCCCTTGCTGCAGCTGTGACGCTGGCTCCACCAGCAAGAGAGGCGCAGAAAGTGCAACAGAATGCGTGTCAGTATGGCCTGATGAGGAATCTTCTAGAATTGTGCACATACCACTCAGCAATGAAGGGTTTTGGCAGAATGCGCCTGCTGGTGCAGCGTCAATGCATGCTTGCAAGGCGCAGTGCGGCCCAGGCTGCATTATGTTGAGGCATGGAAGCGATGCACCCAAGGAAGCCCCATCCTGTCAAGTGTTGATGGCCTTATCAAGTAGCAATGGAGGTGCTTGGTATCAGAGTAAGGTTGCATTAGGGTTCAAGGCTTTTGGCGGGGGTGCCGTGCTGGATTATGCAATTTCGTATGTTCCAGAGGGGTTGGTTGTAGGGGAGCTTCAGGCAGAGTTAGGCAAAGTGAGTGTTGGCAAGTGCTTAGAAGCGTGCAGTCAGAGTGACGACTGTGTTTTGGTCCGCATCATGCGCAGCAGCAGCAGCAGCAGCAGCAGCAGTGTAGATGCATGTGGGTTGTATAGAGGTGTTTTGGATGAGAGTTGGACCAGCTTATACAGGGTTGCACCAGAATCTCTTTTGGAAGATGGGGCAGTTGTTAACACCCTTCCTTGACGGTTGATATTGACAGGGTCGTAGCTGTGTATGTTCCCCGTGAGCAGAGTAGCGGCTCGCTGGACTAGTGCATGGGGTTGGGATTAGTCCAAACAGTGTGTTGCACGGTGTTTCAAGCTTGTGTTGTGTATGCTGCATACCTTTGCTGGTTATGTGCAATGCAACATGGTTCAATCTTTGTGCTTAGAAGTTTGGGTGGGCTGGCGCACAATGTGCGCCAAAACGTATGTGATGTACGCTGGGCAGTTGAGTAGGCTGCTCGGTGACTGCATGCATTGTACAGTGTGCATATCTTACAAGCACAACTACATGGGAGCGTATCTGTAGAATCACAGCTGTACATGCTGAGCTACTGTCACTACAAATTGGCTGAAGCGTCAATACATGCTTTCATGCAGGCCGCACCATGTGTGGTAATTGGATGCTGGGTTTGGCCTGCTGTTGGCAAAAAATATATATCTTTGTCAGTGCTAAGCAGCCACTGGGGTGTCAATGTGATAGCAATCGTATGATTACATTGCTTGCATCATGCACTAGCAGCTGAGCCTGCAGCCTCGCTGCTACGGAGCTGCCGCGGGTAACACACACGCACACATCACAAATTGTATGTTACACAAAGGGAATAGCCCCTTTGTCGTCATCAGATTGTACAGCACCCACAACTTGTACAGCACCCACAGCAGCCAGTAGAAGCATTCATCCGCACTTGCACAAGGCGTGTACACATTCTGACTCCCTCGCGTGCTTAAGTTCCGGCTGGTCAGTTGCCAACGGGCGATCACGCAGCACCCCGCCCACCACCGCCAAGCCCACCGCCCACCCGCCCTGCCTTGCTGTTGTGCTGCCTGCTGCCTTGCTCCACATGCAGCTGCCCACCAACTCCCACCAAGCCCTGCCCATAGCCGCTGCTGTCATCCAAGCTGCCATAGCTGCTGCGCTGCACATGCAAACCTCTTGCCCCTGCAGCTGAGCCAGCTGCTGCGGCAACATCATCCATGCTGCGCCTGCCCTGCAGCCCTGCAGCAGATGCACCGGCATCATCTGCTGCCGCGAAAAAGCGGCTCACTGTTGTGTGCTGCACGCCATGGTGCCTGGCATCTGCTGCTGCAGCATCATTGGGCCTCGCAATAGTAGCAGCTGCGCCAGCACCTGAAGCATTGTTGCGCAGCTCTGGCTCGCCGTCCTGCTCCTGCTGCTGCTGTTTGTGTGCTTCAAGCACCATCATCATCACAAAGGGATTACTCCTGCAGCACATGCACACGGGCGCAACAGCCACGCCTTGTTTGCTGCAAACTCATCATGATGCTGCCTTGGGCAGGCAGGCACCAAGGTACTTTGTCATCTTACATGTGCTTGAAGGGTTTGGGCTGGGGTTCAGGGTTGGATGAGCCTTTAGGGTTTGATGACCTAACCCTACTTCCTAACCAACACAATACATTACAATATAATACACTTACGGGACTGAACCCGCCCCAGGCACCAGCCCAGCGAGCCGCTACCCCGCTCATGGGGGATACTGTAGTAGTAATGTACCCAGTCTTCCTTTCGTTGTTTGGGCGATCGAAACCACCCGCGCAAGTCCGTCAATTCCAGTTGCTTGCTAACCCAAAACCCAAACCCCTAGAAGCAACATCAACACCATCAACTGACATACATGTTCATGGGTTCAACTTGAACTGGCAGTGGCTGCTGCAGAGCCCACACCCGCCAGCCCACCTGTAGCACACCACTGCCCAGGCCAGGCCGCAGCTCACGATGCGCAGCAGGTTCAGCACCTGCCACATGTTGAGCTGCACAGCAGCAGCAGCAGCAGCACAGCAAATCATGCGACAGCAGGCCTTCGTAATGGCCAGCAGACTCAATGTACCAATACATCTGTTGGCTTGCCACATCTGCGCGGGGCGTCCAGTGACACAACGCATTTTCATGCATTGAGACTGCTGCAGCAAGCTTTCTGACCTGATACAACCTTACAGCAGCAGCAGCAGCAGCAGCAGCAGCAGCAGCAGCAGCAGCACACACCACTTCTCAGCATCAGCACAGATTCCTGCAGCTGTGCCACACCCTCCTCGTGTCCTCTCACAGGTTGAAATAGACCACTCACCTTCTTCACAAAGGCCTGCTGCAGCGGCAGCGCCCAGTAGCCCACGTCGCGCCGCGCCTCAAAGGTGAGCTGGTCATCAATGGGCGTGGCCAGCAGGTTGGCCGCGTACGCCAGCAGGTACAGCGCCAGCACGCTGCCGTCAGCCACGCGCAGCCTGCAGCAAAAGCATTGGGCGTTTAGTCAAACGGATGCTGTTGTGCCATGTCTTGGCCAGTAGGTTGGCGGCATACGCCAGCAGGTACAGCGCCAGCACGCTGCCGTCCGCCACACGCAGCCTGCAGCCATGAACACAAATTGGCGTGTTGTTAGTGAGGTGAACGAGCCACACATAGGCCAGCAGGTACAGCACCAGCACGCTGCCGTCAGCCACGCGCAGCCTGCAGCAGCAAACATTGACATCTAGTCAACTGAATGCAGCTGTGCCATGGCATGGCCAGCAGGTTGGCCGTGTACGCCGGCAGGTACAGTGCCAGCACGGCGCCGTCCGCCACACGCAGCCTGCAACCATGAACACGCATTGGCGTTTTGTTAGTGAGGTGAAAGAGCCACACAGAGGCCAGCAGGTACAGCGCCAGCATGCTGCCGTCCGCCACGCGCAGCCTGCAGCAGCAAACACTGGCACCTAGTCAAACGATTGCAGTTGGTTGTGCCATGTCATGGCCAGCAGGTTGGCCGTGCAGGCCAGCAGGACAGCGCCAGCACACTGCCGTCCGCCACCTGCAGCCTGCAGCCACACCGGTATCTGCTTTGTTAGAATGCTTACGTGCAAATGCAATTTAAAATGTCATTGACGGTCGTGCAGTTATATGCATATAGTTGTTCCACCCTGTGAGGTGAAGGCCACATACGCCAGCATGTACAGCGCCAGCACGCTGCCGTCCGACACGCGCAGCCTGCAGCAGCATGAAGCAATGGGCAACTAGCTACATGCATGTAGATAAGCAACCCTGTCAGTTGTTTGGTAGCATGACACACAGGCATCATGTGTCTGCACTGCGTCAGCTGCTAGGTCTCATCCAGCTAACAGCGCCAAACAACCACTTCGTGCTGTGCCAGGCGCACCTGAGAATGCTGGGCCTGAAGCCTCCCAGCTGGTCGTAGGCAAGGCGGGATGATGCCGACACCAATGACAGGCTGATGAGCGTGAAGAAAGCCCGGTTCACCATCTGACCGGCAGGAAGATTACAGCATCAGCCAATATCAAGGGCATATGCAGGACTAGGTGCACATGCTGTAATCCTTGACACACCAAATGCTTGAGCAGCTATGAGCCATTGCTGGGCACACAAGCGCGGCCTGCAAGGCCATTCGAGAGAAGATGGGCGGTGCTTTTGCCAGCAGGCAGCATGGCATGCATGAGGAGCTGCCCAGGCTTGATTGCGCACCTGTGCGTGTGCCGAGTAGTATGCCAGGAAGCCGTCCCTGCCTGCTGTGATGTACTGTAGGTATGTCATGAACAAGCTCAGCAGCGCCAGCCCACCAGCAAGACCCTGCAGCAGCAGCAGCAGCAGCAGCAGCAGCAGCAGCAGCATGCGTGATTTGAATACTGTTATGCAGCCCGCATGCCTCCAGGGCCTGATGTCACTGCACTTTCGCTTCCACACGCTATACACACCACGCCCTGCTCAGCTTGTGAGCCAGAAACAGCCTAAAACAACACGCGCACTCCCTTCCCTGCAAGGTCATCGTCACAACACCAGCTGCAGCGCACGTGCGCAAACATGCCCAGCTCTGTTATGGCGCTGCCAAGCCCTTAGTGCTACATGGCCCCCCTTCCCTGCCAGGCCATTTGCATATCTCAGCTGCTGCTGCACATACGAACACACCTGCGCAAACATGCCCAGTGCCGCCATGGCGCTGCCCATGCTCTCAATACCACCTAAAACCCCTTTCCTGCAAGGCGAGATTCCCATCCCAACTGCAACTGCTGCATCCCACCTGCGCAAACATGCCCAGTGCTGCCATGGCGCTGCCCATGCTCTCAGTGAACTCGCCCAGGCTGGCCAGCAGGCTGGGCTCCTGCGCAGCGCCACTCCAGCCGGCAGGCACGGCGGCGGGCTTGCGTCTGCACATGGCAACACAATCGACACTGCACACTCAGCGTGTTGTACATACATAGCCCGCTCGCACAACCGCCTTTGCGCTCTGATCATGCAGCTGGCAGCGGTCACAGCTATGCAACAAGTGAGCTGCGCAATCAACATCATCATCGCCCACACCTGAACCAGGCCATGCAGCCGCTGCGTGGCGCCGCCAGCATGAAGAACTCGCCCGTGTTCCAGTCCTCCAGGTAGTGGTGCGCCAGCCGCGTCGCGTCAGCGCCCTCGCCCACGCGGCACAGCTGGCCGGTGCCCTGCAAGCAGCCAGCACCAGTGCGGCAAGCAGCATGAGGTTGGGTCATGGAGCTGCTGGTGAGGAGAAAGCTGCAGCATTCTGGTGTTCTTGGTGCTGCAGTTGTTGCATAGGTGATCCTGAGTCGCTTGCATGCTGCTAGGTGCACAGTACGTGCCACTCATATGCTGCAGGATACATGCAAGGGCAGCAGCAAATGCCATCTTGGAACGTTCTATGCTACACTGCTGCCAGCACATCACAATATACTGCCGCACCGCTTCATGCAAACGAGAGACAGAATACCAAAATACCAGAAAGCCCACCTGGTTGTAATAGTACTGCTGCTGTGAAGCTGCGGCCTTTTGCTCGCCCATTACTCGCTCCTGGTCATGGCCGTTGTAGTCTATTACGCCATCATGCTGCAGCGGCGGATGCTGCAGGTACTCTGCTGCAGGCTGCACCTCGAACCGCAGTGTTTTGGTGGCCAGCAAGCTGCTGTGTTTCAGGGGGCTGCTGGGTATGCTGCTGTTTGAAGCTGCCTTTGCGGCTGCAGGATTGCTAGGTGCATGCGCCAGGGTTGGTGGGTCCAATGCTGCTGCATCTTGCTGTTTGTGTGCTGCTGCACTTTCCACAGCTATGGGTGCATCTACTGGCGCGGCTGCTGTTTCCTGCAAGCTGGAAGGTTGCCGGGCGTCCCAGACTGGCTGCTGGGTGCTCGGCGGGTCACTGCTGACAGCTAAGGGGTTGCTGAACACTGAGAACTGAGGCAGAGGCGCAGCCGGCTCCTTAGGGGTTTGCTGTCTGGATAACTGTCCCTGCTGTGGCTGCTGCTGTTGCTGCTGCTGACCTGCAGTTTGCTGAAGCTGTACTTGTGGCTGCCGCAGTGTTTGTTGATGCTGCTGTTGCCGCTGCATCAATGGTTGCTGAGACTGCACAGCTGCAGGCTGTTGCACGCGCGTGCGCAGTGGTGCCAGTTGGCCGAGCCGTGGTAAAGCTCCCGTATCGTTTTGTGAAGGATCGCTGCTTTTAGGTCTTGATTGCTGTCTGGCCATTAAGATGGCATTTTCCAAACCCTGCTGCTGCTGTTGTTGTAGCTGTTGTGCGCTGCCTGTGACAGCTGGCTCAGGCGCAGCTGCTGGTGCTGCTGCTGCGGTGCCAGCATCAAAATCATCACCTCCTGCCCCCTGACTGGTTCTACGTCGAAACATAGCCAGGTTTAGGTGTTGACAGCCAGTTCAAACCTGAAGTCAACTTTATGAACCTTCAAGCATGTCAAGTGCTAAGCTACACCGATGCGAAATAAGCACAACCTGAAAGATGGCAACGTGGTAAACCAGGCAAGAAACATGTTTTTACGTCAAGCAATTCAGCGTGCGACTACCTTCGGCCAGGCTCTTTCAGATGGCAGAAGTCAAAGCGTGCAAATGAGCTGAAATTAGCAAAAAAGGATGCTATATCATCGAATTTGGCATACCGATGCCACGTTTGTGTTCGAAGGGTCTTCGAGCGAGAGAAGGGTTTCAAGTGATGACAACACATGCACAGAGCACGTTCAAGACGGCTGGCAGCATCGACGCCCGTGAAATAATATGATCTCATGTTTTCCCACGCTTTCGCTAACAGAGGCGTGCCTCGCACTTTGTTCCAAACAGCCAGTATCCGTTGCAGCAGCAGAGCAGCACCCTGTCCACACAGTTCGCTCATTACCACATCAGCAGCGCCTCGTGCGAATATGAAAGACTCCGGGATAGCCGATGCGGCAGCAGAGCTGGTCACCTCCGCAGAGGCACCACAGCTGCCCTGGTGAGGACTTGTGATGTCAGGCCATTTGCTGCCAGCAGCAGGCCTGATGGCTTCTGCTCCAAGCATTGCTGCACTGCCTTGCACCCTCATCAATGCCATCCAGATACGTGCAATACTCAGCTTGAATAAACAATGCATCAGCGGCGTCACCAGCCTGCACATTTGTCCATAGATAGCCACGCATGCTCAGGCTACGGCTTCATGCATGCTGCTATAACAGGTGGATGAAAGTAACACGCTGGCGGCCTACCAGCAAAGAGGAGGCTGTGCATGCAGAGCGAGGCATCCTGAACCTCCTCAGGTAAGCTGCTTGGGTGCCAGCTGGTTGCACATTATTCATGCAGGTCCACTGAACTGTGTGTATTAGCATATGCATGCATGGCGCTCTGCCATTGGCTGAACCTGCTATTTTTCAGTGTTGGGAGCAATGTGTCAGCTGTAGGTTTCATCGAACTGCTCAGGCTTCCACACAGCAGGGTGATCAGCGTCAGTGTCAGCAGCGCAGCAATGCACTCTGAGGCCAGCTTCCTCCTCATGCAATGTGTGTGTGTGTGTGTTCCCCTGACTTTAACTATTTCATGTTGTTCATGTCCACGCCGATGTTATACGTCTCATTGTTGTAACGCAGGAGCAAGTGGCAGGTGGAGGATGTGCCAGTGGGCCCTGGGCCCGAGCAGTACATGCACACGCTGACCAACAGCAGCAGCAGCGGCAACGAGCCGGTCAAAGGCCCTGCAATGGTGCTCATGCCTGGCTATGGAGCTGGATCAGGCTTCTTTTTCAGGTGCGGCAGCTTGCTACTAGCACAGCAGCTGGAGCTCGGTACAGCAGCTGCCCTGACAAGCAAAGCATGGGTTTGCAGTGGGTTTGCAGTGCAGTGGAAGTACTGTGCCCTGCAGTGCAGTGAAGTGCAGTGCAGCTGCTGAGTCAGCACCATGCGGTGCACTGAGCGCACTCACCTTGACAGCCAGCAGCCGATTATGCAGCCTAGCATCCCCGCCGTTGCAATGCAGCAATGGCATTTGTCGCATTGTTGCACGTGCCCATCTCGGCATCCGTCCTGCAAACATCTGCTATTGTGTCTCCGCACCAATATTGCTGGTTGCCGGTATGCTGACACCTGTTTCGTACCCTGCAGGAACCTTGACGGGCTGGCGCGTGTGTTCAATCTCTTTGCCGTTGACTGGCTGGGCACAGGCCTCTCAGGTGTGCAGACAGCAGCAGCAGCAGCAGCAGCAGCAGCAGCAGCAGCAGCAGCAACAACAGCAGCGACAACGTCTTGTATCAGCTTCCACACTTCGTGGTTGCGACAGAATAGCTGCGGTGCATGTCTGATGCTCATGTCTGATGCTCCGTGTGCAACACTGTAGTATGACTGGGCCCAAGTACACTGTGATTATGCACGATCTCTATTTGTGTGCAGGCCGGCCGCCGTTCACTGCACAAGACAGGCCTGCCACTGAGGACTTCTTCCTGGAGAGCCTCAACACATGGAGGCAGGAGCAGGGCCTGGACAGCTTCATCCTGGTTGGGCACAGCCTAGGTGAGCAATATTTGGTCAGACAATAGCATGTTTGTTTTTGTATGTTTGTTTCAAAGCACTACTTGAAGCAGGGCCAGCTGGTACTGCGCGGCTTGGTCTTGTCAATGTTCTGACAGCTCAGCTTACCGTGCTGTGCAGTGCAATGGCATTGACATGCATCACCTGCCTACGATTACTGCCGCACCTTTTTAAAAAGTGCTGACAGATGTATTGTGCGCCTGCTTGCTGCTGTTGTGATTGCTGTTCTGCTGTGCCGCGTGTAGGCGGCTACCTTGCAGCCAGCTATGCGCTGCGGCACCCGGAGCAGGTGCAGCACCTGGTGCTGGTGGGACCTGCAGGCATTGTGAGTATGCTGCAGTTAATGGTTGCTGTGCTTTGCACACTACATTTTGCTGTGTAGGGTTCAATTTTGATGCCTGCGATTACTTTTTCGTTGATTCGTTGGCTCCTGACTGGGGTTCCCACTCCTCGTTGAGTGGAGCATGTAATGTAATGTAATGTAATGTACTAGCATGCATCAGTCACTCAGCAGCCCTGACATGTCAGCTTGCTGCATGCCTCGCTGTCTGATATGGCCTGCTGCTGTAGCTAAGCACTGCTGCAGGGTCTTTGCAGTATATGAAACTCGGTTCGGATTGGGGTTTTTTGGTTCTTAGTGCCTGCTTGCCTGCTGTTCAAAAGGCTGACATCTGCTGCCCATGAATTCGGAGGGCTTGTACATTTGTCAACCAAGGCAGATTGTCCTGCCTTTCTGCCTGCCTTCCTACCCGCCTGCGTTTACGGCTGTGCGTGATGACCTATGTCTCACCCTCTCTTACGCATCTGCAGCCCACCAAACCAGAGGGCTGGGAGAGCCGCGTTGCTACTGACGGCTGGTCACTGCACAGCCAGCTGTTCAAGCTGGCAAAGCGCCGATTCAAACAATATGCCTGCCTGTAAGGCCGTGTCTTTCGTGTTATGCTGCTGCAGCCTACAAAACCAGAAGGCTGGGAGAGCCGCTTTGCAACTGACAGCTGGTCACTGCGCAGCCAGCTGTTCAAGCTGGCACACTGCCAACCGAAGCATCATGCCTGCCTGCCTGCCTGCTTGCATGTTTGCCTGCCTGCCTGTTTGACCGGCCTCGTCTTATATGCATGTTGCCCATGCAGCTTACCAACCCAGAGGGCTGACTCCTGGCTACTCAGTCCCATGATAAATGCTGTCGTTCGTGTTGTTTCACCTGCAGCCCACCAAGCCAGAAGGCTGGGAGAGCCGCTTTGCGAGTGACAGCTGGTCGCTGCGCAGCCAGCTGTTCAATTATTCGGACATCGTGCTGACTCTTGTGTGTCATGTCTGATGCTGCTGCAGCCTACCAAGGCACCAACAGCTGGTCGCTGCGCAGCCAGCTGTTCACTTATTCGGACATCGTGCTGACTCTTGTGTGTTATGTCTTATGCTGCTGCAGCCTACAAAACCAGAAGGCTGGGAGAGCCGCTTTGTAACTGACAGTTGGTCGCTGCGCAGCCAGCTGTTCAAGCTGGCGGCCCACGCCTGGGGCAGCGGCATCACCCCTTTCAGCCTGATCAGGGCGCTGGGGCCGTGGGGGCCAGGCCTGGTGGGGAAGTATGTGACTGGGCGCTTCAGCATGCACGGTGAGCGGGGATGGCTGACCCTACCCTCAGTTTTGAGCAGGTTTTGTGGGATTCTGGGATCTGTTGTGTTCATATCCACGCCACGCTAGCAGCATCCAGGAAAAGAACTGCTTGACTGTTATAGGGCAGCTGTTCAAGCTGGCGGCCCACGCCTGGGGCAGCGGCATCACCCCTTTCAGCCTGATCAGGGCGCTGGGGCCGTGGGGGCCAGGCCTGGTGGGGAAGTATGTGACTGGGTGCTTCAGCATGCATGGTGAGCGGGGATGGCTGCTTCAAGAGATTGTTTGTGTTTGGAGCAATGTGATTGATGGCTTGATTGTGTGGAATCTGTTGGTTACAAGGCAGAACTACTCCGGTAGGATATCATCGCTGTGCCAGAGAGCAGGTGCTAGGGCACCACACCCTTCACCCCGACCCGCGCGTGACCTTTGCGTGTGC
Source organism: Tetradesmus obliquus (assembly GCA_030272155.1). NCBI lineage: Eukaryota > Viridiplantae > Chlorophyta > Chlorophyceae > Sphaeropleales > Scenedesmaceae > Tetradesmus > Tetradesmus obliquus. Next base: position 4,183,286 of record CP126196.1, on the reverse strand, counting down.
GCGCCGCTGAGTTACAGCGCTGACTTACTTTAGACTGAGTGCTGGCACGCCGCTTGAGCCTGCTGCGTTATCCAGCCTCAAGGATTACTTCTACCATGTTGTTCACCCAGCTTCTGCTGCTATTGCTGCTGCTGCTGCTGCTGCTGCTGCTGTTGCTGCTGCTGCTGCTGCTGCTGCTGCTGCTTGCTGCATGCAGGCATGCCGCTTGAGCCTGCTGAGTCATCCACCTTCAGGGATTACTTCTACCACATTGCAGCAGCACGCGGCAGCGGGGAATACGCACTCAGGCACATACTGGTGAGGAGGCACTCTAAGCATTAGGCTGACAATGTGTTGCACGGCTGCAGTTGCGTGTCAGCACACAGCCGGCACTGCTGCTAAACCAGCCAGTCACGACAGCATCAGTGTGCGCAGAGTCCTTGCCATGCAGACTGTCCTTCTGCTATCCTCTGTCATTGATGTCTTCCTGCCTGCTGCGGTTGCTGCTGCTGCTGCTGGGGCTGCTGCAGGTGCCAGGCGCATGGGCACATGCGCCCTTGCAGGAGCGGCTCGCGGAGCTCAAGGTGCATGTCATTTTCATCTGATGCCGCTGCTCCTATTGCTGCTGCTGCTGCTGCTGCTGCTGCTGCTGCTGCCGCTGCATGTCATTTTCCTTTTTCTGTAGGCCCCGGGCGCGTGGGCACATGCGCCTGCTGCAGGAGCGGCTCGCTGAGCTCAAGGTGCCTGTCATTTTCATCTGATGTCTGCTGCTGCTGCTGCTGCTGCTGCTGTTCTTCTTCTGCTGCTGCAGGCCCCAGGTGCTTGGGCACATGCGCCCCTGCAGGAGCGCCTAGCAGAGCTTAAGGTGCCTGTCACTTTCATATACGGCGAGCATGACTGGATGCAGCCCGTAGCAGGCCAGGCACTGGCAGACAAGCTGGACCAGATACGGCCCCGCAAGGTGGGTGGATCAGCTACTAGAGGTTAGAGGCCGCCCCTTGTGCTTATACTTCATCACAATGTCTGCATACCATGAGCAAAGGAGTATCTAACAGCGTAGCTGCAGCCGGCTGAGCTCAGGGTGCCGAATACCTCTATACTGAGGAGCATGACTGGATGCAGCCCGCAGCAGGCCAGGCGCTGGCAGACAAGCTGGACCAGATACGGCCCCGTAAGGTATGTTTGGGCTGTGTCTGGGCTGAGCCGGTGGCAGGAGGGGCGGGATGGGATGGGGGTGTAAAACACTCCGCTGCCATATGGTATTTGAGCGAGTAGCAGAGCAGGTGGAGGGTGTTGCAAGCATATGGTTGGTCGTCTGTTCAGGCAGCTGCTGGAACAGGAAAGACCAGTGAAAGGTCTTTCACTGCTGCTGCACCTGCTGTGCCTGCTGGATCTTGTGTCCTCATTGTCTGCAGGTTGCTTCAGACCACAGAGTGGAAATTGTGCCAGACAGCGGCCACGTTGTGTTCTTAGAGCAGCCGCAAGCTTTTGAATCAGTCCTTTTACGGCATCTGCTGCTGCTTCTGCTGCTATCATGGTCTGCAGGTTGCCTCAGACCACAGAGTGGAAATTGTGCCAGACAGCGGCCACTTTGTGTTTCTGGAGCAGCCGCAGGCCTTCCCTCTTAATGCCGTGCTACTGCGCAGCATTAGCGTGGGATCTGCTCCTGCATCTGCTAATTCCAGGGCATCTCTCTCATGACATCCGCTGCTGCTGTACCTGTGGCACTTGCATCTCAACTGCTTGCAGGTTGCCTCAGACCACCGTGTGGAAATTGTTCCAGACAGTGGCCACTTCGTTTTCCTAGAGCAGCCGCAGGCTTTCAATGCAGCGCTGCTGCGCAGCATGGAGTCGTACCTGCCACACGGGCTGGCTGCAGAGGCAGCAGCACAGGAGGAGCAGGCGCTGCGGGTGAAACAGGAGCAGTTGGTGCAGCAGCTGCGGCAGCGGCAGCAGGAACGGCAAGCAGGGGAGCAGCAGCAGCAACAGCAGCCGGCGTCGGACAGGGGTTGAGCTGGGGTGCGACAGTGCAGCGAGCGGTTCGCTGCTGCGCATGCAGCGGGAATAACTGTAGCAGCGCTGCTACACGCTGCGCTAGCGCAAGAACTGCAGGTGGTGGGAAGGGTAGAGTGCCTGCCAGTCAGGGTTTGCAGATGTTGTGATCGAATGATTTGTATGTGTATATCACATAGTATTTCACATAGTACTTTGTATGGTATGACGAGAGTGCTTTGCACTGGAGTCGAGTACTTCTTGGGCTTGAGGCAACATTGGAACTCGCTGCGCCGACAGGTGCACTCCCGATGCCAGGTGGACCGTTACGCCCTTATTCGTTGCTTCTTTGCCCCTTCGTGAAGTCAATTGCTGTACCTCCGCTCAAGCGTTTGCTGCCAGTTTGAACAAGCAGCTGTCACATTTGCGGGCGGGTTTGCCGGCAGCAGCATGGTGCGTACAGCCGTGCTGCAGGCGGGTTCAGCAGCAGTCTTGGCGCTACTGGCCTTGATTTTCCTGAAATTTGTTGCCTCCGAGTCAGAAATTCCAACGGCCGAATGCAACGTCGTCATCTCGGGCTATGGAGGCAGCAGCAGCAAGCATGGCATCAGTTTTGCCAGCCTCAACTGCAGCAGCTCAGACGGACCTCTACCCATTCTCATCGACGAGAAGCATCTTGAGCGTTTCAAGGCATCCTTCAGTGGTGTGAGCGTGGTCAGCAGCAGCGAATGCAAGCAGATCGCTGAGGCTAGCAACAAGTATCCAATTAGCGCGCTGCTGTACTTTTGCAGCAGCCATCAGCTAACCTTGCTGCAGCCGTTGGTGCAAGGAGTTGCGCTGGTGGATGCTGACAGCAAAAATCACCCAGACGACCCAGCTCTGCTGTTGTTTGGAGGCAACATCAGTGCCAGTATCATTGGGGGTGTCTTTGACAACACCTCGGCGGGGGCCGGCCTTGTTGTGCAGCAGCAGGCATCTTTGCAGATCAAAGACACGTCAGTGACAGGTCACATGGGCACGCGGGGATTGGCCGTGTACGCATCTGACGATTCTGCACTGGACATCAGCAATAGCAGCTTCAGCAACATGAAGACATTTGGGGCAATTCAAGCTAGTGGCCAAGCCAGCGTCACAATTCGACAGCAGCATCTTTCTCGCCAATGTTTTTAATGCGTACGATAACTCAACGGGTGGTGCATTCAGCCTTTATGGCAGCAGCACCGCAGTAGTGAGCTGGAGCAACTTCAGCCGCAACACGGCAGGTTCAGGCACGGCAATTGCCCTGGACGAAACAGCACAGGTCTGTCCTTGACGGCGTCAAGCTTGTGTGCAAGGTGTTCAAGGCCTCAAAGGAGGGAGTGTTGGCTTTCCTTCACAATAAGCACCTACTTGCAATGCTAAGCATCCTGTCTGCCAGAGCTACACTACTGTACACCGCTACGTAGCTGACTGTCACTGCAAGCTGTGGCCAAGGTGGTGTGCAGCTCACAACATGCCAACAACTGACCATGTGCTGCTGCAGGCAAACATCACCTCATGCCTTTTTGACCAAAACACCGCCCCTGTGGAAGGCGGCACTGTCACAGTGTCCAAAAACAGCCAGGTGAGCAAGTGCAGCCGCTGTACAGATGTGATGGCAATAGGTAAATGCGTGCAAGGCTGGAGTTCAGATGCATATTCGTTAAAAAATACCGGCAGTCGCGTGAGGTTCACAGCTTGCACCCTCTATTAGACCAGATGCCTGTCGTGGCGTATACACCGTGCAACCTGTCATGCCGCCTACCGTGAAGTTCAAATACAGAAACAAGAAACCTGGCGTGTTGGCTGTATGCACCTTGTATGCCATTGTACACTGCTGCAAACCCCCTGCAGCACTCCTGTCACTGTGACCTTCCTCTGTCGGCACTGTGACCTTCCTCTGCCGGCACTGTGGCCTTCCTCTGCCGGCACTGTGACCTTCCTCTGCCGGCACTGTGACCTTCCTCTGCCACCACTGTGACCTTCCTCTGCCGGCACTGTGACCTTCCTCTGCCGGCACTGCCTTGCAGGTGCTTCTCAAGGGCTGCACATTCAGCGACAACCAAGGAGGAGCACTGAGTGTGGGCGATGACGCCACTGCAAACATCAGCAACTATACCTTCACAGCCAACGAGTACAATGGCCCTGGCGCAGCACTTTTCGCAGGTGGCAGCAGCTCGGTCAATGTAACTTTGACCGTGCTGATCAACAACACCGCGTCGACGTCTGGTGCAGCGTTTGCAGTGTTCGACAGCGCCACAGTCAGCATCAGCGGCTGCCGCTGTGTTGGCAACAGCGCAAGAATGTACGGAGGCTGCCTCATCACGGAAAGCTCCGCAGTGAGTGTAACATGTGTGGCTTGCTGTTGCTGCTTCTGTTGTTGCTGCTGCGGCGGCTACTGCAACAAGAGTCTGTAAGCCTATTCCTGGTTAGTAACTGGAGCTTGCTCTGTGCTTTTAGATCAAGCATGGCAGTATCATTCAAAACTTGGCAGTGAAGTACTGCCAGGAATTCAATTGCGTGGGCCTCCGTGGGCTTGTGCTGCTACATATGATTTCATCAGGCTCACATTTGCTGTGCTGGCACGCGCTAGCCTGGTCATCAGTGAGTCGTCATGCTTTACCTGTGGGCCATGGCCGCTTTGTGGACAGCACATACTGTAATGATTGACACAGCTAACCGCTGGCACTGCAGGCGCTGCACATCACTGACACAATCATTGCTGGAAACTCTGCTGTTTCTGGCGGTGGTGGGCTGTCCCTGGGAGTCTCCCCTGGCTCTTTTAAGGTGAGAAGCGCTCACGCGTGACTGAGTACTCAGAGCTTGTTGAGGTCCCCGACGCTTAGTTTCTGTGTTTCTTTTTAGGATCTTTTTGGACCCTTTGAGCCTTGTCTGGCTCCTTAGTGGGTGGGCCTGTGGCCCTACTTTGGTAACTGGCAACTGGTAGAAGTGGAAGCATGAGATTCTGGATGCAAGCACGATCTGTTCCCCAAACACCTGGAACAGCAGCCACATCTACTGCATGCCTACTGCCACCGCCAAACACACTGAGTGCCAAGAGTGCTGTTTCGTCGCAACAGCAGCTGATCCCTTTCTGTGTGTTCTAAATGGCTATTCATTTGTCCTGTGTGCGCTGCAGGTGCTTCTAGAGGGGTGCATCATAGCTAACAACACTGCCGACCAGTGAGTTGTCTGCAGTGCCAGTTCAGCTGCCAGCTACCGCATATTTCACGCCGTGCGCTATTGCATCTTTTTAGTGCCGTTTGTGCTAGGCAGCTCTCACCTAGCGTACAGGACTCTCACCTAGCGACGTCCTAAAGCAACACCAGACTGCTCCTGGGCATATTGACTGTGCAGCAGCATGTACACAGTGCTGTTGTGTGTTAGAGCTTCTCTCTCTGCCAGAACCTGCCTAAGCCAATTGGCTTGCAGACATCTACAAACTGTCTTTGGCTTCGCAAACGCTGCTGCTGCTGCTCTGTCTGCTCTGTCTGCTACTTTGCTGGTCCCTGCATTCGCTGCTGCTGCCACCGCTGCTGCTGTTGTGACTTCTTTCATGGCACAGTGGTGGAGGCGTGTATGTCACAGGCAACAGCAGTGTCGAGCTGCTATCCACTTCACTGGACTCGAACAGAGCAAAGGTGATGGGGCTGGTTTGATGGCTGAAGGTTCCTCAGTGGTGGGTGTTGAATATTGGGGCAGCGCTAGGCATCTTTTTGACACTGCTACATGCAAGCTGCAGCTATTTGTTGGGGCGCACTGCTTCAGCAATGCAGGTTTCCACATTGCTCTCAAGATGTATGCTGCATGTTTCTGCAGGTGTCTGTCAAGCAATGCTCAGTCACCCGGAACCGTGCTGGCGGGAAGAATGGCAATGGAGGCGGGTTGTTTGCTTCGGAGAATGCAGAGATTGAGCTTATTGGCTCCTCAGTGCATAACAACACTGCATCAGAGTGGGGTGGTGGCGTGTGGATGAATGGGGAGGCCAGTTTAGCAGTCAAGAGCAGCAGCATTATGTTCAATTCAGCGCAGATTGGCGGAGGTGTTTTATTGGCACCAAATGTTTCCTTGCCCGACCTGCCGGTTATGCTGGCAGCTGCTGTGAATAACACAGCACGAGTTGGCGGCCACAATGGTGCTGCTGATCCTGTTGGTATCAAGCTTGTTAGCGGCAATGTTGCGCTTGGTTATGTCAGTCGCGCTGCAGCAGAATTTGGTGCATTAGCTGTGAGGCTGGCAGTGTCAGGTGTTGCTGGACTGCCTTCTCCAGGCTTCCTCGCAGCAGCTGCATTGGAAGGCAATCAAGCACTCGGCACAAACACATCAGATGAATCTGGCATTGTCTACATGTTCATTCGCATCCGGAAGCCTCCTGGGCAGTATAACGTCTCACTTCTGCTGCTTGAGTTTGGGGACATCCCTGCAGCTGTGCTGACTGTGCATGTGCGTGGCTGTGTGCCTGGGGAGGTGGCCCCCATCCCAGACACATGTGAGCCCTGCCTGCCCGGCTTCTACAGCTTGGACCCTGCTGCAGCAGTGTGCAGCGGATGCCCGGGCGGCGCGGAGTGCCCCGGCGGCGCTGCAATGGTGCCGCTGCCTGGCTGGTGGCACAGCGCAGCAACCTCAGCGCAGATGCACAGGTGAGGGAATGGTGTGATGCGCAGTTTTGTGGGCGCAGTCGCGGATGTCCAACACCAAACTGTGGCGCAATTGAGGTAGCAGCAATGTAACATGGCACTGCAATGCAAGTTTGCCAATAATCAGATGATGCACAGGTGAGCGACGCTGCATATCCTTATGAAGAGGATTCACATCAGCAGGTTGTGCCATGGTGGCTCAGACCTTTGCCTCAGGTGTGCGCAACAGAAAGTGCACAGCAGAGTGCAGCAGGTAGAAGAATATGTGATTGTGATGGGAGCGGCGTGAACTCCAGCTGCAGTGCAATGCGCATGTGGCCTGGCAAGCGCTTCGTACCTGCTGTTGCCAACATCTATGGTGTGCTGCTGCTGCTGCTGTTGATGCTGCTTCTCCTGCACAGGTGTCTCAATGCAGCTGCCTGCCAGGACGACAGAGCTGCGCTGCGTGCCTGCAGCCAGGAGCCAGCCTACAGTGGCGGCAGCAATCGCAGCAGCCTGCAGTGCAGCAGCGGCTACAGTGGCAATGTCTGCGGCGCATGTGCAGCAGGGCTCGGTGCAACAAAGCCCTTCTACTGTCGTGCTTGCATGAACCCTGGCACAATCATTGGACTGTATGCTGGTGGCTTTGTGTTGCTGGCTGTCATAAAGGTCATGTGTCACTTCACACTAGCTGAGAACTTCCAAGATCAAGATGAAGCCAAGGAACCTGCTTCTATCTTGTTCAAGTGCTTGGTGTTGTACTCTCAGTGGCTGCTGCTGGTGGCATCGCTCAACATAGACTGGCCGCCGTCAATCGCATGTCCCTTTTGAATGCTGGCGTAGTTTTGGGCGCCGTCAAACCCTGAAACACTGAGCATCGACTGCCTGCTGACGAATAGCACGAGAGTACCACTTGCTGTTCAGCGTGTGCTGTTTTACGCGAGTGTTCCTGTGCTGATGCTAGCGGTGCTGCTGCTGCTTGAGCTCCTGCTGTCAAAACTGAAGCACAAGCCAAGTGCTGCAGCAGCAGCAACACTAAAAGACAGGCTAGGCAGCAGCGCCATGGTCGTCATGTTTTTTTCCTGCCTGGTTTGCTAAGAATTGTGTTTGGGCTGTTTGCATGTGTGCCTCTTGACAGGCCTGCAGCAGCACCGCACACTGCAGCAGCAGTGGGCTCATTTTGGGTGTATGATGTCAGCACTGTCTGCTTTGCAGGCTGGCATAGGGCACCAGCTCTAGGTCTGGGTCTACCACTGTTGCTGCCGCTGTGCATTGGACTGCCTGCAGCTGTCGTATGCATCACTGTGTCAAATCGCACCTGCTTGGATGGTCGGCTGTTCCAGCAACACTGGGGTTTCCTTACTCGCGCATACCGGGCTCCCCGCTGCTGGTGGGAGGCAGTAGTAATTTGCCAAACAATGGCGCTGGTTGCTGTAAGTACATTTGGAGCTAACATGGGTGCCATGATCCAAGCTGTTGTCATGACAGCCGTCCTGGCCGTGTTTTAGTACGTGCTGATGGTGCTTAAACCCTATGCATACGCACACACCGGGCAGGCAATGCTGCGAGGTGTGCAGTGCCTGCTGCTAACGAGCTTTGTAGGGCATACATTCCAGCTTACTGGCAGTGGCAGCAACCAGTACGGTGCCACCAGTGAAAGCAAGCAGACAGCAGCATATGGACTTGTGATGGGGATACTGCTGCTGCTGATCAACTTGGCGTATGTGTGCTCAGTGCTGTGGCAGCTGCTGAAGCTGCTTAACTGGCAAGCTGTGCGGGTGGTACTGGCAAAATGCAGCAAAGTTGTGCAGGCATGGCTTAGCCTGTTGCCGCGCTGTGCAGCGCAGTGGAAGTCTGTCAAGTAGGCTGTGTTGTGCTCTGTTATGGTGGGTTTTTTTTGGATCTTTTGTTGGACCTCGCACTTCCGCAGCAAGATCGTTATTGCTGGTTTCCTCGGTTGAACAACTGAGGTTTTTTTGTGTTTTACCACCTGCACCACTGCAGCCTGGATAGCAAAGTTCATCATCCACTGCATATACTTGCAAGCAACGTGTCCGGGATGTACAGGGGCCCGATACACGCAACTTGACATCACATATGCATATGGCATGTCTCAAAGCCTACAGTCCGCCTGGCATCACAAACATCATGCGGCCTCACACACCATGCACTAAATACTGCTGGAATCGCACTCGTAGCATCGTAGCAAAGCGTAACATGCCATCAGTACTTCAGGCCTCAGTAACAGCCACGAGCACTGCCTGGGAAAAGGCAGCCAGACAGCATCTGTTATGTAACATTTATGTAACAAACCGCAAAACCCACCACAGTGTTGTGCCGCAGCTGCCCACATTTTCTTCAAGGCCGGCTCCCGTAGCAACGTGAAACTCAAATATGGGTATTGCCAAGTCTCTCATTCTCAGGGCAGGCAGTAAGTATCAAATTGACGTATTCCCAGTCTCACATCACTCCGTGCACAAGACAGCAAGATGAGCAACTATTAGGCAACACAAAAACCCTCGCAACAGCTCAAGGATCCTGTGATACTGCATGCTATCAGCATCAGATACCCAGCAAGCAGGCACCCCTAGACCCACACGCATTTCGTGCACCAGCGCACGGTTGGCAGTTGTCACCCACCATGAAGGCACTCCAAACAGTACATATAACCTGTGACCCTGCATGCTGCCAGCATCAGATAGCCAGCAGCAAGGCACTCCAAACACGCATGCATGCATTCTGTGTACCAGGACACAGGTAAGCTATTATCAGCCACCGCAAAGGCACTCCCAACAGTACATAGAACCTGTGATCCTGCGTGCTCCCAGCATCAGATAGCCAGAGCAGCAAGGCACTCCAAACACGCATGCATTCCGTGCAGCAGGACACAGTTGCTATTATCAGCCACCAGAAAAGCCCTCCAAACAGTACATAGAGCCTGTGACCCTGCATGCTGCCAGCATCAGATAACCAGCAAGCAGCAAGGCACTCCAAACACGCATGCATGCATTCTGTGCACCAGCACACAGGGTAGCTATTATCAGCCACCATAAAGGCACTCCAAACAGTACATAGAACCTGTGGTACCACATGCTGCAGCATCAGATGGCCAGCAGCAAGGCACTCCAAACACGCATGCATTCTGTGCACCAGCGCACGGTTGGCAGTTATCTTCCAGCATAAAGGCACTTCAAACAGTACATAGAACCTGTGGTACCGTATGCTGCAGCATCAGATAGCCAGCAGCAAGGCACTCAAAAACACGCATGCATTATGTGCACCAGCACACAGTTTGCTATTATCAGCCACCAGGAAGGCACTCCAAACAGCTCATGGATCCTTCGATACCACATGCGACCAGCATCAGAAAGCCAGCAAGCGTACAGCCCAAAACCACCACGCAATCCATGCACCAGCACAATGCCAGTGTCTGTCATCCAGCAGGAAGGCACTCCAAACAGCTCATGAATCCTGTTGTACCACATGCCCCAGCATCAAACAGCCAGCAAAAAAACTCCAAAACCCACCTTTATTGTTTGCACCAACACCATGCTCATGTAGGCCACGCAGCAGCAGAGCACTGCAAACAGTACTTGCATCCTGTACATGTAACACCAGCAGGCTAATAGCAGATGCCATTACCCAGATGTGCTTAACTATCAAGCAACACAGCTCGCCACCAGCGGGCATGCTGACTGCATAAGACCTCAAAACTCTGTACAAAAACCTCTGCTGCAAAACCAGCAGCCTTCAGAAGCACAGCCATGCTCTCTCCTGGACCAAAAAACAAGCTCTGTGCATTCAGTTGTACCTTCAGTTGTATGTGCAGCCGTGGTCAGCACAAGCAAACATCTCTGTGTAAGTGTCGTGACAGCAGAACTGCTAGTAATGTGCATCAATCCTCTGAGAACAAGGCAGCGGCGAAGTGCGATATCGACGTCCGAAGTATCTTGGCAAGGCCGCTCATGCTTATTATCGCAACGCACCCGGCAGCAGATCTGCAAACAAGTACTGGATGCAAGCACAGTGGGGCGCAGCTGTTACGCTCCCACTCTTGGCAGCATCGGAGGTGAACAGTACACCAAAACAGCCGGGACCAAAGCTCATGACGATCAAAGATTGCTCTATGCACAAAGTTGGCTGTTGCATGTGATGCAGTTCAGCCAGAAGGTCTCAGACACAACAAGACAGGACGCCAAAGCATCATTGTGCAGCAGCACTGACATTGGCAGCATGCGTGTACGCCAGGGGTGTACACATGTGCTTGCAAATGCAAGGCACCAGTGCAGCGTGAGTTGAGCAGAGTGGTCTTGCTAGGGGTGCCAAGCTTTTCATAAAACTCATGCAACTTGCTGAAGCCAGTTGTGGTTGCCACACAACCATATATATGTCTGTGGGGCACAGCTGTGGTGCTCCCATGCATATATCCAGTTGCAGCATCATTGCCAAGACACTATACCCGAGATGATCAGGCACAGCAATGCACAACACACAAGATTGCTCCACGCTAGACAACAAGCAGAAGATGCAGATGCTTTTGACGTCACGCAGGACCATCTGCTGACACATCAACCGAGCAATGAGTCTGTGTAACTTAGCATTCCAAGCACTGGCGTGCCTAAATTGCAAAGCAAGGCACCATAACAGTGCCCACAAAGCTTGCGGCTTCAACCGACCAAGCTGTATGTTTGTCACTACACAGTACCATGTACAAGAGCAGCAGTTCGTGCAGGCGAGTGCACAAGCCACAATTGTGCAGGTGAGTTGCGGATGCTCCAGAACCATCTGTGGAGCTCATTTGCGTGACGTTTCACGGCCAGCCACATAGCAGGTAAACAAAGGAGCAGCAAAGCCTTGCCAGGCCGCAGCCAACTGTCACAAGGTTGCTCCATGCACCACAACCGTCTGTAGCACGTGATGTAGTTTCAGCCGGAAGGGGCCGCGCAGTAGCCGAAACATACCCCAGCTGTATGGTCTGTACATGTGCGTGCACAACAGCCCTTGAAATTCCAACCCAGTGAACTCGCAACCACCCTGGCGTGGTATGCATTCATGCGTCTTATCAAGCCAAGAAAACACCGGATCCATCAGCCGATTGCCTCAAGACAATGAAGCTGTCCAACAGAAAGGGTTGCAAACACAGCAGCAGAAGGCGTTGTGTTGTGGTGCAGTGAATGCATGTCCCTCCTGCAATGATGGCACAGCTGTGCAGAGACAGCCGCTATTCCCACTGCACATCCAGCGACTGAAAATGACAACCATGTGCAGCACCAGCCACCGTTGACTGTGTTTGAGAACGCAAGATGTGCAGGGCAATGACTCCGTTGAAGTATGCGCTGCAATGCACACCTGATTTGGCAAACCAGAAGCTGCAGGTCACCTGTGTCAGGCAGCGGTGCTGCTGCTGCTTTGCTCTGCTGTCAACCACAGACATGCACGCACGTTGCACAAGCACTGGCGTGCCTAAAGTGCAACGCAGGGCACCAAAAAAGAGTGCAAGATGCGCTGTTGGCGTCAACCAGACGAGCAGTATGTATGCAAGCATGGCTGCAGAAGGCGTTGTGTTGTGGTGCAGTAAATGCAGGTCCCTCCTGCAATGACGGCACAGCTGTGCAGCAACATACGCTGTTCACGCGGCACATCCAGCGACTGGGAACGACAACCATGGGGAGCACCAGCCACCGTTGACTGTGTTTGAGAATGCAAGAATTGCAGGCCAAGGATTCCGGTGAAGTATGGGCTGCAATGCACACCTGATGCTGCGCAAACCAGAAGCTGACAGGACAAACAGACCAGGCAGCACTACTGCTGCTGCTTGGACCTGCAGGGCACAGCAAAAATGCAACCAAGATGCACAGCTGCGCTGTGTAGGCGCATAGCCAGCCGTCACGGTGCAAGATCGCAGATCCCTTGCCATTGCATGGCCATGAATGAGCAGGGGTAGCAAACGAGTCAAGCAGACATCTTTTTTTCTTTGTGTGTGTAAACCAGCCGGCTTGCAGCTCTTGCTTGGCAGCATGCCAAACTCAGGCGACACTCGACAAGCATCAACCAAAGCTGCACACTCAAACCCGTTGAAGCCTCAGCCCGGGACAAAATGCACATGCGTGACCTGCAAGAACCTAAAAGCGCAATCGTGCTGTGGAGACCCGCCACACAAGCAGCAAAGCTGAGATGCCACGCACTGTGACTGCAAACTCACAGTGGTCTGTTGTGCATTAGTTTAAGAAGCAGACAGCAGCAGAGAAACCTGAAACGGTGTGTGACACACCTGCACCGGAACCAGCATGCATTACTTCATGCAGGGAACCCAAACTGGAGCCGGACACAGCACAGACACAGCACAGAAAAGCTGCACAGAAAAGCAGCACGCAAACCCAGCAGCAGCTGCAGAAACGGCACAATCTCATGGCACAGTCCACTGAAGTTGAAGATCGATAGCCAACCAAAGAGACAGGGCCTATTCAGAACTGGAAGCACAATCAGCCCTGGTACAGCATGTTGCATCTATGTTTTTGGTTCCAACCGCAGCCCATGCATCATGCATGATGCCACGCCATCACCGCCAAAGCGCCATCACCCACAGCAAGACTCGTATCACACCCAGCAATGCCCCTTCTACAACCACTGACCCAAGCTCTGACTGTACATCACAGCTGCAGCTGGTTCGGCATATCAACACAGTCACCCACATACATTGTTTTATTTCCCGGCTACTGCAGCACGCTGCCCTGCCGATGCTACTATGGCAAGAGCCTGTGTGCTGCACGCTTTACATTCACCTCACAATCTGTTCTGGTCGGCAACATCCTTGCAGCGGCTGCTGCAATCACCCACCAATCGACCAACCCCATGCCTAGGGCTTGCTCTTGCCAGAGCATTTGGCTTCGCAGGCAGAGAGGGCATTATCAGGCACCTTATACCTGATGGTGGACTCGTACGTGCCACAAACCACAACGCCGTTGCCGCCGCCTACGTTGCAGTTGCTCTTGTACTCTTTGAACATGTTGTTGGCAGTGGTACTGGTCATCAGCATGCTTCGCTCGCTGAGCCCAGGCACCGCGTTTCCTTTTTTGTACGAGTTGTCGTGCAACACGACCCGCACAGTCTGTCCTGGGCTGACACCTGGCAACCTGGCAATGCCATCCTTTGCCACACCACCTGCAATTAGGGCAGTGCAGTGCAATGCAGCAGCAGGCAAGCACAGAGTCAAGGATATGTGTGTGAGGTGACATTGCATCCATGGACACCACCTGTCAGGCAGTTGAGTGCAGTTTAATGCAGTTTGGTGCAGTTTGGTGCAGTTTAGGGCAGTTTAGGGCAGGGCAGTTTAGGGCAGGGCAGTTTAAGGCAGGGCAGGGCAGGGCAGTTTAGGGCAGTTTAGGGCAGGGCAGTTTAGGGCAGTTTAGGGCAGTTCAGTTCAGTTCAGTTCAGTTCAGGGCAGGGCAGGGCAGGGCAGGGCAGGGCAGGGCAGGGCAGGGCAGGGCAGGGCAGGGCAGGGCAGGGCAGGGCAGGGCAGGGCAGGGCAGGGCAGGGCAGGGCAGGGCAGGGCAGGGCAGGGCAGGGCAGGGCAGGGCAGGGCAGGGCAGGGCAGGGCAGGGCAGGGCAGGGCAGGGCAGGGCAGGGCAGGGCAGGGCAGGGCAGGGCAGGGCAGGGCAGGGCAGGGCAGGGCAGGGCAGGGCAGGGCAGGGCAGGGCAGGGCAGGGCAGGGCAGGGCAGGGCAGGGCAGGGCAGGGCAGGGCAGGGCAGGGCAGGGCAGGGCAGGGCAGGGCAGGGCAGGGCAGGGCAGGGCAGGGCAGGGCAGGGCAGGGCAGGGCAGGGCAGGGCAGGGCAGGGCAGGGCAGGGCAGGGCAGGGCAGGGCAGGGCAGGGCAGGGCAGGGCAGGGCAGGGCAGGGCAGGGCAGGGCAGGGCAGGGCAGGGCAGGGCAGGGCAGGGCAGGGCAGGGCAGGGCAGGGCAGGGCAGGGCAGGGCAGGGCAGGGCAGGGCAGGGCAGGGCAGGGCAGGGCAGGGCAGGGCAGGGCAGGGCAGCAGCAGGCAGGTATGTGGACAACACAATGCTTAGTAGTTCACCTGCCCTGCACAGCACAGCACACCACAGCACACCACAGCACAGCACAGCACAGCACAGCACAGCACAGCACAGCACAGCACAGCACAGCACAGCACAGCACAGCACAGCACAGCACAGCACAGCACAGCACAGCACAGCACAGCACAGCACAGCACAGCACAGCACAGCACAGCACAGCACAGCACAGCACAGCACAGCACAGCACAGCACAGCACAGCACAGCACAGCACAGCACAGCACAGCACAGCACAGCACAGCGGAGAACAGCACAAAACAGCACAGCACAGCACAGCGTGCTGCTGCTTGGGAGGTTGCTGCAGCAGGCACATGTGACCAAATTCTGCTGCTGGGATCAGGCTAAACATGTGATGAACTGCGCGAGCATTCAAGGTGCGGCAAGGCTGCAGCGTCTAAAACCAATCCAGCATCACATACTAGGTACTGCACAGCTGTAGGTATGCAGGGGCTGCTGCCGCGCCCATACACAGCAATCTGTGAAGCTTCACAAGCAGCAGCGACCATGCTGCTGCTGCTTGTCCGGGATGGTCTGCACACACAAACTCACCCGTGTGCTGGCATCTTGGGGCGACCTTCCGGTTGCGGTCTTGGCCAATGTCAGTGAACATGAAGATGCGTGAGACTGGTGTCTTCTCGCAGTCTCCGTTGCGGAACGGGCTCTTGAAGTTGACCGTGACTGATTTTGACGCGCAGTCGCAATCCAGCGTGAAGGTGTCAACCGCATCCAGCGCACTCTTCACAACCGCTGCTGAAGGGCACTCATTCGGCACACATGTCTGCAAGCAGAAAGCAAATGAACATGTTCTGTTGCTGTACAGCCGCGTGCACAGGATTAGAACAGCATGTGGTGTCATTATGAGCACATGTGCCGGCGGCGCAAAGGACGACGACATTGAGTCACGAAAGCGTAATGCCAGTTTTGCAACCCTGCTGCCTGATTCTCAGGTTCTCAAGTTAGATGCGTGTTCAAATGTATCACTGCGGCAACTCAACTGCCTGCTGACTGGAAGTGCGCATGCACTCAAGCATGGCATATCATTCTCTGATGTTTGCTTTTACTAAGAGCTAAGCTATCTGCATGACATGCGGATAACATAGTTCTGCCAAGCATGGTCACTTGTAATCATTGCGTTCATCCGCAGCAAATACGCTGCGCTGCAAGTCCTGCTTGCTGAGCCTCACCCTGCACGTTGCAGAGTTGCTTTTGGCAGTCACAGTGACCTCGTTGTTGATTTGTGCAGCTTTGTAGACGAGCGACACTTCAAACGCAAAGTCTGGCGCGTTATTGCACATGTCCATGTCGTTGACGAAATTGGCGGTGCATTTTTTCTGTTGGCCGGGACCCAACCTGCACAGCAGCAGCAGCAGCAGCAGTGGCAGCAAGTAATGGCAGCAGCTTGGGCTGTGTGGTTTGGTGCAGACATAACTTATGAAACAGCTGCAGCAAAAAATTGACTGGTATATAGTTGTGGATTCTAAGCAGAGCAAGGACTGCCAAACAGGAGGCATGCTTACAAGCAATTGCTGGTCAGAGAAGCATGTCTACGGTATCTGGCAAACTTGTCAAGAACAGACAACAGAGATGCAGAACAACCTTGTCAGACAAACAGAGCTGCCAGAAAGCAGGGACTCACTCAATTTTGTTGCAGTCTTCCAGCGTCCCGGCTGCTACATCACCTCTCTTTAGATCAGCCTTTGCCAACCACAACATCACATTGCCGTTGTTGCTTATGACAACAGATACAGAGGATGTCATGCCGGCTGGATCTGCACCAAGCAACACACATCAGCACATATGTGTTGTTTCAGCGGCAAATCTCCCCCGGAGTGCACACAGCCAGCTGCAATTATGATAATACAGAGGTTGGCAAGTATTGGGTGACACGCTACACGCATAAAAAATGTCTGCATAAGAGCAGGCAAGCGCGCTTCCGCCTGTGCGATTCCCTGCGTGTTGTGTGCACAGGTTCAGCAAAGGTGGCACTTCTATTGCGGGCTCACTGCAGCTTCCTGGCTGCTGGCAGCGATCTCTGCACATCAAGCAGCAATTGCAACCAGCAGCGCCGTTGCAGCGTCACTCACCAGTTGTTGGCACGATAGTAGTCGGTGTTGCTTCCACAGTAAGCTCCACTGCAGGTTTGATGTCGAGTACAATTGCATCTTTTGCGCTGTCGGTTACAGTGGTAGCCTTGCCCATGGCTACTGCATCCACCATAACGTCCACATCCACCTTTGCATTGGCTTCAGTGACGCTGTCGAGCAACGCCTGGGTTACGGCAACCACCACGTCACACTGCCTTGAAGCACCAGGCTGCAGCACGTCTGTTGAGCAGCCAGTGACATCAGCGTGTGAGATAAACTGCAGCTGGTGCAGCCGCCAGTTACCGGTGTTGGCCACAGTTGCTTTGCACTTTGCGTCGCCAGCTGCACAAGCACCAAAGACAGCAGCGGGTGCTCCTTTAGTCACCACAGTTTGCTTTGATAGGGGTTCCGCATGCTAAGCTTGAATGCAGTGTACCTGTGAAATGCAATGCATGCTTTGAATATACACGGAAGCACAGCAATACACAACAATCATGCAGCAGGCAAAAGTACAAAGACCCATTTTCTGGCTAACACTTTGTGCCTATAGCTCACAGCAGCAATGCAGTGCCTCATTCGCGTTTCGACTTACGGCCTGTTGCATTTGCGCAGTCTGACAAATCCACTGTGATGCCTGGCGCAGGCGTTGCAAGTAACTCGAAGGCGTCTTCTTTGCTGTAGACCTGCACCCCTGCGCCGTTAGTGTACTTGCCGCTCAGCCGAGCTGTGTGGGCAATGCCAGCCTCAAATGCCTCCTGTCCATCGACCTGGACTTTGTACGTACACGATGCAGTGCCCTGCATGGGGCAAACACAACGTGTTTCTGAAGCTTGGCAGGCAGCAGAGGTGAGTGACATGGGTTACAAAAGCCAGGCTGCCCGCAGTGCCTGCCTCTGAATGGCCCAAACTTTGTGCTGCCCGCCTCTATAAAGACAGCGCCCTGTACTGCTAGGAGCAGGCTGCTGTGGTATATCTTGCTATGCGGTCCTTGAGCCAAACACTGCAGCAGCTCCGCGTAAGGCAGCATAACAGCTCAGAGAGATCCCGTGCATTGCATCAGATGCAAGAAACAGGCTGCTGTCTGTGCTTTACTTCTCGTAGTTGTAAAGAGATGCTCAGAGTGCACCTGATATCGACCAACATACATTAAAGCACAAACAAAGGCATGCCATACTCCACTTACCCCAGGGTTGAGGGTGGCAGCCAACCCTGTGCTGCACTTTGTGGTCTGACCAGTCTCATCAGTAGCCGCTCCAACAAATTCGGTGATCCTCACATTGCCGGTGTTGTTGAACGTCACCGTGATGTCCACTGGTGTGCCTGTTCACGTTGCAGTGCAACAAAGCAGCCACCACACGTGAAATCAGTCTCTATCAGGCCAAAAAAATACGCTGCTGCAATAACATAAACTGGCACAACGCGCGTGGTTCAGCAGCAACTGCGTAACCTTTGTGAGCGCGGCTTCGGAAAGCATAATCAACTGAGCATGACGCATGCGTTTGCAGGTTTGACAGCGTAAAGAGCACATTGCTTGCATCTGCAGAACGCTACGAGTGGTGGCGCACCTATGGTGAGAGAGTTGGGCTCAGCAGCCTGCACGATAGTCACCATCGGAGATTGTGCAGCAGCCACTTCAGCATAGTCGCCTGTTGGCACATTGTAGCCCGGTGCAGCTGCCCAGTCTGTGGTCCTTGACACATCCTGCCAAGGCGCCAGAGCAGATACTTGCACATACGCCTTGACATAACCTCTGTCGAGATCTTCCTGCTGTACCGCATAGTTCAACACACATTGTTGGCATGACTCTGTCGGAGCAATGTCTGCTGAATCTGTGCAGACAGGGGTTGTATCCCCCAAGACATCGTTGTATGAGACACCGATGCTGGTAATCTTCATGTTCACGTTGCCCTTGTTCTGGCAGCCGAGCTTGAAGGTGACGATGTCATCTGCAGGAAGTGAAGCAGCAGCATTGACAGCAGCAGCAACAGCAGCTGTGTGAATGCCAGTAATCTTCATGCTCGCGTTGCTTTTGCATTGGCAGCCCAGGTTGAGGGTGTTGATGTGACCTGCAGGAAATGCAGCTGAAGCATTGACAGCAGCAGCAGCAGCAGCAGTGTGAATGGTAGCGGTGATGATTCTGTTGCCATTCTTTTGGCAGCTGAGGTTGAAGGTTACGATGTCACCTGTAGGAACTCAGCAGCAGCATTGACAGCAGCGGAAAGCAGCTGCAGTAGCAGCGGAGGCCACAGCAGCAAGCTTACCCATGGCCCAGTTGGGCATGCCACAAAAGCAGTGCCCTTTGAACAAAAAGCATACCTGGCCCTGCTATGCAACCTCGCTTCTGTTTGTAATCACGTTGATATACAGTGCCACTGCAAGCATTGCAAGGTTCGAATCCTGGTCCAACCGCCCGTGGCTGGGCCTAAAAAGCTTGCGACTATGGCCCGTGGCTGGGGATAAAAAGCAACTGGAATTGACGGACTTGCGCGGGTGGTTTCGATCGCCCAAACAACGAAGGAAAGACTGGGTACAATTACTATTACCCCCCATGAGCGGATTAGTGGCTCGCTGGGCTAGTGCCTGGGGGCGGGTTCAGTCCCGAAAGTGTATTGTATTGTATTGTTGCAAGCTGTCAACAACACACTGGCAGTCAAAGGTTTGAGCCATGTGCACTGCACCTGATCCTGGTGGCCGCCAATACGACAGCTTGCAGCTTATCACTCTGTTCAGAGTATGTTACTCACAAATTCTTCTGCAGAGACCCTGAACAGAGTGATATGTATTGCCTACGACATCTTGTTTGTGTGGATGGCTCACCGACAGCCTTGAATGTTCCTGTGTCTGTCAGAATGCTTGGATCCAAATCCACTGTCGCAACAGCGTCAAAGTTCACGGCCTCGGTGTGAACAACAGGCACAGCTGCAGGAGCGCAGCAGTGTGGGCAGCAAACAATGGCGTCAGGTGCGAATTTGAAACTGCTGTGATGAACAGTTCCAGCAGGATGTGTTACTTGTACACATACATGTCATGCTGTGTGGCGGCTGGCAAGCCTATGTGGCTCAAACTGTTTACACAGCAGTTGTGCATTGCGCTGCAGTGTGTTGCAAACGCATGGCCGCCGGCAGCAAACTTCACTGCATAGCATCAGCCTCGGCTGGTTTGCTGGCAAGCAGCTTCCTCAAGGCAGCACACCCCGGCGCCTGGCAGTCGCGCTACAGTTCACAAGCACAATCAAAGACGCACGTGAGTCCACATTGGGAGTGCCAGCATACGACAGTGTGCGTTTGATGCTTCCACGGTTGAGGTCCTCCTGGGTGGTCTCAATCTGCACAGTGCATGTAGACGAGCCACGAGGGCTGACCAGGCCCTCAAAGCCACAGCTGTTGCCTTTGTCATCCTTAAATCTGAGGCGGGTGTTGCCCTGGTTGGTCAACACCACGATGACTTTCAGAGTTTCTGCAACACGTCAGCAGTGCAGGAGAGGCAACACGTGGTGATGCCCTGTATAAGTGGCAGCAGGCTGGCTGGTGGCACCAATCCTATTTGCAAAGCTACACAGCACGTCATCAGACACATATAACGCAATCACCTGCATTGCTTCTGCCAACCAACAGCTGTATCGTGGAGCGATTTGCGCCCAGGCACACACACTGGGAAGCAGTTGGCTGCTGCCGCCACACTCCTAGCCCAATGTACCCAGCCCCCTTGTTCTCAACAAGCAGGTGCAGCCAGCAGCATGCGACCACACAAACAAAGCAAAGCAGGAAGATTACACGCAGCACACCCCTATTGCTACACATTTCTGCAGCATGTGCGGGCCAGGCATTTGCATGAGTCTCATGTCCAGCCAGCACAACTTACCACCTGGTGCGGAGTATGTGCGGGATGATGGGTCGTATGTCACCTCGCCTTTCATAGACACCAGCTTGCTGAGGGTTGCGCTCTCACTCTTTTTGTGGATCACGTCTTGCCTGCAGCTGTCAAGCATTTCTGGACACTTGTAGTAAAACATCTTGAACTCCACTTGCGCTTGCAGGTTGTTGCTCGACTCGATGTCATCCTGAGTGATCTCATAGTCGAAACTGCACTGCAGCTTGTTGGATTCGCCGATGTCAAGGGTATCAGTAGGGTTCTTGCCGCCGCACATGCCTGCACTGAGCGTCACGTCCCTTGCACCGACTTTGACAGTGGCTGTGTCGTAGCGCAGCCTGACATTGCCGTTGTTCAACACGGCCAGCGTGACTGGCACCTTGTCGCCTGCAACATGAAGCAGTGCACAGCAGTGCAAGCAATATGGTTAGCGATCTGTCTCAAGCGTGTGTGGTGCAACGTGACATCGGCCTGTCGGAGAAGCTTATGAAGAAAACATGCAGGTCAGCAGCAGCCGAGTTGAAAAATAGTGCAACAGCTGATGGCATGCATGCCGTTGCGTGCAGCTGCCGCTTGCAGATAAGAATCACCCTGACAGCATCTTGCATCAAAATGCATCCTGCACTTCTGCCGGAAGGCGCAGTGCCACTGAATAAGTGGAGGTCTGTCAAGGCACTGAAGACAAAGAATTGGTGGGAATTACCTGGGTATGCTCTGACAAACACCATTCATGAGCACTTGCATGTATGCATGGACTACCAAATCTGAACATTTTGAGGCAGAATTAGATGACCTGAGCATGGGGCATGTTCTAGCAGGTGGAAACGAAGCAAAAGAGCACACTCACCAGCAAATGGGTAATCACTTGCCGGCTGCAGCTGCAGCTGACCCACACTGACTTCCAGCGCGTGACTCTGCTGAGCAGCTAACACCCATGCCTCTGGGTTCAGCTGGCTTGTCAGCTGATTCAGGTTGGCTGGACCCTTGGCAATCACCACTGGCGTGACAGTGATCAGCTGGTTGATATCAAAAGAGTCCTGCAGGATGGCGAACTGAACATAATACACCATGGACTGTCCTGGCTCGAGCCGGATACCAGACGGAAATTCCGACAAGTTATCTGTCAGCGTGGATGCTGCTGCTCCCAGGCGCTTGTTCTTGCGGGGCTTGGCTTTAATGACGCGGGGTGGCAGCCTGATGAGGGGTGCTTTCCGTGATGCAGGAGTGACACCACCAGCAGCCATTATGCCGCCCCTGGACAACTGAAGGCTGTCCACATAGGCATCGATCGCCACAGAGACGCTGTACACGTATACCGCTGCCTGTCCCTCATTGGCAACCCACAGCAGTGCACTTTGGGGTCCTGCACAGTGCAACAACCAGAAATCAGTGCAAACATGGAAGAGCGGGAAGGGCGCTTGCGCACAGCTACGACAGACATTGCATTGTTGAGCTGAGTATGTATTGTAATGCGATGTAGTGCATCTGGCTCGCAGCCGCCGTCCTTTGAAAGGAATCAACTCATCTAGACAACTTCAGACAGCTGCTGCCTGCCAGCTGTTGGCAGCTGGCAAGGCTCGTGAGTTGCATATGGCGACCAAAGGTCGAAGGTTACCTGGTGTGTTGTACTTTGGGTTCGGTGTCTGAGCAATCAAGAAGGATGGCCTGAGCGCAAGCGATTTGAAGACAGCTTTGCGCAGAATGGCCGGTGCTTGCACTGATGTGGCTTTACCCAAAGGATACGCAGTGGCAGAGACTATCGCAGTGTTTTCTATATTCTTGTTGATGTCGCCTGCAGCAACTGTGTGGCTTCCCCTGCAGGTGATGGCAAAGTTTGGTGCCAGAGTTGCCAAGGGGAGTGCGACATTGATCAAGCCCGAGGTTGTAGACATGGTGCATGAAAGGCTGGCTGCCACTGCTTGCAGGGAGTTGGCCACTGCCACATTCCTCAGAGTGATTCTACCATCGTTTGTCACGGTAATGGTGAACACCCGAACCTCGCCTGCAGCACAAGCAGCAGATGCAGGCGCGTCAAATATGGCTAAGCACAAGTGGATGCTTTGGGCTTTTTGTGTATGAAAACAATCTGCAGCGGCCATGCAGGAAAACCCTGGGCAAACAGTGGCAGATTGATGTCAGCAAACATAGCATCATTCCTCCTGCATGCAGGCAGCAGCTGCAAGGGGTCTTATAGTCCACTTGTCTGACCTGGTGCCAGTGTACCCTGATGCAGGATACACGTCTCGTAAACGCATAATGCAACAAATGCTCGCGCACATGTGTAAACAGTGTGCTCTGTATAGCCCCAATGCATTGCACACTCTGCTGCTGCAGCTGCTGTGGGGACTGCTCTTCCAAGCTACCGCTTGAACAACGGTCGTCAGCCAGTACATCATGCATTGAGCACAGCAATCCAAGCAGGAGGAACATGAGCCACTTGAACTGCTGTGAGAGTGCTGAACCAGCAGCACTTACCTGCTTCAGAGAAGACGGAAGGAACCTCAAGGCCATCAATGGTGTGCGTGACTGCCAGAGAGGGATTGCTGACAAACGTGTAGGTCGAGGGTACACGAGATACTGTCGCTTGGATAGTTTGGCTCGCCTGCGCCCAAGCGCCTGAGGCGTCAGGAGTGAAACTCCTTCCAGAAGATTCAAGGTCAGCAAGCGTCAGTTTATATGTGAATGTCACCAGTACCTGAGCTCCCCTCTCCAGGACCAGGTTCTGGAAGGGCGGTGTAGCTGTAGCACCAGGAAGTGTGACGGCGATGATTTGAACCCTGACGTTGCCTATGTTTCTGACCCTGACAGTGAACGAGACGTCCGTGTCTGCAAAAGCAGCAGCAGTGATAGCGGCAGCAGCAGCCAGCAGCAGCAGCAGCAGCAGCAGCAGCAGCAGCACAGCCAGCACTTAGGCACGTGCTGTGGAATTGAGCTGGACCACTTCAGGGTACCTTGGAAGAGAGGAGCAGCTGCTGCTGTCAGAGCAGTCCACCCTCCCCCGACTCCCTTTCAAGAGTCCTAGCAAGCATGGCATCCCTCTGACCTGCATGCTAAGTGGTCCTTTGCATCAGCAGAACCTTTTAAGCCCTCAAATAAAGCAGCTGATTCCCATACACACATGATCATGGACTGGCCGCGCACCTTCAGTGTAGGTGGCTGCTGACGGCCCACTAGAGATTGTCACTACCAGGCTTGGTTGTGGTGGTGTAACAGTGACAGAGCTAAAGATAGCTGCAAGGCACCAGCGGTGAGCAGTGGCAAGCAGCACAAAGCAGTGAGTAAGTTGTCAGTTTGGTGCTCAATGTGACTACGATCAGTTCAAGGTCAATTTATACTCCATATCAGCAGCCACTGCCATGACGGCTATGCATGCCATCACGTGCCATGACTGATATCAGATGAATCAATGGCTGCCAAACAAAAGCACTCAATCTCCTGCAGCCCAGATGCATTTCAAAGCAGATATGGCGTGCACTATCCTCTATTATGCATTCCAATGCTGTAGGAAGTTCTGCAGCGCCTGGCATGAACCGAAGTCAATGCACATGTCAGCAGCTGCCCGCACGGCCACTCACTTTCACCACAGTAGCACCCAACGTTTGTGCTTGAGATGAAGGGGCCGACATTAGAGCAGGTGGTCTGAGCCGTGTTGAATGTGACACACCACGGCACCCTCAGCTTGCCGCCGCTGTTGGCTAGGCAGGGCACAGTCACTCCAGCAGGCATTGCGCACGACACACTCGGAACGTTGCTTTTCAATACGAAGTCGCCACATGCATCACCGCCCACGTTGGAGTAACAACCACTGTTGCCTGTAGGGAAGCCAAACAGCGCACACTGACTCCCTGCCGTGTTAGGGAGGAGGCCATTCGTGGATAGCCACATACCCTGTACACAGGCAGAAACAGGCAATCATGAGCACATGGCAGTCATGGCACAGCTGGGCAGGCAGGAGGCATAAATAAAAAACACACCCAAGCACATGTGTGCTTTCGGCCGCCCAGCAGTTGGTGCCAGCCCTTGGCTGAAGCTCGCCTCGCAGCAACACAATTGTGCCGCGTTTGAGAAACACGACCGATACAGCCTCATGTGTCGTCTATCTGCTGTGTAGTATTGCTGTAGGAGATACATGCTATGTAGCATTATGGTTTAGTTGCACTCAGCAGCTACATGCGGCACCACAACAATGCATGACAGCACGCCAGCAGGCCAGCCATGCCAGGACACCAGCTGCAGCTGGCAGCTGGCAGCAGCAGCTGCTAATGCTGCTGCTGTGGCCACTTCAGGGGCCCGCTGTGAGCCACAGAAGCTATACAAGTGACAAGCATGAATCCCCTAGGTTTCTCGTGCTGCCCATTTGCGACCATATATTTATTGGGCGGTGTGCTGCTTTTTTTATGCAAATGCCACACCGTATGTCAGGCTTACCATGTTAAACTCTGTCAGGGGGTTGCTTGATGCTCCCACGGTCAGGAAACTTGCAGGAATGGTGGTCGTGTCGTCTGGGGATTGGCAGAAAAGCGCTGCACACACAGAAGCAGTGAACTTCAAAGCATCAGTAACTTTTCATGGGATGCTTGGAATGGGTTGGCGTGATGAGCATGCAAGTTCACTGCTGCAACAGCATGGGGGTCACCACCATGCCGCAACGGCTTTGTGGTGACACGTGGGTCGCTTGTGGATGTCAAATGTGCACAATTGTGCACTGCACATGCAACCACCACCTGGTTCAGCATGCACAGTGCGCGAGTAGCTGATGACACTGGAGGTGGCACTTGCTGTCCTCAAATTTCACCAGCTGTGCTAGCCTTTGCCAAGGGCTGAGCCAACACACACGCATGCAACACGTAATCACAGGCCAGACATAGCAAGGATGCTATGTAAGCCCCTTGGTGCTTCAAGGTAGAAGCATATATCTTGTAACAAACGTGCTGGAGCCCTTCTCCCAGCTGCTCTTCACCTGGTGTGGGCATGCTCACAGTGTGGACGGGTGCACGCTACACCTGCGCCGATGCAGCTGCCAGTTCCACAAAGAGAGCTGGTGGTGCACGTGCACGTGCATGTGCTACTGCAAGACCGCAGCAGCGTCCTCTTGGCCAAGGCATGTTGCTGGTTCTGGCTGGCCACTGCCCCAGCATGTGTGCGGCAGTGCCATATGTCATTACATTACATTACATTATCATTACGAAAACATTCCCTAACATTACATCACATACATGTCATTGCCTTGGCCAGCTGCAACTCACGTTGTGTGCCAGCAGCATTTTCAATGGAAACAGTGTGGCGATTGGTTGCCCCGCTGCTGCACGTGACCGTCACTCCCGTGTTGGCAATGCAACTGGCAGTTCCACGGGAATTGCTGGTTGTGCACGCACACGTGCAGCTGCCGCTGCAGGACTGCAGCAGCGTCCTCTTGGCCAAGGCATGTTGCTGGTGCTGGCTGGCCACCGTGGCCACTGCCCCAGTGTCCTCATCCCACCCTCTCCATGCTGCTGCAGATGACAGCAGCGCCAGAAGCGCTATGAAACCTAAAGCCTGATGAGACCCACGCATGGTGACGTTGCAGCACAGCTGCTGGCTGTCACACCCACAAGCTCAAGCCTGCAGTTGAGCTGGGCAGGATGGGGCCAGTGGGCGTCAGTGCCTGCGAAAAATGACAGCAGGTGATGCAACGCAGCAGACGACATAAGATGTCAGAAATGACTATTATACATCAAATACAAACAATGGTGAGGGAATCCGAGTGTGCTGCACACTGTGGCAGGCGGATAATCCCGTCCGTCCTGCCAGCCCCGTTAGACAGGATAAGAACGTACACGTATACGGACAATCAGGCTGCAACTGGGCGATATTCTGCAGGTCTAAGAAGCACCTGCAAATGATGAACGCAGAGTGAGTGCCCTGACGGTGGAAGAGCTGATGCTGGCAGTCAAAAAGAGCAGGTACAAACATCAGGTAGCATGCTTTAGTTTGATATAAGCAAATTGCTAGCTCTTACTTCACAGGCCAGGCTGGTGACAAGCGTACAGCTGATACCAGCTGTACCAGTGTATACGATACGAGCAAACAGCTTGCGAAAGAACCAGCCGCTGAGCCTCTACAATGCACAATTCATATAAAGAGCTACTACTATGATGCATTTTGACTGTTTTATGGCAGCAGGCGCGGGATCGACGCTGAGGCGTGCGGGGCTCACACTGCGTGCAGATCACCAAACTTGCCCAGCAGCTGCTGCAACACTGATCAACATATCCCGCACCTGATGTTACTCCTTAGGCAGTGTTTCCGGAGGAGTGTGTCTTTATGCCTTTGGGATCTCTAGTAGTCTGATCAGTGTATGCTGTCAGTGTGCACATAAGCTGTATCAGAGTGTAACGATGAGGTGATTTAACGTTGACGACAACAGCGAGTGAAGTTAAAGCAACCGTGCGTCAGTCTTGGTCGCTGACAGCGAAAACCACCTACTACGGATACGAATACCACTATGGTCATCGAGATGTCCAGCTGCATGTCCAGGCATGTCCAGTGGCACCAAATCGTGTCCAGTTGGTGGGTTTGCATGTCCAGTTGCAGGTCCACTGGACTGGCAGTCTGCCTGCAACTGGACATGTGCTGCTGCTGATGCGTTGTACGGCACGATACCCGGCTGAAACGCCGTAAGTAGGTGTTGTTGCATGTATGCCGCTTATACTGTGTCGCTGAACAGCCAGCACGTCAGCTGGCCAGCCCATGGGCTTGCTGTAGGGTTTGTCGATATCACGTCAACACCGGCTTGAGAGTCACGCCAAAGCGTGCGTTAGAGCAGAGAATTATCATATAAAGCAGCATTTATGGTGTCTTATGGCACGACAGCGCCTCAAGGCGAAGATCAGCATGTCACTACAGCATTGCACGACTTTCCCCCACTACTGAAGCAGCAGCCTCTCCAAACACATCGTTTACTTCTATTACAGTAAGTTTAGTGGCCCGTATAGCCCCATTGCGCGCTGCTGCAAGGTGTGTCACTTGTTTAAATACAAAATGGTCAGATGGCATACGCTCGTGAACTGTTCGTCTACTGGTAAGCAAACAGCTGCAAACGATGATCAATATGATTACTGCTGAAGCATTACAGCGATCGTACCTGTGTCGCGCACTGCTGCTGCGTTGCATATGGTGCACGCGGCTGAAACAGACTGCAAGCTCGTGTCCACTGGCAGAGACCATCGCTGAAAGCGTTAATGAATGAAAACAGATCAATGCGGTTATTGGGCGTTCGTGAGGCTGCAGACGCCTGCTCATTGAGCAACAGCAGTCCTTGAAGCACTATGCAGCTGCAAGGTTTATCCTGCAGGATTTCAATGCTGTAGAAAGCGCATGGAGCTGCTACTGCTTATCTTGATACTTTGATGACATGGTGAGCGACTCTTACCCAGATCAGCAGCGGCTGAAACGACAGCACGCAGCCCTGCAGCTGCTAGGGCGCCCAGCTCACAGCAGCAGCAGCAGCAGCTACAGTTGCAGCAGTGTAGCAGTACTGTCGCAGGAATGATCACGCCATCACCAGATCAAGATCAGTTTCAGGTACAGCAGCATGAGCCGTGCTATGTCAGCTGTAGAGGCTGGGTGCATGCAGGTTGTCCACAGGTGCAGTTGTGTGTCACCTGCGTTGCTGCTGCTGCTGTGTGCAGGCTCCTGTCAGCTGCCCGTCTCTCAGCATCACAGGTAGGTCAGAATAACGAAAACGTTAGAACCTAACAGGTAGCAGGTTACAGCTGCTGCTGCTGCTGCTGCTGCTGCTGCTGTGAAGTGACAGCTCTCCCAATCAAGAGCATGCCGCTTGCTGCAGGGCTTGTCGTGATCATTCTTGGCAACGCGTGCATGAACATACGCACACAGCAGACAGCATGCCCAGCAGGCCAGCAGTTGCATAATGTGGAACGTGCTTGCGACGCACTTCACACACGCCAAACTTGCTCGCAATGCCCTCCATGTGGTGTGCGCGCCACCCATCCAGCTTTTACTTCCTGTGTGCATGGGTCCTACTTGATTGCAGTCAGCATGGCGCCACTGTATCTAATGCAGCAGCAGACAGCCTGCTTGGAGACCACCATTGTGATATATTGACTTGAGACCTCTGTTGGTGCGCAGACCTTCCCTATAAAGACACAGGGGCCGACTTTCCGGCAGCGTGGCATGGCTGATGCACTTCCTGGTGAGCTTGAGGGGTGTGGCATTGCAAGCAGTCTGCCTCATATGTGCGATTCAGTGGCAGCGATTATGTTGGCGCAGATGCTGCTGCTCTGTAGTGTTGCATGTAGTGGTGCGTGGCGGGCGCCAATCAACGCGCAAACGCCGGTTGGCCCAGACCTTGATTGAGATAACGCCAACCTCAACAAGTGCCACATCCTACGCTGCAGCATGCAAATGTAAGTGCAGCTGCTCTGCTTCTGCTGCACTGCTGCAGGGGTGTTCTTTGAAACAACCGCTACACTTGTGATCAATGCAGGCAGCGGCAGCCTGCCAACTCGCAGTTGATGCCGGCTACGCAGACACCAGTGCGCAACTCAGCAGCTGCTGGAACTTGTATGTTTTCGTTGGCAGATGGTGGCATGCAGCGGTAGTGGCAGCTGGTGCATTGCTGTGCTGGCGCTGCCTGCAACAGGATGCACAGTGAATGCAGTTGGCATAGGCATCATCTGTACAAGTGGTAGAGACGCAATCTTGTCAATGCAGTTCTTGGCAGCTGTTCCGCGTGGTGTCCTCACTGCTTATGTTGTGATTGCAGCAGCTGGGTGCCTTTGCTGTCATGCAGCAGCTGCGTGCTGTTGTTGTGATTGCAGCAGCTGCCAGATTCTGTTTGTATTGCAGCAGCTACATGCTGATTGTGTTACAGCCCATGGGTCACTTGCCCACTTGGCAGTTGCAGCTGCAGTGACTTGGTACCAGGGGGTCGAGGGCGCCAACCCAAGCACGTCGACATTGCTGTCCTGCCGCGAACACTTGTTTACTGCATCAAATACGTTTGATATAACGGTAATAGGCAGTTTATGAAAGTCCAATTGCCGTGTCCAGTATCGTGTCCAGTCACCTACTCGAATACTAGACGACATAGGAGCAGAAGCAGGAGCTGCACATGCTAATCTGAGGTTCAGCAGCCATGGTGGCCTTTCGGGGGACCACTTCTTGCCAAGTGAGTGCGCAATATGTTGCATGATGCTTATGCTTGTAATGAATGCAATTCGGCAACTTTCTTTATATCGATGTCCAGCAGCATGCTGGACATGGCCATGTCCAGTCTCACACTGGACATGCCACATGGCATGTTCAGTTGCACACCATGCAACTGGACATGACTGGACATACAGCTGGACATCTCGGTGACCATAGTGTACACGAGCTGACATAACGTTGCAAAACAAGTCCCACAGTATAGGCAGCGCACATTCAATGTTTTAACCATAGAAGTATAATTGTATGTGATTGATGATCAAATGTACACGCCGCCTCGCCTGTACCTCCTAACCGTGGGACAGATGTTCATCGGCTGTCAGCAGCGTTCTTCCCCCCGCATGCGGGGTTGCGGGATTCAGCTGTTTGGATCATTTCCCGCAAATTAGTTGGTGATGTCTCACGGGGTGCCCGCAAGAATTCAGGTGTTACTGTTGAATCCTTGCGGGCCCGGGAGGCACCCGCATACTTTTGACCAGTTATTGCGGGGTACCCGCACAGATCAATGCTGTATATCTGTTATCCCGCAATATTTTTGCTGAAATACACTCTAACACAGGCAATTAACAGGTTGTCCCGCAAGTATCTGTGGTGGGCTTTGCGGGCACCCCGCAAAGCATCGTGCCTCAGGCTGAAACTTGTGCGGGCACCCCCCGCAAACAGATCAGCCGCGATTGCGGGGACCCCGCAGACCCCCAGACCCCCTGGAAGAACGCTGGCTGTCAGTGAGTGCTTGCCAGCTGGAAGCACTGGCTGATGCCACCCCACCAACAGGAATGTAAATGGTAAACGTTTGTGATGTGTTCAACAACTTATGTCATGGGCAGCCAGGCCCTTGTGGTGCCAACATGTAGTGGGAATGCACTGCAGTAGTGTTGTATACGTAGCTGCTGTCTTTGCTACTGCCCCTGACTGCTGTATATACCGCAGGAGATGCTGCGAGTGCACCAGATGCGGCAAAGGTCAGGAATGCTGCAGCTGGTGTAACAAACGCTGTACCATGGAAGGTGTGTGTCGCTGCAGTGTGCAGTAACTGAAGCATCATATTTGTTGTCTTTGAACACAGCTGCGCAGCATGCACGTCCGCTGGCAGCGGCTGCACAAGTTGCAAAGGTTGCACTGCTAGCAGCTGCTGCATTCTTAGCTGTCTTGATTCACGATAAAGACGCAACTGCCCGAGCATGAGCTGTTGCAGTAGATGTTACTGACCGTTGTGTTGCTGCCGCAGGGTGCTATTACAATTCCCCATAGCTCAGTGCAGTGCAGCAACTCCTCTAGCAAAAGCCACGTTCTGTTGCTGCTGTGTTGTAGATGCCACTGCTACTGGCTGCAGGAAAACAGCAATTGTTGGTCTTGTAGCCTGCTGCTCCAGCCTGGATGTGTGAGCGCAACATTCTTCAGCGTCCTGCAGCGTCCTGCAGCGTCCTGCAGCGTCCCGCAGCGTCCCGCAGCGTCCTGCAGCGTTCTGCAGCGTCCTAACATTGCTGTCATCTGATTGACCAAGGCATTGGTGTTGTACTGCTGCTGGGCTCGTCAAGCCGCATGCGTCTGCTTCTCGTGTACATGCAAGGGCTGCAAGGGCGCTCTGTGTGCGTGCTGCAGGCGCTCTGTGCCGCACAGCAGCCGCTCTATGACTGCGCGCGCATGCAAGTGAGTGCTCACAGTGTTACACGGCGTGAGTTCGAGCTAGCTCATGCTGTGTGTGCTCGCTATGTGCGTGCGCGCGCATGCAGTGTGTGCTCACGAAGTGACTGCGCGCGCATGCAGTGTGTGCCAACAGCGTAGGGGCGCGCGCATGCAGGGTGTGCTTGCGAGCGCGCGCGCGCGCGTGTTTTGTACGTGTGCACGTGTGAGAGCGTTCTCATTCCGCGCAACTACGTGTGTGCTTGCCCACATGTTGCATGCATGCTTGTGCGTGCGCATGCATGCACTGTGTTACGCAGTACTGGCGCTCGTCATTCACAGCATCAACATGTTGCGACTGCGAGTGCGTGTGCGTGTGACGCCAAACCATGCTTGTGAATGCAGGCGTGTGTGCACATGTGTGTGCGTGCATCGTATCAATTCGCCTGCAACTGCATCTCCGCTTGCGCTGACATTTGGACACGTGTGCTTTTGAGGGCGCGCATTGTAACATATTCGATCACAACCACAAGTGTCCAAATGGCAGCGCGAAAGCACAACAACATGGCAGCGCGAAAGCACAACAACATGATGTTTGATGTTTGATGTTTGATGATCAAATCTACGACAAGAGAATGTGTGCACATTCTTTTACGCGCGTTCGTGCCTGTGATTGTGTTGAAGCTACGTAAATGCTTGTGGTCGTTATGAGCTGATGCGTGTACGCCCTTTCTAGGCACGTGTGCGCGCGCGTGCGTGGTATTAGATTGCGCGCGCTGCACTCCTTGCTAATGCGTGCATTCACTGTGAGTGGCTAAGGACATGCAAGCGACTGCGCGTGCACCGTGTGCTTACGCATGTGCTTTTGTGTGCATGCGTGATTGCGCGCATCCGGTCATGCGCTTGCGTTGACACGCACACATGCTTGAGAGTGTGCACGCGTCTAATATGTGCTTGCGTGCGTGCGCGGATCCTGCATCGTACTCATTCTTACCAGTGTTAGCGCGTTTGCAAGTGATTTGTGGGCATTCAAGCATGTGCTTGCGTTGATGCCACGCGTAAGCTTGTAAGCATGTGCGCGTGCACTATGTGCTTGCGCGTTTACGCGCTTACAAGCCTGTATATTTGTGCGCGTGCCATACTTCAGTTGCGCACATACCTCTAAGTTTTCGGGCCCAGCTTTGCTTGACATGCGCAGTTGCGCATTAATCAAGGTCCGCAGGACTCGGTGGGTGTCTAAATTCGTTCTTATAAATATGCGTTTGTGACAAAGCCGCACGCGTACTTGTGCGTGCGCGTACGCGATAATGCCGCACGCGTGCAGTATGTGCTTGCGCGCATACGCGCGTCATGCATCAGCATAGCATCAGCATAGCATAGCATCAGCATAGCATCAATGTCAGCCTGCGTCACACCAATTGCGCGCATCCGCGTCTGTTACGCAGACATGCAGGCACATGTGTTTTGATAAGCGGACGTGCATGTGCTCACTTTAGTGAGCGCCACTAGCTAGTGGGTGGTTATGCGTGCACGCTTGTGGGTATGCCTCTGCGTGCACGCACGCACACCATGTGCGTGCGCCCAGCACACGCATGATTGCGTGTGTGCGTGTGTGTGCTCGCGTGTAAGTGCTCGCGTGTGTGTGTGGGGGGCGAGGGGGGGGGGGGGGGAGGACTATGCTTGCGTGGTCATGCGTCTGCGCTTTGGTATGTGTGCGCCCGTGTGCCGCATGATGAGAATCGCACGTCATTGATGTGGCTCACACATCAGAGTACCGTAATCTGGTTCAGCGCATTCAGCAACATCACATTACATTAGCAGAGTTGTGTTAATGCCATGCGGTGTGATTGTTGCTGGTGCCATGCAGCCATGAGCAGGCCTGCCGTGACGACATTGATGCAATTCTACAACATGTAGTACAAGCCAGTCAAGCAGGTCACGATTACATTAGCGATGCAAAACCATGGCATAAAGCCATGACCAGGCCTCACATGCAGTGTGTACACATGGAACATGGCTACAAGCGCTTGCACAGCTAGCAGTGCCTGTGCAACATCAACCACACATGCATGATTCGTTCGAGAACCCCCATCCATGCATGCGCTGTTTCCCTGCACCTGCTGACCTTGCCCCATAGCTCCTGCCAGTCAACATGCCTCACCAGCTGCCACAGCACAGAGCAGACAAAAGCCGCATTCACCAACAGCAGCAGGGCCCCCACAGCTATGCCATACGCAGCCGCACCGGGCCGTGTGACACTTGCCTTGCTGCTACTGCTGGTTTGGCTGGCCTGCTGCAGCGCAAGCCCAACATAGCTTGTCAGCAGCAGGCATTGCACACCTCGCAGCATCGCCCGGCCTGCTTCACCAAATGCAAACAGCTTCAAGGCCTGCAGAACATGAACACGGCTAGGACTGCTGTCATCACAACACACTGGTAGAATGAGCCCATGTTGACGCCGAATATGCTGACAGCAACCAGTGCTATTGTCTGGCACACTATGGCTGCTTCCCCTTCGCCTGTTCATCCAGCCGCTCCTGTGGGGCGCGGGGCCGATGGCGACGTTGCTATGACTTAAATGGTAACATGATGATGATGACTATGGCTGCTTCCCACCAACAAATGCGAGCTCGATATGAGCGTGCAAGGAAGCCCCAATGCTGCAGGAAAGCCGGGTCATCAAGTCGGCTGCGGTTTGAGACAGTGATGTACACAATGGCATCAGGTAGCCCGATGCACAGCAGCAGCACAAGCGGCAGGCCTAGGCCGAGAGTTAGCGCTCTGTGCCAGCGTGTCTCGAAGCAGACAGTGCTGACATCATAGACCCAAAAGGAGCCGACTGCTGCTGCTGTGCGTGGTGCTACTGCAGGCCTGTCAAGTGGTATGCAAGCAAACAGCCCAAACACAGTCCTCAGCACACCTGGCAGGAAGAAGAAAACAACAACCATGGCGCTGCTGCCCAGCCGATCGGCCATAGAAGCAGCAGCTGTAGCGCGCTTCTGCTTCACTTTCATCAGCAGCAGCTCCAGCAGCAGCAACGCCAGCATTACCAGCGGTACACTCAAGTGAAACACAACACGCTGAATGGCAATCGGCACACGGCTGTTGTTAGACAAGAGACAGTCAATGCCGAGTGTCTCAGGGTTTGAGGGTGCCCACAGCCATCCCAGCATCTGAACGGGGTATGAAATGGGTGCTGGCCAGTCAATGTTCAATGATGCGATCAGCAGCATCCACTGAGAGTACAGCACAAGGCACCGCAACAAAGCTGACACATGCTGCTTGCGCTCGTTCTGCTGGTCCGCAAAGTTCTCAGCAAGGGTGAAATGGCACATCAACTTGATGATTGCAAGGAGCACAACATCGCCAGAGACATAAAGTGCAACAATAACACCTGGCCGCATGCAAACCTTGCAGTGGAAGGGCTTTGTTGAGCCAAAACCCTTGGCGCATGCGCCACAGATGTTGCCGCTGTATGCAGCGCTGCACTGCAGGCTGCTGCGGTTGCTGCTGCTGCTGCAGGCTGTGTCTTGGCTGCAGTCGCGCAGCGCAGCCCTGTCGCCCTGGCAGGCAGCTGCATCGGGGCACCTGCGTCGAGCAGCAGCAGCAGAAGCAGCAGCAGCAGATTGTGATCAGCAGCAGGTCGGTGACACGTGCTAGGCCAGATGCACACCACACTAGGTGCTCCCTGGCGGTGCTCCCTGGCTTCCTGGCACCTGCAGCGTATAATATGTTTCGTGGCAAGCAGCAGGCAACAGGCGCATTGCAGCCCAACACAAGAAACTGACGAACTCTGCGCTCGGTGCATATGTGGTGCAACTTACCGCCTGCGACCCCAAGCGGATCATTGAGAAGCTCGAATTGCAGAGCCATATCACACGGCTGCCACATCAGCTGCGCAACAACCTTTTGCGGTGCTGCACTACATTCAGTGAATGTGCCCACAACACTGCGCGTTACACCATTCCCTCACCTGTGCATCTGTGCTGAGGTCGCTGTGCTGTGCCACCAGCCAGGCAGCGGCACCAAGGCAGCGCCGCCGGGGCACTCCGCGCCGCCCGGGCAGCCGCTGCACACTGCTGCAGCAGGGTCCAAGGTGTAGAAGCCGGGCAGGCAGGGCTCACATGTGTCTGGGATGGGGGCAACCTCCCCAGGCACACAGCCGCGCACATGCAAGGTTGCATTCGCTGATGACACATTGACAAACTCTGGCAGCCGTACTGACACTGAGTAACGTCCAGGTGGCTTGCGCACCCTCAGCAGCAGATGCACAATGCCTGTATCATCACTTGTGTTGGCACCAAGTGACTGCATGTCACCCAGGGACACTGCAGCCAGAACACCAGGCGAGGGAAGGCCCAATGCACCCACAAAAGCAAGCTTCAAACTTAGAGCACCTTCATCTGCTGCTGCGCGACTCGCATAGTCAAATGTGGTGTTGCCGACAAACTGCATGCTGCTAGGATCAACAGCAAGCTGAGGCCCGCGCGTTGCCGAGTTGTTAGTAACAAGCGAAAGTAACAACGGCAGATCAGTGACAGACGTGTTTGGTTCCATGGCTATGCCACCGCCAATGCGTGCTGCGTTATACTGTATGGTGCTGTTTGCTGCTGCAAATGTGGACTGGCCAAGCAGCCGCACGCCACCGCCCCAGGGAGAAATGGCAGTATTGTGATGCACTGCTGTGCCTACAATCTCAACAGCTGCTTCTTCCAAAGCACAGATCCCTGCCCCTCCTCCGTCAGTAAGGCTGCAGCTTTGAATGACTGTGTTCCAAGCAATGGACGAGTTGAAGATGGACACCTGCAGCAGCAATGAGGCAGCAGCAGCAGCAGCAGCAGCAGCAGCAGCAGCATCGGTCCAACGGCAAATGGCTGGCTGCCATATCTACTGCAGCTTCCGTAGGACAGACCTAAGATGCAGCTTCACGCAGCACAAACACGAATTTGCAGGTCAGCAATGACAAGATGCAACAGCTAGGGCCAAGGGAGTCCTGCCAGCACAGCATATGCGCAACAGTTGCGACACCGATGCAGGCCAGCTATATACATATTGCACAGAACGCGCTGTTGCCTGCTCAAAGTTGTGTCACAGGCAGCTCACATCTGATGCTCCCCCTGCCGAGATGCCACCTCCTTGGTACTGTGCAGTGTTGTTGTGCACAACCAGGGACGTGATTGTGATATTGGCCATTGCTGCAATGGAGATCCCGCCACTGCACGTTTGAACATAGTGACACCGTGCAGTGACAAATCGGAGCGCCACGATCGATTCATGTACCATGGACCCGCAATGCTATGAATGACATATGGAGTCTTCGCATGTCATATATAACGCTATGACGTTGCTCATGGCCGTAACTGCAAGATAGAGTGCAACACAGCGCAACTCGGCACTGTTATTGGCTATATTGATGAAGCCTCCCTTAGAAATATTACATATAAGAGATCATATATATTGAGGATGGGTATGGGGATGGGCATTTAAAACGACCCTGAATTGGCGCTATGGCATGATCTGCTGCTGCACCTCTTCTTAGGCAGCTGCACATCTGCATGGTTGGTCTATACCCTGTTGCAACACACACACACACAAAAAACAAAGCAAACGGCTGCCAATGCATGCAGAACACTGCTGCCGCCCCCGGCATCATGGTGATGTGTGCACATGCTTGCTAGCGGACCTTTCTACCTTACTATGGACAGATTTTCAAATCACAGCCTGCAATTCACATGTCAGCCGTGTTGCCCAACACTTGGCAGTCTGTCAGGGATACCTGCAGCCAAGCATAGCTGGTCAGCACATGCATGTATCTGCCACTGCAGCATGGTGCTGGTGTGAGGAGCACACCTCCCAGTTGCCTGATGCTACGCTGCACTGCCTGCAAAGCGCGCTGCTCAATGGCATGCTCACCACCACTCTGCAAATGACGTAACAAACGGCTGGGCACTGTGCACACCCCACTATCCGCTGCATGCATCGCGTCGACATGCGTTGTTTTCTTTCCTTTGTCAGGGCTGGCATCAGCTAACGGCTGTGTGCTGGTACTTGAAACAAGATCAGGTGTGCAGGGATCAGGTGTGCTTGCATGCTGGACCGCATAGCTGTGCAAGTCCATGCCATTCGGCCCTTTCATGTGCTTGCCTGCGCCTCTTCGCTTGACCCAGACGTGCCAAAATTCATTGCCCCTCCATCTCCTGCCTGATTGGAATCAAATGTGGACCGCCACATTTGCACATCCTGCAGTGGTGGCAGCCACCCGCGCACATACAAAATTACTTCAATATAATTTGTGGCCATGCCACGCCACATTGCATTCATAATATGCAGGTCCAGGAAAGGCACTGTTGATGGTGATGGCTGCCCTAGCAGTGGCAACAAGGCAAGCGCTTTGCTTTGCTAGCTGCTCAAGCTAGGTGGTGCATGAGTCATGAGCGAAGGCATGTTTTGCATTTGCACATCTCTCATACTGGATAGGCTTGCAATGCTGCAAGTTGCCGCCTACAATGCACCAGTGTAGTAAGCTGTCAAGCCCCGCAAGACCTACATTTGAGTCCACTCCGTCCACACCAAGACATCCGCCCGACGTGGTTGCAGTGTTGCGGCTGCAGTTGCTGCTGCCCATGCTGAGGGATGCAATGTTAAACATGAACACTGCCGCTCCGTAGGATGCGTTGTTGTTGGCGAGAGTTGTGTCGCTGATGTCGAGAGTGCTGGTACCCCCAGCATAAAATGCGGCCCCAGATGTGCTGGCTTGGTTGCCCCTGAAGGTGCAGCTGCTGACGGCTGCACTGCCCTGATCATCCATGTAGATCGCCCCTCCATATGTGGCGCTGTTTTGGCGGAACAAACAGCCGGTGAGGTCGACCTGCGGATGCGGCGCAACACCAGCACAAATGCTTGTGTTGAAGGCATCTCAATGAACAGATGTTGTCAGTATAACATTGCGCCGTGCATGGGAGGCTGCTTTTAGTCAGCCGCACACCCAAGCGAAGGCTGACAGCAAGCACCGCATGCTAACTGACAAGCAGGCCAGTTGCTTGACGCACTGATGTTACAAGTTACAAGTCCTACGCATCAGAAGCAGACATGCCTGCTTGAGCCTCTGCTCTTCTGCGCGTGCCCTACAAGGACCGGACTGCTCACGGCTGCTGGGCGCAAACAGCACATCATATCTTAATGCTCCTGCTCACGGCCGCTGGGCGCAAACAGCACATCATATCTTAATGCTCCTGCTCACGGCTGCTGGGCGCAAACAGCACATCATATCTTAATGCTCCTGCTCACGGCTGCTGGGCGCAAACAGCACATCATATCTTAATGCTCCTGCTCACGGCTGCTGGGCGAAAACAGTGCATCATATGTTGATGCTCCTGCTTACGGCTGCTGGGTGAAAACTGTGCATCATATTTTGATGCTCCTGCTTACGGCTGCTGGGAGAAAATAACGCAGCAAGTGTTGATGCTCCTGCTTACAGTTGGTTGGCGCACACATCATTCATGCTCAAAAGCTCCAAGCACGGCATGTTCACCTGTGCTTGCTGCTGCACTCTGACACCTGCGGCTTGGTACTGAGCTTTGTTGCGCTCAAAGGTGCGTGCCGTCATGCTGGCCTGCAAAAGCAGCCCGCAATATCGGTTTTGAAAATGCCATAGGGTATGAGATGTGCATCACTGATCCAGCACACGGGACCGTGCACTGCAATGACATATTACATTTCATTACGTTACATGCTCCATTTACATAACAGTATGATGCATGCTTCACAGGGGAGGCATTGCTGCAGCGAACTCGCATATACACTAGCTACTACCATGCAACGGTTGAAGGTACCGCTATCATACCTGGCCGTTGTTCACCACGTCAACGGCAGCTGCGCTGTCTGCTGTGTTGTTGACGAACTTGCAGCGGCTGACGTACGCCTGCAGGCACACATACAAGCACACAAAAACACAAAGCAAGGAGCAGGGCCGTCTTGAGTAATGTCACAGTGGCAGCTGCAGTCATTTTTGGGACAATTGGGTTGCGGCCTTGCCTCGCGCTGACAGCCTGCAGCAGCAACAGCATGTTCATCCAGTACATCATGTCGGCAAGTGTGCAGTCTAAATCACACCTAGCATGGTGACCACAGACTCCTCTAGTGAATCCATTTGTTTCTGCTGCAAAACAAGGATGTGTGCTGAAGGGTTCGTTGCTTGGCAGCACAGCACGCGCGGCATGGCCTCACCGTGGCATTACAGCAGACCTTCAAGCCAGCGGACGCCTCCGTTGCCGCGTTGTTCTCAAAAACACAGTCGGTGATGTTGGCCTGGACAGCAGCAGCAGCAGCAGCAGCAGCAGCAGCACCGCAGGCTGGCGTTGCAGCAGCATAGGTGGTGCAGTGTACAAAGGGCCCTGCCATGGAGTGAGGGAACTAGTGACTGTAATGGAGAGATGCCAGCTTAGCAACCTGAGGATAAGGCGCGTTGTTGTCTTAAGTCTTTAGGCAACCCCACGTAAGACATAAGGACAGCTGCCGTGTGAATCGCACTGCGCCTAGCTGCTCGCTGCCGTCACTCAGATGGTATAGTTACATGTGTAGTATACTTGATCTGCACTTGCAGCTGCAACATACAGACTGTACTCCACTGCAACGCCAGTAGCCCTTGCCTGGGTGTTGTACGACGCGTGCAGGCGCTCCTGCTGACTTCTGCGCTGGAGGTGCCTTGTAGAATCAAACCTGCACCATCTGATGTGGTGAATGTGTTGTCACTGAGAGTGGACTCCTGCACAGTAAGTTGGGCCTGCATCTGGGCCAGAATGGCAGCGACTGCTGACATGCTGCTGAATGTGCTGTCGCTGATGCTGACAGAACTCTCATCCACTGCAAGCACCCCCACCCCAGTTGGCCCCACATGCCCACTAATTGCTGTGTTACTCAGCTGCAGCTCTGCATGCTGCACCACCAGCAGAGCCGACCCTGCTGTGTTGCTGCTGACCTGTCCATCAACAATGCTGGCTTGAATGCGGCCACCAAACAGCAGCAGTGCTGCATCGTCCACAGAGTCTGCTGCGGCGCTACTAGTGCTCCCAGCATCAACCAGCTTCACCCCTTGAACCACAGGCTGCAGCAGCGTCAGTTGCCGCTGCTCCTCACTGCAGAAGTACAGCAGTGCATGCGAGTGTAGCTCTGGTTTGCCTGTTTCAGCGCGCTCCTTGCAGCTGCTGCTGTTGACTACAGTGACACCTGTGAATCCTGCTGCGTGTCGCTGCATGTGGGTGGTGTTGATGGCGATTGGTAGGGGCCCATATGGGCTGCTGCAGTTGAGGCTAGCAAAGGACACACCATGCTGACCTTTGTCACAGCCCAAGATCAGCAGTGAACACTCTGCGCGCTGCTGCTGCTGCTGCTGAGCGCAGCATGGTAGAGTGCATACGCAGCACGACAGAAGGAGGCCCATCACAACAGCAGCACAGGTCCTGGCTGTGCCTGCAGCCAAACAGCACACATCGGGTTATGTTGTGTGTTGTACCAGGTGCTGTTGCACATGATCAGGGCGGTGTGTAGTTGCAACACGGCAAGCAATGCGGTGTTGGTGAATTGGCTATGTCTGCTTTGTCCTATGCGTGGCAAGGCAGCGCACCATGTAAACCAAACCCCTAATATGGCGGCACTAGTGTCCATGTTAGCTCTGCCACATGCAGACGCAAGATCAGAGTAGCTAGGTGACAAACAATGGGTAACACATGTCTTTTGTCTGCCTGTAATGCAAGTTGTGCGGCGTGCAAGTGAGCGGGAACTGATGCTGGTCCATGGAAGGTTTGTTTTGGGCTCTGCAACTGTCACCGAGAATGGCAAACTACACCCATCGAAAAGCCCTCGCACCTCAACATCATCATGGTGTGAACAATCAAGTGTGCGGCGATTGGGCCAAGAACAAGTTTGACGCCTGCGTATGAATCCGAGGAAGTTTGGTTCAGCCTGCCATCGAGCTTCATGAGCGATGAAGCGGCAGGTAGCGCGCATTGCCTTGGATATCTTACTCGATGGCAAAGCGTACTTGATTTACGCAAACATCATGCCGAGCAATGCTGGAAGAAACCAACAGCATCATGAGGAAAGTTAGCAGAGTAGTCCAGATGGGCAAAGGCACTCTGTGATGCTGGCATACACCAACAGCAGCAAGGCACTCACCATGCACCCAAGCACAAAGTTTTGAAATGCTCCCATTACGAGAAGCCTTGCTTGGAAGATGAGCGCAAGTTGTACCTCCTGCTGCCACTGCCTGCAGGAAGCTGGGCGCGCTGCGGAGCAGCCTCTTGCTGCTGCATTGACCTGCCGGATGTACCTGTGCCCAGCTGCTGTTGCTGTTGTTGCTGCTGCTGCTGCTGTGATGCCGGCTGCTGTGCACCAGCGACAGCATCCGCAGCAGCTGCTGTTTCTCGCTGCATTCCTGCCTCCGCACCTTGCCTGCTTTGCCGGCCATCCTGCGGCTGCTGCTGCCGCAGCCGCCTCATCTGGTGCTGCTGCTGCTGTTCATCTGCACCTCCTAGCACCGCCTCAATGCCTGGCCAGTCAGCTGCAGGCTCCACAGATTCTGCAGGCTGCTGCCACTCCAGCAGCCGCCAGAACCAATGCAGCAGCACCACCACGCAGCAAAACAGCAGGCCCGCCCAGCTGCCAATAGAGCGGTAGCGCCGCAGCCGAGGCAGCAGCAGGTCCTGCTCTGGAGGAGCTGCGAGAGCTGCCCTGTAGACTGCCTCTGTGCGCTG
Organism: Tetradesmus obliquus; assembly: GCA_030272155.1. NCBI lineage: Eukaryota > Viridiplantae > Chlorophyta > Chlorophyceae > Sphaeropleales > Scenedesmaceae > Tetradesmus > Tetradesmus obliquus. Next base: position 4,141,055 of record CP126196.1, on the reverse strand, counting down.
CGCGACGTTTGGCCAGTTGTACATGGCTCGCACCTGTATGACCAGGGTGACAGCGTTGGACGAACAAAGCAGGAGAAAACATGCATTGATAAAAGCATACATTGCGTTTGCTGCTAGCTGTGCATGTAGCAGTGCTAGCCACAGGCGCCCCCCCCCCCCCCCCCCCCCGGGGAACAGCACAGCAGACACCTACAGTTTGAATCAGTTTGCTTGTTTTGGCCATGCTCACCCGTGCATGCTGCTGCTGTGGGTCTAGCTCCGGCAGCAGCAGCAGCGCCTGCTCCACTGCTGCCAGCAGGTCTTCAGGGCTGGGCTCAGCCAGCAGCATGACGTCAGGCGGCAGCACCTGCAGCAGCAGCAGCAGCAGCAGCAGCAGCAGCAGCAGCAGCAACAGCAGCAGCAGCGCACATATGTAGACATGCACCTCGTTGAGCATGCTCACGCAGTTCTATGTCACTGCCATGTACATGGCAGCACCGCACCATGAACGCTTTAAAAACTATGAGCTTGGCAAAGCACTGTGAGTGAGAGTCACTGCTCAAGCACATACCTCTGGCACCCCTCCCACGCATGTGGACACCACCAGCAGCCCTGCTGACGCCGCCTCCACTATGGCCATGCAGAAGGCTTCTGTAAGGCTGGCATTCACAAAGATGTGGCCCTGTAGCTGCACACACAAGGAAAAACAGGCAGTTCAAGGATGTGTTACAAATCTTGTGTTGTTGTGCGGCCTCCGTAGGCTGGCCTTGACAAAATGTGGCCCTGCAGCTGCGGACACATACATACACATACACAGCGGGTCATTTGCAGCCCTGCCATATTGGTGGTGTTATGTGGCCCTGCAGAAGGCGTCCATAAAGCTGGTGTTGACTTTGATGTGGCCCTGCAGCTGCACACAGGCATGAGGAAGTTGTTTGCCAGAAACTCAAAGTGGCTATTCATATTTGCAGGAGAGTGTGAGGCAACCGCACGGCAGCACACTCTGTAAGAACAGCACGTGCACAGCAGACAACGTGGATGTTTTGCACATGCATGCGCACAAGCCCCTCTTCTGCATCTCTAATGGAGAGCAGGCAGCACATTACACTCGCCACACACGCATTCTTGCACCTGCTGCAAGAAATCATACACAAAACAAACTGCCACACTGATACTTCCAAACTTCACACTTCAGTTCGCACTGTGCGTTACTTTTCTCACCAGGAACTCCCTGGCGCGCTCGTGTGGGATGGCCCCTGCCAGGGCCACCCTGCCTGCCAGGCCCTCCTGGTTGATCATCTGCTCAAGCAAGCCCCGCTTGGGGCCATCACCACCTGCAGCAAAGCAAACACCATCAATTAGGTTTCAGTTTGCATCTTACTGCTCGTCAGCCATGGTTGTGCATGCGAGCCCCGCAGGCCCAATCAACATTCACAGACACCCGCACAAGCCTGGGTGCCTGTGGCAGATCTCAAAGACAACAAGCACCAGGATGTCTATGCCCTTGCGGTACACCTATGATGAAGTTCACGTACCTACCTACAATGAAGTTCACGTGTGGGTGCCTGTGGCAGATCTCTGGTATGACCTACCTATGATGAAGTTCACGTGTGGGTGCCTGTGGCAGATCTCCGGAATAACCAGCGCCAGTATATCGATGCCCTTGCGGTACACCAGCCTGCTGAGTGCTATGATGGTGACGGGGCTGCCTAGGGTGTAGCGCGGCTGATTTGGGTGAGGCTCAAACTCACTGGCATCCACAGCTGCAGGCAGCAGCAGCAGCAACAGCAGCAGCAGCAGCAGGCAATGGCGTGGATTTAGTGCCATGATGGTGATGGGGCTGCCTGGCCTGTAGCAGCGCTGGTTTGGGTAGGGCTCAAACTCACTGGCATCCACAGCTGCAGGCAGCAGCAGCAGCAACAGCAGCAGCAGCAGGCAATGGCGTGGATTTAGTGCCATGATGGTGATGGGGCTGCCTGGCCTGTAGCAGGGCTGGTTGGGGTAGGGCTCAAACTCACTGGCATCCACAGCTGCAGGCAGCAGCAGCAGCAACAGCAGCAGCAGCAGCAGCAGGCAATGGCGTGATTTAGTGCCACGATGGTGATGGGGCTGCCTGGCCTGTAGCAGGGCTGGTTGGGGAAGGGCTCAAACTCACTGGCATCCACAGCTGCAGGCAGCAGCAGCAGCAACAGCAGCAGCAGCAGCAGGCAATGGCGTGGATTTAGTGCCACGATGGTGATGGGGCTGCCTGGCCTGTAGCAGGGCTGGTTGGGGTAGGGCTCAAACTCGCTGGCATCAACAGCTGTAGGCAGCAGGAGGAGCAGCAGCAGCAACAGCAGCAGCAGGCAATGGCACAATTTGAGTGCCACAATGGTGATGGGGCTGCCTGGCCTGTAGCGGGGCTGGTTTGGGTAGGGCAAAAATTTGCTGGCATCCACAGCTGCAGGCAGCAGGAGGCGCAGCAGCAGCAGCAGCAGGCAATGGCAGAAATTCAGTGCTATGATGGTGATGGGGCTGCCTGGGGTGTAGCGCGGCTGGTTCGGGTAGGGCTCAAATTCGCTGGCATCCACAGCTGCAGGCAGCAGCAGCAGCAGCAGCAGCAGCAGCAGCAGCAGCAGCAGCAGCAGCAGCAGCAGCAGCAGCAGCAGCAGCAGCAGCACAGATCGTAAATTAGCAGTGCTGCTCACTTGATAGCGTGTGCATTGTCCCCTGAGCAGGCGGAGCGCGCTTACTAGAGCCCGTCACATGCTTTGGCGATTGCTGGTTCGTGCTTAGGCGCGACGCCTGCAGTAGGGCTCACCATTGGGTATCACTGACACAGCTGCTGGGTGCAACCTTGCTCTCAGCACGGTGTTGTCTTTGCTGGTGTGGCTGAAGATGGCGCGCTGCACATCAGCCAGCACTGTGCTACATATCTGACAGCAACAACGTTGTGTCTGCTACCCACGCACGCACGCACGCACGCACGCACGCACGCACGCACGCACGCACGCACGCACGCACGCACGCACGCACGCACGCACGCACGCACGCACGCACGCACGCACGCACGCACGCACGCACGCACGCACGCACGCACACACACACACACACACACACACACACACACACACACACACACACACACACACACACACACACACACACACACACACACAACAGCTTACAGCATTCCTTTGCATCTGCTTTTCATGTGTAGCAGACACAATGTTGTTGCTGTCGCATATGTAGCTCTGTGCTGGCGGATGTGCAGCACGCCATCTGTGTGAGCCACACACGCAACAGATTACAGCAGCCCTTATGCATCCGCAAACAGATATTGGAAGCGCAGCGTAGGCGACGGTTCTCACCATTCGGAATTACTGACACAGCTGCAGGGTGCAGGCTGGCCCGCAGCACTGTGTTTTCTTTGCTGGTGTGGCTCACACAGATGGCGTGCTGCACATCAGCCAGCACTGCCTTGATGAGCTTGTTGGTGGCGATGCTGGCAGCGTCAGCAAAGCCAAACAGTGAGTGGTCGGTGAACACCACCTACAGGTTGCACACAGGAAAACCATGGCACGGGGCAGCACAGGTCGCGGCATGAGTGCAGTGCAGCTGGTCGGGCACAGTGATGTGATGGTAGAACACAGCAGCCCTAACCTTCTAGTCCATGGTGCGTGCTTGCACCAGGGCCTCCCATCCCTGCTGAAAGCCTGGAGACACCTCCCCTACCAGAATTCCAATAAAAAATTTTTTGCTTCTGGAGTGTAAAGCTTTCTATAGTTTTGCATTAACTTGGGTCCACGTCTAGTCATCATGGCAGGCAGTGCACACCACACCCAAAACAGCAACAACAATCAAAACGAGCCTGCGGCCACCTCACCTTGTAGCCCATGGTGCGTGCCTGCACGAGTGCCTCCCCTCCCAGCCTGCTGAAGGCCTGGTGGCAGTGCACGCCCCTCACAAGCAACAGCATATTTGCCATCAGCAGCAGCCGTCCACAGCTACAGCCTCACCTTGTACCCCATGGTGCGTGCCTGTACTAGCGCCTCCCCTCCCAGCGTGCTGAAGGCCTGGTGGCAGTGCACCAGGCTGATGTTTTCACGGATGCAGATCAGCCGCAGCAGCCTGAAGGCGCCCAGCCACAGGGTAGGCATGGTGCTCTGCGCGTGGATGGGACGGCGATACAGGTAGTACACCTGCGGGCACAGTAAGAGTGGATGCAGCACACGTTGATGTCTGGTTATATAGCGATGCAGCATAGGCATGGTGCTCTGGACATACACCTGCGGGCACAGTAAGAGTTGATGCAGCACACGTTGATGTCTAGTTATATAGCTTGCATGCAGCGCGGGCATGGTGCTCTGGGCATGGATGGGGCGGCGGTATTGTTGGCTGGTTGGTTCAACTACTGTTGTCGTCAGGAGTGTACTGCATGTTCTGGCAACATGGCTGGAACGCATATCCATTTTGTGCTCCCTGCTTCAGGGACGACCATTGCTTCAGGGCCGATACAAATCATTAGGTTAACTATCAAGGGTGCCTGCGGTGATGCTGCTGCAGCCGACTGCACAGCGTGCCGCACCTTGAGGCCATTCGTCAAGTATCTCACACCGCCGCAGTCACCATATGCGTGCGTCATCACCACCACCTGCATAGCACATACGCCATTGGTCAACATGGTGAGCACACTGAACAGATGCAGCCGAGCGCATGCCTTATGTGCAGATGAGCTGCTGAGGCGCCTTATGGTTGCCACCAGTTTGCCAGGCTGCTGCTGCCGCTGCCGCTACTGCTACTGTTGGTATGCTAGCTCGGCGCTTGAGGCCACCGTCGAGTCAGCATACAGCAAGCACAACGTGCTTCAAGCTGAAACAGCAAGCCCATAACACAGGATAGGCCGACACAAGCTTGCAGGAGAGGCAAACTCATGCCACGTCCTTGCGCTGATCATCATGATGTCAGTTGCATGTTGAATGAATGAGCATATGCCCTACCTTGTGTCCCTGGTTGATAAGGCACTGTGATAGCTGGTAGATGTGGTTCTCCACTCCACCAAAATTGGGGTAGAAGAAGTCACTGACCATGAGGATGCTGAGGCGGGGCCCGCACCCCTGTCCTGCAAGCTGCTGCGTGCCTGCCATGCTGCTGTTGCGCCCTCGCCAGCTGCTTGGTACAGAGCCTGCCAGAGTCCCCTAGGCTGCTGTGGTGTTGATAGCTAGGACCTTGTGGGTCAGCATCTGGCTCATTGTGTCTTCTTGACACGCGCTGCGATGCAAGGCATTACACCCCTGGCCCTGGGGATGAGCAGGTCACCCCTGGCCTTCATGACACCAGGTGATTGGGGTGTATTGTTCGGTCAACGAAAGGTGTAGGCGAGAAAACTACAGTGTTTTGCGATACAAGAAGCTTGGATCACGGAAGGCGAGAAGAAATTGCTTGGTGTTGCTGTCTTTGCCTTTGAAAGTATCATGAAGCTGACAAGGCGTAAACCTGTACCAAACACTGTGAAAGAAAACAAAAGGCATGCAATGCTGGTTTTCAGCTTGCGTAACCTGGCCGCAGCACAAAAACCGAGCCCCAGTGCTTGAACCCCGCTACCCAGGCCAGTATGCTTAAGCAGGCAGCTGTCCTGAAAGCGGCCCTCTTTCCTCTCTAGGAGTTGTCTAGGGAGAGTCACCATGGTGTCGCTCAAGCTGCAGAAGCGGCTTGCCGCTTCTGTCCTGGGATGCGGCCTCCGCAAGGTCTGGCTGGACCCCAATGAGGTCAACGAGATCTCCATGGCCAACTCTAGTGAGTTCAGCTGCTTCTGGAACATCTTCCGGCCGTGTGACATAGTCGCAGTGGCAGCATGGCTGGAGGCGGCCTCTGCTGTGCTACAGGGCGGGCACAGCACTGATCCAGCCGGCGTAGGCTACTTTGAACGATGGGTTAATTCGCCGATCAAAGGAGCAGCTGGTGCCAAGGCAGCGTTGGAGCAGCAGCACTGGCAGCAGCAGCACACTCGTGTTGCTACCGCGTATGCGGCCATGCAACCGTCTCAACACAGTCATCAAACCATAACAGCCTATATACGATGCTTCATCACCACCATGCATGCATTCCAGGCCTAGAACTGAACAGGTTCCTGCCCTGCTGCTGTCCTTGCTTCTGTGTTGCTTTGCCTGTTGCTTTGCATGTTCATCATAACAGGGCAGAACATCAGGAAGCTGGTGAAGGATGGCTTTGTGATTCGCAAGCCCACCACCATCCACTCCCGCGCCAGGGCCAGGCGCCAGGCAGAGGCCAAGGCAAAGGGCCGCCACACCGGCTACGGTGAGCAGCAGGCCTGCGCAGCTTGCGTTGCTTTGCTTTGCTTTCGATGTATGTGTATGATCCGATAGCAAGCAGTAGTGCTACAGTGCAACTGGGCAAAGGGGTAGCAGCGGGTGCAAGCAGCAGGTGCAGCTGTGTGGGTGTGTTCAGCAGCAGAGTGCGCAGCAGACAGGGACCGGCAGACGCACGGCACGCACGGCACGGCTGCCGAGGAGCTGCAGCTGCACACGCAAGCCTACGTGGCAGCAGCAGCCTCAGCACAAGCCACGTGAGCTGCGCAGGAGTGCGTCAAGCAGTGGCTGGGTCGCCAGCAGCTGGTGGCTTACAGAGCTGCAGGCGGTCCCTGGCAGCAGCAGCAGCAGCAACAGCAGCTGGCGGCATGTGGCAGCCGCGCATGGCGTTGTTTACCACTGCTGGTGCTTGTAGCTGGAGCGGCAGTGCCCTTGCAGCAGCTGCTGGAGGCAGCAGCATCTGCGGAGCGTGCGCAAACTGCTGGCGGCGCTGTGTCCGTCACAGCTGCCACCCCAACTGCAGCAGCAGCCATGCAGGCCGCACAGCTGCCGAATGTGTTGTGTGGCGCAGTGCATCAGTCGCATCCAAATGCGGCCTTGTGGAGCAGCACAGCTGCGGCTGTAAGGGGTTCAGCACTGCTGGAGGGATGGAGCAGTGCAGTGGCGTTTTGAGGCTGGCTTTACAGTGCAGCTAGGGCATGGTGCAGCTAGGGCAGTTGGCAGTGGCTAATCATGGAGCAGCAGGGAATATGCATTGCTGTGCTGGCGCTGGTTGCTGCAGCGTTGTCTTGCAGCGTTCTAAGCTGGGAAGCTGTCGGGCAACGCAGCGGCAGCCAGCGCCACACTCAATTGCTTTGCATCATGCCTTGCATATTGGCTTGACACAGCTGTACATAGGAGATTGGTTTGCCTGCATGAACAGCGTGTCCCTGGCTGGTGTGTGGGGCTTATCACTAATCGTGTGGAGGCGGCAGCAGAGTGTTTCATCCTGCGGCTTTCAGCGGTGCCAGTGCTGGGCTGTAGGGTGGCTGCAGCAGGTGCTGATGGCTTGCAGACCGGCACCTTGAAACCGCCAGCACTGCCACCATGCACCTCAAATGCATTGCAAGCTGCTTTGCTACTGCGTTACAGCATTCCAGCGATCTACCGCCCTTGTGACTGTACATTAGTTGGCACACGTATGCGCTCAGTGTGTCCTGCTGCTCCCTTCAACGCCGTGTACCGGGTCTGCAGAACGCCGTCAGCTCGTTTCTCAACATCGTGCCACTCTGCTGCTGCTGCTGCTGCCAGGTAAGCGCCGCGGAACCCGCGAGGCGCGCCTGCCCACCAAGCTGCTGTGGATCCGCCGCCTGCGCGTGCTGCGCCGCCTGCTGCGCAAGTACAGGGACAGCAAGAAGATCGACAAGCACCTCTACCACGAGCTGTACATGAAGGTGCGGGGGCAGTAAGATGTTGCATAGCTCTGCGTGTGATCATACATGGATAAGCAAGTACAGAGACAGCAAAAGACGACAAGCATGTTTATCCCGCGCTGTACATGAAGGTGGGGCGGTGCTTGGTGCAGCTGTCTGTGGATGTGATTAGGTATCAGCGCTTTGGCGCCAGCAGGCAGCAGCAGCATTTGTGTTTAGGGCTGTGTTCAGCACTGCGTCTTGTCGAACCCTGCTGCTCACCAGACCCTGCTGTTGCTGTGTCACTGTGCAGGTCAAGGGTAACGTGTTCAAGAACAAGCGCGTGCTGATTGAGGCCGTGCACAAGCAGAAGGCTGAGAAGGTGCGGAGCGCAGCACATACCACTTGCGTGGCTGACTTGTGTACAACTTGTGCATGGCAACCATTCGTATTTGCCTTTGCTGGTGCAGCAGCAGCTTGGCTTTAGGCCTCCGCGCATTGCAGTGTCTTGCAGGATGTGCACTTTAAACGCCATGCCACCACATGCGCATACTATCAGGCAAACGACTCTTCTGCATGATGAACCTTGCTGCTGCCCCTGACCTGTCACTGTGTGTCCACCCTTGATTGGCTCAAACGATAGGTGCGCGAGAAGGCTATTGCGGACCAGTTTGAGGCGGGCTGCTTTGAACTCTGCTGCTGCTGCCCCTGCTCTGCTGCTCGCTCGTGAACACTCCTGCAAACAACAGGTGCGCGAGAAGGCCATTGCGGACCAGTTTGAGGCGCGCCGCGCCAAGAACAAGGCCACACGCGAGCGCAAGGCGGCACGCCGCGAGGAGCGCCTGAGCTCGGTGAGTGGTCTTCTGGTGTAGGGTTGATGTCTGAGGGTGTAGGCCTCGAAATTTGAGCAGGCTGAGAGCGACATGGGTGTGGCAGGAGGAGGCGATGCCGGGATGTGAGGAGCGCTTGAGCTCGGTGAGTGGGGGTGGGGTGCTCGGAGGGTGCAGCAGCCGGAGTGTATGAACGAATGAGCTACGCGTGGTGTGTTCACACCTAAAACCCGCGCAAGAGAAGGAAAGGGGCGTGTGTGGCGATGAGGATACCCCATGCGCCTCCACGCTTCCTACCATATCAGCAGTCGGAATTTGATGCTGCAGCGGTGGCAGAGGCTGCGGGCAGGCTTCGCAGCAGCAGCTGGGTCAGGCGAGCAGGGGTTGGTCGCACACCTGTGTATGTTTGGCGATCTCAGCTGTGGCACCGGCAGCAGATCTGTTGCGTGTTTGTGCTTGGTTGGGCGGCCTCTCATCAGCTTTGTGCACTGTGCAGGGTATAATGCTGCTTCAGCGTTTCTTGGTGCGTGGTATAGCCACACGGCTTGTCGGCTTGCTCTGCAACGCACACAGTGCTGTTGCTTGTGAGCTCTGTTCGTCACTGCTACTGTCCTCTGGCAGCAGCAGCAGCAGCAGCAGCAGCGAACAGAGCCCGTTGACAATGACACTGTGTGGCTGCATGTGCACAGGCTTGAAGTCGTGTTTTGCTGTCATCATGTTGTGAAGAGAGGGTTTGTGCTATGTCATGCTATGCTGCCAGAGCCTGCACCCACAGCAAGCCAGGCACAGTGCAACTTATTTTTTTGATTTGTCGATTTGTTCGTGCCGGTTTGGTGTCATTTCTGCATATGTTTCTCTGTGTGTGCTGCACATGAAGCAGCAGGGTCTGCATGCACAATTTCTGCACTCTGTGTTTCATCCTCCGTCATAACATGTGTTACTTCTCTGTCATGTGCTGCAGGGCCTGCACATGGAGCAGCAGCCTGCTGCTGCAGCACAGCCCGCTGCCACCAAGGGCTCCAAGAAGTAGAGCAGCAGCAGCAGCAGCAGCTGAGGCCGCTGGCTTGGCTGCAGCAGCAGCGTCAGCAGGGCTGGGTGAGGCCTGCTAGCAGGCGGCAGCGCTGCGCTGCAAGCCTTTTGTACTGCTGCTGGTGCAGCAGTGGTAGGGTGGTGTGCTGCTCTGGGGCCGCAGTGCGCAGCCCTTGCAGCAGCTGCAGGCGCGCTTGCTGCCGAGTTGTTGTGGTAGTCTCTTTGTAACATTTCACGGAGTTGGCTGCATTTGCTTATCCGGCTGGGCGTGCTGGGAGCATTGGTGCGCGCTTGGTGTTATGTGGTTGATGGGTGTGAAAATGATTCTACCAGTTGCAGCACACCTCTGGCAAAGCAGGAGGGCAGCAGCACAAGTGCAGTAACTGGCGCAGCAATGATATGGCAACCAACTTCCGCCCTGCGGTTATAGACAGCGGTGGCAGCCAAACTCAGCATTAACACCTGCTTCGGCAGCCAGTTGTGTTTTCACAGTTTCAACAGTTGCAACCTTGCTGTTGGCTCTGGGAGAAGCTCTGCGGCCCCATGTCGACTCATACCTGTCGATGCGCCGCCTCCGTGCCACCTGAGTGCAAAGAACAGCGTTCTACACCACCATTCAAGTGATTTTAAACATGTTTAGGCCGCGAAACAGCGAGGCGCCCGCCGGAGGCCGGCGGGTTTACGCGCCCGCCAATTCAGTGCCAGTGCATGCGATGAACCTTTTGTCACTTTCTGCACCAAAAACTCACTGCTACCAAAACCAAAGCTCAGAGCAAAACGTTCAACTGGTTCTGTGTATATACCAAAGTCACCACTCAGCTGCTCGCTGAGCAATTTGCTGCAGCATACAACAACTTGTTGAACACTTCTCTGAGCCAGACTCGAACACAACAGCTATGTCTAGTACGTTTCTTGCTGCTGCTGCTGCTGCTGCTGCTGCTGCTGCTGCTGCTGTGGCTGCTGCTGCTGTGGCTGCTGCTGCTCTAGCTTTTCTATTGTCGCCGCCAGCTCCTGCGGCCAAGCTGCCCGCAGCTGCGCCGCCACTGCAGCATACCCCCGCTGCTCCAACAACACAAACAGCCGCTCATTATGCGGCGCGTAAAACTCCGCAAGCTCCTGCACAAAGCCCTGCGGCAATGACGCATCCGGATAGCTACGCTTATGCATTTTCAGGAAATCACCCCGCCGCTTTGACTTGCTGGGATCGAGCCCCAGCCACTCTGCTAGCTGCTGCATGTGGTGCCAGGGGGCCTCCTTGAAGGCTTTTGTGGACCAGATGAGTAGCTGCTCAGGTGCAAAATAGGATAGCCAGCGCTCCAGGTGCAATGCGTAGAGGCCTAGGTGGATGTCCAGCACTCGCTCAGACAGCTTGGGTTGCCCAGCCAGCATGCATTCATCCATCTGGTCGACCTGCACAGAATCAATCAACAAAAAACATAACAGCACGCAGGATTGTCAGTGTCATGGACAATGTGAGTGCAGCGCGTAGAGGCCTGGGTGGATGCCTAGCACTCGCTCAGACAGCTTGGGCGGATAGCCGTGACGGTGCCTTAGCAGCTCTCTGAAAGCCCTAGCAAGCACAACATGTTCCCAAAACAAGCCCCCACATCACATGACCTCGGTCAAGACTTCACACAGCATGTCTGCGCCATTGCCCCTACCCAGCCCATACACACCCAACCCCGCACCAGGCTGCCCAACACAGCCATGCAGCAGCATCGTACCTGTCGCCGCATGCAAGATGCAGCGAACTATCGTCAAACTGATGACAACGCATTGGCCCACATCATGCTGCTCGCAACAGCGCACAACGCACCTGCCGCCGCACTGGCGCTGCTGAGTCAACCCTCGCCAAGCAAGCGTTGACCGCAGCCATCTCCTGCCGCAGCTCCCGCACCACCACCCGCTGCCACACTTTCGAGTACTCAGGGCTGCTGCGGTTTAAGGTTTTCAGCTCTGGGAAGTCGCCTCGCTGGATGACCATGTTGATGCTGCTGAGGGCTCGTGTGGCTGGCTCACGCAGTAAGGCCACTAGACGTGTGTTGGGTAGGATCTCATTGACAAGGCCTGCGAACGCAGCAGCAGCAGCAGCAGCAGCAGCAGCAGCAGGAGCAGCAGCAGCAGCAGCAGCAGGAAAATAAGCAAGTATGTTGATGCTGCTGAGGGCTCGCGTGGCTGGCTCACGCAGTAAGGCCACCAGACGTGTGTTGGGTAGGATCTCTTTGACAAGACCTGCAGGCAAAGCAGCAGCAGCAGCAACCACATGTATGTTGATGCTGCTGAGGGCTTGTGTGGCTGGCTCAATTACAAGTGCTACGAGACGGGTGTTTGGTAGGATGTCTTTGACGAGCCCTGCAGGCAAAGCAGCAACGAATGTGACAGCAGCGTGAAAGTCAGGTACTGTCAGTATGCCTGCTGCAGGCAACGCCGCCAACATTATAGCCGCCAGGCCTGCGTTGGTAAGAGCTCCTTCATCGGGTTGCTGCTGCTGCTGCTGCTGCTGCTGCTGCTGCTGCTGCTGTAACCGCTGCTGCAACCGCTGCTGCTGCTGCTGCTGCTGCTGCTGCTGCTGCTGCTATAGCTACCGCTAACACCGGCCAAACATCTCACCTGCTGCTGTCCTGCTAGGCATGTACATCACGGTAGCCTCCATGCGCAAGCATGGCAAGAGTGCTGCTGCTGCTGCTGCTGCTGCTGCTCCCGCTGCTCTTGTCCACACTCTCACCGTCCTGCTGGGCATGTACATCACGGTAGCCTTTATGAGCACCATAGCAGGTGCGCTGCTGCTGCCACCGCTGCTGCTGCTGCTGCTGCTGCTGTTGCTGCAACCGCTGCTGCTGCTGCTGCTGCTGCTGCTGCTACAGCCACCGCTAACTCCAGTTAAACATCTCACCTGCTGCTGTTCTGCTTGGCATGTACATCACTGTAGCCTCCATGCGCACCATGGCAGGTGCACTGCTGCTGCTCAGCCCCAGCTGCCGCGGGTAGCTGCACTGCCCAGCTGCTGGGTCATCCACTGACATGTTGACTCCTGCAAACTTTGCAAAGTACTGCGGCAGCTTGCTGTGCACTTGCTGGGGCTCCAGGTCAAAGAAGTGCACCTCCTTTGTTACAATTGACCCGATTATTCCAGGGTGGAATCTCCGCTGCTCATCTGGCAGGCTGAAGAATCGGTTGCAGTACTCGATGCTTGCAGGAGTGCCATTCAGAAACTGCTGATCATTGCTGAATTTGGGAGGAGTCCAGGATGCTCCCGGCTCCTTTGCTGCCTTAGGGGATCGAGGGACTGTTCCATTTAGGTAGTGGAACAGTGCTGATGTGCCACATTTCATGCCTCCAATGACGAGCAGCTGAGGTGTGCATGCCAGTGGGTCCAATGGTGGTGGAGTGCCCACCCATGCAGGCGGCAGCCACGTGCTATCAACGTCTGAGGTTACTGCTGCTGCTGATGCGGTTAGCTCCGATTGTGCTGCTGCTGTGTCTGCTGGATGCGCCAGCCCACTGCTGCTGCTGCTGATGGGGTAGTGCTGCCTGCTGGCATACTGCTGAGCCCGGCTCTGCAGCAGCACCAGCAGCCCTAGAAGAACCGAGAGGTTTATTAGTACTCTTAACACTGCGTAAGGAACGCTTGATGCCTTCTTGCCGGCTGGAAGCGCACGCAACCACGACCGTCGAGTCTGTACTGCTGCGCTGGGGAGTTTGCAATCGGCTGCTGCTGTGGACCATCCCGGCCACATTCGGCTCTTTTGTGGGCTCATTTAGTCAAACAATCAAGCTGGCTGTTGGTTCGAGCACACCGAGTGAGCGTCAGAGCATGGCGGGCTCTCTCATCCGAACCGTGCACAACTTGAGAGTCCAGCGACGTGATCAGAAAAGGACTAAAAGGTAATGATCACAATCACCTGCGTGATTGTATGGCCACGGAGTGTTACATTTACCCTATGCAGTCACAAAACTGCAACCACGGTCGCAACACACCTGCGCAAAGCCTCCGAGAAGGCACAAGATCGATGTCGCCTCACACCTGAAAATGGAAATGCCATTGAAACCATATAGCATGCCAAGCGACTCAGCTACGTGTGCTGAGGAAGGCGATATTCCTTTGGCAAGCACTTGATAACCTCTGCTGAACAGGTTGGCCTGTGAATGCTTTCTCGCCAGTCAAACATCTACGCAGTTGAACCAGCACGGCAACACGCCACAACAGCAGATGTATCAAGCGCAGTTCACCACGCACAAAGGTGGTTGGTAAACAAGGTGGCAAGCCCTGCCCTGTGAGTGCTGCTGACACCACAGCATTTGCAATACATCCAGCAAAATCACAACTCCAAGCACACGTGAATTTATGCGAATACATATAGATGCAACCATGTTGGGTGAGCAGGGACGCAGGGAACACACAGATTTCATAGATAGCCGGCTGAATTAAAACAGGCAACACTAGCGCCAGCAGCTGAATGTGGATGTGATGCATTGACCAGAGAGAGCAGTGTATATATCACACTCTGTGGAGCTGTCGGCAACTGCTAACCCACAAATATACATATTGAATGCAAATCACGCTATGCATGCTGAACAGTCCACAGCTTGCTTGAACATCAAACTTTGGACAATCTGCACATGTGCCACCTGACCCGCAGCAACACACAGCTCCTGTCCAACAGCATGCATGCTTCACTGACACACAGCATGCATGCATATCACGCCTGCTGCTGCTGCCACATGCAGAACAGGCAGCTTTAGGCACAGCCTGCATGCCCACAGCGCCTGCGTGGTGGTGTGCAAGCACGAGCTGTTATGGTGATGCTGCTTGGGTGCACACAGCCGTGAACATTGTTTGTTACCAGGGGCGGCGGAATCCTACTGGCTCGCCAGCCAACATTGCAGCTGCCGCTGCACTTGCAGCTGGCCGGCATACGGTGTGTGTTGGTCGACAAGCGCGGGCTGGTGTGGTGATGCTGCTTGGGTGCACACAGCCGCCAACACTGCAGCTGCAGCTGCACTTGCAGCTGGCTGGCAGACGGTGTGTGGTGGTCGACAAGCCCGGGATGTTGTTGTGCTGATGATGACATGTGCTAGCAGCTGCCAGCACGGAAGCTGCTGCAGCACCTGGAGCCTGCCTGCAGTTTGTGTCTGTCCTAGCCAGTGTTGCTGCCTTGCAGCAAGGGCACCTGCAGGGTAGTGGTATGCCTCCCACGCTGCTGCAAGGACGGAGGACGATGTAGGGGTGCTGTGCACCTGGGACAGCTTGATGATCAGCATGGTGCACATGCATAACTCACCAAGGTCTGCTGGCATTGCTGCTGCACCCAGGTCGACGAATGCACTGCGTGGCAGCCAGGCCTGCTGCCAGTGCAGCTGCTGCAGCATGAGCCTTGGCTCTTGGTAGGCAGCCAGCGCGTGCAACTGAACACATGACAACTGCCGTGTGCTACACGCACTGTTGGAGTACACACACTCCACAGCTGTGACTGCGACGCTGTGTCCTTGGGGGAGAGTGTGGTATTGCGCGCCTGGATCAGCGCTGGTGCTGCTGCTGCGGTTGCTGCTGCTGCTGCAAGTGCTGCTCACAGTGGTGAAGCAGGCACAGGAGGGCTGGCAGCAGCTGCAGGGGCTGCTTCTGCTGCTGCTGCAAGTGCTGCTCATGGTGGCGAAGCAGCGACAGCAGGACTTGCAGCAGCTACAGGGCCTGCAGGGGCTGCTGCTGCTGCACGGGCTGCTGCTGCTGCTGCTGCAATTGCTGCTCATGGTGGCGAAGCAGGCACAGGAGGGCTGGCAGCAGCTGCAGGGGCTGCTGCTGCGGCCGCTGCTGCTGCAGCTGCTGCTGCTGCTGAGGAGCCTGCGCTGGCCACTGAGTAGGTGCTGCTGTCATGAGACACCTGCGTGATCAGCGGTAGCAGCACAGCACGCGAGTTACAATCAGCAGCACACATAATTTGTGATGTCAAGCAGCACATATCTGTTACACTCGACATGCTGTACAATCGCAGTTTGCCCTTGCAAGCGGCTTTGCTGAGTGCGCCACATCAGTTAGAGCACACTGCCAGCGGGTTCATGTGTCTTATAACATGCTTACTAATGCACTGTCAGCCTTCACCTTCACCTGCTTGCATGCAGGGCCTGAATAAGAAACACGAACTGGCATTTGCCACCTGAGCATGCCAGGTCACGTGCAAAAGAGAGAGCATACCTGTGTGGTGGTGTTGCGGGCCTGGAAAAACTTGTCCATCAGCAGCACACACTGCCAGCAAGAAGCCAGGCATGGGAGCTGCAGCATTGTCTGGCACGCAGTGCTGTGTTGAATTTGATACTGTGACGTTTATAGATCGACGTACCTGTGTAGTGGTGTTGCGGGCCTGGAAAAACTTGTCCATCAGCAGCGCCTGCGCTGAGGGGCGGTCCTCCGGCCGCCGATGCAGCAACCGCTTCACCTACGGCAGCAGCAGCAGCAGCAGCAGCAGCAGCAGCAGCAGCAGCAGCAGGAAAGATGTTTGCTGCTGCATCCAACAGCTACCTCGTCACAGGGTGGTGAGGCCCTGCAGCTTGCTCAGCAGGCGCTCAGAGCTGTTCAAGCTGCAATTTTTTATCCACTCATATGATTACAGTAGTGCATGACACCTCAGCATACGCACCTGTTGCAAGCTGCCTTTGCAGTTGGGATTTACTGCGGGCAGGGTTGTGAGGTCTTGCAGCTCGCTGGTCAGCTGCTCAAAGCCGCCCAAGCTGCGCTGCCTGTTCACCAAATCAAACAAAGACAACCAAAAGACGCACCTGCCGCATGATACCTTTGAAATTTGGGTCCAGGCCAGGCATTGTTACGAGGTCCTGCAGCTCGCTGGGCAGCTGCTCAAAGCCGCCCAAGCTGCGCTGCCGGTTTATGTAGTGCCAGCAATGACAGTAACAGACATCAAAACCCACCTGCCGCATGATGCCTTTGAAGTTCAGGTCCAGGCCAGGCAGAGTTACAAGGTCATGCAGCTCACTGGGCAGACGATCAATCAACGACAAAACAACGTTTTTATTAACAAATATCAACACCCACCTGCCGCATGATCCCTTTGAAATTTGGGTCCAGGCCAGGCATTGTTACGAGGTCCTGCAGCTCACTGGGCAGCCGCTCAAAGCCGCCTAGGGCCCGCCACAGCCGGCCATCCTCGGCCCAGGTGGATGGGAAGAAAGGGCGACCTGCGACAATATAGAATATGTTAAATTGTTATGTCATGTTGTTACTTTGATGGGTAGGGTGATGGAGAGCTTGGGTAAGTTGTGGTGCTGCCAAGCCGGCCATCCTCACCCCAGGTAGAAGGGAAGAATGGGCGGCCTGTGTACTACAGTTCACCTATACATGGTTGATTCATCATGGTGTAATGCAGCTGGTCACCGTAGTGGTATAGTAGGGAAGGGGTGTGATTCCACAAGATGGTCACAGGCGGCCATGCTGCTCACCTGTCACCAGCTGGAACATGATCAGACCCACGCCCCACATGTCTGTGGCAGGCTGCGCAATGAAGGAGCTGCGGCCCTCCAGGCTGCCTATGAAAGGCCAGGAGGAAAAAGCACTCCTAATCCTAGTAGCACAGAACTGCACGCACTGTGTCTATGGACAACTGCCGCATCGTTAACTGAACAGGGGAAACAACACCCAGCACTGCCATGTAACATGTTGGTGCAGTGTCTGGCTCACCTGTCACCAGCTGGAACATGATCAAGCCCACGCCCCACATGTCTGTTGCGGGCTGTGCAACAAAGCTGCTGCGGCCCTCCATGGCTGCCTGCGCCACCTCAGGGGAGCAGTAGTCGCGCGTGTAGACCTGCAAGGATAGGACAAGTCAGCTCAAGGAGTCGTACGCTTGCGTTCTGACACGGAAGATTGCTACTGCTACCGCTGGTGCACGGCGCTTGGTGTTTTGCGCTTGCTACCTCGCACCAAACAGTTGAGTTGCCGCATATGTATTGAAACCATGTGGACAGCCTTTTCAAATCGATACAATGCTGGCACGTGGCCATGTTGTTACCCCTCTTCTAAACCAGAGGGAGGAGAGGGGGTGAGATGTCAGGATTGAGGCCGAGACCTCAGGGGGCCCAGGGCGTTGCTGGTTGGTGTGTATGGGGTGGAACGCTGGGGCACCGTGTCGCATTTAGTGCAAACATCGACCGCTACATCACTCACCAGGCGCGTCTCCTCGCCTAGGTGTGCACTGGTGGCCAGGTCAATCAGCATCCACAAGCCAGCCCTGCAGCAGCACATGCATGCAGCACATACATGCAGCAGCACATGCAGCAAATGATTGCAGTCAGGTAGGCAGCAGCACATGCAGCAGCACATGCAGCAGCACATGGTTGCAGTCAGGTACGCAGCAGCACATGCAGCAGCACATGCTTGCAGTCAGGTACGCAGCAGCACATGCAGCAGCACATGGTTGCAGTCAGGTACGCAGCAGCACATGCAGCAGCACATGCTTGCAGTCAGGTATGCAGCAGCACATGCAGCAGCACATGCAGCAGCACATGGTTGCAGTCAGGTACACACCAGCACATGCTTGCAGTCAGGTACGCCGCAGCGCACACAGCACCACATGCAGCAGCAGCACATGCTTGCAGTCAGGTATGCAGCAGCGCACGCAGCAGCACATGCAGCAGCAGCACATGCTTGCAGTCAGGCACGCAGCAGCACATGCAGCAGCATCCAAAAGCCAGCCCTGCAGCAGCGCATGCATGCAGCCAGGTCAGGGTGATGTTTGGGTTTATGCCTAGGTTTTACCTTGTTCCATTCACATCCCAACTGCCGCTGGGTGCAGTTCAATGAACGTTTCCGCGCAGCAATGACACTGCGAGCAGGCTCACGGGAAGCTGTGACATGTCGACAGATGCACAAGCAGGCCAATGACATGCAGCAGCACCCAGCGCGCGTTGCTGCCTACCTTTCAACAATGCTGCTGATGCTGGACATGCTGTTGCTGCTGTTCATGCTGATGCAGCAGCGGCCCAATTGGTATCACCTGCCTACGTACCACCAAGATGCTGATGCTTATCCAGATGCTGACGCACCACCATCAACCCACCTGCCTCTGTAGACCATGATCTGGGGCTTCAGAATGCCCTTCTGGGCAGCATTCAGCGCCAGAACATGGTCTACAGAAACATGTGGGTGGATGCTGCTGCACCAGCATCAGCCTGCAGGCTGATGCAGCATGTAAAGACCAAGCTGGTGATGCAGCAGCTCCAGAACTGCTACCCACTCTTTCTCACACACCATGCTGCTGCTGCTGCTGCTGCAGCTGCGGCGGCGGCTGCAGCAGCTGCTGATGCTCGTTATGATGAGACACCGGCTCCCACCTGCCCATGTACACCACGCAGTTGATGCTGATGTTGCTGCTGCAGCAGCATTCAAATCTAGACCACCTGCCTGTGTATACCAAGATGCTGATGCTGATCCTGATGCTGAAGCACCAGCAAAACCCCACCTGTCCATGTAGAACATGTCCTTTGGCTGCATGATGCCCTGCTGGGCAACATCTCCCCAAAGAACATGGTCTACAGAGACATGTGGGTGGATGCTGCTGCACCAGCATCAGCCTGCAGGCTGATGCAGCATGTAAGGAGCAAGCTGGTGATGCAGCAGCTACTGAAGCGCACTGCCACCAACCTTTTACTTCCCACCATGGTACGATGCTGGAGCAGCGGCTGCAGCAGCTGGTGCTGGTGCTGCTGCTGCTGCTGTCTGAAAGTGACACAAAGTCACCAAAATGGCCCCACCTTTCCATGTAGACCACGTTCTGTGGCTTCATGTCCAGGTGCACACGGCCGTGGTCATGCAGGTACGCCACAGCACTGAGCAGCTGGTGGAACATGTCAATCTGGCAGCGGCAGCGGCAGCAGCAGCAGCAGCAGCGACAGCAGCAGCAGGATGCGCCGTAAGAAGCACACCACATAGTCTGGAAGTCATAGTGTGCTTGTCAGAAGGACCTTGCTGCTTGAAAGCAGCAAAACAATGGCCGTCACTCTGTTGAAACCAGAGCAGGTATCATCACCAGGTGACCTCAGTTCCAAACAGCAGGCAGATGTACAATGCGTCTATAAAGCAGGAGCCTCTCTCTGCACAGATTTATATGCAGGTATACATGTGGCTCACCAGCCGGTACACGTTGGGCTGCTGCTGCGCAAACTCGTCCAGACACCTGCTGCCCTGCTCAAACACGCAGAAGGAGGTGAAGCGGCTGCCCGGCTGCTCCACGTAGGCCGTCTCCAGCAGTGGAATGTACTTGTTCTGAGCACCTGCAGCAGCAGCAGCAGCAGCGGCAGCAGCAGCAGCAGCAGCAGCAGCAGCAGCGGAAGCGGCAATCCCAGTGTATATATTACAGTGTAGCTGTAGGAGGCAGTATCTATCCAGTTTCAGACATAGGACACTTGGTATGTATTACTACTACAACTGTTGCTGGCAGAGCACGCACCACTGCATGCACTGATGCTCAATAAACTCTGCATGCATTCAACAAGGGCAATCGTAACAAACTAGGGCAACAAAAAAAGAAACACAGCAGCAGCTCACCCTGCAGGTCTCTGTATGCATCCCTCTCAGCAGCACAGGCCGCAGGGTCCTCATAAAACTTCACTGCATACTTCTTGGGGTTGACAACCCAGCATTAAAAGCATTAAAGCATTACATCTCATACGCAAAAAAACCCACCGAACTACTACGACTGGTCATGGTAGAGCACGCGCCACTGCATCCAGTGATGCGCAACAAACTCTGCAGGCATTCACTAAGGGCCATCACAACAAACTGGGGCAACAAAAAAAGAAACACCGCAGCATCTCACCCTGCAGGTCCCTGTATGCGGCCCTCTCAGCAGCACATGCCGCAGGGTCCTCATAGAACTTGAAACACAAACATGTAAACATTCCAGCACAACAGAGAAACTAACGGCAGTAGCGCACCCTGCAGGTCTCTGTAGACGTCCCTCTCAGCAGCGCATGCTGCAGGGTCCTCATAACATTTCTTACACAAACATGTAAACATACCAGCACAACAGAGGAACAAACGGCAGCAGCGCACCCTGAAGGTCCCTGTATGCATCCCTCTCAGCAGCACACGCCGCAGGGTCCTCGTAGAATTTCACTGCGTACTTTTTGGGGTTGACCCGGCCATCTGCAAAGTACACGGCTGTGCGGCTGTGCAGCGACTTGCGCACAAAGTTGGTCATGTTGCTGCAGGGGCAGAGGAGCAGCAGACGCAACAGGATCAGCACCACATCTTAGGTGCTGGCCAGAGCCTAACATCTGCTAATGGCAGCGCCAAATCAGCTGATTAGAGTTGAAAACCTTGTGCAAAGACATGAATTATGCCCAGGGTACACAGCAAGCACACCCACTAAGCATTTTTGGGGTATCTATCCACTTATTGCTTTTAAAATTACGTGCACCAGGCATGATACATACAAGTGGGTTAACAAAAACACACTTCAATTTTATAAAACAGCGGTTGCAAGGTGACTCACTAGGCGATGTTGGGGTTGCCGTCCGCAGGGTCCAAGTCCCTCGCCAGCTGCTCAGCAAACCGCAGTGTGGCCCCACTGCTGCTGCTGCTGCTGCCGCTGCCAGCATACCTAACTGCTGGCCCAGCTGCAGCACCACCTGCAATGCCAGCTGCTGCTGCTGCTGCTGCTGCTGCAGCGGCTGGAGCAGCAGCAGCAGCAGCAGCAGCGCCCCACAGCTGCTTGCCTTGCTGCAGCTGCAGCCAGCCCTCAAGATTTTCCGGAGACACCACTGGCTTCGCCTCAAAAGCTGGCAGCTGCTGCTGCTGATCCTGATCTGCATAATGCAGATCGCCCCTTTCAGCATCTGACAAGTTGTGACCAGATCCTGCGCTGTCACTTGTAAAAGCCCTGCCATGCTGCGGACCTGACCCAGGCCGGATTGCAGCACCTACCCCATCTGCTGCCTCGCCATCTACTGACTGCGACCGCTGCTGCTGCTGCTGCTGCTGCCGCCGCCTGACATGCTGCATGTACAGCATTGTAGCAGCGAGGATTACGGCTACTGCGCACGGCACAGCAATGGCTGCAATGATGGTGGGAGACAAGCCTGTTTGGCTGCTTTTGCTGCCGGCGGCTGGCGTGACGGCTGTTATAACAGTGTTATTTTTGGCGCAGGCCATGTCGCGCTGCACACTCCAGAAGGAGCGCTGGGACTCGTCAAGGAATGCGGTGTCAACAAAGTGGATGACAGCATTGCCTGAACCAGCAGCAGCAGCAGCAGCAGTAGCAGCAGCAGCAGCAGCAGCAGCACCAGCAGCAGCATGTTTCAAGAAATTCATAAGGTGCACATTATGCATGCGGCGTTACTTTGCGATCACTAACATCACACCTTCGTGTTAAACACCACAGCTTTCTGTCACCTACGACGATTGCAATCATTTCATGCAATGCTGCATTTGTGAGTCTTGGCCGCTGGAGAGCAGCAGCAGGAACAAGGAGAGCAGCTGCAAGATCTGTAGGCGCACCCGCTCGCACATCGTACTTGACAATAGACACATCAGAACGGTTGAATGCTAATCCAGGAAACATCCATCTTGGAGATCCATTTCTGAGGCAGGCGCACAGATTGGCGGGCGGGAAATAAGGCAGAGTGTTGGCAAGGAACCTGCAATGGCTGTGACCAATTGGAGAAAACTACGCGCTGCAGGTGCTACCGCCACTGTTATGGCTGCCGCTAACCACGTGCATTGCTACTTGCAGCTGGGCTGCTGCTGCCGCTGCTGCTGCTGCTGCTGCTGTGACCCCTGCGGCATTTGCGGCAGGGCCTGGTCAGAGCTCGAAACTCACGGTGCTGTTCTCCGGGTGAGTGGCAGTGTGAATGTGGAGTTCAGGGTAGGAAGTTCTTCCCCATTTTCAAAATCCTTTTCGAAAAAGGTCTTGCCAGGCACCACAATCAAACTCATGAAGCTGGCGGCAATGGGGGGAAAAGATGCCATGACGTTTTGAATCTGCGGGACTGACATGCACAGCTGCTGCGACAGGTCAGCCCATGCGGCATCTTGCGGCCAGAAGAACGTCGCCTGCATATGCATGTGGAGCAGTCAGCATCGAGCACCTGTTGAACACGCCAACAGAGCCGTGCTAGATGCTGCTGGAAGCGAGCTGTGGCTGCTCATTGTAGAATGGGCCACGAAAGAAGCGCCGCTGCATGTGAAGGCAGAACTACAGGTTGGAGTGGCAGCTGTGCGGCTGCTTGTGCTTTTGTAAGCACTCTTATCAGCTGCTGTACCCGTGCCGTGCATCACTCGCAGCATGACTGATTGCGCTGAAATGCTTGTTTACACACGTCCACACCCGCACGGGCTGTTGTGCTCTTAACTAAAGTAAGTGCACTCACATTGGCTGTTGTGCTCGTGGCCAGGCTTAGGATCTGCTGGAATGCGTTGTTACCCTGCAGCACGCCCCCCTTCATCATGAGCATGTACGTCTGCTGCACAATCTGAAGGTCTGCAAGAGCAGGAAATGACACAAGGATAACTGATTTCTGCTGGATTGCGTTGTTGCCCTGCAGCACACACTTCTTCACCATGCGCATGTACGTCTGCTGCACAATTCGAAGGTCTGCAAGAGCAGAACATCTTGGCATCAGCCGTACTGTGTATAGCACGATGCAGTTGAGAGCTGGCCACCAGGCCCCAGGTAGGACTGCGGGGAGCAGGGTGGCCACAACACAACCACAGACGACGGTGCTATGGCTGAAATGGAGACATGATGACGATAATGACAACCACAGAAGCATGGCATGCACTGAGTGTGGGCTTGTATCCTGCGGCATGCAGCTGCCGGCAGCAGTTGCCGCATGTGGCGCAGCTAACGTGGGGCATCACTCTCCTGATCACACTGCTATGCTCGAAGGCTGACACCCGCCTAGCACACCCAACAGTCAGCTGCAATGATGCTGGCAACGCTCAAAATCCAGCTCAAATTTGAGACACATTGCAGGTCTACACTATGCATTGTAATCGCCTACCTGGCAGCTCTAGTTAGCCATAAACACTGCTGCGGTGATGCTGGCAGAGCTTGCTATGCGCTGGAGCCGCATGCCAGGCCCTACTCTACGCATTATGTTCTATGGTGTTCACTCTCCCTTCTGGTCTCAGACCATGCGTTCAAGCAGTTGTGGCTGATACATCTAAGATGGTGCCAGGACCCATATGCGCTCTCTAGTTTCAAACAGGGGCGGCAACTGACACTGTGTTATCGTCTCTCATCGTGGCCTACCTGGCAGCCCCAGCATGGCCATAAACACTGAGGTGAACTGCTGCTGCTGGCCCTGCGCCTGTGCTGTGCTGCTGCAGCAGGCCAGCACTGCAGGCATGGGCAAGCAGGCACACCGTACTGTCAAATGCAGCGGCAGAGGCACTGCAGCACAGACAAAGAAAGCTGCTAGACAGCTGTTTAAATCGTTTATCCGACGAACCGTCGACATCAAAGCAGCATCTTGCATTGCAGTGCTGCTGAGTGTCATCATGGAATGTATGTCCAGCTCAGGAGAAGATGAGACAAGAAGAAGGGTGACCAGTACTGCTGCTTTGCTGCTGCTGCTAGCCTGGCTGCCTGTTGGGTCTGTCTGGGCACCACATGACGTGGAACTGATACTGGAACCGCTGAAATACCGGCTATATTGTTGAGCTGTGCAGGAATGTGGAAGCAGCAGGCATGAACTGACGACGGGAGGTCAAGAGGCAGTAAGAGAACTCACGCAGCACTCCAGAGAACAGCAGGCGTGCAGTCATTCGGCTGTTCGACTCCAATTATACTGTCAAGATGTCGAAACTTGACTGCGGCGATGCAAAGAGCGTGTATCTCTGGAGAGTGGCATGGGCGTTGATCGGCACTCGCTGTGCAGTTACTTGTGCAATCATCGCAAAAAGATCGAAGTTTACTACATGCCCCTTGCTCCGATTGCTAATATGCTGCTGCGGACCCGTCGACGGGAGTGACACACATGACAGAATGCCCTTCACTGCCCTGCCGGTGCTGGTGACAGGTGGGGTGACACAGGTTACGCTGATGTGATGAGATGCGGCATCAGGAAATTCTGAACGCTTGGTGAGGACGTTGAATTGATTATGCGTCGAGCCAGGACGCGCCGCATGAAGAGCATCGGTCTGATGCAGCAGACAAACATGCACTGATGCACTCCAGTGACTGGATCTGCTACGGTGGTACCTCACACAGCAGTAGATACCAGCGCTGTCATGCAGGAAGCAGCGACTGACAATGTGGAACCGAGTGAGGAATAGCCACCTCATATCTTGAGAACGTGGCAAGGACATCTCAAACGTTTGCTGCTGAGGTTGCTGCTGTGGAGGCCACTGATCGTCATCGTGACATGCCCCCCCCCTCCCCCCCCCCCTCCCCCCCTCCCCTACAAGCCTCTTGTTGTTGCTGACTGGTGTTGCCACCCCCTTGATGAGTGGAGTATGGCAGTGCTCGCGAGCTGTAGCAGGGCTACTAACGCGCTTCAGGAACACAAGTCAAACTATGACCTTGAAGGTTACTCAGTGAGCAGGCTGCTCAGGCAGTTTGTCGCTGCGATGCATGCAACTCTGCACAACAGCCATCCCTGCGTGTGACCTCCATGCTCCCGCTCCGCTGCTAGACATTGAGCTGCTGCTTCCAGAAGCATATGCATTGAGCTTCCGGAACATTGCGCTGCTTCTTCCGGATCCATGTGATGCTGCTTGAGGTTCAGACGCTGCAGTAGCGTGCCGCGTAGCCCTTAGCCAAGCTGGGTGTCCACAGGTCGTTTGACAGCAAATACTCGCTGCTGGCCTTGTCCTTTACGGCATATCTGCACACAACAAGGCAGCAAACGGTCGTGATTAGATCACAATCGGGTGTGTGCACTGACGTGTGATGCCCATGTGCAGATGTGAGCATGTGTCGCCGGCATGCATGTGCTTGCCGATGTGGTGAATGCTGATACAAAGTTTCTCTCTGCATGCAAGAGTAAGCTGCCACAGGGTTCGCTGTGGCTTTTATTGCATTTGCCTTGCTCAAAGCAGCTCAGACAGCAAGAGTGACCGCAGGCGACTCGCGAGTGACATCAGGCTGCCGCCTTAAACTTCCACAGATTCCATGCTGCAGTACTTGCACTACCGCATGCAAGGCATGACCAACCTCCACCACTCTCACCTTGTGACATCATTTACTCAAATGTCTGAATAACAAAACGACGTAACAGTTACTCACTGGATGGGCTGGTCGGCAAGGATGCTCTGCAGGTTGAGCCACTTTGCAAACCACAGCTGGTACAGGCTTAGATTGTGCTTTTCCTCCACTACAAATGTCCACCAGTCTCCAGGGGTGAAGCTCTTGCCAGCACGGTTGGCAGCACGGCGGTAAAAACTCAACGGCTTGCCTGCATACAACACAGCAGCGCATAAGGCAACTTAAAGTTCACAAAAAATCACGCAGAGGAATGCAAGATGTGGGTGCGGCGAGTACAGGTGCCATTTGGCAGGCGGAGACAGTAAAAAGCGCGAGAGGGAGGGGTGTGGGTGAGAGGGACCCCACATGGCTGCAGCAACCTTGATCCCGCGCAGCTGATGTATGTATAAGGACCACCTTATACACTTGAAAATTTGAAGCTGCACACCTTCAAGCACAGTTGGATCAGCAGGCCCCTACCCAAATCTCCTGATGCTCTGTGTGGGCTGATCATGCGGGCACAGCAGTCCGGCAGCTGATGTATGTGCCGTGCAGCACAAGCTACAGGACGCTGTGCATGCGTGATTAGCCCACTCGGAGCACTAGGAGCCTTCAATCAGGGGCCCCGGGACCCCTGGTCCAGCATTGCTTGCAGGTGCGCAGTTGTGCATTCACCATGCCTAAAACTGTCATTCTACATGGCACTCACGGGTGGTGTCGTACAGGGACATGTCATGTGCAATAGCACGGCCAGCACCAGCTGGAGCTTCCTTGCTGACTTGCACGCGCATGGCAGCGTTGATGAGGGGAGCCCACACCGAGGGTGTGCCACTTGAGACATCCACCTCAACACCTGAACAAAACAGCAGCAGCAGCAGCAGCAGCAGCACGTTAGAACTTGACATGGGCCAAGCAGCGGCCAGGAGGGCTGCTGTTACTGCTCTCGGCAGCAGCTGCCTGCCGGCGCCAGGGCAGTCTGGAGAGGGGCTGCAAGCACGTGCAAAAAGCAAGTGCATTTTTAGGCATGGTAAACGCACAAGTGCTGCCAGACCAGCAGCAGAGGCTGCAGCGCTACTAGCACCAGCAGCCATACTGTTGGCAGAGCTGCATCTGAGCATGTGGTACAGGTACAGAGTGCCAGCATAGCATTACATTACATTGCATGCTCCACTCAAACAAGGAGTGGAAACCCCAGTCAGGAGCCAACGAGAGGCTCATATCATTCTGCAGGTCCTGAGGTTTGCACACTGTGCAGCGTGCTGCCGGCAGAGAGCAGCTCTGCAGATGCAAGCCGCTTGCAGGCGGCACCTATCGGCGTCCCAAACATGCCTTACTGGCCGGCCCGGCAAAGTTTGGCAGCTGCTTTGACCAGCCAAAATTTTGACCAGCCAATTCTTGGCCGGCCAACAACGTTGAAACCCTATGAGCCTCTCGTTGGCTCCTGACTGGGGTTCCCACTCCTTGTTGAGTAGAGCATGTAATGTAATGTAATGTAATGTAATGTAATGTAATGTAATGTAATGTAATGTAATGTAATGTTATGTAATGAAATGAAACCATATGCTCAACAGCATACTGTTGCTACATAGCTGCTTGCTGCGCTTGCTACCTGTACTTGTGCTGGCTGACTGCACTTCGCAGCCTCACCTGATCCCAAGACGCGCTTGCATGCAGCCTCACCTGGTCCCAAGACGCGCTTGCATGCAGCCTCACCTGGTCCCAAGACGCGCTTGCATGCAGCCTCACCTGGTCCCAAGACGCGCTTGCATGCAGCCTCACCTGGTCCCAAGACGCGCTTGCATGCAGCCTCGCCTGATCCCAAGACGCGCTTGCATGCAGCCTCACCTGATCCCAAGACGCGCTTGCATGCAGCAACAGCAGCATCAAGCACCTTCTTGGTAGCAGCGCTGAGGTCCAGAGGAGCCTTGAACTCACTGCCATACACCAGGTCGTCCATTGTCACAGCAGACACAAACTTGATCTGCATGCAGCATCGCAGAAGCATGCCGGGTTGGGTTCAGCTTTGATTGCTGGAAATTGAAGGCAAATGCACTGCACGACGCGCTTTGTTGGAACCAAACTGAAGCACACAGCTGTGCATTAGCATGCGTGCACCTTTCAAGCAGTTTACTGAGCAGCAGAAAGCAGTGCTGCATGCAGCCACGTAATGCGTCAATGGACGATTGCTGTACTTTGGCGGCAATGTCAAGCTCACCTTCAAGGTGATATACACTTTGCTGCCCTGCTTTGTGACGCTCCACGTGCCATGACCTACAGCACTGCTGAAGCTGTTCTCTTCAGGTGCTCCGTAGCTGAACGTGGCAGGTGACGCGCCGCTGCGTGCAGCTGCGCCCCCTCCCTGCGCAGAATGTCAGCGCGAGCACGCCTGGCATCTTTGCGCGTGCTATCTGCAGAGCCAGTTACAGCTTTGAATCTTGTTGATTAGTTGTTCTGGGGCTGGTGTGTCAAAAATTGCCCTGACATGGCAAGCACCACAGTGATTTGCCACATTGTGATTTGCGACATTGCGACCTACAGCTGCAGCTGCAGGCCTGCAGGCAGGCCAGGCTGATGTTGCTGCTTATAATAATAATAAAGGTAATAGCAACAATAATATCAATAACAACAACAACAACAACAATAATCACAATAGCAATAATGGAATATAATGTAAAATACTGTACTTAAATGCAGGCAGGTCAGGCTGATGATGCCGGTGATCATGATGTCAGTGTGCATGCACAGCTGCTGCGCTTTGATGCTGCAACCAATGATAGTGTTGCTGACCATTCAGCAGGATCATGCTGTGCACAGTTGTGCAGATCCTCGCGTGCACCTAGTGATTATCTCAACAAAACTTACCAAGCCGCTGATCAGGGTGGGGTTTTGAATCATGACCAGTCCCGTAGCAGAAGCTGCAGCAGCATCGATGTCTGAGGCAGGTGCAACCCTGCCCGAGCCAAGCACCAGGTCTGCTGAAGCGCAGCGCTCCTGCATCGCCCAGGTGCCTGCCAGTGCACAAATCAAAATAAGTGACAACGACACTTTCAGGTACATTGCAGCAGCTACCCTGGCTAATTTGGCGCTGATAAGTCTTTTTACTTTACACGCAATTTGCTGTTTTTTTCACTGCGCTTGGGAGCTGAGAGTGCGGCACTACCAGCTCCAGCACAGCACTGATACCCACCTTGGGCAACGCAGAGCAGCATACCGCAAACAATTATGATACTAGACTTCATGGCTGTTTCGATCGAGAAAGGATATGCAGCTGAAGTGTCTGAAGTGCCTCAACTGGAGCGAGCCGTAGTACTGGGCGCCTTCTGATCAGAAGCAGAACGACCTCGTTGATACCTTTGTGTCCATTAGACAGAGCTAGGCATTCTCTATGTTGTCTGTGTTGAAAATGGGGCGTTGCGCGCTTCGGTCACTTTGTAGGACCCTCCTACGCCTGCTGCAGTATAAACTGATACGACTGTACGGTTGGTGGCCAGGCTTGCATGAACCACCAGATATGAACACATAAAAACAATTTTCTGTTTCTCGAGAAAAAGAAGGTGCTTGTGCTGACACTATTGTAGTGACACCGCCAGTCGCGAGATCGCAGCTGCTGGTCATCAGCAGGGGTTGTAGCGCCCTCGAAGATCGGCAGCGCGGCGTGCCACGTATACGTTAAAACTAGATACCTTTGAGTGTACAAGAAAGAACCAGGAAATGTGTCAGCGGACGATCTTGCAGTGATATTCCTGACATACGGTGTTTTGCTAGTAGTACTGCTACATGCGCCAGCTTACCATGTGCTGGGTTGAGTCTGTGATGTGACGCAGAATGGGTTTGCTGCTGCCAAAGAAGACCATCAGCAGGCTGCAGTAGCAGGCGCATTGCTGCAGCACTGCTGCTGCTGCCAATTGGCCGCTTGGCCATTGTGCACAGTAAATAGGTCAATTCACAGTGCCATAGTGCCATAGTGCCATGGCGCCATCTTGCAAGATGCAATGCAGCCTCAGCAACCCTAGCGCTGGCGATAGATCTCAGCTGCTGGCAGCCTGGCAGCCAAGCAATGAGATGGACGATGCATGCGACCCTGCTAGGGTGGATTATGCTCCCAAAGGCCGTAGGCAGCTGGCTGGCGGCCCTCAAGCCTCCCATGTATTCCGTGGGTATCGTGCCAGTGCTGGTGAGCGGCTCAGCCAGTGCAGCAAATCTGAGCAAATTTGAGCAAATTTAAATGCGTTCTTGTTTGCTATACAGCACATGTTCCTGTTGCTGTCTCAGACCTTAATAAAAAGTGATGCTATGTGATGTCTCCTTCCCCTATGAGCCTCTCCTTGGCTCTGATCAAGGTCTCCACATTTGTGCTGAGTGCGACCTGATGCAGCCAGGATGTCTGAAGGATGGCCTTGCATCAGCGGCGTTGGCCATGCACGAACCAAACTCAACAGCAGCAGTGGTGCTGTTGCTGCTTCTGTGCCACTTAGCGTTCCCGCACAGTGCAGCTGCAGCACAGCATCACCTGAGCATGCCGCCTGCTGCATGTGGCACAGCGCTGCTGCAGCCGAGGTGGCTTTGACTAGCTACGTGGCTTGATTAGCAACAGATAGGTAGCTTTGCCGCGCCCGAGCAGCGAGCCAGGCATTGCTGCGCACTGCGCACATACAATGCACAACAACTCCTTGAGTTCCCTGGTGTATATGGTTTGCAGGTTGGTGCAGCAGCTGCCAAGTTTCACCATGGGGTGGTGGCGTGGTCGCAGTGTGCTGCTCTGATGTTGGGGGCCATCTTTGTTGTCGCGTGGGTCAACCTAAGGTGAGGGACAGTAGCAGCAGCAGCACTGCCGCTTTGCAGGCAGCCGCTGCAGCAGCAGCACTGCCGCTTTGCAGGCAGCCGCTGCAGCAGCAGCACTGCCGCGTGGCATGCAGCAGCTGCAGGGTGTTGTTCCATGATCAGCACTTGCTGACATGCAAGCCTTTGCTGTCAGCAGTGGCACCACTGGTGGTCTGTCGCCTTTAACCAGGTTAGAAGTGTGTGCAGCCATGCTGTGTGCACACCGTACAAATAAAGTAATATTCCTTTTTTCCTCCAAAAAGATAAAAAAAATGGAATGCAATTTTGAATATTTTTGCACGCTCCCGACGGTGACAAACCAATACCGCTGGTTGCAAGTGCACCGGTTCCCAGGCTTGCAGCAGCAGCGCCTGTGGGCTTGGCCTGCAGCAGCGGAAGCAGCTTTTCTTGACAATCTGCATTGCTACATGCTGTAGCAGCGGCAGCAGCTGTGGGCATATACATCGGCTTTGCTGCACATGCACATCTGCGCTACGGTCTGTATGCATGTGCACATATCCGCTGATTGGCCGGTTGCTGCTGATGGCGCTGCTGGCATAACTGCCCTGCTGTCTCCGCCCTGCAGCAACGATGCGTTCGATGCCACTACTGGCGCGGATGTGCATAAGCCCGAGTCGGTCGTCAATCTCACAGGCAACCGCATTGGTGTGCTTCTGGCTTCTAAGCTTTTTCTTGCAGCTGGTGTGTGTGTGCTGGCGAGCAACGTCGACCCAGCCCAAAACCCGCGCGTGATGTGCATGTTTGGAGCAGCAATCACGTGTGGCTATATCTACCAAGGCCCTCCCTTCAGGTGGGTGGCACATACAATGACGTCATAACAGTTACATTGCGTTACAATAAGCCAGTGACCAGCAACACGTGGAGCACCAGGGAACACGTCACCCGTGCTGCAGCAGTGCAGCGCAGCATGCCAGCAGCGTGTGATCACCACTCACACAATCCACTCGGAGCATCAGCAGACTTTGAGCGGTGGTCTCCTGGACCAGCTCTGCTTGGAGATGTGCAGCTGAGCATTTACTGTGCAAATTCGTCCATTTCTACACTGCGATCAGCCCACTTGGAGCGCTAGGAGCCTTTGGGCAGGGGGGCTGCTGGTCCAGCATTGCTTGCAGGCGCGCAGTTGTGCATTTACCATGCCCTAAACTGTCATTTCTACACTGCTGTGAGGGTGTGGCTGCCTGTGCCCCTGCAGGCTCAGCTACCAGGGGCTGGGTGAGCCTCTGGTCTTCATTGCTTTTGGGCCGCTGGCAACAACAGCATTCTACCTCGCACAGAGCCCAGCACATGCCACAGCAGCAGCAGCAGCAGCAGCACCAGCAGCAGCACCAGCAGCAGCTGGCATCAGCAGCTTGCTTGCTGGTGTGAGCCCCCTCGTGGTCCTGCTGTCTGTGCTGGTAGGCATCAGCACAGCGGTCATCCTGTTCTGCAGCCACTGGCACCAGATTGAGGGAGACAGGCGCGCAGGCAAGATGTCCCCGTTAGTGCGGCTGGGCACTGAAAAGGCCTGCCAGGTGGGTGTGGATGGGTGTGGGTGGGGAGGGTGAGGGTATTGAGTGCAAGAGGTTGCTGACCGCCCAATCAGTTGAAACGGGCTGAATGCAAATTAGTTACTGTGGGCTCAACCGGGAATATAGTTACAGAGTGTAGGCTATCGTCATCTGCTGTGGGGCACTCACAATGAGTAGCTGGCCATGGGGTGCCACAAGATAGCTTCTTAGGCCCCCTCGGCCCATAAACTTACGTGCCAAGCCCACCAAAGCTCGGTCGCGTAGCTCCTATTCCTATTCCTACAGAGTGCAGGTCGGCATGCGGGATTGGACTTGTACCCATCACTGAAGCAAGGCGGCAGGTGGCTGTACAGAGTGTCTTCTGAACAGGCAGCAGCAGTGGGTATGACGTGCCCGCTATGGTTTCAAGATTGCTGGTGCCATGCTGACAGGAGACCAAAGTGGCATAATGACCCTTGTCTTTCCCTGCTGTAAGTGGTGCCAACCAGCACTGAACTGGCATGCTGCATCTTGTCTGATAGAGAGGCAATAACAATCGTAGTTTCCGCTCCTTACGGGGCGTGGTTGCCAATGCCGATGACAAGGTCTGGCTTACAAGTTTCATGCTGCATCTTTTTTGGAGGAACAGTCACAGCAGTCTCATCCATGCAGCAACCTACTTACAACTTCCTCCCTCAAACCAATCGCAGCCCCACATGACTCTGAGCTAGCACCCTACCCACGTCACCTAACAACTGTTATCTTGCAAGCTGTTTCCCTGTGCTGCATGCTGCAGGTGCTGTGCGCAGCCACCAGCTGGTCAGCTACTTCAGACTCGAACCAATAGGAACATTTCAGGGGAATATTGCAGACCGGAACTGAACGTCAAAGTAGCTTGCAACCATTCAAACTACTCTTATGTTTCAAATATGCCGCAGGTGCTGCGCGCAGCCACCGCAGCTCCCTACCTCATCGCCGTTGCAGCAGCGGCTGCCGGCATATGCCCCATGCCCCTGCTGGGATGCCTGCTGCTGACCCTGCCAGCCGCCAGCCGCCTGCTGTGCTTTGCAGCCGCAAACCACGCATTGCCTGCACAGATCGCGTCTCTGAAAAAGTTTGGCGTGTGCTGGCACGTGGCCGTAGGGCTGAGCCTTGTAGCAGGCTTGCTGCTCAGTTAGCTGGGCGAGGCATTTGAAGTTGCAGCAGGTTGAGCCTGGTTGCAATGAGGTTCCACCCCCTAGTTATGTTACGTTGACACCCAGCTTATGTGACGTCAAGTTGGAAGGGGTGTTATTGCGTTGCATCTGCTTGTACCAGCTGGTGATGAGATAATATAATATAGCCTGCAGCTGTTGCGGAGTAGGTAGGGCAGGGTGATGCTGGTGCGCAGTATCGACATCCTGATAATAGGACAGCAGCAAACTGCCGGCAGCCATTTTTAAGATGTTTCAGTTGGTTGCTGCTTTGCACCGTAACAATCGTATCATCACGCACTCTGCCGCATGCAGCAGGCAGCGGCTGTCACACGTGCTCTTGAAGAGCACGATATAAAGTTTATACCATCAGCTGCTCTGACAGCCACACTAGGCCTGGCATGCCTTGGAAACAACCGGATCTTGACGAGACTCTCTATCAACAACCTGTCACACATGTGAAGGGAGTGGATCTGCTAAAACGCAGTGGCTGGGGTTCACTCTGGCGTGAAGAAGGCCCGGGCCCAGGCCCTGGCAGAGCAGTTAGATAAAAAGAGTAGTATCTGCAAGTGCAGGACCAGCCACAGTTGCTTGAGCCGGTCTCTTGACTTTTGACGGCCCATAAAGGACTATAAGTGTTGGTCCAGCCAGACGTTGTCGTTGCCTCGGCCTGACGTGCAGCCTGCACAGTGCAGGCCTCAGGCCCTAGGGCTTAGGTCTGGGTGTAAGCTGCTCAACCTAGCAGCCTTTAGCACAACGCGAGAGCGTATGGTTTTTCATTTTATGTGTGCGCACTCTGTATGCAGACGGCTGGGCTTTCCAGGGTGCAGGACATACTCACTCTCACGTCACTTGCTGCCGGGCCGGGTCACTGCAGACGACTCGGTGCTGCTACGAGCATGAAAAACATTCAAACACATTGCGTGCGCGCTGGACAGACGAACATGAGGGCCCTTGGTGCGTGTATGCGTCAGCAGTATCAGGCCATGCAATATCTGCCACAGAAGGGCGAGCGTTTACGCCCATCGCCTGGGCCTCTTGTACACATCCCTTTGCACTGGTAAGGCGCGTTTTCATTGCGTTTAGTGAGTGCTGCCTGGTTTGCTGGTGCATGCAGGTGTCTTTAAGCACATCAGCAGTAGGGCCAGGCTGTCTGCTGCTGCTGCTGGTGGTGGTGCAGCGCGGCGCGTGCAAACACATGTTGCCACTCCCACAACAACTGCATCAACATCTGCTCAAGACCTGTCATACGTTGTTGACAGGGACTGGACTGCTGGTGGGTTTCAAACAGCAAACAGAGACAGCAGCTGCATGGTGCCAGCTTCAGCGCTGCATTGCAGCCAAAGCATGTGTGTGGCAGGCAATGGTCTGGCTATTGCTGCTGCAGCAGCAGCAGCTGCTGCTGTTGTTGTTATTTAGTGGCACAATTAGGTGACCTTGCAGCACCTGTAGCAGCAGGAGTAGCAGCGAGGGCCAGCAGCAGCCCAAGTAGCTGTGGAGCGCTTGAGCATATGCTTTGCATCGCCCCATGTGGCAGGGTGGTGCTGCAGCTGTATCAGTAGGGCGCCAGTAAGGCGCCAGCATCAACCCCAGTTGCGCAGATGCTACATTTGCTGCTGCTGCTGCTGCTGCAGCTGCTGCTGCTGCTGCTCAGGGCTCCTTCAGGCAGCTGCCAACCGGTGGGGTGCCAGCATCAAACTTGATTGCGCAGATGCTGCAATTGCTGTTTGCTGTTGCTGCTGGTGATGATGCTGCTGCTGCTCCTCAGGGCTCCTTCATGCAGCTGCCAACAACTGAGGTGCCGGCATCAAACTTGATTGCGCAGATGCTGCAGTAGCTGTTTGCTGTTGCTGCTGGTTGTGCTGCAGGTGCTGCTGCCCCTCAGGGCTCCTTCAGGCAGCTGCCAATCAACTACTGCCCAGAGACGCGGTTCACAGTGAGTGCAGCGGCTGCTGCTGCCGCTGTGCACTGCAAACTTCGTACATTCCAGCTGCAGCAATGCTTGCTGTGCAGGCAGCCTTCACACATGTAGGCCCCGCCACTACTGCCAAAGTTGCGAGCGTCTGTTGCTTTCCTCAGACATATGCTACGACAACAATTGTTCCGTTACTACTGCTGTCACTGTTCATTTCTGCTTGTGGCTGTGCTGCAGGTGGACTGTGTGGCCTCAGCAGATGCCGCAAACTTCCAGATACACCCCTCAGTGGAGTTCTGGGCAAACTACAACACCAGCTTCAGCAGCAGGAGCCTGAATGCACAGGCAGACGACCCAAAGGCGCCAAAGTGAGATCCCAATTGAGTGGCAGCAGCAGTAACTGCAGCAGCACCAGCAGCAGCAGCAGCAGCAGCAGCAGCAGCAGCAGCAGCAGCAGCAGCACCAGCAGCAGCAGCTTCAGCAGCAGGAGCTTCAATGCACAGGCAGACGACCCAGATGCGCTTAGATGAGCTTGCAGCAGCAGCAGCAGCAGCAGCAGCAGCAGCAGCAGCAGCAGCAGCAGCTGCAGCAGCAGCAGCAGCAGCAGCAGCAGCAGCAGCAGCAGCAGCAGCAGCAGCAGCAGCAGCTGCAGCAGCAGCAGCAGCTTAAGGTGTTGGCTTAGTAGCCCATTTCAGACAAAACTAATTAGTGCACAGCAGTAGCGGCAGTGCTGGCAGCATCAACACTTCCAGAGATTGCTTTTTCTGCACCTGCAGTTGCGTGACATGCACCATGACAAGATTGTTGCTGTCCATGTCCTGCTGCTGCTGCTGCTGCTGCTGCTGCTGCTGCTGCTGCTGCTGCTGCTGCTGCTGCTGCACTTTGTTGGTATCGCAGGGGCCGCGACCAGCTGTCTGTGCTGGCGGCTGATGCCGCGCAGCTGCTGCGTGAGTCAGCGCTGGCTGATGCTGAGTCAGCTGCCTACTGGGCCTACCACCTGGGCCGCACAGGCTTCTTCCTGGGGGCGGTGAGCGGTTGATGTTGTAATATATGTTGTTGTCGATCCTTTGCTGCAGCAGCTCACCAGCACACCCTTCCAGAACCTGCCAAACACTGCTTGCATGCCTGAACAGCTGTTGATGCTGTGTGCACCACACCCCTGTGCACTGCCACTGTTTCTACCACACTGCACACTTTGCTGTTGTCCCTGTTCCTCCCATTTGTCAGGCTGCCAGCGGAGCCATTGCGCACCACTGTCAGCGCAGCTGCGCGCGCTGTCAGCCGGCGACAGCCCATCCCGCACACCCTTCCAGAACCTGTCAGACAATGCACTCACACCCCCAGCCTGCACTGCTTTGCGTCCCGTAACCCCCTCGTCTCTGTTCCGTGCACCTCTTTTGTCATATAGTATGCTTGTCGCAATGCATGCTGTGCTGTTCTTGTCTTCTTTTCCAGGCCGCTAGCGGGGCCATCGCGCACCACCTGTCTGCGCAGCTGCGTGCGCTATCTGCTGGTGGCAACCCATCCCGCACCCCTTTCCAAAACCTGTCAGACAATGCATCAACAGAGCTCAGCAACAGGCTGTATGAGGCCCTTGCAATGTACAAGCAGGACTTAGAAGGCATCAAGCAGGGGGCCTTCAAGCTGCCGTGGGACATGACAACTATCACACACAGGCAGTACAACCCGCTTTTTGTGCTGAGCAAGTGAGTGCTTCCAGTTGGTTGTTGATTGTCTTTGTGGCGTATTGCAGCCGTGGTCAATGTTGTTAAGCTGGATCAGCAGTTTCAACTTAGGACGCTTATGATAAGCGGCAGCTCAGCAACAGGCTGTATGAGGCTCTTGCAATGTACAAGCAGGACCTGGAGGGTATCAAGCAGGGGGCCTTCAAGCTGCCGTGGGACATGACCACACTCAGCCACAGGCAGTACAACCCGCTCTTTGTGCTGAGTAAGTGAGTGTTGCAAAGCATGTGGCTCTTACTTTGGATGTTGCGTTCAGCTTTGGAAAGACGACCCAACTTAGCAGGCCCAGAAACGGATGGTTCCTTCACCACAGTTGTCACTTCTTCAGGTGGAAGATGCCTGTGCTCTCATTATGTTGATTTTCGAGATGCGTCACACTGCATCTAAGCTGCCGCACTCAGCCACAGGCAGTACAACCCGCTCGTCGTGCTGAGCAAGTGAGTGGGGCTATGTTGGTCTCTTGGCTGGTGTCTGCATCGTTTGTGGCTGTGCAATTGTCACGCCAAACCGCCTGCAGCTTGTGGCATCTAAGCACACACTCTCCTGCTGCTGCTGCTGCTGCTGCTGCTGCTGCTGCCGCTGCTGCTGCCGCTGCTGCTGCTGCCGCCGCTGCTGCCGCAGGTCTGCTCAGTTTGTTGCAGAGGGCGTTGCCACGCTGAACCGCCGCATGGCTCAGGGCCCTGCCAACAACTGGTTCGCCAGCAACTTGTACCCGCAGTACTACGCTGACAACACCTTCCACTACCAGAGCGACGGCTGGATGAGCGACAGGTATGGCGTGCTGCACAACGCCCTCTGTGACCTAAGCACAACTGGGCTTGCACGCAACCACTGTGTTGCATCTGAGCTGCCTGCAGGTCTGCCAGTGCAGTGTATGGGAGTTTCTCAGTCACCCACTGTTCATGTTTCTGCCACACAACACGCTGCAAAAGCGGCTCATCTGCGCACAAAACATCACACCTGCCTGCAGGTCTGCCAGTGTTGAGGAGTTTAGAGTCGCCCTCTGTGGCTTGTGTCTGCCCTACAACACTGCTGCAAATTTGGTTCATCTGCCTGCAGGTCAGCCAGTGTGTACGAGTTCAGCACAGAGGCGCTCTTCTTCGGCCGGCAGGACGCCATGCAGCGCAGCGCACTGCTGCCGCTGAGCCAGCACATCCGTGTAAACGGGCTGGACCCCGGCAGCATGAGGGTGATGGAGGCCTGCTGCGGCACTGGCCGCTTCCACACCTTCCTCAAGGTGGGTCAGGATTGTAGTGTTGGATATGCGCTGAATGTTGACATTAAATAACACCAAGACAACTATATTAATGGGCCTGGGCCTTGGCAGCATGAGGGTGATGGAGGCCTGCTGCGGCACTGGGTGCTTCCACACCTTCCTCAAGGTATGGCCCTGCGCTTGCTACTGCTGCTGCTGCTGCTGCTGTTGCTGCGGTCGCGGCGGCGGCTGTACCTGTAGTTTCGGTATTGTTTTGCTGTACGACCTGTACAATCGTTGTGTGGTACTGTGGTCTGCAAGCAACTGGCCTCTGGGTGTGCTGCGTCCATCGGCACACAGCAGTGCAGTTCTCACACAAACCACTGTCTGTTCATCTCCTATTTTCACCTCTGCTGACCTCTTTCCCTTCTGCTGCTGCTGCTGCTGCTGCTGCTGCTGCTGCTGCTGCTGCTGCTGCCACTGCATGCTGCTGCAATTTGCACCAAATCATCCTGGACAGGACAACTACCCCTCCATGCAGACCATCGCTGCCGACCTGTCGCCCTTCTACCTGGCACGGGCCCGCGCCAACGTGGCCTACTGGAAGGGCCAGCGCGCCCCGGCACTGGACCTAGGCGGCATGGATGGCACAGGTACGTAGCTGCTCTCATAAAATCACATGCGGTCAGCTGACATTTGGTACATTGTTGAAAGGCCCAGCGCGCCCCGGCACTGGACTTGGGAGGCATGGATGGCACAGGTGCGTTGCTTTTTGAAAGCATACGTAGGCTCTACGCGTTGTGCTGGATTGCACTGTTGGGCTGGATTGTTCTGTTGGGCCTCAGCAGCATTCTCCTGTTTGCTGCTTCATGTACCCTCTGATGCACTTTAGCCAGGCAGTGCGCAGCAAATGTGCCTCTACCTAATGGCAGTCTTGAAGCAGTGCTGTGCACGTACGCCTTCCACGAGATGCCGAACAAGGGGCTTCGCGCAAGATCCTTAACAAAAAGCCTGCGACATTTCTTGGCGTGATCTGTTATGTATGCCTGCTGCCGCTGCTGCTTCCTGCACCTGCAGGCACGGAGTTCATGCAGTGTGCCGTAGAGAACGTTCCTCTGCCAGACGGCAGCCTGGACGCAGTGTTGTGCATGTACGCATTCCACGAGATGCCTGAAGAGGCACGTTCAGCAGCAGCAGCGGAGATGTTGCGGCTGCTGAAGCCAGGGGGCCTGGCGGTGCTCACTGACAGCGTGCAGCTGGGAGACAGGCCGCAGGTGAGGCTGGATAGAATTTAGACAAAGGGTTGTGCTGTGCAGTGACACTGTGGCATGAGGCGTAGTATGTGCTTCTTGAGGCACAGTTGACAGTGGATGTTTGCCTATTGGTTCTGCGGAAGCGCTGTTATTTGGGCGGCCTTTTATGAGATGCCTGAGGAAGCACGGTTAGCAGCAGCAGCGGAGATGTTCCGGCTGCTGAAGCCATATGTGAATGACGTATGTGAATAAACTTTACAGGACATTCATTGCTGTTCGATCTGCTTTTGTGCCGTGTTAATGATGATTGATTGATTTATTGATTGATTTGCAAAACCCGCTTGCTGTGCAGTGGCGGCCACCTGCTTGCTGTGCTCTGTAGTTCTGGTGATGCCTGTGCTATAGTATGTTGTACATTCGCAGCGTCTGCAACCACCGCTGCCTTCTTACCTGTGTGTGCTGCCTTGCTGCATCTGCAATGTCTTTATCACGCAGTGGGACCCAACCCTGGGGGCTTTTGGCAACTTCAACGAGCCCCACTACAAGAACTTCATCGCCTGCGATTTTGGGGCCCTGTTCAAGGCAGCCGGCTTTGAATGCGGCACCAAGGTCATGGCCTCTGCCACCAAGACGCTGTCCTTTGTGAAGCCGCTGGCCGGCAGCAGCAGCAGCAGCAGCAGCAGTGATGCAGGAGTGGCAGCAGCAGCAAATGGCGCGAGCTATGCTGCTGTTCAGGGAGCTGACTTGAACTGAGTGGGGTAGCGGGCGCTGGTGTGCACTGTGTTGTTGCCGCACGTGGATGTCTGTGTGTAGTGTTTTTTTTAGTAAGAAAGGTGCCCGCTTTGGTTGCGGCACTAAAGTGATGGCCTCTGCCACCAAGACGCTGTCTTTTGTGCAGCCAATTGCCGGCAGCAGCAGCAGCAGCAGTGTTGGGAATGTGGAGGCCGCGGCAGCAGCGAATGGCGGGAGCTATGCTGCTGTCCAGGGAGCTGACTTGAACTGAGTGGGGTGGTGGGTGCAGGTGTGCTGGCCTTTGCGGTCACGAGTTGCGGTCTGTGTGGGGCGCATTTCAAGAAAGCTTCCGGCTTTGAATGCGGCACCAAAGTGATGGCATCTGCCACAAAGACGCTGTCCTTTGTGAAGCCAGTGACCGGCAGCAGCAGCAGCAGCAGGGGCGGAGGTGCTGCAGCAGCAGATGGAGCGAGGTACGCCGCTGGCAAGGAATCTGACCTGAATTGAGTGGGGCCGTGGTTGAGCAGGTGTATGCCTGCTGTCGTTGCGCGATAACGACTTGTATACACATTGCTGTGGATATTTGAGGCTGAGTTGTTTGGCATCCTGCTGTTGTCGCTGCACAGTGCTTTGTACTAGTATGAGAGAGACAGAAGTTGTTTCTTGGCAGTGCATTGTGTGCCATGTAAGCATGGTGTTGCTCCTTTGGTTTTGTGGTTGAAAGTTGCCCCTCTGTTTGCAGTATGAGTAGGATTGTGCGCAGCGGTTGGCTGGTTGATTGGAGCAATTTGACGAAATATAATAATAGTGTGCTAGCGTGTTTTGATTATGCGAGCTTGCTGGGTTCCATCCCAGTAGGATGCACCAATGAGCGCTGAACCATGCTTAACCATCGCTGGTTTTGGCGTGGCCCCGAAAAAGCATGGCATTCTGACTAGCGGGTTGCATTTGTTGCGCATTTTGTCAGTAGTTGCAAGTTGCGGTATGGTGTTGGTGCGCAGGCGTGCCCCGTGTGTGCGGCATGTTGCAGCATCCCCTTTTGTCTGCGGAGTTGTGCATTGCGGCCATTGTGCCTGCAGCTGACAAGGCTGGAATATTGTTACTGCTGTACCGCGGTGTACATAGATGTTGAACTAG
Organism: Tetradesmus obliquus; assembly: GCA_030272155.1. Lineage (NCBI taxonomy): Eukaryota > Viridiplantae > Chlorophyta > Chlorophyceae > Sphaeropleales > Scenedesmaceae > Tetradesmus > Tetradesmus obliquus. Next base: position 4,099,826 of record CP126196.1, on the reverse strand, counting down.
AGAACAGGGCTGTCTTGCAGTCAGTTGCTAAGTTGCATAACCAAGGGCCGTTGTTTGTGGCTGTGTGTGATTGACAGATGATCTGGCTGCACTGCAGCAGCACTTCTCGGCTGCACTTGACGTAGTGCACATGCAGGGCAACCTCTGCACACTGTACAGGTCATGTAACTTACAGCGGCTTGTTTGCCATAGGGTTCGGTTGCCTGAGGAGGAGTGTCGTCAGCGCTTTGTGTAGTGGTGTCGCCATCTAATGACGCCATGCATGGCACACCAGTGGATTTCTGTGGTGTCTGCTTGTGAGCATTTCACATGCAAGGCATCAGCAGATGGGCCTCCAGCGTCATGCAGACAGCCTGCCTGCACCCCGGGGCTGCCATGTCACGGTTGAGTTTCCTGTTAGCCATTGCCTGTACATGTGTGAATTGCGCAAGGGGCAGGTCACTCAGAAGCTGGTTGTCGTCAACAGTCCCTACTATTTGCCTAGCAGTCATTTTTGCTGACGATTGTCATTGTCATGATACAAGGTAAACCAAATGGCAAATGCTGTGTGCGGCTGTACTGTACAGGCAGCCCACCTGGCTGACCAAACAAGTAACAAAGGCATGTAGGATGCAAGATGTGTCGCAATTCGTATCACATGCAGTGCTGGAGTCACGCCACTAGCACAGCAAATGAAGCCAATGCATGCTCCTGATCAGACACACCTGTCAAAGGCGGTCTGCTGAAGCAGTCTGCATCATCACTACAATCAGTCGCACACTGCTCTTTCTGAACTTCACAAGCACCCATTGATGTACTGTTATGCACCGATACACCACAGTGATGGGGAGAGACACAGTATCCAGGGCAATGCATACTGCTGAATATGCATCAACACTCACATGCAGCAAATCAGGCCACGGAACACCAATCATGCATGTCCAACAAGGATGCCAGCGTACCACAACCAGGCGTTCCCACACCCCTCCACGGTGACCAGCTGTGGGTTAAGCTGCGGCAGCTTTCATGTGGTAAGGCCCTAGGGCTGCATGGCGTTCACATGGGTCTATGACATTATAACGTTCCCGCACATACTGCGCAGGAGCAGCGCAGAGTGCAGGCCCCTCTTTCTCCTCTGCTCATCAACCTGCTGCAAGTGACAACGTGCACTGCACAGCAATGCACGCCTGCACATGGAAAACCAACAAGAAATGCAAGAGAGATGCATGCACCAGCACCCGCTTTATTGCAGCGGGCGACACACACAGCACGCGCAGCGAAACTTTCTTTGAAAGACCACAGACCGAGCAAACACACGAGTGGAAGAAGATGCCACAGTTGTCACAGACATCTGATCCACCCTTGGGTTGCGTTCACAAGCCAAGCAAAGACAACAAACACGGCTCACTGTCAATGCACACATTTGGTGTTCAGGCAGGTAAGCAGCACCTGCTGCTGACATGTCCCCTTGAAAAGGGAGAAATTCAGTGACATAACAGAAGAAGAGAACCATACAATGTGACAGGCATGGAGGACACCAAATTTGGCACATTCCTCTCTTGTTGAGCGACTGCTGCTATCCAATCAGGTGCAGCGTCATGGACCGTGACCGCTTGCGGCTGCTGCAAGCGTTGCACAACAGCACCACATGCGAGGTGCAAAGGTGAAACCAGGCGCATGACACATCTGGCGCCATGAGCAAACCAGCAAACCTCTTTAACCTCTTTCATTGTCCTGCAAGTGCAGAGCATCGGCAAAGCTGTGCTGCGCCATGCGATTCGGAGGACGGAAGGCGCTAGTGAAAGGTTGTGGACACAAGCGTATGCACAAATGCATGACAACTGCTGCATCTCCTGCAATGCGTCCTGGCAAAGGCAATGGCCTGATCACACTTTATCATAAACCAGACTCAATCATCACCAGAAAGGCCAGCGCTGCAGCATTGCTGCAGGCCCTTGCTGTGCTCACCCTCACCTAGGCCACCCAGCTGACCTAAGCTGCTGCATGCGCTCCAGCGTTGTTGTTGCTGCTGCTGCTGATGGCGCTGTATCGAGCGACGCCTGAGGATGGGGCGTCCTTGTGATCGCACAGCACGTGCAGGCCTGCATTCTTGAGCTTGTGCATCACTTCCAGCACACACTCGTGGCTGGGAGGCTGCACACCCTCCAGGGGGTACGGCCTGCAGCAGCACCAACATCAAAAGTGTATAACGTTGGTTCTTGCCATCTAGCTGTGGGAAGACAGCGCAGCGACCCCAACCAACCAGCATATGACATGAACGACATGTACTTGAAGCGCGTGCATTACAATCCGTCAAACTGCTTTGCACTCAGCCATGCATGGATACTACAACTGCTACCAGCTACGAGGTGCAGCAGCGCCACTCACCAGCCCAGCGCGTCCCACTTGTTCTTGCCCAGCTGGTGGTACGGCAGCAGCTCAATGCCCTGCAGGCGCAAATGCAGACAAACACCAGAACACAGTTCGCGTGACTGCTTGTTGAGTGATTGTTTAATCACGCCTTGTGGCACAGCATGCTGCTTGTCGACTTTGTCACTGCAGAAATGTAATGCAGCAGTACCACCAAACTCATCTATCGCAAGAGCCGCAGAAACGCGTGTCTACTACACGTGCATGTGAAACTCACCACCAGTGTGGGTTGCGCCTTGGCGAACGCGATCAGCATCTCGATGTCTCCCACCCTGTCTGTCAAGTTTGGGATGAGCACGTAGCGCAGCCAGAAGGGGATGTGCCGCTCCTTCAGCTCCGCTGCAAAGGCCAGCGAGCCGGACTGGTGCAGGCCTGTGATGTGCTCGTACTGCATGGGGTCCAGGTGCTTGATGCAAAACAGCACCTGCAGCAAGCATACAGCATACAGCAGCAGCAGCAGCAGCAGCAGCAGCAGTGGACGGGTTGTTGAAAATTCTGTGGGTTGCAATGGTGCTAACAGCACTTGCTGCTTAATAGATTAAAAGCAGCCTAGTGTGATGATCATCTTAGTGCACACAATCCACCGTTATACAACGGCACCAGCGCCGACAGTTCCTGAACCTCGCTCAACCTCATGTTTGGCGGCGGGCGCTGCTCAACAACCGCTGTACCACAGCCCCAGCCATGCACCACACTCACCATGTCAGTGTGTGGCAGCACATGGTCCCAGCTCTTGTGCTTGCTGCCCTGCCCGGTGGTATCCAGGCAGGTGCTCAGCCCCAGCGCATGCGCCTCCTGGAACACCCCTGCCACAAAGTCCGGCTGCAGCAGCGGCTCGCCGCCAGAGCACGTCACGCCTCCACCGTTGGGCTGCACAAACACGTCATCAGCAACAAAGAATGAGTTAAGTACATGTGTGTGTCGTAGAACAGGCAGATAGGTGGACAGCGAAGTCACAAGCCGTGCAGCAAGTCGCAAGCCGTCACGTGTGCACAAAACCAGCCGCGTTTGCACTGGTGTCCAGCACGATATGTCCAGCACGATATGTCCAGCAAGTAAGAAGCCATGCAGCTCACCTGTGCACAACAGACCTTCCTACACATATACTTGCTGTACAGTCCCGTAACTCGGCTGCAGCGTTGCACAAGTTATCCTGCAAGCTCTCTAATGCGGTGACTCACCTGCAGGTATGGCTCCATGCGCGCCAACTTCACCGTGACATATCCATTGCTGTATTTTTTTACTCCTCATGAATTTCTGCTCATGGGTATAAACTCAAGCCACAGTCAATGACTCACCTGCAGGTATGGCTCCATGCGCGCCAACTTAGCAGCAATGTCCTTGCTGCTCACTAGCTTGCCATCGGTCATGCTCTGCGTGTCTGGGTTGCTGCAGAACAGGCAGCGCATACCGCAGCCTGCAGGACAGCAGCCACAGCAACAACGGTGTAAGCAGCATGGCACGTAATAACAAGAAACACAGCAAAAAGAATGCACACGCTGCGAATAGCATGTAAGGAACATCATGGATGACACGCAGCTGCTGCAGTCCAAGCTGAGGCCGCCGCCAGCACCATCTTCGCTGCTGGTGCAAGTGCAGGTGCAGGTGTGCTGACGTAAGCTGCACGCTGCCACGTGTCACGCACGCTTGCTGCCGCTGTTTCACTTGCAGTACTGCTTCTGCAAGCAGCAGGTGTGGTGCTGCTCACCTTGCGTAAAGACGATGAAGCGCACACCAGGGCCATCGACTGCAGCAGCACAGTTGAGAAGCGCAACAGTGCGGTGGAGCAGATGGCTTGTTGCGCTAACCACATCATTAGCAACCCTGACCCAACTTGTCAAAAGAGACAGCACATCATGCACATGCATGTGTGCTGGCTGCTTTCGGCTCGACTCAGCTGCTGCCAGGCATGCCTGTTTCATCACATCACAATGGTATGCCCACCCTGGACAGACAGCAGCTGCTTAGCATACCTGTAGAGAAGGATTCGGTGCTGTGAATGCGACCCTCCACCGGCGGGATGCTGCTGCTGTCCAGAGCCAGCCCTCCACGCCTCTGAACTGCCGTTTGTGTAGCTTCAATCGACGCTACACGCATCAAATGCTGCTTCAGACGCTGCTGTGGCCTGGCAACGCCGTGCTCTGGCCTCGGAGCTGCGTGGGAGCGTGCCACGCAGGGTTGTCTCTTGCCAGCACCGCGGGTGCTGGCTTTAGCCAACGGCTTGTTGATGAATAAGCTCATGATGTCAAGTCGCAGAACGTGGAGCTATGGGACTAGGCGGAAACTGCTACCAGCAAAGACCTGTCGGGACGTGAAAGACTGTTTGTTACGCAAAGCGTGATCTCAGCGTATTTGCAACAAAAAAAGGGCAATTAGACACACTTGCCTCGGCTCATGCCCTATGTAGGTCCCGACACCCAGCCCCTGTTATTCCCGTGTTTAGGGCTGCTGCCAGCTAGACCAAGGTGAATCATCTTCCGCCTGGAGGAGTTGTTGCTTATGCTGCCTCCACCAGAGTTTTTTTTTGCGTCAACTCTTATGGCCTCACCCGTATGTCGAGCTGAGCTGTTGGCATGGAGCTGCTGCCAAGAGTCCGGTCCTGGACGTCCAGGTCGACCTGCTGCAGGCTGCACAGCCCAATGTCTGCTGAAACAGGGGGGGGGGGGGGGGGGGGGAGGGGGGGTGTCAGCTCACAGTGGACCTGCTGCAGGCTGCACAGCCCATCAGCCTGGGTTACCTATTGCAAGGCTGGGTATCATTATTACACCCTTATGTGCCGTTACCACTGCATTATACTGTATTCTTCGCTTCTTTCTGCGGTTCTGCGGTTTATTTAACCAACATTCTAAACAGCCTTTGCAGCCTGTTTTCCTGCCAGCCGTTTTCAACTTGAACTGTCTGAAACAATTCATATCACAGTGCAGGCAGCTTTTGACATAGGTGCACCCCCCACAGACGGGTTGTTCATTCAGCGGCACTCGTGCATAAAATTCATCATGTTATCTTTCAACAAAAGTGACTCGCCACCGGCCAGCAGTGGACACCGCTACTCCAGGTACCACTATCAGGTACTTCGTTCAACTCTGCACCACTCAACCAACCACATCCTCACGTTCGAGTGCATTTCACATCAACCTGCACTGCAGCTCCTCATGTGCATGCATGAATGCTGCGCCGTTGACCTTCACGGCAAACTTCACACAGCGAACTCCCTCATGGATTGGCCGGCAACAGATAGAATACCGGCTGCCGACCAACCACACGCCACATGGTGTGAGGGTGCCCAGAAGGGAGTCCCTCAACACCAGTGCCACCAGCCTCTGTTCTCGAGGTCACGCACTCTGGCAAGATCACACCACCAACACAAGAAATACATGCTAGTAGAAAGCCTACATCCAGGCCATCATCACGTGGTGTCCTTTTCATCTGTGGGGCGCTGCTGATGCCGCTGATGCTGCAGTATGCAACAAACCCCCGTCAGGACTGAATCACATGCATGCTATCCCATAGCACACCTTCGGCAGACCTGTCCCTTGAAGGAACTCGTGCCGGCCGATCCCACGCCAAGCATCAGCCAGAAGAAGGCTACAACAAACCAAATCGGGCATCCGTTCATAAGCTCGAAACACTTGCAGCAGCAAAGTACACACTCATGATACTGCAGCCACAGGACAAATCTGTCCTGGCTACATGTCTGCAGGAGAGTATCCTGTTTGCAGAGTACCGTCAAACCAAACAACAGAGACAAGCCAGCTGATGATGCTGGACAGACGTGCCTGCGTGGACAGCCCACTTGGAATGCCAGGAGCCTTCGGGCAGGGGGGCTTCTGGACCAGCATTGCTTGCAGGTGAACGGTTGTGCTTTTACCATGCCTAAAACTGTCATATTACAGAGACAAGCCAGCAATCACAGTACACAAGGCACCCACAAATCTACATTCTGGTCTGCATGCTACTGCCGGCAATACAAAAGCAAGGCACATGCGACATGCACGTGCACAAACACAAGATCAGCACCTCGTTGCGCTGCCATCCATGCTTGGATGATCTCTTTGTTACTGGCAGAATTGGCATGGTTCGCCAACCACAGCACTACTGCCAGCATCACATCAGCCATAACTCAAGCAGACACCACAAACAAGTACTGAAGGCGCACTTGCACGCCATACACACAGACGACTGAGCAAATTTTTACTAGTCAAGTGAAGCAAAGCAAACCCGCACAAGCTATTCAATGCCGAAGCTGGCATTTGCCAGCAACAACCTCCCTTGATAAGCCATGCTGGCATACCACAAAGAAACCGGTGATAAGACAGCAGCCCTACTGAGCCATCATCCCATCAAAACCAGTCCAAAGCTTTCACTGAAGCTAGATGGCCGCTTTCGTCGAAGCTGCCATCCAGTGTGCAGCTGTCATCCAGTGACGCTCCTGCATGCAACCCGGCACACCTCTGCCGCTGCTGCTCTGCATTATGTTCCAGTGGGGCAGAAGGCACCCAACATCCCAAAGCCCAGCATGAGTACAAGGTACAACTCGACTCCTTTGATGCATCCGCCAGCAAACTGCCCCGACAAAGACAAAGCCACAAACCATTGCTTGCATGCAGGCGCTGCACAACAGCACAGATCTCACCAAGCAGCACACCATCTGCATGGTGCTTACATCTCAGCGTGGAAGGTGCGTGCAATGACATCCTTCTGCTGCTCGGGGGTCAGCTTGGTGAAGTGCACCGCGTAGCCGCTCACGCGGATGGTCAAGTTGGGGTACTTCTCAGGGTGCTGCAGAGGAGAGCAAAGCAGCAGCAGCGCAGCTGGCAGAATGAGCAAAGCAGACATTAAGCAGGTGCTGCGGCGTGATGTATGGTGGCCTACACACACCTTCATGGTGTCTTGCAGCATCTGCCTGTCATCTGTCGAGACGTTGATGTTTACGCGAAACATACGTAACTAGTGTCAAACAACAAGCCGCACCTGCACGGCGTCCTGCAGCATCTCCCTGTTCAGCACGTTGATGTTCACGTGGTGCCCGCCCTTGGTGAAGTAGCCGTCCAGCACGGTGGCCAGGTTGACCGCGCGCTCCTCGGTGTCGCCACGGCCCAGCATCTGCAGCAGAGCACAGCAGGGTATTTCGCAGCAATGCAGGTGGGTGCAAAAAGAAAGCAGGTGAGCATGGTATGTTGCTCAGCCGTCCAGCACGGTGGACATGTTGACCGCGCAGCTCCTCGCTGTCGCCACGACCCACCTCAGCTGGGCCGCCGCCGCCAGGCGCCTGCCACATCCAATCCACCAAGCGTGCGTGCGTGCGTGCGTGCGTGCGTGTGTGTGTGTGTGTGTGTGTGTGATTGAGGACACCCCATGCGCCTTCACACCTCCTACCATAAAAACTGTCTATACTTCAAAGGCTGCCACTCACCGAGGGCACCATGCTGAAAGTGTTGGAGACGCCGTCCAGGCAGCGCACATAGGGAATCTTGGCCACACTGTTGAGGCTGGCCAGCGCGCCGGAAGCATCACGGCCGTGCATCGGGTTGGCCCCTGGGGCAAAGGGCACGCCGCGCTGGCGGCCGTCGGGGGTGGAGCCTGATTGGTGGCAGTAAAAGCAGCAGCAGCAGCAGCAATGGCACAGAACAGCGGTGACAATAGGGCACAAGTGGCATGGGAGAGTGTTGCAGGTGCTGCAGCATGCTGCTGACAATGACGCCAACAACAGCGGTGTGGCAGGTGTAGTCAAGAGCCTACAGTGTTGTCTGCAGCACCAAGTATAAACACCGACAAAGGTTTGCTGATGCCACGCATTCCGTCAACACAGCATGCTTATGATGGTAGCAGTTGCTGTGAATCTGCAGGTGTTCCAAGCATGAAAACGCGCACGTTGCTGCCTCGCCCACACACAGACACCCACATCGATTGCTACTACCCCGGCTATAGCCCGCACCTGTCTTCTTGCCGTACACCACGTTGCTGGTGATGGTGAGCACGCTGAGCGTGGGAATGCTGTTGCGGTACGTCTTCTGGCTCTGCAGGTGGCTGCTGAAGCGCTCCGCCACCCAAGTAGCCAGCGCGTCCACGGTGTCATCGTCATTGCCGTACTTGGGGAACTCACCCTCCACCTGCACAGCATTGAAAAACAACAAAGGCAGTTGTTATCATATGCATTGCTCTGCCACCCAGGTGGCCAGCGCGTCCACGGTGTCGTCATTGTTGCCGTACTTGGGGAACTCACCCTCCACCTGCACAGCAGTGGAAAAACAACAAAGGCAGTTACATCAATTGCTCAGCCACCCAGGTGGCCAGCGCGTCATCGTTGCCGTACTTGGGGAACTCATCCTCCACCTTTGCGCGGCACAATGAAAGCAGTGTGAAACATGAGCTCATGCTCTGGTTGGCTGCTGACGAAAACTGCATATGCACAACGTATCATGCCCACAAAGCTGCGTTGGTTAGGTTCGTGCAGAAACATTTGGCTACAGCAAAGTCGGAAGGATTACCTTCCATAATGAGCAAGGCTGCGCCTCACCTTGAAGTCCACGGCCAGGCCGTTCTCGTCCCTGATGGGCGTCACCTTGGCATACTTGATGGCAGACAAGCTGTCAGAGATCACGCTCAGCCCGCTCACGCCAAAGGCCAGCAGCCTGCAGGGGCACAGGCAGCAGAAGACGGCACGACACGCAGATGATGAAGCTGACTAAAATGTTCAATTTGTGGCTGTCAGCCACTACGCTCAGCCCGCTCACGCCAAGCACCAACAGCCTGCAAGGTTGCGGGCAGGATATGACACCACGGAAGAACACGCCGACGCTGACACTAAGCGATGCTCATGTTGTGGCAGACAGGCTGTCAACCTCAGCGCAGAGCCAAATAAACAACCAAGTGCCAGCCGCCGTATGGCAGACCAACCAGCCTGCTATTGCGGCAAACAGTGCACATGTATGTCAGCCCCAAAGGCAGCTCGTCAACTGCACATCGGATGATGATATGAATGTTACTCATTGCAGCTATACATGCCGAGATACGCATGTTGAGCACCAGGCCTCGCGCTACAGGCTATCAAGACAACGCACACTGTTATGGATCCAAGCAAAAACACATAGGTCCTCGACATACACGCTTGGCATCTCGATCCGCACCTGCGCACGTGCGTGTCGTGCAGTGCCATCTGCAGGCGCTCGTAGTTGTACTTGTCGTGCATGTAGTGGATGACCTGCAGACAGCAGCAGCAGCAGCAGCAGCACAGATGCAAGAGTCACATGCCTGACACCATGCGCTTGATGTATGTTGAGAAATCTGCTATGCTCAATGCATGGCTTCTCATCCCGCGCATCCGTCTACCACACAAATGCACCAGCTTGTGCCTGGCTGGCACAAAAGCAAGCATACATGACTGCGCATCTAGAATTGATGCTCCACCTACACATTGCAGGTGCTTGCGCTCACGTTCATGGTGTTGGCATATAGCCCCGTCAGCCAGGCCATGCCCTCGTCCAGGCGCTGACTCAGATCCACAATATCATTGTATCAAAGAAATTATGCCATCAGAAGTATTCATAATTTGCAGCTGCGCTCACATTCATGGTGTTGGCGTACAGGCCTGCCAGCCAGGCCATGCCCTCGTCCAGGCGCTGCTGCACCTCCTTGAAGTCCAGCGCGCCGTCGCCAGACTGCAGAGGAGGGAACTTGGGGCCAACCTGCACAGCAGGCACCACGCAGAACGTAGCTCAGCAATGTCAAACTGTGGCCTTTTTGGATGCACGGCTGCACCTCGTTGAAAAGGTCCATTGGGCTGTCGCCAGGCTGCAGCGGAGGGAACTTGGGGCCAACCTGCATAGCAGCATATGCAAGCCATGCAGCACAGCAGCACTTTGTTAGCACCCAGCTGTATAAAGTATGGCCACACCAGTTGTTGACGATGAAATAGCAGTTTTGCATGCAGGATGTGTCCGAGTGCACCTCCTTGAAGTCCAGCACCCCGCCCTATGAAACAGCAGCAGTGGCAACCTGCAGCCAACCGAAAGCCCAGAACCCAAACCACCGCAGCAAACTGCGTACATTGCCACTATGCGGATGCAGGTCACCATCGCCCAAAGCCCTACCTGGTCGCCGGTGATCTCATCCCTGCCGCCGTTCATGATGTACAGCAGCAGCTTTGGCAGGTTGGTGCGCGCGCCTGCAGCCACAGCGACAGCAATAATGTCAGTGCATGCCAGAGGGCAACAAGCATGAACGACAGAATGAATGGTGCGCATGACGAACATGTGGCTTACAGCAGCAAAGACGGAGACTTGACGACAGCGCTTCCTGCCAAAACAGCATTGACACCAGCAGGGTGGCAGCGTGCAGCAGGCTCTGTCCGCAAGGCTGCATGGCGGATCCCAACCCACGGTCATGTACCTAATCCAACCTGAAGTCCTCCACACACTAGCAAGTTACTAGCATAGTAAAGCCATAAGCAGGTACATACACGGCAGCACTGCAGCGGCTGCTTCCTGCACCACACGGCAGCTCACCGCTGTGCAGAGCATGAAGCAACCGATTCAGTTGTGCCACTGTACTCATGCGTAGTGTCCAATGTGATGTCTACAACTACAGATGCATGTGATGTCTACAAATACAGAAGCTTGCATCTACCATGCTGACCGCTCAAACTACATCTGCCCCAAAGCAGCAACAATAACCATACTGATCCCTTGTGAACACCAGCTGGGTGAAGTGCCATCATAGCTGCAGCCAACCATCAACAGGGTGCAGCCTATGGCAGCATCCATGCAAAAACTGGCAGCAACATCACCCACTTCCCAATACTATGCTACCTTATGCAAACCCAAAGCATCAGCGCTCACCAAAGTACTGCATGTCCTTGCCCAGGCGCATGGCGCTCACGCAGCACGCGATGCCGTAGTCACTGCCGAAGATGGGTGCCATGGCTGCGTCAGACTCGTACCTGCACAGAAAAGTACATCATCGTCTTTTTGTACTGCTTTGATCTGCTTATGTTTGCATTTGATGGTTGCTGCGCATCATACCTGAGCAAACATGCAAATCCGAACATCTGGGTGTGGACTGCCAGTGTTGCAGGAGCCAATAGCAGACAGCTGTGCTTGTATTGCAAAGCACAGGAAGCACAAAGAAGGCCTGATAGATGCAACCATTGCCAGTAGACACAGCAACACGCAATGCAGCTGCATATTTGAACAGATACAGACAGCACCACATGGGCAAGGTTGCCAGGTGCTCCACACTCACCACACCACGCGGCATGATAATGGAGCAGCAGGCAACCTTGGCCATGTTTAGTGCCGCACAGCACAATCTTCACACTCTCGGCCAATCAACACTTAAAAGTACATGCACTTATACAAACGACGCAGACGCCTGTTCATATGATGCCAGCACCGCTCAAGCGCATGTGACAGCCAGCACATGGTCAGGCAAACACAGGCACAGTCCACTCGCGTTGATAGCTGCAACACAGCATCACGACACCAACCCTGCCACAACACACTCCACACTCACTGGATGCTGGAGGTGTCGATGGAGCACTTTGCTGCGAAGCGCTTGAAGTTCTCGGGCAGCTTCTTGTCCCACAGCACGGTCAGGTTGGGCTCGGGGGCGGGGCCCAGGTTGTACAGCGTGTGCAGCTGCACACAGCAGCAGCAGCAGCAGCAGCAGCAGCAGCAGCAGCAGCAGCAGCAGCAGCAACATCATGTTTGAGGAATGGGTTGCATGACTGACATTCTCAGCTGGCAGGATTGAACAGGTTTCATGAAGGACAGCCCTGATGACAAGTTGCCTGCATCTCTCCGCAACAGAACACAACCAGCCATGCAATGCTATTGCATCAAAATTTATACGCACACTGCTCAAACACCATCAGATCATACAGCCATCAGCGCCACCCTCACCATGCGGAAGCTGGTCTTGGTGACCATGGGGCGGCCCTCCTCGTCAGTGCCGCCCAGCACGCAGGTCACCCAGGTGGGGTCGCCCGCAAACAGATCGTTGTACTCGGGCGTGCGCAGCTGCCTACAGGGTTGGACGACACAACAGTTTGCAATGCAGCAGGGACAGCAGGTCAGTTGCCCACAAACAGCTCGTTGTACTAGGCCATGCACAGCTGCCCATTGGGATTCATGAAGCCACAAATGGCACAGCAGCAGCAGCAGCAGCAGCAGCAGCAGCAGCAAGGCAGTGGACAGCACAAACTCGTGCACCAGCTGCACTGCAGATGCACACTGCAATCGACTACTTAACAATTACTACTTAACAATGCAACCACCCACCTCACGATGCGCATCTTCATCACGAACTGGTCCACCAGCTCCTGCACCTGCTGCTCGGTGATGCGGCCCTTGCGCAAGTCCTCCTCAAAGTACACATCCAGGAAGCTGCACATACGCAAGAGCAGGAGACAGCAGGAACAGGTGTGAGAAAATCGAAGCAAGCAAACAGTGAAACAGGCAAAGAAGCATCTGATTTTGGTAGGCGTAGAATCGGTCAAGCGCGCATGATCGTGGCTGAGGAATGAGAAATAAAAGCACGCTGCAAGCAGCATCAATGGCAGTGCCTCCTCCAGCACATGTCTGGCCTTGTAATGCCGGCGTGCACAGGACGCAGGCCCATGCTAGGGCACACATGAGGTCACGCATGCCGTGTGTGCTCTCAGCCTGTGTTGAACTATGCGAGAAACTCCGCCATCAGGTGACTCACGCGTCGATGCGGCCCATGGACATGGCAGCGCCGTCCTGCTCCTTGACAGCCGCCAGGTAGCCGTAGTACACCCACTGCACAGCAGCAGCAGCAGCAGTGAGGTTACCACCCAGGTCTGCAAGAGTGAACCACACACTAACATGTTGCACAACTGCATGCTGCAGCTCAGACTATCCACAGCACTCGCATCATCTTCTGCCTAAAATCAAGGCAACCTTCGCTTTCCCACAGTGTTGCCTATACTGTATAACCCACCTGCACAGCCTCGCGGCTGTTAGTGGCGGGGCGCCCGACGTCGTCACCATAGGTCGCAGCCATGGCCTTGAGCTCGCCCAGGGCCCTGATCTGCTCCTGCACCTCCTCACGCAGCCGGATCTTCTCCTCGTCCATCACGCCACCCAGGTTGAACTGCAGCAGCAGCGGCAGCAGCAGCAGCAGCGGCAGCAGCAGCAGCAGCAGAGCAGCAGCATGAGTGATTTGCACCTCCTCGCGCAGCCGGATCTTCTCCTTGTCCATCACGCCACCCAGGTTGAACTGCAGTAGCAGCAGCAATGGGTGAAGCTTTGACGGAAGTCTTGGTGGACGGTGCGGAAGTGAGAATGTCGGCTTGAGTAACGAAAACATTGGTGAGAATCCAATGCCCTGAAAACCTAAGGGTTCCTCTCAGCAGCAGCAGCAGCAGCAGCGGCGCCAGGGGCAGCTCAATGGCGGTTGTGCCGTGCTGCGACTGTTACAACGGCTGCAGCAGCAGGCATGCAACCATAACACAGCTGTGTGGCCATAACAAAAGCCGGCGGGAAAAGCAGCAGATGGCTCTGTGGATACGTAAGGACAGCATTCACCCACCTGCAGGTCGGCCTTCTTGGCCTCCACCAGCTTGTCCACGCCATACAGCGCCACGCGCCTGTAGTCACCGATGATGCGGCCACGGCCTGCAGCAGCAGCAGCAGCAGCAGGAGGAGTATGCAGCCAACTTATGGACATACAGAGCAACAACTGATCTGCATGTGACGCATGTTTATTGATGTGCTGACAGCTCACCATGTCACGGGCATGCTGAGACTGCACGACAGGCAAGCCATGCATGGCCTGCACCCCTCATGCCCTTGCTTATGTTCATGATATACGTGCTGAACTGCGACGCATTCTTCCGCTGTGTTGGCACTGTCGGCAGCTGCGCACCGTAGCCGTCAGGCAGGCCAGTCAGGATGCCGCTCTTGCGTGCACGCTTCATCTCAGCGGTGTAGGCGTCAAACACGCCCTGGTTGTGCGTCTTGCGCACCTGCAGGTTGCAAACGTTGATGTTGAGTCATAGTTGTTCTTGATGAAGTGGATTGCAAGCTGTTCAGGCTGATGCAGTCCACACTGGTTGGTGGTTAATGTTCTTTTACGCAAAGCAACTACAGACTCGGATGCAAAAAACCAGCAGGATCAATCCGCCGCAGACAGTGGCTTACAGGCGCTGTGCTTGATGACCTGCTGCAGCTGAGCTGTGCACAACAATGGACAGCACACCTTGCAGCAGAGCACCAGGCACAGCACCCAAACAGATGGCATGTGGTGCTCGGCACGGCAAATCGGCACGAAGCATATGGATGACAGAAACCAGCCCAACGAAGGCGGCAGCCTTAGTAAAGCACCCTGCTATACGCGCACAATACATGTGTGACACCAAGTCGGTCGAGTGCGCGCAACCGCTTGCTGAATACAATACAGAGCACATCAGCTGCTACGTACGGTGTTGTAGAGCTCCTCAACGTCCTTGGGCAGCTCATAGCCATACGCCTGCAGGAAGGGACGGCGCAGCAGCAGCACACATGGTTGACGATGGGTTGACACGTGTGCAGGGGACACCACAGGCACAACAGCAACAGCAAGGCAACATGATGTTCGTGGCGTGCAGGTGATAACAAGCGGAGCGAGCTGGCTTCAACCAACAGCAGTGAAAACATGCAAGCTGCCGGTCCTTTACACAAACAGCCGCAAGATGGCAACAATGAAAACCTGCCCCCAGGCATCTCCACAACGCCATGTTGCCAAAACACGTCTTCCTCTTCTTCGGCCCGCACCTGCAGCGCCGCCTTGACCATGTTGATGCCTCCCAGGGGCTTGATGGCGCGCTTCAGCGGCGCATCTGTCTGCAGGCCCACCACCACCTCCTTCTCCTTGTCAATGTAGCCGGGGCCAAAGGCAGTGATGCTGGAGGGCTTGTGCGGGTCCACATCAAGCACGCCTTTCTTCAGCTCCTCCACACACAGCTGCTGCAGCTGCTCCCACAGCGCGTTGGTGGCAGGGGTGGGGCCCTCCAGGAAGGAGCCGTCGCCCTCGTAGGGGTGGAAGTTGTCCTGCAAGCGGAAAAATCAGCAGTAACAGAAGTCAGCAGGAACTGCAGCTGCTCCCACAGGGCGTTGGTGGCAGGGGTGGGGCCCTGCAGGAAGGAGCCGTCGCCCTCATAGGGGTGGAAGTTGTCCTGCAAGCAGAAAGAGCAGCAGTAACAGAGGTC
Organism: Tetradesmus obliquus; assembly: GCA_030272155.1. Lineage (NCBI taxonomy): Eukaryota > Viridiplantae > Chlorophyta > Chlorophyceae > Sphaeropleales > Scenedesmaceae > Tetradesmus > Tetradesmus obliquus. Next base: position 4,084,210 of record CP126196.1, on the reverse strand, counting down.
AGCATGCACTGCAGTTGCGCCCAAAGTGACTTGTGGCCAGGGTGGGGCCCGGCAAGAAGGAGCCATCGCTCTCATAGGTAAAAGTGGTTCTGCGAGCAAGCGACCAAGTCAGCAAAACAAGTCGGCAGATGGAGAGCGAGTTAGACGCTTCGGCGGTGCCTTGCAGGAAGGATTCGTCAATTAGTAGGGGTGAAAGTTGTCCTGCAAGCAAGCACAGTCGAAGCGAAGGACGACGCCAACAAGTCAGCTCTGCTCCCAGAGTGTGTTGGCGGCAGTGGTGACGCCTTGCAGGAAGGGATGATCGCCCTCATAGGGGTTGTCCTGCAAGCAGATGATTGCATCATCATACACCATGGTATGCCTGTGTGCCGCATTCACCCTCAACTATCCCTAACAGGCAATCAGCACCACCCGCAACTAGCGGGTGGTTGAACCACATGCCTGGGGCATCGACTCTCTTCCTGCAAGCAGCTGAGGATACACTGCAATAACTATAACACGCCGCACCTGCACATACTGTGCCACGTTGATGCCTGTGTCCTTCTCCACCTTGGGGCGGGGGTCAGCAATGACATCAGGGCCGCTGGTCTTGTAGCGCACAGCGCTGCACACACAGCAGTACTTGTGTAAGTACCAAACTGCTTCTTGTTGGTGGCTACACTGGAGGGCCAGCACAAAGTACAGCGGCTCATTGATTTGATGTTGGCTGAAGCAGCGGCTCTTTGCTTTGCTGCTGTCTGCTGTGCACTGCCATGGGGATGGAACAGCAGACAGAAGTCTGCTGCTGCTGTATGTTTGTGCACACAACAGCAGCAAAATTATCTGCAGCGCTGCAAAGCTGCAGTTAGTTGATGCATGGCAAAACCATTCCAGACTCCATGCAGGCGCATGCAGGAATGCAAGCACTGGTCAACCCAGTTCCTGTGCTGCTGTGCACCCTCACCTGCTGGTCTTGGGACAGCTGGCCTTGCCCGGCACAATCTTGCTGACACTGCAAACAGAACGACGGCGTAAAAACTTAGCAGAACAGCTTAAGGACACGTAGACCATTCAGCACCGATCACGCAAGAAACGACGTGACCTGCGTAGGTCTCGCGCCAAACGCCGTGCCTACCAGATCACGCCTCCCGCACCTGTTCGTAATATGATACTTGTGGACACGAGTGGTGACGCCTGAACGCAGGCTGCATGCAGATGGCAGAGCGTGAACAGCAGCAGGACAGCTGCTGCGTGCTGCACCCGCAGCAGGCATCTGGGTGCGCTGAAGTGCGTGCATGTTTGCTGATAATGTTATGGGCGTTGCACCGAAACAGAAGGGCGACACGAAACCAAACTATCGAAGATGCTGCAGGTGGTGTGTGCACGTATCCAGAAAAGAAGACGGCTGCTAAGGTTACAGACCGTCAGAAATGAAAACAGCGATGAGTACTAAGCACTTTGCGAGACGTGCGGGCCGCGTCGTTATGATGATATACTTCACTGCTCAAGCAGTAGACCCTGAACCGCGTCCATTGTTGCTCCTGCCATAGCCCCATCAAAGGTCAATAAGAACGCACGCAATACGACGTCGAGTGTTAAATGGTCTGTAAGTCATGTGTGTACGAGGGCGACCCTCCAGGAGCAATCCCCTTCATCACCGCCAACCTGCTGCTGCAGCACAGCTGTACAGCAGACGAGCAGGTATGCCTGCTTGTTCTGGCCAGCAAACTCTTGGTAAACCACAAGAGCAGCATTGTACTTGCATTGAATTGCCTCAGCAAGGTATGCGCCATAGAACACACCCAAGGAAGCACCATTATTTTGCAAAACACATCACCTGGCATGCATGTAACAGGCTGTTCTTTCCAGGGTGGCCCGAAGGTGCAAAACTGTCAAAGCAAGTCTTTAAATTTTCTTGATTCATATACACGACAGTTGCGATGCTCAGCAAGCGTTGCTGGAACAATCACCTCAGAATCCCTCGTTGCCTGACACGTCTCCATCTGCGATTCTTCAACATCAATTCCGGCGTGGCTTCCTTTACTATCTAGCAACAATATTTAGTTTGCATGTATCGGTATGCAGTAGGCCGATCATTCCTGGATGGCTCGCAAGCCTGATGTGCGAAGTAAGTTGTGAACTGTTCACAACCTGCTGCTGCAGCCCAGCAACTAGCAGCATGCTCTATGGAGGAAAATCAAGAAGTATTCAAAACAATCACCTAACAACTGTCAAGCACGTTGTTCAGGTGACAAGACGCGCAGTTGGGCGTTCAGGGGCAGAGGTACAGGTGAGCAAGCAGCAGCAACAACAGCAGCAGCAGTAGCAGCAGACGATTTGTGCAGTGCATGTGTCACCGAGTGGTTTTTGTAAGGCTTTTGCTACACTGATCAGCTGACAACAGCACACAGCAGCCGCACATATACACCATCACTGCCCGATCACTCACATGTGCAGGCTCTTGGCGATGCTGTTGTCATTGCGACACGCCGCAAATCACTAGCAGCATAGTCGCTTGGGTCTGCATAGCTTATGCAAACAAATGCCATCGGCTGTGCACTGCTCCCTGCTGCTGCCACACTCACCACCTTGCTTCATGCAGGCTTCACATTGGTCCTGTCACTCCTTCTCGTCCTCTTTTGCTATGTGCTGTACTTGTCAGCAGCGCGTGGCAGCAGCAGCAGCAGCAGCAGCAGTGACGGCAGCGACGGCCGTTGGTCAGCAACCTCCAAACCGCTGCTGCTGCCCAACCAGCAGGCAGCAACCGTAACCTCGGCAGCAGCAGCAGCAGAACATTCAGCAGGGCTGCCGTGCTTGACACTTCTGCAGCAGCTGCTGCCTCGAGCAAACTTTAGCACCCTGAGCACTGCTGACCTGCTGGATGCTGCTGCTGCTGCAAAGCTTGATTCGCTGGGCATGCGGCAGCTGATGCAGCTGCAGCAGGGGCTGTTCTGCCGGTGAGTGGCTGCTGCTGCTGCTGCTGCTGCTGCTGCTGCTGCTGCTGCTGCTGCTGCCATGGCCAGCAAGCAGCGCGCGCAGTCGTGGACAGCGTCGCTGTGAAGCGTCAACCATAGTTCATTTGAATATTATACAGTTGTGCGAATCAGTGGCAATTGCATGCGGCAGCCTTGAAATGCACTGCCATTGAAGCAGACCAGCGGTTTGTACCTAGGCCTTACTGCTGTGATGACTCATCATCAGCAAAACATGTGCTGTGCAGGTCTGAGGTGGCTGCAGAGCAAATGCCCAACACCGTACAGGTGTGTTTGGCTGCAGCGCGCGTGCAGCTGCGCTGCTGCAGTAATGGATGTAACTGCTGTGCTCAGCAATGCAGGATGTAACTGCTGTGGATGGATGTTGCTAGGCAGTTGCTCTACTGTGGCAATGCATGCATGCAGCAGCGTTTGGTGCACAAACAGCTGTGCCCGCACGCACTGCGACTTCAAAAACAGATCATGCGTGATTCAACTGCAGCAGTGCATTGTGCCAGCACCAGCAATGCTGCGTGGCCCATGCTCACTTGCAGCTGCTGCCTTGGCATATTCATGACTGTGCGCTGCGCTGCTGTGCACAACATGAATGCAGGTGCAGTTCAAGGCAGCAACAGTGCATGTGTACGCCAGCAACGACATGGTTTCGAACAGCATAGCAAAAAGCAGCAGCTGGGAGACAACGGAAGTAGAGCACGTGCTGTGGGCGCTGCAGCAAACCACACCACAGCAGCAGCAGCAGCAGCCGCTGTTGGTAGACATTGGTGCCAATGTGGGAGTGTTTTCTGTGAGTGCAGCTGCTGCAGGTGCCCGAGTCGCTGCATTTGAAGGTGGGCAGTGTGTGCCAACGTAGTCCTGCTTCTGCATGGTCTGATGTTGTGTGCAAGCAAGCGCCCCATCACGAGCAGCCGTTGCATTGCTGCTGCACTGGCAGAACTGTCTATTCCTCCAACCCAGTCATGCATGTAAACTGAGTGTTGCTTGCCCTCTTTCACCTGCATCCCTCCTCGCTACTCGCATGAAAACAATGCTCCTCCTCAACTAATATGCGTCTCCGTGCATTCACACAACCTGCTCTCCGGACTGTGCTGAAGGTCACGCCAAGCGGTAGCCGTCGTCTTGCCGTGCCGTGCTGCCGCTCACCCCATGCAGCATTGCTGCTGCTGCTGCTGCTGCCGCTCACCCCATGCAGCCATGTCCAGCAATGCCGCGCTGCTGCTGCTGCTGCTGCTGCTGCTGTTGCTGCTGCTGCCGCTCACCCCATGCAGCAATGATGCTGCTGCTGCTGCTGCCGCTCACCCCATGCAGCCACGTCCAGCAATGCCGCGCTGTTGCTGCTGCTGTTGCTGCTGCTGCCGCTCACCCCATGTAGCCAAGTCCAGCAATGCCGCGCTGCTGCTGCTGCTGCTGCTGCTGCTGCTGCTGCTGCTGCTGCCGCTCACCCCATGCAGCCATGCCCAGCAATGTTGCGCTGCTGCGGCGCTCCCTGTGCTCCACTCCCTGGCTGGCAGACAAGGTTGCGCTGTTTGGCACAGGTAGGAATGTTGGCTTGTTTATCGCAACAGGTGAACCAACATAAGTCAGCCTCAGTGTCACATCAGGTGTGCGCCGTGCTGCACGCTGTGTTTGCTTGCCCTGCAGTGCTTCAAGGGTTATGCTGCTGCTGTTGCTGTTGCCGATGCTGTTGCTGCTGCATCTGCTGCTTCCGCCGCCGCGGCCGCTGCTGCTGGTGCTGCTGCTGCTGCTGCTGCTGCTGCTGCTGCTGCTGCTGCTGCTGCCAGGGCTTGGCACCAAGTCTGCCAAGTGCGTCATCATCAGCGATACAGTCAATAGGGGTGACGGCCACACCGTGTGCGACAAGGACCCGCAGACAGCAGTTATGGAGGCAGGCTGGTCTAACAACCACACATATGAGGTGGGTCCGACAGTGTTGTGCCACATGGGATTTGTCGACCGTTGTTTGACCAATGTTTGACCAACGTCTGCTGCAGTGGTCAGCTCGCCACACAACATGACACACGGATGTGGTGTCACGGAAAAGAAATGCGCCAGGCTCATGGTCGCTTTTCGAGCGGCTTTTGCAAAGGCTGCCGTTGAAAACATTGAGACAGTTACACCGACTACCGTACTTTGGCAAGGCCTGTGTTGCTGGGCCGGGCTGGGCTGAGCTGGATTGTTCCATGTACACTGCACAATGTGTGCTGTGCTGCGCAGGTCCGGGGTGAGATGACAGTGCGGCGGCTAGACACACTGCTGGCAGAAGATGTGCAGGTGGGTGGCAGCTGTTATAACAAGTTATTATGTGTGTTGCATGACGGGCCAGACATGCTAGACAGGCAACACTACGGCGTGGTTAAAGGATCCTGAGCAGTGCTGCTTGCTGCTTGCAGCATCTGGATTTGGTGTATTGCAAAGGCCCCCTGTGCAGCTTGTGCTTGCATTCTCTGGATGCGCAGCACTTGTACTATTCGTCGTTTTGAAAAACGTTATAATAGTGTCATTCTTGTTATTTTTTGTTATTTTGCTTGCAGGTGATGAAAATAGATGTGGAGGGCTTTGAGCTTGAGGTGCTGCAAGGGGCACAAGGGCTGCTGCAAAAGCGCAACGTTTGGTGAGTTGTGCGCAACTTCACTGCTGCAAGTCAACGTTTTGCTGCTCGTTGCACTCTGATCAGCTCTGAATGAAGTCTGACAACACTTGCTGCAGGTTGCATTGGCACTACTCGTGTGTGTCTGCTGTTGCTCATGGCCTGCTTTGCATTGTGAGCAGTGCACTGGTGTTGAAATATTGCTGTATGGCAATTGGCTGCCTTCTTTTTTCTACCTTGCAGGTACATAATGGCTGAATGCAATATAGGCATCATTGGCAGGGATGGGGAGCAGCGCTTCCTCAGGTGGGCAGCAGCAGCGGCAAAAGCAGCAGCGGCAGCAGCAGACGCTGCAGCAGCGGCAGCAGCAGACGCTGCAGCAGCGGCAGCAGACATTGTGCTGCAGGACACTGCTGTCTCTGCACAGTTCATGCAGCGTTGAAGCATTCAAGTGTGCGTGCTATGCAGCACGCATCAATGTGTATTGACGCGCAACTATTGCCTGGCACGCAAGCGGCTGTGTGACATAGCAGCCATGAATTTCACTGCACTAACATGTTGTGCTGCACCTGCATCAATGCATGTTTTTTACCCTGATCCGTCCAGTCTGCTGCCTCCTCCCCATGCACTTTGAGTGCACGCAGGTTCCTGGACTCTATGGGCTATTACATCAGCACACACTCCTTTTCAGGACCATTTCTGCCAGTGGACAGAATACGCAGCGGCAAGGCCTCCATACCAGAACCCGAGCTCGCAAACCTCTTTTGCGTAAAAAAGCAGCTGCTAGGGCCGGGAGGAAGCATGCTTAGGACAAGAACAGGGCCGCTGTTCTCTGGGGTCTCTGGGGGTGCGTCACATGATGTCAGCATGCGTTCAGAGGTGGCTGCAGCTGCTAAGGCTGCAAGGGCCGCGGCAGGGGCGCAGCTGCGTGGTGCAGGCAGGCGGCAGCTGCGTTTGCGGTGACAGCAGTTGTTGTGCTGCAGATCACTGCTGCTGCACATTCGTTTGACTCTGCTAGTTTCGAACGTGCTGCGCGCATTGCACACCTAGGCTGCGAAGGTGGTGGCAGGAGGACAGCTGCATGATGCAGGCAGGCGGCTGCTGAATCTGCAGTGACAGCAGTTGTAGCTGCCCTGGTGCCAGCAGGAGCAGGGTTACTTCACCCTTCTGCTGGTGAGTAGCTACTCACCTATAGGTAGATACAACGCTGGTTTCTAATGCGCTGCACGCGTTGCACGTCTGAGGATCTGCATGACCCGCATTACCTTTACTTGCAATGCTGCAATTTGCGGCCGCGATTCTTTCCAACGCATGTGGTTTTTATCTTGTTGTAGTGGGTAGGCGTATAAGGGACGCTGCATGTATCCAAACATGCGGGTGCACTTGTTGTTTGTTGTGATCATTGGTCAGGTTGCTTGTGACTTGATGCACAGCGCTACATATTGTTCACGTCATGCAGCTCATTTCAATGTAGGCTTTGTTCGTCGATGAAACACTCTCATAAGCTCTCGGGCTTGGCTTGTGTGTGTTGGTGAGGTCTCTGGCTGATTGCAGCGGCAATGCAACGGCAAAGCTGCATTGGATTGGTAGTACATTGAGCTGATTACAGTTGCAGCTGCTCCATTACATACACAGCATCCAGTAGTCACTTGAATGACTCATGCTTTGGGGGTTGCAATTGCGGCGTGCTCCGCAGGACAGGAGTCCTGTCACCTCCAGGCTTTAAAATTATGACCCGGTCAAGGTTGTGCTGCTGCCGGCGACATGCGTGTTGAATCCGCGCGTGCGTTACAAAAGCTTTCATAAACATTATAAAGGCAGAAACAATGTTTTTTAAACCTTGAATCACCTCGTTGTCACTTGCGCGGCAGTTGGGCACGCAGCCATGGCCACGTGGCCACGACCGGCGCCAAGTCCCAGGTTGGACCCCCAGGCCCCCCAAACCGCAAATCGGGATCGCTGAGCTGTTGAACACTTGGCTTTTTTCGTGTTGCTGGATCAAATACCGGCATCGTTATGATGTGCCGACTCAACAACTGTACCAGAAAGAGCCCTACTCAACTTCCGACACGAGCACCGACACCTTGAACCCATCATCGTCACGTTCAAACATTGCTGAAGCACTTCTGCATCAAGACTGTTCACGCTTGTGTGCTTGTTTTGCTCTTGCTGGCAGCATGCTGTGCTGCTGCCGCGCTCTCGCAGCAGCAACAACAGAAGCAGGCTGCTGCTCTGCCTGCAGGCAGTGCCCCGTCGCTAGTGTTCAGGAACTGCCTCGCAAATGCTTCTTCAGATCTGCTAGACTCGGTTGCTTTTCCAGGCAACAGAAGCTTTGATGCTCTCAGTGCTGCAGTGTGGAACACTGCATACATCGCCACTTGCACGCCTGCTGCTGTCACGCAGCCCACATCAGCAGACCAGGTGAGCGACAGTCCCAGCCACACTTCCTGCAAGCCACAAATCCACTACAACTGCCTGCCTGCCAGAAACTGCAGATGCTTTTAACGCATACACCATTGCGTACCGCCATCTTACCCCATTACACTGCTGCCTTGCAGGTCCGCCAGCTGGTGCTGTGTGCTAATTCCGCAAACCTTGCATTTGCTGTGCGCGGGGGAGGCCACTCATATGAGGCCATGTCGCTGATAAATGCTGGCCTGGTGATTGACCTGCAGCGCATGGACAGCATACAGCTGGTTCCAGGCAGCAGCTCTGCTGGTGAGGTTTTTTCTTCCTGATCCTTGGGTGGGAAAGTACATGCAGCAGCTGCTGCACCTGCTGGTATTGTTGTTGCAGCTGTTGCTGCCGCTGCTGCTGGCAGCAAGCTTTTGCCAGCGTGTGTAAGTGGCGAACAGCGGTGAAGCCAGTTCTTGCTTCTTGGAAGCAGCACTGCTGAGCATCAGGCTGCACTGCTTTGCTTGCAGCAATGTGCTGCACCGGCAGCAGAGCTTGAGCTGCGTCAAAGCAGCCCCCAACATGCAGGCAGCAGCATGCCAGCTGCCTGCAGCAGGGCTTCACAAGCTTTGTGCCGCAGGCTCAGTGGGACAGAGCTGTGTCCCCGTATATGCGTCAGAGCACCCTCAATTGATTGCAAACAGGTTGCACGATGCCTGCAGGCACCACAAACGGCTCAAACAGAGCATCTCCACGTGTGTTGGTGGGCGCTGGGGCCCTGCGTGCTCCTTCTTGCATGCAGTCTGAACCTGTGTGCACTACGCTGCCTGCAGGCGCCGTCAACGGCTCACACAGTGCAGCACTGCGTGTGTTGGTGGGCCCTGGGGCACGCGTGGGCCCTTTCTAGGCCCTCGTGCAGGCTGTCTGAGTCTTACATACCTTGCTGCTTGCAGGCAGCGCCAATGGCCTTCAGTATGCGCCGCGGCGTGTTTTGGTGGGCCCTGGGGCGCGTGTGGGCCCTGTGTATGCCTTCCTGCATGCAGTATGGACCTGTGTGCACTATGATGCCTGCAGGCACCGTCAACGGCTCACACAATGCAGCACTGCGTGTGTTGGTGGGCCCGGGGGCACGCGTGGGCCCTGTCTACGCCCTCGTGCATGCTGTCTGAGTATTACATACCTTGCTGCTTGCAGGCAGCGCCAGTGGCCTTCAGTATGCGCCGCGGCGTGTTTTGGTAGGCCCTGGGGCGCGGGTGGGCCCTGTGTATGCCCTCCTCTTCAAGCATGGCCTCATGCTCGAGGGTGCCACCTGCCCGTCAGTGGGCATCTCAGGACTGACGCTAGGTGGGCTGCAATTGTTGATCTCACAGCACTGTGCATGTTGTCTTTTAAGCGTGGGCGTCATGCTGGAGCAAGCCATCTGCCCCTCAGTTGGCATGTCTGGCCTCACACTAGGCGAGCTAATTAACTTGGCTGATCAGCCCTATGGCTGGCATGGCTCCGTGCTTCTTTGGGTTGTGCATCACAATACATTGTGTGCACCTCGTACGTCTTGTTTGTGCCTGGCTTCAAGCTGGCCACCTGCCCCTCAGTGGGCATCTCAGGGCTGACACTAGGTAGGCTGCAGTGCTTGCAATGACCTGAATTGAGGTCAGACCTCTGTGCATGTTATACTCAAGCATGGCCTCCTGCTGTAGGGAGCCATCTGCAGATGGCAGCTGCCCCTCAGTGGGCATCTCAGGACTGACGCTAGGTGGGCTGCAGTCCTTGCAATGACCTGAGTTGAGGTCACATCTCTGTGAATATTATACGCGAGCACGCGCCTCCTGCAGGAGGGCGCCACCTGCCCCTCAGTGGGCATCTCAGGATTGACGCTAGGTGGGCTGTAATCCTTTGCTAATATAGCATAATACAAATCCAAATAGTATAATACAAATCCAATTCCGCTGAATACAATGCCTATAGGCATCGAACTAGCTAGTTCAAGCACAGCCTCGTGCTAGAGCGAGCCACCAGCTCCTTGTTGGGATCTGTAGAGAGAGTCCAGATCTGGACTGACACTAGGTGGTCTGCGGCAGTTTGTTTACAAGCTACGCAGCCCACTTGTCAACATGGTTGTCTCCTGCTGCTTCTGCTGCTGATGCCAATTGCCAGAAACACGGTGCCTGTTTTAGCTGCCTTTGATGTTTCCCACAGAGCATTTTCTGTAATACAGCCTGACCACAAGTTGCAGTTACACTGTTGCCTGTCAGATGTAATGTGGTTGCTGCTGCCGTCACAAGTGCCGTCACAAGTGAGCATCGTGTGTGTTGCATGTGTGCAGGTGGTGGCACAGGCCACAGCACTAGGAAGTTGGGCCTCATTGCTGACAGAGTGACATCTGGTGAGTTTAGCAGCCAGGGTAGTTGTACTGTCATTTGCTGCCAACTGCTGGACCTTGCCTTAGAAGCTGCTGCCCGACCCTTCTGGCTATTGATTTGCGACAACATGCTATCTGTTGGTGTGGTTTGCACTTAGAGCAAGCTGCCGGTGACGTGGGGTGCCGTTGCGCACCGCAGTAAGACGTCTCTGGATATAACATGAGAGATTTGGTGCTCAAGGGTGTGCAGTGTGCTTTGTGGTGCTCACTCTCCTTTTCTGGTCTCAGACCTGTGTTCAACCTGTTGTGGCTCATACCACCCAAGATGGTGCCAGGACCCACATGTAACTATCCTCTCAACCATATGTGCTTAACTCACTGTACACGACGCAAAATAATTGTGCTGCTGTGACAATGCTGCCACTGGACGCTGCACAGACCGAAGTGATCATCACCGTGCGTGACTGACCCTGGCTAAATCTGATCTTGTTGCATGTGGCTGAGGTAGTCTGCAGTTTCAGTGCCAAGAAGTGCCAAGAAGTGCCAAGAATCTAACGTGGCTGCTACAGGCATTCAACCGCTGGCAGCCGTGGTTGCTGCCTGAGGATGTGGCACGCGTGCATATTGCGATGTGTGAGTGCATATGGTCTAACTGGCTGTGTTCTGGATGGAGCTCGGAAGCTGTTGATCTTCAATAGCATGCAACACGTGATCGCTGCACGCACAGCACTGCATTCACGCATGGTCAGCATCACATATATAAAACTCAGTTTACCTGTATATTGTCAGCAGTACTGCCGGTGAAGTGCATCCGCAATGCCGTGTTCAAGTCAAACATCAGTGCATGCGCATCTGCTTTCGCCTGCCACCCTGCTTTCTCTGCAGTTTGGGACAAGGTGATGCTCGAGGTGTACTGCTGGTGTCCGGAACAGCAGATGCAGCAGCTGCTGGCCACATTCCCATACGCACAGGCTGGCTTGCCAGCTCCAAACCTTACTGTGCTGCGTAGCTGGAACTACTCGGCCTATATGCTGTCGAGCTCAGTCACTAACTGTTACGGAGCTGCACAGTGGGGCTGGGAGAACATCAGCGGCACGCACTGCAGCCGTAACACAAGCAGAGCAGGCATGGCGTGAAGGTGAGCCATGCGCATCTTGCAGGATGACTTGCCAGCCAGCCTATTGTGCTTCCAAAGTCATTGTGTGAGAGACTCACAGTATTTCAAATAACAGTGCCAGTGGCGCTGGGTGTGTGTGGCAGATAACTGTATCAAATGGCGGCTGCTAGCCTATAGCTTAGATAAGCACATTGCGTTTTTTTCCTGCTGCACCACAACTGCTGCACCAAAACTGCTACGCCGTCACTGCTGTACCGCAACTGCTGCCCCCGCCACTGCTACGGCAGCGCACACACAAGGCCGCTGGCGCTTCCACGGCGGCTCCACAGTGTTCATGGGGGCGATTCCAGACGACCAGCTGGCAAACGTCTCAGCCATTGCCATGAACCGCATTTCGAACCCCAGGAGCTACACTCGGGCAGTCATGGTTGGTGCAGGCGGCGTGCAGCGCCGCATGGCTTCGAATGCGACTGGCTTTGGATACCGCATGATGACTCAGCAGCTGGAGGTTGGGACGCAGGCACGGGATGCTAAAGATGCTGCGTGGGTGGATGCGGTGCTAGAGGCACTGATGCCTGCGAGCAAGGGCAAAAGGTTCTACAACCACTTTCAGTGCTTGGGAGAGGAGCAACAGCCCTGGCAGTCGTACTTTGGCGCTAATGCAGCGCCGCTGCTGGCTGTGAAGGCAAAGTACGATCCTGAGCAGCACATCCACGGCATCAACTGTGCAGCGATGAACAGATGAAACCCTGTTGCAAAAAGACAACATGATACCGCGTTGTGGCTTTCGAAAAATTGATGTACATGGTAGTTGTTATGGGAGATCGAATCTTAACTGAGGGGTGCAGCCGCCAGAAACTTGCCAGGCTAGAGTGTGTGGCTGCTGTTTGGTCATATGTGCAGCAGTGTGATCACATGACGTGCCATCAGGTGTATGCATGGTGATCGTTCGAGTACATGCATGCATCGTTTGATCGTCATCTTGACATCTTGAGGTGCATTTTGCCTACCAGGCCAACTAGGGTGGCTGATGTAAGCAAGCCAATGCCAGACACCAGCCAACACCTGCAAGAACAACGTCACCTGCCGCACAGCAAGCCACATTCTAACACTCCACCCTGGCAGGTCTTGCTACAAACACATCCTCCAACTGCCACGATGTAAAGGGTGAGTTTGCATTTTACAACATGTAAGCAGGACTGAAGCCGGCGCTGGCGCTGAAAGATGTGCTTCAAGCATGCGCTGCAGTCACGCAGTTGTGTAGCTGACACGCCAGGCGCAATCATCAGCGGCTGGCACGCTCAGCAAAGTTTGGACAACTGTGTGTTCCTCCCGACAGTTGCATTGTGGGACCCCTCATTGCTTCATCACCCTATTAGTTATAACACACGCCTTTAACCAGCGGACTTCACAAAGGTGCATGATCCCAACACCGTGCTGTGGTAAAACCGCTACATAGGCCGCACTTGCCAACCATATGGGTGGGTGCAAATGCATGTTGCAAGTACCTGCCACAAGGGCTGATTGACCTCAATAACACAGTGTAAATGCTTAGCATGCAACTCAGAGCTTACTCTGCATGACACCAGTTGGTCGCGTCAAAGCATCACTTGTTGACAAGCTGTCACACAACAAGCCTTGCAAGCCAAGCCTAAGCCGGACGCATGCGCCTTGATCAGCCCTTGGGCTAACACACACCAGTGACGCGCGTGCCGGCAATAGCTGCACACCAATCTCCTGAGCATGCGCCACCCACCGTGATTGTGCTGTTGGGCCAGGCAAACCACGTTTCGCACATGTGCATCAGCTGAGCCTTCCTTGGCCTGTTAATAAGCTCATCGACTTGGCTGCAGTCAAAGCGTGCGCTGATGCCTGTGTAGTAGAAGACGCGCGAGTAGCTGAAGGGATAAAGCTGATCTTCTGAAAAGCATGAATTGCATGATGAGTTGCGCTTGACGAGAGACATTTGGGGACAGTCGACAAGTGGTGTTGAGCCGCATTGCCAATCCCCTGCTTGCCAAGAGGGCTGTTTTGCGGGTGGCAAGCAGCCCTCCAGGTCGGGATTGTCATGCAGGGAGAGTGCGTGCCCTTCCTGTAGCAACTGGTCCAACCAAGTCTTTGGCAGCATCCCTTGGAGGGAGCAGTTGTTGAGGTACACCTGACGGACGGCGCCATGTGTCTCGTGCACATTCTTGTAGTGATCGACCTCCTTGTACATGTACGAACCCAGGAACAACGCTGGGATTGTGGTGTTGAGAGGGTTGGAGGCAAGGTCCAGAACAGCCAGCATGCTCCAGTTGCTGTAGATGGAGGGAAGTGGGCCTTGCAACATGTTGTGCTCAAGATACAATCCATGTAAAGCCTCCCAGCGATGCCACTCCTCAGGGCAACAAGGGCCACTCAACATGTTGTAGCTCAAGTCGAGCATGCCACTTAGCCAATGCATGAGGTTGCGGGGTAGCTGGCCGCTGAGGTTGTTGTGGGATGCGATGAGGTAGCTTAGACGGGGTGTGCCCGCCGTCCTCGCACTTGCGCTGATGCTGCCGCTGAGTTGGTTGAAAGAGAGGTCAGCGGCTAGCCTGAAGGTCACATTGGCGCCTGCTGTTGGCACAAACGGTGGCAGTGAGCCTGATATCTTGTTGTGATGCGCGAAGACTGCCACGTGATTGCTGAAAGGAACCCAGGGTTTGTCAATGGGCATGTTGTGCCACCAGACATCTGGTAATGCTGTCAACACGTTGTGGCTGAAGTCCACCTGATTCAGGCTTCTCAGTTGCAAGACGTTGGGCATTTTTCCTGACAGTCGGTTGTGGGCTATCTGTAAACCTAGAAGTTGTGGGAAGCCGCCTGGCTCAATCAACACCGTGTCAATCAAGTTGTAATCTAGGTTGAGGAATTGCAGCCTCTGGAGGTGTGTGCCATACGAAAGCGGAACGCTGCCGGTCAACATGTTGTGGCCGAGATAAAGGGCTGTCAGGCTAGGATACGCGCCTTCTGGTATCTCAGGTAAGCGTCCACCCAACATGTTAACCGATACATCAAGCAGGTATCTCAACATCTTGAACTGCCCAGTTTGTGGTGCGGGCAGAGTCGTGAGCTGGTTGTAGGCTAGGTCAATACGCTCCAACTGAGGCATGGCAGAGAGTATGTGTAGTGGGACGGGGCCCTTCAGTCCAAGGTTGAACAGCCTCAAACTGCGCACCATGGTGAGGTTCGTCCATGTCTCTGGAACGTATGGGCTAGCAAGCTGGCAGCTCTTGTTGGTAAGCAAGCCCCATTGACCAGTCGGTGTTCCCGCCTCAACAGAATATCCGAAGCCAAACTCCACGGTGATAGACCGCACGTACTGGCCCAGTGCACCCCATGAACGTGGCAACCCCCCCTTTAATGGGTTGGTGAAACTCAGGCTGATGTAGAGTCCTTCGCCACTTGAGTTGCGTGGTCCGTTTTCACCACAATCCACCCCTTTCCAGAACTCATTACTGCATAGGCCGGCTTGTGGTATCCAATCATCGAATATTCCCTCGGTAGGGTCTGCCCCAAGCTCCTGAGCTCCACGCAAGAGTGCTTCCTTGATGTACGCATCACGCACAGGGACACTGCAGCTGTTCACACTTGTTGACGCATTGGCGAGTGTTGTCCATAGGCCAAGGCAACTCCTGCAAGGCACTGGCACCGCTGAGCCACCTGCAGCAGGCGCAGACACCCACACAATCGTTGTCAGATGGGTTGGTTTGACTGTTACAGCCTTTCAATCATTCAAACATGATCAGCAGCTAGCAATGATTGCATTCATCATGATGCATCAGATGCAATCCATGCTGCTGATCTAACTCCTGATTGCCACACATGCACACTCTTGGCAATCTGTAATACACAACAAAGTGGAAAGAAATCAACATCACCAAGAGTAGTAGTAGCAGCAGCAGGACGAAGCCTTTGTAGGCTGCAAACTTGGATTGAACTCATCAGACAAGTGCTTAACAGTAGATTACTGACCACGTAGCGTTTATTGATTGTTGTAATACTCACCACATACAGAGCTCGCACAACGTGCAACACCATGCAACTGACCTGAGTAGGTGCCTTGCAAGCAGGGCCCGCACACACAACTTGGGCTGTCCGCTCTGCTCCCGTAGCCAGGTGCGCAGCCAGTGCAAGCATCTGCAGAGGTTGCACCAGCTTTTGCTGTTGTGTAGTGCGGGTGACACGGCTTGCACTTTGAGGTGCCACCTGGACTGTAGCTGCCTTTGGGACACAACTTGCACCGTTGACGCGTGCCTGCAGGATATCGTCCAGGAGGGCAAGCAACAACATCTGGCACGGCATTGCTGTTGCCAAGTACAGGTGTGCCAGTCCCATCACTTTCTGCGGAGGGGAATGCTTTGTCAGAAGCTTCGCCCGCCTGGCCAGCTGCTGAGGCACCACGGTTTGCTGTTGAAGGCTGTTGACGCACAGAGCATGCTGTGATGTTGGTGAACTTGCTTCCAACAGGTGTAGTCTTGCCTTCGGGGCAAGGTATGCAGAGCAGTGGCGCCGGCCCACCAGCTGCACAAATCAAACCCATGTAGAAAGCAGTGGCAGGTTCAGTGCCTTTGTGTATAGTTTCTGTTGCACTGATGCCATGGCATTGGCATACTACACTGAGCACCATTTAATGTGCTAGCACAGCTGGTTGGACTGATGCTGCAACATTGGTTGTTGTGATGCGCTTTGGAAGCATGGTATGCACTTTGACACTGGTGATGCACCTACAGAAGATGAAGAAGGCCGGTAGCGGCCATGGAAGCATCATGTGTTCATCAACATGTGCATCAACGGCAGCAACTTCTGGCAGGAGTGCTATGCTTTGACCTTGCATCGCGGGCCTTGCTTGACATGAGTGTGTGCACGCCTATGATGTCATATACGCTGGCAGCTGGCAGCTTATAAACTCACTCATGTGAGGCAAACAATTTCCCAGCAGTATCGTTGTCTCCCTGAGAGATTGCAGATGATCTGCAATGTGTCACACACTTGCCTGAGTAGGTGCCAGCAGGGCAGGGTAGGCAAACACATGACGGCACTCCACCAAGTTGCTCATGCCGCCCATAGCCAGGCAGGCACACATTGCATTCATCCCTTGATGCAGCACCAGTGTCATTGCTGTACGGCATATAGTCGTGAAAAGGGTCTCCGTCTGGGCCCGATGCAGTGGTGTAGCCATCAGGATTGCACGTGCAGCATCGGCTGCATTGATAGTATCCAAAGTGGTAACCATATAGCCCCTTTGGATTGAACTGGTACGCCTCACCCCAGCTGACATTGCCAGGTTTGAAGGAGCCTTTCCAACACTCCTGGCACCAGCACCCGCCACACGAATCATGGGGACTGCCTTGGTCAAAGTAGCGCCCAGCGCCACATCTCTCAGGTATGCAAACACACGGATCCTGCTGGGCAGGCAGCACCTGCAAAGCTTGTGGCATGTTGGCCCGCTGACCCTGAGCAACACGTGCATGCAGTGTGCTGCCACCTGTCTGTGGTAGCGTCTGGTGGCTTGGACGTGGCATGAGCCCAGCCGCCAGGTACGCATCCCGGCCGTCCATGCTGCTGGGGTACGTGTAAGGAGGGTTTTGATGCTCCCGATATGACCTGGTGGGAATTGTGTCCGGAACTCGGGGCTCATCTGCTGCTGCTGTTGCTTGTGCTGCTGCTGACGCTGCAAGTGTCGACAGCAGCATCAATGCTCCCGCGAACAGCATAAAAACACCAGATAAGTTAAATGTCATTCTAGCACGTTGTCCAATCAGCCAATGTGGGAAGGGAGGTGCCTCTTTCTGCTGAGCAGGTGCTCTTGAACTTCGGACTTCCTGGGTCGAACAGCGATGCCCTGCGGGTCAGCAGATGTTTAGTTTTGATCAAAATCTGTGTGTGTGATTCGCCGCTTTAAGCTTGGCAACCGCTGTGAGCTCACCTGGTTGTTCAGGCCACCCGCTTTAAACTCGACGGCAGTTCATGCACGGTAAGACTGTGATACGCTGCAGGTCCACAGCAACATGAGATGAGTGAAATGAGGTTTCCTTAAAGCTGCGTGTGGTGTCCTCGGACATATGTGTCGCGACAGTAGCGAGGGGCGTGAAACTGTCAGCAAGCATGGGGGGCGTAATCAGGGGGCGTAAGCACGTGCTGACATCAGCAGCGCCACCTGCATGTAGAACAGGCTTGCGACGTGCGTTCAAGGTATCACATAACTGTATCTGCTTCAGCGAAAATGCTGACGTGGCGCCTATACTTGCAACACTGGTAGCTCTGCCATGCAGCTGCAGCTGTGCCACAGCACAGTGGAATGCTGCGGCGGTTAAGGGTTACAACGTGCATGCACTGCCAAACAATGAGGATACAGGGGTTAAGTGGAAGAAGCTTCTGTTCATGCTGCCAACGTAACCACCAGAGTTACAAACAGCAAGCTACAGCAACGTGCAGCCGCTGCCGCTACTTGCTACAATTCTTCGCCATCCAGCTGCTAGCTGCCAGTGGTCAGCTGGTGCTACCTGGGTAGCTGCTGCTGTGCCGCGGCCGCTGCATTGTTCTTTGCACCACTGCCGCTACTAGCTGGTCAGCTGCTGCGCCACCGCCTGCCGCTTCACGTGCCGCAGCAGCTCGGCCCGCATTACGCTGGCAACAGCCTTGCAGCCGTCCACTGCCAATGCCACGCACTCCTCAAACACATCTGGAGGCAGCTTGCCGTGCAAACCAACACGCTGTTCCCCAAACGCTGTTGGTTACCAAGGCCAGCAGCACCAAGGCTAGTGCACATACATACGATGCAGCAAGCTCCAGCAACACAGCCGCCACAACTGCTAGCTGGTCAGCTGCTGTGCGACCGCTTGCCGCTTCACGTGCCGCAGCAGCTCGGCCCGCATCACGCTGGCAACAGCCTTGCAGCCGTCCACTGCTAGGGCGACGCACTCCTCAAACACATCAGGAGGCAGCTTGCCGTCCATCTGCAGCAGCACCAGCCTGTCTAGGTTGGGGTGCAGAGCTACGCTGATGTCTGGCCCTCCTCCTGAGTCCTCTGTGTAGTTCAGGTCCAGCAGCGGGGTTGACTGCAGGTAGCCTACTGCGCAGCCTGACACCATGTCCTGCGGGGCACATGAAAAACAAATACAAAGATGAGTGCAGAAAAGCTGCAGCAGATATGGGAGAGATGTAGCAGCGGGGTGGACTGCAGGAATACTACTGCGCAGCCCGACAGCTCGTCCTGCGGTGTGCACGAAACACATGGCTAGGTGAGTGCACGAAGACCGCAGCAGATGTGGTGGGAGGTCCGGCAGCGGAGTGGACTGCAGGAAGACTACTGCGCAGCCCGACACCATATCCTGTGGTGTGCATGAGACACAACTGCATAGGTGGCTGCAGGAAGGCCACAGCAGATATGAGGAGAGAGTTAGCAACAGGATCGATTGCAGGTAGCCTACTGCGCAGCCCAACACCATGTCCTGCCGAACGCATGAAATGACGTATCACACGTACACAACATGAAGCAACAAAGCGGCTGCTGTGGCGATATGTCTAGCGATTGCAGTAGCATATTGCACAGCCTGAACCTTGTGCTTGCCCTTGAAGACGTGCTATCGCCTGCAACCGCACAGCAGCCCTGTGTTACAAAAGGCAGGGCAGCAAGATTGTCTATATAGCTACAGCAGACAGCTTTTAAGGATACTGCAGACAATAATAAACACCAAAACTACACCTGCGTGCATGCTACATTGGCGCCTGCGCACCTTCATGGGTATGCCCGCATCTGCCAGTGCCAGCGCTGCTGCGTTGATGCACGCGCAGCGCGTGCCGCCGTCTGCTTGCAGCACCTGCACAATGCAGCCAGGCACTTTACTCATAGTGGAGCCACACACATTATCCAACCAGGCACAACAACCAGCGCCCTGACTGCATGGCGCCCATGGCTGCAGCACAGGAGCCTACATGTCAGCAATGGCTGAAGAACTGCCGCCTTGCTGTGCACAGCTTGTGATGCTTTGGCAGAGCCAGGAGCCGCCAGCCACACTGCGTGCTGTTGTAAAGGGTGAGTATTCATTTTACAACATGTTGTGTGCCAGCCCAAGTAAGATCAGCACTCTGCAAAGAAAGGGACACTTGCAGTGACAACAGCACTTGAACGCGGGTCCACGCATGTCCAAAGACGGTGCACACTGTGCAGCTACGCCTTGTGGCAGGCACGTCGAAGGAGGCACGTGCGGCTGGTCGCCCTCTGAAGACATCACAGTGTGCACAATCACGATAACATCTTGCTGCAAGCCCACCCCTGGGTTTAGGAGGCCCACACCGCCCACCTGCACGCAGATGTCTATTTGGCTGCGCAGCAGCAGCTGCACACAGATCACCCTCATTCATGAACATGGGACATATATGGATAGATGAGGTTTTCCTGATACCAGGGTCGTTTACTCAATGTACAACCACATCTTGCTGCAGGCACACACCGCCCACCTGCACGCAGATGTCTATCTGGCTGCGTGGCAGCAGCTCCACGCAGATCGTCTGCTCCAGCGCGTTGCGGATCACTTTCGACAGCTCGGTGGAGCGCCGGTCTGCCTTGCCTCGCCGCCGCCGCTCGCCTGCGCGTAAGCCGTAACACACACAGCAGTTGAAAGAAGGCATTAGGGCTTGAGTCAACCCTTCTGTTTGCTTGCTCGCTTGCGGCGTACATGCATGCGTGCCTGCCTGCCTGCCTGCCTGCCTGCCTGCTTGCTTGCTGATAGACTGCACAAGAGGCGGCACAGGCCAGCCACTCCCTGTTGAACCTGCTGGTTGCACAATTGCACACTGTGCAGCACTGCCAGCCTCTGAAAGAATGCTAGTGCAGCACTGCAGCCTGAGCTGAACTTGCCATACTGCCTCTCCCTCTGGGCATCTGCTGCTGCAGCTGCACGCCTGCGCACCTGTGCTGAAGTTAGCCATGGCGTATTCACACTTGACGATGGCTCTATCCTGCTTGATGTCTGCTCGTGACTCCACTTCCCGCGGCCCAAAGACTGATGCTAGTACCTGCAGCAACAGCAGCAGTAGCGGCAGCAGCAGGAGGCTGCATGTCAGGCAGGGGACTTTCGCTCCTATTGCGGGATGAAACACCGATGGCATGTATAAAACCTTGCTTTGGACAAGGGTGCTTGCCTGTGTGTTGCCCATTTCAAACATGGCTGACCCGTCTGCGTCCTGCAGCACTCCGACTTGGCACTTGATTCGCCTTAGCTCCTTGGCTCTGCGGCCATCTCTGCGAAGACCTTCTGTTGTGATAAACTCCTTCTGCCCCATTGCAGCAGGTCTTTTTCACTGATCACACTGCTGTGCACTGGTTTCGTTCAGTGGACGGCTCGAATGCTGAGCGTGCTTGAAGCAAGTTCACGACGGATGTAGCTGATTCAAGGCAAGTTTTGCGTTTTCAAATCTAGTTCTGTGCAAGACCCTCGCACTTACTCTGGTCATCAACCCTAGACACAGCAGGGTCCAATCCAAGTGACACCCACACTGCCACTAGACACCAGCGCATGCAACAGCTGATACCAAAAGTTGCAGGGAAGACAGTACATTCTGCGAGCTGAGCGGAGCAAACACTGCAAGAACAAAGCATATTTACAGTCAACGTGCTATAGCAACCAACGCTATCACCCTCAGCTATAGCTGCCACAACGCAGCAGCCAGTCTGTGCGTTCGGTGCCGCTGGTTCAAATAGCAGCAGGTCAAACAAAGACGGCAGGATCAAAGCATAGAGCATCAATCACTTCCGCAAAACAGCACCAAAACGGCATGCAGAAATCACCGTGAGCGCACACACACGACAGCCAGGCGGTGCAGCAAACAGCAGCAACGGCGCAGCGTATCAGCGGCTGCATGCCTCAACGCCGCCATGCACAAGAAACACCAGCTCCCAGGCCATCCTCTGCATGGGTTGAACATGCACAGAGAAAAAGAACACTGATATGAAGATCCAGCGTGCTGGTACTGTGGCGCCAAGCCGTGAAGCACACAGCAAAAGCTCACCTGGCCTCAACACAAGGCCTGAGGGGTGATGCAGCACATGTGCCAGTTGCTGCAGCACCATCAGCAGCATTTCACGCGCTGCATGTGCTGCAGGTCACTCCCCTGGCCAGTGCGCTGTATTGGCCTTACAGTGCTCGCAAGCCCCCACAGCACACTCACCGCACTCCCTTACAGCTGCAGCACCACACCAACTGCAGTGCCAGCGGCGGCCGCATTGCCCTGCAGCCCTGCAGACCATTGCAAAGCTGATATGCCACCAACTCTTGCCACATAGCCCAGCACAGCCGCCAATGAAAGCGACGTGTGCTGTGTGCACAACCATTAGGCCATGTGCTTGCACAGCTGCCACAAGCCATGCACACCAAAAGTTCTGTCATTATCCTAGCACGCGGCCCGCCTATGCTCGCCTCACGCACACCACCGCCAGTCCTACTACATCCCGTCCCCCGTTGCAGCTGCAAAGCTCAGCACCTGTTGCCGCCTGCGACGGCGCACGCAGCAGTCAGCCGTACATGCAGCAGCAACATGCTGCAGCGCTCACGTACGCAGCAATGCCAGGCTCACAGCGTGCTGATCATGCTGCGCGCAGCTGCCGCGCATGCCTCCTGCTGCTGCTGCCGCTGCTGCCATGCTGGCAACTGCTAGCCAGCAGCTGAGCTGCAGCTGCTCCGCTAGCTGCTGTGCCAGCTTGCTCAGTAGCCGCCGCCATATATGGCTTTCTGCTTCTTCTCTGCTGGCTTCAGGATCTGCAGTACAAGGCAGGCAGGAATAACACGCGTGTGAGTTGCACAGAGTTGTTGGAAGGTACAGCAAAGGAGCAGAAGTTTACAGCTGCAATCGGCGCAAAGCACACCCAGCAGGACAGTCACGCAGGCACAGCAGCAGGCCGTGCCACACACCTGGAAGGAGCACATGAGCGTCTCGTCCACGCTCATCATCGCGCCCGCGTTCTCAAACTCGCCGCAATAGTTGGGCGCGCTGAAGATGGTCACCAGCTGCCGCTTCGCAAAGAACTCGTAGCCCTCCTCCACCACCTACGGCACAGTCAAACAAGCAACAGCACGTGTTGAAACCTGCAAGTGCGTGATTGAAGGCAAGGGCACTTTGCAAAGAACTCGTAACCCTCCTCCACCACCTGAGGCACAAAGGGAGAGACAAAGGACAAAGGGGGGACCTTGTTCAGGAATATCCACCCTAAGCATGCCGCGTAACATGTGCGCGCAGAAAGTCCGCATAGAGTAAAGTATGACAGTAAAATATGACATTGAAGTCGGCACTGGGCGCGTCCCACAGACCAGGTACAGGTCATGGCATGCAAGCAGCTGCCTGCCGATCCCACGGCCAACACAGCTGTGTCATTGACTACCGCTGATCATGGCTGCAGGAGGCTGCTGAACACTGGCTACTGGCGCTGCTGCTTTGTCATCGTTGGTCATTTCTTATTGTTCTTTTGTCTGTTTCTGCGCACCTGGTGTGCCCTGCAGACCAGGTCCAGGTCGTGGCGCTGCAGGAAGTCTGTCACGCAGTCGGGGCCAAACGTGTAGCTCACGCCGCGGTCGTTCTCGCCCCAGCCCTGCGCAGCAGCAGCAGCAGCAGCAGCAGCAGCAGCACATAGGGCTGAGGATTTGGCTGCGTCTTTGAGTGGTTCAGAAACATGTGAACATGTTGCATGCATGACCCTATTAAGCCTGCACAATGGGACGCCTGTACTGTGCAACACCATGATTCTTGCAAGACACCGCAACACGGTGCTCATTGGCTGCTGCTGTATGCATCATGCAACATGAATACCAGCACCATGCGGTTGATCGGAAGGTAGCGCAAGCTGCAGCATCCCCATGAGTACCGTCCGCTGTGCCATGACTGCTTGCAGCCATAACACTGTTCCTGCAAGCTGTGACGCGCTCCCTCTGCCTGGTTCCTCATAGCTGCCACATCAGCTGCTGCCGACCAACGCCGCCGCCAATCCACGCTGCTGCTGCAGCTCCTGACCGACAACTCATGTGAGGCGAAGCTCCAAACATCCTAAACTGCATACTGCTGCCCCAGCTGCGCACCTGGATGTCCTTGTCTGGGTCTGCCCACAGCAGGTCGCACAGCAGGCCGCTGTCAGGCACGTCGGTGGGGCGCGCCACGCGCTTGATCTGCTCCAGCGACTTGAGCTCAGGTGACAGCCCGCCGTGCATGCACAGGATCTGGGAAGATGACAAAGTAAACAGCATGGCAAGCAGGGCTAGATGTTAAAAAGAAACACATATATGGCGCATTGTGTGGGGAGGAGGCTGCTTGGAGCAGCAGATAGCAGCATCAGTGGTGCATGCCGGAAAGAGCGTTATGAAGTGCATGACGCGTGTTGCAGTGGCACATGTGCTTGGACTGATTAATTTGACTGACTTTGACTGAGGAAGTAGCAGAGCAACAGACGCCATAAGCAGAGTGTCATTACGCTACTTAGCGCTGTGCATGCAACAGCAGCGCGCCACTGCTAAGATCCCTGCCGCCAGACGTTGGTGTCATCGCGCCGTCCAAACCCAGCAGCTGCTACAGCACACGCTGCTGCAGCTTGAGGCTGAGCTGCTGCCCCAACATCCTGCTGCTGTTGCTGTTGCTGTTGCTGCTGCTGCTGCTGCTGCTGCTGCTGCGAGGCCGCTCTGTTGCTGAGCTGCCCTAGCTGTGTGCAGCAAGCCACACACCTTCTCGTCTATGAGGGCTGCCACTGGCAAGCAGTTGAAGCAGTCTGTGAAGGTCCTCCACAGCCTGATGTTGTACCGCCGCTTGCACTCATCATAGAACCCATAGATCCTGTTGATGCTAGCGCACTCGTGGTTGCCTCTTAGCAAGAAGAAGTTCTCTGGGTACTTGATCTGTGGCAATCAGTTAATTGCAGCATTTGTTGGTATCATACCTAACACAAAGCACCATTGAGATCAGAAATGATGGAGTATTACATGTGGACGAGCAGAATGACTGGCCTGCAGGAGATCAACACTGTGCTGCTGCTGCGCCGCTGCTGTTACGTCAGCGCCATGCGCCGCCCCTTCGCTGCTGCATCCTCCTGCAAGCCGCTGATGGGTGTGCCAACTAAATGCTGCGGCAATCAGCCCTGCTCGGCATCGCAGCTGTAGTCGCAGATGCGGCATTAACAGAAGTAGTTGGCTCACCTTGAAGGCCAGCAGCAGGCAGATGGTTTCCAAGCTCTGCTTTCCCCGGTCCACATAGTCGCCCAGGAACAGGTAGTTGGCTTCCGGAGGGAAGCCTCCGTACTCAAACAGCCGCAGCAGGTCAGAATACTGCCCGTGGATGTCACCTGCAGACACATGTTCTGCTGCTCAGACCCCAGCCCGAGCAGGGCATGCAGCAGCCAACGCTTGCGCTCACTGCAGGCGCGAACTCACCGCATATTTTGATAGGCGCCTCAAGCTCCAGTAGGTTAGGCTGGCTCATGAATATCTCCTTTGCAGTGAGGCACAGCAGCCTAATCTCGTTCTCTGCGAGCTGCACCTGCTTTCCTGGCCTGCCATTTCTAACGTCCAGCAGCCTCTCGATGATCTCGTCCACCTGGGCGATATCCTGTGCAAAGAACAGGGTGGTGGTAAGGCTCCCCTCAAAGGCTAGGATGGCTAGCGAGTGCCTGCAGGCGCCCTACCATCGCAGAGCGCTGCTGCAGTCAGTCAGGCGTCCCCCCTGAACTATATTTCCTGGCTAACTTTCGTGCTGCATTCGTGAGCTGTTGATGCAATGAGGATTGACTTGTCTGCTGTGTCGTTTGGCACACGATGAGGCACCGGAACACGTCAACGAAAAGAACGACAGACAGTGATATCGGTAAGGTCCCGACAGAGGGAAAAGTGTCATGGAGCAGTTCTTCACGGACAACACACCCACGCTTGTTATCCTGAGCTGTAGCCTTACACTTATCAGATCCGTTCAGGAACCCTTTGAAAGATCAAACATAATTGATCAGGCTGCCAGCGCATTATACGCACGCCCGATTAGCCTGGGGCGGGAGGAGCAACAATCACCACCGAGCAGTGGGTAGGAGCCTTTCATGCATCTTCACAAGGTGCCAAATTTTGAATGTTACCGTGCTTCAAACAGTCGCAGTGGTACACGACGTCTTGCCTGTGGTGATGCAGTACAGCGTGCGGTGGTACTGCTGCTGCTGCTGGTGGAGCAGCTGGTGCCAGCGAATACCTGCAGGCCACCATTCAAACCGAATGGCTGCTTTTGTGTCCAGACAATTCGATGCCACGGGGATATCTGGCTACGCCAAAGGGTGCAGGCAGAATTGCTGACATGCTGGCCCAGCATATGTACGTGCCGCACATCACATACCACTTCACATATAGGTAGGGAGCCCTGATTCTTCGCGATATACACTGCTGCTCAGCCTCATAACTGGCAACCACACCCTTTCTAGGCGCACGTGATTGAAGCAGTGCCATGCATACAGGCAGAAAGCATACAGTGCAACAGCTGCTGCGCCAGCTGCAGCCCTGGGCAGCGCCACCAGCTGCAGAGGCGCGTCCACCGCAGCAGCTGCAGCAGGCCGATTCCAAGTCGGCCTATGTGCTGCTTTACCCACCAGGCCAGCCTGGCCTGAGCCGGGTGCAGACACTTCCCGTCATTTGATTTCAGAAGAATCTTGACTCACTCTGCGGCTTGTGCAGTGCGTGGTTGTCATCCAAGACACCAGCCCACATCAATAGCTCTCCAGATTCACATGTCCTGGCATCATCATCATGATACTTTGGTGACCGGATACCATGTACGCCAGCAACGTCGCCATAGGAGCATGTCCTGGGATGTTACACGACGAGCACCCCCGTCACTGTAGCACCAAACGACAAGTTGAACAGCCATGGGGCAGCCTCCTAAAACCATAAACTTCATTAATCAATGTTGCATCATGCATCATGATGATCACGGCATCAGCTGCATGCTGCGCACCAGCCTGCTTCCTGAGGCCTCCTTAGCCCATGTGCTGCTTCAGCCACCAGGCCAGGTTCAGCCACTGCTCAAACTCGGTCTGCGGCTTGTCCAGGGCATGGCTGTCCTCAGGGAACACCAGCACACGCGTCTCCACGCCGCGGCTGCGCAGCGCCTCCAGGTAGCTGCAGGGCACACAGAAATGGAACAGCAGCACAGGGTGCAGACAGTCAACTTGAATGCCATCAGGTGACTCAACAAACTTCAAGCCCAGCAACTGCTTACTCACAAGATTGGCACACCATCAAGTTGCTGCTGCCAGATGTTACAATGCCGCAGTCACGCGGCAGCCGCCCTGCACACCCTGCACTACACACATGACCACTGTTTGACCGCAGTTTGACCAGCTTTGACTTGACTTGACTTGACCGAATCAAACTCACCGCCAGCCGTCGTCCAGTGGCACACGCCTGTCCTTGGCTCCCAGCATGAACATCATGGGGCCCTTCATGCTCCCGATGTCATGCGGCACAAAACATTAACATGCCTATAGAGTCCTGCAAAGCCGCAGACCCGTTGACCGCGGTCAAGACATCTTTGACCGCTGCTTGACCAAGTCAACTCACCGCCAGCCGTCGTCCAGCGGCACACGCCTGTCCTTGGCCCCCAGCATGAACATCATGGGGCCCTTCACGCCAGCGATGTGAGCGATGGGCGACACAGCCCAGAACTTGGCCAAGTCCTCAGCGCTGGGCTCAACACTGAAGCGCTTGCGGCCCTCCTGCACTTGCAATATAAAGTGCAGTATGTCAGTAGGCGTGTATACAGCATTACATTTCACGCCACCGATGTGAGCGATGGGCGACACAGCCCAGAACTTGGCCAAGTCCTTGGCACTAAAGCGCTTGCGGCCCTCCTGCAAGGCATAACAGTATGCAGGGCTCATCAGCATGCGGCACGTCAGCACATGTGCAACAACCGCATGACAGCTCAGAACTTGGCAAAGTCCTCGGCGCTGGGCTCAGCACTGAAGCGCTTGCAGCCCTCCTGCAAGGCATATACAGAATGCAGCGCTCATCAGCATGCGGCACATCAGCACACGTGCAAAAACCGCATGACAGGCCAGACCTTTGACAAGTCCTTGGCGCTGGGCTTGGCGCAGAAGTGCGTGTGGCCCGCCGGCCAGGCGCAGCGCATGCAGGAGCAAGCAGGAACATGTTTGTGCTCGCCTGCAAGCCCCATGCAGCAAACCTGCATGCCTTACTCCGCAGCACCTGCAAACCTCACTCAACAGCACCCTGCCTCAGCGCACCTGTGTGCCGTAGGCCTCCATGTAGCATTTGCACGCGCAACTCAACAGCACCCCAACTCAACAGCAGATGCATGTGCCGTAGGCCTCCATGTAGCACAGGGCCGCCCAACTCAGCAGCACATGCAAGCGCAACACAACATCACCCTGCACCTGCGTGCTGTAGGCCTCCACACAGCATTTGCACGCCCGACTCAACAGCACCCTAGCTCAACAGCACCTGCGTGCCGTAGGCCTGAACGTAGCACCGGGCCGCCCAACTCAACAGCACATGCAAGCCCAACACTACAGCCAACAACCACATCACGCTAGCTCAGGCGCACCTGCGTGCCGTAGGCCTCCACGTAGCACCAGTCGGGGATGTCTGTCACTCCCACCATCAGCGCGATGTTGAGCACAGGGTTGCGCAGCCCGGCACACCTGCGGCAATGGCAATGCAGTGCGCAGAGCACACATGCGCAACGTGTCAACGCGGCAACAAATGGTGCTATGGTCAGCAGCTGCCAGGCAGTGTGCTCTTTCATAGAGGTCAAAGACACATGCAACACCTGATGCGCTCTGGGTGCTGCCCCATGAGGTGCCCAGTCACGAAGCCGCCGAGAGCTCTACATTTGTGCATTAGCCGTTCTGTGAATACTTCTAACATTGGATGAAACAGCACAGACCTGAAGCGCTCTGGGTGCTGCCCCATGAGGTGCCCGGTAAGGAAGCCGCCATGAGACCCTCCGATGACCGCAGCACGCTCCTTGTCAGCGAAGCCTGTTGGCAAGGCAAGCAATGCACAAACAGCAACAGCGCAGTGCTTGGACAGGGAACTGATTTTGCAACCCATTGCAGTGAAACAGCTGATGTGTTTGACCTGTCACAGCTAGTACATCCAGAGGACCGGTGTAGGTGCAGGCGCAGCATACGTGCATGTGCAGCCGCGCAAGCGCACAACACAGTGAGCATCACATGAGGCAGGCTCAAAACATTTCAAAAGTTCACTGAATGCATTTGTGAAGAGTGCTGCATGTGCTGCACTTGGATGGTCTGCCAATGCCTCACTGGCTAAGCTGTGCTTGCTTTCGTTGTTGTAACAATACAACAAGGACCAAGAGTACATTAATACCCCACAGCGCGCACCGCCGGCAACCGCAGCGTCCAGCGCCGCGATGCAGTCCTCAACATCGTAGTGTCCGATGTGCCCCGGCAGAGCCTGAACCCCGGCCTCCCCAAACCCTAGCGACCCCCGGAAGTTAACTGCCACAATGGAGTACCCCCGAGCAGCCAGCAGCACAAATGGCATGTAGAAGTTTGCTGCTACTGCCGAGTGCGGGCCGCCGTGTGGCACAAGCACAGCAGGCGCGGGGCCGGCCCGGGACTTGGAGACCTAAACATGGCAACGGCACAGATATTGTGGTATCATGCATGGCAACAACAGACACTGTGTAGTATCGTGAATTGCATTGACAGCAACAAGCACTACACCAAGTTCAGCCCGCCGTGAGGCACAGCACAGCGGGCGCGGGGCCGGCCCGGGACTTGGAGACCAGCAAGTATGACAGGGACAGCAGTACCAGCAGTGCATTTGGTGGTGGTGGTGGTAAGTGAATAACAAAGGAAGGCAGTGCATGTGCAGCAGCAGGGCACCAGTGCGGGGCCGGCCTGTGACTTGGACACCTGCGAGTATGACAGAGACAGCAGTGCCAGCAGTGCAGGTTGTGGTTGTGTCTCCTGAGTAGGCCTGCTGTAGAAGACACAACGCACACCCTGCATCCCATGCTACATGTCCGCTAGCGCTGCTGCTGCTGCTGCTCCTGCTGCAATGTGTTGCAATACTTTGCTTGCAAGGCAGCTTCCTATTGGCAGCACTAAACACTGCAGCTACAACACCCCACAAAACCCCATACTGCCGAAAGTAGCAAGCATAAAGCAGCATGCAGCAAGCGTCAGACGGCCTGGCTAATGCAGTTCAGTGCATGTCACCCTTACCTGCACCACTGCCTGAAATTGCAGGTCAGTGTCACCCACAGTAGGCACCACATCCAGCACCTCACACTGCATGCCTGCCAGCGTTGCTGCTGCTGCTTCAAGATGTTGCAACATGTTGCATGCAAGGCAGCTTTGGGTTGGCAGCGGTACGTACTGCAACCATTGTCTCACACAGCCCACAAGCCAGACAGCAAGCAACAAACATTAAGCAGCAGGCGGCAAGAGGCAGGAGGCCCGCTGTTATAGTCAATTGCAAAAGATCTCACCTGCACCACTGCCTGGAAGTGCAGGTCTGTGTCTCCCACAGTAGGCACCACATCCAGCACCTCACACTGCATGTCTGACAGTGCTGCTGCTGCCTCAGGCAGCAGCGACAGGTCAGGCTCCAAAGCCTGCACAGGAGACCAGTCCCAAGTGCTGCTGCTGCTGCTGCTGCTGCTGCTGTCAGTGAGGCTCGCTGGCACAGGGGCTAGCATGAGGCGTGTTGGGTGGTGCGGGGCGCTCACGGTCGCCACTGCCAGCCCGTTGCACACTCCCTGCAGCAGAGACAGCAGCAGCAGGAGCAGAAGCAGCAGGAAGCACAAGAGCAGTTGCGTTGGGCTGCCGTGGTACTAAGCAGCACACAGCAACACATGCAGGCCAGCAAGTGTTTTCAAGGTCCTCAGCACTCGCTCGAAGCGCATGAACCCCAGCACGCTGCAGCTACCTACATAAGGCTTTGTCACCGCGCGGCACCAAACTCCGAACTATACCACAAAATCATATCAGCAACCCACCTGCAGCGTCCATGAGCCCTGGCGGGCGTCACAGGCCTCACCGAGCCTCTGTCAAAATAACGGTCTTGGCTGTGCCACTGGCTGATGATCAGCACCAATTCAAGCCAGGCACAGCCCTCCTGGTGTCTGAGCAGTGCGTTGCACAACGGATACTCTCACAAACCGCTGAATGGGCAGAACCACGCATGCTGGGATGCAAGCGTGAATGCAAGCCACCCCACCCACCCACCCACCTGCAGCGTCCACGACCCCTTGCCGCGCGTCTGTGGGGGTCACCGGCGTCACCGAGCCGTCCTTGAGCCCCACCGCCAAAATAACAGCCTGACTGTACCACTGGCTGGTGACCAGCAGGGTTTGGGGGCCTGCAAAGCCCTGCCAGCTGACTGAGCATTACAATGCACTCCCCAAACATCATCCAGACAGCTTCTTGTGCAGGGCCATACATCTAGTTACATGCCAGCGGAGGCTACATCACCAACCCACCTGCAGCGTCCAGGACCCTTGCCGCGCGTCTGTGGGCGTCACCGGCGTCACCGAGCCGTCCTTGAGTCCCACCGCCAAAATAACGGTCTGGCTGTACCACTGGCTGGTGACCAGCAGGGTTTGGGGCCCTGCAAAGCCCTGCTCGTGCAGTGAGAAGGCGTAGAGGCCTGGGAAGGCGCCCAGGGCTTCTGGCTTGTGCACGGCGTGGATGATGCAGTGCGGCTTCTGGGAAGGGCTGGGCTGCAGGAGGATGTGAAAGGATGCAAAAGTAACGCAAAAGTGTGAGCGTCACATGTCAGGCAATGTTTGTCATGTTTGTTTGAGGGGTGCGTATGTCTGCGAAGGCAATTTCGCAGAGCCCAGGCTGCAGAGAAGATGAGTGGGGATGGGTGATGCAGTGAGAAGGCGTAGAGGCCTGGGAAGGCGCCCGGGGCGTCTGGCTTGTGCACGGCGTGGATGATGCAGTGCGGCTTCTGGGAAGGGCTGGGCTGCAGGAGGATGTGAAAGGATGCAAAAGTAACGCAAAAGTGTGAGCGTCACATGTCAGGCAATGTTTGTCATGTTTGTTTGAGGGGTGCGTATGTCTGCGAAGGCAATTTCGCAGAGCCCAGGCTGCAGAGAAGATGAGTGGGGATGGGTGATGCAGTGAGAAGGCGTAGAGGCCTGGGAAGGCGCCCGGGGCGTCTGGCTTGTGCACGGCGTGGACGATGCAGTGCGGCTTCTGGGAAGGGCCCGGCTGCAGGAGGGTAAGTGAACAGCAGGAAGTCATGAGAGCAGGAGTACGTGTGGTTTTAGTGGTGCAGCGATGCCAGCATGCTTCAGAGCTGCAGAGTTTCTAGTGATGGAGTAATGCCAGCATGCTTCACAGGTGCAGAGTTTCTAGTGACGGAGTGATGCAGCGATGCCAGCATCCTTCACAGGTGCAGAGTTTCTAGTGATGGAGTGATGCAGCGATGCCAGCATCCTTCACAGCTGCGGGCACCACTCCGTGCTGAAGCATGTGCTGATGTTGCAGGGCATGCGCCACGCACAACATGCAGCAGATATTTCATCTGTAGCAACAACAATCAAGTCCAACAACACCGGCCAACGGCTCAACCGAGGCACCTGCCGTGCACACGCACCTGCCCACTCCAAGCCAAGCTGTACAGCGCAGATGTGGCAGCATGCACGCCGCTAGCAGCAGCAGCCTCCTGCGAGATGAACAGCAGCTGGCTGCCATCTGGTGTAAACGCCGGACTCAAGCCACTCAGCAGTGACGCCGTAAGCGGCACAGTGGCCACATCTGCTGCTGCTCCTGCTGCCGCTGCACCATCAGCTGCCTGCTGGCCAGCATCACCAGCAGCCGCTGCTGCTGCTGCTGCAGGTGGTGCTTGGTAAGGGATGTAATGCAAGCCACAGGGCCTGTTGAAGCAGTGCACAATGCCCAGCCGGCGCGAGGTGTGCAGGAAGTTTGCTGCTTTGTGTGGCCAGGCGACAGCAACAATGCCGGAGCCGTCAGGCGTCCACACGGGCTGACCCCAGGAGGCGTCTGAGTCAGCAAGGCCTGACAGCTTGTGCACCTGGGATGCAGCACAGCAATGGCAGCGGCAGCGGCAGCGGCAGTGGCAGGCAGCAGTGGCAGATGTGAGAGTGAGCATCTACGAGGCATGCGGGGTCGATGGTAAAAGCTTATGCACATGGAAATCGGCAGCAGCAGCAGCAGCAGCAGCAGCAGCAGCAACAATGCCGGAGCCGTCAGGCGTCCACACTGGCTGACCCCAAGAGGCGTCTGAGTCAGCGAGTCCTGACAGCTTGTGCACCTGGGATGCAGCGCAGCAGCAGCAGCAGCAGACAGCAGTGGCAGGTGCAGTCAAGCGCATGCGGAGGGAGCACAATCGAGTTCAGGCTCATGCACATGCAATGAAGAAGCAGCACCAGCAGCAGACAGCATGTGTTGTGTACACAGACAAGCAGCAAAATGATAGCAGTGTGTCAGTCCGCGCCATGCGCTTGCGGCAAGCAGCCATCAGTACGCGCACCTGC
Source organism: Tetradesmus obliquus (assembly GCA_030272155.1). Lineage (NCBI taxonomy): Eukaryota > Viridiplantae > Chlorophyta > Chlorophyceae > Sphaeropleales > Scenedesmaceae > Tetradesmus > Tetradesmus obliquus. The sequence continues at coordinate 4,051,250 of CP126196.1, read as the reverse complement.
CAGGTCTCTGTGTTCAGCGCAAACAAGCTGGGTGTGCGCTTGCCAGTGTTGAGCTCGCCCCAATCCTCCACAGCAGCAGACACGCCACGCCACGTGCGCGGCGCAGCCGCCGCCTCACCATTGCTGCTGCTGCCATTGCTGCCGCTGCTGCTGCCGTTACTGCTGCCGTTGCTGCTGCCGAACTTGGGTGTCTGCTCTGCTGCTGGCTCTTCTGCAACATACACGATGATGCTCTCTGTGGGGTTCCAGGCAGCGCCCCTGCTGAACCAGCCATCGTTGATGATGGGACCATGAAGGCTCTTAGGCACGAGCAGCTCCTGCAGGACATGCAAAGCAGCAACCGCATCTCAAAGTATGCATCACAGAACAGAACCAGCCACCAGTGATGATGGGACCATGCAGGCTCTTGGGAACAAGCAGCTCCTGCAGGACAACCCCGTTATGACAGCAGCAGCAGTTCAGAGCAAGCGCAGGTTGTGACAAACCTCTGCCTCAAGGCGTGTTCCACCTGCTACGTGCTCGTGTAGGTAGGTGCTTGGGTACACAGAGGCGGTTCGTCTGTGATGGCATGATATGCTCTGCTGTTCTGCTGGCGTCGAGCTCCCCTTTGCTGTCAACTGTCCTAGCAAAAGTTTGCGCAGCTGCTGCAGGATCACCTTGACGATGCGGTTGTGTGCCCACAGCTCCAGCAGCACGCCATCACTGCTGCTCTTGGCGATCAGCGAGCGTCTGCCTGCAGCACAGCAGCAGCAGCAGCGGCGGCAGCACAGCGCCACAACCGCATGACATCGAGGGCCTTGCTACTTGCTTTTATACCCCCTGCATGCTGCTGCATGCTTTGATGTTGCACCTTTTACGCCAGTGCAACGCACTGACAGCCTCACCTGATGGGCAGCCCGCTGCACAGCACCTGGTGGTGCCTGTGGGGCTCAGGCACAAAAGCTGACTGCTTCAATGCAGCCGCTGTTGCACTCGGCTGCTCCATGCGGCTATTGCAAGCGGCTGCAGTGCCTGTGCTGCTGGCTAGCTGTAACGCATCCTGGCAACCCGCATACCCGGTGCCTGCTACGTTATTACAGATAAAACTCGACGAACTGCAACCCGCTGACTCCTCACCTAATGGTGCTGGTGAATTGAGCAGGCTCCGCTGCAGCGCAGTAGGCAGGCCGCTGCACAGCACCTGGTGGTGCCTGTGGGGCTCCGGCACAAAGGCGGTGAAGTGCATTGCTGCGTTGCTGTTGCAAACCGCTGCATTGCTGGCTGTGACGCATCCAGGTAACCTGCACATCCGCTGCCTGCTACTCTATACGCAAACGATGTATAAACAACTTCAACCCGCTCACTTCTCACCTGATGGTGATGGTGAGTTGAGCAGGCTCCGCTGCAGCTCAGTGGGCAGCTCTGCTGCTGCCTGCCCAGCTTACAAGAGCTAATACTGGGGTAACCCCAATGCACAAGAACACATCACGCTGAGACCTCTCACCTGATGGTGATGGTGAGCTGATCAGGCTCTGCTGCAGCTCAGTGGGCAGCCCGCTGCACAGCACCTGGTGGTGCCTGTGGGGCTCCGGCACAAAGGCAGTGAACTGCAGCTGTCGCTTGCTGTTACTGGGCAGGTTGTGCTGGGTTGCGAGCACCTGCAGCAGCAGCCAGTCAGTTCATTGATCAAGCGCCAGCAGAAGTCGGATGTGCAACGGTACTACAGTTCAGCTGTTTGTTTTTGCGTGCACTGGAAAGCTGCAGAAAGACACTTGTTCCTGCAGGATACATCTTGTCGGCTAGTCCTGCAGGCATGGCTTGGCACCGTCTAAACACCTTGCTGACCACCTTCAACGAATCTACGCTTCTGATTGGTTGATGACTTCAAATGTCATCTTGACAACATACCTGAATATCGACGCCTCTGCCGCCAGTGTTGTGTGAGGGCCTGCAGATCGCCTTGCTGATGAGAGGAATGCTGGTTAGCTGCTCCATCAGCGCTGCCTCTGCATCCATGCCTGTTGGCACCTCCTGGGGCCCTGCCTTAGCATCTGCTGCAGGAGCAGCTGCTGCTGCTGTGCTGCATGACATGCTGCCGCCTGCTGTAGCAGATGCGCCTGCAACTGCTGTAACCGACACAGTGCTGTGCCGCTGCGGCTGTCCTGCAGGCGCTTGAAGCTTGTGGATAGAGCTGCGCGATGCTGCTGCTGCACCGTGACTGGGCCTAGCACGGTGAATGAGGAGCAATGACACCAGAGCACAGAAGAGCTTCAGGGAAGGCTTGCACCACCTGTGTGGACTCTGCTGCATATCTGCCTGCACAGGTACGGGTGTCTTGAACAACCAGCTGCAGCCGGGATTACGTGACTGTAAACACTACCGATCTTGCAAACTAATGCAGCGATCAGCAGCTCTGGATGGCACAACTGGCTCCTGCAGGATGTCAGGTAAGCCCTGAGAGGGTCCTGCCACATGTTCACCTGCAGCAGCCTACTGATCGAGCTCTGCGGAACTCGTGCAATGCCCTGCAGCCAGTTCTCGTTGTCAATGTGCTAAGGCGCATCCCCAGCTCAAGGCCGTGCCCAGTTGCGTTCGATCCAGCTGGGAACAGAGATTTGGTTTCAAGAGAAGGCTGATGATCAACTTCAACTTATAATTGCAAAGCGTATGTGCGTTTGCAAGGCAGCAACACCTCTTGAACTGCAAGTAACAAGACCTAATTGATCGAGCATTGCCTGCAAGGAGCATCAACATCAGCTGGGTGTATCACTGTTTCTTACTTGTGTTACAATTATTTTGACAGACTCTTGAAGGCAATACACTTGGTTATTGAACTCCCTGCTGCTGGTGACAATCCTGTAGTGTGCTGTGAAGATGATGATGAACCGTCGATGATGAAAATGAGTACATCAACGGCAGTTTGGAACAATAGGACCACCCTAGCAGTGTGGTTGCTGGCGCTACTGGTGGTTGAGCAGCATGCTATCGGCCATCAAAGCCCACCAGGGCAATTCGACAGCTTCGCGGGCTTATATGCTGCGACAAACATGCCATCTGTAACAGCTTATCATGCAATCAGCAACTACAGCCAGTCACTGCCCATGCCGCTGCTGCGCAACGGCATTGCGTACCAGGGGTGCAGTGGACGACTCAGGTGGGCAGTCGACCGTCTATTGTGATACTGCTGAGGAGGTCGATGCAATGTTTAGTGCCACACCTGTCTGGAGTCACACGCTAGCACCATCCTGCAACAGCACAGTCTCTCAGGGCCCTGACCATCCTGCAACAGCACAGTCTCTCAGGGCCCTGACCATCCTGCAACAGCACAGTCTCTCAGGGCCCTGACCATCAGGTTCACTGCATTGCAGCAGCCTGGCAGCAGAGGCCTCAAGTTGCAGGGAAAATCACGTGTGCTGTCTTACATGTGTCGGTCACTAGGCAGTCGAGGTGGAGTGTAAGCAGCCAGACATTGTGTTTCGGCCTGGTGTGGTCAGGCCTGACAGCCAATTGGCTTGCAAGCCACAGGGTGCTGGCAAGAAATTTTAAAATCTTCTGGTAGCTGCAGGTACACCTGCACCTGCTGCAATGCCTTGCATTTATGCTCCTTCACCTACCTGCAACAGCAGGTACACACGCAATCGCCGGCGTGTGCGAGGCGACACGAACGCAACTCAGCTGCTGCTCTGCGCGTGTGTCTGCCGCCTGCGTCACACTTATCCTCTTTAAACTGCACAACACAGACAAGTCATTAAGAAGCTTCTAGACGGCCAACCTACTCACATAGGTGTTATAGGAGGCGCTTCATATGGCATTGGTGTGCAGCGAGGCAGCAGTGACTGGTTCTCCCGGCTTCAACAGTACATCCGTACCGCCTTTCCCCATGCAGCAGTAACTGCCAAGAACGGCTGTGTGCCAGGGGGCCACAGCGAGTTTGTTGCTGCATGCTTGGACAAGTTTGTCAGCCAGGATGCTGATCTGATACTTGTGGAGGTGAGAGTGGCTTGCGGCATGATCGGCTGCAAAAGGAAGCAGCTGCCTGTGAGCAGCAAGCAGACAGCGCTTGCAGTGCAAAGTGGCACCAGCAAGCCCTTGAGGCACCAGCACGGACAGCTGAATGTCAGTGAGGCCTGGCATGTTTTGGAACCGCAAATCATGCTACGTGCCCTGAAACCTGCATCCTGCTGTGGGCAGCAAGCAGCACGCCCAGCAGCATGCAGGCCCTGAAACACTGATGCCGGCTGCTTACTGCCACTGCTGTTCCTGCAAGCAGTTTGCAACCAGTGACGGCTACCTGGACACATCCGTTAATAACGGTTACGTCCACGCATTTGAACGGCTGGTGCGCAAGCTGTTGCGGCTGCCCAACAGCCCAGCAGTAGTTGTCACCAATTTCCTGCAAGCTGGTGTCAAGGCAAACAACCTTCCTTTCTACCACACAATTGAGGATCACTTTGGAGTCATTGCACAGTACTACCAGCTGCCGTGGCTCTCCTTCAGGTGATTGGCTGTAAACAGTATTGTTTTGTGTGCTGTAGCTGCACTATTCCTTGAGACGCTGAGGCATGCATGAAGCAGGCGTGCTCTACCACTCAAGCACCCAGCAGTAACCTCATGTCTCTGACCGTGGTGCGCTGCTGCTGCTGCTGCTGCTGCTGCTGCTGCTGCTGCTGCTTCCCCGTCCTACCAGGGATGCTGTCTGGCATGGTATGGTCAACAACTGGCAGGGCTTTCGGGCTGAAGACATCTTCCTGCCTGGCGCAGCCCACAATGCCACTGGTGCCCAGCAGCAGCAGCAGCAGCAGCAGCAGCAGCAGCAGCACTACCCCAGTGAGCTAGGCCATGCCTACATGGCTGACCTTGCAGTGGGGCTGCTGCAGCAGACATACCTGGGGCTGATGCTGCAGCCGCTGACACCAGCAGGTGAGCGAGCAGCCCATGCTCTGATGCTGCCATTTGCCGGCAGAGTAAGCAGCTCAGCTCGTGCCACAGCAGAATGACAGCCATGCAGTGCAGCAGACACAGGATGTCAAATGATGCCTAGACCAGAGCAGGAAAGGGCTGTTGCTGCTGCGAGGGGACAGCAGCAGGAATAGATGGGGCTGGTGCCTTGTCAGCAGTTGCATGCCTGCCAGGCCTTATATTTTTTTGCTGTGGCCTTGCTCAAGCGTCTGGGCTGGGGCCGTGTTTGCCTGTTGTGCTCACCACTGGCTGCTGCTGCTGCTGCTGCTTGTGTGTGTGTGTGTGCTCAGATATGGCATACAGTGACAGCATCCCGGCGCCAATGTTTCCCAACAACTATGAGCCACAGCAGTCAGCCTGTGCTGCTGGAATTGACCTGAAGGCTGCTGCTGGCGAGAATCATACAGACTGGTACTTTGTGAATGAAGGCAATAGTCACAAGCCTAGGTGGTGAGGAAATGCTTGCATGCCTGTGCATATGTTGCTTGAGCGGCAGCAGCATCTACAGGCAGTGATTGTGAACCAGGTGTCCACCCAATCTCACTGCGTACCTTCAGAAACGCTGTTGCTTCTGTCTGCTTCTCTGTTAAAAGCAACCTTGTTCACTTGCTGCCCCAGCAGCACATCTGTGTTGCGTGAGTGTAGATGCATCAACCACAGGCTATCACTGCTGTGTTCTGCACTACTGCGTGTGCACATGGCATGCCATGTTTGCTTCAACACTTCACACTAACATGTTCCTCTGTTGCTGATCTTTTTTGCCACAGGGGTTACGTCAGCCACATCCCAAAGGCTCTGCTTGTGCTTCAGCTAGACACAAGAGCTGCAAGCCCCCAGGCCATCCCCCAACTCACCCTGCAGCAGAAAGCACACATCCTGCAGCAGCACGGCATGTTTGCAGCAGCAGCACAGCTGCAAGCAACGCAGGCACACCTGCCACTGCCCATCACTCCAGCAGCAGCAGCAGCAGCAGCAGCAGTATTGCCTGGAGCAGCAATCTCTGGAGCGGTAGATGGCTTGCAGGCGGCAATGCAGGAGGCGCAGCGGCAGGCAGCGGCAGCAGCGCATATGCTGCAGTCAGGGCAGCAGCAGCAGCAGTTTGTGTCGCGGGAGCGGCTGGTGGGAGGGCAGGGAGGCGGCTTCCAACTGCCAGCAGATGCTCGCCAGGTATTTTATGAAGAGCTGCCGAAAAAACAATTTTGGATGTTGCAATTAGCTGGATTGCAGTCATATTGCTCACTTGCGTGTCTAGACAGGGCCTCCGCCACTATGGCTGCTTCAACCTGATTTTTTTGGTATGTGTGTCCTGCTCTGTATAGGTGGCTGCATCCACAACAGCAACTGGGATAGAGGTGGTTGTCAACCAGCCTGGTAGGAAGCTGTTGCTGCAAGCAGCATCAGCAGCAGCAGCAGCAGACGATGGTGGCGACGATGCAGCCGGCATCTTGCTCCGCTCCCCAGGATCCAGCAACGCAAGATCTGGCAGCAGTACAAAATCCGCAATCAACAGCAGCAGCAGCAGCAGCAGCAGCACACGGCTGCTGCAGGGTGCTGCTAATGCGCTGGTGATTCCACCACCGACTGACGCGGTCTACCTCAAGCCTGGTGTTGGCAGTAGTGTGCTAACTGCACTCGGCGCAAAGGCAAACAGCTTAGCCCAGGCAGACATGTTTGTTTGGATTGGATACCAGAGATCCCACAGGATGATGGGTAAGGCTCGATTGCATTGCATATCAGGCTGCGTTTGTCAAGATGTTGTTGTGGATGCATGGCATGCAGCAAAGATCAGCCACATGGCTATGGCAAAGCTTCGGGTGACTCAGCATGAGAAGTGTAGGGTGGGGGTTGAGGTGTTGGAGCAGAGCAGCAGCGGACATCACAAGTTCAAGGTGGCGGCTGTGATGGTCAGCAGGGCTGTTGAGTATCGCAGCACTACAGGTGCTGCTGCTGCTGCTGCTGGTGAAGCAGTTGTTGGTGGCAGCACAGCTGCTGCTGCTGCTGCTGCTGCTGCTGCTGGGGTCCATCCTGATGTTGCGCTGATGAGTGCATTGGAGGAAGCTGCACATAGCGTGCTTGGTGGACATTGACATGTGTAGGTGTGTTGATATCAGTTGGTTGTTGATTTATTTGCTGCAGTTGTTGCTGCCCATCCTCCGGCTGCTAGCAAGCAGAAACACAATGCCTTGGGATAAGCAGGGTTATCAGTGGGTTGAGGCACTTTAACTATGTGGTTCAAGTGGCAAAGTAACAATATCGCCTCATGTTACTCATACTGCTGGCAGCTGTTTGTTAAATGGGGTGTATTGCAAGCCACAATTTTGTTGTTTGTTACCAAGCCACTCATGATTTCAGCGGCTTAAACCGTTACCCCAAACACTTGCTGTGCTGACATTACATGCAGTCTGTCTGCATGCAGTCACAGCATAGCAGTGCTCAGCACACTTGCAACAATAACCCCAACCACTGTCAGTGCTGACATGCAGTCTGTCTGCATGCAGCCACAGCACAGCAGTGTTCAGCGCTTTGCAACAGTCACCCAAACCACTGGCAGTGCTGACATGCAGTCTGTCTGCATGCAGCCACAACACAGCAGTGCTCAGCGCTCTGCAACAATCACCCCAACCACTGGCGTTGCTGACATGCAGTCTCTCTGCATGCAGCCAATTCACAGCAGTGCTCAGCGCTTTGCAACAGTCACCTCAACTGCTGGCAGTGCTGACGCGCAGTCTGTCTGCATGCAGCCACAACACAGCAGTGCTCAGCGCTCTTCAACAATCACCCCAACCGCTGTCAGTGACATGCAGTCTCTCTGCGTGCAGCCACAGCACAGCAATGGGAACCCCTTCTCAACAATCACCCCAACCACTGGCAGTGGTGACATGCAGCCTGTCTGCATGCAGCCACAACACAGCAGTGCTCAGCGCTCTCCAACAACCACCCCAACCACTGGCTGTGCTGACATGCAGTCTCTCTGCGTGCAGCCACAGCACAGCAATGGGAACCCCTTCTCAACAGTCACCCTGAGTTTGGCAAACCACTGGCGGTGCTGACATGCAGTCTGTCTGCACGCAGCCACAGTGCAGCAGAAAACCTGAACAGATGCACTCATGAATGCAGCTTGATCAAGCTGAGGTTCAGACCAGGAGTGCAGCAGCAGCCAGTTGAATCCATCTGGAGGCATGATCTGGGTGTTCCGCAGAACACATGCAGCAGATAGATACGCTGCCTGGGTTGCTGCCCAAGCTGCCCACTGAACGGACAGCAGACGCTCATGTTGGTTGCTCCTGTGCACTCGCGGCCTTCACCTCTGCTTTCAAGCCATGGTCTGGCAAAACCGCATGCAGCAGGTTCTTCTACCGCTGCATTGCTCAAAAACCTGAACAGATCCATCCAAGCTGAGGTTCAGACCAGGAGTGCAGCAGCAGCCAGTTGAATCCATCTGGAGGCATGATCTGGGTGTTCCGCAGAACACATGCAGCAGATAGATACGCTGCCTGGGTTGCTGCCCAAGCTGCCCACTGAACGGACAGCAGACGCTCATGTTGGTTGCTGCTGTGCACTCGCGGCCTTCACCTCTGCTTTCAAGCCATGGTCTGGCGAAAACGCATGCAGCAGGTTCTTCTACCGCTGCATTGCTCAAAAACCTGAACAGATCCATCCAAGCTGAGGTTAGCATGTGCGGACCGGGCCGCACATGCTACGACGTATATGTATCACCGGGCCGGTCATGCACCGCTGCAGGCTCTGGGCGGCGCTGCAGATGTCCCAAGACACAGCGCTGGAGCAGCAACAGCAGGGCACGAAAAGGTGGGCTCACAGTTGTGCAGAGTCATGCAAGGCAGCATGGGTGGTGTGTGTCAAAGGCGCCACACATTCAACATTGCTCTGACAGCAGCAACAGCGGCAACAGCGAAAGCAGCTACCAAACATGCTTGATGCTATTGTTTCTTGTGGGAGGTGTGTCTGGCTGATACCGGCAGCAAGATATAATCTGCCACAGCGCAAGCTTCAGGCTCAGCAAGCTTATTGATTGTTGATGTGCACAGCTGCTGAGCTTGCTCTTCTGCTTGTGTTTTTGTCTGCATGTGGCACGCGTTCATGTATTGCTGTGTACCTACAGACAGCAGACACAGCTGCTGGCGGCACCGCAGGAGCGGAGCAGCACCGGGTGAGTGCCACCATCCTTCTGCTGCAGTGATGGCCTATGCAATGATACATCTTCCTGCTGACTGCAGCAGCAACAATTACAACTGCAATCGTGTATTTCGACAGGCGGTAAAAAGTGGTGTTTTTGCGGTTGGAACCAGCATGGATGTTGGGGGCCATTAGTACAGCAACATGCAGAATGCAGCAACAACATCATCAGCTGCTGTGCATTCCATATGAGAACTTCAGAAAAATGCTGATGCTTCATCTGCACTCGTTTGTTTTGTTGTTACCACACCAATGCAGGCACCCGCACAGTCCGGAGATGGCCCCGCAGGCAGCATTGATGCAACAGGAGAGCGGCAGGTGGGTGACAGCAAGGTTATTGCAGGGGTTGTGAGACTGATGTGGGACAGGGACGGCAGATACAATGCCGTAAAGTTCATGACCACTGGTTATTTGTCTGTGCAGCAAAGCCTTGAAGGCAAGCACTCGCCTACAGTCATTTTACTATATTATCATGTGTTTGTGATTAAGACTTGTGCCGCAAATGATTCCCTGCTGCAGGCACCTGGCAGCCGCGCGCCTAGTGCAGCAGCTGAGCAGCGCCAGCCTGGCTGGCAGGCGAGCATGGATGGCAGCATGCAGTGCTCAGGCGGCGGCATGCCCTCGGCGCCAGGGTGGGTTACGCCTGGCGGGGCGCAACCGGCAGGCAGGCTCAGCATTGCTAATGTCGGCGACGGCAGCATGGCTGTTCGGGGGGCACAGGAAGCAGGAGCAGCAGGAGCAGGAGCACTGGCAGCAGCAACAGCAGCAGCAGCAGGAGCAGGAGCACTCCCAGCAGCAGCAGAGGCCGCAGCAGCAGGCTCCAGCAACCCAAACAGTCAGCAGCGCACCTCAGCAGCTGCTGCGCAGCGGCAATGTACAGTTGCCAGCGCAGCTGCAGCAGTTGAGCCAGCAGCAACGCCAGGGGCAGCAGCAGCAGCAGCAGCAGCAGCAGCATGAGACGCAGAGTCTCGACAGCGCTGTGGCTGCTGGGGTAGGCAGCCACGCCTCCAGCACAGCACACAGCAGGCGTGCTGTGCATGACCAGCACCCACGGTCTGCAGCTGCACCTGCCGCAGCTAGTGCAGCTGGTGCTGGCAAGGGCTCACCTGACGGTGCTGCTTGGAAGCACCTGAACAAGCTGCTAGGCGCGCATCACGTGCCTCCAGAGTTGATGCAGGAGATTGGACTGGCCAGGGTGAGCTGTCTGGTGACACTTGATTCAGCATGTTGCTTTTCAACTTTCTAATCTTTTCTTTCTCTGGTGTGTCGTCCAGGTTTCCTGTGAGTCTGCAGAGAGCACCGAAACAGACGCAGTCACCTTTGTCTCTTCAACTTGAAATCCCCACACAGCGCATGCAGCTACATGGTGGTTTGGAACATATGACACTGCTCTGGTAAGTCCTTGCGTCCTGACTGCAGAGGATAGGTGTGACAACAATCGATGGCAGCCGAATGACCACGTGTTGCATTATCAACACTGCACACTACTGTTGCTGCACATGTCCAAGTTGTACAAGGCGCCTCTGACTGACATGCATACACTGCCATCAGTGCTGCTGCAACTGTGGTCCCGCTGCACTTGCAGGAACACATGTCAAGTGCACAGCATTTTTTCATTGAGTCCCCCTGAGCAGCCTCTGATGTATGCACATCTGCTGTTGTAAATGCTGTTTGCAGAAAGGCGTGGTTGGAGCTATGCAGGCCGGAGACCGCCCAACCGTTGACCAGCTGCGCAGGGATGCCACAAAGGGCCTGCTGGCTTTCCTGCCAACTGCAGCGAGCAAGGCAGCTGCACAGCACGGCAAGGAGCACGACGGTGACAAGGCTGCAGCGAAGCGCCTGAGGAGGAAGCGCAGGGCTGAAGCAGCAGGCAAGAAGGGTGCCGACAGCAGCGCAGGTGGGGCGGCAGGCGGCAGCAGGCAGCAGCGTCAGAAGCGGCAGCCGCCAAAGCGCAAGAAGCAGGAGTCTGAGGAGTCAGAAGAGGAGGCAGACAGCGACAGCAGCAGCAACAGCAGCAGGGACGAGGACGAGGCTGCAGGCAACAGCGATGACATGGATGATGCAGCAGCAGCAGCAGCAGCAGCAGCAGCAGCAGCAGCAACAGCAGCAGCAGCAGCAGCAACGAATGGCAGGGGCAGGAGGGCAGGGGCAGGTAGGAACCAGAGATTGGAAGAGTATGGTAGGTAGGGACAGGGCATGCTGAGGGAAGGCCCACCAGCAAGTTAACCTGTTGGTGTTGACGTGAGTGTGTACTTCATACAATGGTGTGAGCAGTGGTGTTCAGCGGTTGTGTTTTTTTGATAGCAGAAGATGCTGCTGAGCATCAAAGCACTGCTTCAGCATTTGTCTTTGTGCATGATGCGTTTGCTGTTTGGTGTTTACAGTTGTCTCCTGCAAGCCTTCACATGCATGCACATTGTGCAGTGACAGCAGGCAGTGGCCAGTCACCAGTGCCGAGGGCGACCGATTGAGGTGTTCTTGACTGCAGCTGTACTGTGGCATCGAGATACGCATATGGTGCTTTTGTTTACAGCATTTCTGGTGCTGTAACACGTGTCCAGTCGCACGTCCAGTGCTCGTCCAGTTTGACGTCCAGTCTGCCTCCTCGACGTCCAGTGCACAACTGGACGTGCTCACGTCCAGTCCCAACTTGACGTGCCACATGTCACGTCCAGTTGCATGATGTGCAACTGGACGTGCCTTGACTGGCATCTTGATCGTCTGGTGACTATAGTGTACCGCTAATGAAGGCTTCAGCTGGCAAGTGCAGGCAGCAGCAGCACCTGGCTCAGGCTGTATCATACAGACAGAAGTCTGTCACATCATCAGCCTGGCAGGGTTTGTGAAGGCCAACAGCCCGGGATGTCATGGGCCATGCCCATATCGTAGCATGTGCGGCCCGGACCTGGCTGAGGATGTCACGTGGGTGTCATGTGCCTGAAAAGTGACCACCCCATAACTCTGTCTAGACAGCCAGGCAGGCCATGAACATTCGCACATATAATCCTAATACGTATATAATTGTAGTTACGACGTCAAATTTGTGATACACGCAAGTCAAAAATCTGCTGGAACCCCTTACCCTGCAGTCACTGCATTCAATGTGACGGCTACGGTGACGTGCAACTGCCTCCAGCAGCTGCTCTGCGCCTGCCCAGCCATCGTCAGAGTCAGCCTGTTCAAAAGCCAATGGCATTTGAGCTCCACATTGCTGAACAGCGTTGTGATTCACAGGGCGCTGACCGCCTCGAGGCAAGCGCCAAGCAGCCTGCTTGAAGCTTCCTGCAGGGGGAATGGGGGATGGAGGGTGCTTGCCTGTGATGATGTAAAAGACGAATGTATACGGCTCTAGAATCCCGAACGATGTGAACAATCACAGGTTACAAAACTAGCCATGCATGTAGTCCGCACTGCATCAGCTGCCAACTTGCCATGCATGCTCTCCGCACTGCATATGCATCGATGCATCAATTGCGCTGCATGCCCTGAGCTGGCTGCATGCCCTGAGCTGGCTGCATGCCCTGAGCTGGCTGCATGCCCTGAGCTGGCTGCATGCCCTGAGCTGGCTGCATGCCCTGAGCTGGCTGCACCAGTCCTGCAAACAACGCAACCAGGGACATTAGTGCCCAGCATACATGCTGGGGCGAGTATAACCTCACCAGCCTACGTGGGGCGTGCCCACGTTGCAGGCCGGTTCCAGCACATGCGGTCACACCACAGTAGCCCTGGAGATGCCATTGCATGTACAGGGGACTGCCGCGGCGTGTAAAGAGTTGCGGGTATACATAAGTGCATTGAAAAGCACGAAGCAACATACTGCCCACCACCATGCCTGCAACAAACCCGTCACTGGAGCGAGGCGACCTCCATGCACATGGCACTGCATGGTGTGGGATGCATATGCTTGCCAATATGCTGGTGGGCTCGTCTCACATGTGAAACGCCACAACAAAACCAGTTTACCATGCCGCTGCACTAGGCCGTCTTTGGCCGCGTGGCTGAAGTACACGTTCCACGCCAGCGCCACCACGTTCGAAAACAGCACCTGGTACTGTGCAGGCACAAACCGGAAGTTCAGAAACTGTGCAGGCACCCAGAGCGCCCAGTGGCGCAAATTGCACTCGGTAAATCAACCGTTAGGGTATCAACGACCCTGTCTGCCATCTAGTTCACAAAAGCACTGAAGTGAGATGGCCGTCATGCAGTCTTGGGCCGCGTGGCGAAGCTGAAGTACACGTTCCATGCCAGCGCCACCACATTCGAAAACAGCACCTGGTACTGCGCCGGCACGAAGCGGAAGTTCAGGAACTGTGCAGGCACCCAGAGCGCCCAGTTGGCCTTTATTGCGCTTGGCAGATCTGCCTTGAGGGTGTCAATTACTTTGTCTGACTTGCCATCGAGGGCGGTGAGGATGGCCATCATGCTGCCTACAAACAGCGGCGCGAATCCTAGCTGATCACAGGCCATGCGGGCGAGTGCGCCTGCGGGATAGTGGCAAGACAAACAGCAGCAGAAAGCAGATGTGATTGTGAAATCCGTGCAGTGAGGATGGCCATCATGCTGCCGACAGAAAGCGGCGCAAAGCCTAGCTGGTTGCATGCCATGCGGGCGAGTGCTCCTGCAGGGCAGCAACAAGAACAGCAGCAGCAGCAGCAGCAGCAGCAGCAGCGCACAGCGTGAGCAAGAGGTGTGCAGGTGAAAGTATGCGCTGATGGATTAGACAGGAAGCCAAGCTGGGCGCAGGCCATGCGCGCAAATGAACCTGCAGGACAGTGGCAAGAAGAACAGCAACAGACAGCAGATTATGGTGAATCAGTGCGGTGAGGATGGCCATCATGCTGCCTACGAACAGCGGCGCGAATCCCAGCTGATCGCAGGCCATGCGTGCAAGCGCACCTGCGGGGCAGCAGGGCAAAGAGCAGCAGCAGCAGCAGCGGCGGCAGCAGCAGGCGTGTTATGCACGCTCACTAGCAGTGGCAGTGGCAGCATGCATAGACGGCCAGGCACAATGCTTTATCAAGCAGCCTTGCTTGCAGGGAGCGACATGCAGTCGATGTGGCAGCACAAGTACATGTGCTGGCAGGGCGCCACCCACAGCAGGCCAGCAGCATCAAAAGTTCCACCACAGAAAGCTCAAGCCTGACACTTGGGGTGACGTCTCACTTGCTGTGCCCTGTGGTGTTACAATCCTGTTCAGCTACCACAGCTACGACACAAACGATAACACTCCAACGTTAAACAAAGATTCAGCCTGCATATCTTCCTGGCGTCTCACCTGCGTTGCCCTGCAGCGTCACAATCTTGTTCAGGCTGCCATACCAGAAGTGCAAGCAAGGGGCCACCCACAGCAGGCCCAGCAGCGTGAAGGTATTCAGGCCTCACCACAAAACTATGGAAAACCATCAAGTCTGACAGTTCTGCTGTTGCCTTACCTGCGTGGCCCTGCAGCGTCACGATCCTGTTCAGGCTGCCGTACCAAGATACTCTTTTACATGATGAAGCATCAAGCCTGACCCTTTCAGTGATGCCTCACCTGCGTTGCCCTGCAGCGTCACAATCTTGTTCAGGCTGCCGTACCAGAAGTGCAGGCAGGGAGCCACCCACAGCAAACCCGGCAGCACAACATGTATAGTTACAAAGAGCTCAAGCCTGACACTTTCGGTGATGCCTCGCCTGCATTGCCCTGCAGCATCACAATCCTGTTCTGGCTGCCGTGCCAAAACACACAAGATGAAAGAAACTGAGCGTGTCTTTTCTGCTGTTGCCTCACCTGCATTGCCCTGTAGCGTCACGATCTTGTTCAGGCTGCCGTACCAGAAGTGCAGGCAGGGAGCCACCCACAGCAGCCCCAGCAGCGTAAAGGTGTTCAGGCCGCTCTACCAAACTATGGAAAAACATCGAGTCTGACAGTTCTGCTGTTGTCTTACCTGTGTGGCCCTGCAGCGTCACGATCATGTTCAGGCTGCCATACCAATATACTCTTTTACATGATGAAGCATCAAGTCTGACGCTTCCGCTGTTGCCTCACCTGCGTTGCCCTGCAGCGTCACGATCTTGTTGAGGTTGCCGTACCAGAAGTGCAGGAAAGGGGCCACCCACAGCAGGCCCAGCAGCATATAATTACAGTTACAAAGAGCTCAAGCCTGACCCTTTCAGTGATGCCTCACCTGCGTTGCCCTGCAGCGTTACGATCTTGTTCAGGCTGCCGTACCAGAAGTGCAGGCAGGGAGCCACCCACAGCAGACCAAGCAGCGTGAAGGTGTTGATCCTCTTCCAGTCAAGCTTTTCCAGGTCTTGTTTCTCAATGAACACCTGGCAGATCAGGTTTCCAATTGCTGACAGGAATGCAGTGGTGAGGGCCTTGACCAGCAGCGGGTGCTGCTGCAGTGCATTGCTGTAGGCAGCAAAGAGGCCGCCGCCGCCTTCGCTGTTTGACCCACTGCCGCTGCTGCCACCGCCGCTGCTGTAGCCCTTGCCCTTTCCACCTGAGATAATGCGGAAAACCATGGACAGCGAAAGTCTGAGACCGCAGCTTGAGGAAAACATGCTGGTCATATGCTTGCACCGTAGCCGTTGCCCTTCGCACCTGACAGAACATGGGAGCTTGTTGGGACCGTGGCATCAAAGAGAAGAGATGCTGGCGTGAGACTGAGTGAAGCTGGTTATAAACTATCATTGCATGCTGGTGCCGTGGGTGGTGTCGACAGGAGCTACATGCACAGACGAGCAGTGACACACATATCATAACTGCAAGGTGGGAACATGCAAGGGAGAGGAATGCACATGTATTTGGCACAGCCTGTGTGCATGCATTACTGAATCACAAAATACTTGTAAGTGATTCAGGCCAGCTGCACAGCTGGCTAGCACTGCACTCACCGCTGCCGCTGCTGCCACCGCCAGCGCCCGCTTCTGCTCTCACTTGCCAGCTGCTGTTGTGCTGCCTACTGCTGTGGCTGCCTGGCATCTGCCGATTATCATATTGAGCGTACAGCCTGCTGGAAGCTCCGCTTGGAAAGCTTTGGCCAAGGCGGGGCAGTAACCTGCAGGTGCCGACCTTGCTGCTGCTGTTGATCATGCTGCTGTGTGCCGACGGCATGTTGATGACCTGCGCTTTTACTGATCGGTGTCTGGTAATGCTGATGAAGCGGAAGTTGATCGTTTCGGGGCCCTTGAGCGTGGCAACGTGTTTGGACAGGACCGTTCTGCTCCGCGACAAGATCCCAAGCATCGAAACCGAGGACAGTCTGTTTGGTTTTATCAGCCGACTGAACACGAAATATGAGAGGCACTGATCGTAAGGATGGGCTGCTAGTTCAACTGTGCACCGCGCAACGTGGCACGTTGTTGTCAGGTCCTAGGGTTGCATATTTGAACCGGCTGCACGTATATGGGCTTGAATATGATGCACAACCTGTTATAACACTCCCTCACAACTAAATTAAGATGCCACACGCAGGAACGAACCCGGGCCTACCAGACAAGACAGCAGATGATGCCTTTGCTGCTGCACAAGCCCCGCACAGTCATTGCTTGCAGGACAGCACCTGTGAAATGAATTTCGCCACGTGTAACAACCTGAACGGACGCAGTGGTAACCTGCTGTTCGATAATTGCAAAAACCTGACCAGATTACTATGCAGCAACACGTCACTGACCACTGGCCATCAGTGCAAGCGCGTGCGCCTCAACCAATCAACTCAAAACCATATAATACAACAGCAAATCTGCTGGAAATGTACAGAGATTCGGCCCGATTCAACGCCAAGCGATGCAGCAGTAGCAGCAAGAGCAGCCGTGATGCATACACATCATTGCTTCCCGTCGCTCCCTCTCCCACCCCCTCGACCTGCTGCTGCTGCTGCTCCCCTGCCTCTGCCCCTGCCGCCCCCACTTGCTGCAGCTGCTGCTGCTGCTGCTGCTGCCTGCTTAAACTCCGAACCACACGTAGGGCACTGTGACAGCTTCATGTTTGCCTTGCAGAAGATCGACAGGCACACCGAGCAGATGTAACCAGTGTCAATGACATTCTTGTGGCAGAAACATGACGCCCGATAGTCAACTGCCTGTGTGCCGGAGCCCATACCCAAATTGAGGCTTGCTCTTGTGGCTGTGTCAGCAGAGAACACTCCCAGCAGGTACTGCAGCAGTGCTGCTGGCTGGTGTGGCCGCAGATACACCCCGCCTGCCCAGCAGCAGCAGCAGCAGAATAGGCAGAAGCGGCAGCAGCAGCAGATGCGGCAGCAATGTTTACGGTGATGTTGACAGAAGTGAGCGAAGAACAGGCAGAGGCGTTGATGCTGCTGTCTCAGCCCCTTATTGCAATGCTCTGTGGCAATCAAACTGTTGCCTGTTGCACCGCCTGTACCATGCCCGGTTCTCCCCACGCGGCTCACCCGTGATGTGTGCCGCCTGCTGCATGAACGCCGAGTCTGCTGCACCCAGAATGCACGCATCAAGCGCTACGCCGGCATGCTGCGCAGCAAAGATGCAGTTCATGACTGGGATGTACTGCAGGGGCGTGTCGGCTCCTGCAAGCAGGCTGAGAATGCGCGGCTTGGCCTTGTGGCGGGTGCTGGCTGCATATCGAGGTAGAAGGCGGCTGGTGTACAGAAGCGCGCGCGAGAGCCCAGCTGCGAGCGCAACCTCCTGCTGCTGCTGCTGCTGCTGCTGCTGCTGCTGCTGCTGCTGCTCTGGCTGCTGTTGCAGTCCTGCAAGCAACAAGCAGAAGAATGTGGCAGCAGCACAGGCAGGGAGCAACAGGTTGGATATGGAGGAGAAGGGAGAGGGTAACATGCGGCATGGAGGGCACACGCAGCCGTTGCGGTGCAGATGGATCGCTACTGCAGGACTCATCTGCGCTGTTGTTGCTGCTGCTGTGTGCGTGCTGCACTACGCACCTCGCCAACAGTGCTGCCGCTGATGTTGCTACTGCTGCTCACGTCTACCACAACAGCAAAAGATGCAGCTGCACCGCTCAACACCAAGTTAATAACTTGTCTGGTCCACCTCAGAAGTGCTTCTGCCTGCACGACAACTGCAGGGTCGTCTTGAGCAGCAGCTACACAGGCTGCTACACAAAAACAAGCGCTGCTGCCGCACAATCCTTCCTGACAAAGCGAGCTGCTGTCAGCGCAGCGGGCCAGCAGCACTGCTTTCAGCTGGTCAGAAGCGCTGCTGTAACCACCAGCACTCTTCGCTATACAAGGGGCTCCTTGCCGCGGATGTGTCCTGTGACATTGCAGGAGCCAAACACCCGGCTCAGACTTTCCTGCAAGCGTACCTGCTGCGGGCGTCTCCAGCACCAGCTGCTGTACGCGCTCTAGCACCAGCGCCGGCATTGCTGCCGCACTGCCGGCTGCGCTGCTGGGTGTGTACAGCACCGGGCTGCCATTCGGCTGCAGGGCAATTATGCACTGGTGGTTGTTTTCGCTGAGCAGCTGGTGCGCCTTGAGGAACAGCAGCACCTGCAGAGGAGATGTGAGGAGAATTGCCGCAGTAGGCATATGCACAGGGAAGCTGGGCAAGGGCTGGTTGGATGTATGATGTTAAGAAGACACAAAGAGAGCAAGGTGCACTGGGAAGTAGCATGTGTGAGGAGTTGATGTGTGTCAGTAGCAGCAGAGTTCCCACCTGCTGCAGCAGCACATCGCCTGGTACGCCTGCAGCGCTGTCGGATCGCAGTAGGTTCGTGTCTAAAATGAGCACGAGCAACTCTCCGTCGGCATCTGCAGTGCACGTAAGCAGCTACTGTCGTCATGGCTGTGTTGCAGCAAGCTAGGGCAGAGGGCCAGGGCCTGTGCCATGCTGCAGCTGTTCTATGCTGCATCCTGTGCCGATGCACACCTGCCATTCGGACCCAAGTTATCGGTAGTGCTAAATAGCGGCCTAGCTCCTCGAGAGCGTAGGGATTTTGGCGACAGATAGGTAGCGTCCAGTGTGCCCGCCTGGCGTGGGAAGCACTGTCTGTCGAAACAAGATAGATCACCCTCGACACACGGATGTATGAGTTTACACTCCTTCCTGCGAACTGTTTTCTCTCATTGCACTCCCGATCACAGAGCTGGTCAGAACCCTTGGCAAGGGTTCTGGCATACCATAACGGTGGGGCACCGTTTACAAAGTTGCAGTGGTACCCTGTCTGGTGCTGCCTGACAGCAACTAGTGGGTCTTACGAACATTGCTTGCGTTGCGAAATTTCAACATAAAGCAGCAGGGCACACTAGGCTCTTGAATAACCATCCATAGCAGCTCCTGCCTTTACATTGCTTTGGTGCCACCACAAATCGCAGACATGGTGCATGTCTGCTCACGCACACACAACTGGGACATCCTCCATCATCACACACGCTCAGTCCGTACAGCACTCTCGTTCCCTTCATATCACACAGCGCAGCCTGTACCGCATGCACAGCATGCACTGTGGCATGCTGCTTGCAGGATGCGAGAAAAGCAATGAAATGAAACCCCACAATGTATAGTGCATTGCCACTGGCAATGCATGGGGGTGGGTGCACCTGGCACATGTCACAGCAACCATTTGTGTGTTACCAGTTACCAGTTACCAAAGTAGGGCCACAAGCCCACCCACTAAGGAGCCAGACAAGGCTCATAGGGTCCAGAAAGCACAAAACAGAAACACAGACACCAAGCGTCGGAGACCTCAACAAGCTCAGAGTACTCAGTCTCTGAAGCACTAGACTCAGCCGGGAGAGAACCAACCATCTCAGGATCGTTCCGAATCAAAGAGCAGCGATGTATGAAGGCAGCTACAGATGTAAGTCAGCAAGCTGCAGTTGCCTTGCAGCACAGCAGGTATGCAGGGATCATTTGAACTGGCTCGCAAGGGAAAAAGATTACTTTACGGCATGGGCACTTGCACAAACATACCAGTGTCTGTAGTATGTGCATGCACAACTGTACATAGCGTGGAAAGCATGCAGCAGTTGCACATGCATACAGCAATGCCACAGGGCTGCTGTTGTCTCAGTAATGCTACAGCCACAGCCACAGGGCCGCATCCTGCAAGTGTCATTTACCTTTGCCACAGCTGAACACGCAGGCTGCACGCAGTGCAGTGGCGCACAGCACGCATGCAGCTGCTATAAGAGCAAAGGCAGTAAGTATTACGCAGTACATCTGAGGACGGGGCTGCTGCTGCTGCTGCTTGCAACAGTGCACAACAGCAGTTTACACAGCTGTCAGAACTGCCGAACCCTAGTGTCCAAGTTGGTTGCTGCCACACACAGTCCAGCATTGAGCAGCTGCCGCCCACTCAATGAGCAGCCTCAGAGGGATGACGCATACACAAGCTCACGCTGCAGCTTGTGTTGCTGCATTTTGGGGCTCTAACCGCTCTTGGACTTGGACTTGCTCTTCACCATGGGTGACACTTTCTGCAGAGCGGCAGCAGCAGGCAGATAATACGTTGTGAGTTGACAGTGGGGCTGCACTTGCAGGAAAAAGCCGCCAGCACTTGCAGACCATTTGCTACACCATGAAGCGTGAAGCAGCAATGAGTGCAACTACTGCAGCAGAAGGTTGGGCTGTTCAGCATGCTACTGAGTAACGATATGCTTTCAACAGCATGTGCTCTTGCTTTGCAAAAGACCGCACCAATCCGTGACAAGCACTGTATGTCAGCTGCACACAGAGGTGACCCTTGGTTTGAACCTGTGACTGACAGCCTGAGCTGAGCTGCTAGCAGCTTCCTATATGACCAGTGTATGTCGAAGTGAATGCCAAGTGAAAACACGGATGTGAGCCCTCTACGCCCTCTGTAAGCTGCTGGGCAAGCAGCAGCAGCATAGCAGCAGCAACAGCAGCAGCCACATGCCCTGTGTGTTTCACCTGTGTGGAGCCTGTGCCGTCCAGCTTGTACTGCCAGGTGTACAGCAGGTTGTTGGTGGACCAGCCGTAGTCGATGTCGATGGTGCCTGCGGGCTGCATCAGCTTGCGGCCGCTCTTGGACTTGGACTTGCCCTTCACCATGGGGGACACTTTCTGCAAGCATGCAGCAGAACAGGCACGGCAGGACAGATTTGAGTACCCTGGACATATGGTTTTGGGTGTGCTGTTGCCAACACCAGCTAGCTGGGCAACTGTCTGCCATTGACAAGCTATATCAAGGCCTGGTATAAAGAGTTTCGAAGTATATGCAGGTCACACAAGCACAATGCAACATACTGCGCTATAGGCCTGGTGCCGTCAGCCGCAGAGGCACTGCTGGCATTAACAGTACCCAGCCAGCAACCCAGTTGCATGCAACACCTATGTATGGAACAGCAGCAGTGTTTGTGCGTGTTTTGATCAGCTGTTCTTGCAATGTGTTTTGGGGAGGGCGAGGAATGTGGTTGGGTACTCCCATCCGTGGTCTGAACCTGCAGCTTTGGTTGTGAGCAGCGCGCATGGTGCGGTCGGCTGCGTGCAGGGTTCAACACTATCCCTGTTTGGCTGGTGGCAACAATCATGGGTGCATGATCTACTGCTAACAGTCAGCAGCAGAAGAAAACATGCACGTAGCAGTAAACCCCTGTGGTAAAAGACAGCCCTTCCCAGTTCTTTCAAGCTGAGGAAGACAAGCTCCTGCAAGTATTCCCCGTGCACCACTACACAACATTCAGGGCGCTGAAAACGTCGCGCGTGATTGAATTTGTGCGTACGCTAGCGTCATTTCAACACACACAATGTACTTTTCACTGTCCTCTGCATCAGCCTGGAAGCCAATGCACTGTGCCAGCTGCCCCTGTCAACAAGCACCATGCCTTTGTGCTGCACATCTGTCGGCAAGCAGCAGCATCAACAGTGAACGCGCCGCACCTGTGTGGAGCCTGTGCCGTCCAGCTTGTACTGCCAGGTGTACAGCAGGTTGTTGGTGGACCAGCCGTAGTCGATGTCGATGGTGCCCGCGGGCTGCATCAGCTTGCGGCCGCTCTTGGACTTGCCCTTCACCATGGGGCTGATCTTACGGGTTACACCATCCTTGGTGATGACTGTCTGGGAGGACCACAGCACGTTGTTTGTGCTGAAGGCGTAGTTGGCGTCGATGTTGCCGAAGGCTGTTGCGGATGCCTGCTGCAGCTTGCGGGCGCCCTTGGAGAACAGACCCCTGCACAGAGCAGCAGCAGCAGCAGCAGCAGCAGCGTTGGTGGCAAGTGGCATGAAGACCATGCGTGTTCCTGTTCTGTTTGAAGCTTGCATGGTGGAAATTAGCCATTCACATCGTGGAAGTTTAGTAGGACAGAGCGCTGATCAGGCAGTAGGATCGCAGCACAACGTGGTGTCACCCGGTTCTGCCGAGTGTCACCCGTGCGTTGACTGGATCGAGCTGAATTTCAGCGAACTCTGGAACACACCGACGTCACCAGCATACAATCTACTGATACAAATTTTACGCAAGCTACACAGGCTTCTGTTTCCTGGCACGTGTGCTACTGGCCCGTCAAAGCAGTGTAACTCGACCACCGCTGCCGGGTGACTCTTTCTGTTATCCATCGCAAAATGAAGAACAAAATTACTGCTTTATTCCTCATGGTCCGCGCTGAACGCTGCTTACCTGATCGGGTTGGATGCGTCTGCAGACAGCAGCACGCTGACCAGCAGCACAGCTGCGAGGATGAACTTGGACATCAGTGTCCGTGTCTGCGTTGAGCAAAGCAGTCGTGAGATGGTGTAGTGGCCGTGCTGCTGCTGATCAGCCAGTAGTGTTGTACCAGGCACCACAACATGTTGACGACATTCTGCACATGACGGCTGCGCTGCGCACGAAAACAGCTAATGAACCATCGAAAGACATCTTTCTACGAGGCTGATGCTAGGATACGTTGAATGCGTCGTGAGGGGTTCTCTCTACGCACCTGGGGGGTGGACCACGTACTACAGCTGCGTGGAGTGATCAAGAGCTATTTAACTGTGTGCAGCTGCACTAAGCACCAGGATAGCTTGAACGTACGCAGCGCGGCGTCTATATGCTGCCACATGCTACTGTGTTAGGAGAAGGAAAATACCACAGAACCAACAGCATGTAGCACGGCAGGAACACAGGCCCTTCGGACAGCCGCAAAGTAATACAAACGCTGCCATAAAACTCTTTGAGTCAAGCGTGGGGCGGTCCGCAGCGCCTGTGCAGCACTGTCGTTGGAAGGTTCCTGCCCCAGCGTCAAGCGCTTGTAGGGAGCGAATCTTCTGGGCTTGGCTTTTCATTAAATAATGAGTTCCGGTTTCATCGATGTAACTGTGGCACTTCAGGGCTGGAGATGCTACGGCAGTCCGGGCCTGATGGTCAGGCTAGCGGAGGCTGTAGGTTGAAACACTTGGCTTCGTGCATATCTCGAGCAGCAGCAGGTACTGGAAGCTTTGATAACACTAATCTCGAGATAAAGGCTGCAAGCGAACCGTGCGAGAGGTTGGCATGGCTATACACTGTCAGCTGCTGCTGCTACTGCTCCATTGTGCCGCACTGCGGCAGTGGCTGATTGCTTGACGGCAGCGGCGTGGAGGTGCGCCTTGCAGGACAGCTCATACCGAGAAGTGCAAGGCAGCACAGGTTACGGTACTGACCTCGATCAAACGTGATTAAGCTGACAGTCTTGGACCTTGACTCTGCTACAGCACTGCTGAGCACTGCTGTGCATCAGCTGTACGGATTGAAAGTTTCAAGCTTTCCCTTTCAAGCTTTGAGGCTGGATGGCATCTGCCAAGCTGTCACAAAAGTGCTCTGCAAAAGCCAATCAGGTCGTGTTATCCTGCAGCCGAGGTTTCAGAAGCAGGCGCTTTCCAGTATGAGTGCAGCAACCGCATCATTCCAGGGCGCTGTATGGCCTGAAAACTGCTCATCAGCGGGCTGCTGCTGGCCAAGCCACTGAACAGCTGCAGCTGCAGTTCAAGCATGAGGCCTGCTGAGCAGTACATAGAGCTGCAAGCAACACTATCTGCAACAGCACAATGCAGCATGTTGCGTAGTTGCACTGCAAGAACACCTGTCACAGGGAGGTGCTCGTCGGGGGCGATGTACCCTTGGGGGCAGCTGCACACACGGCCATCTGCAAAGCCTCCATGTAGCAACGGCGTGATGCCGGTACAGCAATACAGCTGTACAATGCTGCACAGCATGCACAAGTGACTGCACGGTACGACTACGCAGCATATGCAATCACACTGCATGTGCAACTAGACTGCATGTTCAACTGTACTGCAAACCATGCATGGTATGCAGGCTGAGCTGCTGATGCGGTGGCTGACCAACTTGGGTCCTTGCTGTAGAGTTGAGTTCAAAGCCATCAAAGAACCATATATGTGCATTGGTCATCAATGTATCAAGCATTCATAATGCTGCTGCTGCTACAGCCTGAGCAGTAGCTCCCATTGCTGTTACAGCCCGGGTCAACCGACACCAATCTGATGTAAGGACTGTGCTGCTTGCCAGCGCAGCAGTGAACAACCCTGTGCATGCGCTGCCAGCTGGCGGCCAGTGTCAGCATGCCAATCAATTGTGCAATCTACACTGTAGACTGAGTCAGCC
This sequence comes from Tetradesmus obliquus, assembly GCA_030272155.1. NCBI lineage: Eukaryota > Viridiplantae > Chlorophyta > Chlorophyceae > Sphaeropleales > Scenedesmaceae > Tetradesmus > Tetradesmus obliquus. Next base: position 4,026,598 of record CP126196.1, on the reverse strand, counting down.
AGCAAGCACCCATCACTGCCAATAAGACCGCTCCAGCATGCGCCAGCAGACAGAGCGTATGCTGAGGCTGGCCACCAAGTAGATTGCCACATGTGCCAACATGTTGCAACCGCGTCTTGCCAGAGACATCTAATACTAGCGCCCAGGCGTCACAGCCATTTGTTGCTTTGAACAATATGCAAGAGAAAAGTAAGAGAGGGCATGATGGGGCCAGCCGCCACCCACAAACTATAATACATCACAATCACTGCGCTGCTGCTGCTGCTGCTGCTGCTGCTGCTGCTGCTGCTCTTGGTGTCACTGTCGCAATGCCGCTGTACTGCCACAGTGCCGCCAGCGCAGCGCTTGTAGGGGCATATGCTGACGCGCCAAGAACAGCAAAGTTACTGCCTGCTGCCGGCCCCTCCCCTAATCCTGCTGGTAAAGCCACTGTCACTGCGACGCTGTTGTGGCAGTCATGGTGAAGTTCCTATTGGCGCTTGCAGTTGCGCGAGTAGCACCACAGCCGTCACTGCTGCCGCTGCTCTTGGTGTGACCTTCACCGTATCATTGTGAATATCACAATTCAACATAGCGCTTGTACTTGCAGGACGGACCAGCCAGCGCACGCATGCCAGCGCCATCACAGTTGCGTATGCTGCTGCTGAAGTGCTGATTCGTAAGCTGTGGTGGCCGCCGCACTGCAGTCCAGCCCATCAGGTGTTGTTGCGCGCATAAGCCAGCGCCAGTACCAGCAACACGGCTACAGCTGCCGCGTTTGCACCAGCACGACATTGGCGTCAACTGCTCAGCGCTTGTAGTTGCACACCTAGCCCAGCACCAGTGCCGCAACCGCTGCTGGTACTGCTGCTGTTGCACCTGTCATACACTTGACTAGATCTGCGCCAACGCCCTGTCCCGCTCAGCGCTTGTAGTTGCGTGCGTAGGCAGGCCCAGCCATGCCAAAAAGGACAATGCTGGAACCGCTGCTGGCACTGCTGCTGTTGCACTTGTCACACACTTGAGGAGAAGTGCGCCATTGTGCTGCAGCTCAGCGCTTGTAATTGCGTGCGTAGGCCAGGGCCAGCCATGTCAGGAAGGACCAGCCAAAGAAGAAGCCCACCACAATTGCCAGGTGCATCCAAGCATCGCCAGCAGCATAGCCAAAGTAGGACAGCACATTCATGCTGCCCAGGCGGGACTGCTTGTGGCCCTCGTACTGGTTGATCATGAGGGCACCCCAGCTGTAGTGCACCACGTTGGCTTTTACTGCCCAGGACCTGCGATTGCAACAGCAAGAGACAGCGGCAGCAGCAGATTGAAAAGACAACAAGTGTGAGACCTGTGTGCGGGCATCCAGATGTGCAGCTGCAAGTAACTCCTTGTTGGCCCTCATAACCCAGGACCTGTTCAATTGATTTGGCAGCAAGTGGCAGCAGCAGCAAGGCTGTCAGAGGCACTGCTTGTGGCCTTCGTACTGGTTAATTATGAGGGCACTCACCAGTACACCGGCATGACTGCCACGCGGATCATGAAGCCGCAGCACACCAGGCTCACGATGAGCACGAATGACAGCAGCGGCATCGCCACCATCAGCCCGGGGCTGATGCTCGCAAGGAAGTACGCCAGAGCTGCAGCAGCAGCAGCAGCAGCAGCAGTTATGAAAGCGGCAGCAGCAGCAGCAGCAGCAGCAGCAGCAGCAGCAGCAGCAGTGCTGAAGGCAGCCATGGCAGCACCATGTCACCAATTGGGCAGGCCCGTTTCAGGAGCTGGCACAAGCAGGCATGATGCGACCAGTGCCGAAGCAGCTGATGGCAGATGACTTCAGTGGCAGGCAGATGACACCAACCTATCTGAATTTGATACCTGCATCTGTAATCAAACCAGCCAGAACAGCAGGTTGCTGCCCTATGCACTAGCATGCAAAAGGTGTCATGACAATCCAAAAACAACACTACTCAAGATTCCAGCACGTCATGTTACAGTGTAACGCACCTGTGCCGTTTGCGAGTGTGGCGTACTGCATCAGCCACAACAGCAGGTAGCTGCCCTAGCGGCTGCCCTATGCACTAGCATGCAATTGTGTGTCCAAGGCACTGCACAAGCTTTGGGCACATTCGACGCACCTGTGCCGTTTGCGAGTGTGGCGTACTGCACCAGCCAGAACAGCAGGTAGCTCCCCTGCAGCATTGTCGGTCTTGTGCAGAGTCATGCACCCACACATCACCCAAGACAGCAAGCCCTTCGCACCATTTTTCAATGAAAGGGCACTTCCAGACACATGTTTGCGCTTCACCATTTGCCAGCATAGCGTACCGCACCAGCACAGTGAAAAACACGTTGCAGGTGACACGTTCAACACATCCCGCACATCTGACACACCTGTGCCGTTTGCGAGTGTGGCATACTGCACCAACCAAAACAGCAGGTAGCTCCCCTGCAGCTTGCACGCGAAGAACACCGCTGCTGTCGTGCCTGCCGTCACTGGCGCCATCATCAGCAGCTCATCTAACAGCTTGAATAACAGGTATGTAACAGGCCGGTACAGGCCGTCGTTGCGCTCCCGGATATACAGTGCTCGCTCCATGCCAATGCTTGGCAGGTACATCATGGCTGCGCAGATTGGGGCCAGCACCGTCAGGAACAGCAGGCTGGAGAGCACGGGGATGTTGAGCGTGCTGAAATCTGTGCCCTGCACGGCAGAAAATCGGACAACAACATGGTTTAGGGTTGAGGGTTCTGGTTTAAAAAGTGCTGTTTTGGTGTGTCCGTGCCGATGCTTGGCAGGTACATCATGGCTGCACAATTGGGGGCCAGCACCATCAGGAACAGCAGGCTGGACAGCACCGGGATGTTGAGCGTGCTGAAGTCTGTGCCCTGCACGGCAGGAAAACAGATAACATCACCACAGCCTAAAACAGCAGCCTCTGCAGCACACTGCCAAAGATCACCCTATTCTGCACAGTGTGAACCTGGTGCCTTTCAGGCATGCAACCCACCCTGCCCCAACAGGGCGACAGCAGCACCGCAGCAAACAGCAGCTTTTCAAGCAGCCACGGCAGCACACGCAAGCCTCTCGATTCACGGTAGTCCTGTTATGCACAGTGTCAACTTACAGCTTGTTTGATATGCAACCTATCTTGCCCCAGTAGAGTGACAGCAGCACCGCCGCAAACAGCAGCTGTGTCAGCAACATGTACCACAGCTTCAGGGTCAACACCCTGCTATGATAGCTGTAACACCATAGCTCACTTTGCCCCAGTACAGCGGCGGCGGCACTGCCGCAAACAGCAGCATCTCCAGCAGCAGCGGTACCACACCATGCAGATCATCCTGTCATAGTGTGAACCTACTTCATGTATATAACGCACCTTGCCCCAGTACAGCGACAGCAGCACCGCAGCAAACAGCAGCTTCTCCAGCAGCCGCGGCAGCACATACATCGGCGTGCGGTAGTTGCGCAGCGTGCGATACTGCAGCAGCACCTGCATACAGCAGCAGCAGCAGCAGCAGCGTAGTTTCTGTAGGCGCTTTAAATGACAATTCAAGCTACAGTTTAGACGCCAGCTGCAGCTGTTGCTGCCGTCAGCAGCCATTGCTCTGGGACACACCCACCTTGAGGCTCCACCAGGCTGGTGTGTCCCAGCTGCCTACCTGCAACACACACTGTGAAACCCCGACACACATCACGCACTGCTGTGGGACACACCCACCTTGAGGCTCCACCAGGCTGGTGTGTCCCAGCTTCCTCCTAGCAACACACACTGTGACACGCTGGGATACAACACACACTGCTCTGGGACACACCCACCTTGAGGCTCTACCAGGCTGGTGTGTCCCAGCTTCCTCCTAGCAACACCCACTGTGACACGCTGGGACACAACACACACTGCTCTGGGACACACCCACCTTGAGGCTCCACCAGGCTGGTGTGACATACGTGTTGCAGTCCAAGCAGCTGCTGCTGCTGCCCAGCCTCCCGTCATCATCATCATCACAGCCACACTCTCGGTAGCCGTTGCTGCCGCTGCCACTGCCGCTGCTGCTGCTGCTGATTGTCTGCAGCGCTGCTGCTGCATCTGCTTCTGCTGTTGTGAGTGCTGACAGCTCCTGCAAGGTGGCGCTGCGGGCCCGCCGCTGTAGCTGCTCCTCACACAATGCTACCATTTGGTCCAGGTTGGCCTGCAGGCAGCACAGGAAAAGGAGACACATGGTGCAGACGAGACAGCACTGCTTGCATTGCTTGTGCATCAGCCGCTGAAACTGCCTCTTGCACAGCACCACCATCAGGTCCAGGTTGGCCTGTGGCAGCAGGTGCAGAAAGTAGAGATAAAATACTGCCGAGAAGAGGAAGCATTGCTTGTACAGCAGCAGCAGCAGCAGCAGCAGCAGCAGCAGTTGCAGCTGCATTGCTTGTTCATCAGCAGTCGCAGTTTCTTTCTTCTTGCTGAATGCACAGCCATCCACCCGGCTCTGCGTGTTGTTGTTGCACCAGCTTCTGGTGTTGCTTGCAGCTCTGCTTGCTACCACCAGGCTGGCACCATTGCCATCTGCCCAAATCCTGCAGAGTTCGCATGTCACTCACCGTGCACTGCTCCTTGTGGGTACCCAAGTGCCAAGCTGCCGCTGCAATTGCCGCTACACCTAGTCCTGACTGCCATTTGTTTGGCGCAGTCAACATAGTATTAATACCAGCCACAGCCGCTCACCCGGTACTGCTGGCTCTTGTGGTAGGCCTGCGCCAAGCTGCCATCGCTGCCGTCCCTGCCAGCCTGCGTGACTGCCTCCAGCATCCACTCTGCCAAGTTATCTCCGACCTGCGGCTGCCTTGCACTGCACGTCGCTGTGAAGTATGCAATCGCATCCTCTCCAGCTCCTCCGAGGTACACTAGCTTGCCTCCCAGCAGCAGCAGCAGCCTGTCAAAAAGGCCATAGCAGTAGCTGCTCGGGCTGTGGATGGTTGTAGCAATAGTGGTGCCGTCTGCTGCAAGCCCTGCCACCACGCGCATGACCTCGTTTGCTGTGAAGCTGTCCAATCCCGAGGTTGGCTCGTCCAGGAACAGCACGCGCGGATCTGTGATCAGTGCGATTCCAATGTTTAGCCGCTTGGCCTGGCCGCCGCTGATCCCGCGCTTTAAGGTATTGCCGATCAGGCTGCTAGCACACCCAGCAAGGCCAAGCTTGCCCAGCAGCTGTGAAACTGCCGCTTGCTTCGCTGCAATGCTCTCGCTGCGCGGGCGCTTGAGCTGTGCTGTGTACAGCAGCATCTCATGGCAGCTGAGGCAGTCGACCAGCGTGTCAAACTGCTCAACATAGCCTGTGGCTCTGCGCAGCAGGCTGCGCGAGGGTGGCAGCCCGCCATAGCGGATGGTGCCGGAGAGGCTGCCGCTGTTCTTGCGGCCTGCTAACACATCCAGGAAGGTGGTTTTGCCGCTGCCGCTGGGCCCCATCTGCGCAGCAGAAGGTGACAACAGCCAGATAGCAGCCGGAAAAAAACAGTGAAACTTTGCAGGATGCTTGCAGGAACAGCACTGAGGTGTGGGACACAAGCCCCGGGGGGCACAGACGGCAGTCCTGTTTACTGTCAGCTGCTAGCCTGGACCCTGTTGCCACTGCGCAAGCACCCACACTGCAGCCTGACAAATGCTTTAGATGAAACCTGTACGTAGGCCGCACCACTGCTGTCATCTTGCCGGCCTCGAAGTAGCCAGTGATGCCTGTGATGATGGTGTGCTTTGCACCAGCCTTGGCTGGTATGCTGTACGCGACATCCTGCAAGAAGTGCAAGCAAGTTTTTAGATACAAGCAGGTGCGTGGAAGATGACAGCGCAACATCATCGCGCTGAAATGGCGAGATGGCTGAACGCGGACTCCAGCACTGGCGGGGCAGCAAGCACGTGGCACGCCAACTGCGCAGTGCGTGCACCAAGCCAGACTTACGCTGCTGCTCAATCACATCAGCAGTCACGTACTTGGAAGCAGACCAGCAGTCCTCGGTTGCGCTTGGATCCCGCAGGGCTGTCGAAAGTCGAGCTGCTAGATGTGCTGCAGGACAGCCCGTTTGCATCTATGTGCACAACCAGCTGTGTTTCCGTCATATTGACGTTGTCAAGCGCCTGTTGAGAGCCCTTCACTCGGCTGGGGCACCATGCGTACTGTCATCACCGCAAGCCATTTGTGGCGGTGCCTGCCTTAGATAGGGCGTTCAGCCCGTCTTCAAAGCACGCGATGACCAAAACTGTGTATTTGTAGGGTCTTTGAAGCGCACGCAGTTCAAATGCGTCGAGTAGGAGAGTAGAACAAGAGTGTGGAAGATGGAGGATGAAGTAGGGTGAGTGAGTGGAGCGCAAAGTAGCTGGCAAGGCGAAGATGTGCATTCCTGAACTGCTCGAAGCGTGCCTGTGGTCGTTCTCTTTCGGATGGGCGCTGTTCTTTGTCCAGTGACAGTGTGAGTGTTATTGCTTGATGCCTGCGGTTTGATCGAAACGATTTTACCAAAGCTAAGTACTTGAAAGAAAACTTTGGCTGAAGCAAAAATTTTCATGGTCGCGTTAGAGCTTGCTGGATGACTAAACGAATCTTTCTGTGCTACTGACAGCAGCAAGCCTCAGCTGCTTACCTCACAGGCAAAACCGTCACTGTGGGACGGTCGATCTCGGCTATATGCATGGTTTAGAGTCCAGCAATTTAAACTGCCTGGACACCGTGGCACTGTTCGAATCCACAGTTCCACACCTAGTGCCGCTAGTGCTTCGCCACATTTGTATACCATTAAAAACAATGTTCTGAGGGCATTTCAAGTTCGTCTATAGTCAGGTTGTCTTGCACTTGTTTTCTAGTGAAGTGCTTCTGCTGCAGGAGTTGCAGGTGTGCTACTGCCTGCGGTCCAGTTGAGCAGCACGAGGGCCTCTTTCCCCTCTTCTGTGAACGACATTCGATGTCGTCGTTGACGGGCTCTGCGGGCTGTTGTACCTGCAGCTGCCGTGCTAGCTCACAGTCAAGCAGCTGCCACACCCCGCAGCCTGACAGCATCTCATGCCGGCAGTAACAAGAGCCTGCAGCACATGCAACCCATGCAATGGGTCAAACAGAGCCTTACTGTCTTCACCTGCCATATCACATCCATGGAACTGGTTCAACTGCTGCAGATGTCGCCCCTCATGGATCAGCAACGGGCCAAAGGCTTGCAGGAACATGCATCTGCAGCTTGTGCCCACAGCAGCACCCCCTGCACAGCAAAACCTGCCGAACCTTGAAGCAGCAGCAGAAGCAACCAGTCACTGTTACTGCCCTCTTTCTTTCAGCAAGCAGAACTCCAGCCAACAGCAGCAGCAGCAGCAGCAGCAACCAGTCACTGTTACTGCCCTCTTTCCTTCAGCAACCAGCAGCCACTCACCTGATCAAATCCAGGCCATACTTTCTCCTGCCAGTCGTGCACTCCTGCCAGTTGTGCACACCCAATAAGCACAATAACATGCAGCGGCACATTGTCACAGGGACATTGGTATAGATACGAGCAGCAGCAGCAGCAGCAGCAGCAGCAGCAGCAGCAGCAGCCGCAGCAGCGGCGGCGGCACCATGAAGTTCTCCAACCAGCTGGAGGCAGCCATGGCCCCGCAGTGGCGGCAGCACTATCTAGACTACAAGGCGCTGAAAAAGAAGCTCAAGCAGGTATGGCTTTGGCAGCTGGGCTGTGGCAGCACCGCCTATGTTTGAACAACAGTATGCATCTGCATGCTTGTGGCAGCTGCGGCAGCACTACCTGGACTACAAGGCGCTGAAAATGAAGCTCAAGCAGGTGCGGCTGGGGCGGCGAACTTTGCTTTTAAGATCACACTTGATCACACTTCAAGGCGCCCGTGACATTGAAATTAGAAAGTTGAACTGGACAAGATTTTGTTAGACCTGCACTTCCAGGCAAGAAGCTCAAGAGGTGCGGCAGGGGCAGCTTGGCTGTGGCAACACCTGCTTCTTGTGGATGCTGTTGCATGTTACAAGGCTGAAAAAGCAGCTCAAGCAGTTGCGCATGAGTGGAGATGCAAGAATGTAAGCGTATGCCAGCTCAAATATCAAAGTTGAAGTTGAAGACGAAGACGAGTTGATCACATTGCAAGGCGCTCCGGAGGAAACAGCTCAAGCAGGTGTGCCCAGCGTGAGGCGCAGCAACGCCTCCTTAGCAGCTTTGATTTGTGTCGTTTGCTGCACAGGAAGGATGCTGCACTTCTCAGACTTGCTGAAGCATGCATCTGATATCAACATCTTCCCTGCTACTGCTTTGTGTTCAGGCGCAAGCTGCTGGCGAAGATGAAATGGACTTCCTTGCAGCCACCCCTCAGACCACCAGCCTGTCTATTGCCCGGGCACTAGCCACAGGCTCGCCCAGACACCCAGGACAACTGGGCAGCAGCACCACTATGCAGCAGCAGCAGCAGCAGCAGGATCAGGAGCTTGATGAAGTCCAGCAGCAGCAACAAAGCAGCAGTGTCCAGCAGCACGATAGCAGCAGTGTTCCGCAGCAGCAGCAGCGGCAGCAGCAGCAGCAGCAGCAGCCACAGTTTTTCTCTGCGTACGGGCTGGCCCCCTTTGGCACTGCTCAGGAGCAGTTCCTGCAGATGCTGCAGCAGGACCTGGCCAAGGTGGGAGGCTGGCTGCTTTACATGTCATGTTTGTTATATTGTATGTTAAAGATGAGTGCTACAGCAATTCTTTGTAAGAGAATATTTATAATTCAGTCAGCAGGACCTGGCCAAGGTGGGCGGCTGGCTGCTTTAGATGTCATGTTTGTTATATTGTATGTTATAAATGATGGCTACAGCAATTCATTGTAAGAGAATATTTCAGTCAGCAGGACCTGGCCAAGGTGGGCGGCTGGCTGCTTTACATGTCATGATTGTTATATATGACGGCTACAGCAATCAAATGTAAACGAATTGTTCAAGGGTGTGCATTGTGTTTTACGTTGCTCACTCTCCGTTTCTGGTCTCAGACCTCGTGTTCAACCTGTTGTGGCTCATACCATCCAAGATGGTGCCAGGACTTATGTAAATCTCAGTCAGCAGGACCTGGCCAAGGTGGGCGGCTGAATGGCTGCTCATCAAGTTGCGCCTTTGGTGGTGTGAATGACGGCTACATCTGGCACAGAATGTGTGGTTTTCTCAGCATCACTTCATTCAACTGTGGATCACTTCATTACGTTCAATGCGCTGCATACAACAACATCAACAGCATTGTCTTCGTCTGCTGCTGTTGCCGCTGTTGCAGGTGCGCGACTTCATTCACGCACATGCAGCTGTGCTGTCGGCATCGCTTGAGGCGCTGGCAGCAGCAGCGCCGCAGCTAGCGCAACAGGATTGGCGGCAGCTTGAGGCACAGGCGCAGCAGCTGGGGCAGCAGCTGCTGGCGTTGGAGCAGTTCATTCACCTCAACCAGACCGGGTTTGTAAAGATCGTCAAGAAGCACGACAAGGTGGGTGGTTTGTGTTGAGTTTTTGAACCAAAAAAGTAACAGTGTTCTAAAAAGCATGTTGCATCTACTTTTGTTGCGATGGGACGCCACTGCAGGATCCGGCACTCAGCTGCTATTACTCCCGCTTGCATTACACGTACTGCACATATTTGAACAAAACATCCAGTGAGACAGGGTAACAGTGCTCTGAGTTTGTGACTACTGCTGATTCTGACGGTTCGACACTGCTGCTGCTGCTGCTGCTGCTGCTGCTGCTGCTGCTGCAGTGCCTGCCTGACAGCCCCATGTGGCACCTGTACCTGCACCACCTGCAGCGCACACCATGGCTGCAGGAGCAGCAGCGGCAGTACCTGTGGGCGGCACTCAGCAGCTGCTACTACCACCTGCACGCAGGCGTCCTGGCAGGCAGCAGCAGCAGCATCAGCAGCGCTGGCCGCAGCAGTGGTCGAGCTGGCAAGGGGAGCAGCAGTACCCTGCTGCAGCAGCAGCAGGTGTTAGGTGGGCGTGAAGATGTGGCCAGCAGCAGCATCAGCAATTGCAGCAGCAGCAGCAGCAGCAGAGCTGCGCCCAGCAGGCGCGCATCTTTCTCTGCTGCTGCTGCTGCTTTGTTAGATGACGCAGCTAGGCCTTCCAAGGGCTTCCTGCCTGGCTTGGGGTCAGCTGTAGCAGGTGCTGCTAGTGCTGCTACAGCCGCAGTGGCTGGTGCTGCTACAGCTGTAGCAGGCGCAGCAACGGCTGTAGCCGGTGCGGCTACAGCTGTAGCAGGCGCTGCAGCAGCAGCAGCATCTTCTGGCATTGTAGCAGGCACAAGTCAGCAGCAGCAGCAGGGAATTCTTGATCAAGTTCCCACTGTGAGGTTGACCAGGAAGTTCTGGGTGGCACAGGAAGATGTGTCAGCAGTGATGTACCGCATCTTGCAGCACATGCCGCTGCTGCCAAGCACGGCACACAGCGCCAGCAGCAGCAGCAGCAACAGTAGCAGGTCGAAGCAGCAGCAAGCTGGCTTTGGCACTCAATGGCAGCAGCAGCAGCAGCAGCCAGCAGCAGCATCAGCAGCAGCAGTTTACCTAGAGCAGCAGCAGCAGCAGCAGCAGCAGCAGGAGAACAGGCGGCAGCAAAGACTGCAGGAATTTGCAGGGTTTGCCACCACTTTGCACACAGTGTACTTTGACAATAAGGGTTTAGAGCTGTACCACGGGCGGCTATACCTCAGGCCTAACACCCAAACCCTAAAAGCGCGCTGGATCGGGCACAATGACGGCGCCTGGGCGCCTGCTAGGGTTGTTCTGGAACGCAAGATTTACAAGGAGGGATGGAAAGGTGGGCTGTGGTGTCAGCTGAACTGTAATAGGATCAAAAAGCGGTAGCATCATTTATCAGCTATCTGTGTTTTCTATCCAAGCCATGCACTGAGCTGGCATATGCTGACAGTCAACAGGAGAGCAGCAGGCTTGTGCAGCAGGCTTGTGCTTGAGCAGCAGCAGGCAGCAGCAGGCACTAGGCAGCAGCAGCAGGCTTCTGCAGCAGCAATTAGCAGGCAGCAGGCTTGTGCAGCTCCTGCCTGGTGCAGCAGTGCACAGTGCAGAGGTGCACAGCTTGTGTTGACCACTTGCCCTACTCCACCCCCTTCTCTGATCTGATCAGCTTTACCCTCACTCAACACTCACACTGCACCCATTGCCACTGTCAAAATGCTGCCGCACATCCCCTGCTGCCCTCAGGCGAGCGCAATGCAAAAGACTCGCTGCTCATCGCTGGCGATGTGCTGCCATCATACCTAGTGGGCACCTACTGCCTCGGAGATGCGCTGTCTCAGCTGTATGAGCTGCCAGCTCTGCAGCAGACGCTGCAGCAAACCTTGGGCCACCTGCAGCAGCGGCGGCAGCAGCGGCAGGCAGCACAGCAGCGGCAGCAGCAGCTGATGCAGCTGTCGCCCTTTGCAGCTGCAGCTGCTGCAGACACAGCTCCCAGTCAATCTGACACACCAGCCCCTGCAGCAGCAGCAGCTGCTGCTGCTGCTGCGGCTGATGCAGAGGTAGCTGGGGTTGTTGCTGCTGCTGGCATTCGTGTTCCACAAGGGGTGGTGCTGGGATCTAGCTTCAGCTACAGCCATGGCAGCAGCATCCTCGGCAGCAGCAGCAACAACCAGCAGGAATACGGCTGCTTGTTACAGCAGCAGCAGCAGCAGCAGCAGCAGCAGCAGTTGCAACAGCAAGGCAATGCACCAAGCTTCAGCTACAGCCATGGCAGCAGCATCCTCGGCAGCAGTAGCCAACAGGAGGGCGAATACATTTCACAGCAGCAGCAGCAACAGCAGCAGCAGCAGCAGCAGCAGCAGCAAAGTAACACCACAGGCAACCATGTGCATTGGTCACCTGATGTGGCGCAGCAGCAGGTGCAACAGCAGCAGCAGCGTAGCTCAGGGCTAGGGCCGTCTCAGCTGAGTGCGCAGCTGCAGCGCCCTCAGCAGCAGCAGCAGCAGCAGCAGCAGCAGCAGCAGCAGCAGCGCACTGCTGGTTTTGCTGATGATTCATCTGGCAGCGAAGATGACGATTCAGAGGACGAAGATGTGCAGTTCGGCGGCAGCAGCAGCAGCACAATCCCCTACACCACCAATCAGCTGCAGCAGCAGCAGCAGCAGCAGCGACAGACGGGCGTATCTGACAGCGATTTGTCAGCTTCAAGTCTCGGTCCAGCAACAGCAGCAGCAGCAGCAGCAGCAGCAGGGTACGAAGATGCGTACTTGGACCCTCCTATGCCCAGCAGTGACCAGCTGTCCCTGTTCAGTGAGGTGCAGCGGCTCACTGGGCGCAAGCGGCTGCAGCCGGTGCTGCACTGCGTGCTGCAGCGCATGCTGTTTGCGATGCCGTTTGACGAGCGGGTGAAGATAACACTGGACACGGATGTAGCGATCTCTGCAGTGGTGAGTGCTCTGTTCGAGAAGAAGTACAAGTGCTTGGTTGCTTGTAGCAGGCACTCTAATGTGTCTTTACAACACTCCAGCAGCATTGTCTTTCAAGACGGCCACTGTGCTGTACCGGAACGCTGTGGCGGTATCATTGCTGTTGCATCGTGTTCAAGTCGATGCTAGCACGCATGCTGCACTGCGTGCTGCAGCGCATGCTGTTTGTGATGCCGTTTGACGAGCGCGTGAAGATAGCACTGGGCAGTGATGTAGCGATCTCTGCCGTGGTGAGTGCGCAGTGTGGGATTTGGTTGGTTGCAGCCACCAGTGAAGTATGTGTCTATAACTCCAGCAGCATTGACCAATGGCTGCCAAGTCTGTTGCGCTGCACTGTGCTACTATTGCACCTTGGCTTTGCTGATGCTGTTGCGGTTGTGCTGCACATGGTGCGGGGACCTATCTTTGTTAACCTATTTTGAAAATAGCATGCTGATCATGCACGGCGAGTGCTTCCTTGTTTGCAAGATTGCACGCTAGTGTTTATATGTTTGCACGCCGAGTGTTTGCATGTGTAGATGTATCGTCATGCACGCCGACGGTGCTTGTCGCTTATCAGAGTTCTGCTCTGTTTTTTTGGTGTTGCAGGCTCACTATCAGTTGCTGCAGGAGCCCATGCTGTCAGACCCTGAACCAGCAGCAGCAGCAGCAGCAGGATCCAGGCACAGCAGCTCAGCTGCATTGTATGACTTACAGCAGCAGCAGCAGCAGCAGCAGGGCAGTGCGTCACAGGGAGCAGCAGCAGCAGCAGTGCCTGCAGCGCAGGATAGCAGTAGCTTGTACCACTACAACAGCGCGGCAACAGCAAATGACCAAACAGCAGCAGCAGCAGCAGCAGCAGCAGCAGCAGCAGCAGCAGCAGCAGACACAAGCAGCAGTGGCATATTCCCTGCACCTCCACAGTTTGATGCCGCAACTCTGGCAGCAGAAGACAGGTCCTATGACACATGGGAAGCCATATTCTCTGCTGGCAGCAGCAGCAGCAGCAGGCAGCTGACGTACCACATGCCATATGCACTGCTGAAAGTTTCACTGTCGCTTCCAGCTGGGCAGAGCACCCCCGGTTGGCTGCAGCAGCTGATGGATAGTGAGATGCTACAGCCTGTGGAGGACTGGAGTAAGTTCGTACACGGCTGTGCTGTACTGCTGCCAGAGGCGGTACGGGCGGTACCGTACTGGATCGACGATCCAATGGTAGATCTTTCAGTACAGGCAATACAATCAGAAGTAGAGGCAGCGGTGACCATGAGGGAAGAAGTGCTGCGGCGAGCTGCGATTGCGGCGGCTGCACAAGCACGGGCAGCAGCAGCAGCCAGCAAACCGCAGCAGCAGCAGCAGGGTAGCAAGAGTCCCCTCTCTAGGCAGCTATCAGCAGGGTCGGCAGCAGGTGCAGCAGGGAGCATCAGAGAGGGCAGCAGCAGTGGTGGCGGCACTGGACCTACGCTGCTTGCTAGGCTCGCAAGCGGTGTGAATTCACTGATTCCTGGTGGGCCGCCCGCAGCTCCCGCTGCGAACTTCACAGTGCAGCAGCAACACAGTACTGTGAACTTCAGCGAGAGGTTTGCCAGAACTTCCTCCACTGGTGTGAGCAGCAGTGACGGCGGCCTCGCTGGCAGCAGCAGCCAGGGTGCCGGGGCAGCATCATTGCTGCTGCCACCTTCAATGCACCACCACCAGCAGCAGCAGCAGCAGCAGCCAGGGTCGCCAACCCGGCAGCTGCTGCATTCTGTGTCGTCCTGTGGTAGCGGCATCCACTCACAGCAGCTGTTCCGGCAGCGCAGCCTAGGCAGTAGGCTGCGGCACAGCAGCAGCAGTGGAGGTGTAGCACAGCTGACTGCCCTTGATGCAGCAGCAGCAACAGCAGGGGGGCCTCCGGTGCCGCAGTTGCGGAGTGTGCGCTTCTCAAATGCAAGTGTCTTCTCTGACCAGAGTGATGCAGCATCTACGCAGCACCTGCTGACACCGCACCAGCAGCAGCAGCAGCAGCAGCTCAATGGCAGTAGCTTCTCTGCTGCATCCACCCCCAGAAGCAGCACAGCTGGAGCCAGCAGCAGTGCTGCTGTTGAGAGTGCAGGTGCAGCTGGGGTTGCTGTAGCTGCAGGGCAGCAGCTGCTGCGCAGCATCAGCAGCCTTGTGCGGCGGCGCAAGAAGCATCCTCCGCTGTTCAGGCCAGAAGGCAGGAGGTGAGCTTGCTGTTTCTGTTACTAGATTATGACTTTCAGCACAGTCTGTGGTGCACACATGTAGCATGCTGAGCGGCTTGGAAGACGCCAGAGGATGCTGCTCGACAGCTCATGTGCACCGCAAGTATGGCAAACATGCACACTTGCTCATGAATCCCACACTCCTGCACCTTCCACTACCCCTCAGCTTCACTTCTCCTCTGCTCCCTGACAGTTCTCAACTGCCCTGCTGCCTCCTCTGCGCTAAACCTGCCATTCCTGTCCAAACCCCGCAGCCCATTGCGCGGCTGGCGTGCCCGCCGCTGGGGTCACCCGGTGCAGCTTTTGGAGTGCCGGGAGTTCTTTTATTCAGAAGCAATCTTCCTGGACTGGCTGCGTGTTGCCATCACCATGGCCAGTGTGGCAGTGCTGCTGCTAGGGTTCAGCGCCATGGCGTATGTAAACCCTCTGAAGCGGCCCGTGCTGCACGTGGCTGAGATGATCAGCCTGCTGCTGCTGCCGGCAAGCTGTGTGGTGGCTGGGTATGCCATCCGCGTGTATGTGTGGCGCAGCAAGCGGCTGCACTCGATGCGCTACAGGTGCGTGTTGCTGCTGCCGCCCATCCAGGTTTTGCTCAGCTGTGTGTTGGCCGCAGCAGCTGCAGCAAATGCTACCTGTGGAAGCTGCAGCGCAAGAGCCATCCAGTTCTATGAGCTGGTTTAATGTATTATGTTTTGTCTTGCACTCATGCTGCGTGGTGGCTGTCTGTGCAATGTGGGTAGGTGTGGCGCAGCAAGCGGCTGCACTCGATGCGCTACAGGTGCGTGATGAAAAAGCGATGTTGCAATGAGTGTCGCCGCGGAGTTGCTGCAGAGTGCTGTTTGTGATGCAGCAGCTGCAACAGCTGACGCGGCATGTGCTGAGCATGCATGTGTAGAGATTTAATGTGCACTTACTTAGCTGCACGTTTGCACGCCAGAGGTGCTGCGGCATGAAGCCGGTTCACGACGTGCCACGCCTGCCGTTTCTGCACTGCAAACTTGCCAACTTCAGAGCTTCGTACCACTGCCCTGCTCATGCTCAGCAAACTGCGTTGCATGGTGTGCTCTGTCTCTGCAAGCCGTCACCCTCAGGTGCGGGCCTCCTATTGATGAGTGCCGTGTTGGTGTTGTGACTGATATTTCCACAATCTGTTACGTGTTCTCGGGCCCTTTTCAACTTTCCCGCAGGCGTGTTGATGACTAGGTGGGCCCCATCCTCATGACCGCCACGTTGGTGGTGTTACTTACATTCTTATTTCTGCTACTTTACTTGTGCCCCTTTTTCAACTGCCTGCAGGCGCGTTGATGACCAGGTGGGCCCCATCCTCGAAACTGCCGTGTTTGTGGCTCCTGTTTCTCATAGTGTGTTGTTTTGTCTTTGCCCTTTATTCAACTGCCTGTAGGCGTTTTGATGACCAGGTGGGCCCCATCCTGATGACGGCCGTGTTGGTGCTGTTACTTACATTTGAAAATTTGTTACTTTGTTTGTGCCTATTTGCAATTCCCTGCAGGCGCGTCGACGACCAGGTGGGCCCCATCCTGATGACTGCCGTGTTTGTGGCAGCCATGACAGCAGCGCTGCTCGTCAACATTGCGGACCTGGTGCTGCTGCTTAAGTGGCAGGCAAAGCACGCTCATGACGACGATGACGATGACGGCGGCGGCACAGAGAATGCGGCAGCAGCAGGCGCAGCAGCTGGCCGCTTTGTCTCGCAGCTGCGGCTGCTGTGAGTGTGTCGACGCATGCCACAGCCACCATGGCTGCCGTGTTTGTGGCAGCGCTGCTGGTCAACATTGCGGACCTGGTGCTGCTGTTCAAGTGGCAGGCGAAGCATGCTCATGATGACGATAACGATGACGGCGGCGGCACAGAGAATGCGGCAGCAGCAGCAGCAGCAGCATCTGGCCGTTTATTTGCGCAGCTGCGGCTGCTCTAAGCATGCTGAGGCGGCGGCACAGACGCAGGAGAGAATGCGCACTGCGCGGCGGCAGCGGCTGTGGCTGGGTGGCTGCGTGCGCAGCTGTGGCTGAGTAAAATCCCTGGAAGCTTCACAATGAAGCCTTTTACTTCACCAATATGCTTGCTTGATGGTGGAGAACTGAAGTGAAAGGGAACGCGACTCAAGCCGAGCTCCGGCTCTTTCCGGCGCTGCTACTGCCGGGCTGCAGCCTACTGGAAGCCCACTCAGCGCAACCTTCTCAAGGCCACCTCCGGCGGAAACAAACCTCGGACACTCTTGGCCTGAGATTACGAACGTTATACGATGAGATAATTAAGTGCGATAATAAATGATACATTTCGGCATATGTACATGAGGTATAGCGCTTAGCGAGCAGCGGCACAGCTGCTCCCTCATTGGCCTCGGTAGGAAATCACGTGTTACGTGTAGTGGTGATTGTGTTTAAAATTTGCTCAAACATGGTTTAACGTGAGGCTTCCTTTGCTCGCTGGTCAGACCATGTTGTTCCGCTGTACATGTACAGCATGTGATGTGAAGTACAGGGACCTGTACATCGCATGCCTCATGTGCATTTCAAACGTAGTACTGCCGCTGCTGCCGCCCTCTGCTGTTGAGCTATGTGTGATGTGCGCTGTTTCTTCAAAGCACGATCAGCTGTTCACTGGCTTCACCATTTTGCACCATCGACTGCGAGTGTGCAAATTTTTGCTGCCAGTTTGCTATGCACCAGCCTGGCGCACCTGGCAGGTGATGGATGCATCAGGCGCTGGCAACAAAGGGCGGCTCCTTGCACCAATCCTTGGCTGTTGTCCAATACATGCGGCAGCTTCCAACACTCATGCGTTGCTTAACACGTTGCCATGCACGGGGTGATGCAACATGCACTGCCCATCAAGTGTGGCTCCTACCACCTCTTCTCGCAGGGCGCCGGAAGCTTCACTAGGTGCTGCACACAACTGGCGGCTGCCTTTGCCACTACCTTCACTGGTGGCCTGCCATACTATGCGCTGCCCACAAAGCGCGCACTTTGCGGGTCGCATGCAACTCCCTCCACCCCTCCTCAAGCCCTGCCAACAGAAGTGCAGCTGCTCCGCCACTCATATGACGCAACAAGCATTGTGCTTCATCAAGTGATACATCACGCGCTGACCACGAAGTGCGGCTCCCTCCATCACTCCTCGCAGGGCGCCGGAAAGGGCCGTTGCTTCACACACAGAATGCTGCAGCAATCAAGTGCCATCAGGCGCTGCCCACAAAGTGCGGCTCCCTCCGCCACTCCTCAGGTGCTGCTCGCAATAGAGCGGTTGCTTTTGCCGCAGAGTAGCACACAAGCCGATTCACGCGCTGCCCACGAAGTGCGGCTCCCTCCACCACTCCTCGCAGGGTGCCGGGAAGGGCTCGTCCTTGGCCAGCACCAGCACCTTGAGCTTGTTGCTGATGTAGCCCTTCACGTACCTGCAGCAGGCACACATGAACAATATCAATATATATTACAACAATACAACAATACAAACATCAACAACAACAGTCTAATCGTTGTCATTTCCCAAAGAATTCATCTTGGTAATTGATTGATCAAAGCTTTGAGCTTGATACTGATGTCGCCCTTCACGTACCTGCGGCAATATGGCGGTTGCAGCAAGCAAGGCAAGCAGGCGTAAAGCAAGATCAATCATGATGCTTGGAGGGTCTGGCCAGCACCAGAGCCTCAAGCACGTGCTGATGTAGCCCTTCAACGATGTACCTGCAAGGTTGGGAGCTTTCGGCTGTTTGCGCTTGGCAGGTGGTTGGCGGATGATTGCCAGTTCATGGGTTAGTGGTTGCGCAATGAGCATGTCATTGGCTCCAAAGCCTTCTTACTTTCTGCTGCTTTATCGGCATCCTTCAGACACATCTACTTCTGACCCAGCAGGGCACAGCGGCACCTGCTACCGTGCACCTCACCTGCGCACGATGCAGTTGCTGAGCATGCATTCCAGCTCATCCATGTCAGTGGGCACGCCCTGCTGCTGCAGCACGCCCAGCACCACCTCCAGGTGCAGGTGGTGCTCCTGCCAGTCGCGCCCCGGGTGCTGCTTGGCAATGCCGACACAGCGCTTGACCAGCCTGCAGCATGCGCGAACACAAGTAAACAGCGCACGTGTTCATTGAGGTGGCTGCAACCAGCACAACCCTGGAGGTCTGTTGCGGGAAATGGCTTTGTTAGCACACATGCATAGGAGTGGACAGTTGTTGCACCACCTCCAGGTGCAGGTGGTGCTCCTGCCAGTCGCGCCCCGGGTGCTGCTTGGCGATGCCCACACAGCGCTTCACAAGCCTGCAAGCAGTGCGACGATGCAAATAACGCATGTATCTTTTGTAGCGGGCGCATACAGCACATGCTAAAAGGGAGGCTGCAGAGAGTGGAACATTTTGTCGAATGACAAATGCATTTTTGTGTAATTGTATGTTACAGCACCTCCAGGTGCAGGTGGTGCTCCTGCCAGTCGCGCCCCGGGTGCTGCTTGGCTACGCCCACGCAGCGCTTCACAATAATTGCATGCAAACATTGCAGGCAAACATTGCAGGCGAACGCCACACAGTGGCCTTTGCGCAATGGTGTGGTTGATTACCCCACGCAGGGAGCAGGAGTGAACTGCAGCTTCCCTAGCACCAGGTAAAGGTAGGTGCAAGCGTCCACCTCACAATTTTGTCCCCTCAAACACCACACCAATGTTTTCACTTCCCCTCACCTCCCTGTACACGCTGAAGCGCAGCTTCTCCAGCAGCACGTAGGTGCCGTTTACAATCAGCCGGTACTGGCTGGCCTGCATGCTGCGCAAACAGGACCACACTCCCCCAAATCGCCTGCCACCATCACCTCTCTTCCACATCAACACAACCCCCTGTACACGCTGAAGGCAGTTTCTCCAGCACGGGGTTGCTGGCATCACACTTCTAGTGACTGATGCTTGCCTGAAATCACTCTTTCCCGCTACTCTCCAAAGCTCACCTGCGGTACACGCTGAAGCGCAGCTTCTCCAGCAGCAAGTACGTGCCGTTGGCAATCAGCCGGTACTGGTTGGCCTGCATGCTGCGCTCAAACAGGCCCACATCCCCGGTAGCAATGGCCTCCCGGAAGGGCTCGTACTCCTGCAGCGCGTGGCGCTGCAGCAGCAGTGCGGTGGGCAGCTCCCCGTGCAGCATCTTCAGCTGCGGCAGTTGTGGCAGGAGTGCAAATGTGCAGGCAGGTCAGTTGTATATCCAAGGTTCATACCCGCTGCAGCAGCAGCACGGTGGGCAGCTCCCCGTGCAGCATCTTCAGCTGCGGCATACACACAGCATGGTGGTGCCAAGCGGCAGGAAAGCAGACAGCTGGTTGGAGAACAAGCAAGCATGCAGCTGCGCTGATCATGCGGCACACTCAGGTGCGGCAGGTGGCAAATTTTTGGGGTAGCACGATAGGGCATGCAATAGGGCGCGCCATGTTTTCAGGCTGCTGGATGGTCACTCATCAGAGCGCGCAGGTTGCGCTTCACGGTTTTGCTGCAGGGAGCTGTCGACAAAGGTTATCAGCAATTCAAAGCGTTTAACGCTGTACTGGCCGCTCACCGGCACCAGAACGCGTAGGATGTGCTGCAGGGTTTCACTGCAGGAAGCTCGCAACAAAAGTTCACAACGAATTCAAAGCGTGCAACACTGTACTGGCCGCTCACCGGCACCAGCGCGCGCAGGATGTGCTTCACGTTCTCGCTGTCCGCCTTGCACTCCTTGAAGGCCGCCTGCAGCATCAACACAACAACATCATGTCAGCATCAGCATGTCTATTATCATACCCATGACAACCGGGACAAGCGCTGCATTGTGCTTGCAAGCATTGCAGCAACTATAAGTGAAAAAAACAGGATAGCTGGGAATCAGCTCAGCAGCCCACCTGCAGCATTTGAATGCCTCCTGCAATGTTGTCGCTGTTGAGCTCGGTGCGGCCCAGGTAGTAGTAAGCAGCCACGCGGTATGCTGCTGGCACTCTCTGCAGGGTTCAGGCAAATGATAGAACTGATTGATGCTTGTTTATAGCAGAGCGAACAGATGCAGGCCAAATTGCAGTCAGAGCTGCAGGATCGATGCAATGAAAGGACGCACGATTCAGTGGTATGAACGGCTCAGCGCAGCACAGCGCAGCACATCACGACACAGCACACAGCACAAGGCCGCACCTGCAGCACCTCGCCCGAGTAGTTCTGCTTGAAGTTTTTGAGCACCTGGCTGCAGCCCTGCACGTTGTTCAGCCGCATGTACACCTGCAGCCAGCAGCAGCAGCAGCAGCAGCAGCAGCAGCAGCAGCAGCAGCAGCAGCGAGAAGGCTCAATACACAGCAAACACCTGGCTACACAACCAAGCCCCTACCAATGGCGTAAGGACCAGCAGTACCTTGTTACTTCACATGCAAAATCAAAGGCACATAAACGCCACAGCAGAGGCACAAAGCAAGACTGCAGGCCACATATAGGTAGCTACCCGTGTGAGCAGGATGAGTAGCGTCAGGCTGCCTCGCCGCCGTGTTGGCTCCTCAGGCTGCCGCGCAAAGCCCCAGGGCATGCTCAATGCATGTGCTTTATGCATGTGGCACTTCCAGGAGGCACAAAGCAGCACCCCTAGCCACCTACCCGTGTCAGCGGGATAGGCAGTGTCAGGATTCTTACGCAACGCCCACACCAACATTGATAGACAGCAGCAGCAGAGGTACCAACCTCGAAACTTTATGCCACTTACCCTTGTGAGCAGGATGAGCAGCGTCAGGTTGCCTCGCCGCCGCGCTGACTCCTCAGGCCGCCGCGCAGGGCCCAATGCGCTGATGCACTGCTGCAGGAAGCCGCCCACAGCCTTGCTCTGCAGCAGCAGCAGCAGCAGCAGCAAGCAGGCAGCAGGCAGCAGCAGGCAGTGGATCTGTGAGCTGCAGCTGGGTTCGAGGAATCAGGCAGTGATCGCTGTTGCTGCTGCTGCTGCTGCTGCTGCTGCTGCTGCTGCTGGAACAAGGCTGCAAGCTGCGTGCACAGCTGCACAGCTGCGTGCACAGGTGCGTGCACAGCTGCGCACTGCTGAAAAGAAACAGCCACGTTACTTCGAGCACCACCAGTTTGTTGCTGCTAGACCCTTGAGACCCCCTCTACTGCACACAACACTCGCCTTGCTGCTGTCACCTCCCAGCATCACCTGCGCATCCGCTTCCCTCGCCAGTAACATTGCATCAACTGCAGAAGCTGCCCTGACACACCACAGCAAGACATCATACGAAAGACCCCAAGAACGCACCTTGCTGCTGTCACCTTCCAGCATGAGCTGTGCATCCGCTTCCCTCGCCAGCACCACCGCATTACTCGCAGTCTGCTCCATGGCAGCAGCAACCCACAAATCCTGCGGCTGCTCTGCAAGCGCATTCAGCGCCCCTTTCGCAGGCCCTTCTGCTGCTGTATACAGCGCAAATGCCTGGTCAGGCCTGCCACTGCTGCGCTTGGATAGGGCCAGCAGGTGCTGTGCTGCAATGCTCGCCCATGGCTGGTCTAGCCAGCGCTTTGCTGCGCCTTGCAGCTGTGCTGTACTAACTGAGGTCAGGTTGAAGAGGGCCTGCTGTGCTGTGGGGTGGTCGGGGCGCAGCAGCGGCTTCACACGAGCGGCTGCGGCGGCAGAAACACGCGCTGCTGTTTATTTGACATCCGCTTGCGAGGCGCTTATAGCTGATGGATGCTGCAGCTGATGTGCCAACAGTTTTACACGTTGCTGTAGCTTACTTACCCTGCCCGCTGGATATGGCGTTGCTAAGCTCCTCAAAGTACTTGTTCACTTGGCCTAAAGCTGCCATGCTGCCTGATCAAGGCAGCAGCAGGTCCCAGCTACACCAGCAGCAGCTGCCCTTGCTGCTGCCCTGCACTGCTGCACAGGTCTGCAGTGTTTGAACGCGTTCTTCGTGTCTGCGTAGATGATACAAAAGAAACTTTGAAAGCAGGTAGTTTTGTATGTGTGGCTTTGCAGATCGGGTGCCGTGGAACAACACCGAGACTCGGAGAGCAACTTGCCGAGCTGTTGAATGCCGTCAACCGCAGAGCAACTTTATACCCGTCATAAGACCTTCGTCTGCGCCTTGAATTGGTACAAGCTACACAACAAGCTGAGCATGCAGCTGCTCGCCCCAGGTGACACAGGTGACAGTTGTCAGCTGAGGTTCTGGTCTTTGCTGGTGACAGCAGATACATCTGCTTTGAACAAAGCCTGGTGCTGTGCATGTGCTACATGTCAGGGGTTTGATGGTGCCTGCAGTGCTACTATCGTGCTACTGAAGCTTGTGTACCTCTGGAACAGCCCCATTGTGTCGCCACAGCTGCATCTGCACTTTGCGCTCAAAAGCAACAAGTGCAACTCAGCAGGCATTCCAACCTTGTTCCACAGTCAACAGTTGCACATACACTGGACCAACACATGCCTGGATCTTTCACAGCTTGAGAGCAATACTGCTGTTCCTGCTGCTGCTAGTACCCTTTTCCCAGCTCCGCTGGTGAATAGCAGGCATCGTCAGCTGCTGATACGGTGCAAGCAACAGCTGCAGTACAGTCAGCAAGTGATCCAGCATCACAGCAGCAGTAGCTGCCGGCTACAGTGGTTACCAAATAGTCGGTTACAGGCCACTGGGCTGCTAGCTGTGCACTGGCAGTGCCATGGGCCCAACCCTGGAGCATGCCAAGAGTGCAGCACGCCTGGCAAGGCGCGTAGCCAAGGCGTCTGCTGCTGCTCTGCTGTGCTACCACTATGTTGGATACCCAAACATAGTGAGCATGCCACACTATCTCGTAGCACACACGCACAGTGCAGAGATACAAATACAGCAGATATGCACTGTGCAGCTGTGGGTGGATACAGCAGGCTGTGGGTGTGTTTCGACCACGGCTGCACTGCAGTTCTGCATGCGGTCAAGCAACCCAAGTACGTGTACTGCCTGAGGAAGCCTACAGATGCATTGGATTGTGGCGCAACTCAGCCTTTTGGCCAGTTAAAGCTCAGCTGGGCTGCCAGCACCTGCTGTTGCGTCTGCTCTCCCACCACCACTGCTGCTGCTGCTGCCAGATCATGGGCCCAGCCATGGAGCCCACCTTCCCTGGCAATTGTTAGGTGCTGCCGGTAAAGCCGCCAACTCTGATGACACGAATGCTGCTGCCACCACTGCTGCTGCTGCCGCCAGATCATGGGCCTAGCCATGGAGCCCACCTTCCCTGGCAATGGTGAAGTGCTGCTGGTGGAGCGGCTGCCTGGCATGATGGGCAGGGCACAGCCAGGTGAGCCCAAACTCACTGAATTTGGTGCAGCTGGCGCCTTTCCTTCATAAGTAAAAGGTTAGATGTATGAAACATGCCATAATTAATGTTTCTAAGTCTTTACTGTTGCTGCTAGTGAAGCGGCTGCCTGGCATGATGCACAGGGCACAGCCAAGTGAAGCAGCAGTGTGGCTGTTGGAGTCTGTCCTTCATTTCCGTGTGTAGGCTGTTGTGTTTCTGCTGGTGGAGTGGCTGCCTGGCATGATGGACACTGCGCAGCCAGGTGAAGCAGCATGTACGACAATTGAAGACAATGATTGTAAGTGACGTGTAGGGCATGCGTATGCATGGTGGTTGATGCTCACTGCGGATGTGTTGTTTGTCATGTGCTGCTGCAACAGATGAAGATTGTTGAACATGCTGCCTGCATTCAGGCACGTGTGCTGGTGCTATTGCTGCTGCTGCTGTTGCCACTGCTGCTGCTGCTGGTGCTGCTGCTGCTGCTGCTGCTGCTGCTGCTGCTGCTGCTGCTGCTGCTGCTGCTGCTGCTGCAGGTGTTACTGTGGTCTGCAGCCGCCCCATTGACCCCCACAGTAGCATCATCAGCAGGCTGCTGTTTGCAGCACACACACCACTGCTGCTGCTGCTGCTGCTGCTGCTGTTGCTGCTGCCTGCAGGTGATATCGTAGTGTGCAGCAGCGCCATTGACCCCCACAGCACCATCATCAGCAGGCTGCTGTTTGCGCCAGACACACCATCACTGCTGCTGCTGCTGCTGCTGCTGCTGCTGCTGCTGCTGCTGCTGCTGCTGCTGCTGCTGCTGCTGCTGCTGTAGGCGACATCGTGGTGTGCAGCAGCCCCATTGACCCGCACAGCACCATCATCAGCAGGCTGCGCGCTGTGCCGGGGCAGCACGTACAAATAGAGCAGACGCCAGGCAGCAAGCCATCACACTACCAGGTGGGCACGCAGCACAAAGAAGAACCATACCTGTGTTTGCTGTTACGTATGCTTCTGGATTATGCGTAAGGTTGCCCCCTTCACTCTCTACCATACTACTGCAGGTGCCGCCTTGCTGCATTGCATTTCACCCTTAGCCCAGTTCGTTGTGGCACAGCTGCTTGCACACACATTCTCGTTACAATACCAACCCTTACCCAGTTCTTTCACCTTGCTGCTGCAGGTGCCGCCTGGCTACATGTGGGTGAAGGGTGATGCGCCTGCCATTCATGTATGCATGCACAATCGTACGTACAGTCTTTCCCTCCTCACCTTGCTGCAAGCCAGCACACTGCCCTGCTATTGCAGGTGGCGCCTCGCTGCATTTTGTTTTTGCCATCACTAGCCTGCTGCGGCGCAGCTGCTTGCACGAATCATCATCACTTATCCTCATGTTTTGTCTTGCTGCCACAGGTGCCGCCTGGCTATATGTGGGTCAAGGGTGATGCGCCTGCCTCGCGGGAGTATGGCCTGCTGCCGATGGCCATGCTGCAGGGCAGGGTGGTGGCACAGGTGGGCATGCTGAGGTACTGCTTGCTTGCATCGCTGAATAGAAGTGATGTTCACTTTGTAGAGCTGGTGCGGGATAGTCTGGGTTGCAGGGAGTGCTATAGGTTGTTGTGTTACACTCTGGCACAGCACATCACAACAGTACAGTTACTACGCCATCCTGTCACCCACATTGCATCGTCCCGCCACCTTCCAGGTGTAGCGCATGGCCTGGCATGTCCTAGTGTCACGCGTTGGACAGATTGTGCACCACGCTGAATGCATGAGCCTGCCACAGAATGAGTCATTTGCTCAAAAACGGGCCGTGTTCCCGTCGTGCATGCTACACATGGCTTGCAGCAATCAACGCTGTGGGTAGAGGGCAAAGCAGCGGGTCAGTTGCGTAATGCGTCTGTGGGTGTCTCAAGAACCCCAACTGAACTAGGGTTTGCCGCTTGTGTAGCTGATTGTGTGTGCTGTGTGCTGTGCTGCACGCAGGTCTGGCCAGAAGTCAAGTGGATTTGCAACAGTGCGGCATCTGAGTCCGCTCATCCATGACCAATGCAGCTGCAGGTGCAAACTGCTGTGAAGTGGGCATCACTGCCACCTTGGCTCTGGCAGCATTTCTGCATCATGACATTCAGCAGCAGTGCCTGCACACAGACTGCACTGGGCGTCTTATGCCGATGACATTGCGAGACCAAATCAACAGTATGTGTCAGATATGCATTGCTCGTGTTGTCCGTAGCGTCAACAGCAGTAGCTGCGGGCATCTGCTGCCTGCCATAACATCGGATTTGCTAACGGATATACAGCAGTTCTCAGGTCTGCCCGCCCCTGTAAGTGTGTGTCCAAAGCTTTTTTCAACTTTGTTTGACGAGTCTGCTTGTTTACTTTGCCGCATTTCCTCGTTTCGGCTCGCGAGCATCCGGCATTTGATCACGGCTGCACCCCGCTCGACTTGAGCTTCACCACGTTAAAGCAACATGGGCTGCCTCAGTGACGTCTTCTGCCTGCCGTGCAAGCTGGTCAGGAACCTCTGCGACTGCCTGGTGGTGGTCTTCTGCTGCCCCTGCAGATGCTGCTGTGGCTGCCCCAAAACAGCCAGCGAAGAATGAGATCCGGATGGACATATGGTACCATGAAAACAGCAGGGTTCGTACCTGCGTCAGCACCAAGGCAAGCACCGTGGAGGGTGCCACGTGTCAAGTGTCACAAGTACCGTCGCAGCAGCAGCAGCAGCAGCAGCAGCAGCAGCAGCATGTGGCGGCCAGCAGCAGATATATCAGGCAGCAGCAGGCTTTGGCTGGCACCTTTGTATCTGTATGATTGGCAGGAGAATGCAACTGCCAGCCCATGAACAGCTGGCAAGGTCTGTGCTGCAGCCGCAGGAGTGACAGGCGGTAGCTGCAAAGAGAATCAGTTCTCCAGGCGGCCATGGAGTAGATTTTGCTGAAAGCTCAGCACAGACTTTCACCATCAAAGTTCAGCACTAGGTGTCAAGGATCTCATGGGTGTGATTGTGAGGAATGGCACCCGTATCAGCAGAGAATCAGCTCCCTGGGCAAGTTTTTGGCCAGAACACGATTCTGTTGCAGTGTTGTGTGTTTGGTGCCTGGAAACGTGGCCCGCCTGCAGTATGCTGCTATGTGCTGGCAGCTGTGTAGCTGTCAGCACAGCGTGGATTGGGCGTATGGTCAGCACTCGGACGTATGTTCAGAGCATGAGATGAAGAGCAGGCAATGTGTGGTCACATGGCGATGTGCTTGCAAGCTGCCGCAAGCTGGGCATTTGTTCATGCCTATGCTGAAGTATTCAAGTGTTTCACACAGCTGTCAAAGGCTGGTTGTTTGGCCTGTGCAGGTCTTGGCAGGATTTATTTTTTGTCAGCTGATGCTCTGCTGTCCTATTCCTCGTTTCCAAATGGATGCAACAGCTGCTGTGCAACCAGCCATTCATGCAGCAGCATGCTGTGTGCTGTGGAATATCAACATTTCTTCAAGCAGTGATGATGAAAGGCTGGTTTGTCAGAGGCTGGTTTGTAGCAGCCTGCAAGCCTGCTGAGCTCAGTGCGCGTGCTTTGATCAAACAGCTGGTTTACTAAGCTTCAAAGGTAACATGATGATATGGCTAACAGGATTTTGAAGTTTTGGTTGTAGCAGTGGGTGTCTCATACCTGCATGTACCGGTACAGGAATGTGCAGACAGACGCAATGCCGGGCATTGCCGGGCATTGAATGCCCGCCTGCTCTGGTTCTTCCTGCCAGCCGCAGCTGAGTTGGGGCCCAAACGCTGCAGGAAAAGGTTGTCGGCGGGGCTGACGTAACTTGGTAAATGTAAATGACAAGTACAAACGTCATTCGAGTCAGAGACGTCACCCATAATGGTGAGATCACTACACCTTTGCAGGACTCATGCTGCTGCCAGTCAGCTGGTGACACTGCTGAAGATGGCCCAGCAACGCAAAATATAATGATTAATAATTGGTTCAGCATGTTCCATTTTTCCAAAGCTGTACACTTGAGCGGACCCGAAAAGTGTACTGTTTGCTGCCGACCTGCCATCCGACCTGCCGAAAACAGATGCTTCAGCAGGAGCGGTATGTAAGCTCGATTCACCTTTATTTGTGTTTGTGAAAATGCTTTGCGTGGATGGGACGGTCGCTGGCATTTAACAGCATTTGAAAGTGTTTCTGGCAGGGTGGGACCGCAAGCACCGACAGGTGAGCCTCGCGCTGTTGCCCCTAGAGCCGCGGATCGGCGCATCACACAGCCTCTCAAACTCTTCCCTTGCCTGCAAACCGCCATCTCATTGGACCAACACTCTCCCTGGCTCCAGTAAGGACCAACCACCCGCCGTGGGTGCCCCGCAGCTGATCCCATGGCGCTCCTCTGATACCCGGCCACATGTCCTGCAGCAAGTGTGGATCCGGGCTGTGCAAGCCGAGGGTGGAAACGGTGGTCTGCTCCGGGGCTAGCTCAAGCAGTGACACAGCAGACCGCTGCGGCACTAAATTCCTCGCATCATGCGCGAAAAGGATGAGGAAGCACACCGCAGGCCGGCTGCCTGAAGCGGGCGAGCCCCTGACCCTGCTCGAGTGCTACCACTGCTGCACCAACAGCAGCAGCCTGCTCTGCCCCTGCAAGGGAGGCAGCAGCAAGCTGCACTGCAACGCCTTCGAGAAGAGGCTACGAAAGGCGCGCAGGGCAGCACATCAGGCCCAGCAGCAGCTCGAGTTGCAAGCCACACCACCTGCGCTGCTGGCTGCAGCTTTGCAGGATGTGGGGTTGAGCAATGTCAGTGCAGTACCGCTGCTGCTGAACCCCCTGGCAGTGCAGCAACCTGTACAGTGTATGCCTGCGCCAGCAGCAGGGCTAGACGTCAACCCTGCAGCAGGCGCAGGCACCTGGCTGGGGCTCGGTACAGGGGAACAGCAGGAGCAGGAGCAGCAGCAGCAGTTGCAGCACCAAGGCCTTGTGGCAGCAGCAGCAGCAGCGCCTGACCAAGCTACAGCCGGTGCAACAGCAGCCTTTGGATGCAGCATAGGTGGCTGGTCTGCAGGCATGCAGCAAGCAGTAGCTGGTGCTGCTGTCGGGCCGCCAGTGCAGCGGCAGTGGACGGCGGTTGGTGCTGTTGCTGGTGGCCTGGCAGAGATGCAGCAGCAGGAGGTGTCAAAAGCAGCAGCAGCAGCAGCAGGTACAACACTATGGCAGCCAGAGCAGCAGCAGACAGGCGAGCTGCTAGCACAGGGCTCCACTACTGCCACACAGCAGCAGCAGCAGCATGGCCTGCTGCTTCAGGGGCCAACCATGATGGATATGATGGAGTGGCAGCAGCAGGAGCTGCAGCTGCAGTCACCCAATGCCTCCACAAGCACTGAACTGTTCTCTTTCTCTGGCAGCTGTGACTCCCAGGTATGGGCTCCTTTGCTGCTGCTGCTGCTGCTGCTGCTGCTGCTGCTGCTGCTGCTGCTGCTGCTGCTGCTCTTTCACTCACAGATCCTTATAGTATACTTGCTCGCCACATGTGTTGATGTGATCTACTTGTGAGCGTGCTGCTTTGCAGTGCCGCTCTGAAACACAGCTGCCTGTTTTCCACATGCTGCCTCTATAACATTATCATGTTTGATCAACACCCTTTTCCTGCAACCGATGTTTCCTGCAAACTTGCAGGATCTCTTTGGCGGCGGCCTGTTGAGCCAGGTGTCGGCTGCTGTGAACTTCACAGCCACCTTCCCTGATGTTCCAGGCCCCGACATCCTCACAGCCGCCGAGAACTTCACACTGGACTTCCTGGACCTTGACCTTGAACTTGACCGTGAAGATGTGGCAGTGACACACGGCTGCATCAGGACCGTGGCAGCACTCAGCGCAGGCCAGGGGCTGGTATCTGCTGCTGCTGCTGCTGCTGGCGGCTGTGCCCGCAGCAGCAGCAGCAGCAGTGTGGTGGCTCCCATGCAGGTCTACAGCTGGGCGTTTCAGTACGCTGCTGCAGCAGCAGCAGGCAGGCTTGATGAGGCAGCATGCGCCAGCACCACAGCAGATGCTAGGATGCCAGCTGTGCCCAGCACACCTGCCAGCAGCAGCAGCAGCAGGGTTGTTGCAGCGGCTGCTGATGGCGGTGTGGTGGCCGTCTGCTGCACCCAGCAGCAGCAGCAGCAGCAGCAGGGTGTCGGTGTGTACCTAACCCCAGGGTCCCCTGATGCCCCTGCGCTCCACACAGTCAGCAGCCGCATCTTACCAGTAGCAGCAGCAGACTGCAGTGCAAGCAGTATCGTGCTACAGCTGCAGTGCAGCAATGTTCACCTGCAGCAGCATACGCTGCTGGTCAAGCAGGGTCGGCAGCTGCACAGCCTGCCGCTGCTGCCAGCAGCAGCAGCAGCAGGATCAGGATGCTACAGTGTGGAGCTGCCAGGACATTTGCTGAGTCAGCCTGGTGTGCTGCTGCTGTCACTAGCAACGCAGCAGTACTATGTCAGCGGCAGCCAGGCAGTGCTGCTGCTGCCGTGCAGTGAGCAGGTGGCAAATGACCTGAATGATATGTGAGTTACGAGATGTGTTATGTTTACGTTGCTGATGGGTGTTCACAGCGTTCTTCATTCTGCTGAGTGTGTTGAAATTGTGTTAGAATTGTCTCTAACTGCTGGGAGATATGAGCGGATGGCACTGTGAGAAACAATGGCGAAACCCACAAAGCCAGAGGCTTGCACAGGCACACTGCACACTTGCGGCAGTTGCCGTGCATTCACGCAAATGCAGCCTCAACACAGCCGGGCACTGGCATCCTCTCACCTACATTGTGACACTCACAACTTGCTAATGCTGCTGTTCCTGCTGCTGCTGTTGCTGCTGCTGCTGCCCGCCTTGCAGGATCGCCGGCCCAGTCGGCCTGCCGCTGCTGTCCTGGCTGCACACGCTGCTGCTGCAGCCGCAGCACAAGCTGCTGCGGTTGCTGGCAGGTGTGATGGCAGATGATGCTTCAGTCACCTGGGACTGCGGCAGCGCTGGAACAAGTGCTGGAGCAATGTACAGGGGGAAGGCCAGGGCAGGCTGCCAGCGGCAGCAGCAGCAGCAGCAGACTCAGTGCAGTGCAGAGCTGTCCCCTGCTGATCCTATGGAGGTTGAGGAGCATGCTCCTGCAGCAGCAGCAGCAGCAGAGCCAGCCAGCCAAAAGTCTACAGCAGCAGCAGGTGCATTTGATGCACTGCGTGTGACGTCGCTGCGTGCAATGGCAGCCTACAATGCTCTGGCGGTGTGCATCTCGCAGCGGAAGCTAGCTGCTGTTACCTGGCTGCTGCAGCAGCTGCAGCAGGACAGCGCAGCAGCAGCAGCAGTTGGTTGTGCACCTGCAGCCATCAGCAGTAGCAGCAGCAGCAGCAGCAAGGGTGTGGTGTGGCCCAGTGTGCAGCAGGTGCTGGTGGCACAGCAGCGTGTGGCTTGGGCGGGGCTGCTGACAGGGCAGCAGGTGACGCTGCTGCTGCTGGCCCACATGAACGGGGATGCGGCAGTAGTTCAGGTGTGTGCTCTATCAGCGCTGACTTTGGTGTGATGTGCGCGATGCTGTGATTGTGTGCTCTGCTGTAGCTTTTTTGGCAGTCAATGCAGCAGCAAGGAGGTGCACACACCTACAGCATCAACAAGTGCCTGCCACATGTGTTGATGTTTGTCATATGCTGCATTGAACCCTGCTTCACTCTGAACCCTGCACTCTTGTATTCCCTGCCAGGTATCTTCAGCGGCACTTTTCTTTGTGTTTTTTGACGAGTCGCTGACGTTCTTGCTATGTTTCTGTGCGCCTTTGCAGCTGCTTGAGCAGTGGAGTGCCGCCCATGGCCTGCCTTGTGAGGGCAGCAGCAGCTGGAGGGGCCTCAGCATTCAGCGCCTGCAGCAACTCAACAGCAGCAGCGCACAAGCCAGTGTGCAGCAGCCGCAGCAGCAGCAGCAGACGGGTCACTGTGGCTTGGCACCTGCTTGTGATCAGGCCCTGCTGTCTCTCAAGGAAGCCGTGCAGCACTTGCAGCAGCAGCAGCAGTGTGAGACCATCCGCGCTGCTGATGCTCACGCTGCTGCCGGCAGCGGCAGCAGCAGCAGCAGTCTGTGGCTAGATCTGGCAGAGGATGTCCCCAGCATAATAAGAGCAGATTCTCTGCAGGAACTGGAGGCAGTACTGGGGCCAGAGGGTGACCTGTTTGCTGCTGTTGCTGCTGGCAATTTGGCAGGCCTGCAGAGGCTGCTGGCAGCCTCAAACAACGCCCTCAAGCAGCAGCAGCACTCCCAGCAGCAGCAGCAGCAGCAGCAGCAGTTAGATGTTGCCCTGGAGCTGGCGGCCCTGCTGGGGCAGAGCCGGCTGGCAATGGCCAAGCTGCTGCTGCTGCATGGGGCTGACCCATGCGCCAGGAGGGGAGCTGCACTGGGCTGGGCGGCAAGGCGTCGCAGGTGAGGCACTGCTATGTCATGTATGTTGCGTTGTGTTATGCATTACGGTATGTTTACTTTTCGACATGATGGGGAGGACCCCGCGCCAGGAGGGGAGCCGCCCTGGGCTGGGCTGCAAGGCGTCGCAGGTGAGGCAAGAAGCAGCAGCAATATTTGTTACTTCTCTGTGCACCGTCAGACTTCGGTGTGCCATTTGCATCATGTTGTTTGTCATGTTATGCATTATGTCGTGTTACTTTCACGCGTTTGGGGGCGGACCTCCGGGCCAGGAGGGGTGCTGCTTTAGGCTGCTTTGGGCTGCGAGGCGCAGCAATTGATGCGCGGCAGCAGCAAGCACCAGTTCCCTTGCGTGTGCATCGCCAGACATCTGTATGCATCATATTATCTAGTGTCTTTTCAGGTGGGAGGCTGCTTCTCCTGTCTGATGCTTACAATGTGATGCTGCTGCTGCTGCAGGTGTGCTGGCGAGGCTGCCATGGAGGCGCTGCTGCTGGAGCATGCAGCAGCCTGCAGCCCCTCACAAGCAGCAGCAACTACCGCCGGTGCTGCCGCTCCTGACAGCAGCAGCAGCAGCGTGCTGGCTGTCTCAGCCTGGTGCCTAGGGCACCAGGAGCTCTCAGGCCTACATGGCCCAGGCTGCCAGGCCAGGCTGTCAGGACCGCAGCTGTCAGGCCAGCCTGGCACTGCAGCTGTGTCAGGACCGCAGCTGTCAGGCCAGCCCGGCACTGCAGCTGCCTGCAGCCAGCCTAATGGCAACAGCTCTACCAGTACCGCTGCTGCTGCTGGACCTGGTACCGCTGCTAGTACTACTGCTGCTGCTGCTGCTGCTGGACCTTCAGGCCCAGTTGTGTTAGCGGCTGGGTCAGCAGCTTCAGGGCCTTCAGGCCTGGCGCAGTACCTGGCGGGCTGCCCGCTGCAGCAGCGCAGCGTGGGCTGCCTGCTGGCTGCGCTGCGGAGTGACTGCGGGCAGCGCTGCTGCGGGCTGTTCCTGGACGACACAGAGCTGCCAGGTGAGCTGGATGCTTGTGGCTCTAGGATCTGAGTGGTGTTCTTTCTCTTGGGTTTCAGCAGCATGGACTTGCGGCTTTAAGATTTTATCAAGCGCTGCTGGGGGCTGTTCCTGGACGAGACAAAACTGCCAGGTGAGGCTCTAGCTTCTTCATTTGCGCATGGCTTTAGGGGTTGAGCTGCCCTGTGTGTTCTGTTCCAGCATCCCATACTTTTGATCTGGGCGGTTGGCGCTGCTGCGGGCTGTTCCTGGACGACACAGAACTGCCAGGTGAGACTTTTGTTTCTGATGCCGCACAGCTGATACATTTGAAATGGAATTGAAAGTCAGATATGCTGCAAGTTCTTGTTGGATGAAACAAACTGCCAGGTGGGACACTGTCAGAGCCCTGAGAGACGTACTCATGGCCTTGGGGCCCAGCGGCTGTGCATCAGCAGCTTTGTCGCTGTTGATGCATGTGCTTAACGCATCATTGCATCAGCTGCAGGCTTGGTGCTAAAGCCATTGTGTAGCATTGGCATGCGGGTTGCTTCGTTGAACCCCTGTACACCCTAGAATTCTGCATACTGCTGCTTCGTGGTGACACACAATGTGCCTGTGGTACCGTTGTGCAGGTTATGCTGCAAGCTGCGGGGCTGGCGTGCAGCAGCAGGGCGCCGGTGACAGCCAGCAGCAGCAGCAGCAGCAGCAGCTGCCTGCAGGTACGAGCCTCAAAACAGGCTGACGGCTGCTTGCAGGAACCTGGCCGCAGGAACAGCACTTGCAGGAAGGCTTGCAGTTCGCTTGCAGGAATATGTTGTCATTGCCTGCAGGATCTTAGTAGGAATATCTCAGCCCTGCTTGTACGGTTTGAATGTGCCAGGATTTTGTAAGTGGCTGATGCAACCTGCATCATTCAACCTTCGACGACATACGTACTGATGCTATGTCCTTTCGTGCTGCTTGCTGCTGTTATCCTATTTTGTTATATAACAGGGCTGGACCTGCTGGCCCGGCAGGCACCATGCTTACCACCAGCAGGGAACCGCGGCTTGGTGAGCAACCCTGGCTGCCGCAGCAGTCCCTGTGTTGTATCAAACAACATCTGTGCAGCGCTTTTCTGCTTGAAGCATGGTTGCCAAATGGGCTTGGACCGTATTCCTGCGATTGTCAGCATGAGCTGTTAACGGTTGGTTCCAGGATCAATCCTCATAAATGGAACGGCTGCGCTGCTGTTTGCAGGCTCCCAAGCCGCAGCAGCCGCCGGGCGAGTGGCAGTTCCTGCAGTGCTTTGGGGAGCGGCAGGAGGGGGAGGAGGTGCACGAAGGTGGGCCTGCTGCTGCTGCTGCTGCTGCAATGCCTGCTGTTTGGGCATGTATGTGGGGCTTGAGAGAGTCGTGCAGCTTTCAACTTAGTGCTGGGTGCAGGTACTTGCGGTCTCTGTCTGGTTCAAGCAGGTAGCATGTGGGGCAACTGTCACCAGCCTCGACTCACCGCAGATTTGCCTACCTACATTCATTTTTGTAAGTAGGACCTCCCGTCCGCCTTGTGAACTGCTCCGCTGTCTGCTGTGCTGCACACTCTATGATTTGATGCAGCTGACGTCATCTCTGCCGTGGAGTTCAACGCTGACGGCTCCTACCTGGCCACTGATGCAATTGCTCTGCTGTCTGCTGTGTGCCTTACTTTTACTACCTATTATTCAAATGCAGCTGACGTCATCTCTGCTGTGGAGTTCAACGCTGACGGCTCCTACCTGGCCACCGGGGACAAGGGGGGCCGCGTGGTGCTGTTTGAAAAGGTCGCCAGCCAGGCGGTAAGTGCAATAACGCGCAGCAGAGCAGCAGCAGCAGCAGTGACGGACTGCACAGCCACAAGCAACAGCAGCAACAGCTCGGCATGCACCAGGTGCTGCTTGAATAGGGCGCCAGCAGCCAGGCGGTGAGCGCAGCCGCAGCAGTCAGCTGTATGCAAACTGCACAGCATGCGCAGCTGCCGTCGCAGCAGCAGCGGCAGCAGCAGCAGAATGTACTATGTGTGGGACTGCAAAGCATGCGCGGCCGCATCAGCAGCAGCAGCCAGCTGTAGATGCTGCAGCACATGATTAGCAGCAGCAGGCCATGTGTGAACACCTGGTCCAGCGCATCGTTAGGAACTACCTCACCCTGCAGCCACGCAGTGCACCAGTGCCATGCAGCGCAGCACATTCTGCGCAGCGTCACTCACGACAAACTGTTCCAGTCAGCACATGTACTCTGACAACCCATAAGTGTGTTTGATTGTGTGTTCTGCTGCCGCAGCGCTTTGCTGTGGGTCCAGAATAGCGCGCCCAACGTGCCCTGGGGCCCGGCTGCACCACACCATACAGTTCTTGATACACCATCACCTCCCATCTCACCGCACTGCTGCTTGCCTGTTGCTTTTGCCGCTGCAGCGCTTTGCTGTGGGTCCAGAGCAGCGTGCGCCTGTTCCGTGGGGCCCCGGCTTTGAGTTCCGCTACCTCACCGAGTTCCAGAGTCACGAGCCCGAGTTTGACTACCTCAAGAGCGTGGAGATTGAGGAGGGCCTGAACCAGGTGGGTTGGTATTATTGGGGTTCAGCCTAAGACTTGCCCTGAACCTGGCATACATACGGCCGCCTTCTCTACACAGAGGACCCGAAACAGTTGGGGCGGCTGTGGCTGCGGCTTTTGACGATGTGGCTTTGCTGGTAGTGCGGCACTGTTCTGAATGTTCATGCTGCTGTTCATGTGCTGCAGGTCAAGTGGGTGAGCAGCAGCAGCAGCGGCGCCAAGCACATCCTGTCAACAAATGACAAGACCATCAAGCTCTGGAAGGTGAGGGGTCTGCACAGCTTTTTCTGTTACACTGTACTTTTGCTCAATAACACGTGTTACTAAACTGATCATGACTTGTTGGTGTACCAGTCACCCAGTGTTTCCAACTCTGTTAAGACTCTCAAGCATATGTGCTGCTGGTGTGATCCTCAGCTTGTGCTTGGCACATGTTGTAGCGTATTCAAGGCAGCTCTAAGAGCGCAACCCATCAACTTACTGCGCTGTTGCTGCTGCAGGTGTATGGCAAGAAGACGCACATCGTGACTGGCTGGAATGTGGAGCGGCCGGGGTGAGTATAGGCACGCGTGCGCCAGCTGTTATGCCAGCCAATGCGTATTCAGCGGCTGCTGTATGTTGTTTGGACCAAGCGCAGCGATGCAGTTGGTTTCTCTATGTCTTTTGCAGGTTTAGGCGCACATGTCAGCACAGCGACTGTGGATGGGATGGGGACCTCCGGCAATATGGATGCAATCTACATCCGCACTCAACATTGCTCAGCGTATGGTGGCGCATACCTGTTGTGTGTCTTGCTATGTCCAGGGGTGTGGCTGCTGCTCCTGCCCTGCTGGGCGGCCTGGGTGGTGCACAGCCCTACAGCATCGGCCGCCTGAGAATACCCACGGTGAGCTTGGCTGCTATACTGCACACCAGGTTCAGAAACTGCAAGCCGCACCAAGCGCACACTGCTTCCTGCGGAAACGTGTCAGCCGAAACGTAGCAGCATACGTATAAGCAGTGTTGAAGGATAGGGTGGGATAGGGTGGAAACGTATCAGCAGAAAGGCATCAGCAAATGTATCAGCAGTGGTAGGAGAACAGCGTAGCTTGCACTTGCCCTTTCCTTGTTAGAGGTTGGTCCCCTCGTCTGTAGCCCAGGCTTCTCTTGCAGCACGCACGCTAGCGCCACATCCACCACATCGGCTGCAGTACCGCGGCATCTCCAGCTTGCGCGCTGCCAACACAAAGCATGTGCACATCCCTGTGCACATCCATTGCTTTGACTCATGTGTCTTGCACCTGTAGAAACACTTCAATGACATACTCGTCTTCATGTGGCGTTGCAGGTGGTGCCGCACGAGGTGCGCATGGTGTCTCGCGCCAAGCGCATCTTCTCCAACGCGCACACCTACCATATCAACAGCATCGGCGCCAGCAGCGACCAGGCCACGTTCCTGTCGGCAGACGACCTGCGCATCAACCTGTGGAGCCTGGAGGTGCCCAACCGCTGCTTCAACGTGGTGGACATCAAGCCCGCCAACATGGAGCAGCTGTCAGAGGTGTGTTTGAATTGTGTTACTTTTATGTTTGAACATTGTTACTTTTGCCGGATGCCGGCAACATGTGGCGGTGACATACATGAACCTGTGGAGCTTGGAGTTGCCCAACCGCTGCTTCAAAATTGTGACGTTGAGCCCACCAACAAGGAGCAACTATCAGACGTGGTTTGACTTTGCATTTGAATTGAACCATGTCGTGTGGTGCTGGCATTGCGCGATGATGACGTGCAGCAGCGCCTGTGGGTGTGGAGGCACTGAGGTTTCTTCTTCCGGGCAATGCTGCAATCCATACATTCTCCTGACCAGCTGGGTTTGCGGCTCCCAAACGGCACCCACAGCCAACACTTCTGGTTGCTGTTGTGCTGGCTTGATTGCGTTGCCTCGTAACTGCTGTGTTTGACCCATTTATGTTGTCTTTGACCGCTTGTGGCGCTCCTCTGCAGGTCATCACCTGTGCTGACTTCCACCCCGGCCACTGCAGCCTGTTCGCCTACAGCAGCAGCAAGGGGTGCATACGGCTAGGGGACCTGCGCTGTGCCGCGCTGTGCGACAGGAGCGCCAAGACATACCAAGAAGTGGAACCTGAGGTGAGACAGAAGCCATGTAGCGGCATGCAACAGTATGTCTGATTGCACAGTGCTGTGCAACAGGAGTGCTGAGATGTGTCAGGAAGTTGAAATGAGGTGAGAGACGGGACTTTTGAAGCCTTCTGAGAGTCTGAACAATTGCAAGCGCTTGAGTGATGATTGCTAATGCATTCTTTCTGTAGCTTTGGTCAGCACCGTCACAACTTGCAACCATGAGATAAGTAAGCACTGCTTTTCTTCTGCGCCTGCAGGCGGAGCGTGACTGGTTCTCCGAATTTATAGCATCCACAAACAGCCTGCGCTTCAGCGGCTGCGGGCTGCACATAACATGTCACAAACACCCTCAACTGCATATGTGCTTGGCTGTTGTTGCTCCCGCAGGCAGGGCGCGACTGGTTCTCCGAGATCATCGCGTCCACCAGCAGCCTGCGCTTCAGCGCCTGCGGGCGCTACATGCTGGCTCGTGACTTCATGAGCCTCAAGCTGTGGGACCTGGCCATGGAGGCACGGCCCATTGCCAGCCTGGCGGTGCACGAGGAAGTGCGGCCACGGGTGAGTGTCCACCTCACTACTGCACTCAGTAATTCAGTACCTGGAATTGATCTTAGACATGTAAGTAACATATATATGTGTTCAATTCATGAGCCTCAAGCTGTGGGACCTGGCCATGGAGGCACGGCCAATTGCCAGCCTGCCAGTGCATAAAGAAGTGCGGCCACAGGTGAGTGACCAAAATAACTATAGATAGATAGAAGTTACACCTGAAACATGCTAGTGACAAAGTCATCTATAGCTAATATAATGCCATCATGAGCCTCAAAGCTGGGACCTGGCCATGGAGGCACGGCCAATTGCCTGGCAGTTCATGAAGAAGTGCGGCCATGAGTGAGTGACCAATTCAGTACTGCACTCAGTAATTCAGTAAATGGAATTGATGTCAGACATGTAAATAACATATATATAGTGGATGTGCTGACTTCATGAGCCTCAAGCTATGGGGCCTGGCCATGGAAAGAGGACGAGTGGCCAGCCTGGCAGTGCACGCGGAAGTGTGGCCACAGATAAGTAAGCACTCTGGACTAGTTATGGTGGTCTGTGTCATTGATTTGGTCAATTTTTGGCCTTATGACATCCCGTTTGGTCGTCTCCACTTTCCTGCTTCTGAAAGGCGTGCATGTATCGCCTGCATGCACCATCCTCTTGTTTCTTTCAAGCCAAGGATGTGACAGAAATCAACAAGTGGCCTGCAGCAGTGTTCCTTGTGTAGCTTGTGTCGCATTCACCCTGCTTGCTGCCGTCTCTTCATCACCTATTCTGAGCCAGCTGGGGCTGCCCTCCC
This sequence comes from Tetradesmus obliquus, assembly GCA_030272155.1. NCBI lineage: Eukaryota > Viridiplantae > Chlorophyta > Chlorophyceae > Sphaeropleales > Scenedesmaceae > Tetradesmus > Tetradesmus obliquus. The sequence goes on along the minus strand of CP126196.1, from coordinate 3,987,296 downwards.
TGCTGCTGCTCTGCTGCTGCCTGCATTGCTGCAGCTGCGCAAGCTGTGCGAGAACAAATGCATGTTTGACAATTTTGCCTGCTGCTGCTGCTGCTGCTCCTGCTGCTGGTGTTGATGCAGCTGAGTGAGCTCTATGAGAACGACTGCATCTTTGACAAGTTTGGCTGCTGCATGAACGGCCCCGCCACCTGCTTCGCCAGCGGCACCTACAGCAACAGCCTCAAGGTAGGTGCTGCAGCGGTGAAGTCATCTGGCACTGCACTGAACTGACAAGCTGACTTGTTCTCGACACGCATGTACAACTTCGTAACAAGAATACCTGTTGTACACACTCATGCTGGCCAGTGCCAGCGGCACCTACAGCAACAGCCTCAAGGTGGGTGCTGCACTTGAGATGCTGCTGTGCTCTGTGTGGAGCGGTACACAGCAAAAGGCGCCAACTAAGCTGCGCGCTGCCCTGCTCATGGTGGCATTCGTGCTGTGTGGACAGTGGTACACAGTGGCTTGTAATGCACCTGGACATGTGTGGTGGATACTACAGCTGCCAAGCCACCTTGCTGCGCCACTGCATCAACACAGCCGCAGTTTTGCACCATCAATGCTGTGATTCTTTGTGTTTTAGACAGCAATGAATCACAACCATGCAGCTTTCATGCAACATCTGCGCGCGCTGCTCGTCCTGCTTCTGCAGGTGTTTGACTGCAGCAGCATGATGCAGCAGCAGCAGCCGCAGGAGTATGTGCTGCCGTGGCCCTCCAAGCCATCTGGCACTGCACTGGAGGCTTCCAGGGACCCAATGCGGCGCCGCCTGCAGCCGCTGCGCGCAGCCAGCCCAGGCGTGAGTGCTGCTCACTGCGGTGCAGCTGTTGGCCATCTTGTGCAGGGTGGTGTCAGTTGTCTCCAGCTTCGAACACGCCAATCGTGTGCAGTTGTTGGCCACATGCTCTTGCAGCTGCAACCGCAATGCACAAGCAGGCCATGGCTGAATGCTTTTGCAGAGGTGCTGCAGTGCTTATGGTCTGTCGCGCACAAGCTTGTGTGCTTTGTAGCCAGCTTGGAGGACTTCAATTGTTTGTTGTTGGTGTCGGCCACGTGCCTGCTGAGGTATTTGCTGCATTAGTAAGCCATGCTCCGTCTGATGTCTGCTACTGTTTATGCATTGTTCCTGCAGGCCGCCAATGAGCAGCAGCAGCAGCAGCAGCAGCTGGAAGGCCAGGTCGACTGCAGCAGTAAGCTGCTGCACATGGCATGGCACCCAGAGGCACACGTCATCGCCTGCGCAGCAGCAAACAGCCTGTACATGTTCTGCGCATAGCAGCCTGGGCGCATGGCAGCAGCAGGCGCGCCGAGCAGCCTACACAGCCGCCCACCGCCTGTCCATGTTCTTCACGTCGCAGCCTAGGCTCTATGTTTGTTGCTGTGCAAATGTTGCAGGTGTTGCGGGGTTTGAGGCGCGGCGTGCATTAAACCTGCATTGTACATGCTTGCGCTTGGCAAGTTTCCAAAACGCCGTCCCTGCTCCATGTTTTGATAACCATGCAGCATGTGCTGCTGACGGTTCTGATGGGCTTGCAGATGCTCTGTTGCAGCTGCCTGCTATGCAGCTGCCTGCTAGCTGTCTGCTATGCAATATCTGGACATATCCACACAATGCTTTGTGGCTGTGCATTTGGCTTCTTGTGCTAGAACATTGAAAAAAGTGAGATTTTGTAGGCAGTGTGCTGCCACACCGCACAACACACTGGATTGTAGCGTGTGCAGGTGCAGCAGTTGGCAGCACTTGCAGCAGGAGGAGTGTCTGGTTGTGAAGGCAGCGCGCGGTGGCATGTGTACTGGATTGTATGCTATGCTGCTGCGTATACGACACATGCAATGCAGTATGACTCGTGCGCCGTGCTGCTGCATGCATGCAACCAATCCTGCTGCGCGTCTTGTTTGTGGCTCCCTGGATTGGGAACGGCAGCAGAGTACTCGTAGCCCGGTTGCATGGCATGCATGCTGCACATCCTGCTTGTGGCTCTGGATCTCTGGACTGAGAGCCTTGCCAGTGTGTGGGTGCTTGCAGCGCCCAGCTTGTAACATGTTACAGCTGCAGCTGCTCACCACAGCACACCCTAGCACCGCCTCAGGGCTGCAGCTGCAGGCGTATGACAGTGCTGTTCAGCAGCAGGCATGTGACGAAAGCTAGTGTCGCTGCTGATCGCTTTTCAGCAGCTGCTGGAGCGTGCCTAGCTTGCGCTGCAGTGTACATGCAGAACAGGCCTGCTTGTAGCATATGACCGTGTATATGACAGTACCTTTTTTGGCGCGGCGAGCATTGTCCTGAATGCTGTCAGTGCTGCATCCCTTTAAGTGATGGCTGTCTGATCTGAGCATTCAAAACATTGGATGCTGCTGTGACAGCTGGTTAGTCTTGTTTCCATGGCAGTTCCGTGCCTTCCCAACGTTAGTGGTATTGGTATCAGGTGTGATGCAGGAGCAATGCAAATGGGCCGGCGACCTGTTACAGCTGCTGAACGCAGCGAAATGTTTGCTCCTTGTTGGCGTGTATGAGGCAGTGCAGCTGTCAAACTGACCAGTCGGCTGTTTAACATGTTTGTCACGCAGCTGTGCCCATACGCATAGTGTTCGGCCACCCTACGAGCATGCTGCATGGGGCCGCCAAGTAGCTGCCATTAATAATCGCGGCGTGTGTGGCAGCGCTGCAGGTGCTGCTGCTTCTGCACTGCCATCTGGGCTGTGCTGCGGTGCTGCTTTGCTGCTGACCAACTGCAGAGGGCCTGCTTCTGATGGTTATGTGGAGCCTTTGCACCACACACTGCATGCTGTGCAGGTGGAGCAAGGTTTAGGTAGCATTGTGCCATTAGCATGGTTTTGCGGTCAGATACAACCGCCGTCCGGTTCTGTACTGGGTGCTGTGCTGTGTTCTGGGGCTGTTTGACTGCCACCCTGTCAGCAGAGGGCCTGCATCTGCTGATCCAATGGTGGTGTGGTGCGGCAGCATGCGGTGCAGGTAGCCGAAGGTGTAGGTAGCAGTGTTGTTTTGTGGTTTGAGTCAGTTTGAGTCAGACTCACAGTTTCGGGCCGCGGCATGCTGTGCCAGTGTGGCGTGGTGTTGCAGTCGGTCCACTCTCGACAGATGTTTGGATCTTGAGGTTTAGGCCAAGAGTCACCTTTGCTGGCGGTTTGCTGCCTCAGCATCACATGCAGGTTGTTAGGCAGCCTTGCTGTGCGCACAGTGTGGTGCATGTCACCATACATAGCGTGGTGGGTTGCAGGCGCGTCTTTGCAGTGGTGCACTGCTGCTACAATCAGCAGTGAACTGCAATCAGCAGGGCACAGCAGGAGCAGGTAGAGGATGCAAGAGATGCAGCTGCGCGGGTGTGCACCATACAGCTGTGCTGATCACATCACCATAGTCCCCATCAGGGCTGCTGTTGTACAGTCAACCTCACCACAACCACAACAGTATGTGCTAGCGCGTAGTGGGTCAGAAGGCAGCCTCACTTATGCAGGTGTGTTGTGCTCTGGAAGATGTCTGTGTCTGTGTGGCTGCTGGGTGTGTCCCGCCCGTAGATGGGACTAGTTGATGGTGTGTCCCATCGTGGCCACCAGCAGCTGGTGCTAGCTGAAGGTGTGTCCCACCAATTTGTGGTGCCTATGCAGACTGGTGGTGAGGCAGCATAGGATGAGCCACAGGTACTCACAAACATAACACATCACGCATCAAATGCAGAGTGCGGCGGAGCTGTGGTCAGCATCTGGGACTAGTTGATGGTGTGTTGCACCAAAAGCTGGTACTAGCTGCAGGTGTGTCTCACGGCTTTGCGGTGGCTGTGCAGACTGGTAGTCAGGCAGTAGCATAGGACGAGCCACAGGTGCTTAAGTACTCACTCTGGTTCTCCCTCAGGTACTCACACACACAGAGCATTCAGTCAACACAATACATCACATGCAGAGTGTGGTACAGTGACTACCCATGCCCCATCTGTCAGTGTAGCTTGTTGTTGTTATGTGGGTGAAGAATCGTAGGGTTCAGTGCTTGGCTGCCTGCAGCAGAAGCGTCAGAGTTGTGCAGCAACACGTTTGCCAACACAACTGTAGTGTTGCAGCCCTCAGATAGATGGCGTTGTGCCAGGTGCAGCTGGCGTTTTGAGGCAACAGGGTTAGGGTTCAGGGACGTAGGAGGCATGTGCAGTCTAGGTCATGTCAGGGAGACAGAGAGCCTGTCGTTGTGCAGGGTTTAGGTCACACACAGTGTCGTAGCGTGCAAGTTGGCCGCCCACTCTGTGCACAACGCTGTTTGTTCAGTGCTGTTGTTGCTTGGCAGCGGTGGTTTGGTTTCAAGGCTTTTGGGCACTTTCAAAAGCATCGCATGGTGGTGCACAGCTCAGCTGTGCTGCAGAAAAATTTGCTGTTACTAGCAGAGCTCCCAGTGGCTGCTTTTAGGGGTTGCTAGGGGTACAGTATAGCCATAGCTGTTTAGGCACAAGGGTTTGGGTGTAGGGTTTCAGTTACATATGTTTTGTGGGTGTATGTCATGCAGATTGTGGCAACACAATGTGAATGCCTTACGAAATATGTGCAGTGCTGAAGTTTTCAATATGGTGCACAACAACATCACATGGCGTGGTCAGGCGGTGTGGGCTGTGGTGCGTGTGGGTCTGCTTTCACTGCGGCGGCAATGCCTGTGTGAGATCAGGAATTATAATTAGACGTCGTCAACAGCAAAAGGCATGTGAGTCCACTGTTGCATGCAGTGCCTATTGAGCCTGCCGTTGACTCTCCAACATTTCAGGCAACACGCTTACATGTCACGAGTGTTATTTGCTGCTGTGCACTGCAGTACTGCAGCTGCGGCATGTACAGGCATACATGCACTCAGATGGTGCCAAACCCACTACATTAAGAGTGCCACTGTCCTTGCAAGTAACAAGTCCACTTAGCCTTGGATGCCCCTGGTACTGCAGTGCTGGCTTGCAAAGTGCAATGCTGACTATTCAATGTCTGCAAACTATGGAAATCCCCCGCCTGCAATGCCAACAGCTGCCTCAGCTATCTCACTAGTACCGTACGGTTAGCCAACGACAGCCGCTGCTCCTTGCGCTGCTGAATACGCCCTGCAAGTGCCTGCTGCCAATCAGGCCTCTACCTTTTTAAACAAATATATAGAAGTCTGTACCTCCCTGTAAAAGTAACCCCATAACGCTGCTACCCCTGGTAGAAGTATCCGTGCGCAGCATCATCACAACAGCTGGGCTGTTGCACCCTGTTCGCCCCCGTCATGCAGCTGGCCCACTCACTGGGTGGCATCAGCATGTTGCCACCTCAGCCATAGCAAGTATTATGTCATTAATATATTTAGCCATAGCAACATTGCCATCAGCCCAGTGCCCGACTGGAGCGGGCTCCGGGCGACCCACTGTCGCCACCTAGCAGCAGTCCTGGCGGCGCCTGCTGCTGCTGCTGCTGCTGCTGCTGCTGCTGCTGCTGCTGCTGCTTTGACCAGGAAGTCATGTACCTCATCGTCACTCCAGCTTTACTGCTGCCCCCTGGTCATCTGTGAGTGTCCAGCTGGCCCCACTTCCGCCATCTGGCAGCAGCCCAGGCGGCACCTGCAGCACAAACGCTGCCTCGCTAGCCTTGGGGCTGCTGCTGCGGCTCCTGAAGCCCTTCACATTCTCACTCAGGTGCAGTGTGACATCCTTCACAAGCACGGTGCCTGCAGACAAGCAAAAGGCTATCCAAGTAAGAGAAAGGATGAGTCTAGTGCTACTTCGTAGCTTGGTTTGCTAGGATTCCCAAGCAGCAGCAGGGGGCCATGCCAGCAAGCATGCAGTCACAATCACCAACCCGGAGCAAAAGTGAACACTGTGACGGCTGCTACTCATGTAACAGACTAGTCACCCTACGGCACCCTAAAGGCATTCACAACATCGCACCTGAGGGAAAGGTGAAGCTAGGCCCGCCCTGCCTGGCCAGCTTCCAGCCACTGATGTCAACAGAGTCGCCAGACCCGCCCGGCGAGCGCAGCTGCAGCGACACAAAGGCCTGCTGCTTGCTGCTGCTGCTGCTGCTGTCGGAGGGCCCCCAGCCGATGACCACGCTGCTGCTGGGCACCAGTGCGGCTGGCAGCAGCGGGTTGGCTCCGCCAGGCGCGTACGTCTGCAGACGCAACAAAAGAAGCAGTGTTGCCATTGTTTGTGTGGGTGGTGTTTGCTGTGGCCGCAGCTGAGCGGACCGTCCACCTGGCAGGCAATCGCAAGTGCTTGTGATCATTGTTGCGCATTCTTCTTGAAGTTTGTCGCGTCAAGCACTGGCAGCCGTTGGTTGGACAAGCACTGCGTGACAACCAAATTGCACACGTGACAAACCGAACCATGAACAACTCTGCTGAACCCCGTGCACCTCCAGCAGCTGCTTGCCTGTGAGGGTGTGAATGGAAGGAGATGAACTCTGTGATGATATGCATGCGACCCTTGCTGCCATCAAGTCCTTGACGCACAAACAAAACAGCTGACTCTTCAACCCTGCGTACCTCAAGCAGCTGCTTGCCCCTGATGGGAATGAACTCCATGGTGATTTGTTTGTAGCCCCTGCTGCCGTCACATGCTTTGTACCATATCCAAACAAACGCCTCGCTCAACAGCATTTACAAAGAACTCACCTCCAGAAGCTGCTTTCCCCTGATGGGAATGAACTCCGTGGTGATCTGCTTGTAGCCCCTGCTGCCATCTCCGTGCTGCCACACAGTGTTGTCCAGTGCAGCAACTGGCTGAATCTTGGTATAGAGTGCGTCAACCATCTGCAACAGGTGTGACAGCCGCAGCAGCAGCAGCAGCAGCAGCAGCAGCAGCAGCAGCAGCAGCAGCAGCAGCAGCAGCAGCAAGTGTAAGGCAGCACGGCAACTGGCTGGACATTTGGCATGCAGCGCGTCAACCATCTGAGCACAGCAGATGCAATACGGCAGCAGAAGGTGACAGTAAAGCAGCAGCAGATGTCAGCGTCATGCATCCCGACAGCAGGATCAGGACCAAACCAGCAATGCATCATACACATATGACTGGTGCGGAGACGGCTGCTTACACACACTGATTGTATTATGGTTACCACTGCAAATGCACTGGCCACAATTGCATTACATTACATTACATTACATGCTCCACTCAACGAGGAGTGGGAACCCCAGTCAGGAGCCAACGAGAGGCTCATAGGGCTCAATTGCAGTGATGCGTTAACAACCCACCTGCCGCAGCCTGTTCTGGCCGTAGTACTTGTCAGCCAGCGTCCGCAGCCGCCGCAGGTACATAATGCGCGTTGCCGTGACATCAAAGATGGCATCCGTGAGGTGGTTGAATGTGCCTGGTGCTCCAATGACGCTGCGGGAACCGTACTGCACGCGGTCAGGGTTGGACCAGTCGTCCGACTTGCGGAAGGTCAACTGCAGGACACACAAGCCGCAGCAGCAGCGAACGCGGTAGCAGCAGGGATTGTCAAACAGCAGCAAAAGGACCAGTCATCCGACTTGCGGAATGTCAGCTGCGATGCGGAGCAGCACGCACCGGTGGCACCGGTGTGTTGCCTTCAGCGGCTGAGCCCACACACAACAGCCAAGCCCCATAACGCGGCAGACATCATATATTTGATACAGGCAGCTCAGCATTCACTGGCTTGTTGCCTTGTGCCTGCCCTGCACTGGCACCTGTGCCAGGCTGCGCCTGCCAGCAGCTGAGCCCACAACAACAATGCCCCAGATCAGCAGAACTGCAACGGACATCAAATGTTTAGTACCGGCAGCTCAGCACTCACTGGCTTGTTGCCTTCTGCAGGCCTGCCTGCGACTGGCGCCTGTGCCAGGCTGTGCCTTCCAGTGGCACTGCCTTGAAAGTTACTCAGGCCCACATGTAACAACAAAGTGAGCCCCACATGTACCAATCAAGTAACCAGTACAACATGTTGCTGTACAATACTCACTGGCTTGTTGCCTTCTGCATTGAGCCTGCCTGCGACTGGCGCCTGGGCCAGGCTCCTGCGGCCGGTGGCACTGCCTTGGAAGGGGTTGAGCCCCACTGCAGTCAGGCCCTGGCCCCAAGGTGTGTTGATGCCGCTGATGTCCTGCGGGTGCTCGCTGTCGCAGTAGAGAGGGCTGTTCCACTGCTCGCACGCCAGGATGCACCAAAGGTCACCCGGGGAGCCGCCCAGTGTGTTGTCCTGGCCCATGGATGCCTCAACATCCCAGGGGATCCTGAGCAGCAGCAGCAACAGCAACAGCAACAGCAGCAGCAGCAGCAGCAGCAGCAGTGTCAGCAGCAGCAGCAGCAGCAGCAGCAGCAGCAGCAGCGACGGCGAAAGCAACACCCATGGTGGTCAGAAGCATGCCTTTACCTCATAACGTGTCACACGGAACATCAACAACAGGCCATTTACCCCGTGATGAACACTGCAGTTTGTCTGCAGATCTCTGGGGTGTTTAGACACAAAACACACAAAACGTAACTTTCAGAAGCTCTAGCCCACCTGATCCACCCCGCTGCTGTCAGGTTTGTAGTGCACGTTGAAGTTCTGTGTGCAGCGGTCCATGTTGGACCCACCATGGCCTCAATAAAACACATCAAAAACAACACATAACATGTCAACACGTTCCGGCAAACCTGATCCACTCTGCTGTGTCAGGGTTGTAATACACATCTTCTTGGTGCAGCGGTCCATATTGGCCCTGCTATAGTGTCTCTGTAATACCAAGTTACCAAGTTACCAAAGTAGGGCCACAGGCCCACCCACGAAGGAGCCAGACAAGGCTCATGGGGTCCAAGATCATCGAGAAAGGAAGTCTTATATCCAATAGAATCTGGGGGAAATCCAGAGCAAACAGCACACACTGTGCTAAGCGGCATCCACTGCAAACGGCAAGCGGCATCCAATACATTGTAGTGCATGTGACATGTGACATTCGACACTTGACATGTGACATGCTCGAAATTCAGGCATTCCCACCTGATCCACTCTGCTGTGTCAGGGTTGTAGTACACGTTGAAATTCTTGGTGCAGCGGTCCATGTTGGCCAGCAGCGTCTGCACAGCTGCCTCGTTGATTACTGCAGGGATGTTGAGGTTGTCAAACAAGAAAGACGTCCTGCAGTAACAGCAGCAGCAGCAGCAGCGGCAGTTCAGACATGTCTGTCTGTCGTAATTGAGGCCTTGATATGAGCGGGTATGCTCAGTAGTGCAACACAAAGGGTGTCCTGCAGCAGCAGCAGCAGCAGCAGCAGCAGCAGCAGCACAGCAGTAGCAGCAGCAGAAGCAGCAGCAGCAGCAGCAGCAGCAGCAGCAGCAGCAGCAGCAGCAGCAGCAGCAGCAGCAGCAGCAGCAGCAGCAGCAGCAGCAGCAGCTGAGCATCCCCATCACAATGCGTCCATGTTGGCCAGCAGCATCTGCACAGCAGCCTCGTTGATAACCACAAGAATGTTCAGGTTGTCAAACAAGAAAGACGTCCTGCAGTAACAGCAGCAGCAGCAGCGGCAGTTCAGACATGCCTGTGTGTCGTGATTGAGGCCTTGATATGAGCGGGTATGTTCCATAGTGCAACGCAAAGGGTGTCCTGCAGCAGCAGCAGCAGCAGCAGCAGAAGCAGCAGCAGCAGCAGCAGCAGCAGCACAGCAGCACAGCAGTAGCAGCAGCACAGCAGTAGCAGCAGCAGAAGCAGCAGCAGCAGCAGCAGCAGCAGCAGCAGCAGCAGCTGAGCATCCCCATCACAATGCGTCCATGTTGGCCAGCAGCATCTGCACAGCAGCCTCGTTGATAACCACGGGAATGTTCAGGTTGTCAAACAGGAATGAAGTCCTGCAGCAACAGCAGCAGCAGCAGCAGCAGCAGCATAACAGCATCTCGTTGATCAGAATGGCAGCCTTGTTGACGACGGCGGGGATGTTCGGGTTGTCTAACAGCCACCTCAAACACTGCAACCTCCATCTCGCACTTCATAGTGAAAAGCACATCGGACACTGCTCAAAACTGCAAAATTGTTGGTGTGGTTGTCATGCCAAAGCACAAATACAATGCAAGCTCACCTGCTGCCTGGGCCTCCGCCAGCCAGCCCTTTTGTGAGGTTGGCCATCAGCTGCCAGTCCTCAGTATAAAGCTTGCTATTGGGGCGCCGGTAGCACTCTTGTATAATGAACCGCAAACTATTACGACTTGCGACCAGATTCAAGCACACAGCTGAGCCTCACAACGTTTGTCGTGTTTGCAGACCACATGGTTTGAACTGCCTACCTGCTGCCTGGGCCGCCGCCAGCCAACCCTTTGGTAAGGTTGGCCAGCAGCTGCCAATCCTCAGATTGATGCTTGCGGTTGGGCCTGCCATAGTAAGAGGGCATCTCACTGGTGGGAAGGTCCCAACGCAGGTTGGACAGCTCGCCAGACAGGGACTTGAAAATAGGGCCGTTGATAGGCAGGCCCCAGTGCTCTAGCAGGTTGGTGTCCACCTGCGGATGAGAGACACAGGAAGGATGCAAAGCATGCAACGATGAGCGCATAACAGGGTCTGAAGATGGAGCTGGTGACTCAAGAGCGCCCCGGGGCCAATGCTCCAGCAGGTTGGTGTCCACCTGTGGGACAGGGACAGGGACAGGAGGCGGGACACGAGTGCTCTGGGAGGTTTGTGTCCACCTGTGGACATGAGGCAGGCAGGAGGCAGTCAACGGGATGGCAGGCTCGAGCGCTCGCCTGACACGGACTTGAAGATTGGGCAATTGCTGGGGAGGCAACTCAACAACAATGCATGTAAGTAGTGCTGCATCAACGTCAAAAGGGCTGCGCTGCAGCAAGATACCCAACATGCACATGCGTGTGGTACGTACGTACCTCCTCAATGATGCCGAAGAGGCCGTAGAACTTGCCGTTGAGGTACACTGCGGTGTGGAAGGACAGCGGCGCCACCACGCCCTCGTCACGCAGCACCTGCAGCAGCAGCAGCAGCAGCAGCAGCAGCAGCAGCAGCAGCAGCAGCAGCAGCAGCAGCAGCAGCAGCAGCAGCAGCAGGAGTGGTGCTGTTATCACGTACAGCACAAGTATTTATTCATCCAAACACTCCTTTGAAGAGTGAGGGCGTGACGCTGTAGGTGGCGGTGAGCACACCAGCGGCTGTGCCCGGTGAAAAGACCAGCATCACTGATACCTCCAAGCAACACCTTATACACCTTATAGTAATATTATTATTACAAGTACCACATAGTAACATTATAAGCGGCCACATAGACACCCATCTTTACAATCAAACCATCTGCAGTGCCTCACCTGGTAGGCAATGACCTCCTTCATGAAGCTGGTCTCGCCCAGCTCCACGTAGTAGCTGTTCAGCTTGAGGTTGCTCACGGGCGGCACCCCGGGCGCAATACTGCGGGTACACAGCGGAAAGGGCAAATGTTGAAAAGGCAAATGCAGAAAAGGGCAAATGTTACCAGGTGGCAATGTTGTGTTGACATAGGCTGCCTCTGTGCTAGCGGCCAACGCTGAGGCGTCTCCTTCAATTTACCAGGGCAAGGCAGCAACAATGGTCTCAGCCAAAAGCAATCTCCTGTACAGCAGCAAAAATAGCAACAAAGTAACAAAAAGTAACTAGAAAGTTACAACAGTGTGACAACTTACTCGAAGCCGTCATTTTCCACCCTGAACTCCATCTTGGGCTTGGCCCAGCTCAGTGCCGTCATGCCGCGCCTGTTGGCATGCGTGTTGTCGTACAAAGTGCCGTTCCAGAACAACGTGCTGCTGCTGCCGGCCTGGGTGACGGCGGCCGCAGGGTTCTCTGCATACCTGACACACAGAAACACAGATAGTACAGCTCAGTTTCAATGCAATGCAGGTTGCTGTACGGGGTGCCGTTCCAGAACAGCGTGCTGCTGCTGCCGGCCTGAGTGGCAGCGGATGCAGGGTTCTCCGCATACCTGACAGCACAGCAGTCACATTGTACAACATTGTAGCCTGGAATGACACATAATGTTGTTGGCTAGCATGATGTGGCTGCTGAATCAGCGATGCTGTTGCCATGTGTAAATGTTCCTTGATGCGTAACTTGATGTACACTGTTTCCTAGAGATATACACAAACGGTATCTGCACTGAGAAAGCATGTCTACAAATGGCAAATCTGACCAAACAGGCCATAAATATTGTGGACGCTAGCCCGTGTTCTCACCAGTACAGCAGTGGTATCGGGCTGGTGGCTTCAGCAGGTAGCGCCACAACTGTGCCCTCGTACTGTGGGTAGCCGGGCCGCAAGCCGTTGGGGTGCACGCTGCTGCCACCCGACTTGTCGGTTGCCTGCAGGGCAGCACCGCAGCAGTACTACTCGGTGAACATTGTGGCAGCTGTAGCATTTGCTCGCCGTGTCTGACGCAGCCAGCAAGCTTTTTTAGCTAGTGAGCACCGTTCCGTGTGTCCACAACCAGCAAGGAAAACGCCTACTTTGTAAAGCAAAAATGGCAAGGCTGATAAGCAAATGATCATCAGTATTTACCGGCCTCACCTGCACCCTCCAGCGCACAAGGTCGCCTGCCTTGAGCTGGGCGGCAGGCAGCGTGGCTGAGTACGACACGCGGCCCTGGGCATCTGCAGCAGCAGCAACAACAGCAGCGGCAGCAGCAGCAGCAGCATTGTGTCACGCAGTTCATGATCGTCAGCTGCTCTGATGCAGCGTTACTTTTGTGGTGCAGCGCGACAATACGTCCTTCCCCAATAAAGCAGTCCCCTTGCTTACCTGCTTGCCCACTTGTGTCCATGATCATTTGCTGCTCCGGCGCAAAGTTGGTGTGGTACAGCACATGATTGATGCGGTACAGCATGCGGTACAGATCAGAAATGCACATGATTGACCAGCACCAACAGTCCCCTCCGTCACTAGCAATCCCCTCACCCGCTTGCCCACTGCTGTTCATGATCATCTGCTACCCTCGCGCAAAAAACGGATGCAGGACTGCGTCACAATGCGCATGCTTGACCAGACACTAGCACAAACAATGATGCAGTCCCCTCACCTGCTTGCCCGCTTGTGTTCATGATCATTTGCTGTTCCGGGGCAAAATTGATGCGGTACAGCAGCGTTGCCCCAGCAATGGCTGCCAGGTTGGGCGTGAGCCGTGCAGTCACCTCAATGGGCTGCCCAGGTGTGACAGGGCCATCCAGGTCGCTCTTGAGGCTGTGGAAAAGACATTGGCAGCGGATGCATCAGTATGGACTGAGTTTCAAGTATTGCATGGATTGGTGCAACATCGCCGGAGCGTTCAGTGATAGATTGGTGCTAGGTGTGCCCAGTACTGGACCCCTGCCAGGTGCAGGGCCCGTCTCAGACACCTGTAAGCATGACTGTGAAACAACCGCCTTGATACTGTGTTGAACGTGTCGAAAGCAAACCAGCAAACAACTTGAATGACTGCAGCAGCTGCCCTGCTTACCCGTGGAAGAAGGGCCCTGCTCCTGGCAGTGGCCCCGCGTTAAGCAGCCAGGGCTTGCGCGCAAACTGTTTTTTAGCAAGATCAGCAAACCGCTTTTCAGGTTGCCATCAATCCCTGCTGACCCGTGGAAGAAGGGCCCTGCTCCCGGCAGGGGCCCCGAATTGGGCAGCCAGGGCTTGCGCGCAAACTGTTTGATAGCAAGACCAGCAGACTACTTTTCAGGTTGCCATCAATCCCTGCTCACCCATGAAAGAGAGGTCCTGCGCCTGGCAAGGGCCCCGCATTGGGGAGCCAGAGCATGGGAACAGAGGGTATCAGGGTTGTTATGTTGTGCAAAAGATAATTACTTGTACAAGGAAACTACTACGCAGCTCACCCGTGGAAGAAGGGCCCTGCTCCCGGCAGCGCCCCTGCATTTGGCAGCCAGGGGGTAGGTGCAGCCAGGTAGGTGTAGGGCGATGCACCAGGCAGGCCGCTGTTGTTGCTTGGCGGCTGCGGCAGGCCAAATGTAACTCCTGGCTTGCTCCTGCATGTTATAAGTTTAAAGCACCAGATAATGATGACTGCAGCAATAACGTCAGAGCTGCAGCTGCTGCACAGCTGCCAGCAGCGCTGTTTTTCAGGAATATGTCACCAGCACCTAGCCTGACATAAATACATGTAGTGCTACAAGCTTATGCAACAGAGGCTGTATGCTGCTACTCACGGCGGCAGCCTTCCGCCTGTTGATGCCGCCAGATTGCCGGCTGAGTCATACAGGAAGATGCCGTCCCTGCTGACCTTGATTCCATGTGCAACCAGCAAGTTGCTGCCAGCAGGCACGGGCGGGATGACGTCTGCAGTACAGCCGCAGCAGAGGTAGCAGAGGCAGCAGAGGTGTCTCACCCGTGAGATCAAGTTTTTGTTGCCTTCGTATGCTGCTGTCAAGATCAGCAGTTAGAGATGAGGGCACCTTCGTTTCAAGGTAAAGCTGCCGAGTAGTGGCTGCATGCACGCTACACACACGACTGCTGTGCGCACATGCTGTGTTGAATCAGACGCCTGCCACACAGCCAGCCAGGCAACCACACACACCATGCTGAACCATTCAGCACATGCGCCAAGGCCCCTCACCATTCAGCACATGCGCCAAGGCCCCTCACCATTCAGCACATGCGCCAAGGCCCCTCACCATTCTTTGACGGGCACAGCACCAGCAGGAGGGCCCCTGGCAGCATCTTCACCCCAGCTGGCACCTTCCAGCCATCACCCCCACCATCACTTGCTGTAACAGCCGGCGCACCGCTGCTGCTGCTGCTGCCGCTGTCTGCAGCGCCAGCGCTGATTGTCCAGCCAGATAGATCGACTTCTGCACTGCCTTTGTTCAGCAATTCAAACCAGTCTGTTGTGGTGGCAATGACTGCCCAGGAGGATGGTGTGCCCTTGGTTGTCTTGTTGGCTGCTGAGACAAGGACCTCGTTTACTACGATGGGGCCTACAGCAGCAGCAGCAGCAGCAGCAGCAGCAGCAGCAGCAGCAGCAGCAGCAGCAGCAGCAGCAGCAGCAGCAGCAGCAGCAGCAGCAGCAGCAGCAGCAAGAGATCCTGATGAATGAGCCCTACAGGACGCTCTTGAAAGGCTGCTACACCTGGCCTTTGCTGCTGCAGCGGCCAAGGGGGCTTGACTGGGACTGGCTGCACTGCCTAGCCGCTGTTTGTTATGCGTGCCATGGCTGTGCGCCTTTCTGCCGTTTAACAGCTGGGTCTCTGAAGAAACAATCCTACCTGCAATAACAGGTGCCTCGCCCAGCACCATACTTGGGGCTTGCAGCGCCAGCAGCACCAGCATCGGCACACATGCTGCCACTGCACTGTGCAGCGAGCGCCTGCTGCAGCTGCCTTGAGGCAGCCTTCCAGCCCACGCCGCCCCCATCATGCTGATGAGAACTTGCTCGACAGCTGTGTGCTGGAGCTGAATAAGAACGGGGAGGTGTTCCTGAGTGGCAGATTCAGGTCAGCTGCAGCTGCTGCTTCTGCTTCTGCTTGTGGCTGCTGTCACCAACCTAAGCTGCGCTGCCGCCAAGTGTCAAAGCAGGAAATGAGTCACAGGCAGAAGGTGGAGCAAACCATGCAAAGCAGCGTTCCAGTCATAGCACGAGTGCAGAAAATGCTGAGTGGCTTGCAATCCTATACAGTTGCTGGAGTTCCCAAGATGTTCTTTGCCAGCACTGGTGAGCAGAACAGCTGCTGCTGACAGTACAGCAAGAACATACGCATGCGATTGATGATTTCAAATTGAAACAAACGCCGTTCCCTTTGCTTCACCTGGGGAAGGTGCTGCGGCAACGATGCGTTGACACGATCACGCGCGATGCCGGCCAACGTTTGCTCTCTGCTGCTGCTTTCAAGACAAAAGTCCGACAGACAGCTGAACAGGGCATGATTCTGCAGCAATGGCATAGGAAGCGCCACAGCTGTCGCAGCTTCTTACACCGCAGGGCTGCTGCGGTTGGGGGCAACCTCCGTCGGACCAGTTATCCAATGTAACACAAACTGTCGCTGGGGACGGTATCCGGGTCCGCTGGTGAGTCGCACGTTTCCAATACGGAAGTCGACTTCTGCGACCTTCTAAAATATCAACACTGGAGCGCATACGGCTGAGCGGTGGCAGTGATCACTACGTTGCCAGGCTGACGAGCTTCGTGAAAGTTTCTTAGGACATGAAAAATTCAAAAGTTCGTCAAATTGCTTGCTTTGAGTGCGAAGATGCTAAGAAGTGGGAGGGCTACACTGAATCGGTGTGTTGATGGCTCATTTTTGCTCGTAGTGTTCTGTCTTAAGACCTTATGATTAATATAAGTCATCTCTATTGGTGTTGCAGCTGTGGAAGGAAGCACTGTTAGAGCCCGGCGACGAGTGGACCCTGTACAAGGTGGGGGTGCTACTGCTGTCTACCCTGTTCTGCCCATGCAGCTAGCAGATCGCCGTAAGTAGCCGCGCGTCTCATTGATATCTTGATGTTTATTGCATCGAGCGCTTCTGCCGCGTGTTTGGCCGTTGCGACAGGCTTGTGCAGGGGAGCTGCCGACTGCAGAAGCAGCAGCACAGTTTGATGCCATTATCATTGCAGGCAGCCACTACAGCGTCTATGAGCAGCACGAATGGATCGACCAGCTGATGGACCTACTGAGGAAGCTTGCAGGACAAGGCACACGCATGTATGGGTGCTGCTTCGGCTGTCAGGTGCGTGTGTACAGCTACAGCAAACATGCAGCAGGGGGTTGGTGCATGCCTTCGTCTACCATGCAGCAGCGTTAGCTGTTGTGAAGTATAAGCTGATCCGTGCTGTTTTCGTGATGGAGTGTTTGTTCCACACAGCATGTTTTCGTGATGGAGTGTTTGTTCCACACAGCATGTAACCCCCTCTA
Source organism: Tetradesmus obliquus (assembly GCA_030272155.1). Lineage (NCBI taxonomy): Eukaryota > Viridiplantae > Chlorophyta > Chlorophyceae > Sphaeropleales > Scenedesmaceae > Tetradesmus > Tetradesmus obliquus. Next base: position 3,970,445 of record CP126196.1, on the reverse strand, counting down.
TCCTATCCTGTTTTGTTCTGGAGTAGTGTGTTACCTGTAAGGGCAGCAGCCGGGCTGTAGCACAGGGTGATGGTGTGTACTCTGCGCAGCTAGGGTTTTGGTGCAGGGGACAGCAGCAGTAACCAAGAGCTCAGTGTCAACAGGGCAAAAGTCAGTGCAGCGCGGCCGGCTACCCCTGAAACGAGTGATTTGACCAAGCTACAACCAGATGTCAAACAATCCTTGTGCTACCTTTGTGTGACGCCTGCAGATCCTTGCCCGGGCACTCGGCGGTTCAGTGGGCCCAAACCCTGACGGGGACTTTGTGCTCACCATTGAACAAATCCAGCCAACTCTGCAGCTACAGCAGTTCACCCAGCTGCAGGCTGCAGTGCAGCAGGCACTGGCAGCTGAAGCAGCACGGGGCGGCAGCAGCAGCGTGGCTGCTGCAGGAGCCACAGGCAGCAGCAGCGGTGCGGATGCAGTGCAGCAATCAGCAGCGGAGAAGGCAAATGATACCGACGCTGGTACAGTTGCGGATGTGCTTGAGAGTGTGAGTATTGCTTCAACTGCCGACAACAACAACAGCAACAATGACAGTGCAGGGAGTGACAGTGTTGCAGCCGTACATGCAGCGTTGACAGGAGCTGTGGCGGGCAGTAGCGCAGCTGCTGCTGCTGCAAGTTTCGGCTGCTTCCGGCTGATTGAGTCGCATGGTGATCAGGTGAGGGCAGGACAGTAACTGAGCATAGCTGAGCATTTATGTTGCTCAACATCCATGCTTGTGTGACAACATCAATGCAGCAAACCATCATTCAGCTGCGAACTGCAGTGTGGGGTCATAACATTCGAGCCAGCAGAACCCCAGCACAAAGCAGCAAGGTTGCAGTCATCCTGCTGCAGCCCCTGTGTCAACTGCTGTTTGTTTAGCTGGGCCTGCAACAGACGCACTTGCCGTGCTGCGTTGCTCTTCCGCCACCACCTGCCTGCCTTTCACCAGGTGCTGCATCTGCCGCCGGGTGCGGTGCTGCTGGCTTCATCCCTCACGGCCCCAAATGAGCTGTGGAGCTGGGTTCCAGCTGGCATCCATCCGCATTCTAGTATGCTGCTCTGTCATCTGCACCTTTTAACTAACCCTACTGCCTGCACTGCTTTGCATACCCACATGCCGCCTCTCTCACTCCCTACCACCACCACGGCCAGGTGCTGCAGCTGCCGCCCGGTGCGGTGCTGCTGGCCTCATCCCCCACAGCTGCAAATGAGCTGTGGAGCTGGGGGCCCAACATACTTGCCAGCCAGTTCCATGTCGAGTTTGATGAGCCACTGGTGCTGCAGAAGATCTGGACTACTTTGAAAGATGTTGGCAGGCTGGATGCGGGCCAGGCTGAGTGCAGCAGGCGGGTGCTGGAGGCTGGCGGGCAGATGAACGCTGCCATGCTGCAGGTGGGAGTGTCTCTTGTTTCAGCAGCATTTGTGACAGAGTCGGTGGTCCGTGTGGTCTGTGAATGCCGCCATAGCGTATATGGGTTGCAGTTCTGCTGCCGTTCATTGTTGTGGGCCGCTAGCGCTACACCGGATGGTGACGGCAGGCTGAGTGCAGCAGGCGGGTGCTGGAGGCGGGTGGGCAGATGAACGCTGCCATGCTGCAGGTGGGCAGAAAATATCAAGGGTGTTTGAAAACACTGTGCACTGGATATTATCAGGAGCTACTCCAAAGCAGATGTGCCTAATACAATGTTGTTTGTGTGGTTATTGGGTGAACAAAGTGACGTTGGAGTGGCCCTGCTGTGCGGTTGTCTGTCATTTTGACATGGTTTGCCGAGCTTGCAAGTGTGTCAGCACCCCATGCAGTCCTGGGTGTTGCGAGGGTGGCCACAGTTCAAGCAGCCATGGATGGTGGATTTGGCAATGGCTTTTTGGTTGCAGGCAACCAGCTGCAACCAGCCCAGAGCCCAGAGCCAGAAATGCTGCAGGTATGTGGGGCTGTGGGCCGTTGTTCGTCCAACTTCCGCTTGTATCTGCTGCTGCTGCTGATGCTGCTGATGCCATCCGCAGGTGATCAAGCATTTCCTGAGGCATGGCATAGACGGAGCAGCAGTGCCAACCATGGCAGCAGACCCACCAGCAGCTGGCAGAAGAAGTGACGATGCAACGGACGGTGCTGCTGGCGGCAATGCAGGCCCTGGGGGCAGCAGCAGCAGCGGTAGCGGCAGCAGCGGCAACAATGCTGCGGAAAATGGTCAAGGCCCTGACGGCAGCAGCAGCAGCAGCAGCAGCAACAACGATGGTGCAACTGGGCCGTCGGGCAGCAGCCAGGCGGCAGCAGCAGATGAGTCCTTTCTGCCTTCACTGGAGGCAGAAGTAGCTGCCGCCACACCTACCGCAGCTTCAGAGGGGCCGACAGGTGTCCCACAGCTACCGCACCTCACACTGCCCAACCAGCAGCCGCAGCAGCAGCAGCAGCAGCAGCAGGCGCTTGATGCACATCTCAGCACCCAGCCAAGCGGCGGCAGCGGCTGCAGCAGCCCTAGCGGCGCCTCTGAGCGCAGCGCCTTTTCGGCGGCCACAGCAACAGCAACAGCTAGCCTCTGCAGCACCAGCGCAAGTGCAATTCCATTTTCACACATTGCGGCGCAGCGCCGGCAGCAGCGGCGTGAGCAGGAGCTGAGTGAAGCTGCAAAGCAGATGATAGGCGATGCAGCGGCGGCATTTGATATGCGTATGGAAGCCTACGGGCTTGATCTGGCGCTGCTCCAGCAGCTAAATGATGCTGCTGCGGAGCAGTACGGTGCGACGGCTGAGATCGCGGCTGCGCTCGGGCAGTTTGCACATGATCTGAATGCGCGGCAGGCGGCCGTGCGGGATGCATTAGCCGCACTGCCGCAGCTCGATCGGCAGCTGAAGCTGCTGGAAGCAGCAGTGGGACAGCTGGACAAGCGCAGCAGGGAGCTTGAGAGTCGGCTGGGGATTGGCGGGAACAGTGCAGGAGCTGGCAGGATTGCATACGACTACATTGCGTCCAGCTTTAGTAGGGCTGGGAGTGGCGTGGGCGGGGTGGCTGTGGCGGCCGCCGGCGGCTGCTTGGGTGGCGGCGCACTGCCAAAGCAGTGAGCGGGCATGCTTTTCCAGGTTCTGGCCATGCTGTCATGTCTGCTGCATTCATTTTTGGAGGAGGCAATGCGCTGCGCTGCGGTTAAGCCATGTGATCGTGAGTGCTGCTTTTGCTGTGTTGATTTGCATTCGCGCCTCTTGCGATGCTTTCCGTTGTTGTTGTTGGCTGTGGAGCGCGCGAGCGGCTGTACTTTGACCCAGGGGTGCACGGAGGCGGTGTGATCCTCCTACATTGCAGTTGCTCTCTTGTGTTTTGCGTTGAAGACATACCTGCTTTTGTGTGCGCATCTTCGTAGTGGTAGGTGTTCTGGCTTTGCAATGAGCGCTGGTGCAGTCACTGCACCATGCAAGCAGGCGCTGACGTCACGCCATACCAGCAGATGGCTCGCTCAGGGAGCTCGAGCCGTGCAGTGCAGCCATGCAGACGTAGGAATTTCATCTGTGGACCTGGTCTAGTGGTCCAAACGTTGCCAGAATATTATAGACAAAGTCAAATGTTTGCAGGCTTTGAATGGGCCTATATTCAAGGTCACTTACTGTGTTTTTGGGCAGGCCTGGCCCGCAGGCCCCTTGCAGTCAGCTGTAGCAGCTGCTACCTGCAGGTTCTGCTACAGCCGCTACATCTGTGGTTCTGCAGAAAGTCGTAAACGTTGCAAACCGCTAGTTCGCCTGACGCACCATAAGATATCCTGTAAGAAGTGGCGGAATCTGCCGCTGTATCTCCGAATCAACGGTACCTTTCGAGATTATCTTCAAGAGCCACGACACGCCCCAGCAGTCACGCCAGACACGCCCACGCTACCTAAACACGTGTATGTGAAATAATCATTGCTCGAACCCCCAAACACGCATGTTCAGCAGCACGGGACTTCAAACCATGTTGGGCAAGGCACAGCAGCACACGCTGCTCAACAGAACGTCCTCGGTGCCGTGCCCCACCGCTTACCATCAGCAACACCGGCGCAATGAGTTTACGGTACCATTTACAAAGTCAGCAGCACGTGGCGTGCGCTCTGTGTCAGCAGCGAAGGTTGCTGGCCTTGGGACAGCACCAGCAGCAGCAGCAGAAGAAGGGCAGCAGAGGGTCACTACAGCTGCTGACCCTAAAGCTGTTATCCAAGGCACCACGCTGAAAGAAGCCAAGCTTGCAGCCCACTATGATGCTATTGTGGTTGGCTCAGGGATGGGGGGCCTGGCTGCAGCAGTCGCCCTGTCCAAATATGCAGGTGTGTTCCCCTGCGCAAGTGTGTGGGTGATCAAGCTGCAGCACAGTATTGCGCTGTTTTCCACTATAAAGCGCTGAAATTTGCTGCACTGCAATGTGTAGTTCTGTTTTGCACTTCAAAGCACTGCACGTTGCTGCACTACCTCCCATGCCACTGCATGCAGGCAAGCGCACTGCACTTTACAGTAATGTACTGCACTGCACTCTGCTCTACTGAACTGTAACTGACAGCTCTATACTGGAATGTGCTTTACTGCATATCAATGTACTGCAGGCAAGCGTGTGCTGGTGCTAGAGCAGCACTACACAAGACTGTACTGCAGTGCTTAAATCGTCTGACCTTGTACTGCACACTGCTGTACTGCAGGCAAGCGTGTGCTGGTGCTGGAGCAGCACTACACTGCCGGTGGCTTCACACACGCTTTTGCCAGGGGGCCCTACGCGTGGAACGTGGGGGTGCATTACATAGGTGAGGCGACACGTGGCTGCTGCTGCTGCTGCTGCTGCTGCTGCTGCTGCTGGTTCTGTCCTGTTAATTTCTAACTGTTAGTAACAGACACCTGAGAGCACAGTGCGTGCTTGGCTCAAGCGGCATGTGTCGGCAGCATTGTCTCAAGGCCTTACTTTCACAGTCATGGCTTGCCTGCACACAACGCATCTGGCTGCGAACCTTGAAGGGTAACCTACTTACCTATATGCACTGATGTCGTGCATGTTTTGCATGATTGCGTGTGTCTGTAATTTCACCTCAGGCGGCGGCATCGGCAGCTGTAGCAGCGAGTTTGCCACGCTGTTGAACTGCTCCAATGTTCGACTTGTCAAGCTGCATGTGGTGTTTAAGGCAGGTGGAGGCTGTCCTGTGACCTATTCTTCTGTGCTTCATGGCACTGACTCCAGGTGGGGGCATTGGCAGGCGTGGCGGCGAGTTTGCTGCGCTGTTCAACTCACTGACCAATGGAGGTGTCACATGGGCCTCGCTGCCGCCCGTGTATGACAGGATCATGATTGCTGACAGGTGCGGGTGCAGGTGTGCTCAAGCAGGTTCAATAACAGTCTGATGTGTTGTGTTTGTACAATGTATGACGATTAAACGGTGCGCGTCCTTAGAGAAGGTTTTGGTTAAGCTGGGGCATGCTGCAAGTAACACTCTGCATCAAGTGCGGCTCGTGCAGTACATCGTATGCGCATTCAGGGTTCAAAAACCTATACAGTCCCTGGCGGCAGGTTGCTGCCAGCTGTGATGCAGCTGACTGTACATCCAGTGATCATGGGGGCGTGCTCTCTATGAAGGATGTTCCCTGCACATGCATTGCACTACAGGCAGTATGACTTGGTTGCAGGCAGGGACGCCTGGCTGGAGCAGATGAGCACGTACTTCCCAAAAGAGCGCCAGGTGGGCCCTACAGCAGCAGCAGCAGCAGCAGCAGCAGCAGCATCAGGAGGTGCACCCGCTCCTGCAAGTGCCTAGCACGGGCTGACACCTCAGCAGCATACAGCAGCGCATGCCAAGTGGGGAAGGGATGATGTATGCCGAGCAGTGTATGTGAGATAGGTGTATCAGGCTGCACAGGAACAGTTCTGTGCATGTGCATGTGCTGCTGCTGCTGCTGCTGCTGCTGCTGCTGCTGCTGCTGCTGCTGCTGCTGCTGCTGAAATACTGTGCTGTGTGCTGCTGCAGGCTCTGGAGCAGGTGCTGGCATTGATGATTGGCATCACACCAGCCATGCGGTGATCTGCTGCTGCTGCTACTGGTGGTGGCAGTAGTGCTGCTGCTGCTGCTGCTGCCGATTCAGCGCATCTGTAAGCAGCTTTATGCCTGTCATAACGGCAGCAACATCGGCTGCAGGTGATTGTGAACCGGGTGTGCTCCAAGCGGCATCAAAACACTAGGCACTTTGCACGCTCTGCCGCGGTCCTGGCAGGCCACCAAGACCATGCCCAGCTGGCTTGCAGGGCTTCTAAGCCCATTCACTTCACCACACACTGACAAAGCCATGCCAATATACATGTTGTACTTTGCCGCAGGTCCTGGCAGGCCACCAAGACGATGCCTGGCTGGCTGGCAGGCCTACTGGGCCCCTTCACTGCCAAGGGCTGGAGGGGGCTGGCCGGCCAGAGCAGCAGCGAGCTGTTTGGGCAGCTCACACAGGTAGAGCGCTAGCGCTAGAGCTCTGAAGAGCCGTGGCTTCAATACATTAACAACCACCGCACTTGCTGAGCACAAACACAGCAAGGTTGTGTAAATGCCATCTACATGAGTGCTATCAGCAAGCAGCCTGTGCATGTATGCCCAGATGTTTAGTGTTAGTGTTGCGTTAGCTTCAGGCCTGCTGGGCCCCTTCACTGCTAAGGGCTGGAGGGGGCTGGCTGGACAGAGCAGCAGCCAGCTGTTTGGGCAGCTCATACAGGTAAAGCCCTTGCAACAAAACCCTGGCCAGCCTTGGCTACAGCAAATCACACACCACGATACCTGCTTAGCAGAAACACAGCATGGTGGTGCATTTCATACCTCTTGTTTGGTGCTAGCAACTCGCAGCACGGTTCATTTATGGCCAAATGTTTAGTAGTGCGCCAGATTCAGGCCTGCTGGGCCCCTTCACTGCCAAGGGCTGAGGGGGCTGGCCAGCCAGAGCAGCAGCCAGCTGTTTGGGCAGCTCACAGGTGTGTGGGTCCTGTTCACGCTGTGGACCCTGCTTTACCTGCAGCACATAAAGAAAGTTGCCGATTGTATTCATTACAAGCATAAGCATAATGCAACATCATGCATACTCACAGATCTAGACTGCAGCATGGTGGCATCACACTGCAGGACGCATGCATGGCGCCAGCGATGCATATCACTCTGGCACCACCTGCGTGGTGTCCTGTGAAGTCCGTCGCATGGCGCTGCTGGCGTCAGCACTGTGTTGCTGTTGTTGCTGTTGTTGCTGCTGCTGCTGCTGCTGCTGCTGCTGCTGCAGGACAAGGAGCTTCAGGCGCTGCTTGCAGGGCAGTACGTTGACATTGGGCTGCCACCAGGCAAGAGCATAATGGATGTTTGCTGCTGCTGCTGCTGCAGGACAAGGAGCTTCAGGCACTGCTGGCGGGTCAGTACGTTGACATTGGGCTGCCGCCAGGCAAGAGCAGCGCAGCCTACCAGCTGCTGGTCATGCAGCACTACCTGGAGGGTGAGCAGTATCAACTGTGCACTGCATGGATCGTTTGCAATAAGATGGCAATCCGAATGTATTGACATGCATGCAGTGCTAGGATGGTCAGCGGTGTTACCAGCTGCTGGCCATGCTGCCACCTGCAGGGTGAGCAGTGTGCACAGATTTGTAGGGCTTTGGCGATCGACACTGGATGCATGTAGAATGGCAGCTGCTGGTCATGCAGCACTACCTGGAGGGTGAGCAGCGTGCACGATGCATACAGCATCAGGTTGGCCTTGATAAGGAACAGTTGCAAGTGGGTACTGGCACCATGAGCCACAACAAGGTGAACGCATGGTCTTGAGACCAGAGAATGTTGTGGTTCGTTTCATTTTGCAGCGTTGCTTCTGTAAACGGCCGGACTACTATGCATGCAGGGAGCGCCTGCAGGGCTTACAGCATCAACACTTGCAAAGTCAAACCAGAAAGCTCTGCGCGTACTGCTACCTGCTGCTGCTTCTGTTGCTGCTGCTGATATTTGCAGGCGGGTATGTGCCAGTCGGCGGCGCCAGCAGCATTGCTGCTGCCATGATTCCCATCATTGAAACAGCAGGTGGTGCAGTGGTGACTTCAGCTGGGGTGCAGCAGGTGCTGGTGAGGGATGGCAAGGCGGCTGGCGTGCGACTGGAAAGTGGACAGGAGATAACAAGTGACGTGGTGAGCTGTTACAAGAGGTTGGTGTGATGGTTTGAGGTTTGAGACACAGGGTGGTGATGTCAGCGGGGTTGCAGCAGATGCTGGTGAAAGAGGGCAAAGGCGTCTGGTGTGCTGCTGGACAGCGGGTAGGAGATAACAAGTGACGCGGTGAGACAAACAACACAGCATATATTTGGCCAACTCAGCATGACAGCAGCAGTAGCAGTTGTCAGTGCGTCAGTGTGTCTGCTGGTGAGGTGGCAAGCCCGCTGGCATGACGGCGCAGGAAAGTGGGCAGGAAGTCAGCAGGGACATGGTGATTCTTGCAGCAACCTATGTTTGTGGTGCGTTTTGACTGTGTTTGTTAGACAATCAAGTATGTTACACGTAGCACATCAAGGCAGCATTGAGGGCATGGGTGCTGTTGTGGCTGCACTTGGTCCAGAAAGCACTGCAAGCACACTGCCAGCAACTTGACGCATGCTCGCATACACGTTATGTTGCTGCTGCTGCTGCTGCTGCTGCTGCTGCTGCTGCTGCTGCTGCTGCTGCTGCTGCTGCTGCTGCTGCTGCTGATGCCGCCGGCCAGGTGGTCAGCAATAACGGCGTTGTCAACACATTCTTGTGCCTGGTGCCGCCGGATCTTCCTGATGCCCCTGACATCCAGCACCTGCTGTTGCTGCTGCTGCTGCTGCTGCTGCTGCTGCTGCTGCTGCTGCCGCCGCCAGGTCATCAGCAACGCCGGCGTCGTCAACACCTTCTCGCGCCTGCTGCCGCCAGAGCTCTCCTCCTCCCCCAACATCCAGCAGCAGCTGGCAGGAGCAGCAGCAGTGGGGCCCTCCATCAGCGCCTCAGTGCTATATCTCGGAGTAAAAAGCGATCTGGTTCCAGAGTTTGCAGGGATTGGAAACGTCCACAAGCACCACAGTGCAGATTTTGACGGCGATTTTGACAGGTTCAGCGCAGATCCGAGCGCGCCGATGCCATGCGTGTTCATGTCCTGCTGCGACGCGCGGGAGAAGGTGTCATTTTCAAGAAGCAGCAGCAGCAGCAGCAGCAGCAGCAGCAGCAGTGAGGGCCACAGCACGCTGCAGGTGGCCACCATTAGCCACTTTGATGCCTTTGAGCGCTGGGAAGATTCAGACTGGCGCAAGCGGGGCCCCGGTTACAAGGAGCAGAAGCAGCAGCTGCAGCAGCGGCTGATGGAGCAGCTGGGTGAGCCGGCAATGCCAACAGCTGCGTGATGCTTTGAATGACTGACCAGCTTCAGAGCGCCGTCAGCCATATCGATGTTGTTACACCAGAGCACAGCATGCAGCAGCGGCTGATGGAGCAGCTGGGTGACCGGCAAACCTTGCCCATTTCGAGGCTGCCAGCCAGGCAATGGTTGATCACGCAACACCACAGCATGCCCACATGCAGTATGCAATCCCTCTGTAAGCAGTCCGGGCAGTATGATTATCTGTACAGAAGTGTACAGTCTGTCTGTTCTGTTGCTGTGTTTTGCAGTGATGGACATAGAACCCAGAGCTGCATACACAGTTGCTGACACTGCCAGTGTGAAGCAGTGCTTCCAGCAGCAGCTGCAGCCCTGTAACCTGCAGCGGCGCAAGGCCTACAGTTTGACAAGATGCTGCCGCTGCCGCTGCCGCCGTCGCTGCTGCTGCGTCTTTGCAGGAGCCGTGTTTCCTTCTCTGCCCGGGCGCATCGCCTATTCTGAGCTGTCTACCCCTCTCAGTACGGAGCACTTCTCAGGCTGGCAGCGCGGCGCAATGTACGGCTTGAATGCAAGCCCTTTGAAGTATCAAATTGAAGGTGGTTTAGGGTTCAGGTATAGGACGCCAGTGCCTGGGCTGTTCCTGTGTGGGCAGGATGCAGTAGGGTGTGGGGTGGCAGCTGCACTCGCGTCTGGGATGTGTGCTGCAGTGGCAGTGGCTGGGCCTGGCGTTGAGGCAGCTATCGACAAGGAGAAGAGCATGTGGCAGTAGGTGGGTGCAGCAGCAGCGCGCAGCCGCAAGACAAGGGTGCACGTTTGCGAGTGGTTATGATGCAAGCAGCAGAAAGTTCTCGTGAAGTCGAGCTGAGGGTCAACGCATGCGTAACGGTGTGAGCGACTGTGGGATATTCGTATCATTTTAGCAAATGTAGGCTATACTAATTGTTGTTTTCGATGCTTTTGAGCGGTAGTAGGTGCTACAATCATTATAAAGCAGTTCTGCGATCTTCACGAGGAAGTGCGTGTTGGCTCGCCATAACAGCAAGAGCTAGCGAAGCCCCGAGCTTCAGCGTTTCCATAATAATGTATTTCAAGCAGAACTACAGGATGCTGACGTTGGTTCGTTGACATCACACACGGTGTAACACCTGCACCCTGCGTTGATGTCGCAGTATGAGGACCTTGTGTACAGAGTGTGCAGCCGTCGCAGATTCTACAAACAACTTCGGCAGTAACTGAAGCCATTTCACTCACACTAGAAGCCTAGGACAGTTTGTCTCCCGCGATCAAGACTGCATTTTTGACCATGCCTTCCGCGAGAGCATTGTGTAGTACTTCACAGAACAATAAAGCAATACATGAAATAGCACTGAACTTGACTTGGTATCCGCAACCTCCGCATTCGTTCAGCCCTGCTCTGCTGCTTGCTTGAGGAGCAGCGGCCCCCGCGTACGCTATGGCCCGAGACAATGTATATATGGTATCAATCTGGTTCTTACTGCTGTTGCTCGTCCCAAGGGCGCTGGCCAGAGATGCAGCGGTCGTGGTGGGCAATGCAGCCAGCCTGCTGACCGCACTGCGCAACCAAACAGTCAATACAGTAGCGATAGTTGGCAACGTCACCTTGCTGGACTCAGCACCGCTGTTGTTGCCGATCAACAGGTACAGCAGGACTTGCAGTACTGACAGACCTTCGGGGCGAAAATTGCAGCAGCCGGGCAGCATGTTGCCTCAAAATAGTATGCAGACCTGGAACACGCAACATACAAAGCGAATATCAGCTGCTTAAGCGTGAGCTGTCGATGCTATTGACGCTTGTATCCAGCAGCTTGCACACCCCAAGCGCCACACTCAACTACCAACACTCCAGCTATCTCCTCCAAAACCAAGCTGCCAGTATCGCCTACAATACTTGCTAGCTCCTGGCTGGCAACTGTTGTTCCTTATAATGCTTGGAACTTGCATAACCTGCTTGCAGGAACTTGAGCATTGAAGGGGACCCCAATGCGCCAGCCAGGGCCCAGCTGTGGCTAAACCACGCCACATTGGACCTGTGTAAAACCTGCACGCTTCAACTCACTAGCGTCAGGATCTCCTTTGAACAGCCAGAGATGCAGCCAGCGTTAGCAGCAGCAGCAGCAGCAGCAGGTCGCAGTTATACACTCTCGCCTGGGGCTGTGGCTGCTGCTGTGGTGGTGCCAGTAGTTGTTGCAGGTGCGGTGTCCTGGTCATGCTGCTGCTTTGAGTCAGCCAAGGTGTCATACCTTCTGCTACTGGCTATCCACTTCATGGCAGTGCCTTGATCACATTTGAGCCAAGCTTGTGCATAGCAGTGGGCAGCTGTGCTCCAGCTTGTGTTTCATGCGCCTTCCCATTCGTGCCCCGCAGGACTGCTGTTGGCGGCCACTGCAGTGGCCTGCTACATCAGGCGCCGCCGCGAGCAGCAGCAGCAGCAGCTGCCGCAGCACAAGCAGTACCCGCCAAGTGCTGCCTTCCAGTATGCCGCTGATGATGACGTGGAGCAGCAGCAGCAGCAGCAGCAGCAGCAGCAGCAGCAGAGCAGCGCCAAGCTCAGTGGCCTCCCTAGTGTAAGGAGTTGCAGGAACAACAATGCAGAGGCCCCAATTGTACAGTATGATGATAATGCAACGGCTGCGGGCAGCACACATGCGGGCAAGCCTGGCTGGCAGCTGGCTGCCAGCATCACGTGCCCAACACTTGGACCCGTGCAAGATGAGGCGATTGAGTACGGTGGGTAGCTCACAAGCAGCAGCAGCAGCAGCAGCGGCAGTTTGCACATATAATACTTGGTATGTGATGCGCTGGCAGGGGCGCGCGCGCTAGCCAGATGGAGCATGTATGCTGCCCGGCAGCAGCAGATGCAGCGGCACCAACCGTTGACGGTTGAACCGCCACGCAGAGCGTGAGTTGCGCTCAACCAGCCAAGGCCTGTTGCTGCAAGTGTGTGCCTTTGCGGGCTACATGCGCTGATGCTGTTTGCTGCCTGCACTCCAGGCAGCTGCAAGCCTTGCCACCTCAGTACGTGGCACACGGCATGCATGCAGACTGATGGTGCTCACGTACAGCAATCAGACAACTGACACGACTGCTGCTGCTGCTGCTGCTGCTGCTGCTGCTGCTGCTGCAGGGGAGCTGCTGAGCTCAGGTCCTACCTTGACAGTCTACAAGGGCCGCTTTGCTGGTGCGGGGCTCTCTCTATGTGCACGTGGCATTCATTTGCTTGCTGATGCGGACTATCATAGTATGGCGGCACTATGTCACCGTGGATTTCTGGTTTGGTCCTGTGGCTTTCTGATCTGGTCCTGTGTGGGGCTGCTGTAGCTCAGAGCACATTCCGAACATACATTTTGACCGTACTGCTCGCTCGGTTGCTGTACTACAGCAGCAGACCAATGTTGCTGTTCATCACTCCTCAACAAAAGCAAGCAGCCCTTCCCAATGCGCCGTGTGGCTGTTGTGCTGCTGCTGCCACTGCATAAATGCTGCAGGTCGCGAAGTGGCCATCAAAGTGATCAAGCACAACACCAGCAACATGGCAGCGGTGCACCGCGAAACCAAGCTGCTGATGTCACTCAAAGCACCAAACGTAGTGCAAGCCCTACGCTACACAACATACATCAAGGCAGAAGATAACACACACGCATCAGTAGAAAGCAATGCTGGTGCAGCCAGCCCAGCTAATGCTCGCAGCTCATTCGACGTGCAGCAGCGCAGCCCATTCCACATGCAGCAGCGCAGCTCATTCGACATGCAGCAGCGCAGCTCTTACGGCACACAGCAGCGCAGCTCACTCGACATCCAGCAGCGCAGCACGTCCTGCAGCAGCAGCAGCAGCGTCAGCGGACTCATGTTCCAAGAAGGCAGCAGCCATTCGACGAGGGTACCTGGCAGCACGAGCGTGTTTGTGCCCATGTACGGAGGCCAGCAGCAGCAGCTGCTGCAGCAGCAACAGCAGCAGCAGCAGCAGCAGCGGCCGCTGGAGTCGCTGCCGTCACTTGACGTGTACGTGCCAGACTGCCGAAAGGCGGCGGCAGCAGCTGTTGCTGCTGCCGCTGCTGCTGCTGCTGCTGCTGCTGCTGCTGCTGAGCAGCTTGCAGCGGGTGAGTCCTCTGCTTCAGTACACCAGCAGGCAGTGCAGCCAGCAGAGACACACCTGGTGCTGGAGTATTGCAATGCTGGAACGCTTGCAAGAGTAGCGGAGGGTTGGAGGCGGGACGGTCACTTGCTGCAGCGGGACGGCCATATGGGACAGCGGGATGCAGGGCAGCGGGACGGCCACATGCTGCAGCGTCTGGTGATGCTGCGGGACACAGCCCTGGGCCTACAGGCGCTGCACAACCAAGATGCGGTGCACGGGCACCTGGTGGGTGGCGGCTGATCAACAGTATTGTGTGTTGCAGCCGATTAACAGTAACGTGTGATGCAGATGCAGAGCTGCATCAAAACCACGTCAATCACCAGATAAGTGTTATTGTGAGATATCACCTGTTTGTAGGTGCTTTCTTGTGGTGTGGGGAACTGCAGCTGCGCCCACTGTTAACTCTGCTGATGCTGCTGCTGCTGCTGTCACTGTTACTGCTGCAGAGTGCTGACAGCATCCTTGTCAGCAGCAGCACTGATGCTCCCTTTGGTCTGGTGGCTAAGCTCGGGGGCTGTGGCATCAACTGCTCGCGGCAGCAGCAGCAGGGCGCTGGCGATGTCAGCAGCCTGTCGCACCAAGCTCCAGGTGAACACAAAGCAAAGTTCAAAGCAAGCATGTCACCTGGTGCTTGAAGTTATTTGTGCCCCTGCCGCTGCAGCACAGCAACAATGGTTGCAGCAAATGCAGTGTGCAGCGCCAAAAATTGAAGTGCCTGAGGCCACGGGCTCAACGAGCTCCAAGTTGCTTGATGGCTAGTGCGCTGCAAGTGGCGGCAAAGTATGTTTTAAGGCGCTCACTGCCTGGTCTGCTGCTGCATTGCTATGTGCAGAGATGCTGCAGCAGGGCAGCATAACCACAGCATCAGACATCTACAGGTGAGGCTCAGACAGCAGCAGCAGCAGCTGCAGCAACAGCAGCATGCATGCGGGTTGAGATTTGTGTGGGGCAGGCAGGCGTGCTACAACTGCACATGTAGCTACACTGTTTGCTGTTTCTTTTGTTCCAGTGTTGTGTTGCCTTGGGTTAGCAAACTAAGGCATGCTGCTCACTGCTGCTGCTGCTGCTGCTGTCATCCTGCCTCGCTGCAGCTTTGGCATCATGATGTGGGCGTTGTACACCAACAAGCAGCCCTTCCAAAAGCTGCAGTGCGAACAGGTGAGCTGGGGGCAGTACAGCAGGGCAGAGCAGATGCAGTACAAGCAGGCGACTGCTAGGCAGTACAGTAGGTGGGGTGGAGAGCCAATCCCAGTTGTTGACCTGCATTGTTCTGCGCATTTGCTGCCAATCATAGCTGCTGCCAACCATAGCTGTTGCCATGCCATCAGCTTACGTGTCTCCACGTTGCCGACGCTGCGTCTGAACGAGCCGCTTGCATGCGTCCTGCTCTGTCTTGCTTATCGTCTTCATTTTCTGCTTATGTCGTTGCCCCGCAGTTCTACGACTACGTGGTGCTGCAGCACCTGAGACCAATCGTCCCACCTGACATGCCAGCCGACTACGAGCTGCTGATGGAGGCCTGCTGGGCAGCAGCACCAGCAGACAGGCCAAACACCATGCGGCTGCTGGACTGCCTTGACGCAATGATCCAGGTAACTGCCAGAAACATCTTACATAGCCATGGCTATGTCACATTTACATTGCGATGAAACTGCAACTGCTGGCAAGAAACTTTGACTAGAGACGCCTTGCACCAGCCGACAGGCCCAGCACGATGCGGCTACTGGACTGCCTAGACGCAATGATACAGGTAATGCTGTGAGATTGGTGTAACTGATGTTGGATTGATTGATACAATTGTACGTCTCTTCTACCAATGCAATGATATTGATGTAAAGATCAGCTTCAATAAACTGGTGCACTGTAGAACATTCTCATATTTTGTACTGGATTTTGACCAACCACAATGCTGCTTCTGACTGCTTGCATGCAATGACACAGGAGCGCGCACTGCAGGCGGCAGCAGAGGAGGTGCAGCAGGCTGACGCAGCAGCAGCAGCAGGCGCAGAGCCAGCCGGCACAGCTCTGAATGTAGCCCAGAATCAAGCAGAGCATCAGCAGCAGCAGAGCTCACTTGCAGCAGCAGCAGCCGGCGGCTCCACTCACTCGTCATGCTCCGCATTCGCCCCCTCAGCAGCAGGCGACGAAAGGCGCAAGAGCCGCGAGGCACTGCTGGCGCTGCTGCACCCCAGCAGCCGCCAGCGCCGCAAGAGTGGCGTGTTTGTTGCTACTCCCAACATGCGCTCTGCAGGCAGCGGATCAGCTGCTGCTGCTCAGAGGGGCTGCAACAGCGAGACGCTGCCGCCTGTGCTTGCATTCGGCGGCCGAGGCTGCAGTGCATCCTCGCAGCATGCAGCAGCAGGAGGCCTTAGGAGCTTTGTGGTTGGCAGCGGCCCTCGGCAGATGTGCAGTGAGTCATGGCTGCTGCAGCGAAGCCCTGCAAGCTTTTCTACCAGCTTCACTGGTGGCGGCGCCTGCTTGTTTTCGTCATCGTTCTCAGCATCAACCTGCCCTCCGCTGCTGCTGATGGAGAATGGAATCAAAGTGGGAGAGGAGGAAGAGGAGGGAAATGAGGCGCTGCGTGTTACTGTTGAGGCAGCAGCAGCGCAGGATGGTGCGGCAAATATCGATCGTAGTGGGGCTTGTGGGGTGCAAGGGGAGAGCAGTGCAGACGATGCAAGTAAGGCAGTGGCAGCATCGGCCGCGGAGGATTACTTCTGGGTTGTTTGACCAGTCGGCGCTGAACGTGTAGACACCCGTATGACGGCCAGCAAACTTCGAACCACCGTTGTGTGTGAGCCTTCGCAGCATGTCGATGGTGTTGAGCTGTTGTTGGTTGCTGGATCTGGGTGTCAAGGGAACTGCAGCACCTTGCACAGTGTTCCCCTAAAGACATTGAATTTTAGGCTGCTGTGGTTTGACATGCTGCAGCACTTGGGCTGGGCTGGGTTCTGAGCTGGGGCCTGGGTTGGGGATGGGCCTTGTTCAGGGTTGTGGCTTGGGCTGGGAGTTGGGGCTTGTCTTTTTGTCTGGTGCTGGGCCTTGGTGGTAAGAGAGGGGAGTTATGTGTTGCTCCTGGCACATGCTGTAGGGTTTGGGCTGAGCATTGATCTCCAGGGGATTCAATCATTGGAGTCCAAGCAGATGCAATCAAAGGTGTGGACAGGAGGTGCTGACAGTTGGCTGGCTGCTGTTGTTACGGCGGAGGCTGGCTGGCTGCTGTTGTTGTTGTGGAGTATGTATAGCCCGCACTGCATGGTAGGCTAACTGCCACCGATCACCCAGCCATTGATTGACAGTGTTACAGCACAATGGATGAGTTGCTGCATTGCACGCTTACACGCATCAAGCGCCCACAGGTTTGTGTTTGTTTGATGTTTGCTGGTCGCATTACTTCAGCTGGTGCGCCAACATGTGTCGAGAGGAGCATCATGTGCACTGAGCGGCTAGCAGAAGCAAGAAACAGAAGTTTGTCACTGTCGCTTTGCATCACAACCGCCTGGGCTGTCGGTTAGCACAACAGTCGCGGCACAGTGGTGTCTCCCATCAACTCGCATCAGCCTCCAATTTCATGCTGCCACCCTTATTTCAGGCGGCGTGTTCACTGCTCAACCTTTCGTGAACAGGTGGCAAAGTTGCATGCCACCTCTCTGCAACACAGTATGGACTATGTACGTCTTCTTTTAGCAGCACACCCGTGGCACCTCACCAACCGTCTTTTTCTCGCGCCTTCCACACCATCCATCCGTGTGTGTGGTGCGAGGTGGTATGCTCTTGCATGCATTGTGGCCCCTCACCAACAGCATGTAGGGCTGCTGTCAGGGGCGTAAGCAGTATCTCATCAACTGACTTTGCAGCGTGCCTTGAAAGGCATATGTGTGTGGCGTGAGGTGGTTTGCTCTTGCGTGCATTGTGGCCCCTCACCAACCGCATGTGGTTCTGCTGTCAGGGGCGTAAGCAGCACCTCATCATCAACCACCTTTGCAGCGCATCGTTTTGAAACATACGTGTGTGTGGTGTAAGCTGGTCTGCAGTTGCAGCAGCTGCTGTAGCTTCTGTCGGTGCTGTGTGGCGTGCTTGCTGTTACACACAATCGGCAATCGAGTCAGCAAGCAGGTGTCTGAGGTGATGGTCAGGCGGTGGCAGCATTTGCTGCATCCACCACCCCGCTGTCAAGGTAGCAGTGGCTGTGTGTTACACCAGTCGCGTAGTGTGCAGTGCCATCCTGCTGTTGGCTTTCCTGTTTTGTGAACGCGGTGTGCCTGTTACGCCGGCTGCCACTGTTTGGCTGTTGAATGTCACGTGGCAACAATTGCCTGCCTTCGTTCTGTGTCTAGGTCTTCCTTTGGTCTTCTTCTTCCTTTGTAGGGTTCTTTGATACGTGGGACCATGCCCTTAGGTTCCCTTACTGGTTACTTTAGGGGCGAGGTGTGCACCATCTAATACCTTCATTTTCATCTCCATGGCGCCGAGCGGTATACACGTACCCCTCCCTTCAAGGCGCCTACGCAAGGTGACTGTTGATGTTGGTGTGCGTCAGCGGTTAACACCTACCGAGCCACAAAATGAAGGATTGGCTACAACGCAATTTGTTGAAGGTGACCAGGGCCCAGCATCACTGCCTTGGGCCCTGCTTTTCTTTTAGTTGTGTGTCCTTTTCAGGTTTTACGTTGTTGGGGTTCTGGGACTTTCTGTGGTGTTATGACTTGCGTCAGACAGCTGTGCCTGGACTGGTGACAGCAGCTGCTTACAGGCGGCACAGCCACCTATTCACGTCACAAAAACTGCAGTTCTGAAGCTGTTGTGAGTACTGACAGCACAAAGGGTTGGCGGCTGCAGCCTAGCTCTGTCCTAGGTTGCTGCTGCTGCTGCTGCTGCTGCTGCTGCTGCTGCTTCTGCACTGTTAATTGCATGGAGTGTGGCTACCATTCTCAGCTGTGGCCACACACATGTCATGATGCTGCATAGTTGCTGCTGTCACTAATGCATGTGTTGCAATGCATCGATCTCAAACTGAGCTGCACAACCAAGGGTTGCAGTCCTGCTTGGACTGCAGCCTTCTGGTAGCTGCCAAAATTACACTGTTTGGGCTGGCTTTGATCATGCGTCCCTGATTATCCAGGGTTTGGGTGTCCTTGCCTGAAAGGGTTTGCTTGTGCTCAAGCACAACACACCATGGTAGTGCAACCGTACCGGTGTGGCATGTTCCATTGTTCCTTGCTGCTGACGGCAGGATGGTGGTGCCTTGACAACTCTGAATGCGCATGCGGCAATCCTGGTAGGCCTTGGGTTGCTGCTGCAGCTGCTGCAATGGCATTGTTTTTTTGTGGCTTGTGCAAGCCACATGTGGCAGTGCTGCTTTGTGTGGGACTGCTGCTGAGGGCTGCTTGCGCAGTGATTCATTCCATTGGTCTGTCCCCCAATTACATCCGTATGTCTCCCAGTTGCAGAACTTGTGTGCTTAGTACAATGCAGTTATACCCATTGCCTGTACTCTTTGGATGTTTTAGGGCTGGTTCCCTTACCTTACAAGCACTGGGTCTAGCACTTGCTACGGTGTCTGCGTGTCGGTTACTGTCGAGAGTCCATATCTACTTATTGAACCACGGCATCTTGAACTGCAGGCATGTGCTGCTGCATTTGGATAAGCGCGACATGCGCCGCTTGACGGTCAAGCGTGCAGCACTGGGTTGGGATGTTTCGCCGAGCTTCAGTGTGCGGCTGCCATGGTGACAATTGACATGGAGAGGCTCAAAATCGCCACACTCTCATCACTCACTGGCTTGCCTTCACGACACATGCATGTGCTGAAACATGTGATTTGGCATGCTTACTGGCGCCTTAAAGGCACTCAGCGGGCAGATCTGAAACGCCTCTTGAAATCAACTGAAACTTTAGTGCATCCACTGGTCCTGATCTGTGTGAGCATATTGTTGGGGTCGTCTGTCGCAAAATGTAACTCTTCCTGCAACTCTTTTTACTGCTTGGCCAAGGTCCGATGTTTACGCTCGCAATCGCAGTATCACGGCATCGCTTGTTTTGCTGGCACTGCGTCAGACGTTTCCGAAACAAAGAAAAATCAGAAAGTTGAATTACAAAGCCTCGGCTAGCAGCGCAAATCGCCACGCGAACATAGAGAGTGATCCTTGACAGAGACCAATGCCAAGCGCTGGTTGGCGAGCTCGCCAGGGTTGGCGAGCTCGCCAGGCTCGAGCCTTATGTGCTCAATACTGCACCAGGGACAGCAGGTGGTTCCATACATTTTTACATGCATTTTCCAAAGAAATGTTCCACGAGCATCCAAGGTCTGTATTGGCCTCGTGCAGCCTCCACGTGCAGCCTGGAAGTGCCATCTGCGGCAGGTGCCAGCAGGTTTCGCCGGTCACCTGACGTCGTTTCAACTTGCCGTTTCAAGGTGGACACCAAGCCAACACTGATACTTAATGAAAACAAGCGAAGCTGGGACTTGGGTAATACACGCGGTCAGATAGTTTGCGCGGCTTTTAGATTCGTCTCAGCGATGCTGCCGTGGAGATGGACAACCGCCAGCTCAAAACACCGACTTCGACAAACGTCAGCACATTACGTGATTGCTGCAGCTGTTCTACTGGATTTTGCTGCACCGGCTGCGTCAAGTCCAGCACATGCAGACTGCAAGCTGCTGCTGCAGGGCTACGGCAACAGCAGCAGCACCACCACAAACAGCAGCAGTAGCCTTCTTGGAGTGGCATTGGCATATCTGTCCTGCAACAGCTCAGATGACGCTCCAGTAGATGTGGCTGTCAACAGCACATGGCTGCACCCGCATGCAGCAGCCTTCTTTGGGGTCAGGGTTCTAAGCGACTCTGCCTGCAAGACACTCGCATCAACAGCCCGTCCAACATCCTTCCATGCTCTGCTGTACTTCTGCAGCAGCAGCCACCACATCACATTGCAGCAGCCTGAAATTCAGTACCTGCAGCTGCCACTCGCTACACAAGGTAGCGGCAGCAACGGCAACACCACAACCGTTTGGCATCAGGGCATCCTTGCATTTGGCAATAGCACAAATGCCAGCATTGTTGATGGAAGGTTTTCAGACAACAGTGCAGACAGCATGCTGGTTGCCGGGCAGCAAGCAGTGCTTTCCATCAAGAACAGCAACTTCAGGCGCATCAACTCAACGTACGGAAGTGAGTGCTGCACTACCATACCATGGATGTACATACCTAGCACCGTCACAGAGCATCCAAGATGATATTTGGCGGCTCGGAATGCTAGAGAGGGCATAGTTGGCCTCCTCTTGCAAGCCACCATGAACCATCTGAACTGCAGTGCGGCAGGGCAAGGTCAGTGGCGCTGCGGATTGTGTTCGATGTCACTGATACCATCGGCTGGTTTTGTGAGGCCACTAATTGGGTTGCAGTCCATACAGCTCAACCTCGGTTTCACTTTGAATGTTGTGAGATGCAATCTGCACATGTAAATCTGCCGCCATGCAGGCGTGCTTCACCTGGCTGGCAATTCCAACGCAACCATCACCAACACCATCATGCAGGACCTGTCAGCCACAAGTGATGGAGGTGCCGCCTACATCAGGGACAACAGCAGCCTCAGCGTCATCAATAGCACCATACAGGGCAGCCAGGCACAGTACGCAGCAGGGTTACTCTGCCATGATGACAGCACATTAGTTGTCAGGAAGTCTGTGTTGCAGTACAACCGTGCAGCAAGGAATGGTACTGCTGATGCTCAGCAGCGGATGCTGAGCAGCGGGCATCATGTTCTGCACAGTGCACTCCGTGGCCCTCGAATGCCTTGTCAAACATACAAATTCAACCTCCGTACACTTTATAGCATCACTTTCATCCACCGCAATTGACACATAAGGCACTGAACAGCTTGCCAAGTTGGTCAGCACAGCTGAGAACCCTAGTTGATGACACCATCAACGGTAGAACGCAGTCTTACAAAACCAGCAGTGCGTCACATTGTCGTCAAACACCATCTCGTGAATCAAGCGGTTCAAGTGATGCTACGTCTTGTGTGTTTGGAGGTGCTGCACGAGTTCGCGAGGCAGGTTGCTGCTTGAAAGTCGCCCTGGCGAACCCTTCACAGCAAAGTATGACGTTATTGGTTATCTTGTGACCTCTGATTAGTTCATGGTCCTATCGCTGTTGAGCTCTACGCTCTCGCTTGGTCAATCAGGTGACACATCAGCCTGCTTCAGCAGCAGAGACTGCTGCTGGTGCTGCATCTACGCTGGGACGTGTATCTAATTACGAGCGTACCGCGCAGATCAGAATGACAGAAACCTTGGGTCCAGCAGGCCCGTGTTTGGCTTGCCTTTCAGCTTTGGCAAGCCACTAGTGTTCAACACAGCGCCCAGCAACGAAATCATCGACTGCTGCAGCTATGACGCCAGCACAAACAAGCATGCATGCAGCAGCTCCACCAAGCACAAGAAACACAGCATCAACAATGCTGCTGAGACACCAGAGGCGAAGAAAGCAGTTTCAAGTATGCGCATGCGAAGGCTGACCAGCCAGAGCAACAATGGCAGCAGCAGCAGCAGGTTTGACCAAGCAGGTAATCTTTGTGCTCACTTTCCTTGCTGTGAATATACTGCGGTGCGATGGCTGAAATGTTGTGAATCCAGCACTACATCCCTGACACAGCACTTGGTGCATGCTGCCCCACTATGTCCGTCACACAATTGGTTGCGGTTGCCGTACTTTGCAGGAACTGAAACTACTGCCGCATGCACGCATCAGCAGCAGCACTACCAGCATCATCTGCAGCAGGTTGGGGGCGCTTCTTGCAGCAGCAATGGCATCGTACGTGCAGCTGCCGAGGGCCTCTTGACTGCCGTGCCATTAGCAGCAGCAACAGCCTCTCAGTACTACCTTGGGTCTTTGGGTGCTGCTCTTGCACAGGGCTGTGCCGGACCTGCGGCTGCAGCAGCAGCCGCTGCCGCAACTGCAAAGACAGCAACGCAGCTTGCAATAGAACAGTTCAGCAAATCAGCTTGCAATATGCTGCCTGAGTTGCCTTCGGACAGCAAGTTTCCTGCAAGGCGAATTAGGCATAAGCACAGCACAGCAGCGGGCCCGCAGCAGAGCAGCAGCAGCAACGACGCAGCGACTGCTGCAGTGGCAGTTGCGGCAGCTGCAGCCGCCGCTGCAGCTGCCTGCTCAGGTTGCTCTGGATGTAAGCTTATGCTTGAGCGGCTGCAGCACTGCAGTAGATGCAGCAATGCACAACCGCCGGGTGCCTGCGGCAGCAGCAACAGCAGATGCTTGGGTGGGCCCGGCCCCAACAGCAACTGCCAAGGCGTGCAACGCAAGGCAGCGGACAGTGAAGATGCAAAGCAGCAGTGGAAGGTGAGTGTTCTCACCATGCTAGCTGGTAGAAATAGTAGTGCTTTTGCTGTTTCTTAACTCTCTGAGCTTTAATAACAGGTGGAAGAGTTGCAGCTTATCAGTTCCATGCAGTGCCTGAGCTGCCGCCAGTTACTGCAGATAGGTGCTAACTTGTGCGCACGTGTAATGTAACAGGATGACACACCAGGCCCTGGTGCTTACAGCTTGCCCAGCAGCTTTGGGCAGCAGGGCGTTGCGTTCACCATGGGTGCAAAGCCAGCAGCAACAGCAGCAGCGGCGGCGGCAGGCAAGGCAGCAGCAGAGGACATGCCAGGGCCTGGAACCTACTACAACCCAAGGTGCTGAAGCAGGCTTGCAGGGCCAGTTCACTTCTATGCTTGCATCAGCAACGCTTTGCGCCTGGCTGCTGCAAGCACATGTTTACGGAAAGCGTTAGACTTGCCAAGCCAGTGTGCCTATTTTCATTTGGGTTTGGCCCACGCTTGATGGGACATCTGCTGGTTAGCCTGTAATATGACCCACCTGCTAATCTCACCGCTGCTGCTGCTGCTGCTGCTGCTGCTGCTGCTGCTGCTGCTGCTGCTGCTGCTGCCCCTGCTGCCGCTGCTGCTGCCGCAGGGCTGGCAGTGCTGGCGGCCCCGCCTTCAGCATGGCTGGGCGCTGGCGGCAGCATGGCCAGGAGGCAGCAGCGCCTGGGCCTGGGGAGCACCAGCAGCTGCAGTTCATGTGAGCACACAGCGAAGCGCCACAGCAAAGGACAGCTGCTGCCACAGCAACTTGTCGTTTTGCAGCTGCTGGAGTAAATTGACAGAAGAGGATGGTTCATGGTTGCATTGTTATGCTGAGCATAACATCAAGGCCGTCAGAACTGTGGCAGTACACTCTGGCGTTTGCTCTGGTGTCCCTTTTGCACTGTATCCACACCATGTCGTCTTGCTGTTGCAGCGTTGATGGCCCTGCATTCTCCATCCGCGGCAAGCCTGATGCAGCAACAGCAGCAGCAGGCAGGGCTGCAGGCAGCAGCAGCCCAGGGCCTGGCAGCTATCAGACCAACCCTGCCTGGGGCCGCAGCGTCAGCCCATCAGGTGCGTCAAAAGCAATGCAGCAGCCGGTTGGCAATGGATGCCACGGTTGAAGTGTTAGGCTGCTTGACTGTATCACGCTTTTCTTGGGTACTGGGCATGCAGCAGTCCAGTCAGGCAACAAGTTTGCCACATCGCCCCTGCATGCCACTTTTGACCGCCGTGCCAAATGTGCCTGCTGGACCATGTGTCATGTGCTGGCTGCAGCGCCCGCCTACTCTATGGCTGGCCGCCTGCCCCAGCCTGGCACCAAGGCCCGCAGCAGCTCCCCTGGGCCAGCTGAGTACCAGCAGACCGCTTTCAAGCCAGATGGACCGGCTTTCAGCTTCCCTGCAAAGTGAGGCGCATCTTGTTTTACCTGCTGACTGGCATGCCCAGTCGAACCCCAGAAGAGCTACAGTTTTTGATGGAGGTTTCCACGAAGCCAAGCGTGCTGACGTTGCAAAGCTTAGGTGCGTTGTGTTGTCTACTGACTGCTCACCTTGCTGCTGCTGCACATGCTGCTGCAGGCCCAAAGCCCGTAGGCTTAGTGCTTCTGTGGGTGCTGATACGCCTGGCCCAACCGACTATGACACATCCACTAGTGTCAACACCCTTGGCAAGTCCGCGCCAGCTTATACTATTGCCCCTAAGCGCTGGCCTGAGCTGCAGCAGCAGCAGCAGGAGCTCCTGCCTGGGCCTGGGCAGTACTATGTTGCAGCAGTGGGCCCTGCTGGCCCTGCCTTTAGTATGGCTGGCAAGCTGGGTGATGATGCGAGGCAGCAGCGGGAGGCTGCCAAGCAACCGGCACCAGGAGACTACCATACGTAAGCAGGCTGCTGCTGTGATATGACAAGACACAGCAACGCCTGCTTGCACATGAGTTGGCCAGCCCACACCACCCACCCTTCATGTGCCTTGCGCAAACGCGCACTGAAGCATGCACTGCACGTAGAGTATATATGTACTGTGTCATGCCTCCACTGGGCTTCATGCCCTGCCAATTGTGTGAATTATGCCTGCAGGGAGCTGCCAGGTACAGGCCACGCCTTCACCATAGCAGCCAGGGTCCCTAGCCCTTCAGCAGCACAGCAGCCAGGCAGCGAGCTCGCAGGCCCAGGCGCCTACTACAACCCAGCAGCAGAAGCAGCACTGCAGGCCAGCAAGGCGTACAGCTTTGGTGCGCGGCTGGCGCCGCCTGCTGGTGCTGCTGCTGGCGCTGACTCACCAGGGCCTGCCAGCTATGCTGTGCCTGAGGAGGGCGGCGGTCCAGCGTATACAATCGGAGGCAAGCTGAGGAGCACAGGTGCGCTGGGCACGGCAGCCGATGAATGCTACCTGCCGGTTAGTTGATGGGTGTGTTTGTGTGAACTGTGCCGTACCTGAGTGGCCTAACTGCAACATCCGCCATTTCACAAAGCAGTGCTGGCGCGTTGCTGCTGCTCCTGCTGCTGCTGCTGGTGTGTACACAGATGTCAGCAGCGACAGCCCTGGGCCAGCCAGCTACGCAGTGCCCCCCAGCATCCCCTCAGGCCCCTGCTTCACCATGGGGACACGTCCTCCTGACAAGGATGCAGCAGCAGCGGGCTGTGAGGGCCCTGCTGTGGGTGACTATGATGTGGTGGACCCAGGAGGCATGGCGGTTAGTGGGCCTGCGTGGACCATGGGTGGCAGGCTTGCTGCTGCTGATGCGGAGGCACGGACTGCAGATCAACCAGGTGCGGCTGCGCTGACAGGCTGGCCAGCAGAATGCGTTACTGTGGAGTATCGCGGATGCTGCTGCGCAAAAGGCACGCTGTGCATCCTCATTTGATGCATCACAGACACTGCGCAAACTGCCAACCTTCATGCCATGCAAGCGCTTCTCACTGGCTCTGTGCTGCTTCAGCAGGTCACCTGCACCAGTGGTGCGGCCGCAACTGATGCTGCTGTTGCTGCTCTACCTCACAGGCTTTGCCGCAATTTCTGGCTCTAATGCGTTTGCTTGACACCCGTTTGTTCCGTGTCTCTCCTGCAGGCCCTGGCCAGTACGCTGTTGATGCATCAGGCCCCTCAGGCCCAGCCTGGAGTATGGGGGCCCGCCTGCCACAGCCTGGCCTAGCTGGGAATGGGGCTGCTGACGGTGCTGGCCCAGGCCCTGGCGAGTACTACAACGAGGACGGTGCAGCAGCAAGGGGCCCTGCTTTCAGCATGGCGGGGAGGTCCGCCCAGGACAGTGCTGCTGCTGCGGCGGCAGACATCCCTGGTCCAGGTGCGACACCAATGATGTGGCTTAGCAGCCTGGCACCACTCCAATTTCGGCTGATGGGTCTTGTATGGACAGTGCTGCAGCTGTACAACATATACAAGAACACCTGGATCACATGGCTTGCACGTGTTGTTGAGGCTGTCCTGCCACATGACAGCAGCCCGGGATGCTGTCTGGAGATAGCGCAGCACATGTTCTTGTCTGTCACAGCCACATCCAGCAAGCCGCTTTTCACATGCACGCGCCTGCTTGTTGATTTTGTTGATCCTGCAGGTGCGTATCTGGCGGCCGACTACCTCGACCCAGCAGTACATGCAGCTCCAGCCTTCAGCATGGGAACAAAGCTTACAGATTCATCATCAGCAGCAGATAACGCCAGCCCTGGGCCAGGGGCTTTTCAGCTGCCGGAGCTGCCCAGGGGACCCTGCTACAGCATGGCTGGCAGGGCGGCTGCAGCTGCAGGCGATGCTGCCGCTGATGGCCTGCCAGGGCCAGGGGCGTATGGCGTGGCTGAAGCTGCAGCTGCGGTGACTGGTGCCGCGCCTGCATGGACGATGGGGGTCCGGCTGAAGGAGTCAGACAAAGGTGGGTGCCTGGAATGATGATCGGCTGTATATGCTAACCGTAGGCTTTCTATCATTTTGCCAACGCGCTATTATGAACTGCAGCTGACGACAAGTGGCTGACATGATGTCCTTGCTGCATGATCACCTTCTTGGTGCTTTTCAGGTGACCAAACAGCAGCACCAGCTCCAGGCGACTATGACCCTGCCAATCCAGCAGCAGTAGCAGCACCAGCCTGGACCATTGCAGGCAAGCCAGCAGACACCTCAAAGGGCCTCATTGAGGCAGCACTGCTGCCTGGCCCTGGCTGCTACAGCCCGCTGGATCCTGTGAAGCAGGGTGCAGGAGTGGCCTTCAGCATGGCAGGGCGCTGGCCTGACGCTGCTGCTGCGCAGCAGGAGGAGGGACCAGCACCTGGTGCTTATGAGCTGCCGGCAGGTGGGGACTCATCCGGATTGAGTGAAATATACTACCTGCTGTTGCATGCAACCTTCTCTGGCGTGTCTGCTCTGCCAGCTCTGGGCAGCCTCCTGCTTTCAAAGCAGACCAGTCCTCCAAACCACCGCCACAAATGAGGCGTAACTTACATCAGTTGCAGTACATGTGTATGCCGCATGGCGACCCGCTTGATCATCAGCCCTCAACTCTGACCTGGTGCTGCTATGCTGCCTGCCTGTCTGGCTGCTGGCACCACACCATCCCCTCTGCAGGCCCCACTGGCGCGGCCTTCACCATGGCAGCAAAGTCAGCAGCGCCAGATGCTGCTGCCGCCGCTGCAGCCTCACTACCAGGCCCAGGCCAGTACCACCAGCCTACCCCTGCAGGCAGTGGGGTACCAGCTTACACAATGGCACCCCGCCTGCCAGATAGTACGGGTACTGCTGCTGCTGATGCGGACCCCTCCCCAGGGCCGGGTGCATACGAGCAGGCTGGCGCGCTAGCAGCAGTCACAGCTGCTGCGCCAGCTTACACAATGGCTGGCAGGCCGGCAGATGCAGCCGGAGGGTTGGGCAGTGCTGATGCAGATGTGCCTGGGGTGGGGCAGTATGATGCACATCTGGTGGAGGTGCACCTGGGGCCTGCTGCGCCTGCTTTCAGCATGGCTGGGAGGCTGGTTGAGCCGCAGAGGGAGGCGGATGGGCCGTGCTGTGTGGACTATGATGCAGCGAGCGCACTGGCAGGGTGAGATTTGTTTGCAGCTGGTCTTGCGCTGGGGGCAGCAATCGTTGAGGTGACGCTTGCTGTTCTGCTGCCTTTGCACTATGAGTCATGGCACCTAAATTCATCTGCACTCACACATGAAAGGCATCATAGTGTGCATCAGCCTCCTGAGAGCCTGTATCTACTTGCCTGCTGCCTCTGCAGCACCACGCCCTCAGCCCCAGCCTTCACCATGGCTGGCCGCCTGCCAGACGCAGCAGCAGCAGGCACAGACTCCGTCAGCCCCGCGCCCGGCTACTACCACTCGCCTGCAACAGCAGGGCCGCCGCCGCATGCACCCAGCGCGCCTGCCTTCAGCCTGCAGGGCAAGGCCAAGAAGGGCAGCAGCCGGCTGCGTCAGATGCTGGGCAGGCTGGCTGACCTAGGTGAGGTTCTTGCAACGCAGTGCGGCATACATGTGTTTGTGGTTGCATGTGTGGTGGTGTGTGATGCCTTCAGCCTGCAGGGCAAGGCCAACAAGGGCAGCAGCAGGCTGCGGCAGATGCTGGGCAAGCTGGCCAAGCTAGGTGAGGTTCTTGCAACGCAGGATGGCACGCGTGTGTCTGTAGTTGCATGTATGAGGGTGTGAATTGCCTTTAGCCTGCAGGGCAAGGCCAAGAGGGCAGCAGCCGGCTGCGGCAGATGCTGGGCAGGCTGGCCGACCTGGGTGAGGTTCTTGCAACGCAGGATGGCATGCGTGTGTTTGCACAACTGCATGTGTGGTGGTGTAAATTGCCTTCAGCCTGCAGGGCAAGGCCAAGAAGGGCAGCAGCCGGCTGCGGCAGATGCTGGGCAAGCTGGCAGACCTAGGTGAGGCCCTATCAGAACAGTGCGGCAATCCAATGCTTGCATATGGAAGTGTGGTGTTTGTTGCTGGGAAAGCTGGCAGACCTAGGTGAGGCCCTGTTGCACAGTGCGGCAATCCGATGCTTACATATTCTTCTACAAAAGTGTGGTGCTTGTTGCTGGGCAATCTGGCAGACCTAGCTAGGGCCTAGAAAGTGAGGCCCTCGCATGTGCTGCAACAGCATGGCTTTACACACATCAACCAGATCCTACTTATCTGAATGTACTCAGTCAAACCTGCAGCACGGCCTCAGTTTGTATCTCCAAGATGCAGCCGCTGTTGCTTGGAACCTGCTGCTGCCTGTCGTGCAGACAGCGCAACGCCAGGGCCTGGCGAGCACCAGCCAGCTGCTGGCGGCACAGCTGCACTCTCAGGCCCAGCTTTCACGTTCGGCCCTCCAGTAGTAGCTACTGCTGCTGATGCTGGAGATGGTGCTGCAGCAGGCGATGGCGAACGGCTGCAGGGGCAGCCGAGCCTTGCGCAGCTGCAGCAGCAGCCGGCGAGGCTGCTGGAGAAGCAGACGCAGCGGGCCACACGCAAGTGCAAGGCAGCTGCACCTTCAGCAGCAGCAGCAGGCGTACAAAATGCGGCACCAGCACATGATGAGGCACCTGTAGGAACTGCCAGAAGCAAAAGCAGGCTGAGTGGGCCTCCTAACAAGCCAGAGCCTTTGCCTGCAGAGCAACAAGAAGAGGGAGCAGCGCTCTCTGACATGTCGGCACTGCGCGATGCCGTAAGCGTGGCGCTGCAGCAGAGCAGCAGCCGGCGCCGCAGCAGCAAGGGCAGGGCAGCAGGTGCTGCAGGGATGAAAGCGGGTAGTGCAGGGATCGCCACTGACTTAACATCTCCAGCTCCAGGTGACCATCATGCTGCAGCTGGCAGCAGCGGTGGGTTTGGCTGCAGCGGGCCTGCCTACTCAATGGCTGGCAAATTGAGCAGCAAAAGCAGCAGCGGCCTCACTGTGAAGGAGGCTGCTGCCAGGCTGGCTGCTGCTGATGGGCATGCAGCAGTGCTGGCTGCTGCTGCAGCGCTAGATAAGGTGGGAGGTGTGCCTGGGGTTGGGAGTTATCAGGTGGAGCGGCAGTTCCCTCATCCTGAAGGGAAGCTGCTGTACAAGCCAAAGCCTATTCTGAAGAAGCAGCCGCAGCAGCCAACGGATGGTAGCAGCAGCACAGCAGCCAAGGGAGTGGCTGTCACTGCTGGCAGCAGTACTGCTGGGATGCTGCAATGTTCTTCCAGGCAGCTTAGCAGCGTCAGAAGAGTGAGCTGGGCCGAATGAATGAGACCTGCTGCATTCAATGATGTGTTCGTATACACAATCGGTGCAGTCGTGCTTGTGGAAGCTGTGAGTGTGCTGTGGTGCAGTAGTGCCCTGACCACCTGTGCAGGTGGCTTGTTTTAACCTGCGGGACTCCACGTATTCACACGTTCGTGCCCATTCACTGCATCTTCGAGCTCGTTGAATGTTTAATAATGACAGCAACGCCTTGAAACGTACAGCTAGGGGCAATCCTCCTACGCTCACGTGGTTAACGTGAGCAAGACAGCAGCAGTGACTGAGCATACATGGACAGTGACACCTGCAGTCCTCCTGAAACAAGCCTAAGGATAGCTTCCTCTGTAACTGTATAACCGTGCAGCGGCACCTGACAAGACTGATCGAGGCTTCAGGCTGGGGCTCTGACCACACCATCTCAACGCCTTAGCTTCCCCCTACTTCACCGCCTGCCAACAAAACCATACGTTTATTCGAACAGCACTTATGGAAATGCGGTGACCGAACTCCATTCGGCTCTTATGCAGTGCACCCGTCGCGGCCGGAATATGAACAGCACAGGCAGCGGCTGTTCTGTAGCCACTCTGTTTGAGTTAGCGTCTAGATAGCGTTAGGAAGCAGGGGAGTCTAGATAGCGTTAGGAAGCAGGGGAACGGATCGGAGACCCGCTGGGAGCGGCAGGGGCATGTCCCGACAGCAACCCTGCTGCTGTGTCTGGCTGGTGCTGTGCGTAGCATGGGCTGCGCTCGCAGCAACAGACGGAGCTGCACCCGTTCCATCAAACGGTGCAAGCAGTGTGCCGATCCCCATCAGCTACTCAACCACTGGCGTTGGCGCAGCACAGACCAGGCTGCAGCTGAACGGGGCTGGCATCAAGATCGCTATCATGGACTCGTAAGTCAAGATTCAGCTTCTACTTCGTTACGTGCCTGCTCCGAAACGACCAGCCTTAAGCTGCACGCTGCTGGGCCACCTTCCTGCTCACTGCTGCTGCTGCTGCTTGGCGCCTGTTTGCGTCGGTTGCAGGGGACTGAACTGGAAGCACCCAGTGTTTGGAGGCTGCACTGCGCTGGGACAGGGCAAGGTCTGCCGAGTTGTTAAGGGCTGGGACTTTGTTGGAGAGACAGAGTCTGGCAGATATCGGCCTGATGGAGACCCTGTGAGTCTGGTAGCAGTAGCCTGGCCACTGCTCCAGCAGCATCAGCAGCACTAGCAGCATGCCAAAGGCGGTCAAACAAACCCGAGCTGCTACACGTGCATAGCGAGCACAGCACTCACTCTCAGGAATGTACTGTATGCGCGTGAAGACTCCTTTGCATAGAGTCATCAGCAGTCGACTGTGTCACTGGCAGGTGTTCACAGGCGGTTGCGCTTGGCAGTTAAACTCCTGTATCATGATAACCCTTTTGTACAGGCGTTGATTGTCCTGACAGAGCAATGCCGCATGCTGTTATCTCCTTTGATCGTGGTGCAGATGGACTGCTTAGCGCATGAGGCAAGTCACGGCACACAGGTGGCCAGTGTTGCAGCAGGCGATGCAAGCTTCTTCAGTAGCAGGCCCTGGTGAGTGTAATCAAGCAGCAGCAGCAGCAGCAGCAGCAGCAGCAGCAGCAGCAACAGCAGCAGCAGCAGCCAGTCAACCACTGTATGTCTGCGGTACGCAAGCGTCTACAGTGGCAGGCCTGTCAAGCACAGCAGCAGCTGGTCGTACCTTGTGTGTCTGTGGTATGGCTGCGTTGTTGAGAATGTGACTGGCAAGAGGAGTGCAGCAGATGCAACGTGGGCCGAATGCACCCAGCTGTAGCAGTGCTGCATTGTTGTTATGCTGCTGCCACATCAGCTACAATAACAGCAAGAGCAATGGCCTGTGATGTTGGCGTGTGCTGCTGTATGCTGCAGGCGAGGAGTAGCCTATAAGGCGCAGATCCTTGCATACAAGGTGTCAGGCTCTTGTAAAGCGCAAGGCAGCGTCAGCACCAATGCAACGCTCGCAGCAATTCGAAAGGCGTCTGAGGATGGCGCAGACGTGCTGAACCTGTCATATGGGGACTTCCGGTCTGGAAGTTACACAGACATGCGCTATGCGAATGCGCTGGGGTCGGCAATGCAGCGCGGCGCGCTGGTGGCGATTGCGTCCGGCAACGACGGCGCCTTTGGTGAGAGAGGCTTGCGCAGTGCCAGGGCATTCCCACTATATACAAGCAGAAGAGGTGCTGCAGCCTGGCCTGTTCCACTGCATTGCAGCAGCTGCAGTCATTGGCAGGCGCTCGAGTATGAGCACCTGTTGCCCACCCTCCCCATCGCCAAGTACATGTGTGCTGGACTAACGCTGCTGCTACTGCTGCTGCCCCCGCTGCTGCTGCTGCTGCTGCTGCTGCTGCTGCTGCTGCTGCACAGGCCCGTGGTTTACTGAGGGTGGTGTAGCTGCGCGCGGCGTGCTGTCCAGTGCTGCTGTGGATGTGAACATCCAGATGAGCAATGTGGCGCTCAAGATGGAGCCGCCGCTGCTGATCAACGGCAGCAAAAAGGCCACTGTTGGTGAGTGCCAGCAGCAGCGCACGGTGTCATTGTAACATTATAAAGCAAGCCCAGGCCTGCTTCTTGTTCGTCATCGATCGTTGTGCGCACTGCTAGCTTTGCAAAGGCGCATTTGTCAAGGCATGGTGAAGGATGGCAATTTCTATGTCAACAAGCTGCAGTGACGCACCAGTTGCCATGAACCACCATATGGACATCAACCTGCCAACTATATCTGACTGTGCTCCGTCTGCCATTGCTGCTGCTGCCGCTGCTGCTGCTGCTGCTGCTGCTGCTGCTGCTGCTGCTGCTGCTGCTGCTGCTGCTGCTGCTGCTATTATTTTCAGACACGCTGCCTCCCGAGATGCTGACATCAGCAATCGCAGCCGCCATGCCGCCGCTGCTGGCTCGGTACACTGGCCTGAAGTTCCCGCTGAAAATCATCCCTGCAAAGCCGATCAATGGCTGCCTCCCAATCACCAATAAAGCCGAACTCAAAGGCCACATCGCCTTAGTAATCCGCGGCAACTGCACATTCCAAGCCAAAGCAGATGCAGCCGCAGCCGCCGGCGCAGCAGCAGTGATTTTGTATCACAACCGCAGCACGCCATGGATAAGCATGGCATTTGATGAGGTGCCGCCAATCCCGATTTGGGGTGTGCCTAATCAAGTGGGGTTGGCTCTGCTGAAGTCACCTGGAGTGAGGTTGGCGGGGGCGGCCTGGAGTGGCGAGCAGCGCAGCAGTGTTGTTGTGGAGCCTGCGATGTTCAGCTCCTGGGGACCGGTGAGTGGTGCTGTTACTGTTGGTTTGCTGTGACTTATTTACAATGCTGCTGCAGGCTGCAACTTGCGCTGTTGCTGCGGCATTGCCATCTACTCTGCCGTCAACACTGTGAGCTGCTTGGTTGTGCAGTGTGGAGGTTGTTGTGTTGTTCTTGCCCTGTTGCAGATGACAGCAGAAGCTGTGTTGCTGGTGTCACAAAGTTGAATGATGCAAAGCAGTGATGGAAGTTTAACAATTATTTTTACCGTCTTATGTTTGACCGCATCGTGATTGACCCTGCAGGCTGCCACCCTGGAGATGAACCCTAGCATCGCTGCGCCAGGCAGCTCTGTGCACACTGCCTCGTCAGGCGACGCATATGCTGATGTGGACGGCACGTCATACTCGGCGCCCTTTGTATCTGGTGAGTGGATTTTGTACCATTTGCTGCTGCTGTTGCTGGTAGTGGCGGTGGTAGCAGGTGAGAATGACGCTGCTGCTGCTGCTGCTGGTGGTGGTGATGCCAGTAGGGCTCAGCCCAGTGAGGTGGCTCATATGTGTCTCATTTGCAGCTTATAGCTGTGTGTGCCACATCAGGCGACACATACGCAGATGTTTGGAGCAGCGTATGCATGTGACAGCTGGCAGTTCAGTGCATACTGCCTCGTCAGGCGATGCATATGCTGATGTGGACGGCACGTCATACTCGGCGCCCTTTGTATCTGGTGAGCGACGCTGCTGCTACTGTTGGAAAAAGTGAGGGTGCTAGCAGCAGAGCGATCTGCCTGCAAACATTTGTGCAGTGAGGTCGTTGATATGTGTCATGCTCAGCTGTAGCTGCTGCACTTGCACAGCTAGCAGCAAGGAAGGGGTGACAGCTTGGCATCACCTGCCCACATGTGTATCTGCCCACAAGCAACATGTAGCTGTGGAGTGTGACGGCAAAACCGTTGCTGCTGCTGCTGCTGCTGCAGGTGCTCTGGCGCTCTGGCGCCAAGCACGCCCCGAGCACTGGTCCTCCCAGCAAGCAGAACACGCCGCCGGCAAAAAGACACAGCACGCAATCGAACAACCAGACACAATTGGCGGCCTGGAGTTGGCAGCAGCAGCTGCTACAGACACCAAAAAGTCCGCATCGCTCGCAGCAGATGGTGCCAGGCACCTGCGCATGGCGTCTCTGCTTGCTGCTGTCCGCTGCGGCTTCAAACTGCGCAGCAGCACAACAGCAGCAGCAGGGGTTGGGCGGCTACTACGCAGCAGCGCAGCAGCAGCAGCAGGCGGCAGAAGGCGGCTGGCTGCAAGCTCAGCAGCAGCAGCAGCAGCAGCAGCAGCAGCAGGGGGTAGGCGACGGCTGGCTGCTAGCTCTGCAAGCATGCCGGTTAGCTCATTGCTGCCGGCACATGCCAAAGATGTGGCGGGTTTGCTAGGAAAGAAGGCCCCGCAGCAGCAGGCTGCGTATGCTGCGTTTGTGTCTACTGCCAAGCCGATCGCGTGGTCCAAGGGCAAGGGCTGGGCACAGCCAGTGGCTCGAGTCGGTGCAGGTGGGTGCTGCTGCTGCAGCTTGCCATGACATGCCGTGCCATACCTGTGTTGTCAATCACACCAGGTGACTTTGAGGCCTAGTATACAATCCTAATATACATATATAGTTTGTTTTGTAGCACTGCCTTGAGGCGTGCCAGGGGCCTGCAGCACTTATCAACACTGCTACAGCTTTGTTTGATAGCTCTCCCAGCAATGTAGCCAACTGTGCTGCTGCTGCTGCTGCTGTTCTGCATTGTCAATGTGTCTGGCACCCACAGGTCTCATCCAAGTGGATGCAGCAATAGAAAATCCGACTCGTACCGAGCCCACGCACCTGCTGCTGCGCTCCAACCAGCGCAGCCAAACCCTAACCCTCTCGCTCACCAATGCCGGAGTCAGCTATCCAATCACCTACAAGCTGGACCACCAGCCTGCTGCAGCAGTGTCACTCAAAGACACGTGGTTTGTCAGTAATCCTGAGCAGCTGCTGCAGCCGTTGGGGGCGAGCGTCAGCTTTGTGGTGGCAGGGAGGGCAGCCAGCCAGGTTGTGGTGCAGCCAGGGCAGAAGGCGGAGGTGCAGGTGAGCAGGAATTGCGCATTTATTGTTGCTGCTGCAGCTGCTGCTGCTGTTGAGTGCTGCTGTGCAGACGACCATTATGCACTGTGCTACTGTGTAGCATTGTTGGTGGTGTGTCGATGTCCAACCTTCAAAGGTGCTGATGACAGCTTATTTGCAAAACAAGCCGGCGTAGACCTGCTATTGCTGCTCACTGTAGTACATCCTGTTGACTATGTTGTGCCCTGGCGGCCCTGCTCCCCCTGCAGGTCACCTTCAACCTGCCGCAGCAACTGCGTGATGGCCCCAACCTCTATTCCGGTTACATCACTGCCACACCTGTTGGCAGGGCCACCCCCAGCAACATCAAGCTGGAGTCCGGCCAGTCAAACATGCGGCTGTCACGTTTGACCGGCTTCACGGGTACCCTGCCGTACCGCCCTGTACCGCTGGTAGTGCCGTACCAAGGCTTCTCGCAAAACTACACGATGCTGCCGCTGCTGCCGACGCCAAACTTCGCCGAGCACGCGGATAAATCCCGGCAAGTCCTGAAGAGCCTGCTGCGGGTGTGTTATACTGAATTTGCGCGGGAGCTGTATAGTGACGCAGCAGTGGCAGGACCTATCAATCAAGATGGCTACCTGTACCAGCCTCATGTGGATCGCTGCATTTACAATGCAGCTGATCCTGCGAAGCAGTACACACTGCCGCTGCAAGACTTGAAGGACGGGAACGGCGCAATCATGATCTCAGCTGCACTCAGCCGCCCAGCAGTCAATATGCAGCTCATGCTGTTTGAAGCAGATTCCTGCAAGGACAACAGTGGCGCTAAACCGCTGGGTGAGCTGGCGTGGATCGCACCGGCGGCTGCTAAACCGCCATGCATTGGTGGATTTAAACGCGGCAAGCAGCTCGGGCAGGTCTGGCGTTACATGCAGCCTTCAAGGGACTACGCAACCACGCTATGGTCATACTATGGAACCGATTTCGATGGCAGTGTGAGGACCCGGGATGCAAAAGATGACAAGGTGCTGAGCAAGGTGGCGGTACAGCCTAAAAAGCAGTACAAGTTTCAGCTGTTGCTGGTGGGGCCGCTGGCTGCTGCTGACAAGGCAGCAGGGGAGGACTACAAAACATGGCAGGTGTGTGAGGCTTGCTTGCTTGCTTTTGTGAGGCTTGATGAGGGTTTAGTATGGGCTGGAAGGGGTTTTTTTGAGCTGCGTCGAGGGTTTTTGAGGGGCTGGCAGCACACATGCATGCAGGTAAAAACATCGTGTATGTTGCATGACAGCTGTGCACTTAGCCGCTGCACAATGCAAAGCAGAGGTGGCTGGTGGGGCCGCTGGCTGCTGCTGACAAGGCAGCAGGGGAGGACTACAAAACATGGCAGGTGCGTGGCTTGTGAGGGTTGAGTTACTGGGGCAGTGTTTTGGCGGTTGCTGTACTCGCTGTCTGAGCTCTGTGCAGTGGCAGCAGGTGCGACCTGCAAGTGTGGTGTACTGTGAATGCTGCTTTGGCATGTTGGTTGCCTGCTACTGCATTGCTTGCTTGCTAGTCAGCTGCTGCTGTCACACCAAACGCACGTAACACACTGGCTGACTCCTTGCTGCTGCTGCCGCTGCCATGCTGCTGCTGCTGCTGCTGTTGCTGTTGCCTTTGCAGTATGATGTGCCAGGCACGTACAGCTTTGTGTAAGTGTGCTTTGCATGGCCTGGCATGTATGTACATGTGCAGTGGGTGTTTTGCATGGCGTTTACGCCAAGTTGGTACAAAACATTGTTGGCACAGAAACTGCCAGGGCTGCCAGTTTTCTCCACGCACCTGGTTTTGGGTGGCATCCAGTTTTGCTGAGCTCCATTTACATGAGGAGTACGCTGCATGTTCAGTGGTGATTGTATGTGCTGTTTGTATAGCAGCGCGGTCACTCTCGCTGGCAGTTTTGCTGAAAAGCACCAGCTGGCAGTTGCTAAAGTTGAGATGCAGGCACAGGTGCATGCACACAACATCCTTCATACCTGCATCTCGCATGAAGCTGGGAGTTTTCGTGCAGCACTTTCATCTGGCAATGGCGAGCTGCACAGCTGCTGTGCTCACGTTGCATGTGCGGGCGACGCTCGCTGCCGCACAGTTGTGAGCGCCTTTGATTACATGCTGAAAGGCGTTGACAGCAGCTAGCAGTTGTGTGCTGCTTTTTTGAGGCCTGAGGAGGGTTTGGTATGGGCTCGGAAAGGTTGTGTGAGGTCTGCCTTTGCGGGGACTGAGTAGGGTTTTTAATTGGGCTCGGAGGGGATTTGTGAGGTGTTGTTTTGAGGGTTTTTGAAGGCCTGGCAGCACACATGCAGCCAAAGTAGGGTGTCTGTTGCATGATTCGTCCAGCTGAGTGTCTCGTCGCTGCACAACCCAGAGCAGGGGTTAATCGCGCATGCAGTGTGTTTTTGCTACTCGCACATTGCGAAACACAGCACGGGGCAATCAATGCAGTGAAGGCTTGGTAGCCGGGTGTCAGTGAATGGCTTGAAAGCCACTGGGGAGCAGCATGCATGTTGCGTTTCAGCTACCACAGTCAGCAGTCCATTCGTCAGGGGCACAGCACAGCACAGCAGATCTCAGATCGCTGCATGTGCTGTTGTTGAGTGGTGTTTGTGCTGTTGTTGAGTGGTGTTTGTGCTGTCTGAAAGAATTGCTGAGGCCCTCAAGAAGGGTGCACTCAGCAGCAGAGCCTCTGTTGTGGGTTTAGAACCTGTGTGCCGGTGTTTCGGTGCTGTCGTTTGACTGAGCAGGCAGATGTCCTGGTCGTGCAGAGTTGGCATAGGTGTGTGTTTGGTGCATCGACAGGCGGTGGTGTTGGCTGTTCTGCGTGCTTGCGGTGTTGTGTTGCTGCTGCATTGCGCTGCACCGCGGTGCGTAGTACTGCAGTGCGGCGTACGCCGCATCAGTCAGCTGCTATCAGAAATACCTACTAGATCTTGACGTCACAACCTGGTGTGTGACAGGTGTGATGACGGCAGCCGTCATAACAGTAGTAGATGACATGGGCTTATCCAGCTAGTGGATGACGCACTGTATGTCAGATCCTAGAACTTTTGGTTGTCCAGGCGTTTGTATGTGTGTTTTTGGTGGCTGCTGTGTGACAAAGCTGTGTGACAAAGCTCTGCCTGAGAGCAGCTGTTACTTTTCGAATTTTCAAAATGGTGACATGCAGCTCCTGCAGCTGTGTTTGCGCTTGTCTGCTGCATGATGTGTGTTGTGATACCTGAGCAGGTGGCGCACAACGCACGCCTGTGGATGTCGGCATGCACGCGCGTGCTCAGATAGTAGCACCTTGGATCATTTTGTGTTGTGCCAGGGGTAAAGTTGACTGAACCAATTGAGAGGCTTGTGTACACCACCTGCAAGCAGGGTGCATGCAGGTTCATTGGCATGCTTGACGGCTAAACAGGACTAGTGACATAACCAATCATATGGCCTTGCCAGGATGCTCTTGGCTTGGCCTTTGCTGCAATCGGCCTCGTCGCTGCCTTGCCGCGTGCTGTGCTGTTGTTGCGTGCATTGCAGCACCGCCTACTATTGTGCATGAAGGGTGCACGTGCTGCTGCTGCAATGCTCGCATTGCTGGATGTTCAGCTGAGACCAGTGCAGGCTGTTTGCTCTACAAATCAGCCCCGGTTGGATCCACGCTTGCTGTGCTTTATTTGGTAGTGGTGTCGCCTGTTGCTTTCGTTGCTGCCGTGCTGCTGCCTCACGTGCTGCGTATCTGCCACCCGTGCTTTCCTCTTTTGGCTCAACTGTTGTCAGGTGTGTGTGCCTGTGTGCATGCGTGCTGCAGATGACAAACTGTGTGCGTGGCAACATGGGGTATGATGCTCGTTGTTGGAGGTGTATTTCATAGATCAGCACCCAACGCGGGACGTGCATGGAACCATTTTATTTGTAAGAGGACATGCAATGTGTGATTGATGTATGCAGGTTGTTGGGGCTCTGCAACGCCGTGCGCTGGCACGTCTGCAATTGCAGATGATTTGGTGTTGTGGAGGCCCTGCATGTCGCAGGATAACATGTAGCAGCAGGCTTCCGTGGCAGCAGTGCAACAGCAGGCAGCAGCTAGAGCACTGCACGCACCATGTGTACCACTATGTTTTGCTGTGTGCCTTTTTGCGCAGTATGCTTTAGATTACAATTGGCCTGTTGGACTCTTCGTATGTACCTTCAGCTGTGTGGCATGTTCTATGCCCTAGCTTAGCCTTGGCAGAGACCTTTGAACCCAATTGTGTTGAGGTTGTTGCTTTGGCTGTTGGAGTTGCTAGAGTCCGCATGACTCACATGACATGATGTATGTCACACGTAGCCAGTTTCGGTAGGCTGAACTGGACATGCTGTCAGGCCTGCGTTTGCTTGTTTGGTTGTCCTTTTAAGCTGATCAGCAGCACTGTCAACAGATATGCTATACAGCACAGACTAGGGTTTGTGCTAGCAGTAGCACTT
Organism: Tetradesmus obliquus; assembly: GCA_030272155.1. Classification (NCBI taxonomy): domain Eukaryota; kingdom Viridiplantae; phylum Chlorophyta; class Chlorophyceae; order Sphaeropleales; family Scenedesmaceae; genus Tetradesmus; species Tetradesmus obliquus. The sequence goes on along the minus strand of CP126196.1, from coordinate 3,930,528 downwards.
GTCTTTATTGTGTGTGCAGGGTGCTTGTTAGCACTGCAGGCTCCTTTTTGCTCTAGAAGTTCGTTGACACTGTGGGCGCGCAGAAACGTGCTGCAGCAGCTGGCCTGATGTCAGGCACAGGCGGGAGGCAATGGCAGTATTGCTATGGCTCAAGTTTCCACTGCGAACTGTGAATGTATTCGCACCGCAGGGGCATGTTTTTTGGCGGCCAGCTGTGCTGCAGAAGCATGCATCCGTGAAATACATGTAGAGTTGCACCGTGATGTGCATACTCGGCAGCCGTGTGGATTTCATCGGGTATGGTGCTGTAAACATGTTGGCCTCACACCGTCTACATTACAGGGGTCGATCGATCAATTGATGACGTTATCAACAACAAGCTGTACATGCTTTCAAGGCTCGATACCTGAGCTGCAATACCTGACATTCAAGTTGCAAGATCTGAGATCTGATCTGCAAGTTGCTACTCCCCAGGGAAGGCCTTCCCCCCTCCCCTCTTGCTGCATACTGGAGTAGAATCTGATATGTCACCATGTTAGTCATAGCATCAGCGACATTGACCCCGCGCCTCAGTGGCCATGAATGGGCCTTACAGCACCACTTGGCACGTTTGTTACTGTTACGTTGTGCCATGATCATCATGTTGACATGCTAAGTGAGCCATCAGCTGATCCAACCACACAACCTCAAAACTCCAGCTGCTATAACTGAAGAACTTTGCCATCACGCAAACCACATCACATGCAACAGCCAATGCCTACAACATGCTGAAAAAAGAAATTAGGCAACTCACTGCATGGCTGCCAGTACCACTCGAGCAACACCCAACTCAGGTGCTGCAAGCAGCTGCATACAACGCCTGGTATGCCCTGCACCATGTAACATGCTACTTTGCAAGCGGGCCCTTTCTTCTCTCGCCCTCCACCTTGATTGATGTGACAGACTGCGCACTACCATTCGCAAAGGCACTCATCAAACTCTCATCGCCTGGCGCCGCTGCAGTCGCCCCAGCCAAATCAACCTCCAAAGACCTCGGCAGCCCACTCGCAGCAGCATTCAATGCTGGCAGCCTGCGCTTGCTGGCCCCATGTAAACACCCACACCAGCAGCTGCAGGCACCAATGTCGGCTGCGTGGCTGATGCAGCATGCGCTGGGATGTGCATGCTAGGGCTGTTGCCCTTTCTTCACTCGCCCTCCACCTTGATGGATGTGACAGACTGTGCACTGCCGTTCGCAAAGGCACTCATCAAGCCCTCATCTCCCGGCGCTGCTGCAGTCGCTCCAGCCACATCCACTTCTAAAATACTCGGCAGCCCACTCGCAGCCGCATTGCCTGCACTCGCTGGCCCCACACCAGCAGCTGCAGGCACCATTGTCAGCTGCATGGCTGATGCAGCATGCGCTGGGATGCGCATGCTAGGGCTGTTGCCCTTTCTTCACTCGCCCTCCACCTTGATGGATGTGACAGACTGTGCGCTGCCATTCGCAAAAGCACTCATCAAGCCCTCATCTCCCGGTGCTGCCGCAGTCGCCCCAGCCACATCAACCTCCAAAATACTCGGCAGCCCACTCGCAGCCGCATTCCCTGCACTCGCTGGCCCCACACCAGCAGCTGCAGGCACCATTGTCAGCTGCGTGGCTGATGCAATCTGTGCTGCAATGTGCATGCTGGGGTGGCGGTCAGCAACGTTGAAGCCGCGCCGTGCTGGAGGGGCGTCCTCGCTGCTGCTGCTGCCAAAGCCGGGCCCGAAGCCGCCGGCTGGCACATCACCGCCTGGCCTGCCCTCCTGCAACAAAGCAAAGGCAGCCAGCAAACAGACAAGCCTGCCCGTGAGAAAACAGCGACGGCTTTGCACATTGCTCAAAGACAGAACAAGAGTTCTAGCAGCACGTCCTCGCTGCTGCTGCGTCCAAAGCCGGGCCCGAAGCCGCCGGCTGGTACGTCTCCACCTGGCCGTCCCTCCTGCGGAGAGAAAGGCAGACGGCATGCAGGCAAACCCAATCATGATAGGCACGGCAGGTGCATTCTAACAGGTGCTGTGGGGCCTGCCTGACCACACACAAATGTCGCACACTTTGGAACAGTGAGTGCAGCATCCAACCTCATAACAACTCGTGCCCGCCCATGCGCTAGGCAAAATCTTCTGCCTGTTTTATTACAGAAAACCTTGCAAAACTTTGCTAAAACTACGCGCACCTGCACGCTGGCCATGGTGGCAGCCAGTTCGCTGGGCACATCTTCCAGCGTGGCATTGGCCGCCTGCAGCGCTTCCACAGCCGCCTGTGCACGCCCTCGTGACCGCGCCACATCCTCCCTCTCCTGCAGCAGCTCGCCGGCCAGTGAGTCCCTGCACAGACCATGGAAAACAGCCAGCAGGGCATGCAGAGTTTGGATTGCAGTGTCTCCTGTAGTTCAGTTCCCACATCTTCTCGTTCCTGCAGCAGCTCACCAGCTAGGGAGCCACTGCCGTCCCCATATACCTGACGGTGTGACAATGAGTCCTGCAAAAGTGAGCAAAGGTGCATTAACATGCGTTCTCATTGACACAAGCGCACCTGTGGGCTGAAATAGACTTTGATATTTCAACATTTTGAATAAACCTTGTCAATTATAATAAATTTCTGTAAAAGTGCATACATAATTGCCACGCGTGGGTATTGACTGCAGCTGCAGCAGAAACAGCTTTGGGGTAGGCACTTTGTGTGTTGTATTTCCGTTTGCGTTCTACTATGGAAGTGGAATAGATTAGTCTAATGAAAGGATCAAAAATTTCTAAAGACTTTTTTACCCTTTTTGCTCTTTATAATTTGCTTTTTTGTCGTGGAGTTTGGCGATGAGGTGCTGTTGCCCTAACTAGCTGTGGTGCACCAGGAAGCGCATCAGCACGGAGAGTGCGCCAAGCTCAAAATAGCTAAAAACACAAAGCCCCTATCACCAGCGCAGCTAACAGCGTGGTAATGATATGCTTTGGGCTCAAAGACAACAACGCCAATTTCTGCTTGCTAACACACCTGTAGAGTGTGGCGATGAGGTGCTGCTGCAGCCCCCGCTGGCTGTGGTGCACCAAGAAGCGCATCAGCGCCTTGGGCACAAGGTCGGCCAGGTTGCCGCGCACAATGTCGAAGTAGTTGCTGACGAGCAGTCGAATGACCTCCACCTGCACATAAGAAGAGAAGGCGTTGTGTCGGTGTAGATTCAGGTGACTGCAGCACCGCAGTTGCATGAGCAACGTTTCAATGTACATGGACCGTTGCAGCCGGATGACTTCCACCTGCACGGCAGCAGCAGCAGCAGCAGGAGGAGGAGCAGCAGCGAAGGTACAATGTCAAAGTAGTGGACAATAGCAGCCGGATGGCCTCAACCTGCATTTGCAGGTACAGCAGCACAGTACAGGCAAGCAAAAACCCTCACCTGCACTTCCTCGTGCTCATTGCGAGGCTTGCTCTCCACACTCCTCGCCATGTCAGCCAAGCTGCCGTCCCGCCCACTGCGCTCCCTGCTGCTGTCCCCTTTTGTGAGCCAGCCAAACCAGCTGCTGCCGCTGTGGCTGCTGCTGCCGTCCTGCCTGCTGCCACTGGGGTGGCTGAGGGAGTAGCTGCTGCCAAGCATGAGGTCTGCTGCTTCGGAGGCGTCTATGCTGAGGGGGTTGTTGCGCTGCAGTGGAGCTACTCGGCCGCGCCTGCAAGCAGCAGCAGCAGCAGCAGCAGCAGCAGCAGCAGCAGAAAGCGCCTTCAGAAGCAAACCCAACTCATGATTACTCTCTGCAACAGCTCAGCTGCTTCACGTCAAACACTGCATGATCACCTCCGTAACGTTTGAGCCACTCACTCAAACTGCAACACAACCAAGTGCTCACGACCACATGTTACATACCATCACGCCATAACTTACCCTGCCAGGACGTCGTCACTGACCATGCTGGCACGGTTTCCCGCCGACCCTTCAGCCCAGCAGGAGAGGCCAGCCCTGACAGCCCCGCCCCACTGTCACTTCCATAGCCACAACTACTGCCCGCTGATCTTCAAGCCTTTGGCAAGCTGCTGACTTCACATCGCGTGTAACAAACTTGAGTTATGACCACCACATATCACAGCAACTTGAACCCAAGCATCACTCACCCTGCTAAGACGTCGTCGCTGACCATGCTGGCACTGCTGGTTTCCCTAAGTCCCTTCAGCCCAGCCGGTGCTGCTAGGCCTGACAGCCCTGCACCGCCGCCACCGCCACCACCGCCGCCGCTGCCAGCGCTACCGCTGCCGCCAGCACCAGCCACAAGCAGCATGTTGCCGGCTGATTTGGCTTTGTGCAGATCCTGCGTGTGTGCAAAGAGAAGAAGAGGTGTAGTAGCAGCAGCGCAAGAGATGAAGCGGCGTGGCAAGATAGATGCGCTGCTTGACACCAACCGTGAGAGAGCAGTGTTTGCAACAGCAAAAACATCACGCTGACGGTCAAAATGTTTATCCTATGTGCGGCAGAGCCAGTGAACCAGGACCTTTGCCAGCACACCTGCTTGTTGCCGTCCTGTGCTCCCTCTGCTGCTGCAGACTTGCGTGCCTCTCGCGCCTCCATCACAGCCTGCAGGGACATGCATCAGCAAACACAACCAACGCCAACGTTTGCACAGCACACGGTTTTCTTATGTAATTGTACATTGTGGTTCATCTGCTGTGGCGCCTGTCAACATTTGTCATGTTTTCCATGGAAAAACAAGTGCAGCCGCAGCGCACCATGCAGGGACACAAATCAGAGGCTCAGCATATGCTGACCATCACAACTGGCGCGCACACGAACATAAAATGAGCCACAAGCATCAGCATCTGCTACAGCAGCAACATATATTCCACAGCACAACTGGGGGTTTTCAGATTCACTCAAGGCTTTCTGCTGACGCACTACAGGAGCCAGCCCTTCACCTTGACCGCACACGTGCCCACCAATGAAGTCCAGGCGATCTGTGTTGATGTGCTATTCCTAGCAGCTGCTATGCAAGCAGAGCAGCCCTCAATTTGAGATGGCGCCCAGTAGACCACCAGCATCAACTGTCAGCCAGGCCTCACCTTGACTGCACGCGTGCCTCCAATAAAGTCTGGGTGGTCTGTATTGATGTACTCGTGCAGGAGTCCAACACAGCTCATTGTAGTTGCACCAAACACAACATGCACAAACTAAGCATCACAGCCTCACCTTCACGGCACGAGTGCCTCCGATGAAGTCAGGGTGGTCAGTGTTGATGTACTCATGCTCACACGCCACCAGCTCCCGGATCATCTTCTCAGCAGGCTCGGCGCCGGACTGTTATGTTAACACGTTGCCGCAGTAAAGCACAGAAATGACACAAGGGCAAGGTGCAGCGGGTGCAGCGGCAAAGTCAGCAGCCTGTGCGAGCGTTTTGCTTGTTAGTTCTGCTGGCAGGTAATCACAGGTTCACTGCCTGAGGCTGCAGCAACAGGCCTCACGCCAAAGCATACATGGAGCCGCAGCTACGTTCATGCCATGCCTTGCGCCTTGGGCTGCTGCGCACACATGACCATAAGGATCTTGTGCCTGGATGTACTGCAGCACTGCTGCTACATCTCACTCGCGAGCACACACCACCATCCAAACCCTAAACTCAGCCACATCCTCTGTCACACCCCGCACCTGGATGTACTCCAGCACTGCTGCTGCCAGGCGCCGCTGCAGTGCCGGGAAGCGGCCCAGGTCCTTGGGGGCAGCTGCCTCAGCTATTTTGAGCAGCTCCTCATGCACCAAGTCCTGCAAGGGCATGAACGAATGGTGTGAAGCGTAGCTGTCAAGCACATGCCTGAGATAGACGCGTGTATGAAGCTTGCTTGCTGCAAGTGTGCAGCTGCATAAAAGCACCTAGCAACACAGCACTGAGTAGTACAGGTGACAATGCCAACCAGTTACCAAAGTAGGGCGACAGGCCCACCCACAATGCAAGACTTGATTGCAGCAGCTCACCTTGCAGGAGAGGGCTGGGCTCATGAGGCGGCCTATGCTGCGGCGCACCAGCAGCTCAAACGGCTCCTGAGGGATGAGCAGCGTGCCTGCACAGCAAGACAGCAGCACAGCAGCAGCAGCAGCAGCGAGGATAAGGAAAACAAGAAGAGGAGAGATTGCAACAGGAGCACTGAGCCAAGCAGACCCCATCAGATGCATTCATGGAGCGATGACACATGCAGACTGTGCAGACTGCGCTCTAGACGCTGACAAAAAAGCACCAGATGCAGCCCAGCAATACCAGCGGCAGATCTCACCCGCCACCCCGCTGCTGTTCTTGATGGCTGTGCGCACATCCTCGTCCCCGAGCTCCCTGAAGGGGTCGAGCTGGCGCACAGCCCTGTACTGTTCTTGTTTTGAGCGTTTGACTTCGGGATGTGTGAATATCAAGACTACTTGTTTGATCAACGACCAGCTTGACTACAACATGAAACACAGTATCATTGAAAAGTTGAAGTTAACATCCAGCAAAAAAATGCCGCACCCGCAACTCCGCTGCTGTTCTTGATGGCTGTGCGCACATCCTCGTCCCCAAGCTCCCTGAAGGGGTCCAGCTGGCGCAGCTGCCGCGCAAACACCTCCTGTGGCAACAAAAGCAGCAAGAGAAGATGTGGATTGGAGTCAGTGTGTTGACAAGCAGCAGCAGGAGCATCAGCAGCAACAGAGACAGATACAGAAACAGAACAGGTGCAGGCAACCACAAAACAGGTTGCAAACAATAGCAGCAGCCGACAAGCCGAGTGGCTGGAGTGATCAGCTGCGCAGCGCTGCGTGCTAATGCTGCCAAGATCATGCAAGAAGTAATGAAGCAGCACTCAGCAATCAGCAGCAACAGCGCGCCTGACTGAGGATACCAAAATAAACATATTGACGTCCCATCAAAACAACCAACCTGGAAAATGTGCCGGATGCGTGCGCCTCCCATGAGCTCACTGAGCGGCATGTCCTCGCTGTGGCCCTGCAGCAGCGCACCAAAGCGCTCCGCGTAGCCGCACAGCAGCTGCAGCAGCGCAGCACCCCTGCATAACACACACACGCGTGACAGCACAGCAAGAAACATCGTCAAGGGAGCTGATTGCCGCACATCATGGTAATCATGATGGCGCCACATGGTATTCAAGATGGCAAGAGCCCATATAACATATGATACTAAAGAAGCACAGCCTTAGCATCACACACCATGAATGCCTAAAACCACCACCCCACCGCGCGCTCTCAGAACTCCAGGTCAAGTGCCGGCCCGTAGCTCTTGCAAATCTGCTGTCTGGGCCTTCTGGCACACCATACATACAATGTAACGTCACAAACCCAAACCATGCTCAAAATGCAGATGCTTGAACTGCAGCCGCACCTAGCGCTCTCCGAGTCCAGGTCAAGTGCCGGGCCGTAGCTTTTGAGTTCTGCTGTCTTGGCCTCTAAGGCTTCATTGATCTGGCGGCGCAGCGTGGGCAGCATCAGCCTGATGTGGTTGCCTGCAAGAACAGCGACGGCAGTAGAAGGAGCAGTGAGCTGCAGCGGGCAAAGATGTGGAACCAAAAGCGGCTGTTGTGCTTCACCGAATAATTATTTCTGCTTGGCAGCACAGCAAGTAGGTCCTCCAATCAAGTGCTATACCAGTTACTACTGTTAACATATGCCAAAGGCGGCATGCAGATGCCTCTGCTGCATTTGTTATGTTTCTGTAGCACATGTTATGTAACATGTTATGTTAATAACACAGGGCTCACCCAGGATGACGTTGATGCGCTTGGCCAGGTTGCCCACGCCGCACTGCTTGGCCACCTCGCTGTACTCAGAGTGAGACTCAAACCAGATCTGCTCCGAGCTGCAGGCACACAACAGCAGCAAAGCCAACAAACATGCATATGTTGTTTTGTACAATTAGAGGAGTAGTCTTGTCGTGTCAACATCTTGTGCAGAGGAACAGGCCCTCGTCTTGTCACCAGAGGTGGCCCATGGCCCAAAGCAGGTACCACACCAGCCGCGACCAAAAGGCACATCTGCACAGCCGAGGGTTCGAACAGAGCCCTACCTGCGCGCGTCCCGCATGCTCTTGTTGGTGTTGATGTCTGCCTGCGAGCGGTTGACCACAGCAACATAGCCCAGCCGCAGCGGCACCACCAGGTTGCGCAGCGCTGGCAGTGCGTTGGTGCCCCTGTCCATGATGTCCAGCTTGGTCAGCACACCTGTTGAAGGTACAGCAGCAGCAGCAGCAGCAGCAGCAGCAGCAGCAGCAGCAGCAGCAGCAGCAGCAGCAGCAGCAGCAGCAGCAGCAGCACTCTTTCAGGCAAGGCACAGCAACAGCGCCACCAGGTTGCGCAGCGCCGGCAGTGCATTGGCGCCCCTGTCCATGATGTCCAGCTTGGTCAGCACACTTGTTTTCAATCAGAAGCAGCATTTGTGAGCGTGAGGCACGCACGAGCAGCATGGCCAGACATGCGCTGTCCCGCAGCATATCACATCCAGAGACCCTTTGTCTAACCCAGAGCATGTAGCACCGTCGGGGCTGTGCCGAGCTGTTGCCTTGATGGAACTGCAAATGCTGCACGTTAAATGTGCCGCATCAGCGCATCTCACCGATGGTGCGGGCGCCCTCCGCGTCCACCAGCTGCGCCATCTGCAGCGCGTCGCTGTTGGCCAGGTCCGTGTTGGACGCAGACACGGCCAGGATGATGCAGCTGGGCTCGCGGATGTACTGCGGCCGCGGCAGCAGCAGCAGCAGCAGCAGCAAGATCAGCCAGCAGCAGCAGTACCAGAAAAAGCAGCAGGGAACATATGCTGTTTCAGGCCTACCTGATACAATGTACTTGTCACTGTTGTGGCTACAGCTGCTGGTCACACACCATTCTGCTGCTGCTACAGCTGCTGGTCAAATGGTAACCCCTGCTGCTGCAGTTGCTGGTCAAACGTCATCCCCTGCTGCTGCAGCTGCTGGCCAAACATTCACCCCTGCTGCTGCAGCTGCTGGCCAAACATCCACCCCTGCTGCTGCAGCTGCTGGCCAATGTCATCCCCTGCTGGTTGCTGCAGCTGCTGGTCTACGTCTGGTCAAACTGCTGCCGCACCTGCAGCACCATCTTGTGTATGCGCTGCTCAATCTTGCTGGTCGACCGTTTTCGCAAGCTGCAGCTGCTGGTCAACAACCCTTGCTGCGACTGCCGGCCAAGCGCAATCCCCTGCTCTGCTACCGCACCTGCAGCACCATCTCCCGTATGCGCTGCTCGATGTTGCTGGGCTGGTCGCCCACAGGCACCTTGGTGATGCCTGGCAGGTCAATCAGCGTCATGGTGCTGCAAGGTGACAAGGCAAACAGCGCAACGAACATCACAGGTTACTGTCAGTATGAAGCTAACAGCAGTGGCACCTGTGTGATGCCTGGCAGGTCAATTGGCGTCATGGTGAAGCAGGATGGGGCAGGAAAGCCACAGCAACAAGCACCACAGATAAGTCTCGGCTCAAGCCTACAGCAGCGGCCAACATCACCCTGCACGGGTCACAGCACATGTGCCACGGCGGGGCCAGCACAGGACAGAACACGCGCTGCTGGCCACGGCACTCTCAAGCTCATGGCAACTCCGTCAGCTGCACTCGCACTAGCAAATTGAGCTGCACCAGAGCCCAAATCATGATCATCATAGATGTGGCTTGTCATATCACACATATGTTGTGTCATTGGGCACAGCGCCACCGCAGCACGAATGTCAACGGGCAACTCACAGCACGTGTGGGCTGAAGATCTTCAGCCTGATGGGCTTGTCGCTGATGTTCTTGTTGCCGCCAGAAACGCGCTCCGTCTCGCTCTGGATCTCCGCTCGGATGCGGTCAAAGTCATAAAACACCTGCAGCGGCACACCAAAGAAGAATGAAACGTTGCTTGCGTGGCTGTTTGCGCTAACCGCCTGCAGAGAAAACCAGCGGTTGCTGGTGCATAGAGGTGCATCTTGGTGTGTAAGACAGGGGCAATGTGTCAGAGGCACTGCGCAGACCAACAGATGGTTGCCATGGCCCCATGCTGAAGCAGCATCTCAAATCCTTCACCTACAACTGATTATATGCTGCTCACCTTGCCGGGAGCGTGCAGGAACTCGCCCCACTCAGCAGGCTGGCTGGGCGCTGCTGCCGTTGCTGCTGCTGCGGGTGTCTTGATCAGCTGCAGCACCAGCGGGCGCCGTGTGCAGATGTCCGGCCCGCGGGGGAGGAAGTCACGGCCCACCTGCATGCACACATCAACACATGACGCTCGAGTCAACACCCTGAAGTAAGTGACAGCGCTGCATGTTGTGGTGTGGTGAAGCACGGCCAAACACCGAAACAGGTGTCCAGGGCGCTTGATGGTTGCTGCTGGGGAAATGTGCAGCTGCTTGCAGCCACCCTGGCATGCAGTGCCAGTGCTGGCTTTGGGAACCATAGATAGCATGGTGCTGCCAACAAGGCTGTTGCTGCAGCTTGCTGCTGCTGCTGCTGCTGCAGCAGAGCCTCCAGCCTGCTGTACTGCTGAACCATTTCCTCTTCTGCAATACCTCCCTGGCCTTGCTCGGCATAACGTTTGCACTGCCGTGATAGACGCGCACTTGCTGCTGCTGCTGCTGCTGCTGCTGCTGCTGCTGCTGCTCACCAGTGCCTCCAGCACGCTGCTCTTGCCACTGCTCTGGCTGCCCACCACTGCCACCTGCGGCAGGCCCAGCTTCAGTTCCACAGTCACCTGCAGGTGATTGCAGCAGAATATGCGGTTACATGATTTGCAGCAAGCAGCAGATGTGCAGCATGGACGGCAACCAGCAACACACGCACAGGCCCAGCTTCAGCTCCACCGTCACCTGCAGGTGATGGCAGCAATACATGATTGCAGCAGCATGTGCACACACATGTTCAGCACGCATGGCAACAAGCAGCACACATTCAAGCCAAAACGTGTGCATTCGATCAATCCTTGTGTGTGCAAGTGGGGTGTTTGGAGGTCCTAGGCAGTGCACAGGCGTGACAGCGAGGTTGCGCACGCTGCAGTGCAAGATGTGAATGTTGCTGGTGTTGCAAGGGATTGGGTTGCAGCAGGCAACTGCAGCAGTTGGCAACGTGCTATTGACTATGGGTGCATGAAAATTGATCATTGCAGATGTGGTGAAGGCTGTGGCATGTGTGGCTTGATGCATGCAACCAGGAGATGCAGACCGCATAGGAGCAGCAGCGGCGATATACACATGGTGCACAGCAGCACAGCCAGCAGCAACCATACAGGCGCAGATATAATGAATCCCACATGCACATGTGACTGCTTACACTGCAATCAGGCGCAGCAGTTGGTTCAATGAAAGACTCTCCAACCAATGAAAACACCCAAATCAACAGGCCCAAAAACATGCGCCAAGCGCATCGCTGCGGCTGCACCTCAGACTCATCCGAGACGACTTAACCATTGCGCTAAGCAGCTGCATGATTCGGGAGCCAAGTAGCTCGTAGTGAGGACGTTCATGGCGCACTCACCTGGCTGAAGATGTCCTGCAGCTTGTTGATCACGGGGATCAGCGAATCCCCCAACACATCTTCTTGCTTTGGCTTCGTCATGCTGCTAAGGAACGCCTACGTCTATCCCTACTGCTTCCCCCTGAAGTCCCTCCGCACGAACAGCAGCTGCCTCGACGTCGGTCAATCCTGCAGCATACTGTCCGTCCAAATCATCAGAATCGTATAGGTAGGAGCGCGGAGTTGGATATGCCTCCCGCCAATCCTGTCAATTGTTTCTGGGGTTTGGGTCTCGTGGGGTGACTACGGCAGTGTCAGCAGCCCATTGGCCCAGCCATTCACCACACGTAAGCAACATCATGTGCGTGTATGTTTGCTGCATATGTCACCACACGTCAACCACAAGTCTGCAGATTGCCCTTGGGTCAAGTGCACCCCGGGGTAAGGCCCACCACTGCAGTGGCTTCAATGATGCATAGTGACTGGGAGCGTGCGTTAGATGTGTGATCAAGTCCAACATGTTTAAAGGTCGTCAGGGTCTGCCTGGCTGTTGCTTGGAAGACACCAGGCCCTGGTCATCAGGGTGATTGTCAGGCTGACAAGGTCAGCAAGGACCAGGTTTTCTGACGAGGACGCGTGGATGGGAACAAACACACAACATAGTGTTTATTTCTTTGAACTGCCAGCATGTCCAGCCGAATACATTGCTGATCAGAACTCAATGCAGGCCAGTGGGCAGAGCCCACTGGGCACCTGCAGGTGCTGCAAGGCTAGCGATCAGCTCACTTTGATTATCTTGCCAAAAATATTAGTTTGAAGCCACTGAGTGTATGAATCAGTCACCACGGTCAGCCAACGAAGTCACTACCTGCACAACTTGCACACACCATTACCAACGCACAATGCATGGCGCATTGCGCCTCAGAGCCAATCTCATAATTACTGAGTACCGAGCAAAATACAGGAAGCATGAACCATGCAAAAGAGTTTAAGCACAGGGTTGGAGCTGACAGTGCCGACCCTTTGCATTCCTACTACTCGTGATGTTTGCGTATGGCCGTATCGCTGCGTTGACTCTGCACAAGTAACTCGTCTGAAGTTTAGTATCGTGTTGCAAGCGTTTGACTCGCAACGTGCTTTACATAGAACAGACAGTCCCCAGCAAAAATGCTCTCACATGTTGCCAAAGCTTGCCAGGCGCAGAAGCTTGCTGGACTTCTGCAGCAATGTACCAGGGGTCTCGCTCACGCGATGCCATCAGACGTGAGCACTTTGTGCAACAGCATTACCACCCTGCCCTGGAACTCCCAACTCTCACACCCGTGCTTCCTCCCTGTTGCTTCCTTGAGCGCAGGCTGACACCCCATTGCAGGCAGTGCAGGCAGACTACTCATACACACCGGCTGGCAGGAACCATCTGTTTGTTCCTGGTGAGCTTGGGGATTGGAGGGAGGGGCTCGCGACAAGTCTGGCGAAACGCAATAGCGTTTTTTTGCGTGCTGATCAATGCCTCGACTTTCTAACAACATATTCAGCACTCGCAGCAGCGCTGGAGTAGCAGTGTCGCACATCCACCTGCATAGGTGGTTACAGCAGAGCAGCAGGACACCTAGCATGCTGCTGCTGCTGCTCAGCATAGGGATACAACAGCAGCAGCAGAAGCAATGAATGTATTGCACTGGTCATGATATATACATCCCATACACCCAGCGCCGGGAAGGTAGAGACAGCAGCAAAGCTGTATGGCACAGCAGTGGTACCTCATGGTACAACTGCAAACACTACAACCTCAATCCAGCAGGGTGGTTCACTGCGTGCCTGCTGTACAGCCTATTGCACTATGCACCTGCATGATTACTGTTGCTCCTTTACTTTGCAAGCCACCTATGCATGTTGGCATGCCACAGCACTGCCTTCATCTTGTGTCGCTGATGTGCCCAGGCAAATCTTCCCACGCGTGTGCCTCACCCACGTGCAAGGATACGCATGCAATTCCTTGCTGTGCATCCAGCCGCTACTCACCTTTCCTGCAAACCGTCGACTGCTTTCCTGCAAACCAACAACAACTTCCTGCAGGCCCGGTCAACATCCATGACCGCGTGCTGCGCGCGATGAATGTGCCGGGCCAGAACCACAGGGACCCCTGGTTCGCTGCCTTCTTCAAGGATGTGCTGGCTGACAGCAAGTACGTGTTCCAGACGCAGGCAGGCACGCCCTTCATCTTCTCAGGTGCGCCCTAGTGTGCTGCTGCTGTGAGCCGTGGTCTGGCTGTGTCAGCTGAGCAGATTCCTGCAAGCTGGTCTGTGGGTTGTGCGCAGCTTATAATTGGTAGTGTGGCAGAGGTGCGTGCTGGTTTGCTGCTGCAGTTGCTGCTGTGACAGCGAGCTGCGCAGTGTCCTGCAGCCCTGTGTATGAACGCTCCACAGCTCATGTTGAGTAGAGCAGTGGATAAGGAACAGCAGCACAGGCTGCAGCAGTGCGAGCATAACAAGAGAGTGTAGTCAAGCGGCACACCATTACAGCCCTGTCTACGGGTGAGCTGCAGCTCGTGTTGAGTACAGCAGCACACAAGTGAAGCAGCACAGCTTGCAGACTGCAGGCTGTGCAGGTGCTGTCTGCTGGACAGGATTTAAAATCTTTGCGCGCCATTGCGTCCACATCCCACACCTGAGCAACAGCAGCTGACTCATACTATGATGCTTCCTGCAGGCACCGGCACTGGCGGCTGGGAGGCAGCGCTGACCAATACGCTGTCGCCCGGGGACAAGATCGTGACCTTCCGCTACGGGCAGTTCAGCCACCTGTGGATTGACATGATGCAGCGCATGGGCCTGGACGTGACAGTCATTGACAGGTGCGTGCCTGGCTGTTGCGTCAACAGAGGGCTTTCAGTTGTGCGCGTGATAGTGTGCCAGGCAGCAGCAGCAGTGTGAGCGCAGCTTGCGCCTAGTCTTGGTTAGACTTCTGCCTGAACATGACAGCCATCGACAGGTGCGGGGCTGCTTGGCTGCTGGTTGAGTTTGGCCCAGGCAGCAGCATGATGATGCACAGCTTGCAGCTTGTCCTGGTTTCTGCCTGGACGCGACAGGCTTCAACAGGTGCAGCTGGTCTCTCCTGGTGCGCTCCAGGCAGCAGTGCATCTGCCAGTTTGCCCTGCCTGCATGGGCTTGAATCGGGTTTCAGCATCGTGCCTGGCGCTCAAAGCAGCGTGCTCAGCTCACTGCACATCCTTGCCCGTCTTCTGATGCAGCAATGCGCGTGATGTGTGGCAACGACAGTGAAACAGCATCTGTCTCTCTGCTGCAGTGGTCGTGGAGTGCTGTGCTGTGCAGGGCTGAGCCCTGAAAGCGCTGCTGTGGAATAAATGCAAACAACGACAATTTGCTGACTATGTATGGCACTAGTGATAGTGATTGTAACCGTGTGTGTGCACGCCTGCTGTGTCTGCCGCAGGCCGTGGGGTGAGGGTGCTGACGAGGCCATCCTGCAGGACATCCTGGCCATGAGGAATCCAGATACGCGCGTTGACCAATGATCATATGTGCAAATGTGCTGTGCATTTGCCGCAGGCCGTGGGGTGAGGGCGCTGACGAGGCCATCCTGCAGGACATCCTGGCAATAAGCAATCCAGATACGCATGTTACAAAAGATCGTATGTGCATATGTGTTACAACTGCCGCAGGCCGTGGGGCGAGGGTGCTGACGAGGCCATCCTGCAGGACATCCTGGCCAAGGACAAGGACAAGAAGATCAAGGCAGTGGCAGTGGTGCACAACGAGACCACGACAGGTGCGCGAGGTTGGTTGTGCGGCCGCAGCAGCAGCAGCAGGCGTCATCGCTGGCTTTTAGCGGTGGTGGGCACTGCAGCATGCAGAGCTGGCCGTGCACAACTATCGCCGAAGGTTTTCTTTGACGGCGTAGCAGCAGCAGCGGCAGCAGCAGGCAGCCGTGGCACTAAAAAACAGCAGGTGTGAGCAGTGGTAGACACTGCTGCATGCGCAGCTGTAGTGACCTTGGGCACGATTGGGCAGCTGTGATGTTTGGCTTGCTGCAGCAGCTATGCCTGCTGGCGCAGAAAAAGTGCTCATCGACCTGCTTGTTTGGATAGCATCCTAAGCTGCTGCTGTCTTATCATGCTGTGTATTGACGCTTGCAGGTGTTACCAGTGACATCAAGGGTGTGCGCGCAGCCATGGACGCAGCCAGTCACCCTGCGCTGCTGCTGGTGGACGGTGTCAGCTCTATTGGCGCGCTGGAATTCAAGTTTGACGACTGGCGCGTGGACGTGGCGGTGACAGGCAGCCAGAAGGCGCTGTCGCTGCCGACAGGCCTGGCGCTGGTGTGCGCGTCAGACAAGGTGCGCTGCTGCTGCTGCTGTTGTGCGGTTAGATGCGTGCTGGGATGCTGGGTAGATTGTGTTGATGATGTTGGACAGCATGCCAGATGGATAAGGGCTTTTTAGCAGTGTTTGCAGCAGCTGTGCTTGAGCCTCCTGCAGCTTGAGCAGCGCTGCACACCACGCTGCAGTATTTTCATCTAGCACAGCAGCTGAACTGTTTATGGCTGTGCTGCTCCTCTTTTCACAGGCGCTGGACCACATGAAGACCGCCAAGCTGCCGCGCTGCTACTACGACTTTGCGGACCAGCTCAAGACCAACCCGGCAGGTGCGCAGGGCTGTGAGCAGCCGTGTGGGGGGCAGTTGACAGCTTGTATGCAGTGGCAGCAGCGTGCACGCAACATATAGCGCATGCTATGGTGGCAGCGGCAGCAGAGGAGTGACTTTTTACTTGCTGCCAAAAGAAGCAGCGGGCGACTAGAAACAGCGACCAGCAAACGCATGGCACTGTGTGGCCAGATGCCGTACATGATTCTGGCTTGGGTGCAACACTTGGTGTTGTGTTCCTTGCCCTTCCGCGTCCTTGCAGGCAGCACGCCCTACACTCCCAGCCTGTCCATGCTGTACGGGCTGAAGGAGTCCATCGCCATGCTCAAGGCGGAGGGCATGGACAACGTGGTGGCGCGCCACCACCGGCTGGCTGAGGGCACGCGCAAGGCGGTGGAGGGCTGGGGCCTGGAGCTGCTGTGCGCACACCCCAGGTGCGTGCGAGGCAAGAACGATGGGGGGACAGAAAGGAAGATAGAGAGGGGAGGAGAGGCAGCGAGAGAGAGTTCCTGCAATAGCAGCCACTGGTGCAGCTATTGCAGCAGTTGATGCGGTGCGCGTGACCCTGACTGAACTCCACTTCCAGCACACTCTGGTTCGATTAAACTGCTAAGCTTGCGCCACGCATGCACCTTGCATCTCTCGTGGTGATCAGAAATTGACCTGTGGGTTTGTGCTGCTGCTGCTGCTGCTGCTGTTGCTTGCTGCTGCAGGTGGCGCAGCGACAGCCTGACAGTGATCAAGACGCCCCAGGGCATCGACAGCAACAATATTGTGAAGCACGCGTACAGCCGCTACAACCTGTCCATCGGCATCGGCCTCTCACAGGTGCGCGGCGCTGCTGGTTGCTGCCGCTGCTGTGGCATTCACTCTGCCAGCATGCTCAAGCAAGCTGCAACTGCTCAATCCACTGCAACCACGGCACCAAGTTAAATGCCATGCATTATTTTCCAGACAAACTGCATTTATAGTGAACAATGACGTGCAGATGCATTTTGTAGCCATGCTACAAACATGTTATCTAACATGAACTGCTGTTTCTTTTCTTTACTGCAGGTCAACGGCAAGGTCTTCCGCATCGGGCACCTGGGCAACATGGACGAGCTGATGATGTGCAGCGCCATCAGCGGAGCCGAGATGGCCATGATTGATTCGGGCATGAAGATCAAGCCTGGCAGCGGCATCGGCCCAGCCATCCAGTACTGGCAGGAAACTGCAAAGGTCATCCCCACGCGCGAGGTGGTCTGAGCAGTTGTGGCAAACCTTGCATGGTGCAGCGTGAGCGGGATGGCAGTGCGGGCATGTTGAGGGGAGCGCCTCCTGCGATGTGGAGCCTCCCTGTTTGTCCACCTGCAATCCTGCAAAAACGGCAAAGCACTGTCTGGTGCAGCACACCAGCGGGTTGGAGTTCACCTCAAATGTGGTCACCGCGGTGGCTTCTGTGGTGTGTGTTGTGTGGCTGGTGTGCTGTGCTGCTGAGATGCTGCCTTTTGCAGCATTCTAGCATCATGGCGGGGCTGTTACGGTTGATGTGCGGGTGCATTGGTGCACGGCAGCTGCATCCGTGTCGCGCGTTCAGGGCAGCTGTGCTGTGAGGTCAAGGGAACAGCAGCAGCTGTGTGCAGAAGCTGTGTTGTCGGCCCTTTGCACAGTTCATGTTTGTGCTTGCTAGCATTGCTGCTGCTCAGGGGTTGCTGCATTCTTCCTGGTTGGGTGCTGCCCACTTGTGTGCAGAGTGCAATTGTTACATGCTTTACGCAGGTCAGGGCTGCAGCAGCAGCAAGCAGCAGCTCTGACGCAGTCACAGTGCTATGCACAGGTGAACTGTGCTTGACGCATTGCCAGGTGTACTGTGCAGCTGCTGTGCCAGGACTGTACTGCCGTATACAGCAGGGTGCGGCTGCTTGGCAGTTGTGGTGGCAGCAACAGCAGACAGGGGTGCTGAGGACAGCGTAGCATGCATCAGGTGGAGTGACAGCAGTGTAGTTGTGTGCGATGCTCGCGCCTTATGTTGCAGCTGTTACCTCGGCTCTGATATTGCATCTGTCGTGGCATCTGCAATCAAAGCCTGCAGCAAAAGTGAGCTGCGGGCCTGATTTGGCCCGCTTGTCGTTGCATGCGACAACATTGACTTGCCCCAGCATGCAATGACAATCAGCCACCGCTGTCATTGGCGTGGACTGTTGACCGCATGGCTGCCTGTTATGTATTCAGTGTATCTTCTGCGTGCTCTCTTGCTGTTCGCAAAGGACAGACTTTCGCAAGTTGCTTTTGCGAGAGCTTGACACGAGTGCTGACCGGGGTGCTGAGGGTTGATCTGGTGGGCTCTGGGGTATAGTGTAGACAGCATTCGAGTGTCCGCATGGGCAACTTGCCCCTTCGGAGGTCCATGCTTCCTGCATGCTTGGGCAGTGTACAGTAATGAGCCTTCAAAACTGGCCATGGATTACGAACTGGTATGGTGTTGCTGCATAACATCATGTGATGATGATCATCAGCATTGTCTCGTGTAACACAACTATGTGCGATCTATGTACTGCAGCCATATATGGCCTGGCTAGCACGCATGTCAAGCTGAATTGCACACATTAGCTAGTATAGTGTTGCCCAAACACACATTATTGCAGCATGGCCCATGCTTTTCGGGGAAAAACTCTTACGGTGAAGGTCCCGTCACCACAAGACCTGGCCAAATACCCAACCCGCCAAAGGCCCTTCGCCAGTAACTTACTTGAAGGCCCGTGGACCACATACATATACAATTTGCTGTTCTACTATATGCACACAACGTGTTTAAGTCTACTCTATGCAACTCATACAAACCCACGCAAAGCATCTTCCAAGCAGCATGACACCTTATGAGAAACAGACTGTACACATGACGTAGCCTGTCTCTCATCCAGTACGGTGCTGCCAGTACGCGTGGCACGCGCACATTGGCGCATCCATGCACTTGAAGACTTACAGGATTATGGCAGGACTCCTGGCACCTAGCTGGCCAGCCTGCATATGCACGAGTCATGCATATGGCAAATGACCGGGGCATGGCATCAAGCCATTTTTGAACATGACCACCATTCCAGGCTTATCAAGCATAGCACGCAAGCCATGCAAGCCTGTGTTTGCTAGCAATACTGCTACACAAATCCTCTGGCATCCTCAACTATAGATTGGCTGGCTAGAAAGCATATGCCTACGCATATGCCCTGTATCAGAACATGTAGCCAAGCCTCAGGCTAGTAGCTGGAGCTACTCAAATTCATATCATGCATAGCCGGCAGGCGCCTCAAAGCATACTGTGACTGCTGCTGTCACAAGAATCATGCGGTTTTGCGCACCAAAAACGGCTGAACAGGTCAAACACGCCGTTTGATTCTCCATTGACTGAGGACATTGCACTGGCAACGCTACGTAGCGGCTGACTTGCTTCCACCTGCAGGTGCATTGCGGCGTGGCAGGTGCATCTTGGCGCGCTGCATGGTCAGGTTCATGTGCTGCACACCCCTCCACATCTTGCACGCAAACTCGCTGATTGTGGCACCCAGCGCCGGCCAGTCAATCAGCCTCAACAGCTGCCACAGCACACTGCACACATACACAAGGTTCACAGCCAGCAGGATGCCACACATAGCCAGCCCATACGCTGCACCGGGCAGGACAGGGCCATACAGCAAGAACGAGTGACCAACAAGAGTGGTGAACAGCAGGCACTGTGTGTTCTGCACCATCACCCTGCTTGTCTGCTTGTGTAGGTACGGCCCTGCACCACAACCGCAGCTGTGCGGTCAGCATCAGCGCAGCCATCATCAGGATGGTTTGGACGAATGCGCCAATATTCACCCCAAACTCACTGATAGCGACCAACACAGCCGTTTCCGTAACCTCTGCAGCCTCCCACCAGCAGAACTTGGGGCGATAGGCCTGCGTGAGAAAGCCCCAGCGGCGCCTGAACTCTGCGTCATCCAAGAGACTCCTGTTGGACACCGTGACATGGATAATAACTGCTGGAATGCCTACGCACAGCAGTGCAACCAGTGGCACGCCCAGCCCAAACGCCAAAATCCTGTGCCAACGTGTCCCAAAGCACGCGCTGTTGGTGTCATACACCCAAAACGAGCCAACTGCAGTAGCTTCATACGGCCATGCTGCAGGCTGATCAAGCGGTATGCATGCAAACAGCCCAAACAACGTGCGCAGCAGTGACGGCAGGAAGAAGAATAGCACGACCATGGCGCTGCTGCCTAGGCGAGGCAGCAGCTTGTGGGCGGTGCCAGGCCTTCTAGCATGCAGCAGCATCTCCAGCAACAGCAGCGCCAACAGCATAGCAGCGGGCATGCTGAGGTAGAAGACCACTCGCTGTGCAGCTAGTGGAAAACTGCTGCTAGCTGGCAATACACAGTCAGCACTGAGCGTCTCAGGAGAGGAGCTGGACCAAACCCAAGCCAGCACACGCAGCGGGTACGCAATGGTTGCCGGCCAGTCGATGCTGAGCGACGCAACAATCAGCATGCGCTGCCCATACAGCACCAAGCAACGGATCAACTCCGCTGGTGGTGTGCGCTCCTGCTGCTGCGCAGCCGATGTATCCACAAGTGTGAAATGCAGCAAGAGCTTGACAAATCCTAGCAGCACAACCGCCGACACAGCATACAATGCAATGATAACACCTGGCTTCATGCAAGCCCTGCAGTGGAATGGCTTTGTGGACCCAAAACCGACAACACACTTGCCGCACGCGTTACCAGTGTACGCAGCAACACACTGCTTCCCGTTGTAGTTGTTGTGGCTGCTCCTGCATATGGTGTTGTTTGCGCATGTGTGCAGTGCTGCTCTGTCACCATAGCACGCCTTTGCATTGGGACACCTGCACAGTGGCAGATGTGGTGCAGCAGCAGCACCTCTATCTTGGTTGAAATATCAATGATGATGGCTCAAGGTGTAACCCCAGAACATAAATGCATGCCACATCAAGCCTTATGTCTGCCATGCTGCTGCATCAGACTTATGTCCTACATTGCAGAGATAACCATATTCAGTTGAGAGTAAATGCAGGCATGCCTTCACCTGTTGGCTGCATGCACATTCATATGCTGTACGAGCCGTGGTTGAGGGTTGCTACACTGGCGGCTGCCACGCCTCACCTGTGCATCTGTGCCGAGTCTGCTGCGCTGTGCCACCAGCCGGGCAGTGGCAGGATGGCAGCACCACCAGGGCAGTCTGCTCCTGCTGGCGGGCAGGGCTGGCAGGCCTGCTGGCTGGGGTGCAGGCTGTAGGATCCTGGCAGGCACACCTGGCAAGTGTCTGGGCTGGGCGCAACCTCGCCCGCCACACAAGAGCGCACACGAAGGCTGAGTACTGCTGGTGGGACTTCGGTGAAGTCGAGTGCCTTGAATGTGATGTTGTACAGCCCTGGAGGCTGCTGCACACGCAGCATCATGTCAACCATGCCACGCCTGTTTGATGTGGCAGTTCCCAAAGAGTACATGCCGTCTAGAGCGGCAGTGACTACAACGCCATCGCATGGAATGCCAAAATAACCAGACACATTCAAATTCACAGGCGAGACACCCTCGCCTGCTCCTGGCCTGCTGACAAACCCGTCCATGGAAGTGTTATTGAGCAAGGCAAGGCTGATGGGGACGACCGAGACATCAGCACCGTAGCGTGCAGTGTTATTGAATGTGATAGTCAGCAATTCATGCACACCAAATCCACTGCCACTCGCATCCACGCCACCACCATACCCAGCTGCAACATTTTCAGTTATGACTGTGTTGCTAGGGTCTAAGTGTATGACAGAAGATCCAACCAACACTGCCCCGCCCCCATTGACGGTGGCTGTGAGTCTGCACCGAGTGCAATTGCTGAGGCTCGTCTCAGCCTCGCCGCCAATCAACATGCCCCCGCCATTCTTGGCATTGTTGGCTTGAAACATGACGCCTGTTGCGTTGACCTGCAAAGTGCAAGATATATACAAAACGGCCTTGGTCACCAACACATTTGACAGAGAAATGTGTTCAGTGTCCTGCCGCAACTCCAGAGCAGCAACCAGCGCAACCACACAGTTGCTTTTCACTGCTGCAGTTTGACTTGGCCAACACAGACACATCAGCAGCAATGTTGTCCGGCCTTGTCAGTAGGCAGCAGTGCTGGTTATGTAGGGAGAGTCCAACTGCTTAGGAATGTTGCAACACTTTGATCATGGGGGGAAAAAAGTTTGCCAGCATTGGCTGAAGTACATCAGCAACTCAGTGCATGAAATGCCTACGCCAAACATGTGTTGCAGCACACACCTTTGCAGATCCAAACACCGCAAAGCTTCCGCCTGATGCTTCAGCACTGTTGTTGACCATCAGCAGGTGCGAGAGGTGCTGTTGCCATCGAAGTACAGGCCGCCGCCCGAATCTGATGCCTTGCTGAACTCCGTGCGGCTGTCGTGGATGGCTACAGATGTGTTTTCCTAAGCTCCCACAGCGCCCCCTGTCTCAGAGCTGCTGTTGCTGAGCGTACAATTTTGAAACAGCACCTGTGGTTGTTGCAAAAGCATCAAAGTAATCAGCAAGAGAAGGTCGTGGTTCACTTTGCGGGTTGGTGCCAGCAACTGCACTGGTATGCATGGTTAAGCACCTGACCAAGAGTCTGGGAATGAGATCTATACAGAACAAACTCCAAGTAACAAAGCAGACCTATGCACCTTCAGAGTAGCGTGCAACCACACAATAAAGCATCAGGGTCATCAACATAACACAGTTGCAGCATTTGCAGCTGGTACCAGCGCACCTGCGTGCTGTCCTGTGCCTGCAGCACACCCCCACGTTTGTCTGCTGTGTTGCCTTCAAACTGGCATTCATTCATGGACACCCTGCTGAGCCCTCTTGCCAGCACCAAGCCTCCATACGATGCATCGTTACTTGCAAAGGTGCTGCGATGCACGTTGAGCCTGCTGCTGTCCTCAGCCACAACAGCTCCTCCAAGTTCAGCCTGGCAGCCCATGAGTCTGCTGTTGCTGATTGATACCTGCGCTCTCAACGGGCACAACGCCCAACACAATGAATATTCTATAGAAACCAGGACATGATGCATGTGAGCTGTACGAGGAACAATGATGTGCTAGTGATTAGCACTTTAACGCTGATTTGCCGTTGTCTCTGCAGTCATCGCACAAAGCAGTGATGGCAACATTGGCGTGCTGGTCCAATAGCTTATATTTGTTTTATGTAATGTAATGTAATGTAATGTATGTTTTGGACAGGCCAGCAGTGGCGGCATTCATGTAATAGCAGGCATGCAAGAACAACTTGTCAATCCAATCGCAACATCCAGCACAACTTACAATCAGCCAGGTCACACGTAGCAACGTACAACACCTGCACATGTCAGGTGCTCAGACACACCAACACACAGCTTTACATTAAGAATGCACTTTGTAACGCATACCCTCACATTTCACAACGTCACTGCCCGAACTTCAGCAAACTTCATTAAGGGAGAAAGATCATATTCCGAAAGCTCTCAAATGGGGTTGAAACTATGTGTGGCTGGTCTAGGGGTGCTTCAAACCTAAACCCCAGGTCCGGGGTCAAACCCTAAACCCTGCATGTGGCTTGCACTAGGGCTGGCACAGTGCTGCTGGAGGGGCAGCACAAGCATTGTAGGCCATACACTCGCGTAGCAGCGGTGTAGATTGCACAATTTGGTCATATAAGCATTTTTGCATGCAGAGATTCGCGCACGTGGCTGCCACACAGAACCTTCAGCCTGCATACTTTCACCAACTCGTGTGCTGACACAACCAATCCTGGCACACGGGTGCAGTGTTGGGCTGTATGCGGCTGGCAGCGCACTTTCAAACAACTCAAAGTGCTTCGACACGGGCTACACAACCGTGCGACGAGGTGCAGGCGCTCTGGAGGCTGTTTGCTGCCTGCGGGTGGTCATCACCTCAAACTCTGCAACTACATGCACAAGTGGAGCCCGATAGCAAATGTTGCATGCAGTCGCTGCCATCGCATCAGAGTTCAAGCTACTGGCCACACACGAGGTACGCCTCACATCTCCAGGATAAAGAGTCACTAAGGTTTGTTGTTTGTTTTAGCAGCTGTCATTTCAATTGAAAACCAACGAAGCCACGGCAAAATAACACAAGCAAACAAACATCACGTCTTATTTAACCGTAAACTTACAGGGGAGGATACAATCAGCCAGCTGTCTCTAGTGTCAAAGCCATTGTAGGCACGCTTGCTGACGGTAACCTCACCTGGGCTCTGTCAACGAGCACCAGCCCTGCACCACTGACTGCGGTGTTGTTCAGGAAAGATACAGCGTGCACCTCTGCAGTGCTGTTCTCACTGCATCGCATGCTTTCTGCATACCGCGCATTGTTGGAGGCAAAGGTCGTGCCCCTACAATGCAGATATGGGCGCCATATAAGCAAGCAAGAAAACAAACAATGTGCAGTCAACAGATATGGTGTACTTGATTGCGAGCTAAGTTGTTTAAGACATGCCAGCTGTGACCACCTGACTGGCATGCACGCCCCCAGGCTATTGCGCACGCATTGCTTGGAGGCCAGCTGTCTGTTTGTGTATGGCAGACTTGCAATGCTGCCTGAGCACCCATGCAAACAACTTCACCAAAGCTAGGACATGTGGCTCGGGTCCTGTCAGCACAGTAGCAACATGCAATGCAACATCTGCTGCTGACACTGCTTGTCGCTTAGAAATTGAATTGGCCCACATTGACAACACATTCAAGCCTTGCTGTCCGGACAAGGCAACCCAGCCAGACTGAGGCACTTGCCGTACGACCACACGGCTGGCCCCCCGGAGGTTGAATGCACCTCCACCACTGCCTGCGGTGTTGGCGAAAATGCTGCTGTTGTGCACCGTCACCTGCATGCGTGTGCGTAAGCAAACACAACCCGGCAGTGCGTTATTCAATCACACATGTTAACAACAACGTTGTACAACAGAGGATCAAGGAGGCAGCCTAACCCTTGCTATGTAGTCGTTGCACTGGACTCTTGCTGCCAGAGTTTGCGACTTGTCAGTAATCGTCTAGGACCTATTGGCGGGAGAGGGTAACTGAAACCCTTCCGCCCGAGCCCACATACGCCGGAGTGCCTGTACAGCTGTCATCACTATGGTCAGCGGGGATGCAGAATCTGCAGAGCTGCTGCAGAGTCACTGCAGAATGTGCAGAGCTGCTGCAGAGTCCAGAGCTCTGGAACGTAGTGTATATATCAAAGAGCATGATGGAATTGGTTTAAGGTTTTCTTCAGCAGTACATTTAGGGCTGGCTGTGACGTCTGGTGAAAAATAATGCACTGTGCTGTGGCAATGTCGCTGTCAGCTTGGCAGGGTCCACCTGGTGCAGCTGTGCATGTGCATGCATGGCCATGTGCCTGAGTTGTAGGCATATTGGATGTGTTGTTATAGTATCCTACATGCAACAAAGGCAAGGTAGCACTGCACTGCTAGTGCAGGTCTGCTCCTGTGCGTGCCTGCAGTACAGCATGTGCAGCATGTGCCCTGCTGCTGTCCTGCCGCAGCACGCAGCGCGCTATACGTTTACGGCCCCGCACATATTCGGCTGTGAGGGTATTTCTATACATTTTCGTCATGTATATGCGCTCATTTGCGTTATTCTGCGCTGTTTTCAGTGCGTGACTAGCAGTCTCCCGTGACTACGTCACTCTTATCTAGTAATCACGGGAGGCACCCTTGTTGCTGGTGCTGTCCTCAGGGCAGCAGTTGCAACACCTGCAATCTTGGAGCCACCCATGATCATCCCTATCCCGTTCGCTTTTCGCTGAAGGGTTCTCACGCTTCCCAGATATCGTTGCTTCACTGCCTGCTGTTCCTGCTGTAGCCCGTGATGTTTTGCAGTAGCACCCCGCAACAGAACACCGCTGCACCCAGCCCACGGCTTCGAAACGACTTCACATGTCTACAATAACTTTTATCTGTTGCTCTCGCGCCTTCGTTTGCGTCCTCTGCACTTTTTCGGATCGCCCTGGGGTTCAACGGCCAGGTCCTAAGCCAGGCTTCTGACTGACGGACTGACGGACAGTTTTAGCTAGCAGTTTCCCGTGACTACGTCACTCCTATCTAGTAATGATGGGAGGCACCCGTGCTTGCTGGTGCTGTGCTCAGGGCAGCAGTTGCAACACCTGCAATCTTAGAAGCCACCCATGATCATCCCTATCCCGTTCGCCTTTCGCCTAATAGTCTCACGCCATCGCTTCCCAGATATCGTTGCTTCACTGCCTGCTGTACCTGCTGTAGCCCGTGATGTTTTGCAGTAGCACCCCGCAACAGAACACCGCTGCACCCAGCCCACGGCTTCGAAACGACTTCACATGTCTACACGAACTTTTATCTGTTGCTCTCGCACTCTCGTTTGCTTCCTCTGCACTTTTTCGAATCGCCCTGGGGTTCAATCGCCAGGTCCTAAGCCAGGCTTCTGACTGACGGACTGACGGACAGTTTTTTTTTCTAGTAGTGGATGAATACAGAGCGAGATGCAGAATGTAACGACTGACTGCAGAGTCGTTGCAGAGTCATGCAGAACCATGCAGAATATCGTGCACTCTGCAGAATGAACATGCAGAGTGGCCGCAGAGTGGCAGCAGACTGGCTGCAGAGTCACTGCAGAGCCCGCTCTGCAGCAGCTCTGCAGTGCCTCTGGTCTGTGTTGGTCATAGTGCATGTGACAAACCGATGTCTCCGAAAGCTTTCTCAGCTGGTGGGCGCCCAACCAATAAAACTCTGAAGTCTTCTCCGACCTCTGCCAAGACGGTTATCCCTGGCCCTTCCGAGATTGGGTCTAGCAACATGCAGCTGTCCGCTGAGTTCTATGGTATTTCTTTATGTTGCCACATGCAGCTTCTGTGTCAAAGGTTTGAGTCAGGGACTTCTGGCATGAACACTTATACATACAGCAGTGCGCTACAGTGTGTTCTGCATGGGGTGCGGTCTAGGTGAAGCTGCTGACATACATGAACAACCGTAGGTAGGATTGGTTGTTGGATTCCTTGAAATTGCTGATGGTCATGGTTTTTACCCCAACGGGCCTGTTGCTGGCCCGGGCAGCGTGACTGGGACTGATGCAGCTAAGGTTCTCTAGCCTATGCTAGACCCACAGCCTTTTAAAAAGGTAATATCATTCGACTATGTGTGGAAAGTATCGTGTTGTGAAGGCCCCTACAACGACTGTGATGCGGCAAAAGCACCTGCGACAGCAGAGGAAGAGGAGGCACGCACCTAGTTGTTGAGGGC
This sequence comes from Tetradesmus obliquus, assembly GCA_030272155.1. Taxonomy (NCBI): domain Eukaryota; kingdom Viridiplantae; phylum Chlorophyta; class Chlorophyceae; order Sphaeropleales; family Scenedesmaceae; genus Tetradesmus; species Tetradesmus obliquus. The sequence goes on along the minus strand of CP126196.1, from coordinate 3,903,121 downwards.
ACAGATGTGAAGCAACAGCAGCATCAGCAGCAACAGCAGGATAGCAAGTACATAAAGAACATGTGGTCATGACGCAAGGCTCCGGGAGTTGGTGCAATAAGGTCAAAACATGTGCCCACATATTGTAGCACACAAAATGGGGAGCATAACACCATAAGACACAACACACGTGTATGTGCGCTAAACGTCAGGCCCACAACCTTGTTTTCTAGATGTTGATGATGGACTACATATACGCTCCAGATAACTTTGATGCGAAGCCGCGCTGATGATGCGCGCGCTGATGAAGCCGCGCTGATGATGCGAAGCCGCGCTGATGATGCGAAGCCGCGCTAGCTAGACACTATAGTGTCAAGTGTGGGTGCCGAACACTTGTGCACTGCACAGTAACTGCTGGTGGCTGTTGCACCCGTGCTTGGTCAGCGGCATCCACAGCCCCTCCTTCGTTCGTGGCGTTGTTCATCTGCAGGATGGTACCATCCTACAACACTATCCTACAACACCGGTGTTGTCCAAGTCCAGAGTCGAGTTGGTGAGCACTGCCACACCAGCCGCATTTGTGGCGGTATTGCTGATGATCTTGCTTCCCCTGCAGGCCCAATGACAACACATGCCCGTGATTCTGAAATGCCAGTTGGAGTATGCGTTCATCAGGCTGTTGCATCCTAGGATACGGGCCTATATAAAAAGAATTTGAATCAGGTGACCCCCTGGTGGGGACGCACCAGGCAGCTGCATGCCGCATGCATACTATTAATGCAATGAAACAATCATGAAAGGTGTTTGCAGATGTTTCAGGGCAAATGGCTGCCCGTGAAGGGAGAGCATGCAGGAGTACCATTTTAAGGGCTGTTTCCGGCAAACCACGCAATGAACCACCGTGCCTCACAGCTCAAACAATGTGCTCTAAAACAATTGTAATTTCAGCGAGCATCTGCGGCATCAGGGGGCGCGTGAGGATGTGGACAGGGGTGAGAGCGGTGCATGTGTGAGGGTGAGCAAAGGACAAACGGTCGTCAACAGATATTATAGAATTGCTGATGTTCAAAGATGCAGGTGAATCTGGGGCCGATCATATCTCGCCGGAAGAGGAGATCTCAGCCCACAGGAAAGACCTGACACGATCATATCTCAGCCCACAGGAAAGACCTGACACTACTACTGCAGCTGTCACATGCTGTGCGGATCAGCTTGAACTACACAGTGGTTTTTCCAGTATGCATAGGTAAGAAGGCTGCCAAGTTTCCCTGCAAAACTTCCCAGTTTTTTGGCCATGACTGACTCTTTTGACACAGTGCTGCGTTTTGTTTCTGACAATGTCCGGGGTGGATCTAGTGTTTGCAAGCCAGCTACTCGGTTGCTAGCTGACTACCTGGTTCTTGCATGGAATCATAGAAATGCTTGCAAGCATGATGGCGTACTGCTCCCTCCCCCTCCCCCTCCTATTGTTCTTTCAGCCATTCCTGTGGGGCGCGAGGCCAATGGCGAAGTTCTTAGGACTAAATTGAAAACATGATTATCCCTATTCCTTGGAGGGAGCAGCAGCAGTTGCTGTGCTGGAGTTGCTGCGGCAGCAGCAACGTTGCAGCTCAAACACGCACGACACAGCACAACATAACTCACTCAACTTGCATTCACATTCTTGATTTGGGTGTGGTGTAGTTACACATGGCTCCGTTCCTGTTTAATAGTAATACTGCCAGTAACACTGCAGTGTTATAACACTGTATACAGATTCTGCATCCCAGCTGCCAGGGTTTTCAAACTGCTGTGCCCAGGAAATGCTGAGCACCACTTGTTGATTCAAACACAACAGCTCGACGCGTTCCTGCACAAAATCATCACGGTTCAAGCTCGCAGCATGTCAGGAGACTAGGCCACCAGTGGATTGCAGTGCTGCTGCACATGTGCTGTTGCTATCTCCGGTGATGGACATGTTGGAGTGATCTGCTCAGGATGCAACGAAACAGTTTGTTTTCAAGTCAAAGTAATAGCAAAACTCGGGCTTGGACCTGGGCACTTGACAGTCCGCAGTCACGCTTGCGGCATGCCTCTCCGCTTGCGGCACGCGCAGCCCGGCAGCTTAGTCGCGGAGGCAGCATTGGTTTTAGTATTAAATCAGTATCGGAGTACGTCTCGGAGCATCAATCTCACGGAAGCCTCGGCAACCACGGGCACCGGCAACAACAGCAGCAACAGGTGCCGCTGCAACAGCAGCACAGCAGCAGCCCTGCAGTGCATAGAACGCAGCGACCCCGCAACGCAGCTGGACACTTGCTTCCCGATCAGCTGCTGTTCAGCAGCATCAAGGCCTGCAGCTCGCTGTTTGACTGCCAGCAGCTGCTGTCAGCCAACAAGCAGCAGCTGGATGCCATGCTGCTGAGCACGCTTGTAACACAGACGGTGTACGTGGCTGTGGGCCAACCAGAGCAGCAGCAGCAGCAGGCGCCAGTCCTTAACGTGCAGCAACACACGACTGCTACTGCAGCGGCAAGCTACGCCGCATCACAGAGCGCCAACACTCCCAGCAGCAGCAGCCGCAGCAGCAGGGCCGCAGGCAGTGCCAAGGCTGCCGCCCAAGCACTATCTCGCCACCTGCGGCAGCTCTCTGAGCTGGCCTCGCAGCTGTGCAGCAGCTTTAGGCCGCAGCAGTTCAGCAATGTGCTGTGGGGCCTCGCAAAGTGCGGCTTCAAGGCACCTGCTGCTTGGCTGGGGCCCTACCTTGAGCAGGTGAGTGAGGGCTTTTAAGGCTTTATACACTCAATATACTTAAGTGATATCTGATGTATGCAATCAAGCAGTAGCTATGTGGTCTTCTCCAATGTGCCGTGGGGCCTGCGGCAGCTCTCTGAGCTTGCTTTAGATCTGGCTAGCAGTTTTAGGCCGCAGCAGTTCAGCAATGTGCTGTGGGGGCTTGCCAAGTGCGGCTTCAAGGCACCTGCTGCTTGGCTAGGGCCCTACCTTGAGCAGGTGAGTTGGAGTTTCTATGGCTATGTTTGCTCGCTATATTCAACTTGATATGTGATGTTTGCAATCCAGCAGTTGTTATTTGGTTAATCTCCAAAACTGTGGGGTCTGGCCAAGTGCGGATCCAGGACCTCGCTGCGGTACGGCTGAGTGTGCCTGCTCTTTGCCTGCTGCACGGAGGTCGACCTGTGTTTGTTTCTTTCGCTGCTTGTCCTTGTCTGCCAGCCTTTCCTCTATTGCGTTCCGTCTCACACCCTGCCCAAGTTCCTGCTTTACAGCTCTGCCATCCACACTTGTTTCTGCTTGTCGCTGTCTGTCTTTTGCCTTGTTATGCAGGCTGAGCTGCAGCTGCATCACTTCCAGCCACGCAACCTGGCCCAGCTGGCCTGCATTGCCGCCCACTATGCCGCTCGTCCTGTTGCCTCAAGCTTCAACCTTCATCTTGCGCCCTGCCCCTGCATTTATTTGCAGGCTGAGCTGCAGCTGCATCACTTTCAGCCACGCAACCTCGCCCAGCTGGCCTGGGCCCTCGCAGCCATGAAAGCACAACCCCCAAGGAGCTTCCTAGCGAACTTCCTAGCAGAGTGCAGTGACAAACTGTCACTTTTTAAACCCATTGACCTCGCTCACACCCTTTGGGCCCTAGCAACCCTAGCAGTGACACCTCCAGCAGACTGGCTATCATCAGCACTCGCTGCCTGCTCGGCGCAGTGGCAGCAGTTTAAACCCCAGGAGCTGTCGATCACAGTGTGGGGTTTAGCACGGCTCGGCGGGGGGTTTAGGACGCAGCTGTACCCTGCGCACCCGCACTATGGTTTAACAGCAGAGCTGGGGGAGGGCGGTTTAGCAGGGCTTATGGCTGCAGCTGCCTGGCAGGTTCCTGCAATGAGCCCTCAGCAGGCATCCAATCTGGTGTGGGGCCTGGCAGTTGGAGGGGCGGTGCTACCTCCACAGCAGCTGCAGGTGCGCGCTGTGTGCAGGATATTATATAATGGCAGCTGGCAAAGTGCTTGATAGCCGTGGTAGGGACATATAGGGGCAATGCTGCCGCAGCAGCAGCTGCAGGTGCGTATTGTGTGTGAGTGTGATGTTAGAAGTAGGCACAGTGCAAGGTAGCCCATGTGGGGAGGTAGACAGACCTGCAGTGAGGGTGCAGTCTGGTGTGGGGGCTGGCAGTTGGAGGGGCAATGCTGCCGCCGCAGCAGCTGCAGGTGCGCGCTGTGGCTGACTATGTTTTGATCAGTAGGTTGTGCGTGGCAGCCATGGCCAGGACAAGTAGGCGGTACATCCAACAGCAGTGCATGCCGTTGTGGGCTCCTGTGACGCTTCGTTGCTGTGTTGATTGGGGTATGCTCTCGTACTGTGGTCTGCTGATGATTTACTTACCTTCTGCAACACTTTCGCATGTATGTGCAGGCGCTTGCTGGCCAGGTGCTGCTGGTGCTGCGCAACTCAGCCGCCAGCTGCTGCAGCCGACATCATTCCTCTCCGCCAACCCTGCTGTTGTCTCATTCGCAGGCGCTGGCTGGCTACATTCTGCTGGTGCTGCGCAACTCAGCAGTCAGCTGCTGCAGCCATGCCCTCACCACAGTCACCTGGGCCCTCACCAAGATGCAATGGACTGTGCGCAACTTGACTTGCTGTGTCTGACATGACGCATCTCATGCACTCCTGCTGCTTTTCATCTGCAGGCGCTTGCCGGCCAGGTCCTGCTGGTGCTGCGCAATTCAGCCGTTAGCTGCTGCAGCCATGCCCTCACCACAGTCACCTGGGCCCTCACCAAGATGCAATGGACCCCCAGCCAAGCCCAAGGAGCCCTGCTGCTTCAACTTTTGCAGCAGCACCAGCAGCAGCACAGCTTAAGCCTGCGGCAAGCCTCACTGCTGCTGTGGTGCCTAGGGAAGCTAAGGCTGCGGCTGCCGGCAGATGTGATGATTCAGCTCATGGCGCAAATGCAGGGCAGCATGCATTTGGCAGAGCCTGCTGATGTGGTGCAGGTCTTAGCGGGTATTAAAACCCTTGGCTGGAGGCCTAGCGAGCACTGGTGGCGGCGGTTTTACAGCAGCAGCAGCAGCAGTGGTAGCGTGCTGCTAGAGCAGGCTTCTGTGAGTGAGCTGGCGCAGCTGCTGGCAGCAGCAGCAGCAGTCAAGCCTGTGCGGCCAGATAAGGGCTGGTGGCTGGGGTTCTGGAAGCAGGTTGGGGCAGCGCTGGATGCAACATTTGAGGCACGGCGGCTGCAGCGCAGCGGGCAGCTGGTGCAGAGGGCTTGCAGCAGCAGCAACAGCAGCAGCAGCAGCAGCAGCAGCAGCAGCAGTGCCAGTGTGCAAGGCCGCAGCACGGCAGCTCGCATGGCGCAGCTGCGTGCGCGGCTGCTGCAGGCCGGCAGCAGCAGCAGCAGCAGCAACAGCAGCAGTGTGACCAGCAAGCGGCGTCAGCAGCGGCGTGCTCAGGCAGCAGCGAGTGAGCGGGCCTTGCTGGCAGTTAACCCCTGGCCAGTCATCCACAAGTACATGCAGCAGTACCTCAAGCTGCGAGCTGCTGCTGCACCGTTGCCATTAGTATGTGCCAGTGCAGGGCAGCAGCAGCAGCAGCATGCGCTGGTAGGGCCGCACAGTGCGCTGCTGCTGCTGTGGGCAGCTGCCAAGCTACGGCTCGGCGTGCCTAAAATGGCGCTGTGGCAGCTGCTGGTCCTTGTCATAACAGATCTGCACTGTTATAACCCCGGGCAGATGGTCACACTCATGCAGACGCTGGGTGTTATGTTGAGGGATAGAGGGCACGATGCAGTGCAGTGTCACTCGCTGCTGAAGCTGCTGGCAGTTGCAGCGCAGTGGCGGCTGCATCAGGGGCGGGCCGGGGACTGTGAAGTTTGCGGCAGGTATGTTCGCGCGCTGAAGTTCATGGCGGCGGAGGCAAATGTGTCACAGCTGCTGGTGCTGAGCTGGCGGGCTGAGGCGGGCGCGGGGGGCTAGGCAGCTGTAGCAAGTTCTGGTGTACTTTGAGTCTGTCAGTACTTCTGCTGTGCATCTGCTGTGCATCTGCTGTGCATCTGCTGTGCGTCCAGGGTCTGCTGTGCAGCTGGTGTGTCAAGGTCGGCTGCTTGTGTTAATACTGACCATTGATTGACGCGCTGAAGTTCATGGCGGCGGAGGCGAATGTGTCGCAGCTGCTGGTGCTGAACTGGCAGCCTGAGGCGGGCGCTGGGGGCTAGGCAGCTGTAGCAAGTTCTGGCGTAAGTCAAGTCTGTCAGTGCTTCGGCTGTGGGGCTGCTGTGCTGCTGCTGTGCGTCTGCTTTGGGACTGCTGTGCATCTAGACAGCAGACCTGCTGTGTGTCTGCTGTGCGTCTGCTCTCTTGTGCATTGTACATCAGCTGTATTGTCAGAAGAACTTATGACCCATGATGTGTGTGTTGTTTATCAAATGCACTATCAGAAGGTGCCGTTGACAGACAGATCAAGTTTGCTGATCATACATTTGCATTGAGGCCTGCCTGGTGTGAAGGGGTTGACCGACGGCGTTCTATTGACAATGACCGTGCTGACTGGTGACTCAGGCATCGCATTCCGCTGTGGTGGACACTTACATTCACAGTACCTGCATGATGATTATCAGACTGGGCAATTGCTGTGGTCCTGCAGGCATGCCTGACTCAGGCATTCTCAGTGAGAACTGTACTTGATGCTCGTGTCCGCAATGATACAATATGCTGCATTGTGATACTGCAATGTGTGTTACCTGCAATTCTTTAAAATGATGATGTGTTTTTGCGTCTGTGGCACGGTGCTTGGAGCAGCACAGCAGGACTGACCTGCCAGTGGTTCAACCACCAGCAGTGCTCATGTTATGGCTGTGTCAGCTCAGTCAGGGCTGCAGCCCGCGCTGTGAGGCCTTGGTGCATATGATGTTTGTATAATCCAGGCAGGTACTTCAGATACAGCACCCATTTTGTAATGCCCGTGCCTTACAAACTTCTGTTATGCACAACAGCGATGAAGGGTTTTTGGATGTGCCATGTCCCAGGGCGGTCTCGACTCTCTTGCAAACACCTCTAAGCTTTCAGCCAAGCAAAGAATCACTGGGCAGCCTCTTTCACCTGCAGTGGTGACATGAGGTCGTTTCTTGCAAACTCCTTTTGACCGCAAATCCTGTGCGTTGCATCCGCCCTTTATCTTTTATCAGCCGTAACAGAAGCAAACAAATGCACTGAGGTTGGTCCTGCAGCCTGCAGGTGTTTCCGCAGCAACGCTGGGCCAATCAGAGTTCCACCCGCTCCTGCAGCCGACTGCGGCAATTATCAAGCTTAAACTTTGATGACTGGTACAATGGAGCAGCTGCAGCAGCTGCTGGAGGCTAATGCCCCTGCGGGCTCGTCTAGCACTTCAGCGCTTGGCTTGCAGCTCAAAGCAATCCTGCAGCAGCTCCAAACGCAGCAAACAGCAAAGCAAATGGATGCTCACCGTCAGGAGCATCAAGCCGAGCAGCAGGGACAGCAGGTGCGAGCAAGACGGCAGCAGCAGCAGCAGCAGCATGCAGCACCGGCATCATCCTGAACATAGACTCCTCACAGCCCCCAGCTCACTTGCACGGCATGCTTCTGTTCGTTGCATACAACATGATTCAGTAAGCCTGTCCAGCCAGGCAATGCTTGACTGACTGCACCGCGTAGCATCCTTTCTTTGAACTAGAATAACTACTTTTGTCTGTTCAGCACCCTGCGCCACTATATTGCCTGATGCATTGGTGTGCACGCTAAGCTTGTTCTACCTAACATCTGGGTGCTGCTGCTGCTGTTGCTGCTGCTGCTGCAGGACAACCTAGTCTCACAGCTGTCACTGCTTAGTGACATCTTGGGGAGGCCTGAGGCAGCAGCAGCAGCAGCAGCAGCAGCAGCACCAGCACGACAACTGCCCCAGCACGCGCAGCATGCTAGGCAGACGCCCGCTCAGCAGCAGGACACACGGCAGCGCCAGGCAGCCGCAATCGCGGCAGCAAACAACAACCAGCAGCAGGTGCAAGCGCTGCTGCAGCATCAGGCAAGCCTGCTGCAGAAGATGCACGGGGCACACATTACTGCAGATCAGCAGCAGCAGCAGCAGCAGCACCACCACCACCAGCAGCACATGCAGGGTCACCCATACCTGCCAGCCGCAGGGGCACCTTCTGCAGCAGCGGCAGCAGCAGCAGCGGCAGCGGCAGTGCCTGCTGTCCCTGCAGCACACCATGGCAGGCCCCTAGGCACTATGCAGCAGCAGCAGCAGCAGCAGCAGCAGCGTGCTGCTCAGCTGAAAAGCCAGCTGCCGATGTTGCATCAGCAGTACCAGCCTCAGCAGATGCAGCGCGCTGCAGCGCAGCAGCAGCAGCAGCTGGCGCAGCAAATGCAGCTGGAGCAGCAGCAGCAGGAGCTAGAGCAGCAGCAGATGCAGCAGCAGCAGCCGGAGCAGCCGCAGAAGCGGCGCAGGGGCCGGCCTGCTTCCACGTCAACGCGCGTGCACCCGAATCTGGTGTATGTGCGGCGCTTTCGGGAGCGACAGAAGCAGATGGTGGGTGGAGGGTTGTGTTGTTTCGTTGTTTGGTGCTCATCGCATACAGGTCTCATACAGGTTTTTTTATTTGAGAGTGTGTAAAGACAAGACTTCACAGCTACATGACATGCCACAGTACAGCTGGTTGTTTTGCAACAGGCGTGACTGCTGTATGCTGAGCAGCTCTGTTGCCTACTGCAGAGCGCCCCAGCTGCTGCGGGCAAGCCTAAGCTAACAGCATGCGCGCTACATATCATTGGGGTTGGCAGCAAGCACATGTTGAACTGCTGCTGCTGATCACTTGCAGGAGATCAACCTAGAGTTCAACCTTGTTACCTTTGCAAGCAATCACATGAAAGGCCTGTTGAACAACTGCTGTTGCTGCTGCTGCTGCGGCTGCTGCTGCTTCTCCTGCTGCTGTCTTTGCAGGAGAACAACCTGGAGTCCACCGTCGCCACGCGCCGGCAGCAGGTGCAGCAGCTGCTGGAGGAGCAGCAGCAGCTGTGTGTAAAGTGGGAGGCCCTGGAGCAGGTGCTGCAGGTGCAGAACCACGTGATGAGCCTGTTTCAGCAGCTGACGGTGTCTAAGTCAGCTGCTGAAGTGTTGGAGCCAGAGGCCCTGCTGCTGCTGAAGAAGCAGCCGCAGCTGCAGCAGCGGCAGCACGGCAAGCAGCAGGATGACGATCCGCAGCAGCAGCAGCAGCAGCCGGACGATATAGATGTGTCCATGCAGGACCAGCAAGATCAGCAGCAGCAGCAGCAGGGGGAGGAGGCTGCTGCAGACAGCCCTGCAGCACCTGCTAAGAGTGAGCCTGCTGCAGCAGATGTTGCATCAGCCACTAAGGGTGACTCTGGCACCCCAACAGCTGCTGCTGCTGCAGCAGCTGCCAAGGCCAGTACCGACAGCCAGGGAGCAGCAGCAGCAGCAGCTGCTGCATCGCCTGCGGTGTCACAGGCCGCACTGGAGTCGGCATTAGCAGTGGCAGCAAAGGCTGCAGCAGACAGCGATGGGGATGCAGATGTGGCAGCCATGGATGAGGATGCCCCAACAGCAGCAGCAGCAGCAGGGGCGGCTGCTAGTGTGCATGACAGCGGCAGCGCCCGCAAGACACAGCGCAGCAGTACTACTGGCACCCATGCCGTCTCAACAGCAGGGGCTGAGCCTCCAGCAGCAGCAGCAGCAGTGGACGCCACAGCTTCACCAGAGCCACCAGCTGCTGCAGAGGAGGATCATGATGCTGTAGCTGTGGCAGCAGCAGCTGCAACAGAGGCGCTGCGAGGCGCATCGCTGCCGCCGCTGCTGCTGCCCGGCCCGAGTCAGGAGGAGCTGCACCAGCAGGCCCGGCAGTGGCTGGAGCCGGTCAAACTGTACTCAATGCGTGCTGCAATCATGCTGAATGAGCTTGGTCTGCTGCCAAACAATGCGGCTGCTGAAGCTGCACTCGCAGCCGCAAAGGAGTGTCCGGAGGCGCTCGAGCCGGTATCCCCTCTGTCGGCAGCAGAAGCAGCAGATGTTGTGGCGGCTGCGATCGCAGCGGATCAGGAGAAGGGGAGTAACGGGCCGGCGGCTGCGGCGGCGGCGGCTGTGGCGGTGGCGGCGCGGCGTGCGTGGGACGGCTTTGGGGGCGGCTTGGCGCAGCAGGTGCTGCTGGCGGACGGCGTGCCTCTGGTGAGTGACTGGACAGTAATGGAGCTGTGATGCTGGGGTTTGTCATGTCGAGTGAAAGTTTCAGATGTGTTGGTTGTGACGCCCTGGGTTTTGTGCATGGGTGCAACATATGCAGCCGGAGTTACTGGGGGAAACGGTGTTGTTTTGACGGGCAGTGCTGCTGTGCTGCTGTGCTATGGGTGATGGAGCCTGGCCGCTGGTGTTTGGTGGGTTGCCTGAACAGGCTAATTGCGGTGAAATCACAAGACCTTCACCTTCGATCAGCATTGCCGCGCTCCCTGCCTGTATAGTTAATGACTGAATTGCTGCTGCTGCTGCTGCTGCTGCCAGGTGCGCTACCCCTACAGCATCGGCATGTACGTCATCACCCCGGATGCCGTGAAGAGCGAGTGCTGGCCCCTCAACATGCTGCTGCTGCTGCTGCCGCTGCTGCTGCCGCTGCTGCTGCTGCTGCTGCTGCTGCTGCTGCTGCTGCTGCTGCTGCTGCTGCCAGGTGCGCTACCCCTACAGCATCGGCATGTACGTCATCACGCCCGATGCCTTGAAGAGTGTGTGCTGGCCCCTCAACATGCCGCTGCTGCTGTTGCTGCTGCTGCTGCTGCTGCTGCTGCTGCTGCTGCTGCTGCCAGGTGCGCTACAGCATCTTCATGTACGTCATCAACCCGGATGCCGTGAAGAGCGTGTGCTGGCCCCTCAACATGCTGCTGCTGCTGTTGCTGCTGCTGCTGTTGCTGCTGCTGCTGCTGCTGCTGCTGCCAGGTGCGCTACCCCTACAGCATCGGCATGTACGTCATCAACCCGGATGCCGTGAAGAGCGTGTGCTGGCCCCTCAACATGCTGCTGCTGCTGTTGCTGCTGCTGCTGCTGCTGCCGCCAGGTGCGCTACCCCTACAGCATCGGCATGTATGTCATCACGCCCGATGCCGTGAAGAGCGTGTGCTGGCCCCTCAACATGCGCACCTGGCAGGTGGACACAGGCAACAACCAGGCGCACGCGGAGCGGGCGGGCCGCGCGCTGTGGGCTGCACTCAGGTGGGGTCGGGTGTTTGCTTTTGGGTGCAGCTGTGCCCAACCTAAGCAATTGATGCCTGAGCGCTGGCGGCTGCTGCGCGCCACCTTGCTGACCGTGGGCAGCCAGGTCAACTAGCGAGGCAGAAATCAAGACTGACATAGCTGTGCTGCTGCTGCTGCTGCTGCTGCTGCTGCTGCAGGCCTGAGCGCTGGCGGCTGCTGCGTGCCACCTGGCTGACCATGGGCAGCCAGCTGAACCGGGTGCAGGAAGACTTTGCACACCTGCACAGCTTGCTGCAGAACATCGGACACAGCAAAAGCAAGAAGAGCAGCAGCGGCAGCAGCAGCAGGCTGCAGCAGCCTCAGAGCCCCACCAGCAGCAGCGCGCAGAGCAGCTTGGCAACAGCAGCAGCAGCAGCAGCTCCGGGGGGAGATGACGGCTATGCAACGGATGCACAGCAGCAGCAGCAGCAGCAGCAGCAGCAGCAGCAGGCGCACGGGCCGGCATTGGACGGCTTTGCTAGCATGGAGGACTCGACGGCGTACGAGTATGCGGCAGCAGCGGTGCAGGTGAGGCTGGAGTGCTGCAATCCTGTGCACTGGATGCTGTGCACCTGGACCCTGAACCTTGGGTTCCTGTGCCCTCAAACCCTGCGCCCCTCAATCCTGTGTGTACAAAACAATTTGTTGTACATTCAAACCCACTGGTCGAAGCCTGGTTTTAATGGTTGACAAACAAAGGACGCCATGTGCTACCAGCTCTGCGGCGCTGCCTGAATTTTATCAAAATCCAATAGGCACTGCTGCAACCACCTCCTGGGCACTCACGCTGAACCATCTGCACCTAAACCTCAACCATGTGCCCTTCGTATATTGAACGCTGTGCCGTGGTGGTCGAGGCTGCGCTGCTTTGCAAGGGCGCAATCTCCCACCAGCTCTGCCGCGCCTTTTGGGCCAGCTGTACCTAAATAATTCTGCTGCACCTAAACCCTGTGCCTCTGTCTCCTGACCCTGCCCCCCTGTTTCCTGAACCCTGTGCCCCTGTCTCCTGAACCCTGCGCCGCACAGGCTGAGGCCGTGCTGCTGCGCGAGGACGTGATCTCCTACCAGCTCTGCAGCGCCTTTTTGGACCTGTTGTACCCTGGAATGTGTTGCTGCACCTAAACCCTGTCCCCCTGTCTCCCGAACCCTGCGCCGCACAGGTTGAGGCCGTGCTGCTGCGCGAGGACGCGATCTCCTACCAGCTCTGCGGCGCCTTTTTGGGCTAGCTGTACCTGTATAATTCTGCTGCACCTGAAGCCTGTGCCCCTGTCTACTGCACCCTGCGCCGCGCAGGTTGAGGCCGTGCTGCTGCGCGAGGACGCTGTCTCCTACCAGCTCTGTGGTGATTTTCTGGACCTGCTGTACCCTGCAAAGCGTTGCTGCACCTGAACCCTGTGCCCCTGTCTCCTGAACCCTGCGCCGCACAGGTTGAGGCGGTGCTGCTGCGCGAGGATGTGATCTCCTACCAGCTCTGCGGCGCCTTTTTGGACCTGCTGTACCCTGGAATGTGTTGCTGCACCTACACCCTGTCCCCCTGTCTCCTGAACCCTGCGCCGCACAGGTTGAGGCCGTGCTGCTGCGCGAGGACGCGATCTCCTACCAGCTGTGCGGCGCCTTTTTGCATCTGTTAGATCCAATAAGCATGGCTGCACCTGAACCCTTTGCACACACCTAAACCACTTGCACCTAAACCCTGCCCCATCCTCCTGCTCCCTGAACCCTGCGCCGCACAGGTCGAGGCCGTGCTGCTGCGTGAGGACGCAATCTCCTACCAGCTCTGCGGCGCCTTTTTGGATCTGTTAGATCCAATCGAGATTGCGGTGGGCTATGTGTCCAGCTGGCCTTACCACCCACAGGTCCTGGCTATGTTTGACGTTATTTTCAAGCTGGGCGAGCCGCCGGAGGCTTTGGACGCGTTGCACATGGCTGAGCTGACGGGCGAGGCAGCAGCGATGGAGCTGTGAGGTGTGTCACATTTTCAAGCTCGCTGTAAAAGTTCAAAAAGTGGCCCTGGCTTGGCCAGCTGGTTGAGCTTCAGGACGCTTTAGGGGTGCTGCCAGGTGGTTGAGCTTCAGGACGCTTTAGGGGTGGTTGGTTTGGGGTGGTGTTTGGGGCCGCATTAATGGATCCCTGATGGGTTTGCATTACGCAGGCCCTGGCCATGTTTGATGTTGTTTTCAAGCTGAGCCACTGCAAGCTTTGCACATGGCTGAGCTGGCCAGATGTGCGAGTTGTCGGTGGCCCTTGGAGGATTGGGATTTGAGATGGGGCCTTGAGCGTCTCGTGTCCTTTCCCCTGCTTGCTGGCATGCGCTGCTGCGGGCAGTTGAAGGATGTGGTTGGTTTGGCTTGTGCAGGGGTGTGCCAGCATTGAAATCCTGAGGAGTGTGTGCTAGACTGCTTCTGGCTGGAGTGATGCTGCAGCACCATCCAGTTGTGCTTGTGTGGTGTTCTGGCTGTCTGGCTGTCTGGCTGCCAGCTGTGCTGGTGTGGTGTTCTGGCTGGTGTAATGCTGCAGCGCCACCTAGTTGTTGGAAGTGCAGCACGTTTGTGAGCTGCTTGATGTGAGTGGCTAGGGTTGTTGTGTCGGCAGGATCTGAGACTTCCCTGATATTGTCAAATTGGGAACAGGCGGGAATAACGGTATGTGATAACGGAAGTGGTATAGCATCAGACGCTTGCTAGCTTCTGCTGATAGGCTGATACTGTCACACTGAGCTTGGCTGTAGCGTCCTTGACAGTTCTTGGCTGGTCAAGCACAGTAGATGTAGCCGTCACAAAGTGTGATCTAACTTGGTCAGCTGGGTTTGTCCTGCTGCACAGTCCTGAGTACTGCTCGGCAGCCCAGACATGCAGCAAGTTCAGCTCGGTGTCACTGAAAAGCCCTTCGGCGACATTGAAGCGCTATTGTTTTGGTCTAACTTCAGCCATCTGCTGGCTTGGTTGCAGGCTCTTTGGCACCTCTGGGCAGCGTAGGGAGGTTTCCAACCGCGGGCTGCTTCCTGCTGGTTTGTCCTGCTGCACAGTTGTGAGAACCGCTTGGCAGCCCAGACATGCAGCAAGTTCAGTTCGGTGTCACTGAATAATTTGTTGACGGCATTGAATCACTGTTGTTCTGGTCGAAGTTGGGCCACCTGCTGGCGTGGTTGCAGGCTGTTTGGCGCCTCTTGACAGCGTGTGGGCAGTGTTGAACCGCAGGCTGCTTCCGGCTCAGTTGAGACCATGCTGACACAAAATTGCTGCTGTGCTGCTGCACTTGAGGAGGTCATTTCTGGTACATGTGCCCTTGATACATGTGCCCCTGATACATGTATCCCAGATACATGTGGCCCTGATACATGTATCCCTGATACATGTGGCCCTGATACATGTGGCCCTGATACATGTGCCCCTGATACATGTGCCCCTGATACATGTGCCCCTGATACATGTGCCCCTGATACATGTGGCTGTACAGCCAACTGTGCGGAGGGGTGGGGGGTGTCTGGTTTGTGCTGCTCGGCGTGCGGTTTGGCGGCGTAAGGGCTGATCGCCTCATCAGCAGTTACAGGCACTGTGAAGCGTTGCTGTCATAAAACGTGTCAAGCCAGCTGCCGCGTCTGCTGGCGGCAGTGCGTGTGGCACACACCAGATTCTGTTGTTGCTTGGTGGTGGTGGTGGCGGTGGTGGTGGTGGTGTTTTCTGTTACGGCAAAACTTGACCCTCCAGCAGCAGCAGCAGCAGCTAGGCGCCCCCTGATGGTCCATGCTGTGCTGCTTAGTTCAAGTGGGTGTTCTGTGTCTTGGCCCAACAGGCGCTTGGTCATCCAAGCCCGCCTAATGTGCTGCGCTTGGTGGTGGTGGTGGTGGTGGTGGTGGTGGTTGTGGTATTTTGTACAACGGCAGCACTTGACCCTCAAGCAGCAGCAGCAGCAGCAGCTAGGCGCCCCCTGATGGTCCATGCTGTGCTGCTTAGTTCAAGTGGGTGTTCTGTGTCTTGGCAACACAGGTGCTTGGTCACCCAAGCTCGCCTAATGTGCTTTGTTTGGCTGCAGGCGCGCAGTTACTCTATGCCTGGGGCCCGGGGTTATGATGATATCCTGCCATATGTATTGAAGTCGAAGCTATCTGCTTTGTAGCACAGACTTTCTCGCGGATGCTGCTCGGTCTCTTCTTCTTGTTGGCTGTGTTGAACAGTGCTGCAAGTGTGTTGACCGTTTGGTCTATCTGCAGCTGTGATCTACAGCAGCGGCACTTGCGTTTGCGTCTCAAGCATGCGTGGTGTGCTGCAGCGTCTCAGATGCATTGAATCACTGCATGGTGACATCCCCAGTTGCCCTGCACTCAAAACCCCAAGTGTCGCTGCATGATGAACACCCCAACTTCAATGCTGCACGCATCATGCAATTGGCTCTGGTGAAGGGTTTGATTGCGGTGAACTTGCCTTGGCTAGAGTGATTTGCAGATCAATTGGCTGCTGCTGCTGGCAGATGCTGGATGTATAAATGCCACTTCAGCTCCTGATACTTTTCATGACAGAATTTGTCCCTTATAATGTTTGTATGATTGAGTTGAATGTGATCACCACACCGTCTGCAGTGCTGCTGGTTTTCAGATGTGATGTGTGAGTTTCAAGCAGTGGCGCCGGGTGCAGGCTGCTATTTGCTCTGCAGTGTCACTGCGGCCGCAGCATTGCCGCCCCAGCACAGCGGTGAATGCAGCGCTGCTGCGGCTGGCAGCGGGTGCGCTGCATACATTTTTTTTCTTGAGTGTGGCTTGCACACGCTGTCGCATTGCTACACACATATTAACAGGCACTTTTGTGTTGCTGGCCCGTAGGGTGATGCTTCACTCTATCACTGTAACACGCATTGCTACATACATATTGTAACACGAAAATGCGACAATTGTTCAGTCATGCGACTTGTTGAGCTGTATTGCTAGGTGAGGAAGTGGCTATGTGGGTCTGCGTAGCACGTGCTTTGGCTAAGCCAAGTTTGTCACATGTGTGCATGCCCGTGGGAATTTCCTTTGAAGGCATGCATTCAGCTACTGCAATGACTTTCCTGCAACTCTTGCTAAAGCAACGTGCGACCACAGCCTCTCTCTAGAGCCAGCAGACGTTGGCAGGTACGTTGGCACTGATGAGGTGATGGCTCTTGGCCGGCACAGGCAATAATACTGCACCTCCATTGAATTAAATAAATAGTCACCCGTTTCTACTGTTTTCGGGCGGCAGCTTCTGCCTGTAGTGGTTTCGATTTCGCGTGCAGCTTGTACGGCCTGTTGGTGCACCATGGCAGTACGGACGCGCTTCAAACAAGCATCATTTCCTCCCTTGGTTGTGATAACGTGAAACTTATAATATATTGTTTTGGTATTTGGGCATGGAGCCGGTAGTTTCCCCCGAAAGGTGTTGTTGGAGTTGGCTTTGTCCTTGTTATGCAGTTGCTCGCTGCGCAGCAGCCAGTCAATCCTGGTGCTTGCGATACGTCTTAGTGTCCTGTTTGTGAGACCAATCACACCGCAAGCATTGCACAGCTCACTTTCGCACTTCTGCTTACCGCAAGCAGCGTTTGTGCTGCTTTCGTCTGGAGTATAGCACTCAATAGGTCATAAATTGATACAGAGACACAACATTTGACCTTTTCTGGCCATTTTGGTCTGTGAAAGTCCCAAAATGCCCTGGTCAAGGCAGGCCTGCCGGTTCGCGGTACTCATCGTGCTCGTCCTGCAAGCAACATGCCTGGAGGCACGCAGCTGGAAGGCAGAAAAGGTATTCATCTACCCAATTGCATATGTGAATGACGGATGTAGATGCTGTTGCCCTCCCACTCGCTGTGGCCAGCAGCAGAAGTCACACTGTGACAGCACCCACTACTGTGGAGCCAGGAGCCGATCCCATAGCAAGGTGGCACTAAATCATGTGAAAATCACGAGTATTGGCATTTGGTAAATCATTCACCGCCGTACTGGCACTTGTGTTAGCTGCGCCAGTCAAGCAGCTCATGTTGTGCTG
This sequence comes from Tetradesmus obliquus, assembly GCA_030272155.1. NCBI lineage: Eukaryota > Viridiplantae > Chlorophyta > Chlorophyceae > Sphaeropleales > Scenedesmaceae > Tetradesmus > Tetradesmus obliquus. The sequence continues at coordinate 3,885,914 of CP126196.1, read as the reverse complement.
GCTGACTGACTTCAATATTGCCGCCATACAACCAGACCACGGATCTGGACTGAACAATGCAACCTTTCAGACAAATTTTTCATCACACTACCCACCAGCAAGTAATGCGGGCCTGTCTTTGAATACAGGACTTTCTGGCGTGCAGTACAACACACGTTGACAACTGCAGTGCTGCAGTGCCAGCACTGCCGTTCACTTGGGCTGAGGCTAGACCCCTCAACCCTGTCCAGCTTGAGAGCCCTCAACACAAAGACACTCACACATGCAATCCCCAAACCTTTCCCTTTTCTAATTATTGTTGTCTGATCCTGCTTCCTCCTGTCTCTACGCCTCTCAATTCATTCTGTGCAGGCTCTGCAGGACCCTCTGAGGCAAGCAGTAGAGTCCCTGATGCCAGATGCAGCTGCAGCAGCAGTGCTCTTCAATACAGCAGAGCCAGCCAGCAGCGAGGCTGCCCTCACACACCCAGCAGCAGCAGCAGCAGCAGCAGCAGCAGCAGTCACAGCCAGTGAGATCCTCCCTATGTATACAAAGCACGGCCTGGCCCTACCAAGCCAGCACCAGCAGCAGCTGCAGCTGACCAAGCCAGCAGCTGAATACAACGCAGCACCAGGTTATGCAATGAGGGACGAGTTTCCTGCAACCCCTTTTGATGAGTCATCAGATGAGCTAATGGAGGAGTATGTGTACCTAGAGGAACCACAATCCACATATGATGATGACAAAGTTCCTGCAAAGGCACTGCCGCCGCAGCTGCCTGAAGACATCCCCAGCAGCAGCAGCAGCAGCAGCAGCAGCAGCAGCAGCAGCAGCAGCAGCAGCAGCAGCAGCAGCAGCAGTGATGTGGCAGCAGCAGCAATATTAGCACCCAGCATGTTTGAGCTGCAGGGTGATGTGATGATCTCATCTCGCGTGCCAATTAGCAGTGTGCTGCTGCAGCAGAGCATTGCCCAGCCGGTCATTGAAATGGCTGCTGACATGGCAAGGGGTGTCTGGCAGGTGCTGTCTGGGTTTGAAGGCACGGCAGGAATCTTTGGGCTGCGTGGCAGCAAGTATCAGCTGCAGGAGCTAGAAGTAACAGTTGAAAGCGGCAGCAGCGCTGACCTGGCAGCTGAAACTATCAGCAGCAGCAGCAGCAGCAGCAGTGGTGATGTGGAGATTAGCGTGACGGTTGAGAGCAGCAGGCCGCGGCCGCTGCTGTCGCTGCTGCGAGGAGTGAACAGGAAGCAGCAAGCAGTGCAGGACAGCCTGGATGCTGCTGCCATTACAGCAGCAGTGCTTAAGGCTTTGGGTATGGAGGGGCCAGGCGAGCAGCAGCAGCAGCAGCAGCAGCCGGCAGTGCCGGAAGGGAAGGTGCAGGAGATGGTTGCTGAGCTGCAGGCCAAGGTAGGTGGCAACCAGGTGATGTTGATGTGTTTGGTGCATTGGCTCCAACTACGGTTGACCTTATTAAAGTTCTGTCGCCCACTATGCGTTGTACGGACAATCCCAGCTGCAGGCCTAAGTGGGGTGTGCTGTGCACTCTTTTGCCTATCGCTTGCCGACCTACTGTGATGCACCTTTGGCTCACTGCTGTTGTGTTTTTTTTCTGTTATGCTCCGCAGGGTACCTACGAGGGTCGGCTGACAGGCAGCCTGCAGCAGCTGCCCGCCACCACTGCTGCTGCTGTGGCAGCCGCCGCCCGGGCCCTGTCATCCAGCGAGCAGTGGGACAGCATGCAGATGGAGCTGTCAGTGACACACACCGTCAGCAGCAGGGCCCAGACCTGGCTGCACTGCACGCTGCTAGGTAGGGTCAACAACCAGGTTTTCAGGTTTATCATGTGAATATGTGTGGGGTTGTATATGCTGCTGGCTGGTTTTCAAGAGTTGCATAGACAATTCCAGATTTATATACCGATTTGAATACACCCTGCTCCCTGCTTCTGCTTTGATTCCCGTTGGTGCCCGACATATCTTCTGCTTGCTCCTGCAGTGCTGGCCGTGTGGCTTGCTCACATGGGGCTGTTCCTGCTTACATGATCAAAGCTGCCCTTGCTGACACTTCTTTCTCTTGTGTCCCTTGCTATTGCTGCATGACATCTCTTTCCCTTGCTTTTGCAGTGCTGGCCATGGTGCTTGCTCACATGGGTCTGTTCCTGCTGCTCGCCCCCTGGGTGTCCAAGCTGATGGGGTATGAGTCAGAAGACGAAGATGACAGCAGCAGCAGCAGCAGCAGCAGCAACAAGAAGCAGCAGCAGTTCATCTCAGCTGGCCTAGCTGAGAAGCTGCTGCCTGAGGGCGCAGAGGCCTGCTGAGCTGTCACTCGATGGTTTGAACGCATGCACAGCTGTTAGTAACAGTGTTACATTTTGTCTGAACTGTTTTGTGGTGGCAGGGCTGCAGGAAGCTGCTGCTTGGTCACAGGTGTTCCTGTTATAGCAGTTGAGGCATTCCACACTGTCAATAACAGCAGCACCAGCACCGAGTTGGTCATATAACAGCTGCAGCAGCTTGGTTTGTACTGCTACTACTGTCTTCTGCCTTGTGACAGCAGTGCTTGCTTGGTGGATGTGGATATGCTGCTGCTGGGTCCCGCAACAGCAGCTGGTCCAACTTAGCAGCAGCAGCAGCAGCGGCAGCATGTATGCAGCAAAGCAGCTTGAAGGACAAGGTGATTTGTGTGCCTTGGTTTTAAGGCTTGACGCTGCGTGTAGATTCATTGCATAGCCTGTGGGCAAAGCTTTCAAGCTCCAAGTAGAAGTTTGGGAGGCTGGGGGAGGTGATGGTGCGGGCAGGGTGGCAGGTGAACCATAGGCATGCAGCATGCGCAAGTGCGTGTCTGCTTGCAGTGTTTGGTCTCATAGATAGTTGTCTGAGGACTCAACAACATTGTCCAATTTTGGCGCTGTGATGGGTGCTGTGACATGCAGCTATGGCAGTGATACGCATGGCTTGGCTTGCGGGTGGCTTGGCTCAGTCCACCACTGTGTCTGGTTTTGAATGCATGGCATGCGTGCTGACTCTGCTACTTATTGTCAAAGCAAATAATGCTCACCTGAGCATCTCAAGCTGCAGCAATTGCACACTGCTCTGCAGGTGGGCATCTATTGAACAAGCTTTTGCATGATGCGTCCAGCCATGCATACTATGCAGTACTACTGGCAGCTGCACTTGTACTTCTGAGTACTGCACTAGTACTGATGGCTGCTGCCAGTAGTACTGCTGGTGACTGCTAGTAGAGGGGCTGGTGGCTGTCAAAAGTACCAACGGCTGCAGCAGCCTACTAGTAGTACTAAACTGTCTTGCAGGACTGAGGATCAGCGTGGCATGTGTGCCACACATGGCAGTGCAATGTACTTTTTGTTTTGTTCAGCTCTCAATGACTGGCGGGCGTATGGAATGAATGGTTGATCAACTGTGGATCTTGTTTGAAAGGCTGCTGCACTGCACCTACTAATCACTGCGTGGTGAGGCAGTTCTCTACGGCTGAACCCATAGGTGTCGGGTACTGCCGACGATTTGCAGCTGTAATTCTGCCAGACAAGGTCATGCAGAAATGGCATTGCTTGAAACTGGTTGAAGCTGCCATGCCGCGCTTTGGCGTTGCAAATAAGTACACTGCAGTGTGCCACCCAGCACAGGTGGCTCTTGTAACACAACTAACATCAACATTGCTGTTGCATCTGTAGCGTGCTGCTTTCCTTGAGTGTGTATGGGGCTTCAAAAGGCTGGTGAATGTGACAGCGGCCGTAGCTAACCAAACTGACAGCAGCACGTGCCACGTCACTCTGCATGGGATGTGCATGCTGGATGACCCATGTGCTGCGCAAAGCCATAGTTCCAGTTCAGTTGCAGCTGTACAATTGTGCTCAGGCAGCGGAGCACCAGCAGTTGGCACAGCCAAGTACATAGGATTCCAACCAAAACCTCGCTACACCGTCATGTTATTCTGCAAGCTGCTGGCCGAGTAGTACGGCTTCCTGCCATGCAACCAATAACCCTAGGCCCAGAACCAAGATGACGTCCTGTTATGTCCAATGCCTGCCAGCGACTCGAAGCAACCGTCTTGTCCTACGATCGCCACAGCAGCTGTGATTTCGTCCGCATCGTGGTTTATTTACGCTCCCTAGGCTGTTTTGGTCTACTCATAGCAAAAACGCGACAGCACCCTGCCCAACCTCGCTGCATGATCGCAAGACATCGGCTTGTACAAAAAGCAACGCTGAAGATGAAGAACGGGAATCCATTTGAGGTTGGTACTAACTGCAGGATGTTCACAACACATGCCTGCCCCTTTCAGCCACTGGCAGCTAAGCTGCTGCTGCTGCTGCTGCTGCTGCTGCTGCTGCTGCTGCTGCGAACACCGCCGACGCTGCTGCTTCTTCATGCTGCTGCTGCTACTGTTCCCTGCGGCCCCCTGCTGATGTTTCTGCTACTGTTCCCTTCTCCTATTGCTGTTGTTGCTGTGGTGCAATCTGGCGTTCCTGCTGTGTCCCTCAGGCATTTGCATTTGCAGGCAGACCAAAACAATCAGCAGGAACAACAGCAACAGCTGCTACAGCCCGCAGCCAACCAGCGGGGGTCTCTGCTGCTAGCCCAGCAGCTGGCACTACTGCGCGGCATCACAGCAGTAGTGATGCGCCGCCAGTGTCTCCACCTTCAGCAGCAGCAGCAGCTGAGGAAGCCTCCCCCAACAGTGCTGCTCGCCGCCGAACCAGGAGCAACAGCACAGGCGCGGCAGCAGCAGCAGCAGCAGCAGCGCCAGTGCGCAAGCGTCAGCGCAAGGCGTATGCGGCTCTGACTGGGCCCTCAAAAGGCCTGCCAGAAAAGCTTGGGGCTGCCCCGCTGAGGCTCATTCTGGTGGGCTTGGGTTTGCTGCTATGTACATATTGATATAATGCATATGAATTACATATTAAATTACATAAATCATGAATCAAGATTATTTGGGGCTGCCCCGCTGCGGCTCATCTTGGTGGGCTCAGCTGCTACTTGCTTGCTGTACTTTCAGGTTCCTAAAATTTGCATAACCTTGAGTATCAGGCGTGAATATAGTACACGTATGCTAAACTCAACTCAGCATGTGTGTGGGCAGCAGCTGGGAAACACCTGTGCTGCTTATCTCCATTGTTTCTGCTGCTCTGCCGCTACTGCTGCTGCTGCTGCTGCTGCTGCTGCTGCTGCTGCTGCTGCTGCGGCTGCTGCTGCTGCTGCTGCTGCTGCAGATTGGTCACAACCCCAGTGAGCATGCCTGGCATACGGGCCACTACTACTCCAATCCTTCCAACCGCATGTGGCGCATCCTGGAGTCTGCAGGTGACCAACACAAACACCTTGTAACATTTTGTAACAAAACCAGCAGCCACGTGCAGGTGACACCATGTAACACTCACCAACAACGTTGCCATCAAGTTGATTGAACCACCAATGCACGCACCAGGCATGTGAGTCCAGCAGATTTGGTCGCTTATTTTCTGTGTTGCTGCGCTGACGTGCAGGGATAACACCCCCTGGTGTGCCAGGGCCCGAGGCTGATGACGTCATGCCTGCTGCAACTGTTTGCTATGTATATGAGCTGACATTGCTCAATTAGTTCAACAACCGATTCGGCATTGCACTGGGACACGGTGTGCAGGCATAACAACCCCTGGCGTGTCAGGCCCCGAGGCTGATGACGTCATGCCTGCTGCTGCGGGTGTGGGTTCACAAACTGTCGTCTTGTTGTGTTACATGCAGGCATAACACCCCCTGGTGTGTCAGGCCCTGAGGCTGATGACGTCATGCCTGCTGCTGTGGGGGTGGGCTTCACTGACGTGGGCAGCGGCCAGCCAGGCACCGACAGGTAAGCTGGGGTTCAAGTTTGAGTTTTGGTACTTGTTTTGTCACTTGACCGGCATCTCTCAGTGAGTCGAGTGCAGACAGTGTTGTGTGAGCAGGAGTGGGCCTGCACTGCCAGACATAGGCTGCCAGGGCACCAGTTTAGAAGCAGTAGATGCAACAGCCTGCGGGCTTGCCATGCATGCCTGCTGCTGTGGGGGTGGGCTTCACTGATGTGGGCAGCAGCCAGCCAGGCACCGACAGGTGACCAGGGTTCAAGAATGCGTGACAATTGGTGCTGACGTATCGAGAGAGGAGCCTTGCGCACGCACGGATGGGCGAGTAGCAGTGGCATATGTTGAACATGTAGCAGTGCCAGGCATAAACAGCAGGTTTTATGTAGTGTATGTTATGCCAGCAGCAGCAGCAGCAGCAGCAGCCTTCCGGCAATGCATGACTTCCTGGCCCACCTAGTATGAAGCTGCTGGAGCCATCTAGGCAAACCTCAGCATCTCAGCAGTTGAGCCGCTGTACTGCCGTGAACGCTGCTGTTGCTGCTGCTGCTGCTGCTGCTGCTGCTGCTCACCCCTGCTTGCCTGTTGCTGCATCAGCTCGCTGTTCACTGCTGCGGACTTCCAGGGCTGGAGGGCCGCCTTCTACGCGCGGCTGGCTGCTCACATGAAGGCTGCCTCCGACAGCATCGGTAAGGGTAATGCCTCTTTGTACTTGAATTTTACTGCTGTGATGGTGCGGCGTTGTTCAACAATGTTTAGAGCAACAGTTCTGGCAACAGGCTTGGCTAGGCAGCGTGTCGGCTGCAAAGAAAGAGGCTTCCGCCTCAGGGGTTTGTGGTTTTTGCCGTGCTGCAGGCTGCAGCTGTGGCCGCTGTGGAGCTCCTCGGCTGGTTGCTTTCACTGGCAAGGTGCGCAATGCAGCAGCAGCAACATTGCATACTTGTGTTTTGCTGTTCGAGCACTTGTACCATTGCACCTTATCAGAATCCGAACAAGCACCTGCCTGCTTTTGTGAGGACCCTGCCATAGCACTTATCAGCCGTTGATGCGACAAGTGTGCACGTCTGCTGGCGGTGCCACAATCACAACAACAGAGCCTGTTGAGACAGCTCATGCTGTGATCTGCCACACACACTGCAGACATGCAGCTGCTCAGGGCATCAGCACACGGGCATGTGCACATGTGGCACAATGTAGTGATCAAAATGACAACCTCTAATTGCCGGGTATAACAGTTTACTTTGAACTCTGCAGAGGCACTACCTGCCAGTGGAGCTGCTGAACCCTTATGCCCCATCGGCTGGCTCTGTCATGTTCAGATGTTATTCAACCTATATGTAACACTTGTTAGAACGCTCTATAACATTGCAGAGGCACTACTTGGAGCTGCTGAACTTGGATGCCTCAGGCCAGCAGCGCAGGGGCAAGGACCGCGTGGCAGCATGTGCTACATAACATTCTGGTCACACTGTATGATGCAATTTGTAACCTTGCAGAGGCACTATCTGGAACTTCTAAACCTGGATGCCTCGGGGCAGCAGCGCAGGGGCAAAGACCGCGTGGCCTCGGCAGCAGTGAAACTGGGGCTGCAGCCACAGCAGCAGCTGCCGCCTGGCTGGCCGCTGCCTGCTGACAAGACTGAGGTGTGGGTGCTCACAAGCACCTCAGGTGAGGGGTGGTAATCCTTTTGGATAGATTGCCTTTTGTTGTTCAGGCCCCTGATAAATCTGGCAGCCGCTTGCTGCCTGGTGACAAGTTCAACGTTCACGTCCCTGCTGACATCAGACTCAGCCACCTTCAATACTGTTTTTCTTCCAAGCTTCATGCCTTGCCTGCCTGCTGCTGCTGCTGCTGCCGCTGCTGCTGCTGCAGGCGCTGCACCCATGAGCAATCAAGCCAGAGAGGCACCCTACAGGCAACTGGCGCAGCGGCTGGCACAGCTGCCCTGGCCACGCAGCGACATACAACTGCCCTGCAAGCCTAAGCCTGATCAGTCGTGACAGCTTATCAGTGGTGTGCGGGCAACTGGCACAGCGGCTGGCGGAACTGCCCTGGCCTCGCACCGATATCAAGCTGGACTGCAGGGTGGATCAGCCATGACATCAGCCAAGACAGCTATTCAGCTGCTGGGCAGGCAACTAGCACAGCGGCTGGCGGAGCTGCCTTGGCCGCGAACCGACTTGCAACTCATCTGCAGCTGTGGCAGCTGATCTGCTCAGCGGGCAGCTCTGCCAGCCTTGGCTGCGAATCGACTTGCCATTTGCCTGCAGCCATGGCAGCTGATCTGCTGCGCAGGCAGCTGGCGCAGCGGCTGGCGGACTTGCCCTGGCTACGCAGCGACATCAACCTGGCCTGCAGGCCTGACAGCTGATCTGCTGCGGTCGACTGAGCTGCTCTGGCCATACAGACACAGTCTCATCCACATGCCTGGCCTGTAGCACTGAAAGGTGGCGTCTATCTGAGAGCTGGCGGTGCAGCGGCTGGCAGAGCTGCCCTGGCTACGCACTGACAGCAAATCACCCGCAGCAGTGATCAGCCATGACAACCGACCCGCCGCCCTGACGCCGCTGCCACATTCACTCGTTGCACCTCCTGGCAATCGCAGCTGAAGTTGGAGCTTCAACGAAGGCAGAGGCAGGCATGTGTCTCAGGCACAATGCAGCTTGCCGCATGCACACACCTCGCTCTGTCAACAACGCGCCAACACTTCCTGCAGCCTGCTGCTTCTTGGGCATCAGTGCCTCTAGGTGAGCAGATTGCAGTATCAGCAGTGGGTGCTGCCAGATAGCAGCTCTTTTGAGGTGTGGCACTGCACAGAGGGGTTTTGAAGAGCCGCTTATACAGCTTGATGCCACATTTGTGCAAAGCTTGCTGCGGCTGAACTTAAGTGCTAGTTTGGCAATGCTGAGCCTCAGTATTGAGGCACTACTGAGGCACTAGTGCGTGATCCAGTTTTATCGAGCAGCGGTCCTAACCGCCGACATGTGCACCTTGCTGTTGCAGGCTTCTGCTGCAATCATCACTTGATGCAGCATGCACTGCTCAGCGTGCAAAGAACCCTGGAAGTACCCACTTGGGTGGCGCCTAGCGCTGGAGAAGTGACTTGTACAAGACTCTAGTGCATTGCTGGATTCCAGTCAGAATGCGCTGCTCATCGTTCATAGACGCTCGCAGGCGCTTGATGACAATGTGTTGGTGTTCTTCCAGCTTGTTTCTGTCACTGGGTCGCGTGTGCTGCCACCAGCTTCTGTTTGACAACTGGGGTTTCGGGGCTGGGGTTTGGTGCTGCATGCACAAAGGTATTCAAGCGCCTCGTCGGCCGGCAGCATTATAAAGCTCAAAATTTTGTTGGTAATCTCGTGTGGTCTCACATGTGCAGCAGCCGCGCTCACGCTTCCTGCATACTGTTCCACTCAGCTGTTCCGAGACGCAGCATCGACGATGTCCGATGACGAAGATAATTGTGTATATACTGGATACGGACCTCACGAAGATGTTTCTATCAACGGTTTTATCTTCTGTGCCAGCCACGGCAGGGAGTGGTGCCATGTCTGCTGCACTGATCACAGGGCCTGCAACAACATACAGGCAAGTAAGAACGATCAGGGGTTTGCGTAGAGAGGAAGTCAAACCTTGTCCACATACTTGTGTCGCTTTCTGCCCGCCATAAGCAAGCAGCAGCGGCGGCAGCAGCAGCAGCAGCAGCAGCAGCAGCAGCGTGGCATGTTGAGTACTGCTAGAGCGGTTGAGCAGGGCAGCACTTCACATGCACGAAGCCTACGTCAGTACCACACAGCACTGCTGAAAAACATGCTGGATATAGTAGAACTGCCATGCGCTGAAGCATGCTATGTATGTATGCGCGACAACAGTATACCACGCATTGCAGTCACATCACAGCCACAACAGGCCATGTTACCAAACTGTGTTGGTTCTCTGCCGAACAGTTTGAAGACCACCTTGCCGAGGAGCAGCGCGAGCGACTTGTAGAGAAAGGCTTCAAGATAATTGTACAAGACCTTGAAGACAGGCAGCAGCTGTCTGTGGCAGGCCTGTGGAAGAGGGTCCAAGGCAACAAAGCGGCTTGCAAGCGCCACAGCAAGATTGGCTGCAGCAGCTGCTTCGACTTCCAGCAGCAGCTGCTGCCGATGCTGCTGCCGGATGCTGCTGCAGCAGCCGCAGAACCAGCAAAAACAGTAAGCCATTCAGCAACAGCAGCAAGAGGTCAAGCAACGGCGGCAGCAGCAGCAGCAGCAGCAGCAGCAGCAGGGGGAGCCACAGCAGCAACACGCCGCCAAGACACTGCAGCAGCAGGCAGCAGCAAACGGCATGCGTGCTGGCGGTGCGGCGCCCAGAAAGGCTCTAACACAGCAGCAGCAGGGACAGCAGCAGCAGGGACAGCAGCAGCAGGTGCCAAAATCAGTTTGCACAGGTGCAGCCGTTGCCAGCGCGCTAAGTACTGCAGCAGGGATTGCCAAGTGGAGGATTATGCTGAGCATAAGGCGCAGTGCAAGTGGTGGGCACAGCAGCAGCAGGAGCGCCCTGCGGAGGCACAGCAGTAGTGTGAATGAGTGACGGTACTGGAGTAAGGGCAGCTGCTGGTGCTGTTAATTGCAAGTGTATGGGCTTGCAGCATCCTGCAGGGTGATACAAGACCATCTGCGGCAGCATGTGAGTTTTACGCTTCCAGCAATGTCTTGAAGGTCAGCAGCAAGCATTTGCAGCTGGTATTCGATGAGTGTGTGAAGCGCAGAGGGCCACAGGGCAGCTTAGACTCAATAAGTTCAGGGGCAGGATGTGGCAAGGAGGCGAGGGAAACACGCTGTGTACAATGTTTTGGGACGCCGCGTAGGCCATACGGATGAGCGTGATGGTGTAGCAGCTGTATGCTGCAGCAATGCATGCCTTTGATATTGAGATGGGTGTTACAAACCGTGTCTGCAGTTACAGAGCAGTTGGCTGTGTTGAATGACAGCCCGTCGACAGGCGGATGGGCATGCGCAGGAGCGCCTGACCCTTCCCCCTACAACAGTTTGCATATTCATCCCTGCATGTTGTTGGGTTTTTTTTTGAAGTCACCGCCATTGGCCGTACAGTCGAGCATGGTTGGCAGCATCTGTGTGTCATTTTCTTGTTTGACTCAGGGCTTAGGGTTGTCACTTCCACACTGGTAGAAGCAGAAGCACAGCTTTAAGCGCAATATTATGAGTTTTATATCACAGTGTTGATCACCAAGAGTATCCAGCTGCTGCTTTGCTGCTGAAAGCTGGGCAAACACCTTCACATTAGCAGTGCACCTGCTGTTTTGTAAGCGACTTGACTGGTGATCGCCTGTCGAAGGCCCAATTTCATCCTTGAAACGCTGTAGCACATACGTGTTGGACCAGCGGCAGGCAGCGGTACACTATGCCTCAGAAACTTCGCTTTGCAATGGTCTGCGCGTCCAACCAGAACAGAAGCATGGAGGCACACCGCGTGCTGAAGGAACACAACTTCAACGTGAGTTCTTCTCGTCTTGCGATTGCTATTGGAGACGACTGTTGCCCGCATACCAACAGCAGTAGCAGCAGCAGTGGACACAGCAGCAGTGGAAGCAGATTGCAGCTGAGGACAGCACACGCTCCGTAGACAGTGTGGGTCCCTTGAACCTAGTCTTTTGCATCACTTTGGTTGGTGAGCACCTCTTCACAATGCATTGGAGGTGCAGTGGCTGAGATGCAAGCAGCAGTCACAACCCGCAACACATCACACATGCCTGCAGCCAAAGTCAGCAGTTGTCCTGGTGTATGTATGCAGTTTTCAAGGTGTCCTGTTTGACGTTCTTCTAGCAAGTCAGCAAAGCCCTTACACAGAGCAGAACGTTTCACAAAGCAAGATCACTGCTTGGTGTCTGGTTTGACACATGCCGCGCCTCAAATGCTGCCGCTGCTGCTGCTGCTGCTGCTGCTGCTGCTGCTGCTGCTGCTGCACCATGCGCAGGTCTGCTCGTACGGTGTGGGTGGCCATGTGAAGCTGCCAGGTCCAGGGCCAAAGCAGCCCAACGTGTACGACTTTGGCACCCGCTACGACTTCATTTTCAATGACCTCAAGTCCAAGGTGGGTCTGTTGTTTGTGGTCACTGCATTAAAACAGAGATCCTTCATCTTGTCTGCGGCACAATGAGCAGGCCTGTAGGTCAGTCTGCAGCAGCAGCAGCAGCAGCAGCAGGTGTGTATAGGACATCTTCAAAGCTGGGTGCAATCACTGCATGACGCATGCGACGTGCTTTGTGTGCTGTGCTGTGGAATATCTATGCATAACTGCCATCTATGCCGCATTGCCTTGCAAGATGATGCGCTGTACACATGCAACGGTCGGCTGACGCTGCTGCAATGCAAATCTGGCAGTCAAGGCAGCGCCGTTTGATTACTTGTGTGCTGCTGCTGCTGCTGCATATGCAGGATGAGGCGCTGTATACGCGCAACGGCCTGCTCACGATGCTGCAGCGCAACATGGCAGTCAAGGCAGCGCCAGAGAAGTGGCAGTACTGCAGGTGCGAACACTGGCACCTGGCGGCAGTGCAAAACATGTTGTCGTGCTTGCAGGAACTCTTGCAGGGCAGCTTGCGGGACAGCTTGCGGGACAGCTTGCAGGAAAGCTTGCGGGACAGCTTGCAGGACAGCTTGCGGGACAGCTTGCGGGACAGCTGGCAGGACAGCTTGCAGGACAGCTTGCGGGACAGCTTGTTGGTCAGTTGTGTAGCTTGCAGGAAGTGTGACTATGTCAACTGGCGCAGCTGGAAGGATTGCTAGAGCTGCCGGAACATGTGGCAGGAGACTGGGCATGCTGCACAGTCATAGTGTGAGGTCTGGAAGAGTGCATTGATACCAGCAGAGCAAGTCGCAGCTGCACAGCATCCAAAGAAGCTTTGGACTCATACTCATCGCTATTGTGCTGCTGCTGCTGCTGCTGCTACTGCAGGGAGGTGTTTGATGCTGTGGTGTGCTTTGAGGAGAAGGTCATGCAGCAGGTCATCGAAGGTGGGCCCCCGCCACAGCCAACCCTGCTCACCTGCTTTTAAATTGCGCCTAAATGCAAGCTTTGTGTCATGCAACACAGCAGTGGCCTTGCGTGCAACATACAGCAGCGCCCAGACAGAAAAGCAGCCGCATGCTGCAGCTGTGCGGGCTTCTGCAGATGTTGGTGCAAGTTTACCGCCCACCAAAGCACTGTTGCACGTGCGAAATGTCTCGTCTTGCGTGAAAGCATGGTATGTTTGCTGTGCTGTGCAGATATGGCTGGCAGGCCTCAGATTCTGATGAAGCCTGTGCTGGTCATCAACATCGTGAGTGGCATCAAGCATTGGTGGCATTTCTGAACGATTGTGAACACCTGTACATGGTATGAGCCCAATATTGTGCGGACAACACGGTAATAGCTTGCTTGCCTTGCATAAAAGGCATTGTGCTCTGCATAAGGAGGGTGCTGCTCAGCACACGTGAACCAGCCACGTGTGCAGCGACAGCAGAAGGTTGCAGTACCCCGTGTTATGCTTGCTACAGTGTGATTCTGTGACCAGGCTAGTCAGGATTCAAGTGCTCCCTTGCATTGCTTACTTGGCACATTACTGTGGTACATCCAGCTGCATCTAACCTCGTTGTAACATGCGCCTTGTCACCACTGCTTGCAGGATGTGAAGGACAACCATGAGGAGGCAGCAAAGGTGGCACCACAAACCCTGCAGCTCTGTCAGATGGTGAGCAGCAGCGCTGGCGAGCTGTCTCGGTTCACTGTGTGCTTGCTTTCAACTAGGCACTTTCAACATTTTTCAGGACAGCAATAAATTGGGTGCAACAAACCCTGCAGCTCTTTCAGATGGTGAGCAGCAGCTCCTGCACGCCAACAATCTGCTGATTGGTGTTGCAATCTGCGGATCTTGTTGTCTTGGGCTTGGTTGTCGCTGCTGCTGCTGCTGCTGCTGAATTGAGCTGGCATTGTTCATGGGCAAGTGCTTGCAGAGGTCGTTGTGCAAGTGCCCATCTGCGGCTTGCACGAATCGCAAGCATGGCTGGCTGCCATGCAACCTTCCACAGTTACAGCAGCTCTGCTGGTGTGAGAGCAGCAGCACGCCATACCTATGAGTTTCTTGCTGTACCCAGTTTATCCGGTGCGCTCATTGCCTTGCTCTATCTGCTGCTGCTGCTGCTGCTGCTGCTGCAGCTGGAGGCGGCTGACTCCTGGGAGGGTGCACTGGATGAGGTGATGGCTCACTTTGAGCTGGAGCACCAGCGGCGCGCCACCTACACCATCTGCTACTACTGAAGCTGATTTCAGCATCTGAAGCCATCTACAAATTGAGCGCCACTGGCGGCAATGCCTTTTCAAACCCTGAACGGCAGTGGCGCCAGCGCGGCGGCAGCAGCAGCAGCAGCGGCAGCAGCAGAAGAGGCTGCATGCAATCAGCGTCACCATTGCTGCTGCTGCTGCTGCTGCTGCTGCAGCTGCTGCCGCCGCTGAGCAGTGGATGAGGTGATGGCGCACTTTGAGCTGGAGCACCAGCGGCGAGCCACCTACACCATCTGCTACTACTGAACTGGACCTCAAGTTGCAGAAAATAATGCGGTCAACTACTGGACCTCGGCAGCAACAGCGCACAGCAGCAGTGGCATCATCATCATCATCATCAGCAGCAGCAGCAGCAGCAGCAGCACCATTAGCAGCAGCAGCTGACAGCTGCTGCATGCGAGGATTTCTGTCTCGTCTGCTGCTGGACCAGCTGTGGACTTTGGAGCACTTTGAGCTGGAGCACCAGCTGTGCCCCACCTACACCATCTGCTACTACTGAAGCCCAGCTGCAGTTGGTTTCCTCTGGCTTTGAAGGCGGCAGTGCCAGCGCAGTGCAGCGGCGCGCCACCTACACGGTCTGCTACTACTGAAGCCCAGCTGCAGTTGGTTCTCTCTGTCTTCAAAGGCGACACTGCCAGGGCAGTGCAATGGCGTACCACCTACATGGTCTGCTACTACTGACGCTGAGGGCTCCGCCGCTTGCACAACCTTGGACAGCCCCGCAACATCAGCACAGAGGGCTGCGGCAGCAACTGAACAACCACGCCAGTGCCGCCTACGCCATCAAGCTGTGTTCAGCCAGCACCACCACCACCACCATTACTTCACCCGCCTGCAGCTGTCAAAAGTCCTTGGCATTGTCATGCCTTGGCATTGTCATGCCTGCCGGGCCTTGCAGGACGCACTTGCCCACGCCAGCAGTCTCCGTGTTACGTGATACAGCACAGCAACCAACACACCGCATGCTCCTGTGCCGCGCACGTCCCAGGCGCAGCCCATAGATGGCCTCGCAACGTACAAAAGTGGGACGCTGCAGCCGTCACTGGCAGCAGCATCTGCAGCAGAGGCTGGGCAAGGCTACCGCCACGGGTCTGCAAGTTGCTGTGCGCATGCCTGCCTGCGTCATGCAGGGTTGCCTCATTGCCATCACACAACTGGTGTGTGACGCCACCCGCATTGCATCAGTGTGTTGCCCTTCGTGAGAGGGACAATGCTAGCGGGACCGTTGTCATGCAGGATGAGCTGCTGCCGTTTGCCAGGCACATTTGGCTGTGTGATGCCCACACTTCTGTCATGCATGATGTGTTGCCATGCTGTGGTGTGCCTGATTGCATGTTTTCGTCTAAAGCTCAGCAAGGCTCGTGGTGCGCATGTTGTTGCCAACTGTCGGCACAGGGTGCCTGCAACTGTGCGTCACGCACGGTGCAGCAGCATTTGTAGGAGGCAGACAACCTGCCAGCAGGTTGCTGGGGCCTGCACAGCTGTATTCAATTGTTACAACAACGAAGGCATCCAGCCATGCGTCTGCTCTGACAGCAGCAGAAGCAGGCCTGCCAACAGCAGCGGCAGCAGCATCGACTGTAGCACTTCTGTTGACCACCAAATGCCAGCAGCAGAAGAAGCAGCAGCAGAGAAGACCAGCTGATGTGTCATTTGATGACGCAAAAACACGGGGCGCGGTACATGTGCAAGTGCTACTATGCATCATGCATTGCACAACAAAACCAGCAAGCATCAGCACAACTGAACATTGCTTTTAAGTCAGTAGCACTGCAAACGGACAAGACATCGACACCGGAATGCCATCGTCTGGTGTGTGCACATGCTGCGGCAATTGCTACTCCAAACAACCTCTGTACAAACAACTACAACAACAACACATGCAACTCAACCTGTTGCAAAGTCTGCATAAACACACGCTCTGTGGGCTAATAAAATTGTGGCAATACGCAAATTGTGAAAAGGAAGCTTGAAAGGGAACCTACTTCAGTACTGCGCATCCCTGTGGCTGAGGCCCCAACACAGGCATCCCATCAGCGCAGCCAGCCCACTCAAACACTCATGCCGACGTGGCATACCAGCTCAACACAGCTAGCTAGCAGCAGCGGCTCACTATGCCAAGACTGCCAGTCGAATTGAAATCTGTAAGATTTTCTGTATGACATGTTTCCTGTGTGTAGTGTCTGCGCACCATGGTAATGACGTTTTGAGCATTTCAATGTGTAGTGCACAACTGGCAGCAGCGTAGCAACAAAAGCACAGCATTGCAACCTGACCACACACGCATGCCAAAAGCAGGGTACTGCGTAGGGTTTATGCATACAGGGAGCAGCCTGTGACTTTGAGTTGCCCCTGCTGCAGCATGACAGATTATGCAAGCTGTCCCTGCAACACTAACAAACAACAACGACACCTGCTGGCTGCACATCTGCAACACATCTCGGCATATTCAAACAAGACAAACGCAGCTGCATCTTGCATCAGCCATTTAAAGCTCATATCCATGTGAAGAACAAAGAGCGCACGGTGTTGCTCTGGGCTAGCTCAACATACAGGCAGTGAAAGCCACAACTCAATTGGTAGTACCAGCGGTTGCATGCACATGCCCTGTATTTAAACCTTGAGACTGTCGTAGACTTGCAGCACAACAGTGCCTGTAGCGATCCCTCGGTGCATGCATGACAACATACAGCCGAGCATGCAGCCAATCCGAAGCAGCTGATGTGCCAGTCTCTCTCATTTGGGATGCGGGGAAACGTCACATCTTGCCGATGTGCATGACCACTTTGACTGCACGCAACCTGGGCCTGCTGCCCACACCATGTCGCACAAAACTTGTGTCAAAACAGATTGTGCGTTGCTGACTCACTGCTGCCTGTTAAGTTAGCAGCCCGCTCACCAGCCACCCCTGGTTTTGCGCCACCCGCAGCCTCACGCACATGCTATCTTATAACCTTATCCGTGTTGCCGCCACCATCATATGCAAAAGGCGTGTCTGACACAAGCATCTGTGTCCTGCTGACTCATTGCCGCCTGCAGGATTAACAGCCAGTTCACCCAGCCACTCCCGGTTTTGCCCCACCCGCAGCCTCACCAGCAGCCCCCTTAGCAGGCTGCTCCCCCACCCCAGCAACCTCAATTGTCTGCTGCTGACTCATTGCTGCCTGCAAAGTCAGCAGCCAGCTCACCCGGCCACTCCTGGTTTTGCCCCGCCCCCAACCTCACCAGCAGCCCCCTTAGCAAGCCCATCCCCCACCCCAGCAACCTCCCGGTACCGCGCAAAGCACTTCTCCCCAATCGGCTTGCCTAGCGCTGCACCCGCCGTAATACTCGGCTTGAAATGCACGCCGGCATGCAGCCGAGACAGGCCACACATCTGCACCATCTCATCGATGCTGCTGAGCACCATAGGTATGTCTTGTGCCGGTGCGAGCCCTGGCTCCCGCCTGCTGCAGCCCTTTTTGAGGAGGACGTTGATTGGGGGCTGGAAGGAGTTGGAGTTGAGGAAGCGCCGCATGAACTCGCCATAAGCTGCACAGACACCGGAAGTGCCGCTCGGGTACTCTGCAAGGTAGCAGCGCAGCAGCAGCAGCAGCAGCAGCAGCAGAGTGGTTGATTGACTTATTTTCGGTTTGTTAAGGGAGTTGAGGAAGCGCCGCATGAACTCGCCGTAGGCTGCACAAACAGAGGAGGTGCCGCTTGGGTACTCTGCAGCAGCAGCAGCAGCAGCAGCAGCAGCAGCAGCAGCAGCAGCAGCAGCAGCAGCAGCAACAGGTTTGGTGCCAGTCTTGTTGGGTTGTTTGATAGAGTTGAGGAAGCGCCGCATGAACTCGCCGTAGGCTGCACAGACACCGGAAGTGCCGCTCGGGTACTCTGCAGCAGCGGCAGCAGCAGCAGCAGCAACAGGTTTGATGCCATTTTTGTTGGGTTATTCGATAGAGATGAGGAAGCGCAGCATGAACTCGCCATAAGCTGCACAGACACCGGAAGTGCCGCTCGGGTACTCTGCAAGGTAGCAGCGCAGCAGCAGCAGCAGCAGCAGCAGCAGCAGCAGCAGCAGCAGCAGCAGCACCATTTTCGGTTTTGTTGATGGAGTTGAGGAAGCGCTGCATGAACTCGCCGTAGGCTGCACAAACAGAGGAGGTGCCGCTTGGGTGCTCTGCAGCAGCATCAGCAGCAGCAGCAGCAGCAACAGGTTTGGTGCCATTCTTGTTGGGTTGTTTGATAGAGTTGAGGAAGCGCCGCATGAACTCGCCGTAGGCTGCACAGACACCGGAAGTGCCGCTCGGGTACTCTGTGAGGCAGCAGGCAAAACAAGCAGCATCAGCATCAGCAGCAGCAGCAGCAGCAGCAGCAGAGTGGTTGATTGACTTATTTTCGGTTTTGTTGATGGAGTTGAGGAAGCGCTGCATGAACTCGCCGTAGGCTGCACAAACAGAGGAGGTGCCGCTTGGGTGCTCTGCAGCAGCATCAGCAGCAGCAGCAGCAGCAGCAACAGGTTTGGTGCCATTCTTGTTGGGTTGTTTGATAGAGTTGAGGAAGCGCCGCATGAACTCGCCGTAGGCTGCACAGACACCGGAAGTGCCGCTCGGGTACTCTGTGAGGCAGCAGGCAAAACAAGCAGCATCAGCAGCAGCAGCAGCAGCAGCAGCAGCAAGAAGGCATGTTTATCTTGTTGTGTTTCACTTGCTTGCACACCGGTCTGCAAGCGGTGCATGAACTCGCCATAGGCTGCACACACGGAGGAGGTGCCGCTCGGGTACTCTGCAAGGTAGCAGTGCAGCAGCAGCAGCAGCAGCAGCAGCAGCGGCAGCAGCAGCAGCACCAGCAGCAGCAGCAGCAGCAGAGTGGTTGATTGACTTATTTTCGGTTTTGTTGAAGGAGATGAGGAAGCGCCGCATGAACTCGCCGTAGGCTGCACAGACACCGGAAGTGCCGCTCGGGTACTCTGTGAGGCAGCAGGCAAAACAAGCAGCATCAGCATCATCATCAGCAGCAGCAGCAGCAGCAAGAAGGCATGTTCATCTTGTTGTGTTTCACTTGCTTGCACACCGGTCTGCAAGCGGCGCATGAACTCGCCATAGGCTGCACACACGGAGGAGGTGCCGCTCGGGTACTCTGCAAGGTAGCAGTGCAGCAGCAGCAGCAGCGGCAGCAGCAGTGGCAGCAGCAGCAGTGGCGGCAGCAGCAGCAGCACCAGCAGCAGCAGCAGCAGCAGAGTGGTTGATTGACTTATTTTCGGTTTTGTTGAAGGAGATGAGGAAGGGCCGCATGAACTCGCCGTAGGCTGCACAGACAGAGGAAGTTCCACTCGGGTACTCTACAGGGCAGCAGCAGAAGCAGAAGCAGAAGCAGAAGAAGAAGAAGAAGAAGAAGAAGAAGAAGAAGAAGAAGAAGAAGAAGAAGAAGAAGAAGAAGAAGAAGAAGAAGAAGAAGAAGAAGAAGAAGAAGAAGAAGAAGAAGAAGAAGAAGAAGAAGAAGAAGAAGAAGAAGCACATTGATGTGGGGCGGGAGGGCGCCAGAGTTGAGGAAGCGCTGCGCACACTTGCCATAGGCTGCACACAGCATATGCTGGCTGTCACGCGGCAGCGCCTCAGCAGTCTAGCAAGCGGCATGCAGAGCAGCAGCTGCAGCTGTAGATGGTTTTCGGGAGCTGTACGTGTAACTGTCAAGCTCAGGGTATCTTGAAAGCGTGTATGAGCATGCCTCACCTGCGTGTGGCATGGTGCGTATGTAGCTGTTCCACTGGCTACCCTTGATGTCCTGCGTGCCTGCGGACCTGCACAAAGATAATATCAGTGCAGCGGCCGGAGACCAGAGAGTCAGCGCAAGCAAGTATCTTAGCAGAAGACTGGAGGGTGCACAAGTAGCAGAACTGGCTACAGCTGCAATGCGTCACATTGAATGCAGCTGCTTCATGCTGTTTGCCGCCACTGCCATGTGCAGCAGTTCAACATCATTGTGAACAGCATTTGCTGTTCACAGCAGTGCCAGCAGTGCAGCAGCGCTGCACTTGGCAGTGGCATCGATGTACATAACGGTCGCATGCAGTGCAACACTGCCCCTGGATGCGTCACCCTCTTGGTCTGGTGCTCATGTCAAACAAGTCATTGGCTAAACCTCCTTCTGACTCAAACACCACCACCCTCACCTGCCAGCGTAGGCCTTCACTGTGGTGTTGCCGTAGAAGTGTCTCACCAGCGACACCGGCCGCACAGCTGCGCACAACAACATGCAGACATTATCAAACAGGGCAGGAGGCAGGACAGGCGCAGCAAGCTGTCAGTTGACTGCTGTAGTGTTGAAACCGAGTGCCCCCTCATGCATGACATGCAGCCTCTTATTTACTGCTGTGCTATCGGGCTGAGCGACTGGCTGTGCTGCGATGCTATTTTGCTGCGGTTGGCTGTACCATGCTGCAACAGCATCAACACGCAACAGCTGCTGCAGCACGCACCGTTGTGGCGGAGCTTCTCCCTCCAAGAGACAATGGTGGCATCATACACGCAGTTCCTGCAAGATCAGGAGAGCAGCGACAGAGACGGCAGCAATGTTGGCCCAAGCTTGTCTTGAGGCATTGTCTCAGGTATAGCGCGCACTGCGACACAAAACAAAGAGACGGTGCCACAAATCTACAGGGCAAAGCTCGTGCTGTACAGCAGCAGCAGCAGCAGCAGCAGCGGCAGCAGCAGTAGCAGCAGCAGCAGCAGCAGCAGCAGCAACAGCCCTGCTTGACAGTGTGCGCACAGTGCTGTGGACTGCCCACCGCCCGTTGCTCACATGGCCAGTGTCGCTCCCGGCAGCGTGTGCGTGTCCCATCTGTTCAGGCCAGCTGAACATATAGTTTCAATTTAGATCTGCATTTTTGCAGGCATTCTTGTGCCACTCACATAGTTAGTGTCGCCCCCAGCAGCGTGTGCGTACACATGTGTCCCATTTGTTGCAACAATTGACTATGGCCAGCCTGAATTGAATCAATTGACTGTGGCCAGCCTGAATTGAATCAATTGACTATGGCTAGCCTGAATTGAATCATTTGACTATGGCCAGCCTGAAAGCCAATCACACTTTGAGGGCTAACTGAACTTCAACAGTAGTGAATTTAGTCAACGGCCCACTGTTTTTTACCTCTCACACGGCCAAAGCCGCCCCCAGCAGCGTGCGTGCGTGTCCCATCTGCTGAGTGCGGCCAGCCAGAAAGCCAGTAGCACCTTGAGGGTCAACTACATCTCAACAGTAGCACTGTTTTGCACCACTCACATGGCCAGTGTCGCTCCCAGCAGTGTGTGCGTGTCCCATCTGTTGACTATGGCCAGCTGAACATAGTTCCATTGAGACTAAAATAATTGCAAATTGATCTGCGTCTGTACAGGCATGCTTGTGCCACTCACATGGCCAGTGTCGCTCCCAGCAGAGTGTGCGTGTCCCATCTGTTGACTATGGCCAGCCAGAAAGCCACAGGGGCAAGGGAGATCAGCTTGTCATCGAACCACTCTGCACGCATCTTCTGGGTGTCTGTCAGTGTAGCAGAAGCCGCCAGCACCTGCAGTGAAGAGCATATGCATGTGTCACTAGCATTGCTGCACAGAGCACCAGCAGGTGCACTTGGACGGTAGCAGAAGATTGTGATTTAACTTGGTGATGTAAGGTACACGCACAGAGCATGTCACATTGTCCGTCCCGTGTGTCACTTGGTGCAGAGCAGGTTGAGCACATGCCTGTCTATGGCTGCCGTAGCAGTGCTGCAGATTGCTGTGCATGCTGCATTGTAAGCTGCTTCATAAATATATAATCAAGCACAAGAGCAGGCTGTTTCTGGTGTGGATTGCTGCAATGCCTGGCGCCGTGCCCTGCTCGCACCTCGTCAGTCTGGTTCCTCATCAGGTTCAGTGTTGCATTACATTACATTACATTACATTACATGCTCCACTCAACGAGGAGTGGGAACCCCAGTCAGGAGCCAACGAGAGGCTCATAGGGGGAGGAAACATCGAAGAACAACTTATCATCATCCCAACCGTCAGAAGAGATCGCAGAAAGAAACTCATCAGCATCATCAATAACTTGAGCAATAGCCTGACAGGACAGAAGGACCTCAGGATCAGTGTCCGGGTGACACCGCATCAGATAGCCTGACTGGGACTACCGCCCTCCTCGGACAAAAAGCAGAGGCCTGTGCTCTACTCTCTGGCAACAAATAGTCAGGATGCCAGATAGATTTCTCTAGATCTGCTCACCTCATCAGTCTGGTTCAGTGTTGCCCCGCTGGGGCTGCCGCCTTCCTCAGGAGAAAGCAGGCCTGTGCTCTACTTATTTCATTAACTAATCATGATGCCGGAGTACTTCTCCTAAATCTGCTCACCTCATTAGTCCGGTTCCTCATCAGGTTCAGTGTTGCCCCGCTGGGGCTGCCGCCTTCCTCAAGAGAAATCAGGCCTGTGCTCTACTAATTCCAACAAATAATCATGATGCCAGATAGATTTCTCTAGATCTGCTCACCTCATCAGTCTGGTTCCTCATCAGGTTCAGTGTTGCCCCGCTGGGGCTGCCTCCCTCCTCAGGATACATTGAAGCAACAGTGTAGGCAGCGCCGCCGTCAGGGCCGAGGGAAAAGCCCTTGGCATGCCTGATCTGGGGTGTGATGTGGTGCTGAATGAAGAAGTACCTGCAACACCAGCATCAACATCATAGTTGTGGAAAATGAATTTGCCTGTCAGGCCCCAGCAAAAAGGGCCTGGCATGCCTGATCTGGTTTGTGATGTGGTGCTGAATGAAGAAGTACCTGCAGCACCATTATCCAGATCAACAGCGCATGGCAATGTATGAGAACTGTACCTGTCAGGTCCAAGCGCAAAGCTCTGGGAACACACTTTTTGGGGCATGATGTGGTGCTCCGCTAAGACGTACCTGCGGCGCACAGTCTTAAAGGCCGGCATTGCTACATGACAAGCTAGGAAGGCTGCTTTTGTTTATGTCTTCTACCTTTCAGGGTGGTATGTATGGCTGCCAGCAAACACGTAGCCAGACTCATGGCATCATGGTGAAGGTATACTCATGGCTGCAGCTCGACCCGGCTCGTACGTCTCCAGCAGCAACTGCCACTTTGTCGGGTTGCGCAGCTGCATGCGCAAGGTTTGTGCCTGCTGCAGCTGATGTCCTACAAGTTGCAAAGCTCAAGCGCGGCTGCCATCGACTGTTCGCACTCACCCCAGCTCGTTTGTCTCCAGCAGCGGCTGCCACTTTGTCGGGTTGCGCAGCTGCATGCACACGTAATGCTGCTGCTGCAGCTGGTGTTCGACAAGCTGCAAGCTTTAAGTGCGGCTGCTATCATCTGTTTCAACTCACCCCAGCTCGTTTGTCTCCAGCAGCGGCTGCCACTTTGTTGGGTTGCGCAGCGTGAAGGCGTCATTTGCAGGGATGAACAGATCAGGTCCATAGTCGCTGTAGTTGGCGCGGTTGAATGCGTGCTCTGCAGAACCATCACGGTTCAGGCCGTCCTGCGTGTGACACCATACCGGCGGCGGCGGCGGCGGCAGCAGCAGCAGCAGCAGCAGCAGGAGGAGCAGCAGCAGCAGCAGCAGCAGCAGCAGCAGCAGCAGGAGCAGCACCAACAGCAGCAGCAGCAGCAATGGATGGTTACTACGTTCAGTTGAGTGGAAGGCGTACTCTGCAGAGCCATCACGGTTCAGGCCATCCTGTTGCAACCGCACCATGCGTTGGATGAACAGTCAGCAGTTGGGGTTGTTTGAGCAATGAATACATGTTGCAGGGGTTGAATGCATGCTATGCACAGCTTTCACGGTTCAGGCTGTCCTGCAGTTGCAACAGCAAGGTGCATTTCACGTCAGCCGAGCGGAAGCTGATCTATGATGTATCAGACGCCGCAGTAGTTGCACAGCTAAAGACTTGCTCTGCTGAGCCGCCGCGGCTCAGGCTAATGTGTTGTTGATCCTTGCAGGTAACATTATATGGGCCCGGCACAAGCAGCAGTAGCAGCAGCAGCAGCAGCAAGTGGTGATACCTAAGCAACAACGCTGCTCAAGCTGTCTGCTGAGCCGACATGTTTCAAAGCTGTCCTGCAATTGCAGCCATGATGCACTGGCACCGCATGCATGCAAAAAGCAAACTTGACAGCACACAGCTCACCTGCAGAGCATGCTTGATCCACACGTCTGCAACATAGTTCCCCATGCCCGACATGTTCCCGGTGTCCTTCGCCGTGAAGTTTGGATCAAGCGTAAACTTCACCATGAAGCTCCTCACACCGGGAACTGCGGCGGGAAGAAACCACTCGCACAGCCGCAGCAGCGTGAACATCCACACCGTGTTCATGTTTGCGTTGGTGCGGGCCGTTGGAGGTTGCCGGGGGAGGGTGGCTGCTGGCAGAATGGTTTTGGCTGTGTCGTTGAATGGCACCAGAGCGTCCCACCTACGTAAAACAATGAAGTGAAAAAGCAGGATTTTGAAGGGTATGTTTTGTATGTTGTGCTGGATCAAGCAGTTGGTGCGGGCCGTTGGGGGTTGCCGGGGGAGGGTTGCTGCTGGCATGATGGTCTTGGCTGTGTCGTTGAATGGTGCGAGCGCGTCCCACCTACACACATCCAGGCACAGGACAGCAACAAGAGCAAGTGATGCAGCAGAGCTGCACAAGCGTTCGCAGCAGCTGTGCATAGCCAACCGCAGCAGCTCACCAACAGCCATGCACGAGGGCCTCACAAAAGAATGTTTGAAACACTTGCTCACCAGAAGCTGTTGACGAGAAACTTCATCTTGCAAGTAGTCTTTGTGACCGCAGTGAATGCTGGAATGACTTGTCCCACTGAGATAGCGCATGCAGTACAACAAAGGTAGAGCTGCTCACCATGAGCTGTGCATGAGGTACACAAAGAAGAACTGCACAGGCGTCTCCTGGGCCCTCTCTCCGCAGGCACCACATGCATGTCAAGATAACATAAATGTCCTCACCATGAGCTGTGCATCAGGTACACAAAGGAGAACTGCACAGGCGTCTCCAGTGCTCGCTCAGCAGGCACCACATGGCTGGTCAGCATGTGCAGCATCACCAGCGGCGGGGGGTCATCCAGGGAGCGCGTGGTGGGCTTGAGGGGGTCCCCTGGGGGCAGCAGCAGCGGCGGCAGCAGCAGCAGCAGCAGCAGCAGCAGCAGCAGCAGCAGCAGCAGCAGCAGATGTGCTTGTAAGTGCATGTGCTTTATGACACAGCGATGATGAGGTGACTGGTGATGGTGGAGCTGAAAATGTTAGAACGGCTGAACCAGTGCTCATGTGTGCTTGAGGAGTTTGTGGCAGGCCTGCCCAGGCAGCAGCCGCAGCTTGTCAGTGTGATGCGCATGCATGTGCAGCATGACAAGGATGAACTCAAACACTCCACAGCGGTTGTCGGCCTGGGACTGCATTGCACATTGTGATGCAGTGCAGAGTGCGGTCATAGCAGCAGCACTATCAGGAATGAACCTGGCAGCTTCACAGGTTGGCATGTGCACTGTTCCCGCAAGCAGCCAGCCAGCAGTTACCAAGGTGCTTTGGTTGTGACTGCTTACATGGATCACAGCCCTTGGAGGGTGGCCTGCCCACGGCAGATTGAGCCACATTGGCCATAGCATTTGCTGCCGAGCTTCCATAGGCAAGCACTGCTAATGCTATGAGAACTGCCTGTGCACCACGGCAACCCGACATTGAGTGGTGTCTCCCGCGTTGAGCCATGCTAGCTATTTAAACGCTACTGCAAACTATCAGGAAGCTCAAGTCTGCTGGAATGATCAAAAAGATTTATAATTATGCTGGTGGGGTGTCCAAGTCCTGCCGTGCACTCGCACCTGCAGTCGGCCTTCGTTGTTGGACGGCCACGACAGGCACCTCGGTCCCGCGACAAACCTTGTGTAACCCAACAGTATTCGAATATATTCAGAAGTACAGCTTATTAGGTTTGCACGGCAGCCGAGGTGCTGTGGCGTGCTGTCGCGAGGTTTACGTGATTGCGCAGTTGTACAGCAAATCTGTATTACTGAGATCTTGCCACGTGCTGACAGCGCAGTACTGGAGATATTGATGCCAAGGACGAAGTGAGAGGAACAACAGCAACAAACAAATGGTATTACATCAGCCGCAGAACAGCGCTCCGGCACTAAACGCGGCGCAGTGCTGCAGCAGACATGGCTCCATGCTACATCATGTTACCCATGACATGGCTCCATGCTGTGGCCAAAACAGCCAGACGGCCAGCTGCAGCTGTCCCACCATGCATTGCGTGTGCTACACATTCAGCCTCGGGCCTCACTGGGTGTGTTGATTGGTTTTTTTACATCCCGCGTGGAGCACACGGATAACAGGTGGGCTAGTGCCGGAACCGAGGCGACATGAATTGACTGACTTGAACTGACAAAGCTGTCAAAGCCATCTGAGTGCAAGTGTGCAAGGTGCCAAATTCAATGCATTGCTGGCCGCAGGCTGCGCATGAGAATCCCTTGGCATCTGCAGGGGTGGCAATGTTTGCCAGAGGAGCCTGCCATATGCTCAAAAACGGGCTGTGTTCCAGCCGTGTGATACAAATTTTTAAAAACGTGCTGGCCTCACACTCTGCAACTGGTTCTCACTCCTCGTTGAGTGGAGCATGTAAAGTAATGTATGTATGTATGCAACGGTCAACCGGTTGCAAAGTATGCAGCGCGTCCCTGGTGTTGAAAACAAGCCATGCCTATGCGTGACAAAAAAACATCAGGCGCTGACCACCGTGACATCAGCCATGCGGGCGCCTCACACGTGGGTGGAGCAACCCAAACGTTACAAAACTGATGCTGAGGCAGCACATGTGCTACATGTCGAAGCAGTGCATTCATCCGTACCAATACGGATCATAACTGAACATAACAAAACAGAACGTAACAGAACAGGTACAAAAAAGTGTACACAAATGTGCAGCTGCCAGCCAAGCAGGCCGTGGCCAACTGATGCCTTAACAAATGGTCAGAGCAGAACAAAGCACAACATACGACCCATGCGCAGATTTCAACTTTGTTTTGAGTGGAGCATGCTGGGTATAGCAGCTTCACCGGTGCTGCAGCCAGCACTACAAAGCAAAGAAAGCAACATATGCCGAGTGAGGGTTGCACGCGTTGTCAACAACAGTATGACACTGAGCAGTCTTTTAGCACTGCTTCACTGGCACGCATGACATCTGCCACCTTTGGACTGCGTGTTGGCTATGTCTGTCATCGGTTGCTCTCCCCGCGCTCCTGCTGCTTGACAGATCAGCGCTGCTGAGCAGGTACCAGCTTGATGCTGCCCCATACCCACTTGCACTGCACTGCAGACGGCAGCTGCCACATGTCAGCCCGGCATCTGCCATCGCTGAAGTGCCTGCTGGCTATGTCATCACTGCGTCATCGCTTCACTTGCTGCCTCCTTTGCTGAGCTTCTGCTTGAGCCGCGTCGGCACCAGGCTGCTGAGCTTGGGAATGCGCAGCCAGCTGGGGACGTGTGCAGCAATGAAGTCCAGCACAGGGCGCACCACGGGCTGCGGGCAGGCAAAGGCATGCGGCAGTTAGAGTAAAAGGTTCATCCTATCGCGCCTCAATTACAAGCTATACAAGTTACATGTACCATTGAAGATAATCCCAGGGCTGTAGTTTACTAAGTCGAGATGGTGCCAGGACCCACATGTGACTATAAACTCCCCAAAGGTTCATGAGAGAGGCCACTTCAGGGTATGTGCAGCACTAACGCCCAGCACGGGCAGCACCACCAGGCTGCAGAGCAGCAGCTGCAGCAACAGACCACCAACAAGCACTTGAAACCCTAAAAATCAAAAGCCTAAACCCTCACCATCAGCACTGGGTCCACCAGGGCCTTCTCTGCTTCCACGAAGAGGAAGATTGCCACCATGCAGCTAAACAACAAAACCCTAAAACTCTAAAACAAAAACAACTCAAAACCCTCACCATGAGCACGGGGTCCACCAGTGCCTTCTCCGCCTCCACGATCAAGAAGATAGCCACCATGCAGCTGCAGTGTGTGGCAGCAGCTGCTGCAGCAGCAGATGTAACAACAAAACCTTAAACATTAAAACCCTCACCATGAGCACGGGGTCCACCAGGGCCTTCTCTGCTTCCACGATGAGGAAGATGGCCACCATGCAGCCGAAGACGCGCGCCCACTGGATGCCCTGCATGCCCTCAGGCATGGCAAAAAAGGCGTTGAGCCCAGGGGTGTACGTGAGCAGCATCTGCATCGTCAACAGCAGCAGTAGCAGCAGCAGCACAGGCAGCTGTGAGAGTCACTTACATAGGCATGTACGGCGTGCACGGCGTTCCTCTCAGCTTTTTCCGCGGGGTCGATGAGAAACAGCAGCAGAAGCAGCAGCAGCAAGTGCAGGCAGGTCCAAGCAGCCAATGGACTGGATTGCAATCGGTGAGTGTGGGCGCCCACTGGATGCCCTGCATGCCCTCAGGCATGGCAAAGAAGGCGTTGAGGCCGGGCGTGTATGTGAGCAGCATCTGCAGCGTCAGCATCAGCAGCATCAGCAGCAGCAGGACAGGCAGCTGTGAGAGTCACTTACACAGGCATGTACGGCGTGCACGGCGTTCCTCTCAGCTTCTTCCACGGGGTCGATGAGAAGCAGCAGCAGCAGCAGCAAGTGCAGGCAGGTCCAAGCAGCCAATGGACTTGATTGCATTGTTGGTGAGTGTGAGTGCCCACTGGATGCCCTGCATGCCCTCAGGCATGGCAAAGAAGGCGTTGAGCCCAGGGGTGTACGTGAGCAGCATCTGCGGCAGCAGCAGCAGCAGCAGCAGCAGCAGTGCAGGCAGATGTAACAATTACAAACCCAGGGTTCCAAGTGTGCAGCTGGCTGCCGCAGCTCCTTCATCGATCACCATTGTGTACAGCAACTGGCGTGACTGTAAGACACCCAACACGCGTTACCATTTTCAAATCACACCCCACCTGCAGCGCCGCAGTCACGCCGATGGACACCAGGGCGAGCTGGTTACCCCGCAGCACCAATTGATCAAGGATCAGAGTGAGCATCCTGCGGCAGTGGCTGCTGCTGCTGCTGCGTCACAAGATCTAACTGCTGCACAGCTACCAACGTGGCTTGATCTATTGCGCGCAACCCAAGCCTCCAAACGAATCGCACCTGCAACGCCGCCGTCACGCCAATCGACACCAGGGCGAGCGGGTTCCCTCGCAGCACGCGCGGGTGCACGCAGCTGGCCTTGATGTAGCGTGTAGTGACCGAGTACGCGATCTCGCCAAACACCAGCGTGTTGAACGCTTCGGCACGCCGGTGGTGCACATTCTGGCCTGTCAGTGCCCCCCACTCATACATGCCCAGAACACATACAACTAGCAGAATGGATACAAAGCAGCAGCGCCACAAGATGAGCTTGCCCAGTAGGCGCTTGCCGGGGCGGCGGGGAGGGCGCGACATGATGTCGGCTTCGGCGGGCTCTGCGGCGAGCATCATGCCCATGGTGACTGCGGTGACCATGTTGACGTACAGCACCTGCGGCAGCAGCAGCAGCAGCAGCAGCAGCTTCAGCAGCAGTATGATGTCGGCTTCGGCCGGTTCTGCGGCCAGCATCATACCCAAGGTGACTGCGGTGACCATGTTGACGTACAGCACCTGCGGCAGCAGCAACAGCAGCAGCAGCAGCATGATGTTGGCTTCTGAGGGTTCTGCTGCGAGCATCATGCCCATGGTGACTGCGGTGACATCAAGCATCATCACTATCACCCAATTCAGCAGTACAGTAGCCGCACCCGGATTGGTGTGAGGGGTGAATCGTGAAAGCCGATGGCGTAGAAGACAGCTACAGACATCGACATATACACAGCCATGCAGCACCCGCAGCGTTCCAACAGCAACCACTGCACCTGGATGGCTGTAACGGCAACCAATAACAGAGCAAGCGCACAACAGACAGCATGCTGTTCTTCATATAAGGATAAGCGGTTTTCAGCCGCACCTGGATGGCTGTGAGGGGCGACTCATAAAAAAGCCGCAGGCACACACCGTACACGATAAACCTAAACACACAAATACAGTCAAATATAAAGTAGCCGCACCTGTATGGCTGTGAGGGGTGACTCGTGGAAGCCTATGGCGTAGGCCCAGAAGATGCTGGTGCCCTGGGCAAAGTTGACCGGCAGGTTGAACAGCAGGATCTTGCGCAGGTTGTCCCACACCTGCCGGCAGCAGCAGCAGCAGCAGCAGCAGCAGCAGCAGCAGCAGCAGAAAAAGCAGCAGCAGCATGTTCAGTGCCAACGGCAGGTTGAACAGCAAGATCTTGCGCAGGTTGTCCCACACCTGCAAGACATGACAGCAGCAGCAGCATGTTCAGTGCCAACAGCAGGTTGAACAGGAGGATCTTGCGCAGGTTGTCCCACACCTGGCGGCAGCAGCAGCAGCAGCAGCAGCCGTGCAGCAGCGCTTATGACTAAGGATGAGAGAGAATTGTGCAGAGGCATGATTCAGCCAACTAGCCACAAGCAGCAACGAGAACCATAACCTTCTTGCCACAATCAGCCAAATGTGGCTCTTAGTGTGGCTGCTGCTGTTCAGTGCTCTCACCCGCCGCCCCTCCTTCACTGCCGCCACGATAGTGGCAAAGTTGTCGTCCGCCAGCACCATCTTGGCTGCCTCCTTGGACACGTCTGTGCCTGTGATACCCATGGCCACACCAATGTCAGCAGCCTGCGGCAGGAGCAGCAGCACCAGCAGCAGCAGCAGCAGCAGTAGCAGCAGAAGCAGAAGCTGGGCGACAGATGCATTTTGGCGGCCTCCTTGGACACGTCCGTGCCAGTGTTGCCCATGGCCACACCAATGTCGGCGGCCTGCAGCAGCAGCAGCAGCGGCAGCGGCAACAGCAGCAGCAGCAGTGGTAGCAGCAGAAGCTGGGCAACAGAGGCATCTTGACTGCCTCCTTCGACACGTCAGTGCTGGTGATGCCTTTAGCTGCCCTGCGCACTCATTGTCATGAACATTACCTGGTGATATGGCATCTGTTTCAACGTCCTGATTGTGGCCATGATGCTGCCGCTGCTGCTGCAGCTGTCAAACCACCAGCCGCAATTCATCCACCATGTTGTCCCCGGCTTGACAATCCCACCAAAGGCATCACTCACAAACCCTGTGCGAGCAACAAGAACAACAACAGCAGCAGCAGCTGCCGCCGCCTCACCTTGAGTGCTGGTGCGTCGTTCATGCCATCCCCAGTCGTCGCCACACTTGGCGCCCAGGCCTGTGCGTGCCATCAACAATGCCTGCTGCTGCTGCATCTGTACTACCCTCCTGTTTGTGCTCTGCTGCTGCTGTCTCATCACCAGCCACTGGCTGGCGCATGGCACACGCCCTCCACCATGCTGTCCCTCGCATGACCGCACCACTGGAAGCATCCCTCATAAACCACAACACACAACAGCAGCTGCAGCTGTCTCTCACCTTGAGTGCGGGTGCATCGTTCACGCCATCCCCAGTCATCGCCACCACCTGGCGCCCTGGCCGCTCTTTGTCATCAACATCCTCCTCTTCTGCATCACCATCACCATCTGCAGCCTGCTGGTCGCCCTGGCGGTTGTCATTTTCGGCGTCGCTGATGGTGTACACGGCCTTGTTTGCTGGGCCGGCTGTGGAGGAGTGGCGGGATGCCCTTGAGTGAGACGACTGCGGCTGCACAGGAGGCGGGCCATCATCATCTGCAGGCGCAGGTTGAGGCAAGTAGAGGTTTAGGCAAAGCATCTGCAAGCACAGGCTTTGGTGGCTGTGGAGGAGAGGCGGGTTGCCCTTGAGTGGGGTGACTGCGGCTGCACAGGAGGAGGCCCGTCATCATCTGCAGGCGGCCAGCATTTAAAATCGTGTTGGTTTGTAATCTGTTGAGTGGAATACAGCAACCTGCACATCAAAGATGTCACGGGGATGGACAACATTTTCCGTAGGGTTTTGCGTTTAAAAATGGCGTACACGGCTTTGGTGGCTGAGCCGGCAGTGGAGGAGAGGCGGGCCGCCCTTGAGTGGGATGACTGCGGCTGCACGGGAGGCGGCCCGTCGTCATCTGCAGGCACAGGCTTTGGTAGAGGCAAGTAGAGGTTTAGGCAGAGCATCTGCAAGCACAGGCTTTGGTGGCTGTGGAGGAGAGGCGGCCCGTCGTCACCTGCAAGCAGGTACTTGGGCAAGCAGAGGCGGTTTGGGCTGAGCAGCAACATGTGGATGGATGGGGAGGGCTGTGGCTGCGCGGGAGGAAGCCCCTCATCATCTGCAAGCTCAGGATCAGGCAAGCAACGGTGTCAGGAGCTAGCCAGGAGCATTTGATTGGATGAGGACTGCGGCTGCACGGGAAAAGGCCCGTCATCATCTGCATGGGAATGTCAAGGAAAGCACGCGTGCCAGGATGGTCATCGTCCAATGGGCCCGCTGTGGGAAGGCGCGGTCTGCGGTGCGCTGAACCCCCTGTCAAACTCTAAACCCCACAAAGTTGAACCACGGGCAACCCGAGTAACCTGGGCCGTGAACGTCCATGGGTCCTTCACATCCAGTCTGCGGTGCACGCACGATGCCCAGCTTGTGCTTTTGCAACCCCAGCCACCAAACCTACAGTATGAATTTTCACAGAATCCTCAGCACCTTGTAAACATTGCTCATCAGGGTCGTCGCCGTCCATAGGCCCTCGTAGGCAGGCCCCGTCTGCAGTGCGCTAAACCCCCTGTCAAACACCAAACCCTCAAAGTTGAAACCTACTGACCTGGATCGTCTCCATCCATCGGCCCCTCATATGCCGGCCCCGTCTGCAGCGCGCGCACGATGCGCAGCTTGTTCTCTGGCGATGCGCGTGCAAAGATGTTGCAGTCGTTGACCACACCCCGCAGCTGCACATCGTCCATGGCATCGATCTCGGGGCCTGTTATGACAGTGATGTAACAGCAATGACAGCAAAATGCGCAACTGTCAGCAGCAGCAAGCAGTATGGCATCAGTCTCAGGGCCTGTTGTAACAGCATTCGCAATGCAACAGTTGCAACATATTCGTTTTGCAGAGCTGAATTTTAGATATGGTGGGTGTCTGCTACATGGCTCAGTTTCAGGACTTTGAACTAACCAATGGACGGAGTACTATGAAACATTGCAAAAAGCTGCCTTGCTCTGCTCTGCCCATCTTCAGACAAATACGGCAGACTTTGCATCGCACCTGTGATGACGCTGTCATTCCCTGAGATGCCGAGCATCTTGCCGATAGCCAGGCCAGTCAGCGCATGGTCGCCTGCGCGATGAGCAGGAGAGTGAAGACAAGCGTACAATGAGTGTGTTTGAATGCAGATAGTGGCGGCAGCTTTCCACATCTCACATTGACCTAGTCACAGTATCACTGCAGCTCAGCGCGCTACAGAGTCAAAACCACAAGCTGGCCAGTCATCTGATTCGTCATACTGATGCCAGCGTTGCCTTCAAGCTGCTGTATGCATTAAAGGTGCTGCCGATGTGCAGCTCGGTGCACTTTGCGATATAGCTGCTCACCTGCAACAATCTTCACTGTTATGCCAGTAGTATGCACACCATTTCATCGCACCAGAACTCAGTTGCTGCTGCTCACATTCTGCCTCACAGTATACGTCAAAACCAGCGCCCACCTGTGATCAACTACACTGTGATGCCAGCAGCATGTGCCAACTTCACCAAACAAGACCTTAGCCGCTGCTGCTGACATTGTGCTGCACATTTTACTTTGTGATGTAGCTGCTCACCTGTGATCATCTTCACTGTGATGCCAGCAGCATGTGCCACCTTCACCGCCGCAATCGCCTCATCCCTAGGGGGATCCAGGATCGCCAGCAGCGCCACCATCGCCAGCCGCGGCTCGCGGTTTAGCAGCCCCCGGGGGCTTAAACCCTGCGCATCCTCCTCAGGGTTTAGGTCACCCCTGCACAGCGCCAAAACCCTGAGGCCCTCGCTGCTCAGATCTTCCTGCGCCTTGCGCCAGAACTCTAGATCCAGCGGCGCAAAATCGTCCGGAGAAGCAGCATCGATATCTGCAAGGCTGTCACTGCGCAGCTGCCCACAGCACATTGGCATGAGACGGTCCGGGGCGCCTTTTACAAACATGGTGCGGCGGCCTGCGGGGTTTAGGGCGCTGAATGGGCTGGTCTGATGCACTGTGGCCATGAACTTGTGCTCGGATTCGAAGGGCACGGAGCCGATGCGGGGTTTAGCTTGCTTGAGGGAGTCGAGGTTTAGGCCCGCCTTGCAGCCTGCGGTGATCAGCGCAACCTGAGCAAGGAGATGAGGGCAGCAGCAAGGCGAGCAGTTCATAATTCGCAAGGTGCAAGTTGCAGGTTGTTTGCAGCCGCATGTACATACACAGTAGAGGGATGAGAGTGGTGTGTTCATGCGGCTGCGCTACGAGAAAAACGGTCAATCATGAAGCTGCATTTGCTTTCAAGCAGCGTATGTCACCTCTGTAGGCGCTCCATTAGGTTTCCATGTCTCCTTGCCATCTGCTGTGTCACAGTTGAGGTGAGAGTCGTTGCACAGCACCGCTCCCTCCAGCAGCGCCTTGACAGCAGCCATGCCTTCAGGGCCCAGCTCCCCACCACTGCAGCAGCAGCAGCAGTAGCAGCAGTGCAAGGTCAAGCGTTCTGAAATCGAGCTAGTATGTAGGAGTTGCGGTTCAGCAGAGTCTTGACACTGGCCATGCCCTCGGGGCCCAGCTCACAGCCATCCCAGGAGCAGCAGTTGCGCATTGACGATGGGCATCAGATTTGGCAAGTGCAAGCCGGCCAGTGGGGCATTCTCTTGTTGAAGACAGCGCAGGATCCGTTTGGTGGATGCTGCTGTGCCTCCAAGTACTCTGCTGAGAAGGCTCCCTTTGGCCCAAAGCCCATGCCAGACACTTGCGCTACATATTAACAACCTGCAGCAGTTGCTGCTGCTGCTGCTGCTGCACACTCACTCTGCTGAAAAGGCTCCCATTGGCTCGTAGCCCACGCCAGACACCTTGTACAGTGCACGCGCAATACTCTATCGAAACCTGCAGGATTTGCTGCTGCTGCTGCTGCTGCCGCACACTCACTCTGCTGAAAACACTCCCTTTGGCTCGTAGCCCACCCCAGACACCTTGTACAGTGCACCCGCGCTGCGCATTGCCACCACAGTCATCTCGTTCTTGGTCAGCGTGCCTGTCTTGTCGCTGCAGATGACTGTCAGGCTGCCCAGCGTCTGCGCAGCAGCAACAGCAACAGCATCAGCAGCAGCAACATGCATTCACACATGAAGGGAACAGTAATGCAGTCACGCCTGCTCCCAGCACGCACAAATAAAGTGTAAGCAGCAACAACATGGCAGCGGCAACTACAGCATCAGCAGCAGCAGCAGCACTGCGACCACCCACATCCACGCATGGCAGCTGCCAGATGATTGCGTTGTGGTCGGCCATCTTCTTGGTGCCCAGCTGCTAGCAGCCACATGCTGCTGACACGTCAAGCACAGTGCATTGGCAGCTGCACTGCAGCTTGACACCATCACAGTCTATCACACATTTCTTACACTCACCTCCACGCATGGCAGCTGCCGGATGATGGCGTTGTGGTCGGCCATCTTCTTCGTGCCCAGTGCCAGCACGATGGTCACCAGCGCGGGAAGGCCCTCAGGGATCATCGCCACTGCAGCAGCAGCAGCAGCAGCAGCAGCAGAACAGCAGCAGCAGCAGGTTGATGTGGTTTCGGCTATCACTGTATCTTCTTGGTGCCCAGGGCTAGCACAATCGTCACCAGTTCTGGAAGGCCCTCAGGGATCATCGCCACTGCGGCAGCAGCAGCAGCAGCAGCAGCAGAGAAGCAGAGCAGCAGAACAGTAGCAGCAGTAGGTTGATGTGGTTTCGGCTATCACTGTATCTTCTTGGTGCCCAGCACGAGCACGATGGCCA
Organism: Tetradesmus obliquus; assembly: GCA_030272155.1. Classification (NCBI taxonomy): domain Eukaryota; kingdom Viridiplantae; phylum Chlorophyta; class Chlorophyceae; order Sphaeropleales; family Scenedesmaceae; genus Tetradesmus; species Tetradesmus obliquus. Next base: position 3,849,849 of record CP126196.1, on the reverse strand, counting down.
CCAGCGCAGGCAGGCCCTCGGAGATCATCGCCATTGACAGCAGCAGCAGCAGCAGCAGCAGCAGCAGCAGCAGCAGCAGCAGCAGCAGCAACGCTTAGCAACCCACAATCGCCACGATGATCTCAAACACGTGCACAAGCTCTCTCCGCCTCTGGCAACAAAAGAAGTGCGAGAGCAGTACATAGATACAAAACACCACCAAGGCGCCCACCTGCAATGGCCACGGCGCTCTCAAATGCACGTGCAGCCAGCTCCCCTGCCTTGAAAGCCGCATGCAATACAGCAGCACTACCACAGCAATACACCAGCAGCAGTAACCCAGGCCCCCACCTGCGATCGCCACGGCGCTCTCAAACGCGTGCGCAAAGGGCTCCTTTGCCTTGAGAACCGCATGCGATGCAGCAGCACTACCACAGCAATACACCAGCAGCAGTGACCCAGGCGCCCACCTGCAATGGCCACGGCGCTCTCAAAAGCGTGCGCAAAGGGCTCCTTTGCCTTGAAGAAAGCCAGCAAAAAGGCTCCCAACGCAATGATGCACACAATGGTGGCCAGCCAGTGGCCCAGGATCTCCATCTGCACCAGCAGGTTGGTCTTTGTGTTTTCGACTTGGCTGACCAGCTTGTTGATCTTGCCGATCTCGGCATTGTCACCTGCAGCAGCAGCAGCAGCAGCGGCGGGAGCGGCAGCAGCAGCAGCAGCAGCAGCAGCAGCAGAATAAGCTGTTTGGGTTTTGTGCGTGCAGATGCACACAATGGTGGCCAGCCAGTGGCCCAGGATCTCCATCTGTACCAGCAGGTTGGTCTTCGTGTTTTCGACCTGGCTGACCAGCTTGATCTTGCCGATGTCAGCATTGTCACCTGCGGCAGCAGCAATGGCGGTTTGGTAATCACAATTAGGACTTGGCTGACGAGCTTGTTGATCTTGCCGATCTCAGCATTGTCACCTGCAGCAGCAGCAGCAGCAGCAGCAGCAGCAGGTGGCGGCAGCAGGTTGGTCTTGGTGTTTCCGACTTGGGCTGATGAGCTTATTGATCTTGCCAATCTCAGCATTGTCACCTGCGGCAGTAACAGCAGCAGCAGCAGCGGCAGCAGCAATTCGGATTATGTACGTGCAATGATGCACACAATGGTGGCCAGCCAGAAGCCCAAGGTTTCCATCTGCACCAGCAGGTTGGTCTTGGTGTTTTCAACTTGGCTGACCAGCTTGTTGATCTTGCCGATGTCAGCATTGTCACCTGCGGCAGCAGCAATGGCGGTTTGGTAATCACAATTAGCACTTGGCTGACGAGCTTGTTGATCTTGCCGATCTCAGCATTGTCACCTGCAGCAGCAGCAGCAGCAGCAGCAGCAGCAGCAGCAGGGGTGGTGGCAGCAGGCTGCTTTGGTGTTTATGGCTGGGATGACCAGCTGATTGATCCCCGACAATCTCACCTCCAGCACCAGCGGTGACTGCGGCGGCGCCACCCCCCAGGCTGGGCCAGCAGCGGCAGCAGCAGAGGGATGCCTGTCTCAAGCTTGCGATTACAAGCAGTGAGACAACTGCATCAGCAAGTACACACCACACAGGCGCATACAGTGCTGCATGCAGTTGTGCACGCCCCACAGTTGCATGACGCCTCGCAGTGCATTAGCTGCGCTGCTCCTCTTCTCAGCTGTGGTCACTACCACACCCAGCCCCTGCCCCGCTAACAATATGGTAGGCAAACGGTGCATGCAGCTGAACATCTCCAGACAAGTGTGCACACCACAATAACAACACACAGAAAACATAAGACATTAGTTAAACTAGAAAAAAAGTGCCGCCTCACCTGTTGCCACCACTACACCCAGCCCCTGCCCTGCTGACACAGTTGTGGCAGAAAAGGCCATGCACTTGCGGTCACCCAGTCCTGATGCTTCTGCCACAGGGATCAGGTTTTTGCTGATGGGCACAGACTCCCCTGTCAGCATGGCCTCCTGCACCTGCAGGTTGGTGACCTGCATGTAACAAGAAAGTAACAACAAAAGTAACATGTGGGTGGCGCATGTCGTGTTCAAGAGTTGCTGATGCCTGGGTTGCTGTCCAGCGGGATGCAGATGCTTGAGCTCACTGCAGGTACAGAATCGTGCTGCGCTCATAAACCTCATGTTGCAAGCAAGTTCAGCGCGGTTGATGAAGCAGCTCAAGCCAAGTCACCTGCAGCAACCCCAGGTCTGCCGGCAGCCTGTCACCAGAATTGATGGCCACGATGTCACAAATGTACAAAAGGTCAAAAATGCACACACCGTCACAATGCACAACCCAATACATACAGTGCTGTGTGTTAACCAGCACACCTGCAGCAGCCTCAGATCTGCTGGCAGCCTGTCGCCAGACTTGATGGCCACGACGTCACAAATGCACACACGTCAACGCATGCACAGTTGAATCAACATGCGCTGTGTATCTGTCAACGCACCTGCAGCAGCCTCAGGTCTGCTGGCAGCCTGTCGCCAGACTTGATGGCCACGACGTCACCCGGCACCAGCTGGTCTGCCTCAATTGAGAACCGCTTGCCATCACGCAACACGTTGGCTGCAAAAGAATGTTCAGCGCAGATGCAGAAGGAGGGTTTGGCAAAGTGCCAGGGGTCAAAGCAGGCACTAGTTTGTCTGCAGCAACGTCAGAGCACTTACTCTCCAAATACAGAACACAGGCTACAGATGCAACAGGGACTTGTTATAACACACCTGTGGCAGACAGCATGGCCTTGATCGCCTCTGCTGCTTTCTCCGCCTTGCCATCCTGGATCTTTTATTGACAATAAACATGATCATCAAAGTAACAGTCAACACACCTGATGCTGACAGCATGGCCTTGATTGCCTCTGCTGCCTTCTCCGCCTTGCCCTCCTGGATCATGCCGATGAGCACATTCAGCGTGATCACGCCGATGACTGCACCAGGCGGCAGCAGCAGCAGCAGCAGCAGCAGGAGACCCCAACAGTCAATGACCAGCAGCAGGCATAGCCGGCCAGGCGGTGGAAATATGAGCATATTGTTCAGCTTCATGCCATGTGCTAACTGTCATGCTGTTGTGCTGCCACAACCCATGCACTGTGTGCAGCAAGACCAGCAAGCAAGCAATGCAAGCGCATGGCCACAGTCCCGCCGTCCTTCGATACATCCAATGTATCAGCTTACTGAGGCCAGTCTCGATCCATTCCTGCAGGCCTGTAGTGACCACCGCTGCTGCCAGCAGGGAGAAGATGAGCACGTTGTTCAGCTGTATCACTCAAAGCACCCCATCTGCCTGCTGCAGTATTGTCTGCTGCGTCATAATGTACCGCAGATCAGCAAATCCAGCCCAACGTCAGCATGCAAAGCAAGCATGCAGCCAATGCTCGCTTGAACCCCTTCCTCGACCGCCAGTACTGGCAACTGTTACTATCTATGCGCTTACTGAGGCCCGTCTCGATCCATTCCTGCAGGCCTGCGGTGACCGCCGCTGCCGCCAGCAGGATGAAGATGAGCACGTTGTTCAGCTGCATCACTTCAAACATGCCATGTGCTATCTGACATGCTGTTGGGCTGCCACAACCCCATGCACTGTGTGCAGCAAGACCAGCAAGCAAGCAATGCAAGCGCATGGCCATAGTCTCGTCATCCTGCGGTATATCCGATATGTTAGCTTACTGAGGCCAGTCTCGATCCATTCCTGCAGGCCTGCGGTGACCGCCGTTGCCCGCCAGCAGGATGAAGATTAGCACATTGTTCAAGTGCATCACTCGCAGCACCCCATGTGCCAACTGCCATTCCATGGCAAAATACAGTTGTCGATTACAGCTGTTATTACAGAACATTGCTTTGGTTAAGGTATCGAGTTCTGGCGTAAGGGAACTCCCATGCTATGTGCTGCCACAACGCCATGCACTTTGTGCAGCGAAATTAGAGAGAAAGCAAAGCGAGCGCATCACCAACGCCCCACCCTGCTTTTGTATACACAACATAACTCACTAAGCCCTGTCTCGATCCATTCCTGCAGGCCTGCGGTGACCACCGCTGCCGCCAGCAGGATGAAGATGAGCACATTGTTCAGTTGGGCCCACAGCTTGGCAAAGAAGCCGGGCTTCTTGGGAGGGGTCAGCGCGTTGAGGCCATACCTGGGTGCACGAGGCGGGGTTGTGTGGGGTTTTGGACAGCGTTGGAGCAGCAGCAGCGGCAGCAGCAGCAGCGGCAGCGGCAGCAGCAGCAGCAGCAGCAGCAGCAGCAGCAGCGGCAGCAGCAGCAACAGCAGCAGCGGCAGTGCTGGTTGGCAGTGAGGTTTCATTGAATGGAGGCAGCTTTGCTGATAACTACAACATGAGATGACCCTGTAGATCGTTTTGCGCGTGCTGAAGCATTCACTAGGCCACGCATCGTCTGCTGTAGCCTGTGTCATCCCGAGGCTCTGCTGCCAGTGGAGTGACACGGCCAGACAGCTACAGTGATGCTGCATGCGTGTGGACTCGTCACGAAACAGTATAGATCCAGATACTGTTGTGTTTGGTTCGGCAGCTCTGCTGATCGAGGCGCCTATGGGCTGGGCCGTTGGTTTCGCAAGTGCGGTCAACCAGGCCAGCCAATGACTTACTCCTGCAATCTCCTCGTTGCCTCCTCAGAGCTTATTCCTTCAAAGCTGGTGTCCAGCTGCTTGAGAACCTGGTCATCCTGCAGCGTATGCCACGCTATCTCGTGCAAGGGTTTGATCGCGATCGCCATGCTCCCTCAAGAGCAGGGCGGGGCTGTTTGAGTTGTTTTGAGGTGTTAGTGTTAAAAGATGTTTGATAATGGCATCACGGTTCAGCAGCAGGTGGGATAAGCTGTGCTCGGACGAGATTCCTTGTGGCTGTGTTGTAGCTTGTCGTATTGCACACGCATCTAAAGCACACGTCAAGCATGGATCAATGCGGTATGATGTGTACCTTGGTTTGCGCAGGAGTTGTTACAGCATGTTCAAGCTGAGTGAGAAGATTCTACGATTCTTCCGAGTGTATCGTTACCTTATCCACCACACACAGCAGGAAGTTACTCGTGATACAGAAATCGGATGCTTTCTGTCAGCAGTTCTCCTTTTGTATTGCGCCTCAGCATCAGGTTGTGCTGCCGGCAGGCAACGACAGTGTGCACATTATGTGCTGCTGTGGCACAACGAGCTTTGGTAAGGGGTAGAGGCATTTTCAAGCGAAGAGATTTTCTACCTTCTGAAACCTGATGTAAGTAGCTCGCAGCTCCTAGCACAGACATGGCACATCGAGCTTGGCCAGTGCCACTGGCCACCAAGCGCTTGGTCACCAGGAACAACGGTGTTCAGCCAGTACTGTTGAGAAGCACCATGGCTCTTGCTACCCCTGTCAGGCTGCAACGTGAATTGTGCTTTGATGTTTTTGGTGTTGTGTTCAGGATGCCAGTTGGCACCAACCCAGAGCGCATGAAAGGAAGAGGCATGGCACAGTCAGCAAGTCACATGGCTAGTACGTGCAGTGCTGGATTTGACCTGCCACGGTGCGGAAACCATCGAGACTATGCTTTACTTCTGAAGCAATTCTCGATTTACATTGCGAAGCCAAGGACGGATCCGAAGTCTGCGATCGGCGCCTTTCTCGACAGCCTGCCAAACAGCGAACCTCAATCTGCAATTTATTTTCATTCAAAACATTAGCGTTCTTGTTCGTCTCGACCGCCCCCGAGAGAGCTGCCACTCTAGCGTGTTCTGTAGTGCTGCTGCTATGGCGCCTCAATCAGCAGCAGAGCAGGATCCGGGCTTGCAGGCGCCCCTGCTGCCCCAGCTGCGTAATCAAAACAGACATCAAGTCTCACGTGATAACACGGACGCCTCAGCAACTGCAGATGCAGTACACGTCAGCTTGCAGGAAGAGCAGCAGCAGCAGCAACAGCAGCAGGGCCTGGCCCAATCCCTGCGAGGCACGCACTGGCTTCTGACAACTGCCATCATGCTCAGCGACATGTTTGGCTTAGGGTGGGTGAACTGGAGTGCGTTGCTATTTCTGCAAGTGGTTGGCCTGGTTTGGGTGTATGTGGGATGTACGATGGTGGTGTGTCGTTGCAAGCACGGTGTTGCTGCTATGATGATGATGGGCTGGGCCAGGTTGCATGTTGACAAGATGAATGCAGTTTGACAGAGTGAATGCATTAACAGTTGACAGGTTGATCATAATTGCACGCCGACTAAGCAATGCAGTTAGATGCATGCCAGCAAGCCTAGCTACAGGTGTAGCGCGTGTGCAGTTGAAGCTCGAGGCAGCAGCAACCCTGGCACTAGCACTTGCATGGGACTGTACACAGACACTGCTGGTCCAGCTGTTGCTGTCAGACCCTACACCCTCTTGCTACTGCCCCCACTGCACTGCCGCTATCACCGCATCAATCTCCAACAACACTCCGTCCCTCCCAGCCGACTGTGCGCGCCTCGGGCTGGCTCCCAGCCCACTTGCCATGCTGCCTGCAACACCCTGACGTTTACCCTGCTTTCTGCCATACCAATGTAACAAGCGACCATAAGCCCTGCTCTGTCCCCTAAAGCGCAGCCCCTGTTCATGCCCCCTGCCCACCCACCCTACCCACCCGCAGCACGCTTTCACTGCCGGGCGACTTTGCGCGGCTAGGCTGGCTACCCGCGCTGCTTATCTTTGCATGGTTTGCGGCGATGTGCTCCTACTCCGGCAGCCTCTACCAGCGACTGTCACTGCGGGTGCCTGGTGCTGTGGTGTTTGACCAGATCGGGAGAGCAGCGCTGGGCACGGCCGGCAGTGCAATGGTGTATGGCACGATCTACGCGTCAATCTTTTGTGTGCCGATCATCTTGCACATCACGTGCATGGAGACGCTGCGGCAGGTGAGCAAATAATATGACGCGGAAAGTAACACTTGTTACTTTTCATCTGTAGCCTGGCTCTGTGAGGGTTGTTTGTGAAAACCAAGCATGTTTATGCTGCAGCCTAGATCAGTTGCAGATCTGGTTGGCTGTGTGGGCGCATTTGCTGCCGGCAGCTGCAGCAGCATAAGCGGCTGCCAGCAGGGTGGTACCATGCTTTTGCGCATCACTGGCATGAGCAATCTATGTGTGCCTTGATGACGCCGAATACTGCTGGTGATGCCACTGCTGCTGCTGCAGACGTTCTACATGTACGACATCAGCCCGGCGATGGCCTGCCTGATAGTGACAGTGCTCATCGTGCCCCTGGCCCAGGTGAGACCCTGGTCAGCGTCACAGCAGCAGCAGCAGCAGCAGCAACAGCAGGTGCTCATTGTGCGCCTAGCCCAGATGGGTGTGTGGCAGGCTTCTGAGGGTGAGCCGCGCCTCCTGTCACACATTGTGTAGGATTGCACATGTTGCGATGGCCAGCAGCCAGCAGGGTTGGAGCATGATGGTCCACGCATGGCGTGCAGCAAGCGATCCTGACCTGCATGGTCGAATGGCAGCAGCAGCAGCAGCAGCAGCATATGCTCCAACATGTGCCCAACTGCTGTTTTGGACGTTGCACAGATGCGCAACATTGAGGATGTGGCTTGGGTGTCCACTTTTGGCAGCAGCAGCTGCTGTGCGTGTTGACATCATCTTGTCACCTTTCCCGTTCTGCTTGTCTGACTTGTCTAAGCTTGTGCTGCCGGAATGCTGCAGATGCACAACATCGAAGACGTTGCCTGGGTGTCAATCTTTGGCACAGTGGGCATGCTGCTGGCGATGGTGGTGGTGGTGGGCAAGCTGGTAGCCATTTATGCCACCTCACCACCAGCAGCACCAACAGAGCTCATCTCAACTGGCCAGGGCCTGAACGTGAGTTAATCAAACATGCGGTCAATCGCGCTGCCATGCGTCTGGGTGACCACCACGCGTAAAGCGATAGCTGTTTCTGTTCACACGTGTTACGAACGTTGCTGCCAGCAGCAGCAGTAGCATGAGCAGCATATGCACGTCAGCAGCTTGCTGCTGGCATGTCGTGCATTTGCCCACTGCTCCCGCAAGGCACGATGTGCTGCAGGCGCCGGTGCTGGTGCTGACGCGTCCTAGTTGCTGCTCCAAACCGGCAGCTGTCGCAGCTTGCGCTGACTGCTTATGATAATCATCCCGCATGCTGGTGCTTGTGTTCTTCCTGCTATCACTACTACTACTACTGCTGGTGCTGGTGCTGCTGCTGGTGCTGGTGCTGCTGCTGCTGCTGCAGTCGGCTCTGGTGGGTGCCATGGACATTGCGTTTGCCTTTGGTGGCCAGATCAACTGGATGCGATACATCACCACCATGCGCCAGCGTAACAAGTTTGCAGCAGCAGCATCGCTCACTACAGGTGTGCGCCTGGCCGATGCGACGTCATAGTTTGGCATCTGTTGCTGACACTGTTGCTGCATGTGTTTGGTGATGTGCTGTGCTGTGCTGTGCTGTGCTCTGATGTGGTTGCCCACAGCAGCGGACACAGCAGCAGAGCAGTTGACTGCAAGTTCCGACAATTAGGGTGGAGCCAATGGCTGTTTCGACGCCAATGTTGCCACGCAACAAGCATTACTTCTTGAGGCATTGCTGCTCAACACAGCTGCTGCTGCTGCCGTGTGGCCGCAGGGTTCATGACCTGTGTGTACCTAGTCATCTCTGTCACTGGCTACTCAGTGTTTGGTGCAGGCATCGATGTGCACAAGTGAGGGTATGATATGATATGTAATATGTGTGTGCACCTCATATTAATTGATATGAAGTATGAGTGTGCACCTCATCTGCAGATGGGGGGTTTGCAGCCAGTCTACAGCTTGGCCAAATCACTTGCGCCAGACACAATGTATGCAAGTGCGCTTCTTCAAAAGCAGCAATGCGACCTCGGCACTGTAGGAAAGTCACACTATGCTAGGTCAGCAGAGGTGCATGGATGTCTTGCGAAGATGTGAGTTACACCCAAGCCAGAAGTCAAAATCCGTGTTTCAAGAAGTTCCTTGCATCCATCGTAGCTGCTGTAATGCCAGGCGCGAGCAGCAATGATTGAACGCTCAAGCACAACACTGCCTGTGCCTGCCTGCAGGCCCATTTCATCTGTTGTAGGGCAAGACATGTGGAGCGTCATCATGAATGCAGGTGTGTGTGTACATATGAGGATGTCCTGAGGAAGCTGCAGCTGCTGCCAAGCCGCCAATTGTTTCGGCTGCCCAAGCTGCAATCTGCTGTGCAGCACCCTGCAGTGCTTATGCAGTGCTTAGGTCATGCTGCTGCCGCTGCTGCTGCTGCTGCTGCTGCTGCTGCTGCCGCTGGTCATGTGCTTGACAGAAGACCACATATGTGCTGTATTAGCGCGCACCAATGGCTTGTCAACTGCAGCAGGTGGTGAACCTTGGTTGCTGACTATGTCCTGCTGCTGCTGCTGCTGCTGCTGCTGCCAGGCATCTTCCTGCACTGCGTCATCGCGTACCAGGTCAACGTCAACGTGTGGTGCAGCCTGCTGCTGCAGCTGACCAACCCCAAGTGAGCATCACATTACATTACACATTACATTACACATTACATGCTCCACTCAACGAGGAGTGGGAACCCCAGTCAGGAGCCAACGAGAGGCTCATAGGGGGAGGAAACATCGTCATCGTCCAAGCCGCCAGAAGAAACGGCAGAAAAGAACTCAATGTAGTAGCAGCAGTCATGTGCAGGGAGACTTGTAGCAGCAGTCATGTGCAGGGAGACTTGTAGCAGCAGTCATGTGCAGGGAGACTTGTAGCAGCAGTCATGTGCAGGGAGACTTGTAGCAGCAGTCATGTGCAGGGAGACTTGTAGCAGCAGTCATGTGCAGGGAGACTTGTAGCAGCAGTCATGTGCAGGGAGACTTGTAGCAGCAGTCATGTGCAGGGAGACTTGTAGCAGCAGTCATGTGCAGGGAGACTTGTTTTTAGTAATGTAGCCTGCAGCTGGCCAAGTGAGCGCTGAACAATCATAAGAGGGTGATGCACTCTGGTCAACAATCTTAAGAGGGTGATGCACTCTGGTCAACAATCATAAGAGGGTGATGCACTCTGGTCAACAATCATAAGAGGGTGATGCACTCTGGTCAACAATCATAAGAGGGTGATGCACTCTGGTCAACAATCATAAGAGGGTGATGCACTCTGGTCAACAATCATAAGAGGGTGATGCACTCTGGTCAACAATCATAAGAGGGTGATGCACTCTGGTCAACAATCGTAAGAGGGTGATGCACTCTGGTCAACATACCTGCCACAACCTCTGTTTCAATTTGATGCCTCCGTCGTTGCTGCTGGTGGTGGTGCTGTTGGTGCTGCTGATTCTGCTGCCTCATTACTGCGCAGAAAGCAAGTGAGCTGTGTACCTTCGAACACTGCAAGGGCAGGTCATCGCCACGCATGACACCGATACTATCCACTCTGCTGCTGCTGCTGCTGCTGCTGTGACCTGCTGTGACCCAGGTATGCCCAGCAGCTGTCGCACCACCACACATGTAGCATCCACTATGCTGCTGCTGCTGGCGTCACTGCCGCTGCTGCTGCTGCTGCTGCTGTAACCTGCTGTCCCCCAGGTATGCCCAGGAGCTGTCACACCACCACACGGAGGGCTGGAGCAAGCGCAGCCTGTGGCTAGCCGTCACTTTGTTATGCATTGTCGTCTCAGCCGCCATTGCATACACGCTGCCCTTTTTCTCGATCGTCATGGCAGTAATCGCGAGCCTGGGTGACGTCATGAGCATGTTTGGGCTGCCGTGCCTGTTTGCACTCAAGCTGCTGAAGCTGAGGAGGTTTGAAATGTACAGCTGCTGGGTGCTGCTGGTGCTGGCGGTGGCACTGAGCGGCTGCGGAATCTTCTCATCTGTGCAGCAGCTGGTGGAGGCGTACTTGGGGCAGTAATGATGCAGCATGTGCGGGTTCCAAATCGCATGGTTTTACACGATGCTTTTGTTTGGCAGTTCTGCACAGGATTGTCACCTTGTATCACCACAATGCAAAAACGTATTGCATGTACCTGCAAAGCACTGAGGCAGCCAGCTGCTGGGTGCTGCTGGTGCTGGCAGTAGGCCTCAGCGGCTGCAGCATCTTCTCATCTCTGCAGCAGCTGGTAGAGGCGTACCTGGGGCAGTAGTGGGGCAGCAGCGATGTGGCATGTGCGGCGTTCGTGCAGAGGAGGCAGATCCGCTCTTGATTATGTTGGGGGTGCATCATCTGGAGGTGTCAAAGGGCCGATGGCGTGGTGTGCAACGGAGTGACCGCCTATGCCCCAGGTGTGTAGGGTCTCGCGTTGAAGATGAGAAGCATGTCATGTTTGAATGCTATTGGTATTATGATATATGTGAGCGATTCAGACGCTTGTATCAGGACACTGGTGGTCCCAACAACCCTGCGTGTATGCACAGACTGATGAACCATGAGAAGCAAAGTGCAGTTGCACACTTGGTGCACTTGATTGATGAACGTCACCAGGAACCGTTATGTGATCTTATGTGCGACGATTTTCAGGATGAGATTTGGTAGTGTCTTTCCTTTTAAAAACGGACTGGTTGAGTTTGCCGTTTTTCTCTGCCCAATGAGCCTGTCATTGGCTCCCCAACGGACGAGGTTACTCTTGTAACTTCCAAAATGTGATTGAAGCTGCGCAGCTGTGCATGACCAGCGTCCTTTGAATCCTGGCTTTGTCTAGAATTCGTCATTTTACATCGCTGCATGCATGCGCATTGTATGCTGTTTCGTGGTAGGCTGCAATGCAGCAGCTAGCAGCGCTGACGCGGCACTGCCGCCCATTGGGCGGGAGTTGTGCAGCAGGGAAACATCACGGCATGCATGCGTGCACATGTACATTGAACGATGCCCCAACTGGCAGACTGCACTGCAGCAGCTGGTGGAGGCATACCTGGGGCATACCTGGGGCAGCGCTGACGTGGCATGTAGCACTGCTGGCATGGCATGCCACGTGGCATGTGCAGGAATGCGGCACGTGCTGGAAGTGGATGGCCGGGCATTGTGGTTTGCAGGGAATTGGATGTTTGGCACTGTTGTGTTGTGCAGGATAGCCACATTGTATGCACCACATTGCAAGAACACTTGCATATATCGAGATACAAGCGACACATGTGTGGTGGGTTGCCGCAGCATGGTGTGGCGATGTACTTGCAGCAGCTGAAGTGTGGTGCACTAGTTCACTCTCACCGCAGTGAAGACGCCAGCGGTGCTTGCTGCTATGCTGAACAGGGACCCTGCTGTGTAACACAGCTACAACAGGCTGTAGCGGTTCAATGTTACTGCAGCTGTTTCACTCCTGCAGAACGGGCGATCATGCGCTGAACTGTGTGAAACCACAGGTTTGAATTCGACGTTGTGAATAGCAGTTGTGTTGTGTAGCTCTCAACTGTGTTTGCCTGTGAGCTGTTCTGCTGCGTCGCACTACTGCGTCCACAGTCCCATATCCGTCACCAACTCACAAATCGAGCAAATCAATCTCGTCTAAAAACGTTTGTAGTAATAGGTTTGACAAACCTTGCTCCAGGACTGGGCATTCTGGATCGGCGAGGCCCAGGTAGGCACTGAGCCGTGCTTTTTCAGCTGTGACTCGCTGTCAACTGTGCAAAAGCAAAGCTGTGACAAAGCTTACGGTGGGCGGGAAGACACCCGGTTACATCTCGCAGCAGGGAACAACTGCTGCTGCTGCTGCTGCTGCTGCTGCTGCTGTAACCTCTGTTGCCCCTGCTTGCCTCCTGCAGGCCTTTACGGATACAGAGCAGCTCCCACAACACCCTCTCCGTTTCTTGCAGTGGCTGAGCAGCACTTGCAGCCGCAGCACTGGCGCTAGCAGCACCAGCAGCAGTCGCACGTCGTCAGCAGCTGGTGCGGCCCGCTGCCGCAGCAGTACACGCAGCAGCAACGCACCACCACCACCAACAGCAGCAGCAGCAGCAGCAGCAGCAGCAGCAGCAGCAGCAGCAACAGCAGCATGCACATGGCGGCGTGGCGGCCGTATCACCTCAAGGTGTTTCTTTCTAACCGCTACACGTACGCCTCCATCTTGCACAAGGCCAACCCCTCAGACGGCGGCCATTATGTGGCAGCAGCATCCACTCTGCAACGGAACATCCGGCAGGTGGGTGGATTGCAAGTGATGTGAACTGTGTTTGAAGCAGTGATCGCCAGTAGGATCAATCACAAGCACAAAACACGCTGCAGCCAGACATCCAGCCACACGCAGCAGCACCACAGCAGTCGAACACCCCCAAGCACACAAGCTCACGCCTGCAATCCAAAACACTACCATTGCCAGCGTCACTGATGTTGCATTCCGGCTGCTGGCTGCCGCTGCTCCTCCTGCTGCAGGCGCTTGAACAGCAGCAGCAGTCGGCCTGTGACATGAAGGCCAGTGTGCTGGTGGGCAAGCTGCTCGCTGAAAAGGCCAAAGCAGCAAACGTAGAAGAGGTGCACTTCAGCAACCACAAGCAGCTGCGCTACCAGGGCAAGCTGCGGGCACTGATTGAAAGCCTGCGCTCACACGGCCTGCGCGTGAAGTGATCTGCTTTGCTGGTGACAGCTGCCAAACTGAGGAGCATGTTTGGCGCGCACCACAGCAGCTCCTGCAGTATAGTTTGTAGGATGTAAGCAGCTGCCGCAGCAGCGGCGGCAGCAGCGCAGCATGTGGCAGCAGCAGCAGCAGCAACCACAAGCAGCTGCGCCACCAGGGCAAGCTGCTTGCGCTGATTGAGTCGCTGCGCTCACACGGCCTGCGTGTGAAGCGGTCAGCTGTTGACAGCACGATTGCATTATGGAGCGGTCTGCTGCGTCAGTGCCAGCTGCACAAGCACGGAGCGTGTTTGGCATGCGCCACAGCAGCTCCTGTGGGAAAGTCAGTAGGATGCAAGCAGCAGGTGCAGCACAGCAGCAGCAGCAGCAGCAGCAGCACCACCACCACCAGCAGTACGGGTTGCTGCTGCAGGGCAAGCTGCGGGCGCTGATTGAGTCGCTGCGCTTGCACGGCCTGCATGTGAAGTGAACAGATGTAGCTGCTCAAGTGCATGCTTGATATGCGGCACGCCAGGTCCTGACAGGAGGTGTTGTAGGATGCCAGCAGCTGCCGCCGCCATCGCAGCAGCAGCAGCGGCAGCAGCAGCACCTGCCACAGCAATAGCAGCACAAGCAGCAGCAGCAGCAGCAGCAGTACGGGCAAGGTTTGGGCTCTGATCAAGTCGCTGCGCTCGCACGGTGTACGCGTCGAGTGAAGTGTTGCAGGGGAGATCGGCTAGTGCAGCAACTGTAGTGACTGCTGCAAGACTGTATCTGGAGTGCGGTCCTGACTTGCAGTAGTTTCAGGTGGAGGGTGTCAGCTGTGAGTTGACAGTGTAGTCGACAGCTGCCACCGCCCGCAGCATGTGATGCCAGGACAAGTCCCTTGCTTGAGCTGGTTGATCTGCTGCACTGTGCCACGTCTTGCAGGGAGTGCCAGCAGCAGATGCAGGGTGCCGCTGCTGCGCATGCTTGTGCCATGGTGTGTACTACACTCGAGTAGTGTGCTGCGACGCAGTCACCTGACCTGTGCGTGTCTGCAGTGCTGAATCTTTCCAGCACAGCATGTGACAGATTTGCACACATCAGTGCCTGCTATGGGTGGCGTGGGACGCATGCCATGTGAAGGCCGCAGGACGCAGTGCTATGGGTTTTCAAATAATAGACTGCAACCATGCATTTTACTTTTTGAATGTGTCCCGTTGCATGGCAAATTTGCGTCCTCGTGCCATGGGGCCGTGGGACGCAGTGCCACTGTGCAGCAGTGTGGGCACAGCGCAGAGCTGTAGTTCCAGCCAACATGCACGTTATGCACGCATTGGCTCGCTGGCAGCTGCTGTTGCTTGATTCAACTATCAGAGCAGGGGATTGGCATTACCAACCCCTGGGCGCGTGGACCTCAGGTCACAGCGCAGCAGTGTGGGTGGCAGAGCTGCTGTGTCAAGATTACATGCAACTGGCTTGGCTAAAGGCTGCTGTGCCATTGGTCAAGGTGAGAGCAGGAGCATGGCATGTGTGGGACGCAGTGTCACAGTGCAGCATGTGGGCTGCCCACAGGCTGCAGTGTCAGCAGCTGTGTCAGCTGCAAGTAGCTGCCATGCACCACCTACATGCAGCAAGACTTGATATTGATGACTCTGCCTTGTTGCCTGTTTGGGATCAGAGACTCTGATTCAGAGTGGAGCAGAACAGACCCTTGCTCTCAGGCTGAGAGTCACAGCGGCTGGTTGGCTGTGTTTGCACCTTGTGGCAGCTTGGTGCGCTGCAAGAATGCAGCTGATGCAGAGCTGTGACGTATCAGGTGGCTACTGCAGATGCCCTGCCCTCGGTAATAGCTGCTTGTGATCAAATTCAAAGGGAAGCTGCCTGCTTACGCAGCCTGAAGCTGCTGCCGGCTTTCCCGCGCATTCAAGAGCTGGCCCTCATTTGCTTGTAGATAAGTACGCGAGACAATGGCCTGGACTTCGAGCGTTAAACTCATGGTTGTCAGGTCCCGTCGGCTGTGGCTGTTGAATTTCTTTGTTGCTTAAGTGACACACGATCGCCTGTTCATGTAGCCCCCGCTTGCTCGTATGCAACTCTTGGTCACTATTCATTGATTCAACATTACAAGTGCACCTTCAGCGGCGACTGCTGAGCATTCCAACGCCGGCTCGAGCTCTCCCTAACGTTCAGCAGCGAGGTGCACCAGTGCCAAGCATTGACTGCCAGTGTCAAATATAGTACGAAAGATACATATTCATTGGGCTTCGGGGCCGGGAACAGCAGTGTCACCAGCGAGTCACTGTGGGACCAGGAGGTGAGAGCTGAAACAAAGCAGCAGCTGGTGCAGGACACGCTTAAATCTTTAATCAGCCATATTGGTGTAGTTTTATCTCCGTAGCATGGCTTTCGTTGTGGTCTTCTTGCAATCGCGGTAGCCGGGCTTGGTTAATTCATTCTTGCGACAGCGGGCTTTTCCTGCTCCATTCATCGGTAACACAGCAAGGATCCAAACGTTTTACTCTAAAGCTGTGGCTAGAGCTCACCGGTGTTGCTGTGGACGGTTTGCTGCCGCGCTCCTGACCATAGGCCTGCAGAGGACGCTCCAGCGCAGCTGCCATCGCTTGTTGACCGAGCAAGCATGGGTCAACGAACACAAAGAGCCGGCAGCCGAGCCTGGCGGGCCCCGCTGCTGTGCCTACTGCTGGCAGTAGCACTGTCAGTGGGTGCAGCACAGTATGCAGATGGGCCTGTTGATCCTGTGACTGGTCTGCAAGCCCCTCTGCCAGCTACACCAGCTCCAGCAGCAGTAACAGCAGCAGCACAGCGAGTAACAGAGGATGTTGCAGCGCAACAGGCAGCAGCTGCTGCAGCACAGCAGGCAGCACAGGCGCCTGACGCGGTGTACACTCCACTGGACAGAGCTACGGTGCAGAGCAACATGCGCCGGGCGCAGCAGCAGCAGCAGCCGGTGCGACGCACGCAGGTGCTCACTCAAGGCTCTGTGCGCCGCAACCGCAACAGGAACCAGCAGCAGCAGCAGCAGACAGGCAGCCGCGGCACCACCAACCGCAACAATGCAGTGCTGCGCACCAACCAGCAGCAGGTGACACAGCAGGGAGTGCCCATCGAGCAGCCAGCTAGCACGGGTAGCTTTACCCTGCAGGAGCGTGCACCCCCAGCAGTAGTAACAGCAGCAGCAGTGCCAGAGGTGACACCAGTGCCACCCCCAGCACCTACCGGCCCGCAGATCGATTTTACAGTTGATATGTCACCCAAGGCAGCACAGCTGTCCCCATCTCTCCTGCTGATGGGATACTTTGACTGGCAGATCATCCCTGATTCAAATGGCAAGCCATGGTCCCGCTGTCTGGACATGGTGTGGCGGGCTCGCCGCTTAGCTCGAGGCAACAAACTCAACTTTGTGCCTACGCACCATTGGATTCCCGGATCAGAGGGCTTTGGCATTGATCACTTCTGCTATATGTACAAGGATGCAGATGACAAGATGGTGTGCGGTGATTGGGACCAGTCCAAGATTGATGAGTTTGAGAGGAGCATGACGATCTGCTTCACTGAAGCATTCAGGAACGGCTTCACACCTTACCTGAGGCCCCACCTGGACGATGGCTACGTGAGGTGAGCGGGGCCTTCAAGTTTTGGTTTTTGTGTGTTATGTTTTTGTGTTGATGAACTGGAAGAGTCCGTGACCATCTGCTTCACAGAAGCGTTCAGGAACGGCTTCACACCTTACTTGAGGCCCCACCTGGACGATGGATACATGAGGTGAGCGGGGCCGTAGGGTTTTGTGTTTGTGGTTTAGGGTTGGAATCAATGATTTTGAGAGGAGCATGACCAGCTGCTTCACACCTTACCTGAGGCCCCACCTGGACGATGGCTACGTGAGGTGCGCGGGGCCGTAGGTTTTTGTGTGTGTGGTTTAGGGTTGGAATCAATGACTTTGAGAGGAGCATGAATAGCTGCTTCACACCTTACCTGAGGCCCCACCTGGACGACGGCTATAAGAGGTGAGCGGTGCTTACGGTTTTGTTGCTTGCGGTTCACGTTTAAATCTGAATTATGTTGAAGTTTCGATTACTTTGAGAGGAGCATCCTTGATGCTATTTCACTGCCACCAAACCTCTTATTCCTTGTTCTAAACCACACATGCTGTTCTTTCACCTGCCGCAGGGGCATCTGGCGCAACGGGCTGCTTCAGCCCCATCTTGATGCTCTATCCCTTCCACCAAATCTTTTTTTGGTTATTCTACACTCACATGCTGTACAATCACCTGCTGCAGGGGCATCTGGCGCAACGGGCTGCTGTTCAGCCCCATCATCCAGTACGGCACCTACACCTACAAGCAGATCATGCTGGACCCGCTCGCCAAGGCGCTGGCAGGGGCACTCAAGGTTGTGGCAGCAGAGGGCACGCTGTGGCCCATGCCCCACCTGGAGAGGCCGCGCGTGTATGTGGCCCTGCAGGGTGAGTGTTGCCAGGTCCTGCTGCTGTGGTGGTTTGGGCGCCTAGACGGTTGATGGAATGTGCATTAAGCGAGGACAGTGCAGCAGCAGCAGCAGCAGCAGCAGCAGCAGCAGGAGCAAAGGTATGTATGCGGCTGTCTTCCTGCAAGCAGGAGAGTGCTTAGCTTGCTTTTCGTGCCCAAACATATCCTTGTCGGTGTGTTGGCTTGGCCAGTCCATGCCCAACCTGGAGCGGCCGCGTGTGTATGTGGCGCTCAGGGTGAGTTGCTTTGAGGGCAGCTGCTGCTGTTGCTGCTGTTGTTGTGCTGTGTGGGGGAGGGGGTGACAGTGCAGCAGCAGCAGCAGAAGCAGGTGCAGCAGTACGTGCGCAGCCTTTTCCTGTAAGCATTTGCACACACAGTATATCGCCATTGCGTGCCTAGACACGTCCTTGGAGGTCGTGTGGTGTGAGCTAACGCTATGCTGTCTGCTGCACTACATTGTGCTGCCTGTGCAGGCGAGATGTCAGCCACAATGATGCGGTACACACGTGACTGGGCATCAACCATCCCTGACCTGCGCAGGATGATTGGCACCACACTGGCAGGTACGGGTGCCGCCATTTAGCATGCAATTAGCATGCAGCACCACACCACAGCAGCTGGCAGGCGTCAGCAGCACTCTTTTATGTGAAAGCGGCGTAACCCAAAGCACTAGCAGTTGCCTTTGTAGTTTCCTGCATCTTTCCTGCATCTTTCCTGCATCTTTCCTGCAAGACAGCTGCTGCACGCCTGCCTACTGGAGACACGTCCTTATTGTCACAAATACAGCCCAGTGGTGTGCTCGCACTCCTGCACCGCCCAACCATCGCCCTGCTGCTCTTCTGCTCTGTCCGTGCCTGTGATCCTTCCTCTAACTCTACTTCTTCTTCATTCTCTTGTTACAGACGTCAAGGTTGGAGTGGGCCTCAACTTCAACGCCCTGGACCAAACCGAATACTCCGTGGCACCAAACACGGGCCTTGGTTGGATGTTCGGCAGCGGGTCACGTGCCTCCCGCTACCCCGTGCCAAGCATCGACGGAGCAGCACTCAACAACCTGGTCAACAACGAGATTGACTTTATCGGCATCTCCGCGTACGCCCCATACAGCGGCCCCGGCATGACGCTGAACGAGTTCGAAAACAGCGCGTTCAATGTTGGCGATAGCTTGAGGACCCTGGGCAATGGAATCGACCTGGCTTCGCTGGTCAACAGCGGCAAGCTGGAGCTGCACTACAGCGAGTTTGGCATTGGAGGCGGCAATGAGGGCAATGCAGCGGTGAGTTAGGGTTTGGTTGAACCATAGCCTGGGTTCAAAGGTGCTTGTGTGCAGCATGACTGATCATTGACACTGGATGTTGTGCTAGGAGTGCCTTGGCTGTGTTCACGTTCTTCAGCTGTCACTCAAGCATAGCATACAGCCTGCATCATTGGACGTGACACACCAAGTCTGCGCCCGGACTTTCAAGCACTGCACCTCCACATCTATCTGACCTCTCCCATGCTGCTGCTGCTGCTGCTGCTGCTGCTGCTGCTGCTGCAGCCTGCCGTGAGCGCGCGCATGGTGGGCAAGCAGCCCTGGGCAGGCGTGGCAGGCTTTTACAGCCCCTCAACCGACCCCTGGCAGATACCCTCCCTGCAGGCCTACCGCACCGAGTTTTACAACAGAACCCTTGAGTGGCTGGCAAACCCTACCATCAAAACCTACATGATCTGCGACGTCTTCGTGTGGGGCATGGCCAGCTGGGACCTGTTTGGGCTGTACCCGGACTCAAGCACTGCACAGGGCACATACCGCGACGCAAACATGGTCAAGCAGATTGCAAGGCACAACATCAAGGTGATTGCTGCGCAGACGCTCGCGGCCAAAGGTCCGGAGTTTGCTGCAATGGAGTACAAGAGGCTCAATGAGCAGGAGGCACAGCTTGGCAACTTTTACTCGCAGGAACCTCAGCCGTACGCACGCATGCCCACCAGCAGCAGCAGTGTGCAGCAAGAGGCTCGGCAGGCAGCAGCAGCACCACCTCCCAGGGCTGCGACCCGCCAAAACCGCAACAACAACAACAACAACTTCTGGGGCAGCATCTTCGGCTGATAGGGTTGAGGGTTTAGCTGAAAACCCTAGAACCTTCAACCCTCACCCAGCTGGAAGGTAGCTGTTTAGAGCAGCCGATGGGCTGTGCTGCATTGCAGCAGCACTCTGCTGCACTGCAGCAGCTGTTTGATGTTGAGCCGAGTCTGTTGAGTTGAGTTTGACGCATGGTGATGGTGCCAGGAAAATGATGATCATGTGTATCGGCGCTGCTCATTGTTCAGTACTGCATTCACTTAGGCACTCAGTGCTGGGTTGTGGCTTGGGTGGTTTGGTTGTGTGATTGGGTGCTAGCCTAGGTTGTTGCGCGTGTGTTTGTGGGTGTGTGCAATGGCCGAGAGTGGCTGGGGTGTGCTGTGAGGGCTGTGGCTGAAGCATGTGCATTAGCAGCCTTTGACCAAGCTGGCTTGAAACATTAGCCGGCTTGCAAAAGCCCTCCCATGCTTCTAGTCAAGCCACCCTGCGGCTGTTGCGTTGCTGCTTAGCGCTGTTGCGGCGCACAAGTGATGCCTGCTGCATGTGTGTTTGTGTTACTGCAGCTGTTACGGCAGCTGCGTTGCACGTGCGCAGCTTGCCTCTGCAAAAAAGGCAGGCGGGTGAGCAAGTCAGCTGCAGCGGAGTTGAAACAGGTACTTCGCAGTGCACAGTAAAAGTAGGCAACCGTGGCTGGGGTTGCGTCAAAACTTGATTCTGGGGGGACGCCGCAGCGCAGCTGTGTATGTCCTTGGTTTTACAGCCATGCATTGTCTGTGCAGCAAGCACATGTGCTGTGTGTTTGGGCGTGTTGCGTGCGTGCAGCAGCAATGACAACAGGCTGTACAGAAGCACAACACAGGCCATGAGCCCGCTGTGGTGTTGCGCTTCTTGGCTCTTCAGCTTCTTGGCCCAGACCAGCATGTCTTGGCTCTTCAGAAATGCGGCTTCACAGCGTGTACAACTAACTAGTGTGCGATGTTTTGGTCAAACTTTTAGCCGGCTGGTCGAGGGTTTGACCTCCTTTGATCAGCCGTGCTTGTTTGGGGTGTAGGCCGTCAACTTGACATGCAGTGTCGGTGTCGGCGTCTGCGAGTTTTGGTGTGTGCTGCTGCAGCACAACAGCACAGCCAGGCAGCTCGCAAACGCATTGCAGGCAGCACTTGTCACGCTGTGCACCAGCGAATGTGGCTTGCAGCAGTGCGTTGACCAAAGTCAGTGCTACTGTGTCTTGACCGTGCTGACTCCAGCAGCAGCACACCAACACACCTAACAACAGGCACTTGCCCTTCATTCATGTGTTGCAGCACCAATAGCAGCAGATTGAGACACACGGCACTGCTGGGGCCGCCTGCACTGCTTTCAATGCTGAATGCATGTCAGCAGCTGAAGGCTGCTGCAGCTCTGTGGCAGCGTTAGTAACATGTTACACGACATGCTAGTAACTTGCAGCAATTTGGTGTGGACGCACTGCGTTGTGGCACAACCATGTTGCAGCGATTTGCCTTACAGCCAGCATTGTCTATGCAGCAGGTTTTCTCCTGTGAGGATGCCAGACTTGAAGACAATGCAGGTGCTGCTGTGCTGTGCTGGTCAGCATTGGCTGGCATCGAAAGCACTGCACCGAGGCTTTGTAAAGCTGTGCTGTGCTGTGTGCTGTGTGAAGACATTGCAGGTGCTGCTGTGCTGTGCACATGGCTTGCAAAACTGGTGCTCAGAGCAGCACGACTGGAACAGGGGCATGTGTGATTGGGCACAAACATGTGCACTTGACATCTTGAGCACGTTTCGTGCTGTGATATGTTTTGTCAATGTTGGAACAAGCGCGTTGCTGAGCTGGTCACAAAGGAGTGCTCACAACAGGCAGTTGCTAGCAGCTGGCTCGCCGCGTCTGCTGAGCTGCCAGTAGTAAAATACTACGGTATACATGGGTTGCATTATGTGCATTTTGTGCTGAATGCGGCAGAGCGCTGCCAACCTACATGGCGGCTGCCAGGCCTGTGCCTGCCCAGCCGGCGCTGCTGCACAGCACATGCTGTGCACAGCTGCCAGCTTTATTTCATTACAGCAAGTCCGTTCGCAACATGCTGTTACCAACGGCACTGTTACCACACATGACGCACTTTGACTCACTCCAAGCCACTATAGCTATCATGTGACAGCACGCAGCGGTGATGTCAGGTGTGATCAGACAATGAATCGTATCGTGTGCATGCAAACTGCTAATGCTGCCAGCATCGTCAGTGACGGCTGCACCAGCCTGCCAGGCTGCTGACGGCTGCACCAGCATACCAGTGGTGTGTTGAGCCACATGGCATGCATCGTGCGGGCTGCATGGATA
Organism: Tetradesmus obliquus; assembly: GCA_030272155.1. Taxonomy (NCBI): domain Eukaryota; kingdom Viridiplantae; phylum Chlorophyta; class Chlorophyceae; order Sphaeropleales; family Scenedesmaceae; genus Tetradesmus; species Tetradesmus obliquus. Next base: position 3,827,477 of record CP126196.1, on the reverse strand, counting down.
TGGCTGTGCACCAGCCCATCAATGTGTGTAACTGGCTTTGTAACAGCATTGCACCATGTTCGCAACCAAGGTTGACACGTGTTGCACACTCAGGGCAATAACGTGAGCATCCTGCTGGCCTGAGCCTGAAGCCATGGCCACACAGTGTCAGACAAGCCATAGCAACGTCGCCATCGGCCCCGGGCCCCACAGGAGCGGCTGAAACAACAGTGTCAGGCAAGCATGCAACTCTTCTCTCTCAAAAGCTCTTTTGATAGCACACGTGCCAAGGACGGAACATAACCAGCCTCATGGCGCATCATTTGACACCCAGACAACTGGGAAGCAAGCTTGCCGCTTAAGCGGCTTGATTCAAACCCAAATACAGCAACCGCACATCAGCATCAATCCAGCTCATACAGGCGGCAACTCGCCTGCCTGGCCACACGGCCTGCTGCAGCGGCCGCAGTGCTGTCATCTGTACTGCTAGCAGCACCCTCTGCAGCACCATCTGCTGCGTTGGGTTGGGCAACATGTCTACCCGAGCCTGCAGTTGTGCTGCAGCTCGCACCCGCCTTTTTCTCCTCACCAGCATGCGACTGGCCAGCACATTGATCAGAGACAAAAGCAGACTCAGGGCATGCTGGCAGCACCACCGTAACAGCAGCATCTGCAGACTCTACAGCAGCACCTGCTGCTGCCACACTTTGCTCCATGCTTGGCTCCCCAGAAGGGCTAGGGCAGCCCCCCTGCAGGTTGTGCTGCTGCACAGCTGGGACGGCTGGAGTTGGCGGCTGCTGCTGTTGCTGCTGCTTTGCCATAGGCGTCAACTGCTCGTGCTGCTGCTGCTGCTGCTGCTGCTGCTGCTGCTGCTGCTGCCGCCGCGCCTTGCGCTCCTGCTGCAGCTTGCTGAGCAGCCACATGTCCTCCAGACGCGTCACCACAGGCAGGCTGGGGTCGGCCTGCAGCAACAACAGAACAATGCATATAGATCAGAACCAGATAACCAGGCAATACACATACACAATCAGGAGCATCGCAGCCGCTGCACTACAGGGAGGGGTCGGCCTGCATGGTGTTGGCATTGCAGGGAGGCAGGCAGGCAGCCTGAAATTATAAGATGAGACACAACGCACAATAGGGCAGCACTCTCAGGCTGCAGGCGCCTTCGCAAACAGTCGACACTCCAGCTGCCTGCAATCATGTGCCCGGCACACACAGTTGCATACGTGCAGGGGTGCATTGCTGGCTGGGCTGAAAGTAGCATGGCGCTCACCTGGACCATGCCAACCTCAGGCCCAGACAGCTCTGCCCTGCTGAGCAGCGCCCAGCCCTGCTGAGTCATCATTGTCGCAACTGCTGATACGCTCATCAAAGCCGGCAAGGCTGCCGACAACAGCAGCATACGCTGCGTGCGCCACCGCACAAACACGTCACACACATTTGCAGCGGTGCCAGCATGCATCGCCTGCCAGGGTGTGACGGTCCAAGTCAGCGTAGGAAACACAATGCCCACCTTGATCATGTCAGCCTCAGGACCAGACAGCCCCGCTGCAGCGGCTGCTGAATTGTTCGCACGCTCGTCAAAGCCATCAAGGCTGCCATCCACAGCAGCATACGCTGCACGCGCCACCTCACGCCACCAGAGTGACTTGTCAAGCTGCTGCTGCTGCTGGGTGCGCTGCTCGCTGCTGCTGCTGCTGGTGGTGCTATTTGAGGGTGTTGCTGTCGCTGCTGCTGCATCTAATGCGGCGTTCTGGGGTTCAGTCACCTGTGCATGCATCAAAGACAGCAGCAGCAGCAGCAGCAGCAGCAGCAGCAGCAGGGGCATCAACGTAAGAGCAGGCCCTCACAATACACACAGAGGAAATGAAGCGTTGCATAATACACAGAAAACAAAGCAGTTATAGGATAACTTGGCGCCACGCAACTTCATATTTCACTACCCTAAACATGAACTTAAAATCATTCAAAGCCCAATTGCAGCACACTCACCTTGACTGCAAAGGGGCTGCCCTGCAGGTGCCTGCCGCATGACGTCACATCCAGCACATACCCCCGACACAGGCAGCCAGTATACTTACCAGCTCCATAACAGTGTGCACGCATTGCCATGCTGTGGCTCCTTCACTGGAAATCAAGTGCTGCTCAGCACAGAACATAAAAACTCCAACATGGAGCCACATCACTACACCCTGTGACCCGAAACTTGCATTCACCAAAACCCATACTCAGCATACCCACCTTGACTGCAAAGGGGCTGCCCTGCAGGTGCCTGCCGCATGACGTCACCTCCAGCACGTACCGACCAGCAGCAGCAGGTGCCGTGTAGCTGCAGCGGTAACGGCCGCCACGCAGCGGCAGCACCTGCGCTGCTGCAGCAGGTAGCGTGTTGCTGCCCAGCAGCTGTGCCTGCAACCACAAGCACAAGCAAATATGTCTTAACAGCGTGTCAATTTGGGGATACCCATGTGGCCGGCATGCGGATACTGCGACAGTCGTGGTGACTGCCCCATGCCCTGGCAGGCCCCACATACATAATTTCAGCTAGAGATGCTTGCACAAAAGCCTTTTGGGCAGTGCGGTGTATGATGGCACGTTGGCAAACATGAGCGTACCAACACGTGCATTTGTCCACAGTGGAAGTAATGCGCGCAGAGCGCCTTCCCACTCACCTGCAGAGGGAGCTGCTCCTGCAGCTGCTCTGCACTGAGGCAGTCCTTGACCCTGCTGCTGCCTCCTGCAGCTTCACAGCCTGCACTGCTGCCATCTGAGACATCCACAGCAGCAGCAGTATCAGCATCAAAACTTCTGCTGCTGCTCCAGTTTGTGTCGTAGCAATTCCCATGGGCGTCTCTGGCTGTGACATAGAATGCAGCGAGTGCGCCAGCTGTTGCGGTGTGCCGGCCTGGGCCGCTGACTGTACTGTGGCGGGCTGATGGCGGGCCTGGCAGCAGCCTGATGGGGTAGGGCGAGTCAGCCACGTGCTCTCCCCCCCCTGCTTGCAACACATCAACATTGTGCAATGTAAGGCGGGGCAGCATAAGGTGAGGTTGGTGACATGGCTGAGATGATTGCGGTCTGCCGAGTGTGTGGTGTGTCTGCATTCTGCTCTCCCACTCCTGCCGATGTCGGGTGCCGTGCAGTGTAGGGCAGTGCAGTACAACAAAGGGGTGAGGTTTGTTGGTGGGCTGATGGCGGGCCTGGCAGCAGTCTGATGGGGTAGGGCGAGTCAGCCACGTGCTCTCCTTCCCCTGTAAGTTCAAAACGCGTGCAGCATAGGGCAGCAGCAGAGGATGAGTTTCAGCGGCATGGCTGGGATGATGGCTGCCTGACAGGGATCAAATCTGGTAGGTCTGTCACGTGAATCCCATTGCTTAAGACATCAGGTGTCGTGCGGTGCGGTGTAGTGCAGTGCAGTGCAGTGCAACACAGGGTACATGCTACTTGCTGCATGCTATATGCCGCATGCTGCAGGCGACTTGTTACATTCTGCAAAGACTGTGCATTCGGCCCGCCACCCTCTCACCCGTCAGCACATGCAGCTCGTATGCGCCTGTCGCAGTGTGGCTGTAGCTGCAGCAGTATGTGCCATCCCCATTGTCCTGCACTTCACCAACTGCTACAGCCGTCACAACCTGCGGCACTGCTGACTCAAACACCTCCTCTTCCTCTTCAGATGCTTTTTCTTCTGCTTGTTGTTCTTCTTCCTCCTCGATACAAGCCAGGCGTGCATGTGCTTTTGAAAAGGCTGCTGCTGCTGCTGCTGCCTCTGCTTTCTTCCCGCCGACGATCTCCATAGTAGCTGCATCGTCACCAGCAGCTTCATCCTGCTGCTGCTGCTGCTTCAAGCCTTGCAGGAGGCTGCTGGTGAGTCTCTGCTGCACAAAGCCACCCCTGCTATCTGCAGCACTGCTGCTGCTGCTGCTGCTGGCGTTGCTGGGGAGTGCTGGCTGCTGTGTTGCAAGAGGCACAGCTGCTTGTGTTGCAGGCCTGGCAGGCAGCAGCAGCACCTGAAATGTGTCGCCACCACTCAGCCTAGGGTTGTCCTGCTCATCCCTGGCCTGCGTTAAGCAAGTAGTAACATGCAACATAGGTGTTTTATGATGGATGAATACTTGTGGCAGCTGCAGCATAGAACATCACAGGCCATAACTGGGTTGAGGTTAGCGCCCCACCCACCCACACCACTCCACCCAAGCCACGTGAGAGTACATTGATCACAACTCTTCAGCCTATCCAGCTATTGCACGTGGCAGCCCGGGTGTCCTCAGCCGGCACAGCTTGGGCTCAGCAGCAGACTGCAGCAGGGCATCAGCCAGCCACAGACCACTGAACACTGAAACATGCAGCACAAACCAACGCCACCATCGCCACCACACCCCTGGAAAACTACAAACGGTACTTATCGCCATGATGTGCATGTATCGATACCCCTGTTTACACACAATCACTACCCTCACCTTGAGCACAAACTCTGCTGCCTGTCCGGCTATTGCTCGGGACAGCCCGGGCCCCTTGAGCCGGCACAGCCCAGGCTCAGCAGCAGACTGCAGCCAGGCATCACCCTCCCACAGGCCCCTGAACACCACCCCATCAGGGAACACCATCAAGCCTTGCCCGTTGCGCTGGCCTGCCTTCCAGCTGCCCTGGTACCTGCAGCAGCAGCAGCAGCAGCAGCAGCAGCAGCAGCAGCGTTTCTTTCAAGCACCAGGCAACACCATAAAGCCTTGGCCGTGGCGCTGCCCTGCCTTCCAGCTGTCCTGGTACCTGCAGCAGCAGCAGCAGCAGCAGCAGCAGCAAAATGAATAATGACATATCAGCAGCAGGAATATTTATTGCAGAAGGTCAACGGGCGTTGCCTTGCAGGCATATGCTAGTAGGCAGCAGCAGCAGCACACTGTGTGGCAGCAGCAGCAGTTGACAACAAGGGAGATCATGATGATGATGATACAGCATCTGAAGCTCTAGATCAGACCCACCTGCCGCCGTCAGCAAACACCGCCACTCCCTGGCCCTCCCTCGCATCATCCCAGGCATGTGTGATTGAAAAGCAGCAACAACAGCCCAGCCACTGCTCAACATTACTGAGAGAGGGTAGCAGCGCAGCTGCTGCTGAACATGTATGCTATAGCCGACATCCGCACGCACCTGCCACCATCAACAACAGCCCAGACTCCACATACACCGCCACTCCCTGGCCCTCCCTCGCATCATCCACCCACTGACCCAGGTAGCTCTCGCTGCTGGCATGCGCATTAGTTCAGCCGGCAGCACATATACACCTGCGTTCCTGTGCGCAGCCGTTACCTGCCACCATCAGCAGACACTGCCACATGCTTCACATCTTGGCTGGTAGGCACCTCACCTTCATCTGCTAGCTGTCATCTAGGCGTCATCTAGCCGTCATCTAGCCGTCATCTAGCCGTCATCTAGCCGTCATCTAGCCATCATTCAGCTGTCACCTAGCCGCCGTCTGCTAGCCGTCGTCCTCGTCTTCATCTGCTAGCCGACATGAGAGTACAGTCAAACATGAAAGCCCTCTCACCTGCCACCACCAGCAAACACCGCCACTCCCTGGCCCTCCTTCGCATCATCCCAGGCTGAAAACTGCCAAGAGGAAACAGCAGCAGCACGGCCGCTGCTGAACAACTTTGATGAAGCCGAGACCCGCACCCACCTGCCGCCATCAGCAAACACCGCCACTCCCTGGCCCTCCCTGGCATCATCCACCCACTGACCCAGGTAGCTGTCACGCTGCTCTGGCCCTGCTGCTGCCACTGCTGCTGCTGCTCCTCCAGAACCACCAGCGGCAGCAGCACTGCTGCTGCTGCTGCTGCCACCCAGCCACTTGCCCTGGCCGTGGCGCTTGCCGAGCTGCCAGTGGCCCACATACTTGTCGCCGTTGGCATAGCGGGCCCTGCCTGCGCGCAGCACGACACACACATGCAGAACAGGTAAGTAGTGTTCACACATGCAGCATGTACATATGGACTAGCGTGATGTTGCCGACATGCAGTTCTCGCTGCAAGGCTAAAGGAATAACCTACGTGCATTCAGATCCTACAGTGTGATACCTTGCTGGCATGCTGTCGTACGCCCGTAACAGCAGTCAGTCAACATTCCACTAAAGCCATGCTCTAGTAGTGGGACAGTGACACCACACTCACTCACCTGTGCCGTGCTGTCTGTCAGCCAGCCACTCTCCCGTGTAGCAGTAGCCATCAGGCCGCTTCAGTGTGCCGCTGCCGCTGCGCTGATCGCCCTTCCACTGCCCTTCATAAATTGAACCATCCACATAGCTGCAGCTGCCGCTGCCCCACCTGCAGCCCATTAAAAACCCACACCTTGGATGTATATTGTTGTGCCTGATGGCTTATACTTGTGTGCAAGAGTTCAAGTCAAACAAGCAGCCTGATGATGGACACAGGTGTCCCAAGTGCATCAAGCTCGCATTGTACGTCCAGAAAGCAAGCAACTTGAACTGCGTTGCAAGCAGAGATAGCCAGTGGGTTCAACCTCCAACAAAAAAAGCATAGCTGCAGCTGCCCTTGCCCCACCTGACGCCCTTGCGCCAGGCGCCACGGTAAACCCAGGCGCCTTCCAGAACCCCGACGCCCTGGCCATGTTTCTGGGTGCCTTTGAAGCTGCAGGAGCGAACATGCACGTAGCAGACACGAATCAGCACTCGCATTTCAGCAAAGGAAAAGATGATGTGTTTTGTCATGATGGCGCGCGTGGAGGCGGGATTGCGGTAGTGTAGATGTCAACGGGCTTGATGGCAAAAGCAAACACAATGGTTGAGAGTCAGCAGTTGCCGGAGCGGTTCAACGCCTCAATCATACTCCCAGTACTGCTCACTCCCCAATGCACCATGCGCTCTGGTGTCTAGACCACACCGACATCACATACAAGTATAATGTACGCGCTAGGGGACTGGTGTAACAAGAGAGCAGCAGCAGCAGCAGCAGCAGCAGCAGCAGCAGCTCACCTGCCGTCATACGTCTCCACTGGCTGCTTCGTGCCTGGCACAAACAGCACCAGCCTGCCCTGCACCCGCTGCCCTGCTGCAAAGCTGCCCTCGTAAAAGCTGCGCCCATCGGCAAACAGCCAGCGGCCTTGACCTGGCAGCAGCAGCAGTGGCGGCAGCAGCAGCAGCGACTTTTCCAGATGCAAGAGACAGCCCCCGCCAGCAGCAGCAGCAGCAGCAGCGGACAGGCCGCCACCTACACCTCAACCATTGCACATACAGCACCAATCACCTCCCAGCAGCAGTTTGTTCCACAATTCCAAGCTGCAGCTCATGCTGCGTCTGGCAGTGTTCCCGTCTCCTCACAAAGGGCCTCAAAACCATCCCCTATTGCAAATTCAAGCCCTGCTTGTCCAGCTGCAGCTCATGCTGAGTCTGGCAGTGTTCAAGCCTCTCCACGTTGTGCTTCATAGCAGCAATCCCTTCCAGTTCGACCCATGCTTCTCCAGCTCATGCTGTTGTTTGAAACCGCAGCTCACCGTGTGGCTGGTTGTGCGCCCACTCCCCCTCATAGTGCTGCCCATCACCAGTGGCCAGGCTGCTATGCGGCTGGTTGTGTGCCCACTCCCCCTCATAGCGTTGACCATCGCCAGTGGCCAGGCTGCCCCAGCCGCTGCGCTCATCCCAGCAGCAGTTGGTGTCGCCCACCACCCATGTCACTAGTAGCTGCAGCTCATGCTGCGCCTGGTTGTGTGCCCCAAATCCCTTTGCAGTGCTGCCTTCAGACCCCATCTCAATGCAGTTCGCAACCAGCTAAGCAGCTGAAACAAACCCTAAACACAGCAGCTCACCATGCGGCTGGTTGTGCGCCCACTCCCCCTCATAGTGTTGTCCATCACCAGTGGCCAGGCTGCCCCAGCCGCTGCGCTCATCCGCCTGCCAGTCACCCTCGTAACTGCTGCCATCAGGGTAGCTGCTTTTGCCGGTGCTGCAGAGGGAACAGAAATGAAACAAGCAGGAAACGGCAAGTGAGTGCAGAGCAACCTAGTTGCAGCTAGTCAGCCTGTCCCCCTCATAGCTGCTGCTATCAAAGTAGCTGCTCTTGCCGGTGCTGAAGAGGATACAGCACAGGCAGCAGCAGTTGCATGACGGTATGAGTGCTTAAAATGTGCATAGTGATGCATGCTGATTCCATGTTGCTGTGGTGGTTTCAAACAGAATGCATGCTGTCAATGACCCCTGAGTAAATGGTCGTTGGTAGCAGTGAAGTCGAGCAGCATGGCAGCAAAAGCAGACCAGCAGTTTGACCTACAACAGGCAGGAGCAGCAGCCGCCGCCGCAGCAGCAGCAGCAGCAGCCGCCGCCGCCGCCGCCGCAGCAGCAGCAGCAGCAGCAGCAGCAGCAGCAGCAGCACTCACCCGGAGGCCTTGTCATCCTCCCAGTGGCCTTCGTAGCAGGTGCCATCAGCCAACGTGAACTTGCCAGTGCCGCTGCGCCGGTCGTAGCTGCAGCACACACAACCGCCAGCACACACCAATGTGAGTTAGGTGCACAGCAATCATGTGTGTTGGTTTTGCGGCCCAGTGTGAACTTGCCAGTGCCGCTGCGCCGGTCATAGCTGCAGCACACATTTGAGCCAGAGCCCACAGAGATTTATCGCCAGAAGTTGCAATCCGAACATTAGGTTCACAGCAGCTGCTGCCAAATGCGTCAGCCACGCAGAACTGCGCAGCACTCACGCCCTGCATACGATGGCAAGCAAGGGTGCCAGAGGAAAGCCCTCCAGGTAACACAGCATGGCGTCTGATCAATCATTGCAGCTGCCTTTGGTCTGCAGGCTTGTAGCGTGAATTATAAGCTGTATATGCTGCAGATGTTGATGTGTCGCTGCAACAGCTGACAACAGCAGGGCTCACCTCCAGCTGCCTGTGTAGCTGTCACCTGTGGAGGTGGTGTGGCTGCCCCGGCCATGCCTCAGGTCACCCAGCATGGAGCCCTGGCGGCAGCAGCAGCAGCAGCAGCAGCAGTGTCAGGAGAACTGACTTTTGACCGCAGATCACGCTGTCAAGAACCCAATAGACAGGTAGCACACGAGTTGCACGGGCAAGTGCATCAATTTTAGTCCACTGCATCAACAGCAGGAGCTGAGCAACCATACATGTGTGCCACCACTCACTGTGTAAGTGTCTCCATTGGTGTACTCAACAGTCCGCTCCTGCAGCACCATCAGGCTGCTGCTGCTGCTGCTGCTGCTGCTGCTGCTGCTGCTGCTGCTGCTGCTGCTGCTGCTGCTGGGGCTGCATGCAAGCAAAAGCATGACAGGTAAGCAGGGGGAGGAAGATATGGAAGGGTGCAGGCAGTGCAGAGGGAAGGAATTAGTTGGGGTAGCCTGGATTTGACCAAGAGAAATTCTGGCGTGGGCGCAGGCAGGCAAGGGCAGGACAGGTCCTGGCAATGCAATCGAATTATTGGGTGCGTTTCCAATGACTTGATGGTTCATGGGCATGCAATTTGCCAGCAGGCTGCAAGCACAGGTACATTCTGCAGTGTGCAAGCTTACTCTGACAGCGCATTGCTACTGCTGCTGCCAGCGTCAGCAGACAGCGCTGCCTCCTCCAGTGCCACTTTTTGCCTCAACATTTGCAGGTAGGCCTGCATGTCTGCCATTGCAGGTGCCATGCTTGCCACGCCAGTGGTGGTGTGGGCTGTGGTGCTGCTGCTGTGGTTGAACAATGATGTGACGCAGGCGAACGCTACTCAGCAGCTCAAAATGATATCTTTATAAGCTCGGACTATGTTTGGTGTGAGGTTTCAGCGAAGCAGACAGGGGAGCGACGGGCCATAAAAGCATGTGCACTCGAGGGGTTCGATCACCCGGTGCGGTGCGCATAGGGGCAACAAACAGCAAAGAGTTGTCATACTCAGATTGTTGTACAACAATTAGATGTTTAAGCTGAGTTCTGTTGTTCAGTTCAAACGGCGAGATCAAAGCCCTGGTGTCACTTGTCCACTTCGCATGGCAGTGGTCCTGGGATGGTACAAACAACTCAACAATGCTTGATCGAGTATCTGCAGTGTATTTTTCACCAAGAGAAGCTGTCCTGCGAGTGAGAGGTTTGCGTGTCGACAGCCGAAAATGCTGAGCCCCTGTGTGCACACTATGTCCTGCAGTCGCATGTTCAAATCCAATTCATTCACACACCACCACGTCAGCAGTGGCATGCCTGCCAGGTGGCACCCCGCCAGACAGCAGCAACTGCTGAACAGCGCAGGCGTCGCTAGCAGGCAGCAAGCGCCATCATGCAGCTCGTCAGTATTCGCACGGGGGCCAAATAGAGGCGTAGCAGCGCGTGCAGCTGCTACAGACATTGAGCTAGAGGAGTACCAGGCAGACAACTTCTATGAAATCCTGGGAGTCGGCCCTCTGTCATCGCCTAAGGACATCAAGCGAGCTTACAAGACCATGGTGTGTTGCCTTCCTGATGTATATTGTCTGTTGTATCTGCTACAGCACGTGATGCTAGCACTAGCCAGCTGGCTGTTGCACAACCAACACTGTTTGCTTATTTTGCATGCGCTCATCCGACAGCTGCCTTGCATGCCACCTGCACCATTGCAAGCTGCAAGTCTTGGCACGGCACATGGCGTGCTGTACATACACATACACCCTTCTGTGTTTGCTTCCCTTGACGCGCATATGCAACACACACAGATGAAAGCAAATGTGTTGGCTTGACGCCTGATGTAACAAGCATTCTTATGCATACTCCCCAACAGATGAAGGACTTCCACCCCGACCTGTCAGGCGATGACGAGAGCACAGAGTTCTGCATCCTGCTCAATGAAATCTACGAGGTGCGCAGCCAAACAAACTCCGCAATAGGGTGACAAGGACAGGTTGTCTTTTGCCTGCAGCTGGCAGCTCCTGCAGGCCAGCAACGAACCACCCAAGCAGAACAGTAGCTGCCAAGCAGTGATCTGAGCTACTCAATGTACGTGCACACCAGGTGCATCACTGGCGTGTCCGCAGTGGCGGGCCGTGTTTCAAGCCGTTTCCTGCAAGCCGTGTCCTGCAAGGTCGCTGCAAGCCATCTCAGCTGCATGGCATAGCAAGGGCAGTAGGGTTTCCACCTGGCAGCAATGCAGCAGCATGTGAGAGCAGCCGTTGTTGCAGTGGTGTGCCACCACAAGTTCATTGCAACAGCCTGCTACAGCAGATAGTTGGAACAATAGCGCTTGCTTGCTGCTGCTGCTGCTGCTTGCCGCTGCTGCCGGCTTTCGCTGCAGACCCTGATGGACCCTGAGAGGCGAGCCACGTATGAAGCCCTGGCAGCAGGTTGTTCAACCAAACTTGATCGCTTGCGGTTGCTGCTGCTGCTGGCTGTTTCTGGCTGTTGCTGGCTGTTGCTGCAGACCCTGATGGACCCTGAGAGGCGAGCGCAGCCCTGGCAGCAGGTTGTTGAACCAAAATTGATCGCTTGCGGCTGCTGCTGCTGGCTGTTTCTGGCTGTTGCTGGCTGTTGCTGCAGACCTTATGGACCCTGAAAGGCGTGCCACGTATGACGCCCTGGCAGGGTTCAGCGCCAACAGCATAAACCCTTTTATGGACACGTCACTGCCAGCGGACCAGGTGGGAACGCAGCGCGGCTATGGCACGCGCCTTGTTCGCAGCAGCAGCAGCAGCAGCAGCAGCAGCAGCAGCAGCAGCAGCACCCAGGGCATACAGCTCACTTGCAGCAGCAGCGGCAGCAGAAGCAGCACCACCCCCCTACATACTGCATGGTGCCATTTGATGAGACCAGTCATCTATATGGAGAACGTACGCTGTTACAGAGTCCACCCCTGCAGAGGCTGACATCGCTGCACTGCTGAATCTGCTTGCTGCTGCTGTTGTTGCTGCGCTTGCAGGTGTTTGTCGACGAGTTCACGTGCATCGGCTGCCGCAACGTGAGTGCTGAACTGCATGGGCAGCAGCAGTACCAGCGCGCAGCAGGGTAGCTGTGCTTGCTGCACCCATTGTAGTGTTCCATTAGTGCGCTGCTGCCTTGCTGCTGAGTCATATCAAGCGTGGGTTATCGTCTTTGTCAGACAATCTGCTACCACAAGCGCTGCAGGCATGCAACATTGGCAGTTTGCTTGCAGCAGCGGGAGAGCAGCCATGCTAGCTGTCATACTGTCGCCCAAACGGCCTGATACTGCTGTCCTCTGCCGACCCCTGGACTGCGCTGTCTCGCCTGCTGCAGTGCACCAGTGTGTGGCCCCAGATCCTTTTTGGTTGAGGACGATTTTTTCCCCTGTGATGCCTTGTCGCTGTGCCGTCTGTGCTGCCTACCCTTCTGCCCTGCCTGCTCTTCTCTGTGCAGTGCACCAACGTGTGCCCCAGCTCCTTTGCCATAGAGGAGGACTATGGGCGTGCGCGTGTGATGCGGCAAGGTGTTGACACGGAGGACAAGCTGCAGGAGGCCATCGACACCTGCCCCGTCAGCTGCATCCACTGGGTGAGCTGCAGAATAACGCTCGTGTGCATTACGTTTTCAGAGCACAGCAGGGCTTCAAGTCAAAGCAGTGAAACATAAGCAGTCCAGCTCAAACCCAGATACTCAGCATGTGGAACTCTCTCCCAGCAGACATTGCCTGGTACGTAACAATATGTCACAGAGCATAGCATGCATCAAGCAGCACTGGTGTGCAATCATGCACTGCTGCTGCTGCTGCTGCTGCTGCTGCTGCTGCTGCTGCTGCTGCTGCCGCCAGGTGAGCGCCTCACAGCTGCCGCTGCTTGAGGCCAGCATGGCGCTCATGGAACACACCACAGGTGGTGTGGCACTAACGCACCCCACTGCTGCTGCCAGGTGACTGCCTCGCAGCTGTCGCTACTAGAAGCCAGCATGGCGCGCATGGAGCGGGTGGCGGTGTGGAGCCTCATGAGTGGCGGGGGCGGCGGCCGCGACGTGTTCAACGTGAGTTGCTGCTGCTGTTTTCATGTCGTCCTGTTTAAAGTCGCAGTGTGTGGGCAGTTTTAACAGTTGGACACATGTGGGTGCGCCTGGCGCAAGTTCTGGTCCTGTGTGGGGCTTTGATCCCACCTGCATAAATGCATAAATGCTGTCGTGCGGTGTGGAGCCTCATGAGCGGCGGGGGCGGCGGCCGCGACGCGTAAAACGTAAGAACCTGCTGCTGCTGCGACTGCTTTCTGCTTCGCACAAGGTGGCTGCTGCACAGTTATCACTGCAACGCAGCTATGTGTAGATGCACCCAGCCTCAGTGGCGTGCTGCATGTCTCACATGAGCCAAGCCAAGCAATCAATCAACTACATGTTTTTCTAGCAAGAGGTGAACCCAGAGGAGGGAGCCGTTCCCAAATCACCATAAGTGATTCCTAACTAGTGGGTGCAAACCCACAAGCCAGGGCCAGATACGGCCAAAATCTTGAACGCAACAGCACTTGCTTGAGCCGAGACACTCTGCCAGAAATGCCAGGCCACCATGCTGCCCTTGCGGCACCTCCCTTGCGTCAAGTTTCCTTGGCCGCTGTTTACCCACCCCTCCTCGTTCCATGACACATCTCTTGTGTTGTTTGACGCATCAAGCAGGAGGCGAGCATAGCATGGGAGAAGCGCCAGGCAGCCATGTGTTGCCGCATCCCCTCATATGCAACCTACTCTTGCCTCTGTGCACTCATCTCCCGCTGTTTTCTTATGTCGTCTCCTCGTGACTCCATGCAGGAGGCCAGCATAGCATGGGAGAAGCGCCAGGCAGCCATGCGTGCCAAGCTGCAGCGCGAGGAAGCAGCCAGCGCCTTCGCCAGCTGGTGGAGCGCAGTGGGAGGTGCCAGCGCTGGCGCCAACATGTATGCGCAGGCAGCGAGTGCGGCACGCCGAGCAGCATCGGGAGCAGCAAGTGCCTCCAGCAGCTATGATGGCGGCGACAACCCCAGCAGCAGCGGCGAATACGACAGCAGCAGCTACGGCGATTACAGCGGGTATGGTGAGGGGAATGGTGATGCTGGGGCGGGTACGAAAGAGGGTGCTAGGATTGCCAAGCTGGCTGCAAAGGCGGCGAGGGCTGCGCGGCAGTGGAAGAGCTGGCAGGAGCTGCAGCGGCGCGGCAAGCAGTCGAGCCTGCTGCTGACTGCGACGTCTTCGCAGGACTGAAGCAGCAGCAGCAGTCAGCAGCAGCAGCAGTCGTGACAGCAGCAGCAGCAGCAGCAGCAGCAGCACAAAGCAACCAGCAGACCTGCATCATGATGGGCCAGTCTCGTTTACGCTTGTCTTTGCAGCTGGCAGCTGTGTTTCTGCTGGGCAGTGGAAGAGCTGGCAGGAGCTGCAGCGGCGCGGCAAGCAGTCGAGCCTGCTGCTGACTGCGACGTCTTCGCAGGACTGAAGCAGCAGCAGCAGTCAGCAGCAGCAGCAGTCAGCAGCAGCAGCAGCAGCAGCAGCAGCAGCAGCAGCACAAAGCAACCAGCAGACCTGCATCATGATGGGCCAGTCTCGTTTACGCTTGTCTTTGCAGCTGGCAGCTGTGTTTCTGCTGGGCAGTGGAAGAGCTGGCAGGAGCTGCAGCGGCGCGGCAAGCAGTCCAGCCTGCTGCTGACTGCGACGTCTTCGCAGGACTGAAGCAGCAGCAGCAGTCAGCAGCAGCAGCAGTCGTGACAGCAGCAGCAGCAGCAGCAGCAGCAGCACAAACCAGCAGACCTGCATCATGATGGGCCAGTCTCGTGGACGCTTTTCTTTGCAGCTGGCAGCTGTGTTTCTGCTGGGCAGTGGAAGAGCTGGCAGGAGCTGCAGCGGCGCGGCAAGCAGTCCAGCCTGCTGCTGACAGCGACGTCTTTGCAGGACTGACAGCAAAGGTTGACCAGCAACCAGTGTGAGAGGGAGTGCGTTCAGTTGGCGCCTTCAGCTGTTTGAAAGGCAGAGCAGTTGTTGCAGCACCGATGCTGCGCTGGTGTTGGTGTGTGTTTCTGTGGGGAAATCTGAGCGTAGCGTGTGCTGCTCCAAGTGCGTGAGAAGGTGACAGTGGGTGCAGGGAAACCTTCTTGGTTTTGTACGAACACTTTGAACCAACAAACTTTTAGACTTTGAACTTGATGTGGGTAAAACCTCCAGCCAGTCTGGAGCGGATCTGTGCATGTACCATCAGCAGGACGCGTCCCTTGCACCATGCTTGGGTGTACACAAAGCGAGTTTTTTTGTGTCAGTGCTGGGTGTCAGCGTTGCCCTGTTGTGGGCGTTGCTTGTGTGGCAGCAGCCTGTTGGCGCGCTGCTGACTTGCATTGGTGCCTGCCGTATTGCTGTGCAAGCATACATGCGTATCTCATTCTACTACCACACAGCTATGTCACATCATGTGACGGATATCAACGTGGTAGGTTGCTGAGGGTTGTTGGCGGACTGCTGCTGGCAGCAGGGTAGCAGAGAAGAGGAGACGTGCACAGAGTAGCGTAGTTGTGTTGTGCTGATGTGATGCGTGTGTTTTGCTGAAACGTCATTGAACCTCGAGCTCGCCGCGCTGCTGTCCTCGAGCAGCGTCCTTGAGCTTGCTTGGTTAATTTCAATGGGCTTTGTTTGCCATCCTTTGCAGGGCTGTGCCTTGCAGTGCTGTGCAGTGCAGACCGTCCAACATGGCACCTAGCTGTGCTGATGCACCCTGTTTGCAGATTGTGGCGGATCTGCTTGCCGCAGCATTACTGCAGTAATGCTGCCCGCCTGCTGGCAGCAGTAGGCATGTGCTTGCACAAGCAGGGTTTCGTGGGTGGGTGTTGAAACGTATGCGCTTAAAACATGTTCTACGACATGCAGATATATATGCCTGCTGTAAGCATGGGAGATGCCAGTCGATTCCTTGCATATGCAAGATGCATGGGCATCTGTATCTTTGCCCGCTGTCATCGGGTCAACTGTAACACCACGTTGCCAATGATGCGCCAACAGGTATAAGGCCGACAACATAACCTACCGGAAGTCAGGCTGCTTGCTGTGCAAGTGAAGCACGCAGCAGCACAGCTTGATACGTCTTTATCCGCCGTACTGTGTGCGTTTGCTTTCTGTACTTCTGGTATCTCTGCTGTCGTGAGCAATTGAGCAATTACAACTTGAAACGCTTCTGGTGAAGTGCTTGAACGTCACAGGCCAGAGCATCTCACGCAATCGGCAGTTGGCTGGGCGCCTGTACAGTAGCGACTCAGAACGCTACAGCAGGTCAGAACGCAGTACGCACTGGAATCTCTGATAGCAGAAACGTATATTTGCAAAAATCCAGCATTATGGGGCCAGAACAGCTAGCAAAAGGGGCGGTGCTGCTGTACAGTACATGTGCTGCAACACCTGTTGCACATGCTGGTGACAGCACAAGTTCTTTCCTGCTGCTGCTGCAGCTAATACTTGTCACTAGAAAAAGCTTTCTAGACTTCGTGGTACCCGTGCTTGCAGGCTCCATGGCAGCAGATGCTGGCACACCCGGCGCCAACAGCACATGCAGCCCTGCCGCAAGGCTGCGCATCAGTTGCATCAACAGCAACCTGCTTTCTACTGGCAGCGACGGTACAAACAGCAGCAGCAGCAGCAGTGGGGGTGGCGGCAGGTACATTGTGCGAGGGTCGCCTCCAGTATCTCCAAAGCATGCTGCACAGCACACACGCTCCCTGCAATCTTCAGGCGGCAGCTGCATGCTCTTCTCCCTGGCAATGACCAACTCTGACCCGGGATGCCAGATCAACCAAAACAACAGCAGCTCAACAGCACAGCCGCTGATTCGTGCTGGATCACTCATCCAATCCAGCTACCACAGCAGCAGCAGGAGCACGGACCCCGGCAGCCGGCAGCAGCGGAGCGCTACATCTGCCAGCTGTCACGCCACTCGATTCAAACTGGCGCCTCAGGGTTCAGGGTTTGGCAGCCAGGCACTAACGCCTGCAGGAAACACAGGAATAAGCAGCCACAACAGCTGCGCAGCTGTCACAGAGCATGGTACACAGAAAGGCGGATCTCAGCACACCAGCTATGCAGGCAGCAGCAGCTGCAGCAGCAGCAGCCGTCCTGCCCCTGGATCGCTGATGGCAATGTCAACCCTGTCAGAGGCATTGCAGCTTTGCCCTTTCACAGGCGACGCATCAGCCGGAGCGATGATGCTGGCAACAGCTGGCTTCGCACGCCACGACAAGTATCCACATCAGCAGCAGCAGCAGCAGCAGCTGGAGGCGCGCTGCGCTGGTCGCTGCAAGCAGGCGGGCCTCACTGCAGTGCAGCAGCAGATTGAATGGAAGTAGAAGAAAGGTGGTTGGCTGCATGTGATTCGGGATGCTCTCTCTAATAGACAGCAGCTGCGATGAAGATTGGCATTGCGCATGACGACGTCTGCAGTGTGTTGTTGAAGAATGTGATGAACTTGCGAGAGCCGCGCTTTCTAACACTTTCTAACAGCTGCCTTGACATGCCCAGGCGTGTTGCATGCAAGACTTGTCAGCAACAGGGATGAGCCACGATGTGTGTCGTGCACTAGAGGAGTCATGTTACGCAGTGTGGACCTCGCACAAGTGTACGCAGCAATTTTCAGGCAGGAGGTCTGTCTGAGGCTGATACGTATGTCCATGGTTTGTTGTATGATGCATAACAACAGGTGCATGCTGCTACCTATACTACTGCATGGTCACATTGCATCCATCTTTTAGGCGCCCTTTGTGTTCCCCTCTTCCAATTGTTCTGCGGGCCACGGGCCTTTCGCAGCGTACTAACTAAACAGGTGCTTCCTTTGTTGTGCATGTCAGCCACACAACGCGGTTTGACTTGCTCATCTGCCGTGCAGCTGCTCTGCTTTCCGGCTGTTGGTTTCCGGTGCGGTCTTGCAACATCACCGCATGCGCATGTCTTACCTGTGTGATAGCCAGACAGCAGCTGGCTTCCAGTCTCTAAGTCTATGCATGTATGCATACCATTCAGCTGTGGCCTGACGTATTAAGGTGCACGTATTGCGTCATGTCAGCACAGGGTCATTCATGGCCTGTCTGTATGTAGGCCGTTCAAACAGGCCGTGCTGGGTTGCAGCTAGCTCACAGCAGCAGCACTGACTGCATGGTCAGTGCACCCTCTGTGCAACCGTGTGTGTCATGTCTGAACCGTACAACAGATGCAGAATCTGCAGATTCTGTGTGGTTCCTGGTGTTAAACGTGTTTGGTGGCTGATGTTTGTGCGTTAGGAGCTATAGTTTGAGCACGTCAAAGTTTGTTATGTGGTGGCAGTGATGGTGTGATGGTGGCCGCCCCCAACAGCGCACGCTTACAGCAGCAGCGCTGACTGCATGGCCAGTGCACCCTCTGTGCAGCTTTGCATTGCATGTCTGGGTATTGCAGCGTATGCAGTATATCTGCATGGTTCCTGCTGTTGAACGTGTTTGGTGGCTGGCGCTTGTGCGCTGACAGCTGCAGTGCAGCTGCTGCAAGCAGATCCTTTGTGTTGCCATGTTAGTGTTGACTGTGGTGGTGGTGTTCTGCAGGTTGCAGCTGAAGCTCCAGCGAGCAGCTGCGCCACAGGCTGGTGTTCGTGCGTTGGGAGCTGTAGTTTGAGCCCCTCACAGTTGTTGTTGTGGTGGCAGTGATGGCGTGATGCTGGTGATCCTGCGGTTTGCATCTGATGCTCCCATGAGCAGATAACTGCCCAACGTTGAGGCACTTGCAGCTTTGCTGCCTGCATAGTATAGAATACTTGATATTCTATGGTGTTCATGTGCTATGTATTTACCATTGAGCCTGATTCAGTGCTCAGCGCTGACTGGACACGTACTCGGAGCTGGCGAAAGTAACAAGCCTGTGCAGCGGCTGCACACACAGCAGCTGTCACAGCTCACATAACGGTTCTTGCAGGTTGTGGGCTGGCACGTGAAGTAAAATCTGGTAATGCCAGAATGGCGTGACTATGTCGGCATGAACCAAGGCAGCGAGCTGGCTGTGGCCAGCAGCGCCACAGGTTTTGCAGGCGGGGTGCAGTGGTAGACGGTACCACTGTGCGGGGTGTCCTGACAGTTTGCTGTCAGCAGCAGAACGACACCGAGGCATGCATATGTCACATGCTTAGCTGTGAGGCTTGCTGGTGCTGATTATGAGTGGCGGTTCATAGTAAACTATCAATTGTGTGTGCTACATTGACAACCAATTTGCGCAGCATGCAAGCAGCCGCCCGGCGGTGGCACCGCAGCAGGGACGCTGTGCTGGTGAGACACTGCACTGCACTGCGCAGCGAGTATATGCATACGATGGAATGCGCAGGATGCTTGTATGCTGAGCTGGTTCTGGCGGCCCAAAGTTGTAAGCTTTTGCGTCTTAGAAAGTGGCTGGCCTGTGGGCAGCGGCATGACTGCAGCCATGTGGCAATTCACTAGCAGGGTAACCTCTGTGCTGTCTGGCCATGGTGTGTTGTAGAAGCAGCACGATTCAAAAAATGCTATTTACATTATACATATGGCAGTCTGCCGCATGTCTGCGGGTTATAAATCCTAACATCCGGCATGGATTATGCTGACAGTCACCTGGGTTGACGGCAGTGGGTGTCATCATTTGTGATAGAATCAGCGACACCTGAGAAGGGCATCCTTGCAGCAGCAAAGCTCAAGCAAAGTTTTAATGGAATGTCTCGGCAGTCAAACGTTGCGATGGAGCTCATTGGCGCGGGATGCGGCCGGACAGGGACTTTATCGCTGAAGGTGCGGCCAATTGCTGCAGCGCAGCTTGACGAGTTTTTACAGCTTCAGACACTTGCCAGCTCTAGGTTTTGAAATGCTTGGTTACATGTTTGAGGTTGCTGCAGGTGTTGTTGTGTGTGCTACTGCTGTGCCACTGCTGCTGCTGCTGCTGCTGCTGCTGCTGCTGCTGCTGCTGCTGCTGCTGCACTGGCTTGCAGACGGCATTGGAGATTCTAGGAATGCCATGTTACCATATGGTCACCATCATACAGAGGGGAGACGTGGGCTTCTGGCATGATGCAGCAGAAGGTGTGCAACGTGCCTGGCTAGTTGCTGCGGCAGCATACTGGCAGCAGTAGCAGCAGCAACACTGGCAGCAGCAGCTGTGGTACCAGACTTGCAGCAGCAAGAGCAAGAGCGCCAACGGCAGCAGGAGGCGCAGCCAGCAAGCAGCAGCAACTTGTTTGCACCATGCCCTGGTCACCAGCGTCACAGTTTCAACTGCCATGGTTCATGTTTTGTGTTTGGCACGGCATCGAAGGTCAGCCACCTTTGCCGCATGAGTTGGATGTTACTTTAGTCACCGCTGTTTCACAACACCAACCACAACTGCGTATTGCTGCTGCGCCGCCACAGGCAAGGCGGTTGACTTCAGGTCGGTGCTGGCGGGCAGTGCTGCTGTCTGCGACTGGCCAGCCAACTTCTTCTACAAGCAGCTCATGGAGGCCTACCCTGACGCAAAGGTAAGCACTGAAGCCGTGAGGATGAGGATCCATAACAGCTTGTGTAACAGGTTGCCAAAGCACCAGCGGCTTATGCATGCGCAGCTGGGCAGGTGGCATTTCCACACCGCCGTCCCCAGACGCAAAGGTGAACCCTGCATGGAGCCCAAACCCACTTATAGCTGCCTGAAGCTCAGGCCCTAGGTGTTGAGCCACGCTTGCGCGGGCGCCGTGCTGCATGCCATCACTGCTGCAGCTGGGCTGGCATGTCTAACACAGCTTGCCAGCGTCCCTTAGGGCTCTGCAGTCAGCCAACTAGTTCACAAACAACATTGGATATTCATCAATGCTTGAACGTGTGACGGCCGGCATTTAGCTAGTTGCTGCTGCTGCTGCTGCTGATGCTGCTGATGCTGATGCTGATGCTGATGCTGATGCTGATGCTGATGCTGCTACAGGTCATCCTGACGGTGCGTGACCCAGCCAGCTGGTACGACAGTGTGAAGGAGACAGTGTGGGCCATCTGCAAGGTGGGCAGCACGGAAGGGTCGAGCGTTACTTTGATGTTATGTAATAGGGCAGAGACTGGCGACTGGCCGGCCGGTGAAGGATACAGTGTGAGCCATCTGCAAGGTGGGCAGCAAGGAACGGTGGAGTGTTGTTGTCTGGGGCAGAATAAGGGTTGATGTACATGTTACTAGTGCTTGCACTGATGGCTCGGGGTCGGGCTGTTGGTCGTGCTGTTGTTCGTCGCTCCCGCCGCGCTGTTGTGCCAACAAGAGATATGCGTGCTCTGGCTGGACGGCTGCATTCCTTCCGTGCAATCTTGCAACCACGTGTTCACACATTGTTACGTCACATCCTTGTTGACCCGGCCGCCAGCTGGCAACCACATGTTCACACATTTTTATGTCACATCCTGGCCGACATGCTGTCACTTCTCATTATGCTGCTGCCCCCAAAACCCAACAGGCAATAGATTATGCCCCAGCCTATGTGCGCTGGCTGGACGGCTCTTTCCCGTTATGCTGCAAGCTTGCAATACCACCACATATGCACGCTGTTATGCCACATCCTTCAACACACTGCTTTGTCTTTGCATTGCCGCTATTGTATCAGGCAATAGAAGATGCACCTGCCTATGTGCGCTGGCTAGATGGCTTCTTCCCTCCCGGCCGCAAGATGGGCCCCATGATGAACGTGGTGCTGTGGCAGGGCATACTGAAGGGAGACTTTGAGGACCGGGAAGCAGCACAGCAGCGCTACCTGGAGTGGAACGAGGCCGTGAAGCAGGTGAGAGTGTAATGTATTGCTTTGGCTTGGGGTGGCTGCCGCTCAGTAGTTGTTGCTTGGCGTGTCTAGTGCTTGTGTGTCTGTTGATGTAGCAGGAAAGGGTCAATTTTCCGCCTCGCTGCAGGGTGAGATGGGCCCCATGATGGAGGCAGTGCTGTGGCAGGGCATACTGCAGGGTGACTTTGAGGACCCTGCAGCAGCACAGTAGCGCTACCTGGAGTAGAATGCGGGCGTGAAGCAGGTGAGGTTGTAATGTGTTAGCACTGGGTAGCTGCTGATTAGCCGTTGTTGCTTGGTCGTGCCTAGTTGCTCCTGTTTGTTTTTGACGCAGCCAGCAGGCAGTGGCAGTTTCCCCGTTTTTTGGCCGCAAGATGGGCTCCATGATGGACAAGGTGCTGTGGCAGGGCATACTCAAGGGTGACTTTGAGCACCGGGAAGCAGCACAGCAGCGCTACCTGGAGTGCCT
This sequence comes from Tetradesmus obliquus, assembly GCA_030272155.1. Classification (NCBI taxonomy): domain Eukaryota; kingdom Viridiplantae; phylum Chlorophyta; class Chlorophyceae; order Sphaeropleales; family Scenedesmaceae; genus Tetradesmus; species Tetradesmus obliquus. The sequence goes on along the minus strand of CP126196.1, from coordinate 3,805,377 downwards.
TCCTAAAAAGGCCAATGCCTCAGTAGCCCTTCCCTCACGTCACACAGGGCTGTGCCAGAAACTCGTGTTGCCTGTATCTGCAGTGAATACTCCTGCTGACACGCTGCTGCTGTTGTATTATTTTTTGATTTTGCCTGCAGCACGTGCCTGCTGACCGGCTGCTGGTGTTCCACCCGAGCCAGGGCTGGGAGCCCCTCTGTGCCCTTCTAGGCAAACCAGTCCCTCAGCAGCCTTTCCCTCATGTCAATGACACACAAGGTTTTAAGGACATGGTGCGCTACGTGCACAAGCGGCACCAGACAATACAAATAGCAGTGCCTGCTTTGGCTGTGGCGGCTGTGGCAGGGGTTGCTCTGCTGCTCAGCAGGCGCAGCCGACAGTAGCGCCGCAGCAGGGAAAGTTAGTGTCATGGCTTTTATGGGGTCTTGGGCTGCAGCAAATGGGGCTGCTGTCGACTGGCCTGGGCAGCCACCGTGGAGGCCTTTTTGTGCATGTCAATGACACGCAAGGCTTTAAAGCCATGGAGGACCACATGCACAATGCCGCCAGTCGATACAGGCTGCAAACCTGTGCTGGCTGCTGCTGCTGCTGCGGCAGGGATTGCCTTGCTATTCAGCAGGCGCAGCAGAAGCCAGCCAAATCATTGTAGTGAAATGCAGCAGCTGCAGCGGCCGCCGTTGTGGCTTTCACGACAAACTGAATCTTGTCAGCAGCAGCTGCAGCTGCTGCTGCTGCTGTTGTTGCTGCAGTTCCAAGCGAGCGCTTTGTGATTGGCACTTGCAGCATATTGTCGTGACAAGGGATGCTTGCTATTTCCAGGGCAGCAGCGGCGGTGTTTGTCCGTAAGCCACCAGAGCATATGCAGCTGCAGTCGCTTATGGGAACAGATGTTGCTCAACCAGCAAATAGAAGTAGATCCGCCCAGCGTAGTTGAAATCATGAATTTCCTGCAGCTGTTTTGACATATCTTCAACATTCCTGCAGCTGGTATTGTTTGACAGTCTTTGTGTATTGTGTGTGGACTGGGTCATTGCGTTTAGGCAAGCAAAGTGTGTCTTGCTAGCAGCAGTTTAGGGAGCTGCCAGTTGCTGAGGCCCTGCTTTTGTTGGTTGCGGCCTATCCGATAGGATATTGTCGGACAATCCAATCCAATGAGGAGTGGTACTGCTGACGTGATGAAAAGAGGTGTGGCCGTGCTGTTGTCATCCGTTCACATTCGTTCAAATCCGACATCAGCTCCCGGCAGTAGATGAAATTGGTGCAGTGAGTATGGCCTCCCGGGTCGGGGACCTTATCCGAGTCACTGCAGTGACTGCTAGCTGTCACATTATGCGACGAGTTGTAAGGCAACTCCTGATGCTTCCTGAACTCTCAGTACAACATTAAGTTTTTTTACGCGTTTCTGCAATAATTTTCGATGGCCTGTCGCGTGTTTGGCAGCTAGCAACTGTCGTTGGCGGGACCGGTGCTCCTGCTCGTAGACATTTCCCGCCATCGCGCTGCACATTGTACCTGCCCCCTGAGTATGCTCTGTGGACAATTCTGTTGCTGTTTCAGCTTTGAACAGCTGCATACCTTTGGTACAATGCCCCAACCTGTGCTGACGTGGCGACAGCAGCACCTTCTTTAAGGAGGGGGGGTTACACAGCACCGTCGAATCAGGGCTGGCCTAGCAGCTGGGGTATATAGGTGCGTCCACCAACGTCGAGTTCCGGTCCGTACTAGGCCGAACCCTAGTACGGAAGTTTCGGCAGCATAGTCAGTGATCAGCGTTGCCAAGGAAGGGCGTCAGGTATGCCCTCTGATAGGCCGCACCGGCAACCATGGCCTCTACCTTTTGCTGCCGCACCGCTTGCTGCTGCAGCTAGCACGGTGCCATGAGGCACAAGAGGGCAACACCGTTACAAGAACAACCATAAGCACATACAACTTATGTGGTAGCAGCCGTATTGACGCTTCCTGCAGGCACATGCACCACCTTCCTCAACACCATTCGTCGCTGCCCAATAACACAGGTGGCCAGTCACACGCGGGGCAACCAGGCAAGCACCATCACCACCAGCAGCAACAGCAGAGCAGCAACAGCAGAGCAGCAAGCTGCCACTCATCAGGCCTGCCCGGTCAAGCAGTTGGTGCATGTGCTGCTGCTGCTGCTCCTGCCACATCTCCCTGCAGCTTGCCAAACTTCACTGCTGCCTGCCGCAGCAGCACATTGCCCAAGTACACCCCAAAGTCAGGCCCTCCTGCTGTTGCTGCTGCTGTTGTACTGCCGCTGCCAGTTTGGCTTGTACTGCCTGTACTGCCAATCGGCTCCATGCTGTAGTGCCTGGCCAGCAGTGCCAGCAGCACCTTTGCCTCAGTGAAGAAGAGGCTCATGCCCAGGCACACATGCGGGCCCACACTGCACAGCACAATACAGACAATTCAGCAAATGCAGAGCAGCACGTCTCAATCCTTTTGCTTGAATGTACTGCATGTGAGATTTGACTTGCTGGCAGCAGCAAGGCTCGCGCACGAAGCCAGAACTCTACTGTATGTGAGCGGTACAGGCAACAGCAGCAGGACACTGTGAGACTTTGTGTGGGGAGTGAAGAACAGGCTCATGCCCAGGCACACATGCGGGCCCACACTGCACAGCATCGCAAGCAGTGCAGAAGCAGATCATCACAGCATCGGCAAGTGTTGTACATTATTTCATGAGCAAGCAGTGCCGCCAGCCGCTGCTCACACCATGAGCGTGGCTGCAACAAACTACTACTATGAAACATGTGGCTGCCCGGGGGGGCAAGCTGCTGACACCATGAGATGCTGAGCAGGCAATGCTCATGATACCGGATATATATGCAGTACCTGCGGTATCCCTGCACCCCAGAGGCATCAACTCAGTACGGTCCACAGCTCACCTGAAGGTGAGCAGGCCGGATGGCTTGCCCTCCTGCTGCAGCCACCTCTCAGGCTTGAACTCAGCCCTCAGTGTGTCAGCCTGGATGGCGCCCCAGTGCTGCTCCAGCGCCTCAAAGTCGTCAAGGCTCAGGTTGCTGAGACTTAGGCGGGGGTCTGTCAAGACCTGGCCCATGAAGCTGGAGAGCATGATAGGAGAGCCCGCAGGCACGAACTTGCCACACACCTACAGGCAATTAACGTGTTATGGTGTGAAAACCAAGTCAGCAGGGCTCAGATTGCTGAGATTTAGGCGCGCGTCTATTAAGACCTGGCACATGAGCTTGAGAACATCAGGGCTGAGCCGGCAGGCACAAACTTGCCACACACCTGTAGGCAAAAGGTGGTGTGAATTCAACAGGGCGTGCATCTTTTTGCGTCCCTCAACTGTGCCAGCCTCTGCTTGTCCGTTCTTACACACAGCTCAGCGATACGCACTGACAGACCCAGTCCAATGGTCGCTCAGAGGCAGTCACTCATATCGCACATTACTACCCATCATTTGCAGCCCGGCTTCATCATCCCTCCCACCTCCAGGTCCACCAAGGCCATCCTGAAGACAGCAGCAGAGGGTGGCGCTACACGCAGCGTCTCCCTGATGACTGCATCAGCATATGGCATGGCGTCAAGTGCTGCCAGCGACATGGCTTCACCATGGCGCTGCATGACCTGCAGCAGCAGCAGCAGCAGCAGCAGCAGCAGCAGCAGCAGCAGCGCAAACATCTCTTTGTTTTGCACTGACTTTAAGGCCAGCAAGTGTTGCTGCGCGCAGTGCAAACAATGCAGGTTTGCTGCAAGCATGGCTGCAGGCACAATGGTACATGGAATGCCATGCCAAACTGCAAGTGGTAACAAGCAGGAGCTGCACGCCACACCCCCCACCTGCTGCTGCTCATCCCTGAGGTTCTCAACTTCCCTGGGAAAAGCGGCAGTGTGGCCAATAGTGCAGACAGTTGCAGGACTGCCAAAGAGCAAGAGACCCACCTGCTGCTGCTTTTGCCGCAGTTGCTCCATCCCTTCAGGGAACAGCGGCAGTGTGGTCAGCAGTGCAGACATTTGCAGGACTGCCAAAAAAAGCAAGAGACCCACCTGCTGCTGCTCCTGCCGCACCTTCTGCATCACGTCTGAGAACAGCGGCAGTGTAGCAAGCAGCGCAGACACTGACGCAACACGCCCAGGACTGCCAAAGAGCAAGATACTTCGACCCACCTGCTGCTGCTCCTGCCGTAGTTTCTCCATCACTTCTGGGAACAGTGGCAGTGTGGCCAGCAGTGCAGACACGCCCAGGCCGCTGGTGTCGTTGCCGGCAATGATCAGCCCAATGCCTGACGCAGCAGCCTCGGCAAAGTCAATGCTGTTGTGCTGCAGTTAGCATACAACAGAACAAGGAGGACGGCAAGCAGAGCAGCAGCGAAGGGCAGGTGATTCAGTAGAAGCACTGCTTTTATCAGTATGCAGTGATTCCTGGGCTCATGCCGGTGTTGTCGTTGCCTGCGATGATGAGCCAATGCCTGATGCAGCCGCCTCGGCATAATCGACGCTACCGTGCTGTGTTTGACGCATGCCACAGTGATATGGAGCAGCGTCAGGCAGAGCAACATACAAAAGAAAGCAGACAGCTGGTGTGAGTTGGCACGGGTGACACCTATGCAATATATGATATACTGTTGGCGGGGTCTTGTGTATGGTGCAGCTCTGCCCGCAAGATTGTGCCACGAGCTTTTGCGCAGCAGTACAGCAGGTACTAGCAGCTCTTGCGGTGGCGGTTGCAAGGATGCTGAGATGCAGCAAACCAGCCAATGACGTTCTCAGCAATAACACCCCTCCCTGCTCACCTCCTGCCTCTGCTGGTCCAGCGTATAGTCAAACACGTTCTTGCGCACAGCAGCAGCATGGCCGTTGCCACTGCTGTCGCCATTGCCACTGCTGCTGTGCTTCTCCCGCGCCTCCCGTGCCCGCACCAGCTGCTCGATGTCCTGCAGCAGCTGCCCACGCGCCTCAATGCCCTTGGAGAACCTGCAAGTTTGCAAAATGCAGGTTGTCGCAGTGTGATTATACGTCGGTCAACCTGAAGACAACAGCACCAGCTGTGGCGTTGTGCATGCAAGAAAGGCGCGCCGGCGATCGTTTGCGTGAATGCCCTTGGAGAACCTGCAGAGTGCAAATTACGGCAGTGTTGCGGGTTAGCCAACCCAGAGACATCAAACCAGCTGATGCATCAAGCATCTAACCAAAAAACAGCAGCAATCATCTGCGTCAGCCAACAGCCAACAGCACACGACATACAAGTCCAGTGTTGAATCAGAGCTGCACAGTTATCAGCAAGTCTGTTGATGCCCTAAGCCCAATTGCTGCTTGGCAAAACAGGTCTAAACAGCAGGTGGGTTGCAGTCTTACCTGGAGCCTGGAGTGGGGTCAGGGGGTGAGAAGATGCCCTGCAGGCCAGCCGCAAACGGTCACAGCAGCAAACAATGAAGAGAAAGGAAGGCAGCAGTCAGTTGTGCAACCGTGATCCAAAGGTGGCATATGTGTGTATCTGTGTTGGTGAGAGAGCGCTGTGCTGCTGCTGGCTGCAACGCAGGTGTCAACACACACCCGCCATGGGACTTGTCACACTTGTGCGGTTGCTGAGCAGCCAGCTGACACAGTGGCTACGAGCAAGCCAAGCAATGTGTGCCGTTTGCGACGCGTGTTGTGAGAGAACATTGACTGTGCATTGACACACAGTATTTTTGTCCAAGCACCTGGAACAGCGCGTCGAATTTGTCCCTCAGCTGGTGCTTCTGTTCAGGAGTGATGTCAAAGTCAACCTGGCAGCAGCAGCAGCAGCAGCAAAAGGCGCAGCAGAAGCAGTGCAGTGACACAGAAGTGACAAAGTACACCTGTTGTAGCGCCAGAGTGCCAAGAGCAACACATGAGCAGGGGCATGCTTCCGTCAGCAGCATCTCGTGGAAAACTACAACGCCGTTCACGACAACCCAACGTCGTTGCAAGGGTATGTACAGGAATGCTGCAAGCCCAGCAACAGGGGCAACTCTTCGGCAACAGCAACCATTCAAAGAACGTTTTGTTGGTAAGTTAACTCACCAGCAGCTGGGTGCTGAACTCAAAGCTCAGGTCCTTGCCCTGAGCAGCAAGGTCCACGGGGCCCTGTGCTGCCGACCATGCGTCCAGCTGGGTGGTGCATATCTTGACCAGCTGCAGCAGGCATCAGGGGCAGCACATGATGCAGCACATCATGATGATAGGCACACCTGTTGCGCTCAACCTGTGGGCACTACAGTATTAGCAAGACAGCATACCACATTGTGCCCAACAGCCTGCAACCATGGCCAGCTGCTGTGCAAAGCCTATGACATTGCTGTATCGCACAACAGCTGATGCTGCACTCAACAGCACCTGTTGAAGAACAACCAGCACAGACTCATGGCGCCAGTCCCAGCTATTCACTTTGTTCCAACAGTCACACACCTTGTCCATGTAGCCCGCCAGGGCCTCTTTGGTGAACCCCGGCTGCAGCATGCGCCTGTTGCTGAGCCGCGTGGCTGGGTCCTCCAAGCTCTTGCGTGTGCGCTCGCCAAGCATGGCATAAAATGCCTCAGGGTTCCAGCCCACTATGACCTGCAGATCAAGCAGAGTAGCGGCAAGCAGCAGCAGCAGCAGTAGTAGTAGTGTGAGGTGATTTAGTACACTGCAGCAACAACAGCGGCAGCAGCATGGCATAGAGTCGTGTGGCTGGGTCCTCCAAGCTTTTGCGCGTGCGCTCTCCAAGCATGGCATCGAGGCCTCAGGGTTCCAATCCACTATGACCTGCAGAGTCAAGTGCAGCAACCCACCAAACGACACTTGCACGCAGTACCCGCCAATGTCAGGCAATGCACACAATGACAGCTGCAGTCAGGCAATGCATGTAATGACTAGTGCGGACAGCAGCCGGGCTGCCCTGTGCAGCTGGGTAACTGCGGCTCGCTGGGCTAGTGCCTGAAGCAGGTTTCAGTCCTGAGATGTTTTGTATTGCATTGTATTGACTGGCAGTGGCGGCGCCTTTCAGCTCACTTTGCTGTCACCCAGCTGCAGCAGACCCATGACTTCATAGTCCACCACACAATGCACATCACTGGCTTGACACAGAGGCAGCCACATGCAGCGCTGCTCGCCTTGCTTATGTCCCAGCTACAGACTCCATCATCCGATCAATGCACTTCACAAGCTTCCTGCAGCAATAGTGACCACACACGCCGTCATGCCCACCTTGCTGTGCCCTAGCAGCAGCGGCTAGCCCTACACCATCAACCCTGTTGTTCTGCAGCTGCAGCACCTTTCAGCTCGCAGCAGCTCACCTTGCTGTCGCCCAGCTGCAGCAGGCTCTTGATGGCTTCATAGTCGACCACTGTCGTCATTTGGGTAGGGCCCAGCATCCAGCTGAACACGGGGCCAAACTCCCTGCAGTGTGCAAGCAACAGTGTTATGTTACCACAGCAACAGACCATAAGAGAGCTCATCTGTATTGGGCCCAGCATACAGTGAATTGCGGGCTTGAACTCCCTGCAGTGTGAAAGCTGCAATGCAACAACTAGGAACAAAAGCTTCTGGCAAGCACAGGCAATGAAGCACATCTGCTTGGGCCCCAGCATCCAGCTGAACACGGGGCCGTGCTACCTGCAGTGGGGGGAGTGGCAAAAGCAATCAAATCTTTGGCCGAACTAGTACTTGGTGCTGCAGCGGATATCAGCGTGCAGCAGGACAAAACCCACCACCGAGCAACTCACAGTGCATACCCTTTGAACATGCGCACGCATGCACCTACAGCAACGCTGCCGAAGCAACACAGTGTGCACCCCACCCACCTGTAGCGCTGCAGCAGGAAGGGTGCTGCTCCCTTCTCCTCTAGCTCAGCAAACTCCCCAATGGGCTGCTTAGGGGTGATCACCACTCCCCCACGCCCAGGGACCTCTGGCAGCTGCAAGCAGCAAGCGGCACGAAGCCCAGCACACAGCACAGCAGTGTGGGGTCCAACAGCGGCACATACATTGACATGAAGGCTGCTGGGCGCAGCGCCAGGCTGAACACCACGCCAAAAGACAGGCTTATCTCATTGAACAGCGTAAGAAGCTGCTGTACACTGCATTCCCTAAATCAGCAAATATGTTGATGGAACACCCAGCAATGCGGCCACACACTTGCCTGGTTGGTGTTGCCGTTTGGCAGCACCCGCCAGCATCCGCCCGGCCCTGCAAGGTTGGCAACGCCATGGGCAGCACTGCTGCTGCTGCTGCTGCTGCTGCTGTGGTGCCCATGCGCATTAGCAGCAGCAGCGCCTGCTGCTGCCTCTGTTATGCCTGCTGGTGCAACATCTGCTGATGCGGCCTGGCCCTGCTGGTGAAAAGGGCAGCCAGGCGCTGCTGCTGCTGCTGCTGCAGCAGGAAGCCCCTGCTGGCCCTCATGGCTGTTAGCTGCAGCTGCAGTATCATGTGACTGCAGAGGAGAGATGGGGCGAGGAGAGCAACGGATCCTGCTGCTGCTGCAGGCATACCTGCCGTGGACACTAGCAGGAAAAGAAGAGGTGGCAGGTAGCCGGGGCGCTGCTGCTGCAGGAGCTGTGCGGTGCTGTGCAGTGCGCAGTGCTGTGCGATGATGGAGCATCATGGCTGTTGCTGCAGATAGATAGAAATGCAGCTGCTGGATGTGTTATTGCAATAAAGAAGAGTGGCAGATGCAGCCAGTTGAGCTCACTAGCCAGGCGGGAGTGCTTGTCAGGACCCAGGCATTAAATCGCGCAAGGGAGTTCACATGTAATTGCTGGAGCAGCAGGGAGTACATCAATGAGCATGGGATATCATTGCTGTGCATTATATGACAATGCAACCACTGCATGTACGGTACTAGCTACAGTAGGGATGGTTTAGGCCTCAGGCCTGCAGTGCAGCAGGCTGCAGTTTATTTACCCAGCCTGATCATGCCCGACAGCGCAGCATGAGCAGACAATCCTTGATGCACGTTAATTATCTGTGTAGTGAAGCTCAGTCTGCTTTGTTATCTTCCCTGCACTCACTGATGTTTCTCCTGTCGAAGGGGCGAAAAAATGCTGCAGCTGCTTCACACTGTAATCTGTGACAGATTAGAGTTGAAACGCGTTGCTAATACAATCAGCAGGATCCTAGCAACAAATATCCTTTATGTTTATGTGCAAGGCATTACAATGCAACTTGGGTAACAGATTAGGCGAGACGTCTCGCCTCAACCTGGCAGCGTCGATGACGACACCAGCTCGCGATCGGCAGCACAATCAGGCCAACGCAATGTTCGGTTGCTTGTCAATCATATATGCTGCAGCATGATTAGATTTTGGCCCTGAGAGCAAGTGTCACTCAGGGCCAAGCTTTCCCACCTGCTCACACATCATGCAGCTGCACTGCAGTGCCATGAGCTCCAGCATGGCCAACTAAGCCCTGCTTGGATTCATGCCGCCATGTGTAACACACTCGCTGATACTTGAGGCTGTATTTTCACCAACTGTTCCGCTGCTTCCACATAGGCAGAAATCCACAAGTGCATTTCACACCAGTGCCATGAGCTCAAGTGCTGTCAAACGATGGCCTGCCTGGCACGGCGTGCAACATGCAATCGAACGTCATTGCAAGTTGCAGCACGCCTTCAGGATTTACCCAGCGCTTGGTGCAATCCTTCAAGTCATTGGGTGGCCCAGTGCACTGGTGACCAGCCGCTCAGCGGCACCAGTGGTGACATACCTGACAGTTGTGCCCTGAGGCATTTTGTGCATTGCAGCCATACGCTGTGGACGTTGAGCAGCACTTTGGACCCAGTTAATTGGCAGGCAGTCGTTGCCATGCAGTGGCATGTCCGACATGTGCCACAGTGCAGCACAGTGAGTCACACAGCAACAGTGTTGTGCAAGCAGGGCTGCATCTTGTCCCAGCAGCACATACAGCCCTAAGGAGCGCGAAGTGACCGAAGTAAAGTCTTGTTGCAACACGTGCTTTTGCACAACTGGTGCTGCTCTAGAGGAGCTGTAGTGTGGAGCTGTTAATAGAGCAGCATCCGTGATTCGCATACTTCCAACCACTCCATGCTTCAGAGTATGCTTTGCTTGCAGCATTATGAAGTTGAAGTGCAGTGGGAACCCACAAAAGTTACAGGACACATTGCAAGGTTGCGCGTGGTCTGGTTGCACGTTTGAACAGCAGAGACTGACATGTGACTGACAGCTAAGCACGGTACCATGACAGGACCCACGATTGCTTTGAACTGCCATTTAAAGTCTATTGTTGAAGCTGTCGTGGCTTGTGACACAGCTAAATTTGAATTCGCCGTAGCGTACCCGCACCCAGCAACATCCACTAGGCACAATAAGCAGAAACATCATTTCTATACTATTATGTAGCATCATTAAATAATGGAATCCTGTACCCAGGATCAACGGCACGCCAACCTGCACGCGCCAGAACTCAATGTCAGAACAGCTCTGCGTGGTGTGGTGCAGCAAGTAGCAGCTGGATGCGGCCGTAACAACTGCTCACGTCTGTTGAGCAAAGCCTGGGCTGTTCTGCTGGATCTGGATGCCGCAGACACATCGGAGGTGGGGAAAGAGCACAGCAGCAGTAGGATGGTACAGCCTTATTTGCATCCTGCCATGTGGTATGGCAGAGCAAGGATAGGTGGTACAAGCATAGAATTTGTTGCAGGATTCGTTATAGTTACCTTTTTTTTGCAGGTGCTGCAGGATGTGCCAGACAGGGAGCAGCATAACAGGATTGCAGCTGCACAGGTGCGCTGGACTTGGTTGCAGCGCTGCTGCAGCATGCGTGTCACACACCTACACGCCACCCGCTGCACTATTGCTTTTTTTCAAAGCTCTGACGGCTACAAAACTTGAAGGTTGTGTCTGAAAAGCCACGAATTTGCCAGGTCTTCAGGGTGTGTGTCCTTGAAATCGCAGGCATGCCTGGACTTGCAGCAGAATTTGCGGTGTGCAGAAGCCACCCGCCTGGGGGAGCTGCTGCAGCAGTGGCAAGGGTGAGCAGCTGAAGCTTTGGCATCAGCATCAGCATATGCAGCAGCAACAGCAGCAGCAGCTGGCTTACCACCAACAGCAGTTGCAGAAACACCTGCTCCCCAACAATCCCCCTGGCTGATGCATATTGCAGCTCATGCGGTAGCACAAGCCACCCAGCCTGCATAGTCGCATGTCATAAAGCAACTCCATACAGATACAGGCACTGCTAACCCTGAAACTCCCCATATGTATGTGTACACTCTGCAGCATCGACCACTACCAGCCTTGGGCACCAGGGGTCCCACAAGACTTTGATGACATACCAAGCCCAGCTCCCCTCAAAGAGCACCAGGCAGTGCTGTCAGTGCTGTTTGCACTGCAAGGATCAGCGCCAGAACCCCAGCCCACTTTGACAGCACTGCCAGCGCTTGGCAGCAGCACACTTGCAGCAGTGCAGCAGCGCGCGGCAGCAGCTGTGGCAGCAGCAGCAGCAGGTCCGCAGAGCTGGGGTGCGAGTGCCGCTTGGCAGCTGAGCTGGCTTGAGCAAGCAGATGCAACCAAAACTGTGCAGCAGCAGAAACGTACAGCGGCAGTTGCACAAGAGAAGCTACAGCCAAAGGAGCAGCAGCAGCTGCAGGAGACGCACAATGTGGCTGCAGGTTTGCGGCGCCTGGCAGAGCACTTGCAGGAGCAGCAGCAGGCAGCTGCAGCTGGCACCTGGCTCAGTACAGCAGCTGCTGCAACACAGCTGCTGGAGCAGATGCCCCTGGATGCTGCCGCAGATGCCTGCAAGTCTAGCCATGCAGAGAAACCCAAAAGCAGCACTTTGGCAATGCAGCCGATGGTAGACTGCCTCACAAAACAGCTGCAGCTGGCCTCACAGCCGCATCTGCTGCGGCCATTAGGCCTGGCAGCGGATGCAGCTGCAGCCAGTGATACTGCTGCTAGCAGCAGCGGCAGCGACCAGGGCGGCAGGAAAGCCCACCACAGCATGGTTAGCAGCAGCAAAGACCAGGATGTAACGCAGGCAGCAGCAGATGCTGCAGCGGCAGTCGCGTCGGCTGCTGCCCAGCGCTCGGGTGTACTGCCGCTGATGATGCTGTCAGCAGCAGAGGTGGGATCAGGAGCAGCACACATGCTGCCAAGTCAGCAGCAGCAGCAGCAGCTGGATGCCGTGCCAACAGCCCGTGATGCACCTGCACATGATCAGCGACAAGGCCTCAAAGCCAGCGCCGAATCGTGCAACAGCAGCAGCAAGCTGTTGATCCCAGCCAGAGCAAGAGGAGCTACAGCTGCAAACTGCGCCGCTGCTGCTGCTGTGGCTGCACCGCCCTCTGCGGCCAGGGCAGCAGCAGAGACGGAGCTTGTGTCGCTCAGCTGCCTGGCAGTGCAGGGTGTGTGGTCGGCTGTGGGGCAGCTGTGGGGCATGGCAGCAGCGCCCCCGGAGGCCAGCAGCAGCAACAGGTGCGCACGTGCCAGTCAGTTTCATGCCCTGGGCTACTAGGGCTGCTTGGGCTACTATTGTTGTGGCGAGTGCATGCAGCCTGCATGCCTTCTTTCAATTATTGAGTTGGTTTGCAGCGTCTCTTGTGCAGAAACATGTTTCTCACAGCTGCATGTATGTCCTGATGTCCGCAAACTGTGTCACACCTCACGTCTCCTGCAGGCTGGTAGGCCTGGCCCGCTCCCCAGCGCAGCAGCAGCTGCTGGCTCAAGTTCTGCACATTGCTGAGCTGCGGCTGCGGCTGCAGGCCTTCCTGCAGCACTTTGCAGGAGCAGCAGCAGCAGCAGCAGCAGCAGCAGCAGCAGCAACCCTGCAGGGCAGCAGCAACAGCAGCAGTGCCAATGATGCTAATGGCGCTGCGGAACAGCTGGAGAACGCTGGTAGTGAGGGGGAGGGTGGCTTTGATAATGACGTCAGCAGTCAGCCGGTGCTGCAGGCGTTCCTGTCAGCAGTCAATGAGGTTTTGGACATGCACGACGCAGCAATGCAGCTGCTGCTGTACCAGCAGCAGCAGCGCAGCAAGCAGCTGGCAGCAGCAGCAGCAGCAGCAGGGTGTGCAGCTGCTCCGCCGCCTGGTATGACGCTGCTGCAGCTAGTGGCGCAACTGCGCAGCATGCGGGAGCAGTTGCAGCAGCTGGCACTGTGCTGCTGGTGCACGCCATGCATCGCAGCAGATGGCACTGCAATAGACCCACAAGCAGGGGTCCGCTTGCCAGCAACTGCTGCCACCTCAACAAGCAGCAGCAGCAGCACAGATGCTGGTGCTGCTTGCAGGACGACAACAGAGCGGCTGCTGATACTCAGATCAAGCAGGACCAAGCCCAGCAGCAGCGCCAATGATGCTATCGCCAGCGCTGCTGCTGCAGCAGGCTTTAAAGCTGCTGCTGCTGCTTCGGCAGGGCACCTAGCTGCCGCTGCTGCTGCTGAGGCGCGGGCTGCTGCGGAGAAAGCGAGAGCTGCTGCACTGCCCTGGCCAGGAGCAGCAGCAGCAGCGTATGCTGACTGCTGGGGCTGGGATCCTAGCAGGTGGCAGCTGCTGCGGGGCTTCATGGGGGGTGCTGCATTGCTGGAGTGCTTGTATGAAGGTGAGCACTGCTGTTGCTGTTGTGGTGGTGGTGGTGGTGTTCTGTGCTGTTGAGTAGGGCTGGGATTGTGCGCAGCGGTTGGTGCTGGAACAGCCACACCTGGTTTGCTGTGCTGCAGAACAGCAAGCTTGTTGCTACGTGATGCGCTGCTGACTGCTGGGGCTGGGACCCTAGCAGGTGGCAGCTGCTGCAGGGCTTCATGGGTGGTGCTGCATTGCTGGAGTGCCTGTATGAAGGTGAGTGCTGGTGGTGGTGGTGCTGCTGCTGCTGCTGCTGCTGGTTATGGTGGTTTTGGTGGTGGTGGTGCTGGTTTGCGATCATGAATTAGGCTGGGATTGTGTGCAGCGGTTGGTGCTGGAACAGCCACACTCGGTTTGGTGTGCGGCAGAACAGCAAGCTTGTTGCTTTGTGATGCGCTGCTGACTGCTGGGGCTGGGACCCTAGCAGGTGGCAGCTGCTGCAGGGCTTCATGGGTGGTGCTGCATTGCTGGAGTGCCTGTATGAAGGTGAGTGCTGGTGGTGGTGCTGCTGCTGCTGCTGCTGGTTATGGTGGTTTTGGTGGTGGTGGTGCTGGTTTGCGATCATGAAATAGGCTGGGGTTGTGTGCAGCGGTTGGTGCTGGAACAGCCACACTCGGTTTGGTGTGCGGCAGAACAGCAAGCTTGTTGCTTTGTGATGCGCTGCTGACTGCTGGGGCTGGGACCCCAGCAGGTGGCAGCTGCTGCAGGGCTTCATGGGTGGTGCTGCAGTGCTGGAGTGCCTGTATGAAGGTGAGTGCTGGTGGTGGTGCTGCTGCTGCTGCTGCTGCTGCTGGTTATGGTGGTTTTGGTGGTGGTGGTGCTGGTTTGCGATCATAAAATAGGCTGGGGTTGTGTGCAGCGGTTGGTGCTGGAACAGCCACACTCGGTTTGGTGTGCGGCAGAACAGCAAGCTTGTTGCTTTGTGATGCGCTGCTGACTGCTGGGGCTGGGACCCCGGCAGGTGGCAGCTGCTGCGGGGCTTCATGGGGGGTGCTGCAGTGCTGGAGTGCCTGTATGAAGGTGAGCACTGCTGTTGCTGGTGGTGGTGGTGGTGGTGGTGCTGCTGCTGCTGCTGCTGTTGGTGGTGCTGGTGTGTTATATTAGACCTGGGCTGTATGTGCAGTTGTTGAGTCTAGGACAGCCGTTCCTGGATGCATGTCAAGCAGAGCACACGCATGTTGTTTGGTAATGGCTATGGTGCCAGCGCAGGACGCTGCTGCAGGATTGAGACAATGGTGAGCTGCGTGGCCCCTGGCTGCCCCCTGCCTTACGTGGTCCTGTGCTTTGGCCTGTTGCATGTATATCGTTGTTGCAAATCCTGCTGCGGCACTGTTATACTGATGTGCTGCTCACTGCCCCACACATATCTCGCCTGTTCTTGTTCTACAGGCTTTCTGCATGCCCCCGTGCTTCATGTGCTTTGGCCTGCGTGGCCTGCTTGTGAAGTGTCCTCGCACACACTGCTCAGTACTGACATATAAGTCTGTTGTTGCTTGATGTCCCCTGCTTGCCGTGCATTCTGATGTGCTGCAGGGCTGCTGCATGCAGGGGCGCAGACAGCGCCAGCGCCTCCTTGCATGCCACGCTTGTGTGCTTTGGCCTGCTGCATGAATGGTATGGTTTCACATCCTGCCGCTGCAATGACATACTCGTGTGCTGCTCACTGCCCCACACCTACCTTGCCTGGTCTTGTGCTGCAGGCCTGCTGCATGCAGGGCCGCAGACAGCGCCACTGCTGCGGCACCTGTTTGCAGCAGCGCTGCAGCCGCAGCTGCACACCATCCTCACATGGGCCTTCCAGCCAGAGCTGCATGCGGCAGAAACCGCTGCTGCTGCTGCTGCCATGAGCAGCGTGGCATCGGGCAGCAGCAGCAGCTGGGCATGCACTGCTGGTGCTGCTGCTGCTGCTGCCCTCACAACAAATCCCTCGACAGCACAAGCCGGGTTTGGCAGTCGCTTTACTAGCAGTAGCAGCTATAAGATGCGGCAGCCGCACCCCAGCCGCACTGCAGGCAGCAACAGCAGCAGCAGCGGCAGTAACGACCGTGCAGTGCAGGCCGCATCATCCTCGCTGCTGCTGCAGGCCTGGCAGGCTGCTCAAAGCAGGGCCCCTACCTGCCCTTCTTTCCTGGGTGGTGTGAGAGAGGCGGCTGTTGTGGCAGGGCTGCAGCTGCAGCTGCTGCAGCTGCTGGGTGGTCCGGGGCAGCAGCTTGCGGAGCGGCTGGGGTGGCTGGCTGAGCTGGAGCATGAGGAGCTGAGGGAGCTGCTGGCTGGCAGCAGCAGCAGCAGCAAGGGTGCTGAGTTTGCTGAGGGTGGCAGCAGGGGCAACAGGATGGCTTGCGGAGATGCAGCTATGGGGCCAGAAGCAGCAGCAGCACCAGGAGATAGCAGGCACAATGTGGCTGGGGATAGTGGGCTGCATCTACTGCTGGGTGGGGGAGGCTTGGCTGCTACTGCTGCTTGCTTGGGTGGCATGCAAGATGCGGCAGCAGCAGCAGCAGCAGCAGGAGGAGGGTTTGGCGGAGGTGCTGCTGGTCTTGGTGGGCAGGAGGGCAGGGTCTACGTTCCATTCAGCCTGAGCATGCGGCAGCTGAAGCACGTGAGTATTATTTTGACGTGTGTGCAGAGCAGGCATAGCTTACACAGGTTTCCTTCTTTGATAGGTGTGCATTAGGCTGATGGGGTATCTGTTGCCCCTATGCTTTATTACAGCAGCGTTCACAGTTTGTGGCAGCGAGCCAACTGGGGCTGACTGCATCCTACACACTTCAGTTCGGCACTGCTGGTCCCTGCTTCGTTATGTGCCCTACGGCTTGTCACCTCTGCCGCTGTCTTGCCCTTAGGCTGCTGCTGTGGTGTCGGACTTTGAGGCAGCCAGGCAGCTGAGCTAGCTGCAATATTTAACTCTCATCACGTAGACCAGTCACCCACTGCTCAACCGACTCTGACGCTGCTGCTTATCCCCTCTGCCGTTTTTCTGCCCTCAGGCTGCTGCTGTGGTGTCGGACTTTGAGGCAGCCAGGCAGCTGGAGCTGGCCAAGGTGGTCAGCAGCCTGGCTGCTGCTCGCGCAGCTGGCGATGCAGCAGCTCAAGCCTGGCTGGCTATTAGGTGAGAGGTTGAGCATGTCAGGTGCACGCACTGAACTGCAGCACACTTTTTAGTGGTGGTGAACAGCAGCAGCAGCGCAAGTCTGGCTGACCAGCAGGTGAGAAGATTTGCTAAGCTGCGGCGCATGATGTTGACTTGCAGCAGCAATGCTCTTGTGGCATATGTTACACAACTGTCCTCACTGAGTGCAGAATGGCATGTGACGATGCTGACCTTCTTAGAATGCACTGCTCTGCTTCCCTGTTCTTTTCTTATGATGCGTTGCAGGCAGCTGGACAAGGCAGCAGCGGAGCAGCAGCGACTGCAGCTGCAGCAGAGCGTGGCAGCGCGCAAGCGGCAGCGGCAGCGGCAGCTGCTGCTGCAGCAGCAGGAGGAGCTGGCAGTGGCAGCTGCAAGGTGTGCATATGTTGTTGGAATTCCGGAGGAAGAGCAGCAAACATGCCACAGCATAGACAATGATTGCTTGATGCTGTCAATTGAGCGCGTGTCACCATGTTCTTGTGTCATGCATTGGGCAGGCTATGCATTGGAAGAGGCCATGTGCTTGCAAGCAAGCACTCCTGCCTACACGCTCAGCTGATGTGGTATCCTGAACCCCAACTTCGTTCTCGCTTGTTGCTTTGCCTGCCTGCCTTTCATCATCTGCTCTGCAGGCGGCGCAGCACCAAGCAGCAGGAGCTTGCACTTGAGCGGTCGCTGCTGGCTCAGTCTGCTGCTGCAGAGCACAAGAATGCACTGCAGCTGCTGCAGCTGGAGGCAGCACGGGCAGCAAGGGCGGGCCTGGACTTACCGGCATTTGTGACGCAGCGTGTGCTGCAGACTGAGAACGCGGCTCGTGCAGCTACAGCAGCAGCAGCAGAACCAGCTGAACCAGCAGCAGCAGCGGTTCGTGCAGCTGCAGAAGGGGCCAATGCAAACGAGGCATGCGCAGCAGCAGCAGAGCTGGTTCCTCCCAGCTCACCGTTTGCTGCTGCAGCCAGGCTGACGGCTGAGTTTGCTACTGCCACTGGTGGCGAAGGTTCTGGCAGAGCAGCTGATACCAGTGCACTGCAGCAGCAGGAGTGGGAGCAGGAAGCACCTGCTGATGGTGCAGACGCTGAACATCAGCAGCAGCAGCAGCAGCAGCAGCAGCAGCATGGCAAGGCAGCTGCAGGTCACAAGCGCCCAACTTGGGGTGCACCTGTAGACCCCACCCCTGCTGCAGGAGCTGCCTCAGCAGCAGCCAAAGTGCCACCACTGGCCATAATCGGCTCAAGAGCAGCATCAGCAGTTAACCCAGCAGCGCTGCCAGCCGCCGGCCGCCGTTCAAATTCAAAACCCAGGGTTTTGGCGGGTCAGGGTTCAACCCTCACAAGCCCTAGGAGCCGCCCCAGCTCACCCACACCAGCAGCACATGGTGCAGCTGGCAGCGGGGGCGGTTTAGGGTTTGGAAACCGCAGGCCTTCAGCCAGTGAGCTGCTGCAGCAACACCATCAGCAGCAGCAACAGCAGCAGCAGCAGCGGAGCAAGTGGGGTCCGCCTGTTTATCCAACACCCGCAGCAGGGCTGCCCTCAGCGCAGCGGCAGCTGCACAGAAGGGCTGCCTCCTGGGGCCCAGAGCAAGCTGACACTGTTATAACAAGTGACATGACACAAGGCCTATTGCAGCAGCAGCAGCAGCATGGCATGTACCGGCAGCAGCGGCAGAGCAGCATGGGGCAGCATGGGCCGCTGCTGCTGTCTCAAGTTGCGGGCGCAAGCACTGCCACAGCAGCAGCAGCAGCATCTGGCTATGGTGCATACACCGTAACACAGGAGGATGTGCTGCTGCAGCTTATGGATGATGCTGATGAAGCAGCAGCAGCAGCAGCAGCGGATGCGTCGCATGCAGTGCTGCCAGTGTCTGTAGCTGTCACCAACGGCACCAGCAGAGGGTACCAGCTCCAGCCCCAAGAGCTGCAAGCACAGCAGCAGCAGCAGCAGCAGGCTGAGGGTGCAGATGCTGCGGACAGCAGCGCCCCCCTCATCACTATGCTGGAGGTGCTGGTGGTGTGGCCGCTGCTGGCACAGCACCGCCTGACAACGCTGGCCTGCTGGCAGCTGCTGCTGCAGGTGAGCACGACAGCACCAACTGCTTCTGCTGCAGACGTGCAGAGGCTTTTGGTGCCAGCAACCTAGCGCTGTGCGGCTTGCTGTCTTACCTAGCCTTACCCTGTCATAGCTTGTTCCTACCTTGTGCTCACCGCCGCGTGCTGTCACTCCATTGTATCGCTTCTTCTTGCTGTCCCTGCCCTGCAGGACCAGCGCCTGCTGCAGTGGCTGGCATCATTCGCTTGCGCCTGCCTTGCGCTGTCACCGCCTCTCACTACCTTACAATTGCTCGTGTTCTGTTGTTTGCGCTGCTGCCCCTGCCCTCCAGGACCAGCGCCTGCTGCAGCGGCTGGCATCATTCGCTTGCGCCTGCCTTGCGCTGTCACCGCCTTTCACTACCTTACAACTCCTCGTGTTGCTGGTGTTTCCGCTGCTGGCTCTGCCCTGCAGGACCAGAGCCTGCTGCAGCGGCTGGCCTCCCTGCAGGCACTGTTCTTCCAGCAGCAGGGCGACTGGGTGGACCTGCTGCTCGAGGCACTTCAGCAGCAGCAGCAGCAGCAGCTCATGTTTGCGCCGGACAATGCAGCAGCAGCAGCAGCAGCAGCAAATAGTGCGGTGCGGCTGTCGCCGGTTGCTGTGCAGCTGATGCTGGAGTCGGCGGTGCAGCAGAGCTGCCTGGCTGGCCAGCCTGATGCTGAGCGCATGAGCATGACGGTGAGAGCTGCGGATGTAGAGTTTTAAACTAAAATAAGGATGTAGCTGCGGCATGCAATTGGTTCAACAACATAGCGTACCTGTAGTGCCGCTCTCGCTCTGCGCGTTTCGTTGACTTGCTGCGCAGTCACTGGCTTCTGCAGAGTGCTTGTTGTTCTGGTGTGCAGAGTGCTCAGCCTTGTATGCTGTGTAAAGTGCAGTCAGCAACACTGCGGCACATATTGAAGAAACATGCGTCTGCTGCCATGCAGGTCGACCCTGACAGGACTCTACCTGGCTGGAGCAGCAGCAGCAGCAGCAGCAACACACTGCAGCACGCCCCTGAGGCAGCCACAGATGCATTTGTGTTGACCTATGAGGTGCCCTGGCCTGTCAACTTGTTAGCTGGCGAGCAGCAGCTGCAGCAGTATGCGGCAGTGTTCAGCGTGCTGCTGCGGCTGCGGCGGCTGCAGCAGCAGCTCACCAGCCAGTGGGCAGCACTCAACAGCCGAGCTGGCAGGAGCAGCAGCAGCAGCAGCAGCAGGCAGGGTGCGGCCAGCAGCAGGACTGACGCACCAAGGACAGGTAGGGGCAGCAGCAGCAGCAGTCTAAGAATCCCCATCAACCGGCGGCAGTCGCAGCAAGATGATGCAGCAGAAGCACAAGCACCAGCAGCAGCAGCAGCAGACATGTTGCGGCTGCAGCAGCTGCGGCGCTGGCACGCCATGGCACTTAATTGTGTGGCCAGTGTGCTTGGCGGCATGCTGAGTGACCTGTCAGGTCAGCTGTGGGCTGAGTTTGAGGCAGCAGTCAGTGCCCAGCCAGTGAGCCTGCCAGCCATCATTGCAGCACATGACAGGCTGCTGGCGGCTGCACAGCAGGTGTGCCTGCTGCCACTGCAGCAGCAGCAAGACAAGGAGAAGGTTAGCAGCAGCACGGGGCACAGCCAGCTGGCAGGTACAGTGTATCGACTGATTGCTGCGGCATGGCAGTTGCAGCAGCAGGTGCAGCAGCTGCTGTCGCTCACCCCAGACACCAGCAGCAGCAGCAGCAGCAGCAGCACTGCCTCTACTGGCGCATGCAGGGAGGGTGTCAGCGCCGGCTGCTTGGCGCAGCTGCTGCTGCAGCATGAGGGGTCGTGGCAGGGCTGTGCTGCTGCTGGTGCTGGGCTAGAGGGGCTGCTGCTGTCACTGAAGAGGCAGCTGGCAGGCAGCAGGGCAGGGCAGGTGGGCCACTCCATGGCTGGCCTGGCTGCACGGCTGGGCCTGCTCCTGTGATGTTCACTTGTTCTGAAATCCAAAGCGTGATTGTGAGCCTTGTCTGGCTCCTTAGTGGGTGGGCCTGTGGCCCCACTTTGGTAACTGGTATCTGTGATGCGCTGGCATGGATGACCAGCTGGCAAGTGCACGCTGCTGCCGCGGTGCGCTGCTGCTGCCTGTACATCATTTATGGGTGACACACACACCGCCATTGCATGAGCAGATGTGGGACGGTTGGCGGGCAGGTGTGCCTCCGCCTGCTGCTGCAGGTACTGAAGAGACAGCTGGTTAGACCAAGAGGGGCACATTATGGCTGGCCTGGCTGCACGGCTAGGCCTGCTCTTGTGATGCGCTTGCATGGATTGTGGTGGTGCGCTTGCATGGATTGTGGTGGTTGTATACTGCTTTTTGCACAGTTCAGCATTGGCAGTCAATCAGACTGCAGTCACCGACGTGCACTGCCTGCAATGAGTCACGCATCTGTGACTGCAGGCTTTTAACCAGCGTTTGAACGCTGCATGCACTGCCATCCATCACAGCGACTGTTGTACTGTCACATGACGTGGGTAACTCTGGTGACGCCTCCTGCACCACTGAGCAACCGCTAAAACACGCTGGTGACGACCTGCAGCTGTTGTCCCGTACATTATACGTATGTTCCAGTAGCTTACGGTGCAAACTGGTTGATGTTGGTGAAATCGTGGGGTAACTTCGCAGACCACAGATGAGCTCGGTGCTGCCTGACAGTAAGACTTCCAGTCGCCTTGGCCATATACCGCTTTTGAGTTATCACGATACCAACGTAAGCCACTATAACCAGGCTTATATGCGAATGGTACTGGTATCGCAGTCCACGTGAGCGCGCACAGCAGAAGCGCGGCAAATGGACCACTGCTGACATGTGCGATTATTGCGCGTGGCAGACATGAGCAGAATAATTTACAGCCGCATGTTAGTATTTCAGCTGCTGCTGCTGCTGCACAGCAGTGGCCATGTTAGCGCCCAGCACCAGCAGGCAGCAGCAGCAGCAGCAGCAGCGACAGCAGAGTGTCCAGTAGAGTACACCCTTGAGGGAACACCACTGCTGTTTGGTGGCGGCTTCACAAGATGCACAGGCAACTGCCGGCCGCGCACAGGATCAAAGTATGTCGCCATACAAATCAACTGCAACGTCAGCAACAGCAGCACTGCATGCCTGATGCAGGTCAGCAGAATGACAACAGCAGAAGCTGATAGATGCATTATTGTTATTCACGGGCATGGTTGACAGTAGATTGAAACTTGCATATC
The DNA here is from genome assembly GCA_030272155.1 of Tetradesmus obliquus. Lineage (NCBI taxonomy): Eukaryota > Viridiplantae > Chlorophyta > Chlorophyceae > Sphaeropleales > Scenedesmaceae > Tetradesmus > Tetradesmus obliquus. The sequence continues at coordinate 3,783,393 of CP126196.1, read as the reverse complement.
GGCAGCAGCAGCAACAGCAGCAGCAGTGGCAGCAGCAGCGGCGGCGGCAGCAACATTAGCAGGGGCACCAATACACTGATGATGTGGTAGCCACAGGCAGCTGCTGCTGCATCTAGTGGATGCAAGCCTTTGTCCGCCCCTGCTGTAGCTGCATGCAGCCCTGCTCACCGCTACAGCTCGTAGCTGCCCTCAACATGCATGCATCTGGTTCATGTCACGCTTGCTGCTGCACCATTCAGGGCTGCTGGAAAGTGCAACCCAGCGCTGCCATGGAAGTGCAAGGGCTCTCAGCAAGCATCAGTTTTGGAAGCAGCTCAGGCGGCTGAAGGAACAGCCATGACGGATTTCAGCCCTTGCGAGCTGCACAGGTATCATTGAAAGTGTTATGACCTGATAGAATGTGTGATGCCCTGATGCTGTTTGTTAGGCAAGGGAAAAGGCTGCAGGTGCCAGTGTCATGCAGTAACAGAGCATTGCATGCCAAGTGGCAGCGCTGGGCCAGTAAGCATATGTCAGGTGGGATGTACATGCACTGCCAGGGGTTCAGCAGCAGCAGCAGCAGCAGCAGCAGCAGCAGCAGCAGCAGCAGTGAACATTGGCAGCATGTTTCTCAGCTAGTGCCTGATGGCAGTCATGCTTGGTGCCAGGAGTAGTCGACATCGCATCCTGATCCACACTGTCGCTGCTGCTGCACCTGCTGCTGCAATACGGTTGCAGATTCCTGCAAGGCCGTACCTTGTGGCTCATTGGGTGAGCAGTGTGATGTAGATGCTTGGTATATGCGCCTGACAGTGGACAACAGTGTGTAAACAGGTGTAGCTTTTAATTACACATGTGTAGTAACAATTGTGTACCCACACGCGCGCTCACGCTTGCTGGATGCTGTCTCACCTGCAGATTATAGTTGATGGCTGTGTCAGCACAGGCATTGCAGCAGTTGCCTTGCCAACGGCCCTGCAAGGGATGGCAGCTCTAATACACGCACTTTACTCCGTTAGTGCGACTGTACATACTTCAGCTACGAAACAACTCATGCCTGCGAGGACTCCCACATGAAGTTCTGTGCTCTTGCCTGCAAGGACTGCCACATGAAGCTCCCACTTAAAGTTTTTCGCTGCTGCCTGCAGGGACTCTTACACAAAGATTCCACCAGATGTTCTATGCTGCTGCCTGCAGGGACTCCCACATGAAGTTCTATGCAGAAGCTCTGCGCTGCTTCATGCTGGACTTCCTGGACCTGGAAACCCAGTGTGCTGTGTCAACCAATGCAGCAGTGCAGCACGCAGTGCACCGCGCCGCAAAAACAAATATAACAAGTGTTATGGGCAGCAGAGTCACAGTAGACAAGCCGTACTGCCACCATCTGCTCGGGAAGTTAGGCGGGCGGGTGTGCATGGTGCACTCGGTCAGGGGCGAGGAGGTCGCAGGATCGAAACCTGGGGTGAGCTGGAGTGTCTGTAAAAAACTTGTTTTCAGCCGACTTTGACCGGAGCTGCTGGGGTAGCCAGGGTGCAGGTTCAAATCATGGGGTGACATGAGGGTCTGCAGAACATCTGTCTTGAGCTGCCAGTTTTTACTACTGGCTTTGACTTTGACTCGACCTTCTGCGGCAGCCAGGGTGCAAGACTGACATTGCAGCCATGCAGGATGACAGCTTCCACATCAACATTGTTGCTCACTGCTGTGCACTGCTGTGCCTGCCACTGCATCTTTCCCTCACTGCTGCAGGAACCGTCCCTGCTGGTGGTGCTGCAGGCCATTGCAGTCGCAAAGGAGGATTCTCTCCTGGTCAGCTTTGGTAATGATGCTGTCCCTGCAACTGTGTCTGTCCATCACTGCTGCAGGAGCCGTCACTGCTGGCAGTGCTGCAGGCCAGTGCAGCGGCAAAAGAGGACATCGTCTACGTCAACGTTGGCCGCTGGCACTTTACATTCACTGTGTTCACTGTTGTTGCTGTCCCTCACTACTGCAGGAGCCGTCACTGCTGGCAGTGCTGCAGGCCAGTGCAGCGGCAAAAGGGGACATCTTCTACGTCAACTTTGGCCGCTGGCACTTTACATTCACTGTTTTCACTGTTGTTGCTGTCCCTCACTACTGCAGGAGCCATCACTGCTGGCAGTGCTGCAGGCCGGTGCAGCCACGAAGGATGACATCTTCTACGTCAACTTTGGCCGCTGGCACTTCAACAACTGCAAGGGGCTGCAGGCAGACACCTACACACGGTCACTGACAGAGCTGGGGGTGTTCTATGAGGTGAGGAAGTGTCTTGTCTAGGGCGTGAGATGGTTGACGCCGTGCAGGATTGCAGCACTCACACAGCTCGGACATTTTGAACCACGGCTGACGCTGAACTGCAGCTCTTACACACATGTGGCAGAATCCTGTCTCCCAACTATGTGGCACAGAATCTTTGAATGGCGCTCAAGCGTTGCATTGCCGCTGTACCTCTTGCTGCTGGTGGAGTCCTGCAGGCAACCAAGGCGTCCTTCCCCAACCTGATCTTGCTAACCCAACCTGATTTTAGAACCTGAGCTTCCAACCTAAACCTTCAAACCATTCTGCAGGCAACCAAGGCGACCTTCCCCAACCTTGTTTATAAAACCACAAACCACGACCACACGCCTTGTGCATTTGACAACAGGAGGGTGATCATCCCACCCAGTGGCCAGCCACACCTCCTGGTCAGCGACAGCATGCTCAGCAGCAGCAGCAGCAGCAGCAGCAGCAGCAGCAGCAGCAGCAGCGAGCTTGGCTCCTTCAGTGAGCTGGAGCTGATGCAGGACAAGTTTGCTGCCAGCTGCCCGGCGGCTGGTGCAGGTGAGCCGGCTGCAGACTGCTGTGCTGCTGCGAACGACAAAATAACTTAATCAATGCTACGTACCTTGTCTTATGAGAGCAGGTGATCACCTGCTTGGGCCAAATTGAAGAGAGTGACGACCATGCGTGTGTGTCCTGTCACCACTCCTCTGGAGGCAGCGTGTCGCGCGGGTGACCTAAACCCTTTGTGACCGCCTGACTGGTGACACCCGTTCTGAGTCACCTTGGCCAAAACAAAGTGACAGTAACACATTGGCTGCTGCATTTGTGATCCGTCTGCAGGCAACTACTCCCTTGCACTCTACGACATAGTGTGGAGGAAGGCAGAGGAGATTCTTGGCAGGTGAGTGTGGCGTAGGGGTTGCATCTAAGCAAGAAGCTCAACCTGCATTCCTGCCTTATGGCTTGTGGCCAGCAACACCATGTCGTGCAGTGACTGCTGCTGTTGCAGCCGCGTGGGCAGCTGCAGATGTGCACTTAGGGCCAGCAGTGGCAGCTTCAATAGCCCCAAAAGTGTCCCATTACAGAAAACAAGCTGTGCTCAGTATAGAGGGTTCATGGTGCTCGTGTGCTTTACATGCCTAGGTGCTTAGTTGACGCTCAGCCTGCAACATGCATGCAAAACCAGCAGTCAGCTGCAGCGTGTGTATGCTGTGCAGCCAGCCTCGCCTGCAGTGCAGCATTGCAGGCAGCACAAGCCAGGCATGAATGATGCAAATCGTGTGCACACCTGTGATGTTTGCCTCGCAGCAGCCATCAGCATCAACCACATGATGATCTGGCTGCCGCGCAGGTAGGTGTGTCAGTCATCAACGAATAGGCTCATCTTTGATGTGTGTGTAGCCCAAAAGCATAACAATGGAATGCTACTCCGAATGCCGCCTTGCACTGCAGGTATGGAGTGCCGGTCATCAATGACTATGCACTGTCAAGGCAGCTGCACACCGCGCACTGGTACCGCGGCAAGCGGGGCTGGGACTGCAACCACTACTGCTCACCAGGGCTACCAGAGGTGGGTGGCAATAAGGCTGCTGCTGCTGCTGCTGCTACTGCTGCTGCTACTGCTGGCGGTGGCTTGTCAGGCACAGTGATGCAATTCGGCTGCTAGCCCTCCTGTTGCTGGTGTGCAGTTGCCGGAGGTGGGTGGCAGTAAGGCCGCTGCTGCTGCTGCTGCTGCTGCTGCTGCTGCTGCTGCTGCTGCTGCTGCTGCTGCTGCTGCTGCTGCTGCTGCTGCTGCTGCTGCTGCTGCTGCTGCTGCTGCTGCTGCTGCTGCTGCTGCTGCTGCTGCTGCTGGCAGTGGAGGCTTGTCAGGCTTAGCACAGTGCTGCAACGTATAGCAATCCAGCCGCTGGCGCTGCTACTGCTGGTATGCACTGCCAGAGGTAGGCGGCAGCTCATGGGACAGCAGGTGCTACAGCGCGTTGTTATCTCTGATTGATGCCGATGCTGATGAATGTTGTGCTGCTGTGTTTTTGCTGAATTGCAGTTTGAGATATACACGATGACTCAGGCTTTCAAGAAGCATGGCGTGCGGCAGCTGCAGGGGAGAAGCTTGCAGGCAATGCCGCCGTGTGTGCCACCAACCAAAGAGCAACCCTAAACTTGCTGCTGCTGTGCACGTATACGTTTTAGTGCACCCTGAGACAAATTGTTTAGATGCCTGGCATGTGTGGGGTGAGGCAGCTCTGATGGGCAAGGGCCTGCAACTCTGGACTGATATTGCGCCCCAGTACAACCGGACCTCTCTGTAAAACACGCCACAAAACCCATCATGCACTACTAGAACGCATATCACGCCGTATACAGGTGGCCACGTTGCCCTGTCGCAAACAACCACAAAGTAGTAGAACGTCACGGAAAAGGGTTTATGTGGTTGGCTCGCTCGCAGGGTATACTTGATCAAATACGACAGCTGTTGACAGATGCACACGTTGCAGCGTCACATCAGTCATGGAGGTTGCTGTACTGCTTTCTCACCTGAACAGTTCCGTGGTGTCACGCCTGCAATCCCTTTCGCAACCTGAAACGTGGTTGGCATGATCGATTCAGTTCACCAGTAACGTTTCCTGTCTTAGCTTATGATAGCCTCTACGCGTCACGTTACGCTGCACGCCTAGCCACGTTCAGGCAGCAGTGCTTGCTGCTGCATGCTGCGGGCAGCGGCAACAGCAGCCTGGTTCCTCCTCCCCGCCTGTGGCTATTTGATAAGCTATCTCGTATACGGGTCGGACTCAGCAGACAAGAAGTGCAGCTGCAGGAGCAGCAGCAGCAGCGCCAACAGCAGTAGCAGGGTGGCAATGATCTACTCTAGCAAGAGCGCTCTGCCCTCAGAGTGGGATAAACGCCAGGTAGGTTAGCTAGTAAGCAGCTTAATTACTTTCAGGGCTCAAAAGCTGCCTCACATCAAGATGATGTGTGCACCGTGCGTGAGCACAGCATGGCAGTGCACCTACTTCACATGCACGTTGCAGCACAGCCTGGTGCATGCAGGGCAACAGTTGGCGGATCTTTTGCACCCTGCATGTAGCAGGCCGCTGCTGTTGGCTTATGCATCTACAGCAGCTGCAGAGCCTGCCAAAGGCACCATGCACTTGCAAGCAGTCTGCTGCTGCTGAGCTGCAACTGCTGCCTACGCGTCACCTCACTGAACAGTCTGCGCAAACACCTGCTGTACTACACGCCCTTCCAAGCACACCTGCTACACACATACCCACACACCATCTGTGGACCCTGGCATGCTTGCTTGAGACCAGATGCATCGATGTGTTCGTCTCTGCTTTTTAATCGCCTTGTATCCTGCAGTGGGGGCGGCACCAGGCAGCGCAGCAGTACCTGAAAGTTGACGGCCTGCAAGTGAAGTACACGGGGCCAGGGGAGACTGATTCACAGGCAGCATCCATCTTTGCAGACCACGCGGTGCCTCAGGATGTGCCGCTGTACTACTTTGAGATAAGCGTGGTCAACAAGGGCGCACAGGGCTTCATAGGTGGGCGGGGTGTGGAAGTTGCGGTGGAAGTTGGTGTAGTTGTGGCGGTGTAGTTGCGGCGGAGCGCAGCGGCAGCGGCAGCAGCAGCAGCAGCAGCAGCAGCAGCAGCAGCAGCAGCAGCAGCAGCCTAATGAGTGTAGTCCGCTCGTGTCAATGGCAGCACAGGCAACCCGACTGTCCACATGCACATTGTGCAGCCATGTGTTGCAGCTCAGTGCGCTGCCTCCTACAACACCTCCGCTTCCGCAGGCATAGGGTTTTGTGCTGAGGACGTAAACCTCGGGCGCCTGCCGGGCTGGGAGCCCCGCAGCTACGGCTACCACGGCAACGGTGGCCATGCCTTTCATCCTGCGCATGCAAAGGTCGCATGTCTGCATGCGCCCCACTACCCGCTATACTTCTGGGGAGCTGCATGCGCATCGTGGCCGGCAACAGTACTGCCGCCCTGTCTGCCCCACCCGCACACCTCTCGTAACTGTGCAGGCATAGGGTTTTGTGCCGAGGACGTAAACCTCGGGCGCTTACCCGGCTGGGAGCCCCGCAGCTACGGCTACCACGGTGATGATGGCCATGCATTCCATGGCAGCGGCACAGGGCGGCCCTTTGGGCCGGGTTTCACCACTGGCGACGTTGTTGGGGCGCTGCTGGACCGGGGCCTAAACACCATCAGCTTCTTCAAGTGAGCAGCAAATATTTTGTTTCAGAAAATTGTGTAGTGGCGGCCATGTTAATCATTGAGGGGGGTATGCATGCTGCCCTGCAAGGTGCTACCAGCCATGCCTGATGTCAGCGTACGCACACACAAGCAACCATGTGCCTTTTGCTGCTCAGCAAAACCTTGCCTTTGTTGCTGTGCTACGTCTTGCTCCTTGCAGGAATGGCGAGCCAGTCGGCACAGCCTTTTATGGAGTGCAGGTGTGCAGCCATGCAAGCAGCGACAGTAACAAACAGCGGGCATGCTGCTGGTGCTAAGAGCCCCAGTGCGGCAGACAATGGGCGCGTCAGCAAACTAGATTGCTGCTGTTGCGGCGGCAGAAGATTGCAGCCTGCACGCACAGCAAACAGCCGCCCACCCAGCAACTGCAGCTGTCTAATCCGTTCTCCTTGCTGCACATGTTATATGCTGCTAAGCAAACTTCTGCTGCTATCAGCAAGCAGTTACAGCCATACCACCCAGCAAGGTCACCGCTGCACCCCCCCTGCACGTTCGTTTTGTAAAATGGTATGTAACACTGTATGAAATTCTGTCGCCTGCAGGAGCAGCAGCTGTACCCGTGCGTGGGCATGCGCACCGCAAACGAGGAGATCCGAGCAAACTTTGGCGCCACTCCTTTTGCAGTCGACCTGGCAGCGCTGCAGCAGCAGTTCAGGCAGCGCATCCTCGACAGCATCTCAGCAGTGAAGCTGCCTGCTGCTGTTGAGCTGTTAGCAGCATCACCTGCTGCAGCTGCTGCAGCAGGAGGCAGCGGAGGCGGCGCTGCTGCTGCTGCCGCGCCAAGCAGCAGCAGGAGAGGCACAGCAACAGCAGCTGCTGCTGCAGGAGCTGCTGGCAGAAGCAGTGGTGGCAGCGGCGGCGGCGAACCAGCTGATGCTGCTGCTGCTGGTACACTGCAGCCAGCAGCACATGTGTTGCTTTCAGCCATGGGGCAAGCAGCAGCAGCAGCAGCAGCAGCAGGGACGGCAGCAGAAGGGGAAGAAGAATCGGAGGGTGCAGCAGCTGCTGCAGATGCCGGCAACAGCAAGCCAGCTGGCAGCAGCAAGGCCGGCAGCAGCAGCAGCCAGCCGTTGCTGCCGTACCTGATCTTTGACTACCTGCTGCATCAGCGCTGCTGGCGAACAGCTGCTATTGTTGCACGGGACATGCTTGAAGGGCCAGCCAAAGGCCCAGCAGCAGCAGCAGCAGCAGCAGCAGCAGTGTCAGGCAGCGATTTGACGGCACCAATGGAGTGCAGCAGCGGGGAGGATTCAGCAATGCCTGATGCTGCCGCTGCTGCCGATGCGGCTCCTGCAGCGGCGGGTGGGCTGTCAGAGGCAGCGGTACAAGATGCGCTGACAAGGCAGCAGATCTTTGATGCTGTTGCGGCTGGACAGCTGGCAGATGCTTTGCAGCAAGTGGAGGCGCATTATGGGCCAGCTGTCCTCCAAGGCAATTCAAAGCTGGCATTCAAACTCAAGGTGCAGCAGTTTGTTGAGCTGGTACGGCAGGCAACAACAACCGGCCCACCTGCAGCAGCAGCAGCATCAAATGGCAGTACAACTGCAGCAGCTGCTGGCAGCAGCGCGGCAGCAGCAGCAGCAGCAGGAGCCTCAGGTTTTGAGGCTGCGCTTGCGTATGGCAGGGCTGAGTTAGGGCCTGGAAATAAAAGCCCAGATGAAGAGGAGCTACTGTCTGATGCATTGAGCCTGCTGGCGTATGCTGAGCCTGCTGCCAGCCCCTGCGGGCACCTGCTGAGGGCGGGGCAGCGGCTGCAGCTGGCAGAGGAGCTGAACGGGGCGCTGCTGCAGGTAAGTATATAACTGATGTATGTTGTTCAATGTAGCTTGTATTGGGGAAGCTGTAGAGGCACCTGCTGAGGGCTGGGCAGCAGCTGCAGCTGGCTGAGGAGCTGAACGGGGCGCTGCTGCAGGTGAGGGGTTACACTCGTTCATTACATACTTGCTGTGTGTAGTGTGCATGCGGGCACCTGCTGAGGGCGGGGCAGCGGCTGCAGCTGGCTGAGGAGCTGAACGGCGCGCTGCTGCAGGTGAGTGAGGCACATATAGTGTAACGGCAAGTTGTGTGTTGAGGTTTTGTGTTGGCTATGTGTGTTGCCAGCTGCCTGGTGCAGCTGGTGATGAGATGAACGGGGCGCTGCTGCACGTGAGGGGTTGGCCTGTGCAGGTTATGTTTGGAAGTGTACCTGTTGTCTATGCATGCTGTCCGTTTCTGAGGCGGGGCAGCGGCTGCAGCTGGCTGAGGAGCTCAATGGAGCGCTGCTGCAGGTGGGTAACGTGCGGTCAAGGCTGTTTTTTGTACGCAACTGATGTGTGTCGGGAGTATTTCTTGTTGGTTTGGGTTGTACACGCTGTTGTTTGCTGCTGCAGCCTGCACAGCTGCACATTTTCTCACACAATGTTGCCAGGTGAAGCAACCTGTTCTGTGCCACTGCTGATGGCTACTTCTTACTGCTAGCTCAACGCATCTGCACCTGGCCTTACTGCTCTGCAGGCGCGTGGCACCTCAGCGCAGCCGCTGCTGGAGTCTGTGTACAGGCAGGCAGTGGTGCTGCTTGATGAGCTCAAGCGGCAGGGCAGCCCCGCTGCGCTGGTGCTAGACGTGCCAAAGCTGTGCCTGAGCGGGCCGGCAACAGCGCAGCAGCAGCAGCGCAAGGGGCTGCAGGCAGGCAGCTCGGCTGCTGCAACAGCAGCAGCAGCAGCAGCTGGTGCAGCAGGAAGCGTCCAGGAGCGTTGAAAGTTGTGCACGGCAGTGCAGCGATGCGCTTGGCACAGGGCCGCTGCTGGAGTCTGTGTACAGGCAGGCAGTGGTGCTGCTTGATGAGCTCAAGCGGCAGGGCAGCCCCACTGCGCTGGTGCTTGATGTGCCTAAGCTGTGCCTGAGCCGGCCGGCAGCAGCAGCAGCAGCAGCAGCGCAAAGGGCAGCAGGCAGGCAGCTCGGCTGCAGCAGCAGCGGCTGCAACAGCAGCGGCTACTGCAGCAGGAAGCGTCCAGGAGCGCTGAGGAGGGTGTATGCAGTGGTGCTGCTTGATGAGCTCAAACGGCAAGGCAGCCCTGCTGCGCTGGTGCTTGATGTGCCAAAGCTGTGCTTGAGCAGGCCGGCGGCAGCACAGCAGCAGCAGCAGCAGCAGCAGCAGCAGCAGCAGCGTAAGGGGCAGCAGCCAGGCAGCTCGGCTGCTGCTGCAGCAGCAGCAGCAGCAGCTGGTGCAGCAGGATGCGGCCAGGAGGGCTGAGGAGGGTAGAGGCTGGGGTTGTCTGGATTTTGTGATTGTGACAGCAGTACATTATTGATTGATCCAGACTTGTATTTATTTACCAAAGACGTTGTTAGGACAGACGTGTTTAGATGTGGCAGGTGTGATATCACGCATCGATGCACGGAAAAGCTGCTTGGGGCCAATGTGAAGTTGGCTGGCAGAAGTTGGCTGCAGTTGCAGCTGCTCGCAGCGCGGGCGCTGCATGATTGGTGAGCAGCGCTGCACTCTGCGCAGTCATTGTTTCAGGACTTGTAGAGATGCTTTCATTCATTTTGATTCGGTGTGTACAGCCGTGTAAAGTCATTAGAAGTGACAGGCTAACCTGCAACGTTACAGGACAGTCTCTGCAGCTGTTGAGAACGACTGGCCCAAATGCATGTGCTGCAGCACTGCCAACAGCACACGTTCCGCCACACGGTGGCACCAAATGTTGCTGCAACCATTGAAAGAAAACGGTTCAGCCCTTGAAGGTCTGCTTGAAAGCACCGGCCATATCTCTGCAGGTGCGATTGGCCAAAACACTGCCGACCAATGCTAGGGTCAATCGATGCATGGCATGCAGCCCACTGAGTGGTCACAGGTGTGATGCACAGGCCCACTCCTGCATGGCGCTGTGCCCAGCACTGTGCAGTATGCAAAGCTGCCCCACGCGGGATCAAACGCCAAAGATGCAACGTTGCTGCTCAAGTTGAAAACGCTGTAAACAAAGCATGCTGAAAGACTCTTTCATGGCATGCTGACACCATCTGCATAACGAGACTACAAGTGCTCTTCTGGCCAAGCAGGCACAGCATACGGCAGCAACCCACCTGCCCTGACACCCACAACTCCGGACCCATTCCCAGCAGCCCCTGCCGCAGCAGGCGGCTGACCAGCAGCCAGAACAGCAGCAGCCAGGCCGCCTGCTGCTGAGTCAGAAGGTGAAACCCCAAAACCACTCGCCTCATCCTGCTGCTGCTGCTGCTGCTGCTGCTGCTGCTGCTGCTGCTGCTGCTGCTGCTGCTGCTGCCTCCTGGGGCTCAGCCTGCTGCTGCCCCTGCAGCTCGCCTCAGGTATGGCAACCGCAGCCGGGTTCAGCCACCCCCCAAACTGCCCTGCACAGTGCGCTGCAGTACCAGGCCGCATGCTGCTGCCACCACTGACAAGCTGTGCTGCCCCTGCACTGCCGGGCCGAGTGCGGGCAGGGCTGCCAGGCCTGCTGCCAGCAGGGCTACTAAACAGGCTGCTGCAGTTGCTGCTGCTGCCTCCTCCTGCATATGCTGCTGTGCCAGACCCTGCCCCTGCAGCTGCCTGTGTTGCTGCTGCTGCTGCTGTAGCGGCCACCTTGGCTTGCAGCTTATCAAGCTGCCTGCTGAAATGACCCAGCGTCAGGCTAGACCTCAACTGCCAAGCCTCGCCCTGCTTACTCTGCTGCTCCTGCCCTTGCTGCTGCTGCGCACAGCACTGCCACACGTCCACTGCTATGTGCTGCAGTTGCCAGCGCGGCTTGCTGCTTGGCGCCAGCGCATACTGCCGGCCCAGCCCCAGCTTCCTGCAGCAGCTGTTAGCCTGCTTCAGCTTCTGCAGCGTCTCCGTCAAATACACGCTTGTGCTGCTGCTGCTGCTGCTGCTGCTGCTGCTGCCGTTGCCATCGCTGCTGCCAGCACCACCAACTGCTGCTGCCACCTCCCAGCTTGCATCTGCTGCTCCAGCCCCTGCTGAGTGCGGCCGGCCTGCCGCTGCCAACCCGCTGCCAGCAGCGTAGCCATACACACGTGAGGCACTTATACACCTGCCATTTGCTCTTGCTGCCAGTTGCTGCCGTGCATCCTGAGTGCTGTCTGCCAGTGGCATACTATTGGGCACATTCAATGGTATGGGTGAGTCGTCCCAAGCTCGTTGCTGCCGCTGTCTGCTGTCCGCTACCAAGCCCCCAACAAACTGCCCATCACACCAGCAATCTACACCTGCAACACTGTCTACCCCATCTGCATCACCCTCTGCCAGCTGCTGCAGCTGCTGCTGCCGCCAGGGCAAGTGCCCTGTGCTGCTGCCGTTGTTCATGCCAGCCCTCAGATCACGCCTGCCGTTACTGCTGCTGCCAGGCCTGCTGCTCTGCAGCAGCGCTGACCCAACTGCATTACTCCGCATTGCCCCTGCTGAACATGGTCGTGGCCTGCATGCCTGCTGCTGCTGCTGCTGCTGCTGCTCTGCACTCAGCATCCGTCCTGCCCTCCTGCTGGTGAGAGCACCGTCAGCAGCTGCTGCACTGCTGCAGCCAGCTGACAGCTGCTGCCATGGAGGACGCCTCACTGGGCTAGCAGTTCTAGGCCTACATGCATTTGCTGCTGCTCCTTCTGCTGCGGAATTTGCACCCCAGCCGCTACTGCCGCATCTCGCCTGCATCCCTACTGGCCTGAGAGCGCCCCTAGGCGATGCCACTGCCAGCCCCTGCTGCTGCTGCTGCCCGTACACCTGCAGCAGGTGCTGCTGAGTCGCCGTGGCGCCCCCAGGCACCCACGCCCTGCTGGTGCTGCTCAGAAGGCTGGCCTTAGCAGCAGGACTCAACGTCAAGCTCTGCCTGCAGGGAGCTGAGCCTGGCCTCACCCTGCCAGCAGCCATCACCCTGCCAGCACTGATGGAGCGGCCTGGCGTCTGCACTGGTGCAACAATGCTCTCGGTGGCTTTCCAAGCCCTGGCAGCCTCGAGCAGCGGACTGCTGGCTCCTGCTGGCCTGGCGCGGCTGTGCACTGGCCGGACGCCGCGCAGGTAGCAGTGCTGCTGCTGCTGCTGCAGCTGAGGCGGGCTGTCTGAAGCGTTCATGCTACTAGAGCTGCTGCGCCTGCCTGCTGCAGCTACCTGCTCTAGCGCACCAGACTGGCAGTAGCCAGCAGCAGCAGCAGCAGCAGCAGCAGCAGCAGCAGCAGCAGAAGCACCACTGCCGCTTGGCCAGCCTTGCTCGTCTGTCTGCCACCCTGTGATGCCTTCTGCCGGCTGCCACAGCTGCTGCTCCTGGGGCGGCTGCAGCTGCCCTGAGCAGCCATCCGCATTGCTTCTGCTGCTGCCTCTGAGCGGCAGGCTGCGCAGTCCCAGGGCTGTGCTGCGGTCAGCAGCGCTAGCAGGCAAACTAGCTGGCGCTGCTGCTGGTGCACCTGATGTCACTGGGCTGCTAATTGACACCCGCACCTTCGCATTTAATGCTGGTGGTGCTGCTGCTGGTGCTGCCACTGGTACTTGCGCCGGCAGAGCAGCAGCAGCAGCAGCAGCAGGAACACCTGGCGGGGTGCTGCAGCAGCTGCTGTCCTCTCCATCATCTTGATACACAAACCCATCATCCTCACCATCAGCAACATCATCACTGTTCACCTCTTCCTCCAGGTCACCGCCACCACCGTCACCAGCAGGCAGGCTGCCTTCATCAAGCACTGGCTCATCTGCTAGCTGCTGCAGCTGCCACTGCTGCTGCTGCTGCTGCTCATGCTGCTGCAGAGAAGTCAATGCACCTGCTGCTGCTGCTGCTGGTGGGTCCATCTCCGAGGACGAGCCCAGCACACCCTCTGCTTCTGACCTGGTAGAGCAGGCGGCTGCAGATTCCATGCCTGGCTGCCGGTGCCCAGGGTACTGAGCAGCTGTGTCTGCCTTGCTGTAGCGGCTGCTGCTGCTGTTGCTGCTTTGTCCTGGTTCCTGGATGCTGAGCGTCGCCAACCCTGCTGTAACCGCCATGGTCAAAGCACCAGCGCTAGCTTGAGGTGCAGCTGCTTCCTGCAATGCATTCTGATCTGCTGCTGCTGCTGCTGGTAGAGCTTCATAGGCTGTCTCTGCTGGTGCATCTGGCAAAGTGTCACCAACAACTGAGCTTGCAGCTGCTTCATCTGCTGCAGAGGCAGCAGCAGCTAGCAGAGGCTGCGTGGCAGGAAGCTCCATCCATTGCAATGGCGCATCACCGCTTCCAGTGCCAGCTGCCTGGTTCAGGCTGTCTGTCGCCTCTGAGCTGCGCTGCTTGCATAGCACTGACTGCTCCTGCTGCTGCTCTTGCCAGCTGCCAGATTGGTCAAAGAAGTCTGCCTGCTGCTCTTGCTCCTGTGATGCTTCTGCCACGAGGTCCTGCGCACATGCTGGCTCAGGATTGCCATCAAGTGGCTGCTGCTGCTGCTGCTGCTGCTGCTGGGTGTATCCCTGGCTGCCATCTCCAGCTGCTGCCTCCTCTTCACAATGATCAGCAGCTTCTGCCGCATGCACCTCTTCAGGTGCGCTGCAGTTCAGATGGGCCAACTCCTGCTGTTGCTGCTGCTGCTGCCGCGGCCCTGTTGGCACACCTGCATCGCCTTCTGCACTGCTGGCCCGTCTGAGCAGCTGCTGGTGCTGGCGCACGGCATCACCTGTTGGACTGCCACCAGCAGCCAGCGCCTGCTCTTCGACATGTACAGCTGGCTCACAGCCCCCGGGCTGTAGCTGCAGCTGCTGCGGCTGCTGTTGCTGCTCTTCATCCGCGGCTTCTCCGCCGGCAGGGTCCAGCAGTTCGTGTGCGCCTGCACCTGCATCTTCAGCTGCTTCTGCATGTGGTGCTGCTTCAACGTTGCACTCCTCGTCACTCAGCTGCTGCTCTGCATCCGCAACTGCTGCGCCTTCCTCATCCAGCAGCTGCTCTTCATCTTCCTGTTCATCTTCAGCTTCATCTTCTTGATTGTGATCACCATACTCGTACTGCTCCTCACTCAGCTGCTGCTCTTCACCATCATACCCCTCTGCGCCTACATCTTGTTCTGACTTTGGGTCATAGCATGATCCTTGCTGCACTGCTGTTTCTGCTGCTGCCCATGCTGTCTCCTCCCCTGCATCTTTGCTGTTGCCAGCAGGTGCTGCAAGCTCGCCGTAGCCAGGCCCTGCAGCTGACCATGGCCTGGAAAAACCAGGGCCATCCAGGCTAGCCGCACTGAAGGGGCTGTCAAAGTGCTGTTGCTGCTGCTGGCCTGGTGGGATGCATTGCCAGTGCTCAGCAGGCTTTGCTGCAGGAACATACTCTGTGCGCTCCACTCCACTGTAGGAAGGTTCTGCAGGCCCTGCATAGTCAAGGGTGCGACATCACGAGCAGCAACGAACAAACGCATGTACAGGCAGTTTGTTGTGAGCGAAAGCGTGTCTAATAAACGCGCGCGGAGGCACAAAACAAACATTGGTGGGTGTATTTCTCCAGAATGCTTGCAGGTGATGCCGCACTGCCTGCAACTGCGCGGCCAGGCATCGCACTGCACTGATGTAGCTGGTTAGTTTATATGGGCCCTACCTGAGGAATCTGTCCCCAGCTGATGCTCCTCAGCTCGCAGCAGTTGCTGCACTGGTGCAGGTGATGGCAGCGGCAGAGCCACCCAGCCTGACGCCGCCAGTTCTGCATACTTGACTGCCTGCTGTTGCTGGAACTTAGCAAGCTCTTGCTGAGTTACGCTCTCAAGTGCATCTTCCTCCCCATCACTCGCAGCATCGTCCTGTTGGGTAGGTGCAACCATATCAGTGCTTGCTGGTCAAAGACAGAACAGCAGTAGCACTGGATATCACCCCGCTTCCTTGCAAAGAAGTTCGTGTCAATCACGTACCTGGATAAACAATTCGTCTTCACCACCTTCGTGCAACGCATCAGGCTGCTCCATCCACGTATTAGCATGTCGAACGGCTGCGAATCAGTTTGAGGCTGTACATGAACGCTGTAGGTTATGTGCTGCGTAACTAAGCATCCAAAGTGTCAAACAGTATGCTGGTAAGGTTCTTTCACATTAGCTTCGGGCTGCAAGAGCCAGAGCAGGCTGCGAGACCTAGTAGCCAGAGCAACGGTGCAAGTCCGGATGCAAACTTGACTGCAATGCAGTGCATGCAATATATGACAGCGACAGCGCGTAGTACAATTGAAATAACGAGTATAGGAGCTAGTACTGTTATACGACAATTGTTCGAGCTGCTGCAGAAACAACCCTAGCAGAATGACTGGGCATTGCTCAGCACCCAGGCCCGCTGGCAGCGTAGCTGGCAGATAATATGACATGCATGCCATAATACCAGCAGCAGTACCGATATAACACAACGTGTAAAGCCTGTGTCCATTAGTGGTGTGTTGTCTACACCTGTCACAGGTGTAGACGACACACCGCTAATGGACACAGGTTGATCACTGCTGGCGTGGCTCTGACAGAGCAACACTCTGATGCTAGCAACCCGACACCCGCCTGCTTCACACACACCAAAAATCTGTGAGCCAGCAGCCGCCAATTCATCAACATCGTCATTCCCAACGCCGTATCATGATGGCATGGCGTGCTCCTGCGATGCTGTGATGCAACGCCACTGCAGCGTGCGGGTCAACTAATGTACAAGAACATCCACCGCAGCGCAGACAGCAGCAACTGCTCACAGCTGAGCAAATCTGCAATCAAGCAATGTAGCAAACTGCAGCACAACGGCCTGTTCTATGTTGATTGGCATCACGCACAGCTGTAGGGCCTGGCAGCAGTAGCGCTTGCCCGCATGGCATCGGCACCAATACTGCAGGTGCCACTCACAACCTAAAACACATCATACAGATGCACAGCCATCATCCACTGCTGCACCACAAGGCTCCGCAAGCATCACACTGGTCCTGTAGTACACGCCAATGCTAAAAGCATCATCACCCCGCCTCATCGCCTCTGCTTCTTCGTCTTCTTTCCAAACTGTGCTCTCAGCATCGCCTGCGTCTTTGCACCCTTCTTCTTGGCCACTCCGCGCTTTCCTGCAAGCACCGATGACCCCACCTTCACACCCTTCTTCTTCTTGCCTGACTTTGGCTGCTGCTGCTCAACTGCCATCGCATCTGCCCCGCTGCTGCCGCCGCCTTCACGGCCACGCTGCTGCTGCTCCTCGTCTGCTGCTGCTTCTGGTATGCTGCTGACTATTGGCACTGGCTCTGACTCCAGACACTTCTGCAGCGCTTCCTGCAAGACAGCAGGCATACACACGGATTCAGAACAGCATGCAGAATCCGGCTGCAAGATGCCAGCATACAGGAGCATGATGAAGCATCAATGCTGGCCTCTAAATACCTTTGAGGCCAACTTGTACCTGGGAATTATCTGCTGTTCCTTGGTATAAAGTTGGATTGTGATGCTGCTGGTGTGCGTAGGCCACACACCACCGGCCACAATATGCAATGCAATGCATCTGACACTGCATGGCTGGCTGTTCAAGAGTGCTCAAACCTGCCCATGCAATCACTATGCTGCTTCAGCCTATCAAAACAAAAGCCGTGAAGTGAAACGGAGAGCAGCAACAGCACAGCCAGCAGGGTGCTGCTGTTCATGCTCAGTCCTGACATAGTGATAGCGGCTGCCACGCAGGGTGCTGCTGCTGTTGCTGCACACGGCGGCTGCTGCTGCTGCTGCTGCTGCCGTCTGTGTTACGTGCCATGGTTTGGAGGTGTTCTATAAGGTTGAGGAATCACTTTGGCCGCAAAACAGAAGTCCTCTGTAACTCACCATGCGCTTGGCCTCTGCTTCTGCAACCCATGGTGCACTCCTGTTTGCTCTCTGCGTCCGCAGTGCCTTCTGCCGGCTGCTTCTCTGTGACTTGGCCATGTCGAAGAATCTGCGTAGCTCCGATCCTTCGCTCCAGCAATTTACGAGATAGCGAAAGTGCTTGGCCGACTGTCGGTGCACAAAACGATCAACTGCCTGAAGCTGCGCGGTTAGAATTGACTGTATAACCTTAGCTGGCGATTCCGTCTTCTATGCAGGTGTTTGATGGAATCAAGCTGATGCCGTTGACAAACTGTCAGCCCCCTGAACCCAGAGCAGCAGCCAGACGAATATCACAGCAACACAACCGCCGTTACACGAAACAAATTCGGTAAGAACGACAAAAAGATATTAAAAGTTCACCCACGCAGCTCAACGGCTGAGCTGTGGTGAGATGCACAGCCACACCTACATGCATGACCTAGGCATGCTGAGTAGGCATGTAGCACTGGCCAGCCCACGAAGATAGATGCCACATTTGCGCAGCACTGTAAAGGCCTGGATCATGATGGATCAACAAAAAAACTGGTATACACAGCCTGCAATGCGCTGCAGGAGACCGTCTGTGAGCAGGCTGTTGCAATCAGCACTGGTGCGGTGACAGCGGCCCTCCCAAGCCTGCTTCCACCAGAGCAAACCCTAGTTCAAAAGCTGTCTGCACCCACCATGCTGCGCACTGCTGCAGCGCTACAATGCCCCCATTAAGCCGTGAAATATTGTATTGCAGGCGTATGTAATGTTCTTGCCCCCTATCAACTTTGCACCATGCATCTCCTACCTGCATCCACACCACACAGCTGTTGGCACTCCGCTTGCAGCAGCAGCCACACTATTTTACCAGCCAAATGCTGCACCCGCCGGGCTTTTGAACTCTCTGTATGTATGATCTTTCATGTATCGAAGCCGTCTAGGCCCCAAATGGCATCCTGCATCTGTGCCACCTCCACTCTGCTGTAGCCAGGCGGCAGCTTCGTCACACACGCCCGCACCACTGCAGGGGAGCTGCCTGCGCTGCTATCCTTGGCAGCATCACCAGTGTACTTGTATACCTCCACCTGCGGCAGCAGCAGCGGCAGCAGCAGCAGCAACTAAGCTCACATGTACATAGTGTTATATGCCTGCGCTGCTGTCCTTGGCAGCATCACGCGTGTGCTTGTACACCTCCACCTGCGGCAGCAGCAGCAGCAACGGCGGCAGCATCAAAGACTAAGCTTACAAAGCCATGGCATCTTAAACTAGTCAACTGCTGGTTGACCATAAGCTGTGCTGAGTGCACTAGGTCATGAGCCAGCTCATCTGATTAGCCGCCATGCTGTTCATGCTGCTGACGAGTATAGCCTGCAGCTGCTGGCCAGCCCCGAAAGCACATTGGGCGAGGTTTGCACCGCACTACACCCACAACCTTCTTCTTGGCCAACCACTGCCCTTCACCGCAGCCACCTGTCTGCCGCGTCATCAACTAGCAGGCTGCCCATTTCTGCTGGATGCACCACATCTGCATGCCAGTACAACCAAGAGAGAGCAATGCAATTTGACCAGCTCAGCAGCCAATTGTGTGACCACACACCTCACACACGCCGCAGTTGCCTTGCCAGCAGCCAGTGGGGATGGTCACCCCGCAGCGCTGCGCCACCTGCAGACACAGACATGCAAAAAAGAAACTGACTTGCCGCAACTGTATGGACACTCTCGGAGTGAGCGATGCACCGATATCGGCATTCTGTGTGTTCATGCATGCTGCCCATATGAGTTGCAGCCCATACTGTTGCGGACAGCCTGGCAAGTGATGCAGCTGTGTCACCTGCAGGCTTGGCGAGCCCTGCTGTGACGTTCACATCATCAATTGCACCACCAGGATGAGCAATGACACAATGTACTCGACAGTGTGCATTCATGCAGATACGTTCTTAGGCTGGCCAGTAAGCAGCAAGCAACATCCGCAGCTGTTGCAGATCTGCAGGTCTAGACCTGGACAAGCAACAGCAAGCCCTTGCTTGCTTGCAGGCTGCCTCAGGCATATTTGGCTCTACGCACCTCAACTAGGTCCTCTCCAGGCGCTGCCATGACGGTAACATCCTCTTCCCGAAAGTACACTGTCAGCTGCGAGCTGGCTGGTGTTTCTGCTGCTGCTTGGTTGCTGCTGCTGCTGCTACTGCTGCTAGCCTGTTCTGTGCTGACTGCGCGTGTGACGTGCGGTGTTCGCCGAGGTCGTAAGTTTGAAAGGGCTGCATGTGGCTTGCTGAGCTCGCAATGGCAAGCGTGGCAGGCTGAATGAACCGATGGCGCAATTCTGTAGCTCTGCATCGCTGCAAGCTGTTGATGCGTGCAAAGGGTGCGTTTACAGCCTGTTGTTAGTAAAGTGATTGACAAACTACAGTCCGTGCTCCTGACAATTGTTGAGACAACCTTGCTGGTGGACACCAGACACAGTGTCCTTCACGCGCAACAGTACACCAAACAGCAGGCAATCCCTTTTGTTACACAGCCATCTACAGTTTAAACAACACACGTCTGGAGCAAAACGGGTGTTGCTGTGCTTACCAGGCCTGACACTGAGTCTGCGCCATAACTCGCTGTTATGACGGTTATGCCAAGCCCACCTAAACCGCAACCTCAGCTCTCACCAAACAGCCCCAGTCAACAAGCTCAAGCACTATGGTATCAGCTCTTCCCTGCCCACCCACCAAACCAGCCCACACACTCCACACCAGCAGCTGTGGGTGCCACAGTGTGGTGCAACACAAGCAACCCAACCACCGCTGTCTCAGTGAAACACCAGCAGGTGCGGGTGCGAGCCAATCAAATTAGCCCAATCAAAACAGCCGGAATATTGAGACGCCGATAGGTGCGGGTGCGAGCAGAACCCTGCTACTCAAAGATGGGAGTCCAGCCCACTGGTGCTCACAGCTGCATGCACAGCCCACACACTACGACACCAGCACTGCCAAAGCTGGCCCGCTACTAGCACTGTGTTACTCAAAGATGGCAGTCCAGCTAGCCTTCTGCTCGCCGCTGTCAGGCCTACTGTCCTCCCCGCCCCTGCTGCTGCCACCACCCTCGCCCCTATCCCTCCTGTCTCCTCGCATGCCATCCCTGTCACCCCTGCCCCTGCCGCCG
This sequence comes from Tetradesmus obliquus, assembly GCA_030272155.1. Taxonomy (NCBI): domain Eukaryota; kingdom Viridiplantae; phylum Chlorophyta; class Chlorophyceae; order Sphaeropleales; family Scenedesmaceae; genus Tetradesmus; species Tetradesmus obliquus. The sequence continues at coordinate 3,762,985 of CP126196.1, read as the reverse complement.
CCCCTGCCTCCACCAAACCTGCCCCTGCCTCCACCCCTGCTGCTGCCGCCACGGCCGCCCCAGCTCCTGCCTTCACCCCTGTCGTCCCGCCTGTCCCTGTCACCCCAGCTCCCGCCTTCACCCCTGCCCTCCCTGCTGTCCCGCCTGTCCCTGTCGGCCCAACTTTTGCCTTCACCCCTATCGTCCCTGCTGTCCCTCCTGTCCCGATCGCCCCAGCTCCTGCCTTCACCCCTGTCGTCCCTGTCACCCCTGCTGCTGCCGCCACGGCCACCCCAGCCCCTGCCTTCACCCCTGTCCCCCCTGCTGTCCCTGCTGTCCCTGTCAAACCTCTGGTAGCTAGGCCTCCTGCCTTCACCCCTATCACCCCTGTCACCCCTGTCCCGCCAGCTTCCGTCTTCACCCCTGTCGCCACCCCTGCCACCTTCTGACTCCCCCTCAACAGCACCATCAGCTGTGCGCCTGCTGCTGCTGCTGCCGCCTGCATACTCCTCCCCAAACTCCCCAGCCCAGCCAGACAAGTCCTCAGCAGCAGCAGCAGCAGCAGCAGCAGCAGCAGCAGCAGCACCACCACCACCCTCACCATCCGCATCCTGGCGGTAAGGCCGCCTCCTGTCACCACCCCAGCGCTGTTGCTGCTCGCCTTCGCCATACCTGCTGCTGCTCCTGTCATCATAGCGCCCACGCTGCTGCCGATCCCCGTCCCTATCGCCGTAGCTGCTCCTGCGTCGGTCTCCACCCCAGCGCTGCTGCTGCTGCTGCTCCTGCCTGTCATTATCATCAAACCGCCTGCGCCTATCACCGCCCCAGCGGCCCTCATCACCACTATCCTCCCTGCTGCTCCTGAAGCTGCTGCTGCTGCGGCCTTCCGATGCTGCCTCCTCACTGCTGCCATCAGCAGCAGCAGCAGCAGCAGCAGCGTCACCAAACAGCCGCTGCCTTCCGCGCCGCATGCGGCGCGCATCCACTGCTGCCTTCGCTGCTGCTGCTGGGTCCACTGCTGCTGCAGCAGCCTCACTATCATAGTCACCAGCATCCTGCGCCGCATCATTCGCCTCAGCTACAAACGCTGCACCATCAAAAGCACCAGCTGCTGCTGCATACTCGGTGCTGTCATCAGCATCATCTGAGTACCGTCCACCCCTCCTGTCACTCCGCCTGTACTCATCCCCGTCCCTGTCCCCACCAAAGCGCCTGCTGCTGTTCCTGTCATCGCCGCGTGGCGGCCTGTCCCTGTAGCTGCTGCGTCCCTCTGCCATGCCCCTGTCCCCATAGCTGTCCCTGTCCCGCCTGGGCCCCCTGTCCCCCCTGCTGTCCCTGTCACCCCACCTCCTGCCTTCGCCCCTGTCCCCCCTATCTTCCCTGCCGTCCCGCCTGTCCCGCCTGTCAAACCGGCCGCCCCTGTCCCCGTCGCCCTGCCGCTGCATCCTGTCCCGTCCCTCGCCCCTGTCCCTGCTGTCACCAGCAAACGCCGGATCTGCAGGGTCAAATTTCTCAAGGCCTGCTGCCTTTGCTGCTTCCACCAGGCTCATGCCAGGCTGGTTTGCCAGCTCATCAAGCACAGTGAAAACAAACCGAGATGCTGCTGCACGGGACTCATACTCCACCTGCCACAGCCCCAGCTGCTGCAGCTGCCGTGTCTCCACCATGCTGACAGTGCTGCTGCCGATGCTGGACGCATACGGCACTGTGCAGCGCACACAGGAGCCGTTAGATCTGAAGTTGTGTGCGCCGCACTGCCCGCAGAACCAGTCTCCCTCGCGGATCTGCCGGTATGGTGCTGCGCGCAGCAGCCTCCGCTTGTGATCCTTTTCAAACTCCTTGCTGGGATCATATGGAGCTCTGAAGTCCCTGCTGCTGCTGCTGCTTCTGTCCTCCTTGCTGGCACCTCTGCCGCTGTCCTTGCTGCGTGCAGCATCCCTGCTGCTGCTGCCGGCCTGGTCAAAGGGATATGTGGTCTGCAGCTGTTCAAGGTCGGGGGTGTCTGAGGCTGCTGCTGCTGCTGCCAGCACCTCGGGGCGTGCTGGCTGCTGCTCCAGCAGCAGCACTTGCTCCAATAGGTCACGCACTAGATCAGGGACATCTGCAGCAGCAGCAGCAGCAGCAGCAGCAGCAGCCGCCATACGACACTTGTAAATGTTGGGCGCTACAGCAAGGTGCAGCCAAGTGGCGCAGAGGTTGCTGGGAGAGCGCTGCCGTTGAGGCTGCCACCCTTACAGCTGCAGTTGTACAGCTGAATGTAGTGGGCACTACAGCTGCTAGGCTGAACACGTGACAATCATCAGGCAAGATGCCAGCGTAGATTTTTCCAAAGCACCTTCTACCAGTACGATTCCAACCCCCGTCTGCATCATAGCAACTCAATCCTGCCTCAATGTTGACTGCTGCTCACCTCCGCTCTCAATGTCCTCCTCCCCATCAGTTGCAATGCTCCACAGCAGACGCAGCACGTCCTGCGTGCTGGCCTTGCCTAGTGCCACTGGCACCTCCGCTGCTGCTGCTGCTGCTGCTGCTGCTGCTGCTGCTGCTGACGCATCTGCTGCTGGCGCATCTGCTGCTGGCGCATCTGCCGCTGCCGCCTGCTCCTCATCCTCAACCACATCAGCAGCAGCTGCGCTGCTGCTGCTGCTGCTACCGGCAGCAGCCAGGCCGCTCTGTAGCCGTTTCAGTGCCGCGGTCACCTTGCGGTGGATACTACCGGAGGGTGGCATTGGCAGCGGCTGCTCTGCGAGCTTTTCCAGGAGCGGCTTGGGCAGCAGCAGCAGGATATCTGGGCGGGTGCGGCCCAGCTGCTGCAGCGCCTTTTTTACGTCACGCCTGCTGTCAAGCAGAGCCTCCCTGCAGACGAACAAGTAGAACGAAAACAGTGCAGGAACACAGTGGATCCACGCAGCGGTTAGTCAGGTGTGGCGTAGTGATTGACAGGTGTGTTCGGTGTAAATGCAGCTGTTGAGCAGTCAAAGTAAACACAGGAGCCTGGTCAAACAACAGCACAACACGCACAGGTGCAGCAGTGCTGTATGGTACATGCTGCTGGATATGTTTGTGTGTACACCGATCGTTTCCTGCTGCTGTGCGCTGCAGAGCACTTGCAGCCTACATGCAGATGAGAGGCAGCAGCTGAAGCATATGTGTGGAGCGTATACTGCAGCTGGGGGCACAGCACAGCAACCCCCCACACTAGACAATTTGCTGCCTTCTTGCTCAGCTATACAAGTACAGCTAGTTATATGCAAGCAAGTAGCTCACTTGTCTGCAGCCGTGCCATCAACAAAAAAGCCTCGGTCCCACAGCTGCTCCATGAAAGCAGCCCATACTGTCTTCAGGCTGCCAGGCAGCTGCACTGGCTCAATGCTGCAGCTGGCACTGATAGCTGGAGCTGGGGCCGTGTAACTGTCAGTAGGTGCTGCCTCTGTTGCGGCACTGCTGTCAGCTGCTGCTGTTGCTGCCGGGGCATCCGTGCTGTCAGCAGGCACAGCAGCAGCACTGTCCGGCTGATCCGAGCCCACGCATCGCGCAGCCGTGCTGATTTTTCTGTTATTTAAATGCGTATATTTATGTTCGTGGATAGGAGCCACGCAACAGCGGCTCCGTAGCACCTGGCGGGCTGCTGGTGGCGGAGTGGTCCCGTGAAAGCTTACGGCAGCACTCGGGCGTGCAAGGGCTTGCCCACACCTGCCAGAACGAAAGATAGTCTTGTGGTGCTGCATGACTGCCAGCAGCAGCTTTCTCATGAACAGAAACGAGTCACTCAGCTTGAGTTCAGCACATGCTGATGATTGCTCCGATGCAGTGTTCACTGCACGACTCAAAACAGCGCATTAAAATCAAGCTTATCCGCTTCCAGCATTATCGAGAGTGTGGAGGCAAAGGATGCTTCACCAACAGGTGGCCGTAAACCATGGAGTGTCACAAATCTGTTACAATGACCTGGCAGGCTCATCAGCAGGCGGGGCCCTGGCGCAGCTGCAGAGTGATCACTCCGCAGGCCTTCGCCAGATTGCAGCCACGGCCAGCAACATTGCCGTGGCAACGCTGCTGTGCTGGTCCAGATGCCGTCACTACGCAGCAATGCTAGCCGGACACGCACATGACAACGTCCTTGACAGCATGCAGCACACAAAGCCTTATTAGGGCTGATCAGCCCAAAGACACATGGACTAGCGCCGATAGTGGAGTACAGCAGCAACCTGCCTTCATACGCAGCACTGCTGGCAGTGGCACGTGTGCTTGTGTTGCCAGGCACATGAGTAGCCATGCAAACACAGCACAGCATGTCCACGGTGCATGCCGCAGTGCTGTAAGCATACACACAATGAAGGACAGCTGCAGCAGCGACTGCAATCAGCCGTGTTCCCTGAGCTAAACGCAAACCAGCCCTGCAAGCCGATTGTGTGCTGACAAAGCCTTGCACACCACACAATCAAACCCATCAAACCACACCATACAATATGACAGCTGCATGCACGCGCTTTCCAGCCGCTGTTGCGCACAAACAGCAGAACTGAATATGTCTGATATTCTTCCTGTCATGGCTCACGATTGACCGCCACTGACAACACCAGATAGAAGGGAGCCATGTAGTACTGCAATGGATGTGGCTCCCTTCTATCTACACCCACACCACATGCGTGCCACCTCAACATGCTCTGTTCCATCAAACAATCATCTGGTAGCATGATATACATGCTGCTGTCTCACCTGTGCTGTATGTCCGAGCAACACTGCCACAAACTCTTCCACAATCCACCTCACTGCCGGGCCACCACTACGCCTGGCACGCAATGACTGTTTGAAATGCTGCTATACAGTTGGTATACAGTGACATGGAACAGTCTGCAAAGCTCCACAGGTTGCGGACGCCACGGCAGCACCCCTGCAAGCTGTTTCAGCAGGGTGTGCAGCCGCCGTCCCCGCGTACATTGCGCAGTGTGCATAACAGGATGCGTGCATGCACATGCAGAGTTCAAAAGATACCAACCACCTCAACAGCCAGCCCACCACGCACTGCTCTGTTTTTTACTCAGCTCCTACATGCGGGCACGATTTTTGAACACAACACAACCATGCCCATACAATCAAACACGTATGTGAAATGTCGCACAAGGCAGTGTGTCTCATCACGGCGCCACCATGACAAGGCATCATCAGAACACAGCTGTCGCGGCACCACATTACACCATGGCACCATGCCTCGACACACCACACCACGCCGCTCCATGACCCATGGCGCATCATCACAGGCTGAGGCTGGCCTCCACCAGCTGCCCTGCATCATACAGCCGCCGCTGCTCTGGATCTTTCAGCGTGTCGTACGCCTTGAGCAGCTGCGCGAAGCGCTTCGCGGCCTCTGCACGGCTGCGCTCGTCCTTGCCCATCTGCCTGTCTGGGTGCAGCTGCATGGCCAGCTTGCGGTATGCTGCCTTGATCTCATCATCATCAAGCTGCAGGCAGGCGGGAAAAGCCGACGAGCAGCAAGGCGGGTACACATGGCATTAGTACCTTGCACTGTTCAACACAAGTAACACAAAAGGGGGTTCCAGTTGCAGCTGCATGGCTAGCTTGCGGTAAGCTGCCTTAATCTCTTCCTCATCAAGCTGCAGGCAGGCAGGGTAGGCAGGCAGGCAGTGACAGGGTTGATTGAAGCCGCAGCCAACAGCGGCACACACCAAGGATGACTGCCTTTTCACACGCACACATCACAAAAAAACCACAACACCCGCATGCCATTTAGTGGCAAGAGAAACTCCAGCACGTGCAGCGCATGCATGTGTCGGCATCGTACTGCATGCCTTGCAGCCCATCAGCTGCTGGCAACCACGGAATACACTAGCATTGGTGTGCACTTGCTGTCCCCGCAGCACGCATGCTGTCTCCCGCCTCACCTGGCTGCTTGGTGTGAGGCCTAGCATGCTGTAGTAGCCCATGGGGTCCAGCACCACCAGCTCATCGCTGCTGCTGACAGCGCTGCTGCTGGCTGAGAAGGTGTCCGTGCTGCGCTTGGCTGCAGGCGCATCAATGGCCGGGACGGCGATCACAGCAGAGCACAGAAGCACGGGAGTAAGACAACTGCTGTGTGTAGGACAGCGCCATATTATGCGGCTGTGTGGCCTGCTGCAGCTGGTGGTTTGATCAGCGAATCCAAGGCATTATACATTGAAAACATATATACATACGCAGGCTGCTCCAAGGGAACTGTGCCAGCCAGCCCGAGCACCGCAACAAACCTGCCAGCTGCATTTGAACGATTACAGCCCATCAACCGGCAATGTCTGTTGATGCAGGCAGCGCTCTGCTGATGACAACACTGCCGTGCCGCATGCTGCAGCTACAAGCCCTCCCTACTGCATTGCGTTTTCTCACCTGAGCTAAACATATCCCGCAGCCAGCCGCCCTTGCTGCTGGTTGTGCCGCTCCTGCTGCTGCTGCTGCTGGTGCCGGCCCTGCTGCTGGCCTTGCTGCTGCTGGCGGTGCCGCTCCTGCTGCTGCTGGCGCTGCTGCGCATCTCTGCCCGGTACGCCTGCTCAAATTCGGGGCTGAAGACTGGCGAGTGCGCGCAGTTCAGCGTCTTCTGCAGGTTGCTCATGGTCTCCTCAGGCACCTTGGCCATGTAGCCTGTCAGCAGCAGCACCCACAGCAAACTCAGCGCACGCACGCACGCATGCAGAATTACATCACAAAAAAGAGTAGATAACACAGCCCTGATATGCCTGTTGCGTGTAGAGCAGCGGACACATGCTGCTGCTACTGTGCCAGCAGTAAAGCATCCATAACCAAGAATCTGACGCCGCACAGAGCAAGTCAAGCGCCCTGCAGTGGACTAATGATTTGCCCTAGTCACTCACGTGTGGCCAGCGGCTGCAGGTAAGCGCGCCACTCCCGCAGCTGCACTGTGGTGATGTAGCGCACGCAGCAGAAGTTTGGGTCGTGGCGGTCAGCCATGAAGAAGAACTGGTCCATCTGCAAGGGTGTTGCAGCAGCACAGGTCTTGCACAGAACTAGGGCGCCGGTATGTAGGAAGCTGCAATTGGGTGTCGCTGCAGATGTATCAACTGCTAAGGCTGCATGTGTGACAGTTCATGTGCGCAAGCACAAGCAAACCATGTCTGGGCGCCCACTGTGCATGTATTGCGCGCCGCAGGGTCGCACAGGGACCAGACGTGCTCAAGCGCGCACGCTGCAGCTTGTGTGCATGCTGCTGCTCTGATTTGCTGCTTCGTGCATCACACACCTGTGTGTGGTGCTCTGACAGCCCTGACAGTACCAGCCGCTTGCCTGGCTCCACTTCGACCACCTCATACCTGTTACAAGCAGCAGGTGCGTGTCAGCAGCAGTGACATGCTGCTGTGCAGGACAAGCAAGCAGACAGCTGTGCTGTTGCTTAATACCTCCGATATACGTCTGACTGCCAGCTGCTGCAACACGATCTGTGAGAGACGAAGCAGTAGCACAGCTGACTGCAGTCGGTTATGCCTGCCCCAGGAGCTCCTGCAAGCAGCAGGCACTCACGTCATAGGCAGCTTCAGCCCCAGCATTTCCCTGAGAGTCTCAAACTTTGACCCAACCCGGATAGGCTCCAGGCCATTGCCAATCTTGACTGCTGACTTGGTGCCTGCAGGAGCATATGCACATGACAGCTTCAGCTCATGGTGGTTGACTGCCTGGCCGACACGCTTGCAGCGGCTGCTGCGCCTGATTTGCAATGCTGAAGACATTATACTACTGTGTGCAGCTGCAACGGGCATCCAACGAGATTCAGCCACGGCCAGGTCAGCTTACTGCCACCCTTGTTCCCCTGGCGGTTGCGTCAGCACGCTCTTGACACCAGTCAAAGTCCATTATACGATAACAAACATGTCTTATTACTCATGCAAAACTTCACCTGGGTAGAATTGCGTCCAGTGGCGCATGTCTGAGACCCAGCGTTGCACTCGCCGAGCATCTCCGCGCACTCTTGCTGCGTGATCAGCCTTTACAACCACACGACGAAGTCTGCCATCCGCGCGAGCAACCCTGGTCGGCTGCTGCAGAGAACGCTGCTGCAGTGCCTGCATTTTTCTCTCTTGAGTTGATGCTGGAGCCTCAACGGCCTATATCACACTAGTCATCACTTGCAATGCTGTGTCACGTTTGTATGAAAGTATGTATTCAAATTCACCAGGTTGAGCTGTTGTTACGCCAAGTGTCAGTTGCAGTTCTGTCCACGATCATGGCGAGCGTGGCATTCAAATCAATAACGAAGACACTCTGATCACTTGAATACAAACCTTTGTTCAACTCTGTTCTACTAGAGGTCGAGCTGACCGGTTTGTTGACCGTCGTTGACTGCTGATGAACAGCGGAATGAACTTGTGCAAGTTTACTCAACGTGCCAGCACCACGCCCAACTCCAGCCAGTCAACGCAAAGCATCCAAAAAATTTCTGTGATGTGCTGCCTCCAAACACTCCAGCCACAATTGGCGCGTGGGCCTGCTGTGCAGATCTGTTTCACAACTCCAGCCTGGAGTTCCCTGGCAGGGGATGGCATGCTGCACTTCTGCTTGCATGCTGTTGGCAGCAGTGCAAAGCTGACGTTGCGCAAAACAATTGCACACAAGGCCACACTGCGTAACTCCCCGCGGCTGCGTACTACGCCGCAGCCTGCGAAAACTTGCTGCCAGCGCCAGACCGTCAATCTGTCAATGAGTGTGCTCTCAGAGCAGTGTTCGCTGCCATAATCAACAACATGGCGCACGCCATGTGGCACGTCAAGCACCAGCACCAGCCAACTGGCATGTGAAAGCACTTGTTCATGCTGGAACCTGACGTATTTGTGCTAGCGCACAGCTCAGGCACACAGCCAAAACGTCAAGTGGATCCAACGCCTCCTGACCGTCACGAAGAACCCTTTGCTGAACGCCAGCAAGTTCAACCGGCCCTAACGGCCACATACCCTGCTCCTGCAGAGCACCAGCAACACTGCTGCTGCTGCTGCTGCTGCTGCTGCTGCTATCACCATCATCCCGGCCTCCCGCCACGTCAGCATGCTCTTGCAGGAAAGCCACCCAGCCAACCAGCTCCACAGCATCAGCCAAGCTGCCACCCTGACTCAGAAACTGGCGCCACAGCAGCCCACCAGCACCACTCCCCACACTATGTGCACTGTCGCAGGCATTGCTGCTGCTGCTGCTCGTGAGACCTGTTGACAGATGACCTGTAGAGTCTGGTGCTGCCGGCTGCTGCTGTGCTGCCATTGCACTGTGCACATGCTGCATCAGGGCTGGCTGCAGCAGCTGCGCCAGGCACCACGCCACTGCATAGCCGTAGCCTTGACCAGCGGATGTCAGCAGGCGAGGCGTGCTGACAATCTGCAAATGACCACAGTTGCATGAGTATCAACATGAGTTCATGCTGTTGCTGCAGGCTGGCTGAGTGCTGCGCAATCGTGACTACAGACAATACGCATCACACAGCCGAAGTGCTCGCTTCACATTGCAGCGAGCAGCACGGCAGCCACTGCAGCCCACCCATCTGCCACAGCCGCCTCGCATGAGCAATGACGTGTATTCACACGCACGCGAATGTATACCCTGAGTTGACTTGTGTTAGGGAGCTTCTATCAATTCTTGCCAAAACAACGAAATGTTTGTCCACAAGTAACAAATCAGGGTATGTGCAAATGCCTCACCTGCTGCAGTGTAACCGGCACGCCGGGCATTGCTGACAGCTGCGGTGACGTCATGGTGTGCTGCCACAGCATATGTGCTGCATGGCTGCCCAGGGGCCGGGAGGTGACTGCTGCTAGCTGCAGGTCAACCAGCATGGCCAGCACCTGCACAAGAACAGCAAGAAAAGGAAGACAGCAGAACAGCGTCAGGACAACGCTCCAAACATGTGTGCCAGATTGATGCGGCCCCAATGGTCCTCGCTTCCAGCTGCGGGTCCACCAGCATCGCCAGCACCTGCCAAATTTAAAAAAAGAGGGCAGTACAGTGTCACAGAACGTGTATCCAGGTATGTGTTTCTGCTATCCTGTACAGATCCTGCCGGAATTGGTCAAGGCCTTGTGCTGCAGCATTGACAACAACACCACAAAAAGCTGGCAATTCACACAGAGCACAACAGCCTCTGCTGCATATGCAATGGCAAAACCTTAACTTGTTCGCTCCTCCATGCGAACCAAGCTCTCACCGTATGCTGCATCAGCAGAGGGTTGTAATGGCTGCTCTTGATGAACCCTGCCAGCCTGCCTGCCAGGTCAGCCGGCAGCTGCTGGCCGCTGCTGCTGTGCCTGCACAGCACCTGCAGGCACGCTGCATCCATGCTGAAGGCTTCAAATAGAGTAGAAGGCAGCTCTAGGACCTCCACTGGCAGCCAAGCTGCATGCAGATGGTAGGGTTTATGGCTGTGGCTGTGATGGTGCACCTTGAGCCCTGCAGTATCTGCAGGTGGTGTGGCTGTGGCAGCTTCAATGCCCTGCTGCTGCTGCTGCTGCTGCTGCTGCTGCTGCTGCTGCTGCTGGTTGCTGGGGATTGCCGGTGCCTCAGCTGCGCTGAGGATGAAGTTCACAGCATGGCCAAGTTCATGGCAGAGTTCCCACAGGCCCAGCGCCAGCTGGCTGTGAGTTCCACCTAGAACTCCTTGCGACTGCAAGCCCACCGCAACAGCAGGCAGAGCAGCAGTGCTCTGGCTGCTGCTGCTGCAGCTGGTTCTGCGGCCACTGCTTGGTTCTCCTGTGTGCTGCTGCAGCTGCTGCAGGCTATTTGCGTATTGAGATCCATACAACAGCAACTGGGCAGAGTAGCCCCCTGACGGGTCTATGTAGATGGTCCCTAGCACCCTGCTGCTGCTGCTGCCATGGTCCTGACACATGTCCAATGAATCAGCTTGTCCGGATGCTGTACCCTGCTGCTGCTGCTGCTGCTGCTGCTGCTGCTGCTGCTGCTGCTGCTGCTGCTGGCTGTTTAGTACCTCGCACAGCTCATACACCAGCACATGGCTGCTCCATGTCTCGCCAGCTGCTGCTGCCCTAGGCCGCAAGCTAAGGCACATGCTCAGCTGCAGCAGCTTGTCAAACCCGGTCAACATTTGCTGCAGTTGGAGATAAGGCTGCAGCTGCTGCAGGTCTGCCATAGACAGCAGCGCCACATGGGACTGCAGGTGCACAAGCATGCAAGCGGGCAGTTGAAGTGAGGTAAAAAGGCAAGGACAACAGCAAGGTACGCAGCAAATGCGCACTCAATGACCACTGCTACTGCCCAAAGCTGCAGGTGTGCGGTACTTGACTCTATGTTTAGTACATGTTGACAGCAGCACACCACATGGGAACCAAGGCACAGCTGACACCATGCCTGTACTGCTTTGAATTTCACCTGGTGGAGGCAGTACGCCACATCAGCTCCATGCAGCTCATCACCACCACCAGCAGCAGCACCAGTGCCAGCAACCTGCTGCTTCTGCTTCTGCTGCTGCTGCTGCTGCTGCAGATGCTGCGCAGCCTGCCGTGCTGCCGGCTGCAGTGCTGCTGCCAGCTGCTCGCAGCAGCCTGCTGCTGCCTGCCAGCTGCCCAGCAGGGAGTGCTGCAGCACCCAGTCGGCATAGCTGCTGCTGCTGCCCTGCATCCTGCAGCAGTGCAGCAACCACACCAGCTTGGCTCAGCAAGATTGGATTTGAATACGTTTCGAACCCATGGGCAAGCTTATAAGCGGCAGGAGTACTGCAGCACCCAGTCGGCATAGCTGGCGCTGCCCTGCATCCTGCAATGCAGCAACATCGCTAGCTGTGCTCAGCAAGGTTGGCAATGCAACATCAATGTATGGGACGCATACAGCGTTGGTTTTGCTGGACAGCAATACACACAACCGACTCTGGCAGTGTGGCAGATGATGTACATTCAGCTGCCCAGCAGGGAGTGCTGCAGCACCCAATCGGCATAGCTGCTGCTGCCCTGCATCCTGCAGCAGTACAGCAACCACACCAGCTTGGCTCAGCAAGATTGGATTCGAACACGTTTCGAACCATGGGCAAGCTTATAAGCGGCTGGAGTGCTGCAGCACCCAGTCGGCATAGCTGCTGCCCCCCTGCATCCTGCAATTCAGCAACATCAATGCTAGCTTTGCTCAGCAAGGTTGGCAATGCAACATCAATGTATGGGACGCATACAGCGTTGTTTTGCTGGACAGCATTGCGCAAAACCGACTCTGACAGTGTGACAGAAGATGCACGTGCTGAAAGTGTGACAGAAGATGCACGTGCTGAAAGTGTGACAGAAGATGCACGTGCTGAAACATACACAGCCGGCCACTGCATGCACTGCATCTCCAAAGTGCAACTTGTAGGCGACCGGCATTACACCAGACCATGAGCTAACAGTACAGTCACCAACACTAGACCACAGTCACCACAGTGTCCATACGTCACTCAACCGCCGCACCTGGCTATTTTGCGGCGCACCTCTGCCAGCTGGCCCCAGGCAACCAGCAGACGTAACTTCCTGCAGCCTTGGCAACCGCGACAACACAACTGACAGTACTGCTGCAGACGGACGTTTCAAAGCAAGTATGGTGCTGCAAACTGTTACACAGCACCAAACACGCAACATAGCCGCCGCACCTGGCTATCTTGCGGCGCACTTCTGCCAGCTGGCCCCAGGCAGCCAGCAGCCGGTCGAGCTGCTGCAGCAGGCCGGCCTCATACACGTCACGCCGCACCTGCCGCAGCAGCAGCAGCAGCAGCAGCAGCAGCAGCAGCAGCAGGAAGTGCACAGCAATGATGGTGAGCGCTTGAGAACCGCAATGTAGTTCAGATTAGGCGGTTGGCAAATTCAAATACAGCTCAACAAGCAGAAGCAAGGGGGCCAGGCATTTTGTTGTTATTTCATCCCTTGCTGCTTTACGCCAAACAAATGCGTGTGTGCTCCTGGCTGCGTTGAGCACTGCTCAAAAGGACTGCACTCTGCGCAGACAGCCTCTGCCCAGGATTTGAACCCTCACCTCAGGGTTAGGGTGCTGCTCCAGCAGCTGCTGCACCAGGCGCAAACTCAGCACCAGGTCAGTCTCCTCAGCAGCAGCAGCAGCTGCTGCTGCTACTGCTGCTCCTCCTGCAGCAGCACCAGTCTGCACTGTCTCATGCCTGTCTGTGGCCTCTGGCACTGCCGCCTCTGCTGCTGCTGATGCTGCTGCCGCTGCTGCTTGCTCCTGCAGCGGTCCCAATAATACCTCTCTGCTGCCTGCATCCATCTGCACCACAGGTGCCATGCCAGGACTCAGCAGCAGCTCATGCATTCGTTTGACCAGCAAGCGCTGCTCAGCCTGCAGACCTGACAAAAGGGTCGCCTGCTCCTCAGCTGACAACACCTGGGGTTCACTGTCCTGGTTGGGTTTAAGGCCGGCAAACCCTAGGGGACTTAAACCCTCCAGCTGCATGTGTTTTAGCAGGGCTTTGCCAAGCAGAAGCAGGGAGGGGGTGTGACTGCTGCTGCCACTGTTGCTCCTGCTCCTGCTGCTGCTGGTGCTGTTGTTCTTTGCAGAAACAGTGCTGTCAGCTTGCTGCTGCTGCTGCAGCTGCTGCTGTAGCTGCTTGCATGCCAGCAGCAGCCCTTGCTGCAGCGGCAAGTCGCTGCATATGTCCTGCTCAAGCGTGCGAGCCTCCACAAACACTGCCGCTGCTGCGCTGCGCCACTGCTGGCTACTGTGCTGATCCTTCAGCAACCCATACAGCAGCAGCACCTGCAGTTACGGCACGGCATGCAACGACACACACTTCAGCAGCTGGCCACATGTGGTGCATGAGCGCAGGCGTCTGGTTTGATGGCAAATGTGGGTGCAGCAGGTGTCAGTGTGCGTCATGCCCACACAAGACTAGCATGACAATGCCAAATTCAGAGTACAACACACACTCTCGTTCTGCCTACAGTGTTTCAGCAATCCAAAAAAGCTTGCTGCTCCACGTTGTTCACTCACCTCCTGCAGCTCTCCCAGCAAGGCATCCAGAGCCAGCAGAAAGTCGCCAGCAGACCATGGCTGCTGCTGCTGTTGCTGTGATGTAGCTGGAACTAACTGCTGCAAGAGTGCTTGTGTATCAGCTCGCAAGCTGCCCCAGGCAGCTTGGCAAGCAGGCAGCAGCTCCTCCTGCCATGCAGACAGCAGAGCCTGAGGGCTGTTGAACTGTCCAAGCTGCAGGATGCCTGTAGCCTGCACAGATGCTTCATTGACGTCACAGTAATCGCTGTCGAGGTTGCGCTTTTTGATATGTTTCCCTCCGTTGCTGCTGTGTGATTGCTGTTGGTGTGAACCTGCCACTGCTGCTGCTTGTTGGGGTGCTGTTGCTGCTTGCAGGCTCAGCTGCGGTAGTGACTTCGTTCGTTGCGTTTGACTCCTCGCAGACTTTGACGGTTTAAAAAGGAAGGACGTAGCATAGGATCGTACAGGCAAGGCATGGCGGAGCGCCCGAGTTGGTGTCACACGATGCATGTGTCAGCTGCAGGACATGCGGACACGAGCTGTACAGCTGCACAGAGCTAATTAGCAAAGACATTGAGCTGCGACAGCCGTGTTGGTGAGCCAGTACTTGAACGTGTGCACGCATGAGCTGTAGGGCTTTCTACTGCCATGGTGGCATGTGCTGCATGTCACATGCATCAGTCATGACAAGGCTCAAAACTTCTGACGAGGACGACAACACGGCGCTGAAAAGCCAGACACTGGCTGCTTGATGCTTTTGATGCGGCACAGCAGCAGCAACAGCATCAGGTACTGATGTTGGTGCCCAAGCTGAGCTCAGTTGCATAGCAGCTGTTCCAGGTTGACACAGCAGCTGTTCTGGACTGCATCATATACTTGCAGGAGTGATACAGAGAGACACCAAACAATTCAACCTACACTGGAGTAAAAGCCAGCACGTACACTCACTGGCCACCGCACTAATCAGCTGCCTCTTCTGCAAACCTGGCCATGGTGATTTTCAGGATGAGATTTGCATGATCGCCAATACACGTGAGGGGCCTGGGTGAATAGTATGGAATGCCAGGCCGGGTGCCACACGCCTGTTGCAGCAGCCACCACACGCCTGAGGCAGCCAAACGTACACGCAGCCTGCTGGCCGCTCTGCTGGCAGCCACTGTTGGGCCTGGATGACTGCACGATGCATATCCTGCAGGTAATAAGAAAAGACCATCGTAATGTAAAATGACGAATTGAAATGTGCACAGTTGACAGCCCATTCTGGCCAGACCATGGTCTGCCTGCCAGCATGTGCAGTCAGCTTGCGCATGCAAGGCGCAGATGCCCAGGGCGCTGTAATATGACAGTTTTAGGCATGGTAAAGGCACAACCTATCCCCTGCAAGCAATGCTGGTCCAGAAGCCCCCCTGCCCGAAGGCTCCTGGCGCTCCAAGTGGGCTGTCCACGCAGGCACGGCTGTAGCAGCTGCCACCGCTGGTCAGTGCAGGACACAGGCCAGTGTCACCCCTGAGATGCGAGTCATGCTGTTTCTGGCACAGGCACACACACACAGGGACACCATCACAAAGATGTCCTGATTGGTGAGGATTGGCAGGCTCTTACTTGCTGCTAGGCGTGGGCATGACGTGCTGCTGTCGTCGCAATCCTTTGACGCTTACAGCAGCAGCAGCAGCAGCAGAAGCAGGAACAGGAACAGCAGCAGAAGCAAGCACAGCAGAGGAAGCAGGAGCAGCAGGAACAGCAACAGCAGCAGCTATGCTGCTTCTACTAGTGGCAGCAGGGACTTGCACATAGCAGGGGCAGTTGCTGCAGCATTGGCAGATGGTGACAGTAGTAGGGAGGTGCCCAGCTTCCACAGCGCAAGCATTGCTGCTTATGGTGGCTGCTCCTGACAGCTGGAGAACGTGAGGGTGCATGCTGTGCTGTTGGCAATGGATGCTGCATGCAAAGGCCACTGATGAAGCAGCAGGCCTCCCTATTGAGGCAGATGTCCGACGGCGCCATGCTCAGAGCAAATCGGCCGAGCTGCTGCAGCGGCCTCCCGCGCTCATCAGCAGCTACCAACTTCTTTGTTACACGTTTTCCGGCGCATCCCATTGATTAGCGCACCTGGCACAGCGACTGGGTGTGCTTGCTTTTCTTGGCGCCAAGCAACTCCTGTCAGCTCCGACGACCCTGCTGCTTCAACTCCGTTGAGCTAAATAGATTGTAAGAGTGTTGTAAGATGTTATAAAAACGAGCAGTGGCCAAGCGATAGCAGCAGCAGAGCACGGGAGCTGCCTCCCGGCACTGGTTGTCTCATCGCAATGGCGCAGGGCACAGCGCACCATGCCCCGTATTTTTTTGCTCCGCATACTCCGCTTGGCAAAGCCTACCTTTCTGGGGAGCAATTAAGACGCCATTGCTAGCGGCAGCAGCACCAAAGCAAGAGACGAAGCAAGATGCTAGCACAAGGGTAAGCACGATAGTGTGGCCTGAATGGTGGTGTTGTGAGTTTTCCCGCAACTGGTGCTCTGCCACTGAGTGTCTCTGGCTGCTTCCAGACTATAAGTAGCCAGGCGAACATGCTGGCCAGGTGTCACTTGTCATAACTGTGACACTTTGCCAAAGCTGACAAATGGGATGCAAGGACGACTTCAACCACCAGTGGTGATTTCTTTGAACTAACCTCGATGAAAACTAAGCATTCACGCTGACAGCTGCAGCAGCACAGCTGTAACGACAACGTTCTGCACACACACTGGTCCGCTGCTGGGTGTAGGCACATGGCCGGCACTGGAAGTGCAGCACGGGTCACTACACTCTGCACACAATAGCGCCTGACATTCCATCTTCCACAACACATCAAGGCAAAACAAAGAAGGCACAGCAGCTGAAAACTGCAGCAGCACAGCTCTCATGACACCGTTCTGCACGCTTGCCGGTCCGCTGCTGGGCATGTGGCATGGTCGCCATCTGCTGCAAGTGCTGCACAGGTCACTCCAGTCTGTTCACAATGGCACCTGACACTCCATCTTCCACATCACCTCAAAGCAACATACAGAAGGCACAGCAGCTGAAAATTGCAGCAGCACAGCTCTCATGACGACGTTCTGCACGCGTGCCAATCCGCTGCTTGGCATGTGGCATGGTCGCCATCTGCTGCAAGTGCTGCACAGGTACACCGTTCTGCTCACAATAGCGCCTGACATCCCATCTTCCACAACACATCAAAGCAACACAGATAAGGCACAGCAGCTGAAAACTGCAGCAGCACAGCTCTCATGACAACGTTCTGCACGCGTGCTTGTCCGCTGCTGGGCATGTGGCACGGCCGCCATCTGCTGCAGATGCTGCACAGGTTGCACCATTCTGCTCACAATAGCGCTTGACATTCCATCTTCCACAACACATCAAGGCAACACAAAAAAAGCACAGCAGCTGAAAACAGGAGCAGCACAGCTGTCATGACAACGTTCTGCACGCGTGCCGGTCCGCTGCTTGGCATGCATGCATGGCCACCAGTTGCTGCAAGTGCTGCACATGTCACTCCAGTCTGTTCACAATAGCACCTGACATTCCATCTTCAACAACACATCAAGGCAAAATAAAGAAGGCACAGCAGCTGAAAACTGCAGCAGCACAGCTCTCATGACACCGTTCTGCACGCTTGCCGGTCCGCTGCTGGGCATGTGGCATGGTCGCCATCTGCTGCAAGTGCTGCACAGGTCACTCCAGTCTGTTCACAATGGCACCTGACACTCCATCTTCCACATCACCTCAAAGCAACATAGAGAAGGCACAGCAGCTGAAAACTGCAGCAGCACAGCTCTCATGACGACGTTTTGCACGCTTGCCAATCCGCTGCTGGGCATGTGGCACGGTGGCCATCTGCTGCAAGTGCTGCACATGTCGCTCCAGTCTGTTCACAATAGCGCCTGACATTCCATCTTCCACAACACATCAAGGCAACACAACAAAGGCACAGCAGCTGCAAACCGCAGCAGCACAGCTCTCATGACAACGCTTTGCACGCGTGCGGGTCCGCTGCTGGGCATGTGGCATGTTCGCCGTCTGCTGCAAGTGCAGCATAGGTCACTCCAGTCTGTTCTCAATAGTGCCTGACATTTCATCTTCCACAACACATCAAGGCAACACAGAGAAGGCACAGCAGCTGAAAACTGCAGCAGCACAGCTCTCATGACAACGTTCTGCACACGTGCCGGTCTGCTGTTGGACATGGTGGCAGGGACGTGGTGGCAACCCCAGCTCAAGCCAGCTATCATCATCATCATCATGTTACCATTTAAGCCATAGCAACGTCGCCATCGGCCCTGCGCCCCACAGGAGCGGCTGAAAGAACAGGCGAAGGGGGAAGGGGAGGGAGCACTATTTCATTATCCCGCTTGCAGACATTCCTGTGATTCCAGGCAAGAACAAGGTAGTCAGCAATCAGCCGAACAGCCAACCTGCAAACACCAGATCCACCCCAGACATCGTCAGAAACAAAACGCAACACCATGGCAGAGGGGTCAGTCATGGCCAATGAAGTGCGCAGTTTTTCAGCGCAACCTGGCAGCCTTCGCATCTCTGCGTACTTAGATTTCCTCAAATCAGAGGTGTCAGGACACTCCAAAACAAAGTGGGACAAAAGTCTCAGTAGCAGAGCCACATGCAGGACAGACAGTGGAAGGATTGGCCCGACGGCCACCATATGTGCTTGTACGTGCATGCACACACAAGCAGCGCAGACGAACTCGCATCAGGAGCTCGATGCCACGTGAAGGACAACCTGAACACAAAAACGGCCTAGGTGCCTTGAAACGCATAGAATCAACATGAGTTTTATGCACGTGAGTGACGTAAGTGCCAAAAGTCGATTTCTTGCTGGCAGCATCAGCCGCCACATCAGCGTAGATGGATGCCACCTGCCGCCTGATGTGATTTTGCACTCCTTAGCTGACCCGGACCCAACTGCAACATTCACACCATATTTGCACAAAAGGCTGTGTACATACTTCTGCCAACCGGTTAGCAGCGTAGCACCGCCCTGGGCCCTCCATTCTGCAGAAACAACTTGCTTAGGCAATCTGGATACAGGCATACGCTGTACCCTGAAGTAATACTCCATTGTGCGCTGGTGTAGCCACATGTGCAGCGGCTTCACACCCCATTCAGCTAGCAAACCCTGTACGACTGGGTGTTCTTTGCCACAACGCATAGCACTCCTGATGATATCAAGCTGCAACTTGTCAATCTTGCCCAACAACACCCGACCACCAGACAGCGGAGGGTACCAAACTTCAGCACCGTACTCCACAATTGGTCGAACACACAAAAGCAACACAATACGCTCAAGCCAGCTATGCCGGCATCACTGTGTTGCCAACCAGCAGCTTCAAAAGCATATTACACATGCTTTTGACGCAACAACTCAACGCCAATCAGCTGAAATGCAGCCGCTCCGCAAACACGAGCAACACGTTGTGTGCTGCCGCACTTCTGCTGCTGTTGACATCCTCACAAAACCCCAGCTCAAACCAGCTATGCCGGCATCACTGTGTTGCCAACCAGCAGCTGCAAAAACATCTTACACATGCCTGGCACACAAGAATCAAAGGTGTATCAGCTCAAAAGCAGCAGCATCGCACACACGAGCAACACGTTGTGTGCTGCAGCACTGCTACTGCTGTTGACATCCCCACAAAACCCCAGCTCAAACCAGCTATGCTGGCGTCCCCGTGTTGCAACTCAGCAGCTGCAAAAGCATCTTACACATGCCTAGAACACATCAATCGAATGCGTATCAGCTAGAAAGCAGCCGCTCCGCAAACACGAGCCACACGTTCTGTGCAGATGCACTCCCGCCGCTGTTGTTGACAGTCTGCATGTGCTGCAGGTGCAACACAGGTCACTGCAGTCAATTTATATTAGCGCCTGACAATTCAAGTTACAGAACACCTCAAAGCAACACAAACAAGGCACCACAGCTGACAGATGCAATTGCGCAGGCCGTATGACAATGATCTGCACACCTGCTCGGTGCGCTGCTGCGCATGGTGGTGCGGCCAGCATGTGTTGCAGGTGCAGCACAGGTCACTCCAGTCAATCTACAGTAGCGTCTGACATTTCACCTTACAGAACACCTCAAAACAACACAAACAAGGCACCACAGCTGACAGAAGCAATTGCGCAGGCTGCATGACAACGTTCTGCACACCTGCTCGGTGCGCTGCTGCGCATGATTGTAGAAGTAGCATGCGCTGCAGGTGCAGCACAGGTCACTGCAGTCAACACAAAACAGCGCCTGTTGTTTCACCATGCAGAACACATTGAGGCAACACCAACAAGACACCACAGCTGACAGAGGCAATTGCGCGGGCCGTATGACACCGTTTTGCACACCTGCTGGAGCGCTGCTGGGTACGAACGCAGGCTGACGTGCGCTGCTGCTGCAGCTGCTGCCCAATTGATGGTGCTTTGTGCACTCCTGTCTGTGTCCCTACTGTCAAGATGTGTACTGCTCTACAGTCCTCGGACTGCCAACCGGCCGCCGGCTGTGCTGCTGGCATCATCTGGCTGCGCCGACACACCAACACTAAATCGCAAACCCGTAACCTCTTTGCCCAGGGCCGTGGCTTAGGGCTTAAGTTGTGGCCTGTGCATGTACCACACTGTCAGCTTGCCACCATCAACCTGCCGCACCAGCAAAACCGCAAAGCCCTGGCTCTGGTACAACCCTAGTGCTTTACTCTGCGCTGTGTAGAGAATCAGCGGCCCTCCTTGCTGCGCATCCCATGCAGCAAGCACCGCCTGCAGCAGCTGCCTGCCAATGCCCCTGCCCTGGTATGTTGGCGATACACCCAGGAATGACAGCTCAGCAGCAATGCCAAGGGATTTGTGCTGTGCTGCAACAGCCGGGGAGTCCGATGTTTGTAGTGCCCGCAGCAGGCAGCCAACAGTGGGCCACTGGCGGCCGAGCAGCAGGCCGTGTGTTGCATATGTGAGCAGGCTGGGATAGGCTTTCAGGGGCGTGATGCTGGCTGCTGCGACCAGCTCCTGCAGGGCATGAGAGCACATGCGCCATCAGAAATTCGCTAGAAAATACCATTGTTATCGCTTGACATTAGAATCTGCATGTGTCATGGGTCAGGCTTATAGTGGGGTGATGCTGGCTGCTGCGACCAGCTCCTGCAGGGCAGTGCATGCAGGTGGTGGAGAGTCAGGGCTTCCTCGTACAAAGATATATGTAAACATATTGCTTCAGATGTGATTCTGCAAGTGTCAAACAGGTCGTGCAGTTTGTGGGTGTTATGAGAAGCTCTATGGCCAACAGCTGATGCCGTCCAAGCACATGCGCATTTGCTGATGCAGCTTGTGGTGGCAGGGTAGCCGCAAATAAGAAGCTGCGTGCAGCACCAGCGTACCTGTGTAGCTGTGTCAACAGCACACCATGATGGGCACCCTTTGCGGCAGAAGAAGAGCCGGGTGCTCTTGCTGTACAGCGCTTGCACTGCTGGCTTGTATTGGTGTGGTTGCACTGCCTGGTACAGGAACTGTATCTCTGGGTCCTCTTCAAAGGCAGCAGTAAACATAGCTGCAGCAGCTGCTGTGTCTGCTGCACATGCTGGCCTGAAGACTATGTCATTGGGGTTTGGTGAATAGGGTGTTGAGCAGGATGATGAGAGGGCAGGTACCGCAGCTAGAACTGGCACCTCTACTGCTGCTGCTGCTGCTGCTACTACTGCTGGTACTGCTGCTGCTGCATGTGGCATGGCTGCCGTTTGCGAGGTACTGTGTTGATAGATTACTTTGTTGTGAGCTGTTCAGAAGCACAGCGTGCGCAAAACAAGATTGCAGCGGGACTTCGTGCAGAGTTCGGGCTCAGCTCAGGAACGCACAGCAGTGAACGACTCGGCAACATACTGTAGCATTGGTAGAGGCTGTACGACGTCAAGAGCTGTTGATACATACAACTATTAACTGGCCTGCTGGCATTGTTGTAGTTCGTGCCAACCTCGCTTGTCAGTGTAGAGGTTACTGGCAACTGCCACAGTGACTACCGATATCTAGATAGCAGGCACTAAAAATGCCCCCACCCCTGGGGCACCAGGGCTTTTCCCAAATATGGCCCAAACCTCCTTGCTATCCCAAGTTACTGTTGCAGTTACCAAGTGATTTTCACCCTCTTGCTGTCTATGTAGTGTGTTGCTGACATGCTGGTCTCAGTGTGCGTGTGAGCAGTTGTTTCTTTGGGGACGCCCGAAGATGAATATGTTGATCAAATCAAGGCCACTGTGTGTCAAGTGTGGGTTGAAGAAGCGGACATGCTCTTTGATTGCTGTACAATCGCTGTCTTCTAGTCTTATCCAGTTTTACTGCACTTTGCTGTCAGGTCGAATAAGGTGGCTTGTGATGGCCACAAAAGCTGTTTGATACATTGGTAGGAGCGAGCCTGGTCGCGGCAGCCTCGTGGCCATCATCAAGCAGCAGCAGCACTGCTGCTGAGCAGCACATGATGATAGATGACTAGCCGGAAACGATGCTCTGTATAAAATCTTGAGTTACAAGTCTTTTCCAATATAATATGATGCTTTCGCTGCTGATGAACGTCCTGGCTCTGCAAACGCACAAAACCTTGGCCAGGCGTGGTCCTTTTGGCAAAACACCGCCCGTTCCTTTGTTGTGCTGCAAAATAAAACGCTTAAATAATGATCCTGATAGATCAAGGAACATCTGTCAAACTCTGTGCTGCACGTGCTCCTGCAGCTCCCTTTCGCATCGACCCTGCAAGAACGCTATCGAGCCGGATTGTGCCTAAGCTCCAGCATCCGGCAGCAACCTGGTAGCACAAATCGTATCTGCGCCGGGCGTTTTACTGTCATGGAGCATGGTCATGAACAGTTCGCTGACGAGCAGGTGGGCAGCAGCAAGAGCTGCCGTCGCAGCAGCAAGGCAGCCTGTCTAGACACAGATCTGTGGCCTTCTGAACGACTCAACCAGTTCAAGAGGATGCAGGCTTTACTTGAGTGAAGTTTTATGCTTGAGCTATGATTGCTTGCCTGACCTGCTGCTGCTGTTGCACACTATCTGTACTGCAGGACACAGCTTTGGCAGCACTGGTCATGGCATGTCAGCATCCAGCGCTTGTCAGAGACCCCAGTGTTCTGTGTGCAGCAGCAGGCACATGCAAGGCTCTGAGGCTGGCTGTGCAGCAGCGCAGCGGCTGCCACAAGGCAATAGTGCTGCCGCTTGATAGGCCGCTGTCACGCATGCGCAGCCTTGCGCAGTGGCTGCCCAAGCATGCTGCTCTCGTTAAGAGCCTGAGCATCACTGCAGTGGAATCATTCAAGTACGGTGATGACGATGAGTATGTTGAGCACCTGGAGGCAGGCTGCATGCTGATGCAGCAGGCGCTACAGCTAGCAGCTACACCGCCTACAGGGGCAGCAGCAGCAGCAGCAGCCGGGGCGGCTGTCTTGCAGCAGCAGCAGCGGCAGCTGCCGCGGGGGCTGCGCTTAGACAGCTTCAGCAGCAACTGGTGGGGCTCGCCAGAGCTGCTGGCTTCACTGCCAGCCCACAGCCTGACGCAGCTGCAGCTGGACCTGGGGCATCCTGTGTATTATAAATCAGATGAAATCGAGCTTGATGGTGCAGTTGCGTCAGCAGCATTTGCGCGGTTGACCAGCGTGCAGCAGCTGACCTTGTCAAATTCAGGCTGCTTGTGCAACAACCCAGCAAGCTGCCTAGCAGCTGTAGAGCAGTTGACCCAGCTGACACTGCTCGATCTTTGTGCTTGTCAATGCTTCGATTTCAGCCACTTGTCAGCGACGGGAGAGCTGGCACAGCCGTATGCAGCTTTCCCTGGCGTGTCGCAGCTGCGCGTGCTGCACCTGCCAGACGATGGCTATGAATGGCCGCCCTTGGACCTTACACACATGACGCAGCTGCAGGAGCTCTTAAGTGAGGGCAGCAATTTTGATGTTGTGCATCTCCCTGCACAGCTGCAGTGGCTACACTTTGGGAGACTGAGGGAGTCACATCAGCGTGACGCAATGCTGCAGCTGCAGCGGCTACAGGGCTTGACTTGTGTGCTCATGTTATCTGGCTTTGGAGAGCAGCAGCAGCAGCAGCAGCAGCAGCAGCAGCCTGACATGGTGCAGCTGCTGCAGCCCCTGCGCAGCTGCCAGCCCTGCGGCAGCTGGCGATTGACATTCCCTGGCCAGACCAGGCAGCAGCAGCACCACCTGTCTGGGGTCAGCTGCCGCAGCTCTGTGAGCTCACCGTGTTATGCTCCTATGGACGCCTTTACAGCAAGGAGCAGTGGGAGGCAATCAAGAGGGGATTGGCAGCAGCAGCTAGCCTCACCAAGCTAGATCTGATCGCAGTAGTGCAGTGCGGCCGCAGTGAGCGTAGAGAGCGGGCGTGGGCAGCTGGCAAGGCTGTGGAGGCATGCAGCGCATTGGCTGGCTTGAAGAAGCTCAAAGACCTTTGCTTCAGGCCCCTGTCACGCCTGGTACCAGGTGATGCGCTGGCACTGACAGCACTATCCGGCCTCACAAGCCTTGTGCTGAGCTAGGTGATGGCGTGGGTGACGAGGCAGCAGCAGCACTGGCACGCAGCTGCCGGCAGCTGCAGCACCTGGACCTCAGCAGCTGCAGCCTAGGCAGCGCTGCATGCCTGGCTGAGATTGGCAAGCTGGCGCAGCTGACGCAGCTGCGGCTGCAGGGCAATGGCGGTGTTACACGGCAGGGCCTGATGCAGCTGACGGGGCTGCTGCAGCTGCAGCAGCTGGGGGTGGATAGGCACGGTGATGTGACGGTTGAAGCTGTGGAGAGCTTCTGGGTAGCTTTAGCCGCAAGCAGATGATGCAGTGGGCAGCATATATGCTGTATACATATGCTATATATGCTACATATATGGGCAGCATTTATGCTTTATGCTATATATATGGCCTAGTGGTTTTTGTGCTTGGTGTTCTTGCAGCAGAGTGCGCCAGTAGTAGTGAGCAATGCTACGTAGTAAGCCAACCATCATAACATTCTTTCCTGCGCCAGTCGCACTTTGTGCCGCGCCTTTGACAGACAATGATGCTATGTATGGTAAGCATAAGTGCCGCGCACCTTCAAGCAATGCTCGTTGTGCTGGGGTGTGTGTTTGGCATGCTGGTCACGGTGTTATGCTTGCATCTCTACCAGCCTTAGGCATTTTTGTCACCTTGTCACATTAATGTGTTACAATATTGTGTCGGGCAGGCTTGTGTCGAGAAAGGTTTGCTTTTGATGCTGAAGATTGAGCACTGACGGCTAGGGTTTGCAGAATGCATTGGATTTGTATGCTCCTGCTCATCTGCTTTGCCATAGTGCGTTGTTGCTTGCGTGCCGCACATGTGGCACACTGGTGTGTGGGTCTGACATGCCACTGCTGCACAACATCATGTGCGCCCTGGCTAGGGTCACCCTATGCTGTCACCTCAGGCTGAAAGGGTGGTGCAAGAGGCGAGACACCAGGAAAGTGCCTGACATGCAGGACACATTGGTAACCTGTACTTACTCATTTATCATGTGGTATAGTTTGTAAGGCTGTCAAGACCAGTTCAAGATCAAACCTGTGCTCGCTGGGCTTCGTCATCATCATGTCACCGTTTGCCAGCTGGGCTTGACGACTTTGACGACTTTGTGTTCAACCGATTGCGGCTCATAGCACCAAAGATGGTGCCAGGACCCACATGTTAACCATCCTCTCTCACTCTATCAACTCAGCTGCTGCTGCAGCAGCTGCTGGGAGCAGTATGCAGGCAGCCATACCCCCTCCCTACTAGTAAAACACTGCTGTCACTGTACAGACTGTTCCTCACAGCTGCTCAGCTGACAGACACACCTACACTGCTGCTGCCTGCCCCGTTGCCAGCAGGGTGCCTCTTTGCACTGCTGCTGCCGCTGCTGCCGCTGCTGCTGCTGCTGCTGCCACTGTTGACCTGGCTAGTGCTGCTTGGGCTCAGCTGCTGCTGCAGCAGCAGTGCGCAGTTCATGGCTGCTACTGCTGACACCTCCATGGCTGATGCGCCGTTCTCCAGTGCGTTGTTATAGCACAGGCCAGGGGAGAGCGAGAAGGGCGCAAATACCTCTGGGGGTTTGAATCTGCGCAGCAGCAGCAGCAGCAGCAGCAGCAGCAGCAGCAGCAGCAGCAGCAGCGATGACGTTAGCGATAACAGCTGCAGCAGCATAAGCAAGATTGGATGAGCAAAGCAAGAGGCACTAACCAAGGTTCATTACGCTGTATGTTACACGCACAAATTACATATTGCAGCGACATTTATGCACTGAGTTGCAGTTGGCGGAGTGCCAGCTAAAGCGCAGTGGCTGTGACCTGTACAAAAGTGCACACACAGCAGCAAGCCATGTCCACACTCAACATTCCCTGCACACATAAAAGGCAGCAATCCTTTACAGCCCCCAGCGCTGCAGCCCACTCACTTGGGGTAGGCCTTCCATGGCTTGCTGATGATGACTGTAACACCACATGCTGGAGTGACAAGCAAAGTTGCATCACGCAGAGGGCCAGCAAAAGCACAGTGCCTGAAAGCGCTGCACAACAGCAAACGCATCACACAGCCACAGGCAGACCAGGGGTCTGTTCTCTGCGAAAGCCAACATATGTCGCTTTAGGGTTAAACCAACACCCCAGCCCTGCCACTCACCTGGGGTAGGCCTTCCATGGCTTGCTGATGATGACTGTGCTGTTGAAGAACAGCTGCTGCAGCAAATCCTCTGACAGTGGCTGCTGGGAAAACACCTTCCACAGCTGCTGCTGCTGCTGCTGCTGATGCACTGCCACTGGCTGACCGTCTTCAAAAGCATGGCTGCTGCTGCTGGGGCGTGCTGTGCTGCCAGACACGCTTCCTTTGCTGGCGATCACTGAAAATAAGGTGTCAGCTGAGCTGGTGACGAATATGTCACCAGCGGGCAAGGATGGCACCTGCAATGGGTGCCACAAGATGAGATAGACAGAGGCAGCAGGCAGAGCAGCCGCAACAGCAGCACTACCACCACCTCACCTACGAAGTGTTTCCTGCTTACATTACAAGTCTTGAGCAGTTTGGCGGCAGCATTGTCAAAACAGCACCCAATACCACAACGCACCTTGAAGTAACTCGGGTTCAGCGCGCCAGTGACATACGTAGTGACAGTGCTCTGATACTCCCTCTTGGGCAGGACAGCACCAGGCGGCAGCACTCCTTGCAGCTCGATTGCGCTGCCCTCCAAAGGAGTGGCAAGCACGACACCATCAAAAGGACCATATTCATCAGTTGATTGCTGACCGATGTGCTGCTTGGCCTGCTGCTGATCGTGCTGGGAGATAGGTGGAGCTTCTTCTTTATCTTCTGTTTGTGTAGCAGCTGCAGATCTAGCTGGATCTGAACAAGGATGGTCGGCTGTTGCTTGTACTGCCTTGCTGGCAAGCAAAGTGTACTGCCCAGTTGTTGTGTCCCGCCGTACCGCCTGTACTGCTGTGCCGAGGTGTAGTGCCTGCAGTTTGGCTGCTGCTGCCAGCTTGCGGGGCAGTGCAGCATTGCCCTCCTGGATTGAATACACCTGCAGAGTGGAGCGAAGTGGAACGAAGTGGCAAGATGCAGCGCTACCACAGCTTGTGATCCACACAGCTTGTGATCCACACGCACAGCGTTGGAGTGCAAAAAGGCGCAGTTCAACTCGAATAAGGTATACTGGGCTGCCAATGCTCATTTGCTGTGCAGTATGATTGCACACAGTGCTCACCTGTGGTGCTGCTGATAGGCACGACACCACCTGCAACGCTTCTACACAGCTTTGGTAATCAGCGAGTCAGTTAATGCTTGGTGCGCCGGCTAGCAAGGCTAACCCCTGCTCAGAATGCTAACCTCAGACTGTGTGGCTGGCAGGCAGCAGACCAGGCCTGCCAGTGCATTCATGCCACTGTTGGCTTGATGTTTAAGTTGGTGTGGTCTCGTTTCGTGCACCATGCGAAGCTTTATGTGTGCGAAAGCCTGCCCCCCACCTCAGGCTGCGCTGCCGGCAGGTAGGACACCAGGCCCGCCAGTGCATTTCTATTTGCATTCTTGCATGATTGTGCTGACTGCAGCAAATTGGTGTTGTAGGTTTGGCACGCCAGGAATATTTGGAGCAAACCCCACCCCACCCCTCACCTCAGGCTGCGCTGCAGGCAGGTAGGAGACCAGACCTGCCAATGCATTCAAGCCCGCGTTGCGCTGGTTGTAGTTGATGCGGTTCACTGCGCCTGCCAACTCCTCAATGAATGCGGCAGCGCCGTAGCGCAAGACACCATGGGCCAAGTGCGCCTGGCAGGTGAACAGGGACAGCAGGGGCAGGAGAGTTTCAGAAAAGGATAGGTAACGCCTCCTACAGCTGCTGCTGCTGCACAGAGCAGTCCACATCATCAAACTCCCTACTGACCGGCATGTAATGTGCTGAGCTTTGCTGCACAACACTGGAAGAGGACTAGCGCCTGCACAGCTGCTGCTGCTGCTGCTGGTTCTGCTGCTGCTGCTGCTGTCCAGAGCATAAACCAGTCCGTCGCCTGCATGTAATTTGCCGCATTCGGCTGCGTCACACTGTACAGGCCCACCAATTTCCGCATCTGCTGCTGCTGCTAAATGTAGCATGCCAGGTCATTACAATTGGCCTCGCACCTGCATATACTCCGCTGCACTCTGCTGCGTCACATTGCAAAGGCACACCACTTCCCACATCTGCTGCTGCTGCTGCTGCTGCTACAAGTAGCATGCCAGGTCATTACAATCGGACCCGCCCCTGCATGTAGTCTGCCGCACTTTGGTGCGTCACATTGTACAGGCCCACGGCCTCCCAAAGCTGCCGCAGCTGCTGCACAAAGCATTCCAGCATATCAGGCCTCGCACCTGCATGTTGTCTGCTGCACTCGGCTGCGTCACATTGTGCAGGCACACCGCTTCCTACAGCTGCTGCTGCCGCTGCTGCTGCTGCACCAAGCATGTCAGCCCACACAGCCTCGCACCTATGTGTAGTCTGCTGCACTCGGCTGCGTCACACTGTACAGCCCTAGGGCTCCCCACAGCTGCTGCTGCTGCTGCACATAGCATACCAGGTCGGAATCTTCCATATCCCACCTGCATGTAGTCTGCCGCACTCTGCTGTGTCACATTGTACAGGCCCGCCACTTCCCACAGCTGATGCTGCTGCTGCTACACGTAGCATGCCTGGTCATTACAATCGGCCTTGCACCTGCATGTAATCTGTCGCATTCTGCTGTGTCACATTGTAGAGGCCCACCGCCTCCCACAGCTGCCGCTGCTGCTGCTGCTGCTGCTGCCGCTGCTGCTGCTGCTGCTACACATAGCATATCAGGTCGTCGCATCATGCCCCGCACCTGCATGTAGTCTGCCGCACTCTGCTGTGTCAAATTGAACAATCCCACCGCCTCCCACAGCTGCTGCGGCGTTGCAAAAGCTTGCCCGGCCCCGTGCAGGTCGTACAGGCGGCTGAAGCGGCGGCCCATCTCTTCAGCCAGCCACTTGTACCTGTAGCAGCAGCAGCAGCAGCAGCAGCAGCAGCAGCAGCAGCAGCAGCAGCAGCAGCAGCAGCAGCAGAGTGGGCGCTAGCATTTGCTGAAAGCCAGTGCAGCGTCATTGCGTAACCTTGGACATGATCTCAGCCACCACCTCAGGCCTAGCAGTGCACTCCACACATAGTGAACCTTTGATCTGAGCCAGCTGATGCAGCGTAGCAAACCTCAGCACAGGAGAGCCTACGTTGATCAGCACAGTAAACCAAAGACGGCAGCAAAGCTGTCTGCAAGCGCGGCTTCACACATTTGCATGTTGTTTGGTGCAGCTCACCGCAGTGGAGAGATGCCGTAGCGATGTAGCACAGCAAGCGTGTCCCGCACCTGGGAGCCACTCTGCATGCAATGGAGAGTAAACAAAGGGCGTTTACAAGTGCAGCAAGCACATGTCAACAACAACAACAACAACACACCGTCACTGTCCGGTACAGGTCAGGGTTGTGCGGCCTGCACATTGTAGCTCTTAGGCTGCTCGCGGTGGACTGCCATACCAGTCAACTGTGCACGTGTGATAGCCTTAGTGACCCGCTGTGAGTGTGATGGCTGCGATGGATCTGATGTCGCAATAGAGCTCAGTTATATGCAAGGCTTTCAGTGTGTATACAAGTGACAGTGGCGTCCAGGCACTGTGTCCAGGTTTGACACAGTGTGCTGCGGCAGGCACACAGGCGCAACTTTGACCAAAGTTTGACCAGAGGTTGACCATACTCTGACCAAGGTTTGACTGCACACCGTGGCACCTGTGAGAAGACGAAGCTGCTGCCATCATATAAGCTGAATGCATCGCCGGTGTCATCGCCCTGTATGAGGGTCAGGCCCATTTCTTTTGCCAGTGACAGCACATAGTGATTCTGTGCATGGATGATTGACGCGCCTAGCTCCAAAGTCTGTGTGGTGCAGCAACAAACAGCAGCAGCAGCAGCAGCAGCAGCAGCAGCAGCAGTGAGAGCACGTAGCGCTTCTGTGCATGGATGATTGAAGCACATAGCTCCTAACTCTGTGACTCAGCAGGAAGCAGCAGGCAGCAGCAGCAGCAGGCAGCAGCAGCAGCAGCATTTGTGCTGGTATTGTGGCTAAGCACCTGCCCTCGCAGTCGAACAGTCAGGCGTGCAAGTGGCATCAGCAAAGCAGCACCGCTGTGCCCTGTAAGGATGGCTGCCGCTGACAGATGTGGCTGAATACAACACAGTGGCTGCACTCAGCATGTTGCTTCCAACAGATGTGGTGGCCTACAGCAAAGGCACTGCAATGCCATGGCAGCATCCAGGGTGGGCCCGTCCGCACAGCATCTGGCACTTTTGCACTCAAGTTGGTGGCAGCTGGTTGCATCATGCTGCTGCCGTGTGCTGAGTGCATTGCGCGCAGCATCTCACCCTGCCATCAAGAAACAACTCCTCAGCCCTGCATCACACAGAACACAGCAGCATCAAAGTCTGTTGTGTCAGGGCAGTGCACAGCATGAGCAGTGACGAGGGCTCAGCTCCACACTGACAGCAATCACGCACGGATGCAGTGTAGAGTTTGCACTGGACCTGCAGGTGCGGCACCTTGCACGGATTTGAGACATTGCTGCTGTGTACTTGATCGGCACAGCTGCTCCACTGCTTGCATCTGGTTTAACAAGCGAGTGCCTGTGTTGTAACAAGTACGCAGCGATCAATGCTGGCGCCCAGCCACCCACCTGCCGCCAAGGCGTTCTCGCTCAAACAGTTCAACGTGCCAAGTTGGCTGCAGCTGTTGCAGGAAAAATGCTGCTGCTGTGCCTCCAATACCTCCACCTACGATGGCTACTTTGACAGGCGCTGCTGCTGCAAGCTCGGTCAGCAGCACAAGCACTGCTACTGCTGCATGGACGCATGACACCATCACAGCAGGTAGCGATAGCTACACCAACTGCTAGCCGTAAATTGATCTTTAACAATCTTGTAAGAGCTGCAAGGATCCTAGGAGTTGCACAGCGGCGATCGGGAGGCATTTAAACGTGTCACAGCAGTTGCAGCAGTTGGAGCAGTTGTCATTCCAGGGTTGTGCTCAGGAGGGTTCCTACCCGTCAAACGTACGATTAATCCAGCATATCAAAACTGATCGACGAACCAAAAATGTTTCTGCAGTCGGAGCGCACCTCTGGTTTCAGACGTCGCTGTTTGAGTTCCCACTGCAACCAGCAACAGGATCGCAAGCATGACCAGCAGTGCCGCAGACTTGTTCATGCATCCGCAATCGTGTGTGATAGAGGAAATAGTCGACGAGCAGGACACGTCAACGAGCAGCTCGGAGCAGGAATCCGGTCAGAGCCTGGACCCTTCGTCAGAAGCAGCAGGAGGCACTGCTGCTTCAGCAGACCCCAGCTCCTCAAAAACTGCAAGCCAGACAGCAGCAGCAGCAGCACCAGCAGCGGATGCAGCTATCTCTTCATCAGCGGCTACAGAAGAAGCTGCAGAAGCAGCAGCTCCAGGCGCAAGTGCTGCAACAGATGTACACGCTACAAATGCTGCAGCCAGCAGCAGCAGTAGCGGCAGCGAAGAGCAGCTAGACCCGCAACTGCAGCAGCTGATAGCAGAGTGTGAGCGGCTCAAGCAGGAAGGCAATGCTCTGTATGCACAGGGGGAGTATGATGGAGCACTGCAGCTGTACTGGCAGGTGAGGGGCCTGCCACACAACTTTGCTGTGCTTTTTTATTTGCTTGATGTCCTGCAGGCAATCAGCATGATCAAAAGCATCGTTACATGCTACAGCCAGCAGTAGCAGCAGCAAAGAACAACAGATGGACCTGCAGCAGCTGATAGCGCAGTGTGAGCGGCTCAAACACGAAGGCAATGCTCTTGATTCAGCTCTGCTGCATGCATTTGTGTTGTCACTGCTGCTGCAGGCCATAGACTAGGCGCCAGTGGATGCCCAGGAGAGCACAGCGCACCTCACACAACATACATCCTGTTTCTCAAGACCACTTTGAACTACAAACTGATTTCTGTGTTGCTGCTGCAGGCCATAGACCAGGCGCCAGAGGACGCGCATGAGCGGGCAGTGTACCTGTGCAATGCAGCAGCATGCTACCTCAAGAAGCAGGACTGGCAGCTGGCCTGCGAGCAGTGCAGCGCAGCACTCAAGATCAACGGCAGCTATCTCAAGGTGACTTGGTTGTCATGATATAATCATGTGCATCATACCTGTAGAGCTCTTGCATCCACTGTGCCGCAATGGAGATGCTGCCGACCAGCAGTGCTTGCTGGTGGTTGTTGCCAGGAGCAGCCACCTCACAGCTGCTGACCTCCTACCGTGCCTTGCCGCTGCTGCTGCACTGCAGGCGTTGGTGCGGCGTGCAACAGCCCTGCAGGAGCTGGATGATCTGGAGCATGCACTGGCAGATGCGCAGAAGGTGAGTTGTTACTTTCACAGCTACTGTTATGCATGTACTGTTTTCAACTGCTGCCAAGATATGTGTGTTGTAAAGCAGCTGACAAGGACTTTGGCGCAAAACGCTGCACGACAAATGTTCCCGGCAGGCTTGCAATTGTTTTTTCCTTGGTACTTGATGGGCTGCTGCTGCTGCTGCTGCTGCTGCTGCTGCTGCTGCTGCTGCTGCCGCCGCCCTTCAGGTTGTTGAGCTGGACCCTGGCAACGCCTGGGCTGTCAAAACAGTGGCAAAGCTGACGCCAGAGGTGCAGGTGCGCTGAGCATTGCAGTAACATCTGAAGGTCGTTTAAAGGGGAATGTTGCAGTGGCAGCGCCAGAGGGAACAGCCTGGTGTTTTCAAAGGGTGAAAGTTGCAGCGATCCAAGGGTTTGTTCCCGGTTTCCCTTAAATCTCTGGCATATGTTGCGTAACATGTATACACGTGTTACAAATCTGTCATAACACATGTTTCTGCTTCGTCATTGTGCAGGCGCGGCAGGAGAAGCTGAAAGAAGAGATGCTGGGCAAGCTGAAGGACCTGGGCAACACCTTCAAGTGCCAAGCTCACTATGTTATGCAACATGTCGTAACATGTGTTGCTTGTGATTTTGCCGCTACAGGCGCGGCAGGAGAAGCTGAAGGAGGAGATGCTGGGCAAGCTGAAGGACCTGGGCAACAGCCTGCTGGGCAAGTTTGGGCTCAGC
Source organism: Tetradesmus obliquus (assembly GCA_030272155.1). Lineage (NCBI taxonomy): Eukaryota > Viridiplantae > Chlorophyta > Chlorophyceae > Sphaeropleales > Scenedesmaceae > Tetradesmus > Tetradesmus obliquus. Next base: position 3,729,371 of record CP126196.1, on the reverse strand, counting down.
CTGGACAACTTCAAAGCAGAGCAGGACCCGGCAACCGGCGGCTACAGCATCAAGTTTAACCAGAGCTAGCAGCAGCAGCAGCGGCAGCAGCGGCAGCAGCGGCAGCAGGTTTGGTTTCAGCGTTCAGAGGAGAGCAGGATCCCCAGACTGGCGGCTACAGCATCAAGTTCAACCAGAGCTAGCAGTGGCAGTGAGTTGGAACCAGAGCTAGGCAATGGCAGAAGCAGCTGCAGCAGCAGCCTGCTGCACAAGTAAGGAAGAGTGCGAGGGTATGCAGGGTTCGGAAGAGCGCAGCAGGGAGGGCATCGAGTTGTGTGCGAGGCATGTGGGGCAGTGGTGGCGCGCCAGGAGCAGCAGCGGCTGCAGCAATCTGCAGCCAGGGCCCTGGGGTTTTCCATGTATGGCCAGGCAACAGAGTGCTTCCTGCAAGGCATGCTGCTTCCTGCAAGCTGTGCTTTCTGCGAGGCGTGCCTCCTGCCAGGCGTGGTTCCAGCAAGGCGTGCTTCCTGCCTTTGAGAGGATGCAGCTTGTGTATTTTTTCCAGTATGCAATCATCGCTTCAGCAGATGGTTCACTGCATATCGGTTTATATGTGGATGCATGCGTTGGGTTATGTGGGTTAGCCTGGAACTCCCTACTGCCTGTTAGGGTTGTTCGAGCTCTCAACTCAGCTGAGCTACATGCCACCCGGTGTGTGCTGCTTTGCACAGAGTGTACGTGTTCTTCGATCTTTATGTTTTGCGTTGAGTGTCTGTTTGTCACTGGCCTCTCATAACCACGCATGGAGCATTGGTCATGGCACTCTTAGTCATCTCATGGCATGTAACAGCCATGCCTTGACCGACTTGATAAGCACGCCGTATGCATAATTACGCTGCTTTTTGGTATCAGCACTGTGTATTCTGAAACACGTTGTCTTTGCAGTGCCTGCCTCGTTGGACGTTTTGTGCTGCCTAGTGCTACTGCTGAATCGCTCGCCCAGCATGCTGCTAGCACGGCCCACAGGTCGCTTTCCAGTCGGCGTTCAAGACTTGAAGTATTCCACAAACCCCAGCTCGATTGCTGCAGACACTGTGAGTGCCTGCAAGGCGGGACGATGACCACATGATCACCTCACACACCAGGAGCGAAGCCGTTCATATCTACGCATGTTCAATTACGTACGCATGCTTCCATATTTAAGCCGCGCATACGAACTAGGCAGCTGCTATGCAACGCCGGCGAACTAACGCCCGCTAGCCTGGTGCTACTGCTGCTGCTGGTGCTGCTGCTGTGGTGGTGTATTTTTGCATTGCTCACAGCATGTGGTTGGCAGGCTGTTTTACCCCTGCAAAGCACCACCCCGGTTGTCAACGCCCCTGACATGGATCAGGCACTACAAGTATGCTCAAGGTGTGCAGCTGTTTGCTGCAGCAGGCCAGTGCTGCAGTTTGCTTGTAATACAGTGCACAGCCGGTTGTCCTGCAAGCCATGGAAGCAGCTGGATGCTGAACAAAGCAGTTGCAGGCAGCAGAAGCAGTCATGTCATTCCAGGATGCGGCTTTGTTTGCCACTATGAGCATTTGATGCTGTCATTTACTGAGCGGCCTAGTAGCGAGCTGCTGCAGAGTGTTGCACTGCATTGCATCCGCATACCCATGCATGGATGCATTTATAGCAACTGCATTGACCATGCATGGCTGTGCAGCAGCTGCCTGCTTCTGCAGCTGGGATGCCCAGCTGTGGCGGTAATGCAGCCCCGCGCTGCGCCTGAGTCATTCATTGTGTACTTGCACGCAGTCGTAACGCCAACTGTATTGTGAACTGCTCTGTTACTCCTGCTGCTGCTGCTGCTGCTGCTGCTGCTGCTTCTGCGGCTGCTGCTGCGTGCTGCTGCTGCTGCTCTCAGGCTACGTGAGCTGGGGCCTGCGCAATCCGTCAGGCCTCAAGGAAAAGCTGCTCAAGCAGACCGCACAAAACCTCATCTACGCGCTGGGTGAGTGAAGACCTTGAATAGATGTGTGGACATGTGCTGATGATACATGCGGGCATATCTGCTGTGCAATCTGGGGCCTCAAGGAGAAGCTGCTCAAGCAGACAGCGCAGAACCTCATCTACGCGCTAGGTGGGCTTGATCAGGCAGCTCGATTGCATAATAACGCTTTGAGCAAGAAAGAGATAACGCTGTTGAGCAAGAAAATGGTCTGAAGGGCTGACCATCAATCCGGGATGGCAGAGCAGCGCAGCGTGCGGCTGCAGCAGACCATGCACAACCTCGCCTGAATGCAGCAGCTTTTGATACGTGTTCTGCTCGTCATGCAACATGCACCGCTCATTATAGGTAGCTTTTTTCATTAAATGTACAGCCTGCATGTGGGCTTGACAGGGTTCAGCAGTGCTTCTGCAGTGCCGAGCAGGTCACGCCCAGCTGCAGGCTGTACAGCATACATCTGCACACATGCTGCCAGCCTTACAAGAGGCCACACCATTGTGGATGCTTTAAGAACCAGTGAACCTGGACAATATATGTGTGCTGGCTGCCGTGCGCTGCACTGCTACAGAACTGCTCCCTCTCTTCTGGCTTCACACGCTTGTCATAAACCCACCCTGCACCTCTCCCCCTGCAGGCTCTGTGCGGCTGCTGCCATGCAGCTACAACGCAGCGGCTGAGGACAGGCAGGGCAAGTTCCCCGTCATCATCTTCTCACATGGGTGAGAGGGCTGCATACGCTGCATCTCACTGCTTGTGTTGACATGTTGCTCCTGCAAACTGCTTGTTGCGTGACAAAGCTGTACCATGCAAAGCAGCAGCAAAGTGTGGTACGGCAGCCGGGGCGTGCGTGCATGGCGTTGATGGCGTGCTTGGTTTTGGCGGCAAGTGCCTACTAGAGTTTGTATGTCCCTGCGCTGCCAATAACATGTGCTCGCCTGTACTGCTGCTGCTGCTGCTGCTGCAGGGCTGCCAGCATGCGCAACACCTACTCCATCATCTGCTCTGAGATGGCCTCAAGGGTAAGCAGCAGCAGCAGCAGCAGCACAACGACCAATTTGTGCGCAGCAACTGCCAGCAGACATCACTTTTGTTCGTCAGTCACAGCAACTTAAAAATGTAGTGCCTGTAGATCTTTCCACCAGGGGAGCGTAGTCTCTGTGCTGCTGCTGCTGCTGCTTCCGCAGGGTTTGTGGTGGCTGTGCTGACGGCACCGCATATTGCTGCTGCTGTTGCCGCAGGGTTTTGTGGTAGCGGCTTTGGAGCACGCTGACGGCACTGCCTGCTGCGCTGAGCTGGCGGATGGGGAGTGGCGGCTGCTGCAGGGCCTGGGCACTGGCGCTGTGCTGGAGGCCAAGTGCGAGTACAGAGTCACGGAAGCTGTGACGCTGGCACGTACTCTGCAGGCCATGAATGCAGGTGAGGCTGTTTTCTGGACAGCATGCACCATTCTCTTTGAGCGCTTGTATCGACGGGCCTCCCCTTCCCCTTTAGTGAATAATGTGCTGTGACAGCTGAATGAATGCTTGCTGACGTCATATGCTGCAGGTGCGCCCATCCCCGGCCTGTCTCTTTCTGGCCACTCAAGACCCCAAAACAGCTTTCAGGTCCCTCTAGACATGAGCCGCCTGGCCGTGATGGGCCACAGCTGCCGACTGCTGCTCGCCCGCCCCTGCCTCCTCTAACTTAATCTACTAACTAATCAAGGCCTGCTGCGGTGCTTTGATAGACCTCTTCTTATCCAGTGGCGATCCTGCTGTGGCTCGACTTTGACCAACTCCAATCTCCTGCCCATCTTCTATGTCTGCCTGCAGGCGCCTCCATCCCTGGCCTGTCTCTCTCCGGTACCACACCCCCTGCAATCGCGTTCAAGTCCCTGCTGGACATGAGCCGCCTGGCCATCATGGGCCACAGCTGCTCACTGCTGCTCGCATGCGCCTGCCTCGCCTGCCTCCCCTGCCAGAAAACAATGCGTTTGTGACTCCGATGGCAATGCCTTACGGCTGCAAACCAATGATGTTATGGCGATGATGGCTGTCTGCTGCTTGCAGGTGCCTCCATCCCTGGCCTGTCTCTGTCAGGCCCCTCAGACCCTGCAACCGCCTTCAAGTCCATTCTAGACATGAACCGCCTGGCCATCATGGGCCACAGCTGCGGCGGCGCCACAGCAGCAGCAGCAGTCGCGCAGCACGGAGAGTTCAAGGCGGGTGTTGCGCTGGACCCCTGGTGGCCGCTGCTGCCCAGCCAGAGTGCTGCACTGATGGGCTGGCAGACGCGCAGCCCGCTGCTGGTGCTGGGCTCACAGGTGGGTTATGTTTTCAGCTTCATGAGTGAGTTGATCCTTGTTTGCAAGGCAGTGTGCTGTTGTCTTGCTGGGTAGTTTGCATCCACAAGGTGTTGCTATGGCAGCGTGCTATGGAGCTACGCTGGCAAACGCTTCAACCGGGTGCGTTAGACCCCTGGTGGCCGCTGCTGCCCAGCCAGAGCGCGGCACTCAAGAGCTGGCAGACACGCAGCCCACTGCTGGTGCTGGGCTCACAGGTGGGCTGTTGGTTGGAGAAACTTGCAGATCTCTGTTGTGGTTTGCTGTGGTGTTTGTTCCATATTGGTGCTGGGCTTGCAGGTGAGGTTTTGCTGGTGAGAGACAAGCAGGTGAGCATACTCGTTTGACGAGACATTTGCTGAGCTGCCTGTTGGATGTGCTCTGCCTTGCCTTGAGCTGCTGTGTTGTTGCATCACCTCCGCTCTGCTCGCATCTCACTTGCACTGCGTGCAGGACTGGAACACCCCCGGCAAGATGTGGTGTGACGACCTGGAAAGTCCACAATAAGTCACTGTGAAGGTTGGCAATCTCACTACCTGGCTAGTAACACCGTTTATCTGGGTTGTTGCTCGCAGGACTGGAACACCCCCGGCAAGATGTGGTGTGACGGCCCCAGGCAGGAGGCAGTCTTCAAAGCATGCCTACCCACAACAAACAGCAGCAGCAGCAGCAACAGCAGGCCTAACTCATCACGCACACCTGTGGTAGCAGCAGCAGCAGCAGCAGCAGCAGCAGCAAGCAGCGGCAGCAGTAGTGAGGCGGCAGGCGTGGGTGGTGGTGTGGTGCATGTTGTACCTGCCGGCAGCAGCCATGGCAGCTTCACTGACCTGCCGTTCCTGCTGTCGCCATGGGTTACCAACCTGCTGCGCAAGACGGTGAGCAAGCCCTGCTGCAGCCGTGTCGTGCATACAGGGGTGCAGGCGATCAGCTGAATGCTTCCCTGCTCTGCACACCGCAGAGGGTGTGCCGTGCTCTGTCGTTCATGTGTTCGCACTCTCCAGTCACGCTGCTATGCAACAGATTGAGCAGTGCAGGCTTTGCGTGAGTTTTGGTATGCATACTTTGGTGAAGCCTGTGCTTTCTTCCTCAGAAGGTCTGCCCTGCAGCTTTTGTGCATGTATGCTGAACTTGGGTCTTGAGTATGACTTGGCTCTTGAGCATGACTTGGGCCTTGAGTATGACTTGGGCCTTGAGTATGACTTGTCAAAAGCATGCCCGGACATTGCAGGTGGGCGCCAAAGCCCCAGAGCAACCCGCGGAGCCAGCCACCAGCCAGGACAACTCTGTGCCGCTAGGTTCACTTGAAGGCTTCAACACGCCCTTTGTAACACATCATGTGACTCTATGCCCTGTCATTTCTCTATCATGCAGGTGGGCGCCAAGGTGCAGGATCAGCCTGCTGAGCCCGCCACCATCCAGGACACCATCATCTGGTCAACGCACAACTTCCTGCAAGCACACCTGCCGTTGACCGAGGACTGCCCGGCATCCATGCAGCAGCAGCAGCGCTGGGAGGCGCGGCTGCAAAACCCACAACAGCAGCAGCAGCAGCAACTAGAGGGTGGAGAAGTGTCGCGTGCGAGTGACGCAGCTGTGAAGGCGGCAGGCGCTGCATTCGCTCGTGCTGCAGCTGCAGTAGAGGAGCCGGCAGGAGCGTCTGGTGTCAGCAGCAGCAGCAGCAGCAATGGTAATGGCACTGGCAGCAGCACTGGCAGTGTGTTGTTGAGCACTGCTGGCCGGCGGGACTCTTTGGTTGATCACTTGGCAGCTGATGAGTCGCTCATTGCAGCAGACGAGGCAGCAGCAGGTGCAGCAGGTACTGGCAGCTCTGCAGTAGCAGCAGCAGCAGCGGCGCCGCCTGTGGCACACACGGCGCAGCATGACCTGGCGCTTGAGAATGCCAGCAGTGCGGAGCTGGCCGCCGCTGCTGGGCAGGCGCACCTGCCTGTGCGGCAGCAGGAGGAGCAGCAGTACAAGCAGCGGCTGGGTGCTGCTGCATTCCTCGTGGCTGTGCATACTAGATGACTGCGCTAAAGCTGGCGATGCTTTTGTGTCTTCTGGTGTGTATGCTGTGCAAGCGTCTGAGCAGCAGCAGTACAAGCAGCGGCTGGGTGCTGCTGCATTCCTTGTGGCTGTGCACACTCGCTAAGTGGTATTTAGCTGACAATTTGTTCTGCATGTTATCTGATTTGCCAAACCTTGGAGAGGTTTGGAGCTGCAGCAGTACAAGCAGCGGCTGGGTGCTGCTGTGTTCCTTGTGGCTGTGCACACTCGCTAATTGAGGTTGAGCTGGCAATGTCTCTTGCATGTCATGTCTGATTTGAGAGGTTTTGAACTGCAGCAGTACAAGCAGCGGCTGGATGCTGCTGCATTCCTTGTGGCTGTGCACACGCGGTGATTGAGGCTAGCTGGCACTGGCTATTGCATGTCGTGTATGCTGTGTGTGCAAAAAGTATCAGCAGCAGCTGCATTTCCTGTAGCTGTGCATACGCGGTGAATGCAAGAGAGGTGGATTGGTTTATTGTGATGTTGAGAGTGGCCGTTTTCATGTCGCGTGGTGTAGGCGAGTTTGTATTGCTGTGGCTTACTCAGCTATTGCAACTGTTGCTGCTGCTACTACATTGGAGGTTATCTTATTGATCATATGCGCATGTAAGCGTGTGCACTGCATGGTAGCTTGTTGTACTATGGCGACACCCCTGATGCATGGCTCAGCGTATGTAATAAGTTATGTGTATGATACATGCCCAACTCCATTGGTTCGGTTGCGGGCCTGAAACACGTGAGCACGTGTTCAGAATTGCACAAGAGCTGCGATTGTGGGGGTGCAGGACACTGCGGTAGAACCCTGGTGACCGAACTGTCACACTTGGTAACATGTGCAGGTTGTTCTTCACACACGTTCTCACATTCAAGGCGTATGTACGAGGTCAGAAACAACACATTGTCTACCCAGACTCGTGTTCCACATCAGAAACCGGCGTTTCCCTCGTTCCTGTGGCTCTGACCGTCACCACCAGCAGCAGTAGCTGTAGCAACAGCAGCATGTCCAACCACAACTTGTATGCGCTGGTCACGGGCGGTAACCGTGGTATCGGTCTGGAAGTTTGCAAGCAGCTCGTAGAGCGCAAAAAGCCAGTGATCCTCACTTGCAGGAACTTGGAGGCAGGTGCGATGAATTGGCACTTGCCACGTGTTGCCGCGACCACAGCATCTCATGCATTCGCATGCGTACGTATGTGAAGTCAAAATCATCTTTACATAAAGCATTTGATTTGTGTGTTGCAGGCAAGGCAGCAGCAGCCGAACTCAGCAAGAATGGAACGGACGTGCGAGTGCTGAGCTTGGACACAGGCAGTGCAGCATCCATAAACGAGCTGGCGCAGCACATCAAGTCGGAATATGATCAGAAGATCGATCTGCTGGTGAGCAGGGCAGACGTGTGCCACGTGGCAGCAGTACAGCCCAGGAGCAGCTTGCAACAGCACCGTCATAGCATGCATTTCCTGCAAGCTGCTCAAGACACGTTATCCGCATAGCAGGCAGCTGCAACTCCTGCCACGTCTTTTGGAGCACCTCGGGTTGTTCAGCAGTTTAAATTGACATGCGCCTGTCATTGCCTGGTGCCCCTCGGGGGCCTGGCTCTAGAGATCTGGTGAGGACAGCAGCGAAGGGCGCACAATGCGCGACTGATGTCTTTTGCAGGTCTGCGCGCTGGTTCTCAGTTCATCACCGATTGCTTAAAGCATGAACACATAACGCAGGTCAACAACTCAGGCATCCGCATGAGGCAGGCCTGGGACATTCGTAGGTGGCCTTCAAGCCAACTTGAACTTAGTTGAACCAACAACGCCACCCTGGCGGTGCACACAACCACAATTGAAAACTATCGACCCTTCCAAACCCTGCACCCCCACACAGGTCAACAATGCAGGCAGTCCCGTCAGGGCCGCCTGGGGCAAGCCCACATATGACACCACCCTGGCGGTCAACACAATCACCACTGTCAAACCCTAAAACCAACAAATTCTAAACACGTGTTGGCCTTGAACCCCTGCAGGTCAACAATGCAGGCATCCTTGTCAGGGCAGCCTGGGACAAGCCAACATATGACACCACCCTGGCGGTCAACACTGCAGGCCCGGTGCTGCTGAGCCAGGCGTTGCTGCCGCTGCTGGCGCCAGGCGCACTCATCATCAACGTGTCGTCAGGTAGGTGTTCTGCAGCAGGCACCTGCACTGCTTTCTTTCTTTTGTTGTGCATGTGGCCTCGGGTGCAAAACGAGGGGTTGCCAGTGCTGCTGCCGCTGCTGGCGCCAGGCCAACATGTTGGTGTACACCAAATCTGACTATGTGCAGGCAGCAACGTGTTTGTGATCTGAATGTTGCTATTTTGTTACTGTAACCTTGTTCTGCGGGCCTGGGCAAGCCTTGATGACGTGGAGGCAGTGACTCCGTGTTCTGTAGTTACTGCATCACTGATGGTACCTCGTCATTTGCCTCTGCAGGCCTGGGCAAGCTGGCCAACCTGAGCCCTGACTATGTGGAGGCAGTGGCTGTGCTCCCACAATGTTACACTTTCACACTGTTATTCTGTATGTCATGTGCAGGCCTAGGCAAGCTGGCCAACCTGAGCCCTGATTACGTGGAGGCAGTGGGGGCGCTCAGCAGCATTGAGGCATTCAAGTAGCCTACAGCCCCTTTGTGGAGGGGCAGCGACTGAGTGTTGTGTTAATTGAAGAAAACTAATGGTGTTAACGTTTTTGTTGCAGGCCTGGGCAAGCTGGCCAACCTGAGCCCTGTTTACGTGGTGGCAGCGTCTATGTGTCATGTTAGTTTGACGTCACTGACGTTACCTTGTCATTTGTGTCTGCAGGCCTGGGCAAGCTGGCCAACCTGAGCCCTGACTATGTGGAGGCAGTGCCTCTGTGTTCTGTAGTTCCTGCATAACTGACGTTACCTCGTCATTTGCCTCTGCAGGCCTTGGCAAGCTGGCCAACCTGAGCCCCGACTACGTGGAGGCAGTGGCGGCCATGAGCAGCATTGATGCCTTCAAGGAGCCTGCAGCAGCAGTGCCCTTCAACGCAGACAGCAGCATGGGCAGCGCGGCACCAGGCGCGGTGAGCTTGAAGCGGCTGGTGTGTGGCGCTATTGCATAACAGTTTCAAGGAAGTAAGTGTGCCTATGCCATCGGAGACATGCTGTTCACTGCTGCTGATCGATCAAGTATGTAGTCCTGCTGATGTGTGCAGGGCGGCATGTGCCCCCACCTATGATCATGTCAAGGCGCTGCTGAACAAGCCGCAGGAGGGTGGCATGACAATTGTCACAAAACTGCTGCCCGACATAGTCACAGCTGAAATAGTGTGCGATTAGTTCCTTCGAATGCGTGCAGGGCGGCATGTGCCCCGCCTACTGTCATGTCAAGGCGCTGCTGAACAAGGCGGGCCGGGGGTGGCACGACAGCAGTCACGGAACTGTCTCGTGACGTCATCACACCCAATCAACATAAACGTCGTTATGTCTGCCTGTGTGCAGGGCGGCATGTGCCCCACCTACTGTGTGGCCAAGGCGCTGCTGAACAAGGCGGGCCAGCTGCTGGCGGCTGACGATGCCTTCAAGCAGCGAGGCGTGTCGGTGGTGGCGGTCTGCCCAGGCTGGTGCAGGTGCGCGCTGTTTGTCGCAAGCTGTTACAAACATATTATGCAGTATCTGAGGTGTTATGTTTTGGGTGTGCGGATAACGGCTGCTAGTGAGCTCTGCAGGAGCCCGCCTGGGCAGTGCTTGTTTTTGAGCTGCTACATCCTATATGTGCCCCATTGCTGTGTTTATGGCTTGATTTGCGACACGCGGGGCAGCTGCTGGCGGCTGATCAGGGCTTTGTGCAGCGAGGCATATCAGTGGTGGCAGTGTGCCCAGGCTGGTGCAGGTAGGGGTAATATTCACGACAGCAACATCACAGTGTTGTGCTGTGCTGTAATGTAGTGCTTCTGCAGCGTGTGAGTAGGCAAGCTAAGTGATCTGTGCATTATGGATAACGCAACCAGGTTATTGTGTTGTGCTATGATGTAGATGTACGATGTGTAGCTTGTAAGCACTACAGGAGCATGCCGGTCAGTGTGCCCAGGTTGGTGCAGGCGCGCGGCTGGTGGTGCACACTTGTGCAAGCATGTTTTCAAGCTAGCGTTGCTTCTGGCTGTGCACGCAAATGCAGCTGTTGGCACTGGGGAGTCCGCTTGCGCAGCAATTGTCGTTGGTCGCATGAAGCGCCCATGAGCGAGTTAGCCACTCCAATCGGCGCTGCTTTGCAGAACAAGGGCTGCTGCTGCTGCTGCTGCTGCTGCTGCTGCTGCTGCCGTCGGCTGCACATGCGATACTGGTGGCAGAAGAACAGACAGGTCGGGCGCTGAGAGCCCTTCTTGCTGCTTGTGCCTCATCTGGCGCTGCTGCTGCTGCTGCTGCCGCCGCCGCCGCCGCCCTGTCCTGCTGCAGGACTGACATGGGTGGCGAGGGCGCAGACAGGTCTGGCGCTGAGGGTGCTGCTTCAGTGCTGGCTCCTTGGCTAAAATGGGACAGCAGCATGAATGGAGGCTTCAGCAGGGATGGGGAGCCACAAGAGTGGTGACACAGGAGTGGTTGCTATGGCCCAAATGGTAACAAGATTATCCCTATTCCAGAGTAGAGGGATGATGATGATGATGAAGACGAGGAGTGGTGACAATAGGGCGCGGGGCCAATGGCGTTGATGCTATGGCTTGATGGGTAACATGAATAGGGATATTCCATGAGGGAGTGGTGACAACGGTGAAGTGACATCGTCGTGATCTAGGCAGTGGCGGCCATCACCCCAGCTCTTGCGCATGCGCAATGTAGCATGAAGTGTGATGGCAAGGCTATTGTCACAGCTGTCGCAAAAGGACGAAGTATATGTTCTAATTAGATTATTATATATATGTTAATACAGTAAATGCACATTCACGCACCGTGTTGTCCCTGCATGATGAAGTACTGCCCAGCGTATCACAACAACGTTTTGGCGGCAGTTTCGTGCACGATACTACAGTCACACATTAATACAGTACGCTCAGCGTGGCTGGGCTGTCATCCAGCGTGTACAGCATCGGATACAGCAGCAGCTGTCTGCCAGCCTAAACAGGTTACAGCATGCACTTTCCGCTGTCAGCTCCAGCAGCAGCAGACAAACCACATGTCTGCCACACAGACAGCAGCGCACCTTGCTATCAGCATCACGCAGCAGTTAGCAGTTAGTGGCATGGGGACTGGATGTTGGGCCGCCCATTGACATCTACAGGGACTAGAGCAGCCGGAGCACCTACATCGGCTGCCACACAGTCAGTGTGCGGGCTGTCCAGAACAACAGCATCTGCCTGCTATATGCAGTGGCGGCAGCAACAGCAGCAGCAACAACAACAACAACAGCAGCGACAGCAGCGGCGATGTTGTTTGTGGTGCATTATGTTTTGGTGTTGTGTTATCGTGGTATGCGTCTGTTCGGGGGGAGGGTGACGGGCAGGTTGGGCGTGTGGTGTGGCCTGCTCTGAGAGGAGCAAACATCGGAAAGTGGGGCGTTCGAAGGTACACGTTGCTGAGCGATGCTTTTTTCATGAATGTTTTGTGCACACATACACAGCCTACATGTCGTCGCAGCATCGGGTTTGGAAGGAAGGGTTTGGAGACTAGCAGTGTTGGTGAAAACCAACACTGAGTGGTTCTGTGCAGTTTTTTGGGTGTTACGTGGATTTTGCTGTCTGGTGTACCTGGCACACCTGTTGGTGTAGCAGGTTCTACGTTTTTTGTAGTGCATGAACGAAATCCTGCAAGATGGTGCAGATACCAGGCGGCCCAGAGCAGCACAGGCTGCCCATACAATGTACGCGAGATTTTTTTCACACCTACACGTTACACCTGACATTTTGCATGTACTGACGCACTCATGAACTAGAAGTTACTGTTATATAATAAGGAACTAACACATGCCTATACTGTCAAGGGAAGAGTAGGTGCTCATACACCAAGGAGGTATCCTCAATGCATATAACACATCCCATACGATCACTCGCACGTGACGATGGGGAGCGCTGAGCGCCCGTCGTCTGATAAAGGACGACAAAATTTACAACATGCCATACATGGCCACTAGGACAGTCAACTTTGAATGACAGTAGTACGAAACGGTAAAGCAGGCATACACATTCCCCCATTACATGCAATTTACACTACTGCCACTCCTGCTTCTTGCGAGGAAAACTTCAACTTCAATCTGAGCTACGGTGTCAACCAAGTGGCGTCACTGACAAGGTGTCACTACCCAGGCTACCAAGGACTACAAGAGGATGGAAGACTGCCAGTGCCGTTGCCCCCGAAGGGCATCGTGGCTCTTCGGGACGGCGCTGACCAGGTGTTGTTATGGTTGCAGGTAATACTAGACGACATAGGAGCAGAAGCAGGAGCTGCACATGCTAATCTGAGGTGCAGCAGCCACGGTGGCCTTTCGGGGGACCACTTCTTGCCATGTGAGTGCGCATTATGTTGCATGATGCTTATGCTTGTAATGAATGCAATTCGGCAACTTTCTTTATATGATGAGGGCGGCCTTGGGAAACATCTGCATGTTGTGGCTGCGCAGCACTGCAGATGAAGCACAATTCACCTTTCAAGTGTATCACAGCGTGTGGACGCTGCCCGGTTTCCGAGCCAGTGACCGGCCCAATCGGACCACCAGCGAACTCAGCCCTATCAGAACTTGTCAGGGGTTTCAGGATCCTGCAAGATGCCCATACTGCTGTACGAGCAGCTGCATTGGGTGCAAAGGGACAGATGCCTTCCTGGCGGCTCAAGGAGTGGCTCATGAAAGCCATATAGTGCCTGTGACAGATTTCGCTGGTGGCTGTGCGGCTGTCTCACTTGGCAATGACAGTGATGCTGTGTCGGCAGCAGCTGCCCGTACAAACCTAGTTTAGGGTCACCCTGACCTAGTAGTGATGCCGCGTGTCACTCTCACGTATTTGATTTTGATAACCAAAATGTTTTGTTTTACGCGTGGAATGGTATGCATCTCGCCCAAACACCCGCCCACGGCTAGAAGGGATAGGTGTTTACTAGACTGGTGTCACCGCGACACGGAACTCTGCTGTGACGATATGAGCGGTGTTTTCGGTCGAATTTAGCAATAGGACCTTATCTTAAGCTGCCTTTGTCTGGAAACTGCGTTGTAGAACGCCGCAGGGCAACCGCTGCACGTCATGGAAACTGCCAGTCACCCAGCCACCAGACCTCTTGAGGATCCGGCACTGTAGGAAGGTGCAGGAACCACCAACCCCAGTTCTGTGATTTATATTAATCATGTTCTCTGCAACCTTATCAGCTGAACCAGGAACGCCTCAGACAGGAAGTTCACCAGCGGAAGAACTTCCACGCACAGACTCTGCCAGAAAGTGAGGGTGGTAGGCTCCCCCGAACCTGCAATGCACCAATCCTACAACTGCTTTGTATTTAAAGCCATACATTGCACGCAGTGCAGGCAATGTTTTTCAGTGATCGCGGGTGCGCAAGTTCATCAAGGAGTTGCAGCAACTTACATCGCACTGCGGCAGGGCATCGCGCAGAATGGCGAGCATGGGCCGATCAGCACTCCTGGTGAGCAATATGTGCCGCTAATATTGCACCTCATTCAAATGTGGCCGTGCTGATGGCCTGGCGCACCGGCAGTGTGCTGCCGCTCTTGAACAGCCTGATCATGATCAGGGACTCATGACTTATGCCTGCAAGTGTGCCAGCAGCACCCCAGCTTGCATCCAATCCATGCCAGCAGCACACCATCTTACTTGCCATCCGTGCCAGCAGCACAACATCTTACTTGCCATCCGTGCCAGCAGCACACCATCTTACTTGCCAAACGCGCCACTGGCGCGCTGCGGCAGCGCTTCATCTTACTTGCAACTCGTGCCAGCAGCAGATTAGCTTGCAGCCAATCTGCATCAGCCTGTGCCTGCATGACACCACCCCCTGCGCAGCTGCATGCAGGTAGCTGTGATGCTGCTGCTGCTGCTGGTGCTGCTGCTGCTGCTGCTGCTGCTGCTGTTGGTGCTGATGATGATGTCTGCCGCTTCATTGTCATGCTGGTGCCTGCAGGCGGTGGCGATGGTGGTGCTGTTTGCAGCATTTGTGCCAGCAGACGCAAATGGATCTCCAGGTGAACAAATGCTGCAGCTGCTGATCTACTAACTGTGTATGAGGATTCAGCTTTTTTCCTGCAGAGCACTTCAAATTCACATGCAGCATTGTCTCCTGGCTCACTCTGGCGCTGCCAACACAGAACTGTGCCTGCTGCTGCGCATGTTACTTGTCAGTGCTGGTGATCAGCTCAGCGTACCAGAACCCTCGCAGAACACAGTTTTGCAGCACCAGCTGCTTTTCGCTCAAAGGCACAGCAATGCACCGCTGACCCTGCTGCTTGCAAGCCTATATAGGCCACATGCGTGCAGTTCAGGTACTGCCTGCAGGCGAACTGGCACACACAGTAGCAGGCAGAACCATGCAGCATGCCAGGCTGTTATCTGCTACACCAAGCTTGTTGTCCGCTACACCTGTCCCACAACAGTTGTTGACTGCCAATGCCGATGCCGCTGCTGCAACTGCGATCCCTTGTCTGCAGCAGGTACCAGCTCCTCCACGCAGCAGCGCCAGCTGCTGTGGCCTGACTCCAAGGCCCAGCCTGCCAAGCCCTCAGCACCCAAGCAGACTGCCAGTCTGGGCGACACAGCTGCAGCAGAGTTTGCCAGGCTGGACGGCCGCCGCCTGCAGCAGCATGCTACTGAGCAGTCCACCCCCACCCATGCAGAAGCAGCCAAGCATGCCACTGCACCCTTTGACAGTGCATCAGACAGCTTTGAAGGTCTCGGCAAGCGCCTTCTTGCAGCAGATGGGCCTGCCACGCAGCAGCGCCAGCTGCTGTGGCCTGACTCCAAGGCCCAGCCCGCCAAGCCCGCAGCACCCAAGCAGACTGCCAGTCTGGGCGACACAGCTGCAGCAGAGTTTGCCAGGCTGGACGGCCGCCGCCTGCAGCAGCAGCAGCAGCAGCAGCGCCAGCTGCTGTGGCCCGACTCCAAGGCCCAGCCCGCCAAGCCCGCAGCACCCAAGCAGACTGCCAGTCTGGGCGACACAGCTGCATCAAGGTTTGCCAGGCTGGACGGCCGCCGCCTGCAGCAGCAGCAGCAGCAGCAGCAGCAGCGCCAGCTGCTGTGGCCTGACTCCAAGGCCCAGCCCGCCAAGCCCGCAGCACCCAAGCAGACTGCCAGTCTGGGCGACACAGCTGCAGCAGAGTTTGCCAGGCTGGACGGCCGCCGCCTGCAGCAGCAGCAGCAGCAGCAGCAGCAGCGGCGCCACCTGCTGTGGCCTGACTCCAAGACCCAGCCCGCCAAGCCCGCAGCACCCAAGCAAGCTGCCAGTCTGGGCGACACAGCTGCAGCAGAGTTTGCCAGGCTGGACGGCCGCCGCCTGCAGCAGCAGCAGCAGCAGCAGCGCCAGCTGCTGTGGCCTGACTCCAAGGCCCAGCCCGCCAAGCCCGCAGCACCCAAGCAAGCTGCCAGTCTGGGCGACACAGCTGCAGCAGAGTTTGCCAGGCTGAACGGCCGCCGCCTGCAGCAGCAGCAGCAGCAGCAGCAGCAGCGCCAGCTGCTGTGGCCTGACTCCAAGGCCCAGCCCGCCAAGCCCGCAGCACCCAAGCAAGCTGCCAGTCTGGGCGACACAGCTGCAGCAGAGTTTGCCAGGCTGGACGGCCGCCGCCTGCAGCAGCAGCAGCGCCAGCTGCTGTGGCCTGACTCCAAGGCCCAGCCCGCCAAGCCCGCAGCACCCAAGCAGACTGCCAGTCTGGGCGACACAGCTGCAGCTGAGTTTGCCAGGCTGGACGGTCGCCGCCTGCTAGAGCTGATCAAAGTGTAGGATATTGTGTTGCTGGCTGGACGTTCAGGCTTTGAGTACCTCCTCATCAGTGTGTGTGTCTGGCTGACAGACATGATTACGCAACCTACTGTTGTTGCATAGTAAGGTATTCCCTAAGACTTCCATCTGGACCCTGCACTGTGCGTGCGCGTTTTGTGCATCCTCAGTTACACTCAGTTGAGTTTGCGGCAGTCCTAATACAGTGATCCTCTGCTGCACTTTTTGTGATCCGAGCCTTGTTCTTCTCAGCGGATGCAGTTTTCTCAGCATCAAATGTTGGCAGCCAACCATGGCTCAACAGAGAAATAGAGAGCATTTTCACTACTTGCACAATGTGTGTGCATGACAGCTGCGACATCCCAATTCTTGTTCTGCCATGCATGGCAGTAGCAGCTGTGTTGGTTACTTGCACAGATTTGTGTCTTGATGCACAGACAGGCACACAGAGAGGTACAGTGTCCGTGGTGGAGGTGCATTGAAAGAAAAGGTTTGGAGTTGTGCATGTTACCTGCGACATGATGTTTTGAGTGCCAGGGTTTTGGTGAGCACTGCCTGGTGCGATGAAGAAGGAGAGTACTGAGCTGCCTGTGCATACCATGCCTGCCTCTGCCTGTGCTGCCTGTGCCATGATCAGTAAGGCACCAGAGTTGATGTGTACTGTCTGGAAAAGAGAGAGTACTGAGCTGCCTGTGCAACCTATGCCTGCACACTTCTGATGCTGCATGTTTTGTGCAGCTGATCCTATTACCGTAATCTAGTGCCGTGGGAGAAGTGGGAGAAGTTGTTGAGTGGTCCTGTGGTTCTGTGCTGCGTGAGGGTGCCTTGCTGTCCGGCAGCTTTTGGTGCATTGGTGCTGCTCTGTCAGTGCTGCCTGTGCCATGATTATTTAGTCCCCAAATTTGATTGGTACTGCCTGGTACGATGAGAAGGAGAGTACTGAGCTGCCTGTGCATATTATGCCTGCACACGTCTGATGCTGCATGTTTTGTGCAGCTGATCCTTTTACCGTAATGTAGTGCAGTGGGAGAAATTGTCGAGTTTGTGGTCCTGTGGTTCTGTGCTGCGTGAGGGTGCCTTGCTGTCCTGCAGCTGGCATGGGTGTTTGTGTCTCGTGAGTGTTTTCCGGCGGCTGGCGTACTACTCATGTTTTGCGCTGGTAAAATGCATGCATTTCAGCAATCACCGTCTTTTGTAGAATATTGCCAGTTTTTCGTCGAGTATGGCATCTAGCTGTGCGCTGCTCCCTGCTCGTGATTTTGACTTGCGAGAGTGGGCAGACTGATGTGGCAGCAGCAGCAGCAGCTTTTGGTGCATCGGTGCTGCTCTGTCAATGTCGCCTGTGCCATGATTTGTAATTACTAATGTGCCTTGTAAGGCACCAGAGTTGATGTGTACTGTCTGGCAAGGAGAGGACGGAGAATACTGAGCTACCTTTTGCATAGTATGCCTGCACACTTTTTCTGAAGCTGCATGTCGGATGCAGCAAATCTTAATACCATAATGTAATGCAGTGGGAGAGCGATACTTTGCAAAATGGTGTTGCTTGTGGTTATGTGTTGAGTGAAGATCCCTTGCAGCCTGCTGCAGCTGCGTGGGTGCTGCTGTTGCAAGCGTGGTTTTTGAGAGTATGACGTGCCTGCTTTCCATGCTTCAATGCATGCAAAGAAAGTGACACATGATGTTGTTGACCGGCTGCAGGCTGTGCAGCATTCTGCCACGCTTCGGCAACTAGCAGACCGCTGCACAGTTGTGTTCGGCTCATGCTCTTTGTGATGCGCCGGCTAGTTTTGCATCGGCAGCCGAGGTGTGAACTGTGGTGTGCAGGCGGCGCTCAGTGCAGCGCAACAGCTGCCAGCTTTGCATATGCTGACATGTGCTGCGCGTGATGCCTTGTTGAGGCTGTGGTTGTGTACTGGTTGTTACTGTACAGTGCTGGCAGCAGCATGGGAGTCCACTTGGTTGCATGATTGCCCCCCCCCCCCCCCCCCCCTCGGGTATAAGCTTACTTCGCGGATTTACAATATGCCGACAAATTGCTTTGCAATTACCAGCACTACCGTAATAGAAAGCACCAAAGTAGTAGTCGCTGGTAATTCTGCTGCGGCTGTTCGATGCAGCGTGGGTATTTTTTGTCGCAGAGAGCAGTTCCCGCTCCAAGTGTCATTTCTGTGGCTGCTTCGCAGCTGGCTAGGAAAGCCTTCGATACCCTTTTTATACAAGTGAAAACGATATTGCAGTGCCTGCTGCGCGAGCAAGCCATGTACTTGCGGGCAAATGGCAGAATTGGCGGCCCTATCATATGAAGAGCCCGCAAGCATGATTTGGGGGCAGTGCGACCGCAGCTCCGTTGCCGCTCTCACCTTATCGTTGTATAGTTGACTGCATTGCGCGCTGCTGCGTGCGAGCAGCACCAGCAGCAGATGCTCCTGGCGTGGGGTGCAAGCACTTTTTTTCTGCTCCGTCCGTCAGCATAGCAGATTCGTGGTCTTTCTTCGTTTGTCGCTTTGTGAGGAATCAGTGAGGAATTATTCAGTCGTTTCGTAGCTGAGCAGCTTCTTCTGCTCATGCTACACGTCAGCCACGGTGTTTGCTGCGTGCAGCGATCTCGCAGCACATCTTGCTGATTGATGTGTCTTTTTGACTGAACTAATAGCGATGCACTTTGCAGCTGTTTCAGCTGTCACGTCTTGTTGCAGTAGGGCATGTCATCTTTGTTCCGGAACGCTCAAGCTGTTCCTTTGATGTACGGCATCAGGCGTAGCTGCCAACAACGTATGTTAAAACTCAAACATTAACTACAGCAAGTGCTTTCAACGCCCATGGCGCTGCGAGCAGGTCAGCAGTCCCAAGGTATGTATGTCCAGCTGCAGTTGCAATTGTGCGTCAGCAGCAGCAGGAGGCACAGCAGTGCTGCGTAGCATTGTTTGTCATATCGCGATCGGTTCATGTGTGCTGGAAACAAGTGCTTTGCTACCTTCTTATTCTTATGCTCTATGTTGCTTACAATGTGCTGGTGCCTGTCAGCAACAGCTGCAGCAGCAACACAGTTGGCTGTGGGTTGCGAGTGCTTTGTGGTTGCTGATGTTGTCATCAGCAACCAGCGACAGGCCCCTTTTGTGCATGCTAGCAATCGCTGATCCTTCACAGTAGTAGCTTTGGCAGCAGCTGTTGTATTGGTGCCGCATTGTCCAATGTTGGTTGCATCACAACCAACTGCTTTACAAAATAAACGTGCAATAATTTAGGTTACCGTTCCTCCACCACGCGTTGTGTGAATAGTGTCCTAATATTAGTTGTCATTGCCATAGCGATTATCAAATGGTCATGTGTAGCAAGATGGTCATGTGTAGCACGATGGTCGCCACACCGCACGGTGCCATATAACCAGCTGCCTGATCACAAGAGTGTTCTTGCCTACGTTGTGTTGCACACTGCTCACGGCAAATGCCGCGATTGAAAAGTGTTCTTCACTTGGATCAAATGGTGTCGACGCCCAAGGCGCTGCGAGCAGGCCAGCAGTCACATGGTCTGTGCAGCTGCAGTTGTGTGACTGCAACGGCAGTTTTGCGCAACATAGTTTGTCACATTGGTGCATCTGTGCTAACAACATGTGCTTTGCTACTGTCATTACTACTCTTTATTCTTATGCTCATGCTGCTTCAAACGTGCCGTTTCCTGTCAGCAACAGCTGCGGCAGCAACATTGTTAGCTGTGTGTTGTCAATGCTATGGTGGGGAAGATGTTTCATCAGCAATACAATATCGACAAACAAACATGTAAACAAACCACCCTGAACCGCTATCAAACTCATATCTACACCAGGACGAGTGCACTCTACCCGGGGGGCTCCTGCATCTATGGGCATATTGCTTACATCTTTTACAAGAAGGCCATGGGCCCTACCTAAACTGAGTTCCGTTCTCCACGATGCGGCCTGGTGCTGCAGCACATGTCTTCTGATACTTCATCATGTATGATATATAGTATGTTGCCTGTTTGTAGTACGCAATTAGGTTGCATGGGTTGTTATGGCAGATGCAGAGTTCGACTGCAGTTACTTCTCAGTCAGTTACACCGGGCATATCCTCACATATAAAGCAACTACTTTGGTAACTGATGACTGAATGACAGACCGCCGCGTTGGCTCAGCAGCGTAATAACAAAAGTTCTGCAGTTCTATCAACTGTAGTGCAGTCCCTGTACTAGGACTGCATCCACACCCTAGCTGTTGTACATGCCCAGTAGCTGCTAGCCGTGGGGTCTGGCACCACATTGAGTCAGCCCCATGCCTACATGCCATGCTACTGCTGTTCTAACTACGGTGATGTACATGCTGCACCCAACAAGGAGTGTGAGCCTGATAAGGGAGCAACAACAGAATGAATGGTGATTGAAGAAACAGCGCCAGCAGTAGCTGATTGCTGCTCTGGCTGCCAGCCAGCCAGGCAGCCAGCTGCCAGCGCAGTGCACCGCAAGAAAATAACACTGCCTGCAAGTATGTGACACTGCCTGCAAGTATGTCACACTGCGTGCTTGCTGCACACTGCCTGCTTGCTGCACACTGCCTGCTTACTGCACACTGCCTGCAAGAAGATCACAATAGCGGCTTGCTGCTCCAGCTGCGCCGCCAGTACGCCAAGTTGCCTGGCCCTCATGCCATCACTGACAGGAGTGGGTGAGCCAGTGGCTAAGTGAGTGTCGCTCTGCAGCTCCTGAGTAAGTGGCTTTTTAAATGTGTCTGTTCAAAAAGGGTGTGTGTGGCCAGGAGCAGAAACTCCACGGCTCTACGCCCTCTACCTGATCACTGGCAGGCCAGCAGCTGTGCTGTGGAATCTGCAGTGACGCTGACATTCTTTTCACACGCTGCTGCTGCTGCTGCTGCTGCTGCTGCTGCTGCTGCTGTGCCTCCGAGCTTGGCGTTCAGCTGTTGCCGCACATCGTCCGGCAGCGGCCAGCTCTGCACAAACTCCTGCTCATCGTAGGCCAGGAAATCTTCCACAAAATGTGCTTGGTCGTCCAGGAACAGCTGCCGGGTGATGCCTGGCAGCACAACACAATGCAGCACAGCCGGTGGCGCCAGGGCCGTTGGAGACATTGCTATGGCATAACTGATATCATGGTGATGACAATGCAGCACAGCGTTGTTCAGCACAGCATGAGATGCCTTGGAGCACAGCAGATTGTGAGCACAAAACAGACCGCAGAAATTGGAGCTTCTGCAGTGCTTCATGAAGACTGATCCGTGGTCACTGGCGGATGTTGAAGAGACCTAGTACCCAACGCGGGTGCATGTGGGTGAGCTGCGCTGCACGTATCCTGCTGCCGTGATAACTGCATCAACACACCGCTGATGAGCTTGGGCATGGCCGCCGCGGTGGTGAAGGCGGCCTTCATGCCTGACACTACAGGCACCCTTAGAAGTACTGCAAGCTTGCGTACCACTGCCTCGTTGTGAACGCATCAGATATATCCGATGTATAAATGGGGGAGTTTTCAAGGAAATCTTGACATACAACAACGCACCGCTGATGAGCTTGGGCATGGCCGCCTTCATGCCCGAGAGCGCGCTTCCGCTGAGGCCCAGGCTGGGCAGCGCGGAGTAGTTGTACGCAAACAGGCCACACAGCCACGGCGCGGTGCCAGGCACCTGCAGCAGCAGCAGCAGCAGCAGCAGCAGCAGCAGCAGTGATGTTACGTCGCGTTCTATTGCAGATCCTTCGAGCAAAAGAGTGTGGAGTCTGGCGGGATCTAGCGAGAGGCTGATGCGGGGAGGATGCTGCATCCACTAAAACAGAAGATGACAGTCGCTTGCATTTGACCATCCGACAGAATACAACGCATGCTCCTGGCTCACCACAGCACTCGCACATTGCGGCACAGTAACAATCTTGTTTTTCTGCTACACATATTGATTACAATTCAAGTGCTCACCCGCTCCCGGAACTCAAAGGAGGGCCCCAAGTAAGGGTGCGCATCGATCAGCGCGTTTCGGGGCTGTCCTGCAGGCAGGCTGACGTCCTGCCAGGTGGCAATGTGATGTGCAACAGCCGACAGCTCAGGCCGCAGCTGCGCATCAGTCAGCAAACCGGTGCTGACGATGGCGAAGTCAAAGAGGCCCTGGTCGCCCGCTGGCGTGAATATGCGGATCTGATGCAGATAGCGGATGAAAGAGAACAGCAGCAGCAGCAGCAGCAGGAGCAGCAGCAGCAGCAGCATGGGTACAGAAACAATTAGCAGGCCGGTGCTGACGATGGCAAAGTCAAAAAGGCCCTGGTCGCCCGCTGGCGTGAAGATGCGGATCTGCGGCACATCAAGAAGATTACCAGCAGCAGTCTGCAGCAGCAGCAGCAGCAGCAGCAGCAGCAGCAGCAGCAGCAGCAAGCAGCAGCATGGTGACAGAACAGTCAGCAGGGCAGTGCTCAACCAGCAGGCACAAAATCCTGAGCACCCACTTGCGGTTGGGAAAACAATCATCTCCTGCTAGCTGGCAACATACCACAGTGAAGTTGACTGTTTTAAGTGGCCTCTCGCTGCCTTACCTGGCCATTCTCCTCGACCGCCCTCTCCCAGGGAGCACCTATGTGCAGCGTGAAGGCCTCAAAGCTCACCCCTCAGCAACAATGCGCCACCCTGCCTGACACGGCCTTGCCGCCAAACGGCGTCTTCACACTGCCCCACACTTCCTGGCCTGCCTCACCTTGCCTTTCTCCTCAACGACCCTCTCCCAGGGAGCGCCAGTGTGCAGCGTGAAGGCCTCAAAGCGAGCCGCACGGCAGAAGGTGTCGTTGGTGGGCGGCTGGTTGAAGCTCATGAAGAAGTCGATGCCGGCATACTTGGTGGCGTCATCAAGGTCGCTGAAGTGACGCAGAAAGCCTGCAGATAGTTATGTTTGAAGAGGTACGGCAGCAGCAGCAGCAGTGTTGGTGTGTGCTGGTTGAAGCTCATGAAGAGGTCAATGCCGGCATACTTGGTGGCGTCATCAAGGTCGCTGAAGTCACGCAGAAAGCCTGCAGCAACAGCAGCAGCAGCAGCAGCAACAGTGGTGTGTGCTGGTTGAAGGACATGAGGACATCATGCCGGCGTGCTTGGTGGCGTCATCGAGGTCGCTGAAGTGACGCAGGAAACCTGCAGCAGCAGCAACAGCAGCAGCAGCAGCAGCAGCAGCAGCAGCAGCGGCGGCGCCAGCAGCAGTGTTTGAAGTGTGCTGGTTGAAGCTCGTGAACAAATCAATGCCGGCATACTTGGTGGCGTCATCGAGGTCGCTGAAGTGGCGAAGAAAGCCTGCAGCAGCAGCAGCAGCAGCAGCAGCAGCAGCAGCAGCAGCAGCAGCAGCAGCAGCAGCAGCAGGAGCAGCAGCAGCAGCAGCGTTCACTTTCTGCTGCTTAACGTCCTGAAGGAGTCTGTGCAGGCGTGATTGGTGGCATCTATCAGATATAAGCCTGCAAAGTGACGCACGATGCCTGGCAGTCCACGTCACATCTTGGCTGACTGACTCACGCATGCACGCACGCACGCACGCACACACGCATGCACGCACGGTTGCGTGGCAGCCGATGACGGCAACGTGCTGGGCCAACGTGACGTAGCTGACCACGGGCGGCCACGTAGCCCGATTGTGCAACGTGACCTTCATGATTTCGGCATGAGCACGTAGCTTTGTTATTTATTGAAGTAGTACACAAACAACCCACCTGCCTGCTCCATCTTGCGGATAGGGTTGACGCGCGGCAGCTCCTGCCGCCGCACAAACACATGCACCGCACCCACACCTGCCTCAAGCGCATGCTGCGCATTGTCAAATGCAGACGCGCCGCCGCCGAGGATTGCAAGGCGCTTGCCGCGCATGCTGTTGAAATCGATGTCCTGGCAGGTGTGTGCGTACAGGTGGCGTGGGAGGCTGTCTGCTACAACAGAGGGCACGTGCCACTCGCCGCCACCCTGTACGTGCAAACACGCAGCAGTAGATATACAACATAGATCTGAGATGGTGAAAGACCTGCAATGAACTACCTTTCTAAAAAGTCGCCAGGCAGCAGGCGACGCAGGCAGAGAACAACAGAGGGCATGTGCCACTCGCCGCCACCCTGTCAGGTGTGTGTGGATGAGATGCAGATGCAGATGCGCAGCTGTGATTTAGTTTGTAGTTGGGCAGCAATCGAGGCAATTAGAAGCAGAGGCAGGGGAGGCTCAGCTGAAGCTTGTGGTGTGGCCCTCAATGTGCTGGTTGATGATCCGCCAGGTGTAGGCTGCAGTAGCTGACCAAGACACAGCACCCCGCTGCTGGTAACCTGGAGCTCCAAGGTTCGAAAGCTGCGAGCCAGCAGTTGGCTGTACTAGCTGGTGGTGTAATCCTCAGTGTGCTGTGGAGGCTGCCAGTACTGCTGCCGCCAACTGTATGCTGCAGTAACCGATCAAGACACAGCACCCTGCTGCTGCGAACCTCCACAGTTAGCAATTTTTGTAAACTTGCCGGCCAGCAATCTGCTTTAATACATACACCAGCTCCCACCTGTATGCCTGTGGCCAGCACCACCTTGCGTGCGTACAGCACCTGCTGCTGCTGTGCGTCTGCAGTGCTGCTGGTGGTGACCTTGAAGCCTCCCACAGCTGGCTCATGCTCAATGAGGTCCACGCGGCTGCTGTTGCGCACAGGAATGCCCAGCACATCCCTGCAGCAGCAGCAGCAGGAGCAGCAGCAGCAGCAGCAGCAGCAGCAGCAAGGTTGGACGTAAGCAGTTGACTGCAGGCCATCCTCAGTAGCACTGGCTGAGCACACCCACGTCAAGCATGACTAAAAGCGACATGTTACACATATGTTGTAACACATTCATCACCTGTACCACATGAGGTAAGCCATCCACTCCTCCTTGGGGATCTTGTCCAGCTCCGCCCAGCCGCTGCTGCCATACTTGGCCTCGTAGAAGGACTGGAAGGTCAGGCTGGGCACACCCATGTCGGGGCCTGCACAGCAGCAGCAGCAGCAGCAGCAGCAGCAAAGTCAGGCCGTGAAGACTACATGGGCATTGCAATGTGTGGAGCGGTCAGGCAGCTCAAGCTCAACCAACGCTTCTTGCCTCTGCTGGTGCTGCTGTTCTTGCTGTTTGGGAGTGCCAGCGTACATGTGAGTACCTTGTTGGTGCGCAGTGTGACCATGCCTGCGTACGTCACCCAGGGCCCCGTGATGAACATGATGCTGTGAGTCACTAGATGCATGACAACACATCTGTGCTCAGCCAGAGTCACCGTGGATGGTTTCAACACGCTGCTCTGAACAGGTTGTTCAACAAACATCATAAATGATTGTCCTGGCACTGTCTTTGACGGTAAGTGTTTTGGAGTGACAGCATACCTGTGAGAGCCTTGTTGGTGCGCAGTGTGACCATGCGTGCGTACGTCACCCAGGGCCCCTCAAGGCCAGCAAGGTTCTCATCCAACACCAGTACATTGGTCACCTATGTATATGATATAATCGCAGCAGCAGCAGCAGCAGCAGCAGCAGCAGCAGCAGCAGCAGCAGCAGCAGCAGCAGCAGCAGCAGCAGCAGTAACGGCACAATGTTATGTCGGTGTTGTGAGGCCTTGTGCTGCTCACATGTGGTGTGCAGAGCTGGTGCAATTAAAAGCACATATTGGTGTTGTTGAGCTTCACTCCTGTTCAAATCTTTGACAGAATCATGCACTGCCAAGGACACAGTCGAAAGGTCTTTTCATGATGTATGTTGTTTGATGTTGCAGCAAAAACACGATAGCCGCCCAACCAACTTAAATAGGCAAGGCGTCTGTCTAAGAAAGGTGACATGCAGCTGCGCCCCCTCACCTTCCCTTTGCAAAGACCGAATGCCGTGCAACTGTTCCGTGCAAGGTTCACCTTTACTCTGCCCAGGTCAAAAGCTGTTGCTGCTGTTCTGTCAGCCATGCCCCTCACCTTTTCTTTGCTGAGGCCAAAAGCCGTTGCCAGGCCGCACTGGCCGCCGCCAACAATAATAACATCGTACACATGCGCTCCGCTGCTCGGGTGGCTGCGCTGCCGCACCCAATCCCTCTCTGGGTATGCGAGCAGTTGCAGGTCATTCTTCACTCGCTGGCTCAGCGCAAAAAGGCCTGGGTACCTGCCGAGGTTGCAATTTGAATTGTGTTAACATGAGGGCCGCAACAAGCTGGGCTGGCGGAGGTTTTGTGAGGATTTGAAGCATCAGATGGTTGAGAGGTGACACGTGACGCCTGAGTTGGCACAATGTACGCCCTGTCAGAGTCGTTTGACTGGATCCAGAGTTACTAAAGGTGATGGCAGGATCCAGCCAAGGATGTGCATCCTACTGCTGCTGCTAATTTGTGCAGGGTTTTTAAATGGCATGATCCAGGCCGCCAACGCTTCAGACTGCTGCTGATTGCCATGTACCTGAAGCCTCACGAGTGCAGTTGCTGGACTGGCTGCGGCCGCACCTGCTGCTGTCAACCAGCTGACGAGCTTTGTCCCGTCCTGATCCTGCCCCGAAGGCATCATTACTGTTGGAGCCTACCGCCTTGTCGCTGCAGGGGTTGCACATGGCGCTGACAGAGAGCTCTGAGCTCGAGCCTGCTGTCGTCTGCTGCTGTACCTGCAGTAAGCGATGACACCACGAACAATGGTAGCTTGCGCATGCAGAATCGGCACTGCATTAGTTGTATTTGCATCAAACGCTAATTGCGGCTGTAAATGCCTGCGCAAAGGGCGCGTGGTGCGAGCGCGCGATGTTGAACGTTGCAGCAGCATTGGACCAGCACTGACCCCTGCTGCTGGATTCAGCGTGTTACAGATACATGAGAGTTGCAGCTTTTAGCTTACCTCGGTCTCAGCAGCGTGTTGCTGGTGTCCCAGAGAAGCAGGGTTGTTCACTGCCTTGCCGCAGGATGCGTATGCTCTTTCGGTGCTCTCGGCCTGCAAATTGAAGTGATGGTTTCCAAGCACATCGCACTATGTCAAATCCTTGGGTGACTGACGCTATAATACGATGGTGCCAAGTTGCGCCTGTAATCCGATTACAGCTACGTGAACTAACAGGGCAGTGACTCGATTAGACAATCGTACCAAATACGGAACGAAAATCACTTACTTCTTTGCATGCTCAGATGTTACGTTTTAGGAAGCAATACGCAAAGGCAGTCGAGACGTTGGGTCATGCGCTCAAGGTAGCGGCACATGGCAGCAATGGTAAGCCTTTACCATGCATGTTGCAGCCCATCAGGCTTGACGAGGCGCTAAGTGCAGCGACACAGCATAACAGCCTGAATACATCCGCAAAACACTCCTGCTCGAAGCCATATCGACACCTTCAGAATCGCCAGCTCACAAACCCTGGCACCAAGAACCCTAGCTGAGCAATGCTGCCCCTCTTGCTGCTGCTGCTGCTGAAACCTAGCTTCAGTCTAAACGCCGCCCTCACAGCAATACTGGCATACAAACCAATGCCAGCTGGTATCCCCAGCGACAAACAACCCTGAAAAAAGGTCACACGTCTCGCTGCAACACCACTGCTGCTGCTGCTGCGGCGGCGGCGGAAACAGTCAACAGCGCTGTTCTCACAGCTTCATTGCGGCAAACTGCTCTGCTGCCGCCAGTGCATCCGCTGCCTTGTCTACATTTGGCCCCTGGCCCTGCGCTGCTGTGGGCTTGCCGCCTCCCTTGCCGCCCAGCACTGCCAGTGCTGCATTGACCCAGTCCCCTGCCTTAAGCTTGCTTGACACAGCAGCGGGCACCCCTGCAGCAGCACGAGTTGCAGGAACACAGTAAGAGGATGAACCGCGTAATCATCAACCTGCCTTGAGCTAAGCACAGCAGGCATGCTCGCAGATGATGACATACTCGCACTCGCGTTTCATCACATGCCTACAATCGCTGATGGGCAAATTGGTGATGTCCAGCCTAATCAAACCTGATGAGTGACATAGCATGTGCTCAATGCACCTGCAGAGGCCAGCGCGCGGCCCTTGTCGCTGTCCAGGCTAAAAAACTGTGATCCCTTTGAATACTGTTTGTAAAAATACAAAAAAGGCACATTGCGTTTGATGAATCACAGCAATAGCCTGATATAACCTGAAAAAACACGCACCTGCATAGGCCAGCGTGCGGCCCTTGTCGCTGTCCAGGCTGTTAACTTTGATCCCTCCGAATACTGCCTTTGATGAATCACTGCATTAGCTTGATATGGCCAAAACAATACGCACCTGCGTAGGCCAGTGCGCGACCCTTGTCGCCGTCCACGCTCACAAACAGCCCCGCCAGCTTGTCGCCGTGCTTCTTCTCAACCAGGCCCCACGCGTCACTCACGGCCTTGGAGTCCGTGCCCACCTGCACATAGCGTTACAGAATATGATGCAATGTTAATTTCATGATGCTGAAATGTCACTTGCATGTCACTCTCAAATGATGACAAGAAACAGCAAACAGCCAGTAGCACACTGGCATACAGCAGCATGCTACTGGTAGCCACTGAGGTAGCGCTGCTGCCAGCCATCAACGATTGAGTGTAAACAGGCACATTGCAAATTCAGATCCATTCTGCAGCTGCCCTCAGCCCACCGCAGCCCACCTGCAGCTGCAGCACCACGAAGGCCTTGCCAGCCTCCACGGCAGCATCAGCAGCAGCCATGGCAGCAGCAGCAGCAGCGTCCTTGTTGGCTGCTGCTGCCGCCTTGGCAGCCTCTAGGCAGCGCTTGGTCAGCACTGTGATGCGGTCCCTGATGGCTGCCTTGGCGGCTGCAGGGCACACCGCGGTGTCCACGGCGCCCTTGAGCGGGATCAGGGCCTGGCAGCAGCAGCAGCAGCAGCACAAACAGCAGCTGGTAAGCAACCACATCAGGGGTGCAAGGTAAACTGAATAAAAGTTGCGGTCCCTGATGGCTGCCTAGGCTGCTGCGGGGCACACCGCGGTGTCCACGGCGCCCTTGAGCGGGATCAGAGCCTGGCAGCGGCGGCAGCAGCAGCAGCAGCAGCAGCAGCAGATATGACAGCAGTTCTATGAGGGAACAGATGAGACAGGATGCAAACATCAACATAAGTCAGGAGGCTGCACAAGTAGACTCAAGCAAGCTACTGCTTTCACCTGCTGCTTCCTCAGCATGCTAGACTACAATCACCATGCTGAAGCACAGCAGGCTTGGTAACAGACAATATCAGCACATCGCCCAGCGCGGGATACAACAACTTCAGCATGGTTCTTCCAAACGGTTCTGCAAACGCAACAGCATGCAGCAGCATGTGTGCACGCAACCGGCTTACCTGTTCAAGCTCTGCGTCAGGCAGTGCCGCAGCGTCCTCCACCTGCTGCGCCAGCGCCTCGCCCTCTGCACCAAATTATTCTACATTTCAAAGCAACATGCATATGCTTTCATGCTTACCTTTTCAAACTCTGCGTCTAGCAGTGCTGTTGCGTCCTCCACCTGCTGAGCCAGCGCCTTGCCCTCAGCGCCGATGCAACCACATCTAAAGCCATCCGAAGTGATATGTGTTCATGCTCACCTTTTCAAGCTCTGCGTCTGGCAGCGCTGCTGCGTCCTCCACCTGCTTTGCAAGCGCCTCGCCCTCAGCGATGGCTGCTGCCGCGTCTGCTGCTGTCACCGCCACGATGCGGCGCACGCCCTTGGCGATGCCCTCCTCGCTGAGCAGCGCAAAGGCCTTGGCCTGCAGGACAATCAAGGCATAACAAAGGCGAGATCCAGAACCATCATGTGATCACCGCTGGCATTACTGCAGTTTACGCACGAATTGGAATGCAGATACTTATCAATCTGGATGAACAATCCACCTTGAGTGCGTGACTTGTTGATGGTTAACACTCCAAATCATTCACACCTGCGGTGTTGGTCAGGTGTGTGCCTCCGCAGAACTCCACGCTGCTGCCCAGGCTGACACAATCACCATCATGAATACAGCGAGATCATGTAAATCACAGATGATAAGACTATTTTTCTTTACCTCTGCGGTGTTGGTGAGGTGTGTGCCTCCGCAGAACTCCACGCTGCTGCCCAGGTTGTCGTCAGCCTCAGGAGCCGCCAGCAGCTGCTCGATGGGCTTGCCGATGGCCACCACACGCACTGGGTCGGGGTACACCTGCACAGTTGAAGTAAATGTGCAGCAGGGTTGATGATTGAGCATGGTTTAAGGTTGCAGGTTGAGCATGGTTAAGGTTGCATGTTGTGTTTATGTAGGGGTCCGCCGGCAAGTGCTGGATGGGCTTGCCGATGGCCACCACAAGCACCGGGTCGGGGTGCACCTGCGGCCAGTGAATAGGGTCAAACATTGGATGTGTGATGGTATAGCACTATATCATTACGTGATACAGCAGTGGTCGAAGTACACATGCGTAAAATAATTTGAAACAAAACAGCATTGTGCATTCTCTACACAAGGCATTGAAACCAACCAAGCAGCAGTCAAATACCTGAGCCTCCAAACCCTGCACCGCCTCACCTCTCCAAACACTGCGCGCAGGCCCTTGATGGCCTTGGCCTGGCTGAGCAGCACCTCCTTGCTGCTCACGGGCTTGGCTAAACCCCCAAACGCCACGATGGCTGAACCACAACCCCTAAACCGCCTCACCTCCCCGAACACTGCGAGCGGGCCCTTGATGGCCTTGGCCTGACTCAGAGGCACCTCCTTGCTGCTTACCGGCTTGGCTGCCCCAACACCCCAAGACCTAAGCCCCACCATATCTCAACCTGTCAACCCTAAACCCTGACCTCTCCAAACAGCGCGCGCAGGCCCTTGATGGTCTTGGCCTGGCTGAGCGGCACCTCCTTGCTGCTCACGGGCTTGGCTAAACCCCCAAACGCCACAATGGCCTAACCCACACCCCCTAAACCGCCTCACCTCTCCGAACACAGCACGCAGGCCCTTGATGGCCTTAGCCTGGCTCAGAGGCACCTCCTTGCTGCTGACAGGCTTGGCTGCCGCTCACAGGCCTGCCCCAACCCCAAACCTAAGCCCTGCCATAGCTCGTCCTGCAAACCCTGAACTTCAAGCCCCCTCACCTCTCCGAACACTGCGCGCAGGCCCTTAATGGCCTTGGCCTGGTTGAGCGGCACCTCCTTGCTGCTGACAGGCTTGGCTGCTGCCACCCAGTCCCTGCAAATGGCCTCCACACGCCCCAGCTGCGCTGCATCCACGGGCCCGTTGTTGCTGAAGTCAAAGCGCAGCCTGCAGAAGCAGAATATGACACAGTAACAGCGTTAGTCACAGTTCCAGGCATATAGAAGCCTGGTGGGCTGCTGTACGCCCTGGGTCCACGTGGTCGCCCAGCACCGTTTGCAGGCAGGACTACACGCCAAATGTGACAATGCTGTTATAACCCACACGTGTTATGTAACATGTTACTCACTTGTCCGCCATGACGATGGAGCCCTTCTGGTCCACGTGGTCTCCCAGCACCTCCCGCAGCGCAAAGTTGAGCACGTGTGTAAACGTGTGGTTGGGCACGATCTGGCCCCGCCGGCCGTAATCCACGCGCACAGTGACGCTGTCGCCCACCGAAAAGCCGCCGCTGCTGCTGCAGCTGGCTGCGTCAGCCACGTGCAGCACATAGCCGGCCGCCACCTGGCAGTCGGTGACCTCCAGGGTGGTGCCGTTGGCTGCAACAATGCTGCCAGTGTCGCCAACCTGCAGCAAGGTCAAGCAATGTACACAAGGGCAGGCAGCGCATGGCAGTGTTCGTCTGCGGGTTACAGCACACGACATCGGAACTGTTGCGCCACTGACAATGCTGCTGGTATTGCCCACCTGGAGCAGACGAAGAAGCGGGTTGCTCAAAAACAGATCTGCGAGCGCAACCAGACGCAAGCATTGCACCCAACACCAATGCACAGCAGCTGTCGCCGAGCTCTCATTGCGGTCATCGCCAGCACCTTGGCGCTGATGCCAGCGCTGCCTGAACAGACACAAAAGCCCTACAAGCCCCTACAACCCTGAAGCCTAAATCCAACCCTGAGACCTGCGAATGTAAACTGCAAATGTAATCAAAGACGCACCTGGCCACCAGACTCGGCGTAGAAGCTGGTTGTGTCCAGCACCAGCCCAACAGGCACGCCCTCGCCGCCATTGGCTGCCCCGGCAGCAGCAGCAGTAGACTCCACAAAGGTGCTGCCAGGAGTCAGGATTGCCAGCACCTTGGCATTGACGTCAGCGCTGCCTGAACACACACAAAACCCCTTCAACCCCCTACAGCCCTGAAGCCCATATCCAAACCCAAATCCTGAGACCTGCGAATGTAATCTAAAGATACACCTGGCCACCAGACTCAGCATATAAGCTTGTTGTGTCCAGCACCAGCCTGACAGGCACACCCTTGCAATATCAACACTTTTTACAGCCTTTCTACAAAACCTCAAAACCCTTGTGCCGCACCTGGCCACCGGACTCAGCATAGAAGCTGGTTGTGTCCAGCACCAGACCGACAGGCACGCCATCGCCGCCATTGGCAGCCTCAGCAGCAGCAGCAGTGGACTCCACAAAGGTGCTGCCTGGGGTCAGGATCGCCAGCACCTTGGCGCTGATGTCAGCATTGGCGTACTTGGGGGAGTCATTGGTGAGGGGGATGGCCTGCGCCTGCAGCCAGCCGGTGGCCTCTGCCTCAAAACGCAGACCCACACCCTGCAATGGCAAGAGAACAACATAATAGGGCAGCAGCACGTCAATGCTTGAGCCAATGGCCCCTGCCTGAAAGGGCAGGCCCATGCCCTGCAGCAAAGCAAAGAAAAAAAGGCACAAAAGACACGCACAACAGAACTCAACGACAGAGCCGTGTAGTGCATAGTGATTAACAGATGCACAGGCAGCATGTGACGGGGATAGCCTGGGCTGGCAGCCAGCCGGTAGCCTCTGCCTCAAAGCGCAGGCCCATGCCCTGCAGCATCATGAACATGGGTGAAAGCATGGAAACAATTAGATAGTCACAATATCAAGCTGTTGATGAGCAGTGTAAAGATCAGCATAAAGCTCAAGGAGCAGTACTAGCGCAGACTGTAGCACACAGCTGAGGATGCTGTGCGCGTCTGCTACCACAGCGCAAATGTGGGCGATCTTCGCATAATGTCTGCCGCTGGTGCTGGTGTTGCTGCTGCTGCCGCAGCTGCTGCAGCACAGCGTACTCACCCCTGTCTTCTTGCCCGCTGCGCGGCTCTTCTCGCGTGCCTCCTCCATGGCCTGCTCAAAGCCAGCAGCATCAACCTGCAGCAGGGCAGATGTCATGATGTGCGGACAGCATATTCTCAGCTGCATCCTCCCTTGCATCCTTGTGAGTGCTCTTCTGTGTGCTCAAGACTCGAACCACTGCCAAGAAATATGTGCATCGTACAGCAATGTGCAGCGCAGCAATGCCAGCCTGCAGCAGCACACATAGCACACCACAAACTAAGAGCAACATCAGTCCGCTCACCCGCAGGCCGTGCTCCTCCGCCATGAGCTGTGTGAGGTCCACTGGGAAGCCGAAGCTGTCCCACAGCTGGAAGGCCTCGGGGCCAGAGATGACGCCATCCTGAGCAGCAGCAGCAGCAGCAGCAGCAGAAGCAGAAGCAATGAGTGAGACGTTGATACAGACGACTGCGGCTGACGCACTCAACAGAAGGTGAACAAGTCAAAATGCACCAAGAACACTCAACTACATAAGAAACACCTGTTCCTCACCTGCGCTGCAGCGGCCAGCTTTTTGAAGCGCTCAATGCCCTTGCCCAGTGTGCGGCGGAAGCTGGCCTCCTCCTCTAAATGGCCACACAAAAAATTACACAAAGCGAACACAAACGAACCTACGCCATCATCAACCTGTGCTATCGCCGCCAGCTTCTTCACGCGCTAGACACCAGTGTGAAGCCAGAGGTGTCGGAGGAGGGGCATTTTTCGCATGAACAAACAACAACTACAAACAGATGCCTCACCTGCGCTGCAGCCGCCAGCTTCTTGAAGCGCTCAATGCCCTTGCCCAGGGTGAGTCAGCAGCGTTCAGGTTAACAACGTGTACACCTAACACCCACAATAACTAATACCACAAACCCTGTGCCGCACCTGCGCTGCGGCCGCCAGCTTCTTGAAGCGCTCAATGCTCTTGCCCAGGGTGAGTCAGCAGCGTTCAGGTTAAAAAACGTGTACACCTAACACCCACAATAACTAATACCACAAACCCTGTGCCGCACCTGCGCTGCGGCCGCCAGCTTCTTGAAGCGCTCAATGCCCTTGCCCAGGGTGAGTCAGCAGCGTTCAGGTTAAAAACGTGTACACCTAACACCCACAATAACTAATACCACAAACCCTGTGCCGCACCTGCGCTGCGGCCGCCAGCTTCTTGAAGCGCTCAATGCCCTTGCCCAGGGTGACTCAGCAGCCTTCAGGTTAAATACGTGTACACCTAACACCCACAATAACTAATACCACAAACCCTGTGCCGCACCTGCGCTGCGGCCGCCAGCTTCTTGAAGCGCTCAATGCCCTTGCCCAGGGTGAGTCAGCAGCGTTCAGGTTAACAACGTGTACACCTGACACCCACAATAACTAATACCACAAACCCTGTGCCGCACCTGCGCTGCGGCCGCCAGCTTCTTGAACCTCTCAATGCCCTTGCCCAGCGTGCGGCTGAAGCTGGCCTCCTCCTCAGAAATGACGGCGTGGATCTTCTCCTGGTGCTTGGCCAGCTCAGGGTAGGCCTCACCAAAGGTCTTGACCACCACGCCCACCAGCTGCATGTTATAACACGTTACAACAACACAAAATGACACGTCAGTTGGGCAGTCAAAAGAACAGCGGGAATCTTCTCCTGCTGCTTGGCCAGCTCATGGTAAACCTCCCCGAAGGTCTTGACCACCACGCCCAGCAGCTGCATGTTATGAATTGTTCAAACGGCACAAAGTGACATGTCAAACCATGTGTGGGGTCAGAGCCATGTGGTCAGATCTGGGAAGGCCTCCCCGAAGGTCTTGGCCAACACGCCCACCAGCTGCTTGTTATAACATGTCACAAAAGCACGACATGGCATGTCAGCAGACTGGTCATGATTTCAGCCGTCTTGTGCTAGGACTGCATGAAGGTCTGGATCATTACGCTCAACAGCTGCAAGACACAGAGTCACGGCACCACGCCCACCAGATGCGGGACCAGGTGCACAGGTTGCAGGTAGAGTTATATTACAGTTTGACAATTCCAGCATTTGAAGTTTTTCAAGCATGCGCCCCCACCTGCGCGAAGAAGCCCTCCTGCCCTCCCAGCACCTCGCGCCCGTAGCGCACCGCACGGCGCAGCACGCGGCGCAGCACGTAGTCGCGGCCCTCGTTGCCTGCAGAGGTGGGACACAGTCAAGAACAGCAGTCAGAGGTGCAGCAGTGATGCAAGCTTCAGCAGCAGCTGCTGCAGTGTGCTGCACGCGAATATGCACAAAACCAGCCGCACAGCTGTCTTGTGCATGGCTCAAGAACAGGTGAGTTGGGGCTGAAGATCAGCCACACCTGGGCGTGCGCCGTCAGCGATGGAGAAGGACAGGGTGCGGATGTGGTCAGCCACCACACGGTACGCCATGTCCAGGCCATCGGTGTCGTCCTTGCCCACCTGCAGGCGACAGGCAATAGCAAGAAGCAGGAGAACAGTCAGCAGGTGCACACAGGGGCAGTGGCATACAAAATACGCCCCATTATGGCCCTTTCCCACCTACAGCATTGATGGCAGCACGCAATACAGGCTAATGCCTAGCCATGCCCTGCAGACTGCTGGCAGCTAGTCGTGACAAGCCGACAGTGTCAAGAAGCAAGGGCAGAGAGGCTGCTGGCACAGAATGCAGCATGCTGCAGTAGCAGTAGTCTTGATGCAAACCATGAGTACTGCGCATGGCAGCGCCAACAGATTGTTGCGCAGCAGCGCTGCTGTCTCACCTTGTCTGTGTAGGTGCGTGCTCCAGTCACGCGCTGAATCTCGTCAAAGATGGGCCCAAACAGGTCCGTGGCGTAGTTGGACATCTTGCCCTGCGGCAGCAGCAGCAGCAGCAGCATCATCAGGGCATTTTCAGCAGCGTCAGTTGGACAGCACCCACGAGCCTGCCGCAGGCCCGTTCAGCACTTGCCTACGACAAAGATGCAGTGTGCTGCTCATGCCCCGCAAGCCCACTTAGTGTCCAAGGATGCCTGGCTGGTGGTGCTGCAGAAAATCCAGTGTTATTGAGATATAGCAACAGAAGAACAACGTAACAAACAGCGCACCTGCAGCACGCTGGTGACGGGCTCCAGGCCCATGCCTGTGTCCACGTGCTTGGCTGGCAGAACCAGAAACATGTGCGGCATGACATAACATATCAACAAGGAATTATCAAACACACCTGCAGCACGCTGGTCACGCGCTCCAAGCCCATGCCTGTGTCCACGTGCTTGGCTGGCAGGCTCTTCAGGGAGCCGTCCGCCTCGCGGTTGAACTGGATGAACACCAGGTTCCAGATCTCCAGCACGTTCGGGTCGTCTGCAGGTTGAGCAGCAGCAGCAGCAGCAGCAGCAGCAGCAGGAGGAGGTCCAACATCAGAACAGGGCTGAGAGTCAGGGCATCTCCCAGGTTTCATGACGAGACTGCCTCGCGTATGTGTGTGGTATATGGGCACATGTTTCATGTAATGGCAACATTGCTACGCTGTTCGCAAAAGAAGGAGCATGGTGATGGCTGGCTTGCAGGAACACCCTGGTGCATGTTGCTTGCAGGAGCACCCTGATGCATGCTATTTGCTTGCAGGAACACCCGTGTGCATGCCACTTGCTTGCAGGAACACCCTGGTGCATGCTGCTTGCTTGCAGGAACACCCTGGTGCATGCTACTGCTTGCAGGGAAACCCTGCTGCACGCTACTTGCTCACCCATGTTGACAGGTGTACCGCACTCCGATGCCGTCAAAATGAATCTGCGTGCAGGGCAATTCACACATAACAATGTTTATCCTGCAAGCTCAACCGTGCTGAAATTCCCTGGCCACTCACCCAAGTTGACCAGGTGCGCAGCGTCGCGCCCGCCAATGCGGTCAAAGTGGATCTCCGTGCAGGGCCCGCAGGGCCCTTGGTCGCCCATCTCCCAGAAGTTGTCCTTGCAGCCAAAGGGCAGCACGCGCTCGGAGGGCAGGAAGCGCAGCCAGATGTTCTTGGCCTCATCATCTGCAGGGAGGCCCTGGGAGGCGTCGCCGCCAAAGTAGGTGGCGTACAGGCGCTCGCCTGGCAGCTTGTATACCTGCGGCCGCAGCAAATGATATAACATCTGACGAATGCTCATGCGATTATTGAATGAATGTGCATACCAGGAGTTTCCGCTGACCAAGTTGACTAAAGTTTGACTGCGGTCAAACATCGGTCAAACATGACGCACCTCTGTCAGCGGCTCCCAGGCCCAGCTGATGGCCTCCTCCTTGCAGTAATACCCAAACGACCAGTTGCCAAGCATCCAACAAGGGTGAGGTGGTACACCACCACAGTCAAACTTGGTCAAACATGGTCAAACAGTGGTCAAACAGTGGTCAAACATGACGCACCTCAGTCAGCAGCTCCCAGGCCCAGCTGATGGCCTCCTCCTTGAAGTAGTCGCCGAAGGACCAGTTGCCAAGCATCTCAAAGAAGGTGTGGTGGTACACGTCCTTGCCCACATCATCCAAGTCATTGTGCTTGCCGCCTGCAAGGCAGATGAAGACACAACAGAAGCAACGCAATGCGATGAGGTGTGTTGTAAGCCACCCGTGTGGTGGTACACGTCCTTGCCCACATCATCCAGGTCATTGTGCTTGCCGCCTGCAGAGAGCAGCAAGGCAGCAGTACAGCAGTGTTTTAAGGATACATGTGTGGGCAGCTGCCAGGGGAATGATAAGATGTGCGGTGCTCACATCATCCACGTCATTGTGCTAGAGCAATCAAAGGTGTTGCTGGTTCTGTCACCAGCCTCTTGTGTAAAAACACACAGCCTGCCTGCAGCTCTGTTGCCTCTGTTGCTGCGGCTTTCTGCTGCCGCTGCTGCTGCTGACATTACTAGGATCCGTACTGCGGATGCTGCCAGCCTGCTGCTGCCGCCCTCCCCATGCCAGAGCGTAAAGCTCTGCCTGCATTTGCTGCTGCTCTTGCTGCTGCTGCTGCGCCTGCTGCTGACACTCAAACTGCAATCGCTGCTGGCACTGCCTCCCGGCTGCTGCTGCTGGTCCTGCCGCCCCTTGCAGACAACCGCACATCTGCACAACTGTACTGCTGGCTGCTGCAGGTCTGTTGCGCCCCACACTGCTGCTGCTGCAGCAGCCGCTGCTGACAATGCAACAGCGCACCTGCTCGGATGCACTTCTGGCTGTTGCAGGCGCGCTTCATCTTGCTCATGTCACTGGCGGGGTCCACCGTGCCCAGATATAACGGCTCACCTGCTACAGCTGCTGCCGTGCAGCTGGCATGTGCTACAGTTGCTTCTGAAGCTCTCTGCTGGAGCCACTGCAGCTGCAGCTAAGCTGCTGCTGCTGCATGTCCATGCACGCCCCCACGCACCTGCGCGGATGCACTTCTGGCTGTTGCAAGCCCTCTTCATCTTGCCCATGTCACTCGCAGGGTCCACCGTGCCCAGGAACACTGGCTTGAACTGGTTCATGCCCGCGTTAGTGAACAGCAGCGTGGGGTCGTTCAGCGGCACCTGCAGCAAGGCAAGAGAAGCATCAACAACATGTCATTGGCTTGAGTGTTCTGAGCTGTTTTCATGCCTGCATTGGTGAACAGCAACGTAGGGTCATTCAGCAGCACCTGCAGCAAGGCAAGAAAAGCATCAACACTTGTCATTGCCTTGAGGGTTCTGAGCTGTTTTCGTGCCCGCGTTGGTGAAAAGCAGCGTGGGGTCGTTCAGTGGCACCTGCAGGACATGAGAGCAGCAGCAGCACGCAGACCATGCTCATGCTATACAGTTGCACAAACCTTTTCATGTCAGGGTTGGTGAACAGCAGCGCGAGGTTGTCGAAAGCACCTGCAGGAAAACATGATCAGCACATCAACACCATGCCGTTGGCTAAAGTGTTCTGAGCAGTTTTCATGCCCGTGTTGGTGAACAGCAGTGTGGGGTCGTTCAGCGGCACGTGCAGGACAGCAGCAGACAGGCCATCAGCATGCCAGGGAGATGGGTTTTGCTGTTCTGCACCTTGCAGGAACTGAGCCAAGTGCAAGCACAAGGCTGGGAGCCCATCTGCCACTTGTAGGCAGCAGCACGGCAACTGCTGCTGCACAGATGCTCTTGCATGCGTGTTGCCGCAGCTCAGAGGTGCTTGTGTAAGCATGCAGGCCTGCCATCCGTGCCGCAGTGCAGCAGCTAGCGCATGGGCATGTCAGCGCTTCTAAGCCTGACCCGTTCCTGCTGAAAGCACATGCTGCACATAGCTCTGCTACTGCTTCTGCTGACTGGTGTGAAGCTGGTGCAAAAAGACAGTGCTGCTTTACACATGTGCCCTGTTCCTGCAAAGGGCATGCCTGGTGGTACAGCTGCAGCCGCTGCTACTGCTGCCTTGTGTGCAGTGCTGTGCATGGCTGTAGAGGAGCCGTGACTGGTCGGTGATGCCTGCAAGCCATTGCTGATACTTTGTGCAAGCTTAACTAACGAAACTGGCCAGGTAGCTGCCGTAACAGGCTTGCTGCATGCTGCTGGGTGGTTGGTGGGTTGAGCAGCTGTCTGCTGCTGCATGAGGAAACTGCGCAGCCATGCATGGCATTAGCCCTCAATCCCAAATGCTTACCACTGCATTGGAGGGCCAGTAGGTGTGGCCCTTGCTTTGAAAGAACTCATTGAACGCAGAACGCACGCGCGCCCCCGACCACTCTGGTGCAGACGCCATGCGGGCAGCGTTGATGCACTGCGTGATTGCAGTAAGAAACAGCTAGCGTCACTAAGCGATCGCCAGCAGCGAAGATCGACCAGCAGACGACTTGCTCAACCGTGCTGCAACTTGGTGTGCTGGGTCCCGCTCTTGGTGCCAGTTCAGCTGAGAGCACAAAATAATACTTGTCTAGTCAATATATTAGACACACCTTCAAATTGAGCGGACACTAGACAAGGAAAGAGTACTGTCCTGCTTCAGTGCAGTGACCAGCAGACAATGAGAGAACAACAGCCCGTGCCGTGCCGTCTGCCAATGCAGAGCCACAAGCACACCTAAAAGTGCCCGCAACGCCCTCTGACGCCCTGCTTCCCCTCGCTGCATGACCATGTAGGGTTCTGGGGGAGGAGTCCCAGAAGTGACGTGTACTGCCTGCCTGCATGTGTGATGAGCTATAGCACCCTTGGACGGTGCAGCACCAACGGCAGGCCATACCCATTGATCACTCAAAACACTCAGACACGAGCATGAGCGACTCTGTTGCATAAACTGAACATCATGCGTCATTCACAAAGCCGCTTGGGCGAAACTTCAAGTTTCAAGGCCGCTCATGTTACAAGGAGCTCACGCTGCACCACTGCTGTGGCTCAGTGCCATTGGCAGTTCCATCAGTTGGCCACACGTCACCAAAGCCAGCAGCGCTGAAGTGATGCGCATGTATTACTGCACTGGGCAAAAGACAGACTCAAGCGACATGCATCGCCAGGCTGCACAGGGGCCACCGCTAAGTACAGCACACATGAGTTGCTGGCCGTAAGCCAGGTTCCTGCCATTCCAGCTCAGCAAACTCTCAAACTTTGCATCATATGCTCTGCAAAGCAACACAGGGTACAGGGTACTGCATGCAGAAATAGAGCACAGCAGCGTCACTGCACCTTGCTTAACGTGATGTGACCTGAGCACAGGCGCTCCATGGCATAGCAACCAACCGGCGATGTTGTGCATATAGCGAATGCAGCCCGCCCAGTTTGCCAGGCGCAATTCAAACAGCTGGCAGGGCTATACACCATACACTCAGCTTCAGGCATCAGCAACAGGCCACCAGCTGTGTTCTTCTTGTATGTGCAGCATACAGTGAAAGCAGAGAGGCATATACGTCCTCTAGGGCAGTGCCGCGCTATGGCAAGCACCAATAACTGCAGGCAACACCACTCTTAGATTTATATGTGCTGATACAGTGCAGCAGTGCACAACGCACTGGCAGCACCATAAAAAGCACAGCTGCATCAATAACACCATCCTGTTAGCACTCTCTGCACCAAGAAGTGCGCCTCAATATGCTGCGCAGCTGTTGCTGCAGCGCAGGCGGTTTGCTTCCAGCACACGTGTCCCTGAGCACAAGCATGATAGGCCAGCACACAATCATCATGAATGATCTGGCAAGCACACACTCATCTGATGCAGTCACAGCTCCATCATCACGTGATACATGCAAGTGGTGCGCATGTAGTTCACATTGTGCGGTCAATAACATCCCCGAGTGTGCACCAGCAAGGTGTTGCCAGCGACCCAGGCAGCAGTATGAATACAGCCATAACGCCGCTGCTGCTGGTCAAACATTAGAGTTTGACCATCAAATAACACAAGTCAACGCCTGAGTCTACACCCGGTATCATGCTACTGCTTCTGCTGTAGGTGCCTGCTCAAGAGAAGGTTTTAACAAAATGAAAACATGCACTGTATCGTACTGAAGGCACAAGTGCGCCTGTTCTTCCGCCCCAGCTCAGCTTGCCCCACCCATAACCGCAGCAGATCCTGCACCAGCCACTCCAGCCAGTGCTTGCTGCTATCGCTTAGCGCCATCACTGCCGCCGCTGCCATGCTGCTGCTGCTGCTTGCTGTAGTGCCGCTGCTGCTGCGGCTGCTGCTGATGGTGGTGCTGGTGGTGCCGGTGCAGAGGCTGCTGGTGGTAGTGTGGGTACCACACAAAAGGAGGCGGGCCCCAAGGTGGGAAAGCAGCTGCATGGCCAAAGCTGAGCATAGGTGGAGCGCCAGCAGCAGCAGCAGCAGCAGCAGCAGCAGCGGCCGGGCCTGCAGCAGCTTGATTGCCTCGCCTGCGCCTGTGGCCAGCCTGCACATCCACATGAACACCAGACAAAGGCACGACTGCGTCAAAGTGCAGCAAATACAGAAGCTGCTTACTGAAGCCACAGTTGCTGACGCACTGCAAATCGCAGATCCCTCACGTGTTTCCTGAAGGTTGAAGTAAGCTTGGTTGTGCTTGCAGCAGGCAGCACTGCTGATACATGCACGGCAGCTCCAGTGTGTAATGCAAACACAACAATCGTTGTGTTTGCAACGCAAGGTGCAACACGGCGTGCGACGATTGATCCTGACACGACTAAAATGGGCTCACCTGCGGTGCAGCAGCGCCCTGGATGACGTCATAACCGTGGATGTTGGTACGCTTGGGGTTGACACTCACCACCCGGCCCCTCACGCTGACCTGGCGGCAGCAACAGCAGCAGGAAGATGAAAAACGCAGGAAACATGTAATGTAATGTAATGTATGAAACAACAGTAATGCGTCACCAGGCGCTGTTGAGTTGATGATTGTAGGCTGTCAAGGGGTCGGCTGCTGCCGGATTTGTTCCCATGTAAATGTGCGGTGCAGGTGCTGAAAGCATTATGAGTCTAGATATGCCCGGAAACGACGCCCATGACGCATACTGCTGGTAGCACATTCATGCATGCAGAAGCAGAACCTGCTGTACACGGCTGCTTTTCCTTCCAGCCCTGCTGCGCACACCTGCCGGTGGAGCTTCACCGCCGCAGCCGCCTCCGCTGCTGTTTCAAACTCGATGTACGCGTGCGCCTGCTGCTGCTGGCAGCGGGGGATGGTCACGCAGCGGATGGCGCCACAGCAGCCGAAGAGCTGGCTCAGCTGCTCCCTGCTGGTGTTGCCGGCAAGGTTGCTCACGTAGCTGCATGTGTCAGCCGGTCAAAGAAGTCAAAGCAGTCAAAGTTAAGCAAGCAGGTACTGAGGTTTGCAGAGCAGCAAAGACGTGATGACTAGGATCCCCAACTGCAAGTCTGCCACACCAGCAGCTGCCTGCAGGGACAGCAGGCGCACGAGCTATCCAAAGTGCCTCTGCATGAGATACCGCTTTGCCCTGAATTATACAACCTTGTGATATTGCTGAAAAGACACCTAACACATAAGTAATAAAATAGTGTGTCTACAATCCTCTGGCTCATGCATGCGCCATGCATGCACATGTGCTAGCCAGGCAAGCAAAGAATGGTGGCTGTAATTGGCAGGTGTCTCAGCAACTGCCTGCGTGTTCAACCGCATCTACAGCAAATCCACAAAGCTACGATACTCACACAGATCGAGCGTCCCTGTCGCTAGCATCCTCAGCCTGCAGCAGCTGCTGCCTGCCCTTGCCACGGTGCTGCTGGCCGTTCTGCTGCTGCTGTTGTGGCTTCGATGTTTCGTAAACCGTCTCACTGAAGCCCAGCTCCTCCAAACTCAAGCAAGCCAGCTCCATGTTGCGTTCCGGCCGTTCACCACCAAGCACCACATGTACGGTCGCCCCAAGACACCCAAGTCACAACCCCAAGACAGCAACAAACGCTGATACAAAAGTGCAAAGACCACCTGGGCGCCATAGTCACTGCGCAGGTCAGTTGACAGTGTCATGCGAAGCCCTGCCGTAACATGGTTGCAAGAAGTGTCGGCGAAAACACCTGAACTGTGCAGCAGCGTCACCGCAAGCAGTGTATAAGTTTCTCTGGACAGCTTTATTTGCATTGGTGGCGTTGTAACGTTACTGCATGACAGCAGTAGCATTGGCAGCAGCAATGAGCAGCATGCAGGTCCGGTGGCAGTAGCAGCTCCCAAGCAGACACAGATGAAGCTGCAGGAAATCGTTGACGCTCTACGGGCAGTCAGAGATGTAGAAACCAACCACAAAGGTATGCTGATCAAACAGCAGCAGCAGTATGGCAGTGCACGTGCAAGTGCATGTTCACTGCCCGACACCAACCTGCACTCTTACCCGTCTAAGAGGCAGCAGTTGCAGTGATAGACACCTGCTTACATCAGAACTGAACTCTATAACAACTAATTTTATTCCCATTGACTGGGTAGCAGAGCTTGTAAATCTAGCCCTGCCAGCCATCAGCACAAACCCGCAACAGCTCAGGCGTCAATTGAAAAGGTGCAACGGCTGTGGATGCATGCACTGCAGCATCTGCATCTTTCAGTATTGTCCCAGACCAGTAGCAGTTATGTTAAGTCTGACTAACGTTTGACCAGCTGTCACCTGCCCACAGGGCTGCTTGCACTGCGGCGGCAGCTGCATCGCTCCCGCCCAGCATCAGACCAGCTGCTGTGCGCCTACCTGCAGCAGTCACCCGC
Organism: Tetradesmus obliquus; assembly: GCA_030272155.1. Lineage (NCBI taxonomy): Eukaryota > Viridiplantae > Chlorophyta > Chlorophyceae > Sphaeropleales > Scenedesmaceae > Tetradesmus > Tetradesmus obliquus. The sequence goes on along the minus strand of CP126196.1, from coordinate 3,684,900 downwards.
ATGCAGCGAGCTGCAGGTATGGACAAGCAGCATGATGTTTATGCAATCACGGGTGTCATGCCATTACACAGGTTGTGCTGAGATCATCCATTTCGGTTGACCGCTACTGTTGATGTTGACACTCAAATACAGCAAACATCATGAAAGATCAGGCGTTATGCAGCAGCCGCACTCCAGCTGATGTAATCAAGGATGATTCTATTACCAAGTGTTTCTTCTGCCGCCGCCGCCGCTGCTGCTGCTGCTGCAGGCGATTTGGGATGTGCAGGTCACAGCCAAGGAGCCCAAGGTGACCCTGGAGCTGCTGGGCTGCCTTGCTGCACTGCTGGCCTACAGCCCCAGCAGCAGCTGCCATGCTGCAGCAAGGCAGCGCATCACAACAGGGCTGGACCTCCTGGCAGGTGAGACGGCAGCAGCAGCAGCAGTAGCAGCAGCAGCAGCAGCAGCAGCAGCAGCAGCAGCAGCAGCAGCAGCAGCAGCAGCAGCAGCCCCAGCCCCAGCTGCGAAGCTGCAGCAAGGCAGCGCATCACAACAGGGCTTGACCAGTTGGCAGGTGAGACAGCAGCAGGGCATGAACAGCTCGCATGTGAGACAGCAGCAGCAGCCCCACCAGCAGCTGCGAGGCGGCAGCAGCAGCAGCTGTGAGGTAGCAGCAGCAAGGCAGCGCATCACAACGGGGCTGGACCAGCTGGCAGGTGAGACGGCAGCAGCAGCAGCAGCAGCTGCGAGGCAGCAGCAAGGCAGCGCATCGCAGCAGGGCTCGACCAGCTCGCATGTGTGACAGCAGCAGCAGCAGCAGCAGGTCTTGACCAGCTAATCAAATGCTGTTGAAATATATGCTTGATGTCACTTGCCTCCTGAAAATGCTCTCTGCACTCGCTCCTGCATGCAGGTGCCATCCTGCAGCGCCGCCTGAAGCAGGTCTACTTTCTGCTCAGCAGCAACAACCGGCAGCGCAGCAACGCAGCGCTGGCTTTACTCACCGCACTCGCTGGCAGGGGCGGCAGCACCCTTCGGGAGCTCTGCGCTGCCTTTGACTTCAGCCTGTCAGTGCTGCCCAAGCTGGCGCGGCCGCCGCGGCTTGCAGGAAACGGCGGCGGCTTGCAGGAAAGCGGCGGGCTTGCAGGAAAGGGCGGCGGAGAGGGCCAGCAGCAGCAGCAGCAGGTGCCTGCGCAATGGGAGATGTGGGCGAGCCCTGCACTGGGGCGGCGGCCCAGCAGGGCAGTGTTTGTGGAGTGGGGTGAGTGGCTGAAGTTGCAACAACACTTACAGCAAGCAAGTTTGATCTGTTGATGAAGCAGTGAAAGCCAGTCGTTGATTACCCCTCACACAATGTGTTTGTGGAGTGGGGTGAGAGGCCTGACCAGAGTTTGCTGCTTGTTTTCTGCGTGTTTGCTGCTTAGGTTTTTTTTACGTGGTCTGTTCAGCCAGGCCACGTCTGCTGCACACGCGTCTGCTGCTGCCCACTTGGATAGCATCATGCTGTCTGTTTCAAAGGATGACGCTGGCGGCTGTGACAACTCCACTTGTACAGACGGCAGCATTCAGAATGGCGACCCATCTGATGCTGGTCAGGCACAGTAATTGCATCTAACACTGAAGCCCAATGTTGTCCTCTCTACCTTGCGTTCTTGATCATGTACGTCTCTCATTTCATCAACGCTGCTGCTACTGCTGCTGCTGCTGCTGCTGCTGCTGCCAGTTGCCACCATGCTGCAGGCCGCCGACCCGCTGCTGCTGCCGGTGCTGCTGCAGACGCGCCCACTCATGAGCGGCCTGCTGCAGCACCTCGCCTCAGATCCGCCGGGTGTTATTCTCGGGGTTTTGCGGCTGTTACATGACAGGGTTTTGGGCCCTGGCAGTGCAGTGGCGGCTGCAACAAATCTGGAGCTTTGGGGTGATGCTGCACTTGCTCAGCTGGCAGCAGTAGCTGCGGCTGCAGGGTTTGCCACAGAAGTAGCAGCAGCAGCAGATGCGGCAGCTGCGGAAAATGACAAGACAGCGGCAGCAGCAGCAGATGAGGATGCAGGCTTGCTGGTCCCTGGACTGCATGACACTGACAGTGAGGACGAGAGCGGCAGCAGCAGCAGTGATGATGGTGAAGATGATGAAGCAGCAGCAGCAGCAGCAGCAGCTACCGACAGTGACGATGAGGACAGTGATAATAGCAGTGATGAAAGTGAGGGTAAAGCAGCAGCAGCAGCAGCAGCAGCGGCGGCAGGCGGCAGTAAGAAGCGGAAAGCTCAGAAGCAGTCGCACTCTGCGCAACAGAGTGCCAAGAAGCGGCGAGCAAGTGCTGCTGCTGCTTCAGATGCTGCAGCTGCTGCTGATGCGCAGCGCATGAACGAGCTTGTGGCAGCAGCAGCCGCAGCAGCGTATGACATGCTACTGCTGCTGCTGACTCATCCTACAAAAGGCCTTGTCAGCGCCACATCAGCATCAGCAATGCTGACTCAGCAGCAGCAGCAGCAGCAAGATCAGCAGTTGCCAGGCTCAGATGCAGCAGCAGCAGCAGCAGCATTACAGCAGGCGCACGCTGTTGGCAGCAGGCGTGGCAGCAGCAGCAGCATCGGCAATGCCGCGGCAGCAGCAGCAGCAGCAACATCAGGAGGGCTGAGGGCGCTGCGGCTGCTGCAGCGGCTACAGCCGGGTCGTAGCACAGCGCATGCCCGGCTGCTGCAAGCTGTAGCAGCTGCTAAGCCGCAGCTAGCAGCCGAGCTGCTGCAGGTTTTACCGTACAGCTTAGAACCTGAACCCTGCGAATCCTGGCTGGCCTGTGTTTCAGTGGCTGGGGTTTTAGTAGAAGCTGCAGCTAGGGCGCCATGTGCTGTTATGCAGCAGGTGCAGGCTGCTGCTGCTGCAGTTGCGCAGTGGAGTGCTGCTGCAGCTGCTGCTGCCGGTTGCAGCGGTGACCTGGCAGCAGCGGCAGCAGCAGCAGAGGTAGCAGGCAGCTTAAGGTTTGAGAAAGCTGTGTTAGTGGAGGCCGGGGCGGCGGCTGCGCCGCTGCTTGCTGCTCCTGATGCGAGTGGGGCTGCCTTCAGGGCTGCTGTGAGGCGCTGCATGCCTTCTGCTGTGCACAAGGTGGGTGGCTGGCTGGATTGAAATTGAATTTGAACATGTTCAAACACTCGCAAACACTCTCAAACGCAAAGTGCAACCCGTGCAAACAAAAGGGTTCAGGGTTGCTTGTTTGTTGTGATGTATCGAGTGGTTTGATGTGTTTTAGGGCTGCTGCGAGGCGCTGCATGCCTGCTGCTGTGCACAAGGTGGGTGCATGAATCATATGAGGCCTATCACCAGGGGCACTGTCTTGCGGGCTGCAGTGCAGCAGCCCCCAAGGTGCTGTCAGGCACCTGTCTCTACAATTGGTTGTGCTGTAATTGACTCAGCTGTCTGCGTCCCTAATTTGATTTTTAATGCAGGGGTTGCTGTCCCGCGGGCTGCAGCACAGCAGCCCCCAGGTGCTGTCGGGCACACTCAGCCTGCTGCAGCAGTGCATGGCAGCAGCAGCAGCACTGCTGCAGCCAGTGGAGCAGCTGGCAGCAGCAGCAGCAGCAGCAGCAGCGTCAGCAGCGGCACAGCAGAGTCACACAGCAGCACTCAGCCCAGCTAGCAACGGAGACTACCAGCAGCAGCAGCAGCATGTTGCTACTGCTGACTGGCACCAGATGGCAGCTGCGGCAGCTGCGTGGGCCAACTTCCTGCAGCAGTTGCGGCAGGCGCTGCGGCTGCGTGCCCCTGACATTTCAGTGCTTGTGGCAGTGACAACAAATCTACAACGCGCCGCCGCAGCGGCAGCAGGTGTCAAGCCTGCCGCAGATCCGCAGCAGCAGCAGCAGCAGCAGCAGTACACGCAGCAGCAGCTGCGGCTGCTGCAGTGCCAGGTGTGTGGTGTGCTGCGCTGCTATGCCAGGTGGCTGCCTGAGGCTGTGGCTGAGGGACATGCTGACCTGGCGAAACTGCTGCTGCAAGGCCAGGTGAGGAGCGAAGGTGTATCTTCAGTACAACGCTCTGAACCAGTGCAAGCTTGTAAGGCCGGTCTCTTGCTGCTGGCTTGAACCAGTGCGTGCTGTTGAGGCAACCATGCAGTCAGCATGTTGGCTCACCTGATGTCTGCTGCTGCGTGGAACACTCATCACATGGTCTGCAACTGCGGTTTGTATGCACCTCTTGCAGGACTTGCTGTCAGCACCAGTTGACGTGCAGCAGGCAGCCCTGGACGTACTCCTGGCAGCAGCAGCAGGATCATCACCATCACCAGCACCAGCAGCAGCAGCAGCAGCAGCAGCAGCAGCGCTGCCAGACCCTGGGAGCTGCAGCGTGGCGCAGCTCCTGCCGCTGCTGCGTCTTGCTGCTGCCTCGCCAGATGCAGGCGTGAGGCAGTCAGCCGCCACTCTGCTAGAGCTACGTCTAGCACCCTTCTGCAGCAGCAGCAGCAGCAGCAACAATGCTGTGAAGGCGTCTGTATGGCTGCAGCACCTGCCGCAAATATGGAGAGCAGCTGGCAACTCCAGCAACAGCAGCGATAAGGAGCAGCAGCAGCTGTATCAGCCGCATGTATTGTGCTCTGCAGACAGTGCCACTCCTGCTGCTGCTGCTGCTGCTGTTGGATTAGATGCCGATTGGCTGTCTGCGCAGCAGACGGTGCTTGGCTTCATTGCTGAGGCAGCAGCAGCAGTGGCCAGGAAGCCACAGGAGCCCTGGGAGCTCATACAGGCAGCCCTGCAGCAGCAGCAGCAGCAGCAGCAGCAGCAGCAAGCAGCACCTGCTGGAGACGGATCTACAGCTCCTGACTCAGCAGCAGCAGCAGCAGCAGCAGCAGCAGCAGATGTTGCTGACATCAGTCTGCCAAGCCTCTTTGCTGTGTGTGCTTTCCGGAGGCTGCTGAAGCTGCTGAAATCTCAAAAGGCCTGTTCAGCAGCTAAAGCTGCTGCTTGTGGGTATGTTGGTAGTGTGTGGCAGCAGCTGCTGCAGCAGCAGGTGCAGCAGGGGCTGTCAGTTGCGGTGCTGCAGCTGCTGCTGAAAGAGGAAGCGGGCCCAGAGTGGGGTGCTGACTCAGCAGCAGCAGCAGCAGCAGCAGCAGCAGCAGCAGCAGCAGCAGCAGCAGCAGCAGCTGCAACTGGCAGCAGTCAACAGCAGCAGCAGCAGCAGCAGCAGCAGCAACTTGTGCTTCCTGTTGAGGCTTCGGCTATTGCTTCGCTGTACCAGAAAGCTGTAGCACTGAACACAGCTAGCAGCAGCAGCAGCAGCAACAGCCATAAGAAGAAGCACAAAGCAAGGCATGTAGCAGCTGCTGCGCCGCCACCACTGCTGCAGCTGACTGTGCAGCCGTCTCAGCAGCAGCAGCAGCAGCAGCAGCTGAAACTGCAGGACTGCCTGGCTGCTGTGGAAGGCGCTGCATCTGAAGACAGCAGCAGCTGGCAGCGGCTGCACCTGGCACTCCTTGCAAGTTCCGCTGCTGCTGCCGCTGCTGCTGTGGCGACAGCGCTCGACAGTGCTTCATGTTTCAAAGGCACCAGCAGCAGCTGTGGCCCAGTACTGAATGTGGTGGAGCATGCACTGCAGCTGCTGTATGGGGTGCTGAGCTGTCATGGCCTTAGCTTGGCAGATGTCTGCAGCAGCAGCAGCAGCAGGTCTGTGAGGCAGCACCTGAGCAGCATACCACCCCATCTGCTGCTGCAGTCATGCTTTGACAGTGCTTGCACATCATCCAGTGCACTGCAGCAGCAGCAGCAGCAGCAGCAGCAGCAGCAGCAGCAGCTGGCACTGCTAAGTGATCATGTCTGGTGCAGCAAGGTGGTGCTGCAGCTGCAGCAGCTGCCAATTCAGGAGAAGCTGCAGCTGGTGCAGGTCACCTGCAGCAGCATGGCTAGGGCAGCAGCAGCGACAGGGCAGCAGCAGCAGCAGCATTTGGCATTCACTTGCCAAGCCCTGCAAAGCCTGATGACGGCTGGCGGAGGCATCTGCAAGAAGCAGCAGCAGCAGCAGCAGCAGCAGCAGCAGCAGCAGGAGGAGAAGAAGAAAGTTGAGACCACGGCAGACACACCACAGCTTGGCAGCAGCAGCAACAGCAGCAACAGCAGCAACAGCAGTGATGTGCACGTGAGTGCGCCTGTTGTGCTATCAGTGCTGCAGCATCCAGTGCTGCTGAGCAGCTTCTGCTCAGCTGCAGCAGCTTTTCCTGCTGCTGCTGCTGCTGCCGAGCTCAGCAACGCAACGCTGCTGCTGCTTGTTTGGCTGCTGCAAAAGACGGCCCCTGCTAGCAGCAGCAGCAGCAGCAGTACTGCACTGGTTGCTGGAGACACTGCATGCCAGTCAACAGCAGCAGCAGCAGCAGAGGTTGCGCAGGCTGTCCTGCCATACTTCTGCAAGGCATCGAATGCTGTGCAGCTGCAGCTGGATGTGGAGACAACCAATGGAGATGGTGAAGGGGCAGCAGCGGCAGCACCAGCAGCAGCAGCAGCATGTGTGGAGCTGCTGGCCTGCATAACAAATGCAGGAGCTACTGGTTCAAGCCTTGGACGCAGCAGCAGCAGCAGCAGCAGCAGCAGCCAGGTGCTGCAGCTTGTAAGAGCAGCCCTGCAGCCGCAGCTGCAAAGCTTGGCAAGCAGCTTGGTAGCAGCAGCAGCAGCAGCAGTACAGAGCTCTGCTAAACAGCTGACTGCTGCAAAAGGCAGCAGCAAAAAGAGGAAGCAGCAGCAGAACGGTGTTGACTCCGCAGCAACAGCAGCAGCAGCAGGTCCTGTCCAAGGTGGCAGGCTACCTGGTTCTCATCAGCAGGTGCTGCTGCTGGTGGCACAGTTGTTGCTGCAGCAGCAGCAGCAGCTGACTGGCAGCAGCAGCAGCAGCAGCGGCAGCAGCGGCACCCTAGAAACACGTCTGTTTCACCTGCTCTTGCAGCAGTTCAAGCGGCATCAAAGTGCTGCTGTGGATGCTTCAGTGGCAGAAATGCTGTCAGGGGCACATACAGCAGCAGTCAGCAGCAGCCAAGTGCAGCAGAGTCAGCTACTGCAGCTGGCTTGCACACCTAGGGTTCTGCAGTCGTGCCTAAAACCTCCCCTGAACCCTGCTAGGGCGGCAGTAGCAGCAGCACTCATCAGACAGAAACCTGCAGAGTTGAGCAGCGTCTTTGCTGCTGCATTAGGCCCATGCCTGGAAGCAGCAGCAGCAGCAGCAGCAGCAGCAGGCAGTCGGCGTGAAGCTCTGGCTCTGCTGCTGCCAGCTGCTGCTGCATACCTGCAAGCCAAACAGCAGCAGCAGCAGCAGCAGCAGCAGCAGCCAGATGGTGAACAGCAGATGCCATGTGGTGCTGCTGACCCTGTTGTAGCTACTTACAGGACAGCAATGCTGGCATTCATACAGAGCAAGCGGCGCAAGCAGCAGCAGCAGGCAAAGCTGGCAGCAGCAGCATCAGCAAGTAACAGTCACCTTTCAGCAGCAGCAGTAGCAAGTCTTTTTGAGCATGCGCTGCCAGTGCTGCAGCTGTGCCTGTCATTTGATCCACTGGATGCTGACAGCAGGAGCAAGCTGCTGGCAAAGCTGCTGCCAGCTGCTGGCTACCCTGCTGCTGCTGGCTACCCTGCTGCTGCTGCTGCTGCTGGTGAGGATCCTGTGGCGACGCATGAGCAGCAGCTGCACCTGGCTACCTGGCTGATTCAGCAGCAGCAGAAGCAGCAGGAAGGATCAACCAAAGCAGAGGATGATGAGATGGCAGCGACAGCTGACCTACAGCAGCAGCAGCAGCAGCAGGGCTTGCAGGAGCTAGCTGCTTTCGTGAGCTGCGCCTGCAGCAGCCTTGCAGCGCTGTTCAAGCAGCAACCCTGGCAGCAGCAGCAGCAGCAGCAGCAGGGTGTGTTTCAGCGCAGCAGCTTTGAGCTGTTGCTGATTGATCAGCTCAATGGCTGGGCGGGAGACATGGTAGCACTTGTGCCTGATGCATTCAGATGCACACGCAGCACTTCAAACCAGCAGCAGCAGAATGGCTGTGCTGCAGACCCCGACAGCAGCAGCAGCAGCAGCAGCAGCGAAGAACATGATGATGAAGATCTGAAAAATCATGATCAGGCAGCAGCAGCAGCCGGGCGCGCTGCATTTGATGACGTGGCGGCGGCTGTGCGGCGGCTGGCTGTGCATGTGCTGCAGTATCGCTGGGGTGATGACGTGGCGCTGCGCTGCCTGCGGCGGCTGCTGGCTGCGCTGCTGCCAGGGGGGCAGGGGGATCAGGCTGCTGCTGAGTCAGCAGAGCAGCAGCAGCAGCAGCAGCAGCAGCAGCAGCAGGGTGAGGAGGAGGAGGCTGCTGTTGAAGTCGCAGGACAGCAAGTTGCAGAGCCACATGCAGCAGGAGCGGACAGCAGTGATGGTGAAGAGGAGCAGCAGCAGGAGGGAGCCTCAAGCAGCAGCAGCAGCAGCAGCAGCAGCAGTGAGGAGGATGAAGATGCTCAGGGAGTTGCAACTGCTGATGAGTCAGAACAGGGCAGTGAGCAGCAGCAGGGGTCAGCTGACAGTACAGATGAAGTCACCAGCAGTGATAGTGATGCTGGTAGTATGGATGTTGACAGCAGCAGCAGCAGCATTGAAGAGGAAGACGATGCAGCACAGGCTGTAGACGATATGGATGTGGAACACGCTACTGCAGCAGCAGCAGCAGCAGCAGCAGCAGCAGCGGCAGTAGCAGCAGCTGAAGAGTTGGATGATGCTGATGAACCAGAGGATACACAAGGGGCTGATGCTGATGCAGCTCAAGTAAGCCCTCTGGTAAACCCTGCAGTGGCAGCAGGTGCTGCCCAGCTGCTGCAGCTGCTCGTGTCGCACTCTGGGTTTGTGCCTGCCCTGCTGCTGCCTGGGCAGCAGCAGCAGCAGCTGCCGGCGGCTGTGGCGGCTGTGCCGACGCCCCTGGCATCGTACATGCCTGTCGTAGATGCAGTGTGGAGCAGCAGCAGCAGCAGCAGCAGCAGCAGCAGCAGCAGCAGCAGCAGCAGTGGAGATGCCTTCAAGCATCAGCTGGTGCTGCTGCTGGAGGTGCTGCTAGACATTCCAAGGTTCTTCACAGCAGATGAACAGCAGCAGCAGCAGCAGGGTTTGGCAGGCATTGAAACCCAGCCGCTGACGTCGCTGCTGCAGCTGCTGCAGGTTGCACATGGCGGCAGCCTGTCAGATTGTGACAGGGCAGTGCTGAGGCTGATGCTGCTGCTGGATGGCTTGGTACCTCTGCAAAAGCAGCAGCAGCAGCAGCAGCAGGGTGACACAAGTGACAGCAGCAGCAGCGGTGACGACGATGGAATTGACAAACAAGAGGCAGCAGCTTCAGCAGGTGCTGCAGATGAGTCAGCGCAGGGACCCCTCCCATGGCCCAGGTGCCTGTTTGGAGCAGCAGCAAAGCAGTATTATGATCATCAGAGGGCCCAGCAGCAGCAGCAGCAGCAGGACATGGCAGTAGCAAGCTTCAGCATTGATTCAGATTTTCAGCAGCAGCTGCTGAGGGACGCGTGCCCCTTGGAACCCCTGCGATGTGCACTGACCGTGGTTTTGTTCCCTGACCGCCGCTGCCTAAACCCTGATGAGGAGCCAGCGGGTGGCGAGGGTTTACAGCAGCTGTACCACAACTACAGCAGCAGCAGCAGCAGCAGGGGTGATGTTTGTGCTGGTGCTCCTGCTAGCGTTGCTGCTGCTGCGTACGACCCGCTGTCGCTGCTGCTGCTGGCGGCTGGGGATTTGCGGCGGGGCGTGCTGGATGTCGAGGGTTTTGCGGGCTGTGGTTTACTGGGGGTGGTGCTGCGGACGTTGGCAGCAGAAGATGCTGGCATGAGGTGAGCCTCAGAAACAAGCAGCAGCAGCAGCAGCAGCAGCAGCAGCAGCAGCAGCGCCGGCAGCATTGAAGATGTATGCTCACAGTCGGTCACTTCTATCGCCACTCACTGCACCAACTGGACCTGCAATGCATGCGTGGCTACGTGGCGGTCACCTGTCTTATCTCTGTCCAAGCTTGTCACCATATTCAGCGACCTATCAAACAAACCTGCAATTTGCTGTCGCATACTCAAGTCATGTAGAACTGTGCGTGACGCACCCGCAGTGCTCAAGGCGTGGATCGTTTTGTTGTTGCTGCAGGTCACTTGCCTACCAGTGCCTTGACCTGCTGAGGACCTCACTGAACATGCCTACACCACAATCACCAGCTGCAGCAGCAGCAGCAGCAGCGCCCGCCACGCTGCAGCAGCAGCTGCGCTCCTCCAAGCGCGTCCACCAGCTAGCAGCCCTACTGAACTGGGTGGCAGCTGGCATCACTTCACCGCAGCAGCAGCTGCCGGCAGCAGCAGCAGTGTTAGCTGCTGAGTCAGCGCTGCTGCTGGCGGCTCCAGCAGCAGCAATGCACAGCACCGTGCACAAGCTGCTGCTGCGGCAGCCTGCGCTAGATACGGCCGGCCTGCCGCTGTTTGGGCGCATCATGGCTGGCGGCGGCGGCGGGAATTCGAATTCGAATTCGAATTCGAGTTCGAAATCAGGCCGGGGCGGCGGCGGGGGTGTGAAGGGCGCTGCCGCTGTTATGGCTGAGCGGCAGTGGCTGATGCGGCTGCTGTGGCTGGGCCTGAGGGTGAGACGGACAGCCTATTTCAGTAGATTTAAGGCTGGATCTGTTCCCTGTTGCATTTGTTCTACGTCATGTATGTTATTAGCGTTGCTCAACCACACAACACATGGTGTTGTCACCAAGCTGCGCAGCTGCTGAGCAACAGCATTTTTTGTTGCGGGTTGCTTGTGGGGCGTACAGCATAGCAGGGGCTGGTAGTCGGACCTTCAAGCTCGTATGTTGTATTGGTTTGCCCGTACTGCTTCTTGTACTGCAGCTGGCCCATTTGCATTGCTGCTGCTGCTGCTGCTGCTGCTGCTGCTGCTGCTACGCCTACAGCTTTGCAATACACCATGTCAATGTACTGCTTTTTTGTACTGCCGCAGGGTCCTGTGGATGGCAGGCTGTACCGCCGCAAGTACGTCTGTGAGAGCCTCATGGCCCTGGCAGGCTCAGCAGCAGCAAACTGCCTCGCAGCACACCACAGCACACCACTGGCTCTGCCAGCCTCTGCTGCTGCTGCTGCTTTAATTCAGCCGGCCTGCAGTGGGTTTGGCACGCTCGCCGGCAGCAGCAGCAGTAGCAGTAGCAGTAGCTTGGATGGGCCGATTGCACAAGTGATACAGCAGGCAGTGCTGCTGCCGGGTCTGGCGTCAAATCTGATCCGGTCTTCGGGGCTACTGCAGTGGCTGGCAGCAGCAGCATGTCTAGACGTTGAGGCTGCATGTAATAGCAGCAGTGGCGGTGGTTTTGCAGGTGCAAGTGCATCAGCAATGCCTGCGGGTGCAGGGACGGCTGTTGAGACAGATGCTGGCTCAGCGGTCAGCAGTTCTGATGCACCAGCAGCAGCAGCAGCAGCAGCAGCAGCAGCAGCAGCAGCAGCAGTGGATCCACCAGGTGGCTCCTGGGCGCTGAGTTGCCTGCTGCAGCTGCTGTCAGCTCGAGTGGCCCTCAACAAGCGCGACCAAGCAGCAGAGGTGTATGCAGCATACAGTGCTGCAGCTATGGCAGTGACTGCAGCAGCACTGGCAGCAGCAGGGGTGAATGTGGCTGCTGCTGCTCCTGCTGCTGCTGCTGCTGCTGGGTTGGGTGCAGCAGGCAGCAGGGGCCTGCCGCTGCCGCTGCTGCAGCAGCTGCTGGCGCTGCTGGTGCTGCTGCTGGAGGCTGCACCGAATGCACGGCTGCGCAGGCAGCTGCTGCAGCTGCAGCTGCATGCTGTCGTGCTGCAACAGCTTCAAGCAGTAATGGTGGCAACATGCGGCGAGGCGGGTGCAGGTGGCAGCAGGGCGGGCTGTGGGGGCCATGAGTGCAGGCAGTTGATGGCACATTTGATGGGTGCCTCAGGGCAGTAGTGCTGGAGCAGCAGCAGCAGCAGCAGCAGCAGCAGTGGTCTTTGAAATGATGTTTCCTTGTTTAGTGCTGTGCCTGTGTTCTTGCATTCGCTTGAAGCTCCACACCCTGTACTCTGTGCTGGCCCAGGCCCCGTTCGGGCCGTCAGCTGGCCTTGTGCTGAGTCGACTGTGGATGTGGTGCCGAAATCATCTTGTAACAAGCACGTTTGGCCAATTTCATGGCGATCCAATGTAACCTGCTCCAGTGAAGGCTTATACAGGGTGCTGAGCACAACCTGCGAAACTCCCTGCGAACATTTATATATCTTGCGGCGAGCACGCCAGCGACAGCAAACCACAAACCCATTATACGTAAGAAAATTTTATGTATGGACTTCAATGTTTGAAACACACGAAAAGGAGGTTGTTTGCTGCCATAGTGTGGGTGTTTTGGTATCGTCACTGACGCATCGTCACCCTCACTGAGAGCTGGGCAGTCTCGATCGTCGCATTACGTATCTTTCGCGTAGCTGAAAGATGCCTAACGTGGTAGCGTACGCTAATGGGATGTTGGCTCTGCTGTATATATAAAGGGAGTCACCCTCGCTGCTGTTTACCTCCCTCGTGCTTGGTCTTCTGTGTGTACGCCGGCATACTTGCTTTTAATAATAGAAAAATAACATTTTCAGCTGGCAGGGATGAAGGCTGCAGCAGTAGTGCTACTGCTGGCGTGTGCAGCAGCAGTCACTCTACCCGTTGCTGCTCGACGCTCTCCACAGTGCAAGGAAGGATGCATGGTCGCATCCGTTGTTCATCCAAAATGGATCTGCCAATGCGTTGTTCCACAATGCAGCGTTCGAAGCCCGCAGCAGGCACTTAGCTCCAGCAGTGAAGCAGTAGGTCTTGCTGCAGCTGCTGCAGCAAGCATGGGCTTTCAGCAGGGGAAGCAGCCGCGTGAGTTTGCTCGTCCGAGGCTATCTGGTGCCGATTGCGACTTTTGTGACCGCGCAGTTAACACTTTTGCCAGGTGGGCTTGAAGTTGGCGGGTTGTACCTGCAATCAGGCCAGCTGGCAAAACTGGCATGTGGTTGCAGCAGCAGCGGTGGGGCATGTTGAATACAGCAGTGTGCGTGTACCCTTGCAACAGCTCAGCAATAGCTGTAATGAGGTTGGCGCATTGTCTACAGCGGATATCGCAACATGGTTCAGAAAAGGCACTTGGAGCTGCAGGCAGACTTTGACTCATAAGTCATGATCAGAGCTCACAGGTGTATAATGCAAGCTAGCATGGCTCGCTAAGGTAGTGCCTGAGGCAGGTGTCAGACTTGATAAAAGAACCACTATTATGTATTATTCATGCAGTGCTGCTGATGCTGCTGGTGCTGCTGCTCCTGCTGCCTCCAGCTTTGAGGATTGCTATGCAGCAGCAGCATCATTCAGGCCACGCGGCAGGTCCATCCGGCCATCCAGCTACGCTGCACTGACAGCCCCGCAGCCGGACAGCGGGGAGGTGTCTGCTGCTCAAGCCAGCTGCCCTCCTGCAGCAGCAGCTGGCTGCCCGGTGAGCAAGAAGGTTGGAAGGCAGGTGCTAGCCTGCTTTACATGCTGCTGTGCATGCTGCTGCTGCTGCTGCTTTGTGCACATGCCTGCAAGTCAGCTGCCTTCCTGCAGCAGCGCCTGGATGCCCGGTGAGCAAGATGTTTCCAGCGCAGCTGCTATCCTGCTGCTGCTGCTGCTGCTGCTGCTGCTGTGCACCTCCGTGCAAGACAACACATGATGTTGACGCAGAGTTTTGCGCTGTGATAATATTGCCCCGCATTGCTTGCAGGAGTGCTTGCTTCGCTTGCAGGCTTGCAGGACCTGCTGGGTTGCCTTGCAGTAACTACTTTGAGCTGGCTGATGCTGTACGCCAGTTTGAAATGCTTCACCTGCCTGCAGGACACTGCTCGGGCTTCACCCGCTGGGAGGCGCTGTACGGCACCGCCCTTCTGTGCTTTGTTGCTTGCAGGAACTGTGCCTTTGAGGTTTACAAACAATGCTTGTCATCTTCCTTGCACCTGTTTGCAGGACTACTCGGGCTTCACGCGCTGGGAGGCGCTGTACGGGTCAGCCACTGCTGCCAGTGATGTGGTCATCAGTGGCAGTGTGGTGCTACATGGCTGCGCACAACCTGGCAGCAACGTGACCGTTGCCAGCATCACAGTGCTGCCAGGAGCGACGGTGAGCCAGCTCTGCAAGCAGGCTGCGGACAGTAGTGGGCAAGTGGGTCATTGAATCAAAGCAGCAGCTGGCCTGCTGGTGCAGCAGTTCATGGCTGACTGAGGCCATCAACCTGCATACAACCTCAGCACGCATCAGCACCTCAAAGGCAGAGCATGCAGAGCCTAAGCCCTTGCTGCTGCTGCTGCTGCTGCTGCTGCTGCTGCTGCTGCTGCTGCTGCTGCTGCTACCTGCTTCCCTGGCTGCCCTCAGCTGGCCATAGGTGACAGCGCGCTGCGCCTGGCCTTCAACCGCCTACGCATCAACGGCAGCTTTGTCATGGGCAGCCCAGCCTGCCCCATAGCCAGCAGCATCACTGTGACTGTGCCGGGCGGCAATGAGACGTATGGCGTGGACAATGCAGGCAGCTACGACGTGCACGGCGTGATGCAGGTGGGCCAGGGGTGGCGTTTTATTGAGAAGTAGCAGCATCAAGTCGCAATGTGTACAGCGTGCAGTGTGGTGCCTTCACTTGGCACGTGCAGCAAGAAGTGGCGCCCAGGCACTACATGCCATGGCTGGGCAGATGCATGAGCATGCATTGATGCATTGATGGGCGGGCTGGTGCTGAGTGGTAAGACTGGCATTGCAATGTACGTCATACTATGCCGTCGGTAGTACCATGTGCCATTTGGCATGCAGCTGGTCAACTAGGGCAGAGGCAAGCCCATCATGCAACGCCCTGCAGCATGCCAGGTGCGCTCTTCCCTGAAAGCAGCAGAGCTGCCTGACCACAACGTCGTGTTACACATGTCATATGCCGTGTTACACTGCGTTCCTGCAGGGCCCTACCTGGACGCGCATCTCCTCCACCGTGTCAGCAGGCAGCAAGGTGCTGCCGCTGCAGGAGGCAGTGCAGTGGCAGGCAGGAGACAGTATCGTGCTGGTGACCACCACATGGAAGGGTGAGGGGGGTGGGGTCTGGGTTAGCTTTTACATTTTAGTGCTTACAGTTCAGGGCAATGGCTTGCTGGAGACCAGATTGTGCTGGTGACCACCGCATGGAAGGGTGAGGGTGCGGCAGCAGCAGCCCTGTGGCATGCTGTGGCTGGTGCACATGTGTCAGCCTTGTGCGCACTCCGGTGCTGCTTTAAGGGGGCGGGTCAGTAAGTTACGTGGCTGGTGCACATGCCTGCAATTGGTTGGGTAGGCAAAATATTGTTGCAAGCTGCTCCAGGCTACACACGTGTAACATCAGGCGATCACACACACTTGTTGCCGCCCCTGTTGCTGCTGCTGCCGCTGTTGCTGCTGCTGCTGCTGCTGCTGCCGCGCCAGACGAGCTGGTGAACCAGAACGAGGTGCTGACTGTTGCAGCAGTCAGCGCCGACGGCCGCAGCGTCACCACACAGCAACCACTGCAGTTCAACCACTACGGGTGCGCTGTACTAGCAGCAGTGACGCTGTGCAGCTTCAACAAACTTCATACTGAGGTTGCATACCATCACTTCAGGAGGCAACAGCAATGCCAGTACTGCGAAGTTGCCATGCATTGTCTGTAGCGCTGCAGTGCTGCATGGGCGCCAATCTGAGCGCATCCCACAATTAACAGTGTAACACAACTGTCACAACTGTTATTACACATGGGTCCCTGTGCCTTCCCCTGCAGTGGCGAGTACCAGGCCGAGGTGGGCCTGCTGACGAGGCGCATCCTGTTCACCAGCGACACTGTCTCGACAGCAAGCGGCATAGGTGGGCTGAACTTGCTGACAGCAGCAGCAGCAGCTGCTTGTGCTCATGAATTGCAAACGGTTTGGCATGCATCACCTGCTTGGTATGCAGTCCCTCAGAAAAAATACACTTGAAGGATGCTCCAAGCAGCAGATTACTTGCACAATACTCTGCATTTGCGTGTGTGCTGCAGCGGCAGGCCATACCACAGCATGTCATCACAACTTCACATGCTTGCATGTCCGCTGCTGCAGCATCAACATTGCTGATATGAAGCGTTCACGATGTGCATGACACACGCCACTGCTGCCGCCGCTGTTGCTGCTGCTGCTGCCACTGCTGCTGCTGCCCCTCTTTTCAGGCCCTCACACCACCTCCTTCACTCCCGCCATGCGCATCTCTGGTGCTGCGTTTCAAGCCTGGGGTGCCCGCAACAGGCCGGGCCGTTACAGCATCCACTACCACCTGGCGGGCAATGCACCTGGGGCCTTTGTCAAGAACGTGGCGATTTACAAGTGAGAGCACACACGCTGTGAACAGCCGCGCTCTCTTGCATTGCCGGCTTGCGCCCCTACTGCATTGCCGGCGTGCGCCTCCAGATTGCGCCTCTACTTTGCGTTCCTGCTTGCCGGCGTGGGCCTCCACGATGCGCCTCTACTTTGCTGGCTTGCGCCTCTCCTGCGTTGCCGGCTTGCGCCTCCACTGCGTTGCCGGCTTGCGCCTCTATTGCGTTGACCTGCAACTGCTGAGATGCTTGCTGCAGGTGCACACATCGCAACAGCCTCTCACAGTCTCACTGCCGCCGTGCTGTGTTTGACCCACTCGCAGCTCCAACTGGCGCTGCATCAGCATCCACGGCACCAACGACGTCGCCTTATCAGGCAACGTGCGCTTCAATCCAGTCACACTCCCTCTGCTGTCATGCTGTGTGTTCACTGCGCAGCTCCAACTGGCGCTGCATCAGCATCCACGGCACCAACGATGTTACGTTGTATGGCAACGTGGGCTTCAACATCCCCGGGCACTGCTACTACTTGGAGGACGGTGTGGAGGAGCGCTGCGTGCTTGAGCGCAACTTGGCGGCATTCGTGCACCCCATTCAGACGGCGGGCTCGGGAGGAGGCCAGGCAGTGAGGGTCCCACACACAGCAACAGCAACAGCACGCATGATGTGCAGGTAGTGCTAGCATGAAAGCAATGTTGTGGGGGCCAGAGCATATACAACTGATTACCAGTGCACAAACAGTCTGGACGGCACCTTTTCGGCTGCTGCTGGTCGGTCAAACCTCGGTCAACCTATATTTGACTGTTGTTGACTGATCGTTTGACCGCAGGGCACTGACAGATGGCAGAGTGCTGACCTGTTTGACCCCAGTGACTCAGGGGCCAGCGGCTTCTACTCCTTCAACGCCTACAACACCTGGTGAGGGGGGAGCCTGCACTGTGTAGCAGCTGTGCTGCTGTAGAACAAGCCACCCTGCAAGCATCAAGATGAACGCATTGCGCTGTTGCTGATAGTGCTACCAGTGCTGCTACAGACAACTCTGCATGCAGCCCTTTTGCAGAACAGAAAGCTATGCTGTCCAGCTCCATCTTTGACTGCTGTTTGACAACACGCACACACCCTCTAAGCCTTAACTTGCCCAGGAGCTGCAGAGCTGCCTGTGCAGCCACTCACTCCGTCACTCACAGCACGCGAATGTAGAAAAACTGTCCTGTATGATTATCTGCTGCAGGCTGAACAATGCCGCCTCTGGTGGCTTTTCCGGCTTCACCTTTCCCCATGCGCCCCGCGCCATCAAGGACCACCGCAGCATCAAAAAGGCTGATGGCTTTCCCTTTGACCCCAGCCAGCGGCCCTTCCTGCTGTTCAAGGGCAACAGCGCACATTCTACTGGTTACTTCTGGGAGCACAACGCAGCCGTGTACATCGGGGGCATGCTCTTCTACAAGACAGACCCGGCAGACGGCCAGGTGCGGCAAACGGCTGGTGATTTTGGGTTGATTCCAGGATGATGGTGTGGCTGCTTACTCTGGCTGCATATTATGTGCTGTTATGTGCTGTTGTATGAGATAGGCTAAAGCCTGGCAGATGGCCAGGTGCGGCAACCGAAGCAATGTTGGCCCGAATAGGGAGAATGATCGTGAGTCTGCATGCTATGATATGCTGCTGTAGTGTGTGTTGATGCGCTGCTGTGATGCTGCTGTAGTGTTTTGATGTGCTGCTGATGTGCTGCTGCTGTGCTGCAGGTGAAGCTGTTTTACAACAATGGCAGGGGCAGCATCCAGGCAGATCCACTGTGTCCGCACCCTGACTGGCCGGCTGCTGTACTGTATGTCACTGCACCATTGCAATGCTGTGATGCTGCGTCACTGCTGCTGCACTGCAGGTGAAGCTGTTCTGCAACAATGGCAGAGGATTCATCCTGGCCAACCCACTGTGCCCAGACCCTGACTGGTCGGCTGGCGACTGCTGTACTGCTGTGTTGATCGCACTGATGTAATATTGTACTGATGCACTGCTGCTGTGCTGCAGGTGAAGCTGTTCTACAACAATGGCAGGGGCAGCATCCAGGCTGACCCACTGTGCCCAGACCCCAACTGGCCGGCTGGCGACTCCAACAACTGGCAGGACTGCTGGGTGGGATCGGCACGCAGCACAAAGTGAGGAGGAGATCGCATCATGTTATGTAACAAGTTGCACATGTCAAATGACAACATCCTCATGTGCAGTGTGCTGACAGGACTGCTGGTTGGGATCGGCACGCAGCACAAAGTGAGACAAATTATGCAGTCCCAGCATTGTATGTGCATGCTGCGTATCTGATGGCACCAATGCTTGCATTTGCGCCTGCTTTCATATCAATGAACACCTGCTGCTGCTGCTGCTGCTGCTGCTGCTGCTGCTGCTGCTGCTGCTGCTGCTGCTGCTGCTGCTGCTGCTGCTGCTGCTGCCTGACTCACCCTGCAGGACTGCTCACGGTGCTGCTGACGGCTTTCTGGTGCTACAGGACCCCACATTGATGTCATCATTCCTCACCTGCTGCTGCTGCTACTGTGTCACCACCCTCCTGCAGGACTGCTGATGGCTCTGCTGATGGCTTCCTGGTGCTGGAGGACACCACAGCAGCACTCGCAAATGTGGGCGTCACCAGCTGGTGAGGGGCTGACAGCTGGCGGTGGCTAGATCGCTTTTTTGAATCGCATACATGTGCCTTGAACACTACTTTACACGGCTGCATCCAGCGGAGTCTCATCACTGCCACCCAAGTGTGCGCTGACCATGCTGCCAGCATCTGCTGCCTCATCAGATTTACATAAACAATCACCAGCACAGAAAAATGACCTGGAGCGCTGGACACATGCCGCCGCCTGCCTGCCCTCCTGTCCCTGCAGGGGTGACCGTGTTGAGGTGTACAACCTGCGGGGCTTTGACCTGTCACGTGGAGCAGAGTACCTGGGGCAAAGCTTCATGAAAGATAGCCTCTTCAGGTGAGGCTGCTGCTGCACATGAGCCGTCCACGTTGCATAGCTTGTAACACGATTAGTTTGCAGTAGAAACAAAGTTTCATGAAGGACAGCCTCTTCAGATGAGGCTGCCGTTGTGCCTGATCCAACCAATGTACTGGCATGGGGTTTGGCATGCAGTTTGCGCGCAGCTGGAAACACGCCTGCATTGCAGATTGCTTGTTTGCACATATGCAGCACGTTTGCTGCTTGCTTGCAATCACTGCATATGATGTCCTGCAGGATCAACACTACCAAGTGTGTACGGCTGTATACCCGCCTTGTTTCTGCCATATCATCAGCTACTGGGTGTTGTCTGCTGTCCCTGCGATGTATGCTACAGCTTGCAAGTGCAACGTTCTGCGGGATCAACACCGCCAACAGTGTGAAGACTGTGTTATACTGCTTGGTTTGTCCAGTTTGGGCAGTACACTGTCTAACATCACCATTGCTCTCCTGTGTTGTCCTGCAGGATCAACACCACCAACAGTGTCAACGGCTGGAGCCAGTGGCCTTACAGCAGCAGCGAGTACTACTGGAACAGCCAGGTCATCAAAGGTGAGCGAACTCTGCAGCAGCAGCAGCAGCAGCAGCAGCAGCAGCAGCAGCAGCAGTTGGAACAGTTGGGGCATCAACATGTGCTGCGAGTTGCTGTGATGCATGGCATGGGCTAACATGATTGCAGGGGCTGAGCCTTTGGAACATGCATGCATAGAACGACTGGGTGGCAGCAGCCTTTCTTCTGGAAGTTGCTATGGCTAATTCAGGATAGCTTGCCTGCTGCTGTCCTGCAGGCTTTGAGTGGTACGACACCACCACCACCACCATCCTGTCAAACATCACTTTTGAAAACTACAAGTACGTGCAGTACACGGCAGACCCCAGCGACTGGTGGTACTGGCAGACGCCGCATGCCTTCAGGATGCTGTCACACTCGGACCAGTTCAAACCAGGTGGGTGGGGTGTTACTAACAAAAGTAGCAACATTTGAACTGTACACGAGTGACAGCGCAGACTGGTGCCTGCAGACGCTGCACGCCTTCAGGATGCTGTCACATTCGGACCAGTTCAAACCAGGTGGGTGTTACATGACACCCTCAAGCATGTCACGAACATGTTACACGATGACACCATGTGTGGCACTGCAGCAGTGCCAGTTTCAGACTCTGTGGACCACCACATACACAGCAGCACACTGAAGCTGCTTGGAGCATAGGCACCCTATGACTGGCCATTCATCCGTCGCTAGAGCCGCACAGTCAGGTGCTTTGCATAGCTGCTGCAGTGCAGCTGCAATGGTAGCAGCTTCAACTCATGTGTGCTGGCAAACAACCCATGTGGCAATGTTCTATTGTGGACGGATCTGCTGCTCTTGCAGACAAGACGATGATGGTCACCAAGGGCATCAGCTGCATCAACTGCGACATGGGCAGCTGCAGCGGCGGCAGCTGCAGCGGGGGCGCCTTCTTCCGAGTGGATGAGACCTACAGGGGCAGCTCCTGGCTCTTCAACTGGTGAGTGGATGAGACCTACAGGGGCAGCTCCTGGCTCTTCAACTGGTGAGTGGATGAGGCCTACAGGGGCAGCAGCTGGCTCTTCAACTGGTGAGTGACTGAGACCTACAGGGGCAGCTCCTGGCTCTTCAACTGGTGAGTGGATGAGACCTACAGGGGCAGCTCCTGGCTCTTCAACTGGTGAGGGCAGGTGGCAGCAGCAGCAGCAGTGACATGGAACCTCCAGCACAGCTGGCTGAAGCCTAGTTGTCTGCTGACGGCTGCTTATCAATGGTCGGCAGAAGAACGTTGCTGACGCACAGGCAGCGCGGCCACCGGGGGCAGTCGCCCAGATTGCTGCAATGCTGCTCACAAAGTCCATGCAACCCAGCAACGTGAAAGCAGCTTGGTGCATGCCGCGCAGTGCCGCCCACAGCCGTACCGCATGTCCCAAACATACATTTTCGAAAGCAACAACGTTTATACCCTGTATTGGTCCCTTTGTTATGCAGGCTGGACGCTGACGGCAGCGTGGTGCGTGCCGCCCAGCCCTCCAAGCCTCCCGGCCCCTACCTCATCGCCTCGCAGCCCGACTGGTGGCGGCTGGATGAGGCCACCAGCTGGCGCGAGCCGCACTTTTACAACCCCTGGGTGTCACCCATGCCTGTGGATGAGGCTGCTGCGCGGCTTGAGATGCGTGTGAGGGGCGCTGGGGGGCAGCAGTACACGGTGGGCGCGTTTGATGGCCAGGACGTGACGAGGATCGGCTACGTGAGCCAGTTTGGGGACGTGAGGAAGCAGGTGGTGATGACGCGCACCGAAGGCACCACAGGCATGACAGGTGGGTGCGGGCAGGTGGCATGAACAGGCAGCTGCTTTTGCAATCAACGTGGTTGCAAGTTCAACCTCAAGTCAAGTCAATAGCAGCACGTGCTGACAAGACTGCATATCACACAGACCGCCTGCCGACATAGGTGGCATGCGGCCGCGGGACCTCACCCGCTGCTGCTGCTGCACACCACAACTATTCACACACACCTGCAGGCAAGTACGGCTGGTACACTGTGTGGAACATGAGCAGCAGCGGCTACCACGCCCCCAAGCGCCTTGAGCTCATCCTGTTCAACGTGCCACGCAACAAGGCCGTGCTGTGGGCCAGCTGCTGGCCGCCAGGTGAGCAGTATGATGCAACAGCGGTGTTGTAAACTCACACACAGCAGCATACTTGTGTTGTGTTGGGGTGCTGTAGGCCAGCTGCTAGCCCGCCATGTGCGCATACTTGAGCCTCAGTGGTGCCGCAGCACAACTGTTCAGTTGTGCTGCAGTATCTCTCAGCACAAAGCTGACAAGCTGTACAGCGCACAGATGCATCTTCCGTTTTCGAACTGGTGCTGCAGCTGGCGCTGCGGCTGCTGGATCCCTAAATGCTCTGCATGCAAACGTCAAATGTGTCACCGCTGTCATGTATTTTGCAGGCACGAGCTTCACAGTGTCTAAGATGTTTGACTGGGCAAGGTGGGCTGCTCGGCTTTCAGTACACCATACAGCTTAGGAATACGGTGTAAAAGATCTTGTGAAGCTGGGATTCAGCTGCTTGAAATGTTGGTTGAGAGGTTTGTGCTTTCTGGAAGCAGTGCTTGCACAATATTGTGACATGCAGAATCGGCGGTTGCAACAAGAGTGTGTTCTGCTCTAAAGTGCTGCTATGATTCAACAGTTTTTGAATGTCGTTGTAGCTTGCACATGTTCAATGTGGCTCTTCAGCAAAGTCTTCCATGGCTTTTCAACCCGTTTTCCTTTTGGTTTCTGCTTGCAGCTGCCAGAACGTGGACCCGCTCACTCCCGTGGCCAGCCGTGCCGCGCTGCTGGCCAGTGGCGGCAACAACTTCTGGGTGGATGCCAACAGCTGCCTGCACCTGAAGCTGACTGACCCTGGGCACCACTGGCAGTACAGTGATAGTTTCCAGAGGGATGGGCTGTATGTGGAGGAGCCGGTGAGGCTGGGTTTAGGGTTTGTTTTATTTGTGGGTGTTGTCAAACCCTCCTGGGTCATGCGTTGTGTGGGCAGTCTTCTATTAATTTGCTGTGTGTGGAGGAGCCGGCAAGGCTGGGTGGAAGGTTTCGATCCTGCTTGTGTTGTGTGCTGTGTGTGAGTAGTAGTTCTTACAGGCATGCAATGTCTGCAAAGCAGCGCCCGGGCACCACTGGCAGTGCAGCGACAGCTTCCAGAGGGATGGGCTGTATCTGGAGGAGCTGGTGAAGCTGGGTTTAGGGTTTGTTTTTGGGTGTTTTGACACCCTTATGTGTCATGCGGCGTGTGTGCAGTCTTCTAAAGTTGCTGTATGTGGAGGAGCCGGCGAGGCTGTGTGGGGGCGCTGTAATGTGCTGCTGCTGTGGCATGGCTGTGGGAACTCTTCAGGAAGTAGGCAGCTATCAGCATCAAATGCTGTTCTTCGTCATGATCTGCTGCTGCAGCTGGCTTCTGACACTTGCTGATGTGCTCTCTTTCGCAGATCCGCTGGTATGACCTGCGCTACGTGATCACCACCAACATGGCCTGTGGAGACACCTTTTTCTGCCCACTGCCGGTGAGGAAAACTTGCTGTGCTTTCACAGATGGCAGCTACCTATTGCTTGTTGCTGGCACCTTGGGATCGTGATGCATTTGGACGTTGTCATTTGCTTCAGCCTCGCACACCTGCATGCTTATCACAGTAGCAGAGATGTGCACCAGTCTCACAAACACACTTACAAAGCGTGAGTAACAAAAGGTAGCATCAGTCTTGCAGGATGCTATGTAAGATGCTTGTGCTGCTGCTGCTGCTGCTACTGCTGCTGTTGCTGCTGCTGCTGCTGCTTGCTGTTGCAGGGTGACCCAGCCACGCGGGTGCCTCCAGCAATCACCAGCATGCCACCATCCTGCCAAGACGTGCAGCCAGCTGGCGCCACATGTGAGCAGCAGCAGCAGCAGCAGCAGCCTTATGAATTGCATCGCGCAGTGCAGCTTATCTACATGCCATGGTAGAACAGCAACGCCAACATACTGCATTGCTTGCACCCTGGCATTACCTGTGGCCCTACTGCTGCAAGCTGTGCCCACTGCTGCTGCTGCTGCTGCTGCTACTACTGCTGCTTCTTCTGCAGGTGGCAGCGTGCAGTGTGGCTGGGGCCTGTCCCCTGGCTGCAGCAACCCCACAGTCATCAATGGTGGCTTCTGCCAGGTGGGCCTGAGGCTTTGTAGTTTGATTGTTGTTTGATTGTCAAAGCTACAGCCCAGCCTCAGGACGTGCTTGCATGCCACCAGAGCAGCGCAGCGTGTGATTTAGTTGCAAAGGTACACCTGTACATTTCTACGCTAGCTCATGAACGGCCCAGCTGAGCAACTTGCTGAGGCGGTGCTCAATTCACAGCTGCTGACTTTCATCATCATCATCATCATCATCATCATCATCATCATCATCATCATCATCATCATCATCATCATCATCATCATCATCATCATCATCATCATCATCATCATCATCATCATCATCATCATCATCATCATCATCATCATCATCATGTTACATTTAAGCCACTGGCTGCTGAGCAACGTCGCCATCGGCCCCGCGCCCCACAGGAGCGGCTGAAAGCATCTAATGGCCTAAGTGCTGACTTTGTCGTGGTGCTGCTGCATGCAGGCTTCTTGCCGGGCGTGCCCAGCCGTTTCACTGCCGAGTCCACCGCCTAGCCCACCACCCAGCCCACCACTCACGCCATCACCAAGCCCCAGCCCCAGCCCAAGCCCAAGCCCTAGCCCCAGCCCCAGCCCCAGCCCCAGCCCCAGCCCCAGCCCCAGGTGTGCTGCATGGGTGTCTCAATCTGCGCATGCAACGTGTTTTACATACCGTGCCGTCATCCATGCCACCTGTCTGACATGAGGCCGTAGTATGCAGGCTGAAAACATTTGTCTGCCAGCACACTTTGTTCGGATGCCTGATAAAATGCTGCTCACTTGCTGCTGCTGCTGCTGCTGCTGCTGCTGCTGTCCTGCAGCCCTTCACCCAGCCCTTCACCCAGCCCCAGCCCAAGCCCACCCCCCAGCATGTCAGTCGCCATCACCAACCTCACAAAAGCCGCCAGCAGCAGCCAGTGGCGCTGCACAGCCACCATCCGCGTCACATTTGCCAACAACAGCACAAATATCTCTGCCGCTGTCGCAGCAATCCGCTGGGAGACGCTATCCACATTCTCCGGCTTCCCTTACACTGGCCGGATCACTACGGGTAGCAATGGCCTCGTGTCTTCGACTTCAAACAAGATCTCAACTGGCAAGGGCTGCAGGTTTGTTGTCACTGGCGTCACAAAGGCGGGGTTCAGCCCCATCACAACCTCCACCAGCTCCTCCCTGCCATTCTGAGGCAAGTACTTGCAAAATTGGCAAAGAGGTGAACAGGTCCCTGCCACCTGAAGTTGTTTGCACTAGTGCCAGAAGGCTTCAGGCACTCGCGGACATGACGCAAACTCCGATGTTTCCTGGCATGGGGCGTGGTGCACAGGTCCCAGCCTGGCTGCCCACACGAGCTGTGACTGCCACGTCAGCATAGAGGTATCCAGTGTTGATGTGTGGCGTGCTATGAGCAGGAAATGATTCTCCAGGGTGCGGGCCGTCCTATCGGTGGGGTACAGCCCCACTACAACCTCCACCAGCTCATCCTTGCCAGTCAGAGGCCGGCAGTGGGCTGGCAAGACTTGGACGAGTCGAAAAAGTGTGAGTACAGTTTCAACTTCTTCAGGTTTGTGTGTTTGAGGTGCAGCAGGCACTGAACAAGCTGCGAGTTCACTGGTGAGGGAACCTTGGGCTGCAACATCAGATGCTGGGTTTTGGTTCATGGGGGTGAGAAAAGTTGCGAAAGGGTGCTCGTCATGGCTGCTTCGCTGATGATGGACATAATTGTGCTGGACTGGTTGTGCATGATCCATGGTTTACTCCAAAGTGTGTCAGGAAAGGTGTCAATGCGGGTTTCTGCTGTCATTCTGCTTATGCTTGGGCAGCAGGGTACAGTGCTGTACTACGGCCGGCGCGGGTTGATCACGGCAGCAGCTCGGCTGCCTTTTTATGCCGCATGTTCATGCAGCAACGCTTATGTTCTGTTTGGTCTGGATCCTGGTTTTTGGTTCAGGCGCGGATTGCACTGGCGTCCCAGCGATGGTCCCAAATGCATGTCTGCAAATGGTCCCAAATGCATGTCTGCAATTGGTCCCAAATGCATGTCTGCAAATGTAGAGCGACATGCAGACTCCAATGCTCCTACTGCTTGCAGCAGCAATGGCTCATCTCCCCAAGTATTCTCACAGGAGTATGAAACTCCTTGTCATGGCGTTCTTTGTTGGCTTATCTTACTTTTATTTAGTGCATGCGCTGTTCCATGTCCTGTTCCATGTCCTGTTCCATGTCCTGTTCCATGTCCTGTTCCATGTTAGTGCATGCGCTGTTCCATGTCCTGTTCCATGTCCTGTTCCATGTCCTGTTCCATGTTAGTGCATGCGCTGTTCCATGTCCTGTTCCATGTCCCTGTTCATTGCAGCTGCAGCTGGCTGTGGTGCCAGCAGCGCTGGTAGCAATGTGTCAAAGTGTTTGTTTCAGGCATGTCCTCCAATGACGGCACCCAGCAACAGCGCCCGTTGGCATCTCACCGGCAGCAGTTGCTGCCAGCCCATCCAGTGGGCCCATGTGTGAAGTCATGTGTTTCGTTTGCGACTGGCTGCATGCAAATCAGCACCACAGCAGCATGCAGAACTGCACTTTGTAGAACTGTGGTACTGCAGTACTGCAGAACTGCATGCAGAACAGCATACATGCAGCCCGTTGATTTGGCTAAGCTGCGTGCTGCCAGCACAGGAGTCATGTATTGCTGCTGCCTCCGTGCCACCTGCTATTGGGTTTTGCATGCATGCTGTGTCTGCTGCATCGTGGCTTCCGTGCCTTCTGATGCCTCTGTAGCATGCATACATGCATGCATGCATGCACATGCTGTGTTCAACATTCACACCATTCCTGTTGCTTCCATGCAAAAGGCACACTTGCTGAGTTCTCACTGGACAGTACTGTTGTATAGAGCGTTGTCAGCAATGGCTCAGTCATCACCACCAGCCGGCACCATGCATTGCTTTCACGAGCTTCATCACTGCGCATGTACATAGTATGGGGTACAAGACACCAAACCCTGTCACCATGATGACGATGCGGTCGTGTGCAGCTCGAGGGGCGTGCGCATCACCCAGTGCAACACCTGCCCTGTCCCTTTCTCGGCAGTGTACCCCATTTCCGCATGACACGCCGCAGTGTTGTGTATGTTGGGCCGCAGTGCTTTATGCATGCCGGGCACCGGGTGCATATGCAGGCACAAGGCCGCCGGCAAGCACTGCAGAGTGTTGCGGCAGTCGCAATAGAAGCTTGCCAGTATGCTAGGGGTGGAGTGCCTCTGACAGCCGTACAATCATTGAATGCCTGCTTGTTAGATTTGGGTGTTGGCCTGTCACTAGCCAGCCAACGGGCGATGTTCCTGTCGTGTAACGGGCTTGAGGCAAACATGCATATCCTATGGGCGTATGTGGGGGTGTCGGAGCCGAAAGTAGGGGCAAAAAGGTCTGGGCTTGGGATAGAGCAATCATTGCTTACAGTGTGACTTGACATGTCACCATGTTGACCACCACCACCTTGTCACCTGGGCTATGTCAACATCACTCCAGCTGCAGCACTGTTAGCACCACATCAACATCTGCTAAGCTGTCCAGCACCACCAGCCGCCAAGTGATTGATCGTGATGTCACGCAGTAAATGTAACCTTGCAAGATACATGTTCTACTCCAGCTGCAGCACCTTCAGCACCTGATCTATTTCTTCTAAGCTGTCCAGCACCACCGGCCGCTAATCATGGCTTGGTGTCACGTGCAACATTTCTTATTCTGGCTGCAGCCCATTCAGCACTGCATCAACACCTTCTAAGCTGTTCAGCACAACCAGCCTGCTATCACGCAATTATATTTACTCCAGTTGCAGCACCTTTAGCACCGCATCAACATCTTCTAAGCTGTCCAGCACCACCAGCCTGCCAGCAGCAGCACCTTCACCAGCAGCCTCTAGCTGCTGCCTGCTGTACACACCTGTTGTGACACCCACTGCCACACAGCCCGCTGCCAGCGCTGCTTGTATATCCATGGGGGTGTCTCCTACATGAAAGGCAGCTGGTACACCACCTGCAGCAGCAGGACAAGCAGCAGCAGCAGCAACAGCCAGGGGTGTCAGAGCAGCACCATT
The DNA here is from genome assembly GCA_030272155.1 of Tetradesmus obliquus. NCBI lineage: Eukaryota > Viridiplantae > Chlorophyta > Chlorophyceae > Sphaeropleales > Scenedesmaceae > Tetradesmus > Tetradesmus obliquus. The sequence continues at coordinate 3,656,772 of CP126196.1, read as the reverse complement.
ATGTCCATGGGGGTATCTCCTACATGAAAAGCGGCTCGCACACCACCTGCAGCAGCAACAGCAAGAGGTGTCAGAGCAGCACCATTATGTCCATGGGGGTGTCTCCTACATGAAAAGCGGCTCGCACACCACCTGCAGTAGCAACAGCAAGGGGTGTCAGAGCAGCACCATTATGTCCATGGGGGTGTCTCCTACATGAAAAAGCGGCTCGCACACCACCTGCAGCAGCAACAGCAAGGGGTGTCAGAGCAGCACCATTATGTCCATGGGGGTGTCTCCTACATGAAAAGCGGCTCGCACACCACCTGCAGTAGCAACAGCAAGGGGTGTCAGAGCAGCACCATTATGTCCCTGAGGGTGTCACCTACATGAAAACGCGGCTCGAACACCACCTGCAGTGGCAGCGGCAGCAGCAGAAGCAGCGGGCAGCAGCAGCAGCAGCAGCAGCATAGGGTTTGAGGAAAGCACTTGTATGTCCATGGGCGTATCTCCTGCATGGAAGGCGGCTCTCACACCACCTGAAGCAGCGGCAGCAGCGGCAGCAGCAGCAGCAACATCAGCAGCAGCACCAGCAGCAGCGGCAGCAGCAGCAGCACCAGCAGCAGCAGCAGCAGCAGCACCAGCAGCAGCGGCAGCAGCAGCAGCGGCGGCAGCAGCAGCAGCATGGGTGTCAGAGCAGCACCATTATGTCCCTGAGGGTGTCACCTACATGAAAATCGGCTGGCACACCACTTGCAGTGGCAGCGGCGGCATACCGTCTTACAAACAACATCAAACCAAACATACAGAGGCACCACAGCTGATGGCAGCAAATGTACTGGCCGCATCAACGTTCTGCATGCGTGCCGGTGCGCTGCTGCACACGCCCCCAGTGTAACGTAATGTTACACCCGTCAGTTTACCCGCAGGGTCGCCCTGAAAAACATGCAGCACATGCCCAACACAGCTGTGAGCAGCCCTGCTTGTCATTCCATCTGAAAAAACACACCAAACCAAACATGCGATCAAAAATGATGCTACAAGAAAATCTGGCGCGGCTATATTGATCAAGAAAACGTTATGTGATTATGCAGCACTGGCCATCATGACGTAATGCCCATGCAACGAATGATGCCCACCTTGGAGCTGGGTCAAGCACACGCCTGCTTGACTAGTGCTATTACAAACAACATTGATACAATGAGAAATGATGCTACAAGAACATCTAGCGCGGCTATATTGACCACGGAAACGTTATGTGATTATGCAGCACTGGCCATCATGAAGTAATGCCCATGCAAGCGATGATGCCCACCTTGGAGCTAGTTCAAGCCCACGCCTGCTTGACAAATGCTATTACAAACAACATTTTTACAATGAGAAATGATGCTACAAGAACATCTAGCGCGGCTATATTGACCACGGAAACGTTATGTGATTATGCAGCACTGGCGATCATGAAGTAATGCCCATGCAAGCGATGATGCCCACCTTGGAGCTAGTTCAAGCCCACGCCTGCTTGACAAATGCTATTACAAACAACATTTTTACAATGAGAAATGATGCTACAAGAACATCTAGCGCGGCTATATTGACCACGGAAACGTTATGTGATTATGCATCACTGGCCATCATGACGTAATGCCCATGCAAGCGATGATGCCCACCTTGGAGCTAGGTCAAGCCCACGCCTGCTTGACAAATGCTATTACAAACAACATTAATACATTGAGAAATGATGCTACAAGAAAATCTAGCGCGGCTATATTGACCAAGGAAACGCTATGTGGTTATGCATCACTGGCCATCATGACGTGCCCCACCAAGCTGAGTGCAGCCCTGTTTGTCATTCCACCTTACAAAACACACCAAACCAAAAATACAAAGGCATAACATCTGACAGGAGCCCATGTACTGGCAGCGCGACAACATTCTGCATGCGTGCCAGTCTGCTGCTGCTGTGCATGACCACATGGCCGCCCTGAGGAACTTGCAAGACGCGCCCCACCAAGCTAAGTGCAGCCCTGCGTGTCATTCCACCTTAAACAACACACCAAACCAAACATACACAGGCATCACAGCTGACAGCAGCCCATGTACTGGCAGCGCGACAACGTTCTGCATGCGAGCAGGTCTGCTGCTGCTGCTGCGCATGACCACAGGCAGCCCTGAGAAACACGCCCAACCAGAGCATTGCCAACAAATGCAACAACGAGTCTGCATGCACCACCGGCTAATTTTAAGATGAAGGTATAATAAAGTAAAACCAAAAGTAAAAAAACATTCATCCCACCCTGGTGATGGTGGGGAGCAGGCACGAGAAACAACCTTCAGCTGCGGAGAAGCTGCAATGCAGATGCTGCGCTGTGCGTTGGCCAGCTCACCTTGATACTGCTGCGCAGCGTGCTGCCCCGCCAGCCGCACAAACTGGACTGGCCTGCTATCAGTAAGTACCTGAATCAGGCACTGAGCTCACCTTGTTTGATGCTGCACCGCGCGCTGCCCCGCCAGCCGCACAAACTGGACTGGACCGCTATCAGCAAGTGCCTGAACCAGGCACTGAGCTCACCTTGATACTGCTGCGCGGCGCGCTGCCTTGCCAGCCGCACAAACTCGGCACGGTCGCGCCACATCTCCTGCGTGTTGCCGCTGCAGAAGTCGCTGCCAAACCCGCCAAACCTGCGACAAAATGGAGAAAAATGACGATTCAGCACATCACAGCACACTGGACACGGCCTCTCACTGCTGCAGAAGTCGCTATCACAGCCGCCAAAGCTGCAACAAGAATGCAACGATTGAAGACGGTTATAGAAGACAGCATGCTCCGGTCAGCCTGCGTGTTGCCGCTGCAGAAGTCGCTGCCTTAGCTGCAAAAGCTGCAGCATGACAAGCAGCATGCACATAGATATTATCTTGCCTAGTAGGCAAACAAAGTGCAGCAATGCCAACGAACATAGTTGCGCCTGCTAAATCAGTACAACGTGTGTCAGTAGCGCTGACCCAGCAGCATGTGCAGCAGTGTGGAAGCACATCTGAAAAGAACGGAGACAGGCCTGACATCAAGGCTGCCGTGTAAGTCACAAACACGCCACAGTGATTGTATCGGAGTCAGAGATGACAAGCTCAGACTTTGATTCAACCACCTTGGCGTGTTTGTGACTTACAAAGCAGCCTTGATGTCTTGAACAGGTACAGAGACTGATCATTGTTCAGCAGCGTCTGCAGAGCAGTAGCCTTCACAGCTGCTGAATTGCATGCCAGTTGGCTGTATGCGCCACCTCCGCACAAACAACCCACACCTCTGCAACCATTGCTTGGAAGCATATGAGCATGCAAACATACAACATATTCCGTCCACCCAGACCATATGATGTAACTCAAGGGGAGTTGTATCAGAGGCAGGTGAATCAAGCAGGTGCAGGCAGGCAGGCAGGCAGGCAGGCAGGCAGGCAGGCAGGCAGGCAGGCAGACGGACATGTGCATTCCCCGCAGGCGCATGCATACTTACAGCGGTTTGCTGAACAGGCCGTCGATGCCCAGTGCCGCCATCTTGCCCCAGCCGATCGGCTCCAGGTTGCCAGTCACCAGGCAGCTCGCCACGTCACCACGCGCCTGCAGCAGCAGCAGCAGCAGCAGCAGCAGCAGCAGCAGCAGCAGCAGCAGCAGCAGCAGCAGCAGTGTATCGGCTCCAGGTTGCCAGTCACAAGGCAGCTCGCCACGTCACCACGCGCCTGCAGCAGCAGCAGCAGCAGCAGCAGCAGCAGCAGCAGCAGCAGCAGCAGCACTGTATCGGCTCCAGGTTGCCAGTCACCAGGCAGCTCGCCACGTCACCACGCGCCTGCAGCAGCAGCAACAGCAGCAGCAGCAGCAGCAGCAGCAGCAGCAACATCAGCAGCAGCAGCAGCAGTGTATCGGCTCCAGGTTGCCAGTCACCAGGCAGCTCGCCACGTCACCACGCGCCTGCAGCAGCAGCAGCAGCAGCAGCAGCAGCTGCACAAGCCTGCTCACCTGCATCGCCTCCAGCAGCGCCTTGACCCCAGGAAGCAGCTCCAGGCCAAGGCCCGCACGATCAGCATGCGCCTGAAAATGGCGCACCATGGCTGCCTCCAGCTCCTTCAGTTTGCCTTGCGCCTGCGTTAAGTCAGATGGTTTAGGTGCGGCAGTTGAAATATGCTGGGCAGGCTTGGTGTTACATTGTCATTAATATTATTTTAATCTTAACATAAGTATTCATACGATTATCAATACATTTTCTAATAAATTTCAGTATACTTGATATTATTGATTTAATATCCAAAAATACTTTTTGCTTGAATCAGGGGGAAGGGCACGCAAGAAAGTGTAGGACATCATCATAAAAACCCTTGACGGGCCCTAGACACCCACCCACCCCCACAACCCATTGCAGAAATGTGCGCTGTCAGGCCCCAGAAGTACATATATATTATGTTATAGCTATTATATCATATCTGGACCCTGAAAGCCGTGCTTTGGCGTGGTTGCAACATCACATGATCGATCTGATGTCTCTGCTGTACTGCTACTGCCGCCACCCCCGGCGCGTCTCGGCGTCTGTCTGCCACCTTGTTGTCCTCTGGAATTTATGGCCAGGATACTAAAACGTGTGCAAACAACAGGACATGACCTAAGCTTTCATATGAGCCCACTCTTGCCTTCATCGGGCTCCTGGCAGAAATGTTCGGACCCCCAAGACAAGAAAGTTTGTGGGCCCCCAGACACCCACCCATCCCCCCTCCCCAAAACCACCTCAGAACCCCTGTGAATATTTGCAGTAGTTAACTTATATAGTATATAAGATGTTCTGAAGTTGCCAGCCAAAAAGGGATGATGATGCTGTCAGTGGAGAAAGTGCCCCCCCCCCCTTTGCTTGAATATAGTATTATCATCATTTAGTGAAATGTTTGGCTGTTTTTATTATTTATCTATCTACATGTTAAGATTTGATGCTGTTGTTTTGAATGTACCATCATCATCTATCCCCCTGCCAACTGTTCTGCTACAACAACAAAAACAGCATGCTGCACGTTGCACCCCGCACCCTACCTCTGCCTTTGGTACCCCGCAGTGCTCCAACACTTTGATGGCAATCAGCGGGTCAGTGCCGCCGTGGTGAGGGATGATGTCGTTATGAGTGTCCAGCCCCTAAACACCAGGCACCTCTCAAGAGAGCCTCAAACGGCAGCATACAATCAACAGCACACATGTGTACAGCAAGCAGCAAACCTACCTCTGCCTTTGGTACCCCACAGTGCTCCAACACCTTGATTGCAATCAGCGGGTCAGTGCCACCGTGGTGCGGTATGATGTCGATGTGTGTGTCCAGCCCAAACACCTCCTTGAAACCTGCGCTGAAGCACTCCTTGTGCAGCTTGTTTGCATCCTTGCCAATGGAATGGATCAGCGTGCCATCAACGTCTGCAGTTGCAAATAAAGCAGGCAGTTTGTGACTTGAGAGAGAGAGAGAGGTCTGTTACAGGGGTGTGCAAGCTCTCACACGTCGTTTGTCCTGCACTGAAGCACTCGTTGTGCAGCTTGTTGGCATCCTTGCCAATGGAATGGATCAGCGTGCCGTCGATGTCTGCAAGCACAAACAAAGCAGGCAATGTGTAACTTGTGTCAAGCCCAAACACGTCTTTGAATCCTGCTGAAAAGCACTCCTTGTGCAGCGTATTTGCGTCCTTGCCACTTGAATGCATCAGCATGCCGTCAACGTCTGCAATGTCAAACAAAGCAGGCAATTGTGCAACTTGTGTGCAGCCCAAACATTTTTTTATAATCCTGCACTGAAGCACTCCTTGTGCAGCTTGTTGGCATCCTTGCCGATAGAGTGGATGAGTGTGCCGTCAACATCTGAAACTAAACCCAAGGTGGAGGTTGGTGTGTGAGGTGGTGTGAGCTGGCCATTGGGGAGCAGCCTGTTCGCATCCTTGGCGGTGGATGTAAGACAGGCGGTGTGCAAAGCCTATGCAGCATATTCTATTGTAAGCAAGTGATCTTCCAGATGACAAACATGCTGAGCTGTGAGCTGCCTGTAGACTGTACTCTGGCAGTACTGGTGAAGAGGAAAAGCAGCGCCTGACATGGCTGCCAGGCACATGTCATACCCTTCAAAGCGGCTGTATGTTGAAGCAACAGTAAGCTACTGGAGTGTGGATTTATGGCAGCCACGTGATGATGTTTCTAGGAAGGCATCAACTCCCAACTGCTGTGGCAGGTACTGCTGCTTGACAGCACAACTTATGTAAGTAACTCACCAAAGCTGACCAGGGTCACCGGCTTCGCTTTTGGCTCCTGCTCCACATCTCTAACCGTCATGGCTGTTGAATATGCTGCAGATAGGCGTTGACCGCTACGTGTTGGCCTGCAGCTGCTGCTGATGTGTCTGCTGCCTTTGCTGCTGCTGTACGTGCTCTTGTTCAATGCCCTGTTGGGGCAGAGGCTGCAGAGCATCGCTGACGGAACGGCAGTTTGAATAAACACTCCATTAGCGTGCGCGAACGGCAACAGCAGTCTTGAACATGCACGTATGGTGCAAAGCATGTCACATGCTGCACCCTAAGGGCTTGGCTGTTCTGGTTCAGGTCAATCCCCGCAACTCGCTCCTGCCTGGATGTTCGTTGAGCCCGCACATCTGATTATGGTTTAAAGCTGCATTGGCTTCCCAACACACTGGGATCGCATGTGCGTAGCTGTCTGTGCTGAGTGAGTAATCTGCCCGTTGACAGGGACAGTCTCTGCGATGACCACAAATCCTTCTTTTTCACGGACTGCAAAGGTTTAAAACATAAACGACACTTCGATGTGCCGCACGGCTTTGAATTTGTATGTGCAGCAGTAGCCTTGCTGCCAGGCTGGCCATGCACAGAAGTGGAGGCCTTGCAGGATCGCCGTAATAGCACAGTTGACCTAAAAAGGGATAGTTGCAGCACATGAAGCTATACAGGCATGCGTAATTCTCCGATGCAAGCGGCTGGCCTCTGTCCTGAGTAACCTGCTTTGGCATGTCTTGCCTACTAGTGCGCCTCTACACAGACACTAGCGCTGCTGGGCAGCTAACAGCCGCTTCAAATGCAGTCAAATGTGTTATAACACAGCAACTGACAGCCGCTGACCATGCAATGTGAGGCACCAGTCAACAGCAGCTGACACGAGCTAAACATGCAGTTTGAGCCAGTTGACCAGGGTGTCGGCTTCACTGTGCAGCCAGGCTGCCAGCTCATGCTTGGCCGCCTGCCTCAGTTCAAACTGACACATGCACGCATTAGCAGGCAGCACGTGGAGCTGACAGTGGCGCAGCAGCAGCAGCAGCAGCAGCAGCAGCAGCAGCAAGGTAACAGCAGCGCCCTGGTGTGCACGTGCCTGGCACACAAAAAGGTGGAGGTCCAGCGCGGAGCTGATGTGCACGCAGTGCAGCCTGGCCAGCAGTTCCAGGTGGGTTGATGCACTGCTGCTGCGACAAGTACTCTCACTCCAAAGATAGCGTGCGTTTGCACTTGTGGCTGTCCAAAAAGCAATCAGAAAACTGGCACGGCATGCCTCACCGTGTACCAATGCATTTTGTTGTCTACTTGGCTGGCTTGCGCGTTGCAACTGATGTAGCTGAACCCATGTGTGCCTGCAGCTGCTGCCGGGTGACACGCTCGTGCTGGTGCTCCATCCTGAGAGAGGGAGTTATGCCATCTTCAACACCATCAGTGCATGCCGTTCCTGTCTGCTGTATGTGTTTGCGCTTCTGTGCCTGCAGCTGCTGCCAGGTGACACGCTGTACCTGCTAAGGGAAGGGCAGCAGCTCAAAGCAGGCTTCAGGCTGGCAGCAGCAGCAGCAGCAGCAGCAAGTGACACTACTGGCAACGGCGCAGGCCGCACCCTAGAGGGTTCTGCTGCTGCTGCGGCAGATTGCAGGCCCAGCAAGCGCAGCAGGACTGTAAGCACAACAGCAGCAGCAGTTCACATGGATGGCCATGTACAGCAGCAGCATCTGCATGAGCACACCGATGCCATCAATGAGCAGCAGCAGCAGCAGCAGCAACAGCAGCAGTTTTTTGCTGGTGTGCGGCTGTGTGTGTGGGACCACAGCCACACGCAGCAGGCTGTGAAGCTGGCAGTGCGGGCAGGGGCGCAGCTGCAGACGCAACTGGACGCCAGTACTACACATGTCATTGCGGCGTAAGTATCTTGCGCTTGGTGAAACTGATGCAGCTGTGCCTGCCTGCCTACGTGCATGCTTGCTTGGTTGCCGTTGCCTGTTTACCTGCTGTGGATGTGGTGAACAGCGCGGCTTGTGACAGAGTTTGCAACCGAACGCAGTGATAGCATGGTGGTTGGGTGCGACATAAGCTCATGTCACCTGGTTGCTCCCTGGCTGAGAAGCTGCAGCACGTGGCTGCGTGCCCTGCAAAATTGCTGTGAATTCTGCTGCTGCTGCAGGTTTGCCATGTCGCAAGATGTGCTGCAGCAGCACTTGATGGCTGATGCCAGCCAGCAGCAGCTGCCTTTGCAGCAGCAGCAGCAGCAGGACACCACAGCAACACCAGCAGCAGCAGCAGCAGGGCCACCCCAGCCAGTGGTGGTTGTAGATGGAGCAACAGCCGGGGCGCTGCAGCTGTGTGTGGTGCGGCAGCTGCAGTTTGATGGCAGGACGCCATCAGAGCACACGCCGCATGAGCCACAGCCAGCAGCAGCTGCAGTAGGGCAGCAGCAGCAACAGCTGCAGGTGCCAGCTCAGCAGCAGCAGCATCACCTGCAGACAGTGGAGCAGCAGCGTCAGCATGTGAACTTTGCACTCCGCCCAGATGTGAAGTTTGTGACTGTCAAATGGCTGAGTGACAGCTTGGCTGCTGGCAACAGGTGAGCACACCAACACATATTCCAGCACTCTAACTACTTGCTGGCTTGCCTGTCATTTCGCCTTCAGGATCCCTGCAAGAAGCAATGGTTATGTTGGCACACCAACATGATGGCAATGTACAGCAGCATCACAGTCTGATGCTCTCGTTACCATGCATGTTTGTTTGAACTGTTTCGCTGCTGCTGCTGCTGCTGCTGCTGCTGCTGCTGCTGCTGCTGCTGCTGCTGCTGCTGCTGCTGCAGGCTGCCTGAGGAGCCCTACCTGATCCACCTGCACAGCTACTTCAGCCCATTGATGCAGCAGCAGCAGCAGCAACAGCAGCAGCAGCAGCAGCAGCAGCAGCGACATAACAGCAGTGTAGCGGTGCTTGAGTCAGCACCGCAGCATCTGCATGTAGCTGACTCAGAAGCCCAATGGGCGCTGCCAGCTGCAGATGCAGCAGCAGCAGCAGCAGCAGCAGCAGCGCAGCAAACACAAGACCACCCGCAGCAGCAGCAGCAGCAGCAGCAGCAGTCTGGTGTGTCACCTCACACAGGCCTCACATTACGGCTGAGTGATGATGAAAGCACCGAGCAGCAGCAGCAGCAGCAGCGGCAGCAGCAGCGGCAGCGGCAGCAGCAGCAGCAGCAGCAGCAGCAGCAGCAGCAGCAGCAGCAGCAGGAGCAGCAGCAGCAGCTGAGGGATTTGGTTGTGCCCAGCCCTGATGCCATCAGGCGTCCTGGGGAGCCGTGGGGCACTGGGGGCCGCTGGTTAGAGCCGTGGGATGAGGCGGCTGCTCGGGACACAGTTGAAAAGCTGCTGGAGCACTGGCTGAGGTAAATGTTGTTTGTGTTGTGGAGCGTTATAGTGTAATGCAGAGGTTGGTGCTCAAAGGCTTGCTTTGCAATGAGCAATGTCACAAGGCCGCTGCTCGGGACACGATCATAAAAGCTGCTGGAGCACTGGCTCAGGTGATGGCCGAATATGGCAGACAATGTTTTGGCAGGTGGAGCATGTAGTGCATTGCACTTTTTTCAGTGCACTTATGTGTACGGTGCATCAAGCCGTAGGATGAGGCGGCTGCGTGGGACACGATTGAAAAGCTGGCGGAGCACTGGCTCAGGCAATGATGCCTGAGGGCAGCTGCATGTTTGTTATTAAAATTTGCAGCAAACAAATTTGAAGGTGAATGTGGCGCGTGCAAACAAAGGCGGAATGCAGGGTGTCGTCGCAGCTGCTTGCTGGCCTGCTGGCCGCGCGGCTGTCACCTGGTGGCATGATTCTCCACAGTCACGGAAATTCACTACTGCTCACTCGCTACCACCGCTGCTGCTGCTGCCCCTGCTGCTACTGCTGCCTTCGCCAATAGGTTCAAGTATCAGCGCCTGGGGCGAGGCGCAACACGCGGCGATGCTGCTGCTGCTGCCGGTGGTGCTACTGCTGGTGCCACAGCGTCTGATGAGTCTGCAGAAGATGGCGCTTCAACAGAAGACACAGACTCAGGCACGCCTTGCTGCATAGATCGCAGCATAAGAAACTGCAGGGTCAAAATTCACATGCGAAATGCCTTCGTGTCTTATGCTGCAACTGTGCCCATGCTGCACATCGGTGCTTTTCAGGAAAGCTGGGCTTCCCTGACCCCAAGTTGCTTTCCCTGCACTGCTACAGAGGGCCCAGACAGCAGCAGGCACTTGAGATCCCGCCGGCGCAGACACTCCCCAGCAGCAGCAGCAGCAGCAGCAGCAGCAGTGGAGGCGTCGCCGGTCAACGCAGTGTGTGAGCATACTGCATGCTCGCTGCAGCCGTTCTGCTTTGTGCGGGAGCTGGAGCGCATTAAGGGCACCTACTTCAAGGGCAGGTGGGGCTGCTGCTGCTGCTGCTGCTGCTGCTGCTGCTGCTGCTGCTGCTACTGCTGCTGTCGCAACTGCTGCCTTGATATATGCTGTTTTAAGATGCCAACTGCCCTTTGGTGGAAGGGATGCTGCTCATTCCTGCCTTCAGCACTATGTCAACTCGTATGTAAGGAGGTACTGTCGCCTGTGTGGGGTTGCCAAAGCTTGGACGATGTCTTTCAGTGCGCACGGTTGTGCAGCTTCCTGTGCTTCATGCAGCTGGCTGAATCAATGAGCAAACCTGACATGACTTATGGGCACACATGGCATGCTTGCTTGTTTGCTTGCTGGTGCGACACAGGCGTGATGAGTTCCGCATACGCGCCGCCAACAGGGCCATCAGGGCACTGGAGCTGCTGCCCACTCCGCTGCAGTCCCTGCAGGTGCGCAACAGCAGCTGGCAGTGCTGCAGCTTGCTCATGGGATTAGCACCATGTGTTGAGAATCATGGATAGCTGACTCAGCCAGTAGCTACACTGGTCGGGTACTTGACTGAGACGGTGGGCGGCTTGTGGCTCCTGTGCACATTGAGGCAGCTATGCACATGTGATAAAGCGCTGGTCAGTTTACTGCAGTTGAGTTTGTGGTTGCATTGACACCTCCCCAAGTTCAACATCAGCGGTTTCCTGGCAGTTACTGCTGATGAGACAATTTACGCGTTTGTTTGAAGAGATATTGTGCATGCTGCTGCTGCTGCTGCTGCTGCTGCTGCTGCTGCCACCGCTGCTGCCGCTGCCGGCTGCTGCTGCTGTTGTCCCTGCAGGACATCCAGGCGCTTGCACTGGGCCCCAAGACCACTGCCAGCCTGCATGTGCAGTGAGCGTTGCTGCTGCTGCTGCTGCTGCTGCTGCTGCTGCTGCTGCTGCTGCTGTCCTCGCAGGACATTCAGGCGCTAGCGCTGGGCCCCAAGACCACAGCCAGCCTGCATGTGCAGTGAGCGTTGCTGCTGCTGCTGCTGCTGCTGTCCTCGCAGGACATTCAGGCGCTGGCGCTGGGCCCCAAGACCACAGCCAGCCTGCATGTGCAGTGAGCGTTGCTGCTGCTGCTGCTGCTGCTGCTGCTGCTGCTGCTGCTGCTGCTGCTGTCCTCGCAGGACATCCAGGCGCTGGCACTGGGCCCCAAAACCACTTCCAGCCTGCATGAGATCCTCAACACAGGTGCAGAGCCGCAACCACTGAAGCAGCAAAACAGCCCTTGATAGCTCAGAGAGCAATCACCCTGTGTCCTGCCTTCTGCTGTGCTGCAATGGTTGCTCATTCACCAGCCTGCGTGTATACGTTGCCACCAGTGCCACCTTTGCTTCGGAGGTTCTGTCGGTTACGCACTGCTGCGTGTGCCCACCCTAGTACGTCAATGCAATGTCACAAGTTGTTTTCAGTGTTGCGTGCTGTCGCTGCTGCCTGCAGGTGGGCTGCAGCGCAATGATGTGCTGGAGGCCAGCGAGTACAACAGGACCATGGCGCTGTTCATGGGGTGAGGCAGTCGGGTCTGACTTTTGAATGTTGTTACATAACATGTTACATTTGCTTCAATGTGCTAAGTTGTGAACACAGCTGAGATCGCTTGCTGGTCCGAATGCAATGCGCACTTGCCAGTCATAGTATCAACTTCAACCATTGCACCTGCTTTGTGACCAGGGCTCTCATGTGGAGGAGCCGTTGCTACGGCTGAAGTGCAATCAAGATGACATGGGTTATCATGGCAGGCGGTTTGCTGCTGACACAGTTGTCCTGTGAAGGACTCTGTCCTAAGCGTCGTTGCAGACAATGACCAAGTGATTCAAGAGTGATTTTGTGTGGTGCTTCGCTGCTGCTGCAGGGTGTGGGGTGTGGCTGAGAGCAGTGCTGAGCGCTGGTACCAGGCCGGCTGCCGAACCTTGGACGACGTACGCACCAGGATCAGCCACCTCAACGCCATGCAGCAGGTGCGTGACTGTCAACTCCTTGTGTTCTGTATTTTTTAGTCAAACATTGGACGACATGCGCACCAGGATCAGCCACCTTAGCGCCATGCAGCAGGTGCGTCTCAGCTTGGCGCGCTGTTGCTGTCCGTTTGACGCTTACTGCGACACGGGCTCGCATTGCAGCAGACTTGACAAAAGACTATTCCAGGAGTGTAGCATGTTAACCGCACATGTAATGCTGCTGCTGCTGCTGCTGCTGCTGCTGCACCAGGTGGGCCTGCGCTACTATGAGGACTTCATGCGCCGCATGCCCCGGGCTGAGGTGGTGGAGGTGGAGACACTGGTGTATGAGGCAGTGGCTGACACACTGCAAGTGAGGCGGGCACGATATGTTATTCCTGATCGAAACATTAGGCTCTGGGGTGAATCAACGCGTACTCAGTACGTGCAAAGTTTGCAATGCGACACGCACTGACGGGGCGAACAGGATTATGGCAGTTGTGCTGTCCAGCTTAACAGGCTGAGGTGGCGGAGGTGGAGGCGCTGGTGTATGAGGCAGTGGCTGACACACTGCAGGTGTGGCACTGTGTATCGCATGGGCGTTTGGTCGTCTTTGAGCTGGTGTAAGATGCAATGACAGACTCAAATAAGTTGTGGCTTTGATTCTGCAGCATCTGAGTGGCAAGCCGTGTCTCAAAATCATATATGCCAGCTGCACGCGCGCAGCATGGGAAGCTACCTGCACCCATCGTCCGACCGCTGCTTGCTTTTCTTCTGTTTTGCCGCCTGCAGCACCTGTCCGGCAAGCTGCGTGTTGAGGTGACACACCTGCTGCACGCGCGCTGCATGGGCAGCTACCTGCGCCACTGCCCTGACTTGTCTGCTCCGCCCACCTGTTGCTGGTACCTGCAGCACCTGAGGCGCAAGTCGCGTGATGCACTGCACGCACGCTGCATGGGCAGCCATCTGCGCCACTGCTCTGACAACGTTATGCTTTCCCTTCTGCTTGCTATCGCAGCACCTGTCCGGCAAGCCTCGCGATGAGGTGACATACCTGCTGCATGCACGCTGTATGGGCAGCTACCTGCGCGGCAAGCAGAGCTGCGGCGATGCTGACCTCATCATTGCACCAGGGCCGGCCTGCAGCTGGGTGGGCATGGGGCCGCTGCTGGCGGGACTGCTGGAACGACTTGCTGCACGGGGCTGCATCACACAGGTGTGCTGATGCATGCTGTGTGCTTTTACGGTGTGTTTGTACTAAAATGCATGATTGTAGATCACATTAATTGTGGGGTGTGAGCAGCGCTGTTGACCTCATCATTGCGCCTGGGCCAGCCTGCAGCTGGGTGGGCATGGGGCCGCTGCTGGCAGGACTGCTGGAACGACTGGCTGCACGTGGCTGCATCACAAAGGTACACAGATGCATGTTTTCCTGCTGTGTAGTGGCTATATATTGTGTTGGTGAGTGTTTGTTGCGTGCTGCATGTTTGTAGAATGGAAAGGGTTTGTGAGCAGCAACGCCGACATGATCATCGCCCCTGTGCCGGCCTGCAGCTGGGTGGGCATGGGGCCTCTGATGGCGGGACTGCTGGAACGACTGGCTGCACGTGGCTGCATCACTCAGGTGTGCTGATGCATTCTTTCTTGTTGTGTGCTGGCTGTTACTTGCGCGGGTGTGTATGTTTCGCGCAGTGTGATTGTGGTAAGAAAAATGACAAGGTTCCTAAGCAGTGCTGCCGACCTCATCATTGCGCCTGGGCCAGCCTGCAGCTGGGTGGGCATGGGGCCGCTGCTGGCAGGACTGCTGGAACGACTGGCTGCACGTGGCTGCATCACTCAGGTGTGCTGATGTATGCTGTCTGAATTTTGTTGTGTGGTTGCACTAAAAAGCATTGTTTGAAGTTATGTTGAATGTCGGGGTTTTGCAGCGCTATGGTGACGCCGGCCTCATCATTGCGCCTGGGCCGGCCTGCGGTTGGGTGGGAATGGGGCCGCTGCTGGCAGGGCTGCTTGAGAGGCTGGCTGCACGCGGCTGCATCACTCAGGTGCGTGGGGTTTTAGGCAAGGCTTGGTTTCAAAGTATGTTGGGGTTTGGCAGCGCTATGGTGCTGCTGACCTCATCACTGCCCCTGGGCCGGCCTGTAGCTGGGTGGGCATGGGGCCTCTGCTGGCTGTCCTTTTGGAGCGGCTGGCTGCACGCGGCTGCATCACACAGGTGCGTGGGTATCTAGGCAAGGCTGGGTGTGGTGATGCTGACCTCATCATTGCCCCTGGGCCGGCCTGCAGCTGGGTGGGCCTGGGGCTGCTGCTAGCAGGCCTCTTGAAACGACTGGCTTCACGCGGCTGCATTACGCAGGTGTGTTGAGGACGTCTAGATGTGTGTGTTTGCTGTGTGGAGCTGGGTGTAGGCTGTGGCTGTCACTGGCTGGGCTGCTGCAGTGGCTGTGTGAGCTGTGTGCTGCGCTGCTTGCAGGACTTGCTGCTGCTGGAGCGGCACAAGACAGTGCCATGGCTGAGATGTCTTGCGTCATGCATTGCATCGTGCAATTTATGCATGTGGTGCATGCTGTGCCGCGTGCAGGGCATGCTGCCGCTGGAGCGGCACAAGCCCGGCACAAGCCCGACGCCAGAGTCATGCAGCGCGGAAGGTTGAAACGCTGCTCGTCCTGTCACGCTGTGTGCTGTGTGGCGTGCAGGACATGCTGCCGCTGGACTGGCACAAAGCGCTGCGGGGCCAGGGGCTTTGCGGCATGGATTGCTTGAACACTGCATTGTGCGGTTGAGCTGATATCTGTGTGACGCTGTGTGCTGTGTGCTGTGTGGCGTGCAGGATATGCTGCCGCTGGAGCGGCACAAGGCGCTGCGGGGCCCTGAGGAGCGCGTGACCTGGATGGGCGTGTGGAGGGGGCCCAGCAGCCCCTGCTGCAGGTGGTGCCACTTGGAGTATAGTATATATGGCAGCTGCATTGTTTCTTGCACGAAGCAAAGCGTGTGTAATGGCTGTTGATTGATGGGTGTATGGAGGGGGTCTAGCAGCCACTGCTGCAGGTGATGCCACTTTATGATGCCACTGCTGCAGGTGATGCCACTTTATGATGCCACTGCTGCAGGTGATGCCACTTTATGTGTGTCTCATACACAGCACAGCACCTGCAGATGCAGCAAGTGTGTATTCATGGGCGTGTGGAGGGGTCCAGCAGCCACTGCTGCCGGTGCCGCCACTTCAGGGTTTGGGGTTTGGTGTTTTAGGGTTGATATGTTGATGAGTACACAGGCCAGCATCTGCAGCATGTGTGTAATGGTGGGTGGTGGAGGGGCCCAGCAGCCCCTGCTGCAGGTGATGTCACTTTGAACTTCTTGAGTTTGGCAGCTGCATTGTGTCCCACAGTGAGCCAAGCGTACGCAACACCTGAGTATTGATGGACGTGCGGGAGGGGCCGAGCAGCCCTGCTGCAGGTGACTGGCACAATGTAAACCTGGGCGGATGCATGGTTATCTCATACCAAGAACACAGTGTACGTTTCGCATGGTCGCTTGATTGCTGTGATGCCTGTCGGCAGTGTGTACGACAGCCCAATCAAGACATGGTAGGATTCAGGCTTCAGCAGTTTCAGGCTGGCAGTGCACTGCTGTGACTGACTACTCCCACCGCAGCACATTGCTCACATTCTCCTGGTTGCTTTCTGCTGCTGCTGCTGCTGCTGCTGCTGCTGCAGGCGCATAGACATCAAGCTGTACCCCCGCAGCATGCTGGCCATGGCGGTCAACTACTTCTGCTCGGGGCAGGACATGTGCAGGGCGCTCAGGTGGGCTTGAGGTACAGCACAGAAGAGTAGCACGCTTTCCTACATGGCTATACTGTAGTAGCTAGTTTGCACTTCCAAGAATCGGGAATTCTAAGTCAGCATTCGTATGCACTCTGTGCTTCCATGCCGCACCAGCAGCAACAACCCTCTGCCATAGAGTATGGCGGCTAATAGGGCGTGTTCTGGCATGCGTACGCAAAGTCGGCAGCAAGCGCATCGGTACTGCTCGTGACCTCGCTGCAGCTGTTGGCTGAAGAGCACTCCTGCGGCTGCTGCTGCTGCTGCTGGCTTGTCTGCATGCAGGCATTGGTGCAACCGGCCTATTCAACAGGTGGCTGCCCCGGCTGCAGCCCTCAACCCAGCTTGGAGCACTGCTGCTGCTGCTTTTGCTGCTGTTGCTGCTGCTGCTGATGCTGCTGCTGCTTCTGCTGCTGCTGCTGCTGCTGGCATGCCTGCAGGCATTGGTGCAACCGGCCCAACGAGCAGGTGGCTGCCCTGGCTGCAGCCCTCAACCCAGCTGCACTGCTGCTGTTGCTGCTGCTGCTGCTGCTGCTGCTGCTGCTGCTGCTGCTGCTGCTGCTGCTGCTGCTGCTGCTGGCATGCATGCAGGCATTGGTGCAACAGGCCTAATGAGCAAGTGGCTGCCCTGGCTGCAGCCCTCAACCCTGAAGGCAATGCCTTCCGCTTGGGGGACCAGGAGCTGGTGGTGATACACAAGGCAAACATTAAGCCTAAAGCTGCAGCTGTCCAGAGAGGTGCTGCTGCTGGCAGCAGGCAGAGGGCAGAGACTGCTGGTGCTGCAGGAGCGGGGGATAGCAGCGCCAGTGATGATGAGAGGCAGCTGCAACAGCAGCAGCAGCAGCAGCAGCAGCAGCAGACGGACACGATTACGACACCGAAACTGGGGAACAGCCGCATGGGGCTGAGTGGGCGCAGCAGCACTATCCAGGAGACAGTTGTGGGTCCTGCAGTCAAGTGCAGCTGTGAGACAGACATCTTCAAGGCGATTGGGCTGGAGTATGTGCCGCCTCATCTGAGGAACTTGATGCAGCAGGGCAGTACATAGGGCGTGGTTGTTACATGGGGCTGGGACGTGTTGATTGCCGCGCAAGGAGTTGGTGGGATGTACTTGCCAATGGCATGCATACAGCACAACATGATCTTACCTGCTGATGTTTGCAGCGGGCTCGTGGGTGTATAGCACTGCTGAACTACGGCCTTAAAAGTTTAAAACTCAAATGTGTGTTCAAATTGTTTGTCGTGGCATGTAGGCTGTCGGTAACATCAGCAGAACCGCAAAAGGCGCGAACGAAACCCTGAGGGGCATTGCTCAGCATGCCTCGTGCCCTCAGCTGATTTAGCTTTTGTCGAAAGTGGCATTTTTGTAATTATTATACCGCGTTGAAGCCAAGTCATCACTTCAGGCAACATGGAGGGTCCGGAGGCCTCCTCGTCGATACCTGGCTTCAGCAGCCTGTCTCTCTCACGCCCTGACAGCTACTCGGCAGCTGGAAGGGTAGCGGATGCATCCATTCATGCAGTGAAGCAGCCTCAGCCTATGCTGTACTCTCCAGCCAGCGGGCTAGGTGAGCATGTGCTGCATGCTGCTCAGCAGTTGAAAGCAGCGCTGTGCTGAATCAGCAAGCCAGCTGACATGGCAGCTTCACTTCTCGGAGTCCCTGCAAAATAAATCCATCTGAAATCAATCGCATCAACGTTCTATAAGCGCAACTGCTGTAACAGCCCGGCACGCTGCTGCTGTTGGCTGCCGCAGTGACATACGAACCGCCTGGCCTGACAGGCGTGGCGCACATGCAATGGCTGGAGCGCCTCAGCAGCCCTAAGGTACTCAAAGTGCTTGCAGGAAGCTTGGTCAGCACCGCCACTGCTAGGCAGCGCCAACTGCTGCTGGTTGGTGCAAGCAAAGTCACTTTGCCAGAGCGCACTCCACAAGAGCGCTTGACCATTGCTGCTGGCAGTACATAGTTCTGAGCGGTGCTGCACAGCTTTTTAGACTGGCGCTGCAGGATCAGCACGGTGATGTTGTGCAGCATTGTGCAGTTTCTGTGTAACAGCTTTACTGAAGCAGCAAACACGCTGTCAGGCTGTGCCTGTAACCCCACACTCACCACTGCAACCATGAACATCACACACGAGCAACGCTGTATGCAAACACTTTACCTTGCTTGTGCAGGTTGTGCGCGCAAAATCGCCCAAAGCACGCAGGAGAGCTGACTCACCAAGCCGGAACCAGCAACAGCAGGAGCAGCACCAGCAGCAGCAGCAGCATGCGCCATCACCAGCACACTCACCAGGCAGCAGTCCTGCCAGGAGCCACTCACCAAGCCGGAGTCAGCAGCAGCAGCAGCAGCAGCAGCAGCAGCAGCGTGCACCAGCACGCTCACCACGCAGCAGCCCTGCCAGGAGCCACTTGCCGCTGTGCCGCTGCCAGTCCCCTGCTGGGCATCAGGTTGCTGACAGTGCAGCTGCAGAAGCTCTGGAGCAGCTGCTACCATCACCTCATTGGCAGCAACAGCAGCAGCAGCCAGCATCTCAAGTACATCCTAATCCCGCAGGTGCACATTGCACAGCAGCAGGAGCAGCAGGAGCAGCAGGAGCAGCAGCAGCTGGTGGTCATAGTGTTTCCTGCAAGGCAATGCAGCCGAGGCGCAGCGCAGCTGCTGCTGAGGACAGCGGGGTGCATGCCTGGAAGGTGTCTGCGGGGCGCTGTCACCATGCCCACCAGGCGCAGCAGCACAGCAGCAGCGGCTGCAGTGCAGGGCTGTGCAGCAGCCAGCAGCCAACAGCGCATATTAGCGCTCATGGTGGGCAGTTCAATGCAGCAGCAGGACAAGGGCAGCAGGACAAGGGCAAGGGACTGGCATCTCTTGGCACGCACGCCAGCATGCACCAATCTGGTGATACTGCAACATGTCGTCAAGGCGGGAGCAACCACAACAACAACAGCAGCAGCAGCACCATGTCGGAGCGCATGACCCTGACAGCTCCGTACGTGTTCAGATGGGGCGGCCGGCTCAGAGGCAAGCACCTGGGCATGTCAGACATGTACAGCAGCATGCACAACAGCAGCAGCACCATTGACAGGCACCAAGGTGCACATGCAGCTTGTGCCGGCGCAAGCGACAGCAGCAGTGCAGCAGCAGGTGCAGGAGCCCCGCCTCCTCCCTGTGCCACTGAGCAAGCAGCAGAAGCAGCCGCTGTACCCAGAGCACCCTTCCCTCAAGGCAGCAGCAGCAGCAGCAGGGAGCCGCTAGATCCTGTGACAGCAGCTGCAGCAGCAGCGTTAGGTGCAGAGGCTGAGCGCTTGCTTAAAGCCTTAGACCTGGCGATGGAGCGGCACCACCCGGAGCGCAGGCGCAAGCAGCAGCGCCATCACAAGGGCATGCACATGCACAACGCTGCAGCAGCTGCAGCAGCAGCTGGGGACGGTTTAGGGTTTGAGGGTGACTTTGGATGTGGGGCTGTTGCTGAGGATGAGCCCATTTGCCGTCCTGGAGAGTACTTGCGTCTGTAACCCTCCTGATTTGAGATGTATCACTGGGTGTTATGCTGTGTCATGCTTTTTCAAAGGTGGACTGATTTGCTCAAGTCTGGGAACCCCTGTCCGTGTGAACGTGTGAACGCTCTCAACTATCCTTGTGACCATGGACAATTCGCATGGCGTTCGCCTGCTGGTGTGTAAATCTGCAGATCGGGTAGCCCAGCTTCAATAATGTACAGCTGGGTGGAACAATCATTAGCGGCTGATTGGCATCACCATGGACAGACAGTACCGGCCAACCTCACAGCATCCTTCAACATCATCATGTTACTTATCAAGCCGTAGCTTACGCCATCGGCCCCAAAAACATCCTTGAAGGGATCCCACGTGCAACGTGCTTGATGACTCAGCCATCGCACGCTGCTGCCTGCTGCCTTGCGCAGCGCTTGCTGCCAGCAGTTGGCACGTGCCGTGAAGTGTCCTAGATCTCGGGTAGTGCCTGCACTGATTTGTAGACCAGCCGCAACCTTGCTGCTCATAATAGTGCTGTTCATCAACTTTGGCGTTCACGCATGGCCCAAAGGGTGAAAGCCAGGCCTCCTTTTATATGTTACCAGGGGGGACGAAATCCTAGCCAGGCCTCCTTGGCTTTCTGCCTGCCCCACAGCAGCAGGTGCCCTGACTACGGTGATCACATGTGCGTAGATACAACAGCTGTTAGGACATATGTGTCTTCCAAGCACTGCTGCTCTTAGTGCTGCTGCTGCTGCTGCTTGATCAGCTTGCAGGATTTCTTGTGCAGAGGCCAGTGGGCAGCCAGGCAGTCCTGCAAGGCACACAGCCCGCACCAATCAGGAGAGGCAGCAGATGGGGATTGCACGCTTGGCATATGAAGGACTCAGGCACAACACATGTGATGTGGTGTACACCACGGCACAGCGTCGTGCTGTCGCGCAACAACAGCAGCCAGAGACTAAACATGTTTGCGCAGCTGCTTCAGCGCTAGCAACTGCTGGCCGCAACTCGTGCAGTGAGTTCCCTGCACACCTTGCTGCAGTAGCAGGCCGCCTGGCAGCCTGAGCACTGCCTGCCGCCCACCCGCCGCAGCTCACTGCCACGCGCCTTGCTGCCTGCTGTGCCCAGGTTGCTGCAGCCGGGGTTGTTGCAGCACCAGCGCAGCGGCAGCGCAGCGCTGGCTGCTGCCACCCACGCCTGCAGCTTGCCACTGGCCAGCAGCTGCTGCAGAGCCACCACTGCAGCATGCTGCTGCTCATGCGTGCTGCCCCAGATGCCTTGCGCAGCGCGCTTCACCAGGCGTATTATCACAGGTGTTTTTGGCGCATCCTCTGCGTCCTCAGTGTATGACCATTTGCCTGTAGAGAAGTCTTCAAAGCTTTGTTTCATCAAGTTGAAGTGCGTGCGTGACAGCATGCCACACGACCGCACCACATCCCTGATGCTCTGCTGCTGCTGCTGCTGCTGCTGCTGTTGCTGGCCCCCGTGCCTGCTGCTGTTACCGAGCTCCCACAGCCCCACCACCTGCTGCACTGCAGGCAGCAGCTCTGCCTGCAGCTGCTGCTGGCACTGCTGCAGCAGCGGCTGCACTGCTGCTGCCGGCTCGTCAGCAGCTGCTGCTGTTGTGCACCAGCTGCCAAACACCAGCTCCAACACATCCAGGCCGTTATGCAGCTGCCCTAGCGACTCTACTGCCTCATAGAGCAGCTCCTGGTGCACAGTAGACCCCCATGCTTGCTGCTGCTGCTGCTGCTGCATGCGTCCAGCCACTGCACTGCTGCTGCCTGCAGCAGCTGCCAGCAGCCGATTTGAGGTCTGCTGCAGCCAATGCAGCCCCAGCTGCACACATCGCAGCAGTAGCATCGCCTAAGGCACACCAGCCGCTGAGCTGATGATGCTCCGCTGCTGCGCTTCACTTACTTCTGCTGCAGGGGGTGCACCAGTCAGCATTGCTGCTGCTACGAGCTGCAAAAGTTGCAGCGCAAATGCAGCGCAGCAGCCGCTCCGGGGTTGTGCGGGGTTCAGGTCTGTGTAGGGGTCGTCCGTGTTCTCAGCCAGAACCTTCACAGCAGTGACACACAGGCTGAAGAGCTGCGGTGTGCAACAACCTGCGGCACTGCTAGCGGCTGATGCACTTGCGCCAGACGACTGATCTGCTGCTGCACCAAGTTGTGCGGACTCTGTCCCTCCTCCTGCTGCTGCTGCTGCTGCTGCTGCTGCTGCTGCTGCTGCTTCTTCAGCCGCCACCACCAGCAAAGGGCCATACACAGCAGCTCCGCTCCAAAGCAGACTGCCAGTTGCGTGCCACAGGTTTGCAATGCTTTCGGCACCCAAATCCACCTGCTGCTGCACCAGCCGCACGTGCATTAGGTGCTCCAGCATCGCTGCTGTGGGGCGCGCCAGGTGGCGCCATGCATCGTCACTCTGCATTTTGCTGCTGATCACAGCTGAGAAGTGTAGTATCTGGATGAGTGCCTCCAGCAGCCAGTCCAAGTGCTCCTTATCAGCAGCTTGCTGCTGCTGCTGCTGCTGCTGCTGATCCAGCTTGACCATCATTTTACGCACCTGCACAATCAGAGAAGTTTGCGGAGGAGGGGAGCCGCCACGACTCATTCAGGTGGGCCATAAGCTTGCATACAGCACCGCCACTGTATCAACATCATTTGTATCACCCGTCCATATATATGATCGGGATGACCTTTTCACAGCCCTGCAGCTCCCTGGCATCCTCCTGCATTTGCCTTGCCAAACAACACCCACAGCCAGTTACAATCTGCAAGTCCTATGCATCAGCAGACAAGCCTGCCTATGCCCTTCTGTGCGTACATCAGAGGACAAAAGACTCACCAGCTTCAGCACTTCAGCCACGCTGAAGTCATCTCCTGGCCCCTCGCCGCTGCTGCTGCTGCTGCTGCCGCTGCTGCCACCCACAACTCGATCAGCAGCAGCAGCAGCAGCAGCAGCAGCAGCAGCAGCAGCAGCAGCAGCACTACAACTGGCTGGCAGCGCGCCTGCACCTGTCACCCCCGGTTCACCCCTGCTGCTCTCACTCTTGCTGCTGCCCCGCGCAGCGGGCATCTATAAGCTCAGCGACTGTGTGCATGACAGCGCAGCAGACGCTGCCTCAGATGCAAGCAGCGCATCCACCTGGAACAAGTTGTGTGCTGCCTCCAGCAGCATGAGCGCTGCGGGCTGTGCAACGAACAGCAGCTCGTGTCGAAGCATAGCCTGCTCTTCTGCAGTCTCCCTCAAGCGGCTTTCATGCAGTGCCCCTTGAAAGTCACGCATCCGCCGCTGGGTCGAGAAATAAGCCAAATGCGTCTGCACCTCTAAGCTGCTGTGTTTGAACGCTCCCACAAGACCCTCGATGAACTTAGGGCGGAAAAGTCGCATGCATTCTGCTGCTAGCCCCACTGGAAAGGGTGCTGCTGCTGCCTGCTGCTCTGAGAGGCCACACGTCCGCAGCATAGCCAGCAGGTGGCGGTGCCGTGCTGTGTCCAGGCTGGGGTGCGGCTGCCGCTGCTGCCGCCGCTGCCTGTTGCTGCTGAAGATTTCGTGCTGCTCGTGGCAGCGCATCTTCACTGCTAATGTCAGCAGCAGCAGCTGCAGCTGCTGCACCTCTGCCTCCATACTGCACAGCAGCTCAGCTGCTGCTGCGTCTGTGATGTTGCTGCGAATATTCACCAGCAATGCGGCAGCCAGCGCAGGCGCCAAACAAGCTGCCAGCAGCTTGCAGGAAAGCACGCTGTCGATTCCTGCAAGCAGCCGCAGCGCCAGCCGCATCGCTGCCAGCAGCAGCTGCACAGCAGGCAGTACAGCTGGGGCTGCCTGTGGGAACAGCAGCACCGGTCCTGGCCAGGACACATGCTGATCAAACAGCCTTATCAGTGCTATGGCTAGCCGCACAGCTGCCGGCACTGTGCGCTGCTGCTGCCTATACTGCAAAGACAGCCCACTGCCGGCTGCTAATGGTGCTGCAGCAGCAGCATCTGCTGCTTGCAGCGCTGTAGTTGTGTCGTGCATTGCTGCTGCGGCGCTGTCCAGGAGGCCAGATGTGATGGTGGTCCGGAGAAGCTGCAGTTTTGTTGCTGTATCTGGCTCACGGAGCACTGCTGTTGCTGCGGACAGCATGGCCTCAGTGCAAGCTACCAGCGCATCGTGTGCCTCTGACTGCTGCTGCGTTTGCTGCTGCCTGGCCAACAGGTGTAATAGCGCTGCAGCCTGCAGGCACAGCAGCAAGGTGAGGTCATGCTGTTGAGAGCATCAGGACGTTCGAGCTCACACAGTGAGACTGTGACGTTATGTGCGATGCTGCCATGTTTGCAAGCATTCTGCTCTGTGCCCAGTGCAACAGACACGGCAGCATCGCGGCTCCCCAGTCCCGTCGACATCTACATTCTCATTACCAATACACAGCATCTGTGGAACACCACAGCTCAGTGTTGACACTGGCAGTCTTGAAGTGCGGCCCAGAGCCTGCTCCACATCCTCTGCAACCTGCTGAAGCGAGGTGTACTGTCCCAGGGACAAGCTGCTGCTGCTCGCGGTGCTCTCGGAACCTGCTGCTGCTGCTGCTGCTGCTGTCGCCAGAGGCTGCAGCGTGTCCGACACTCGACGCCATGCAGCCTGTACTGATGGCCGTTCAACAATGTTCATCAGGTGGATTCAAAAACGGGCTGCAGGTCGCTGGATGAAGTCGGCCGAACCGTACGCAGGGCTGAGCACGCTGGGTCGCGCAAACCTCAGTGAGCACCTCCGCGTAAGACAGGGAAATTAATGTCGTACTTTTGGCGTGTAGAATGGCAATGCACTATAGACGGCGAAGCAGCGTGCACAGCCTGTCACTCGACTACAGAAGATGCGAACTACGGCGTTGTATACAACTTCCATCACATGTCCTGTGGTATAATCAACAGTAACAATCCATTGGGTCATATATCAAAGGTTGAGCGGAACTCGGAACATGTACATGCGCCTGCAACTCGAATGTCACAACTGCTCACTGAGCTGATGCTGGCAGCATCACTGGTGTGACATGACGTGCTGCTGTTGACAGGAACGGCTGCATACTTGGTTAGGACCAACAATAGTTGACAAAGTTGGAACCTTTAGGAACCATAGAACTGCCGCTGCTTCTCCTGCAGTCCCCGCTCCACATTCTTTGCCGCTGCTATGTTCAGGTCCAGCTGCTCCCACAGGGGCTTGACCGGGCGGGTCAGAGCTGCTGACAACTAACAACTGACCAACACATCAGCGCGGCTCCAAACCAGCTCATTTGCGCACCCTGCAGCTACTGCACTAGCATCACTCCTCACATATCAACACGCCAGCCTCTTGTATGGATTACGCACGCTGTTGCTGCGCCGCCGCGCGCCGTGCTGCTGCCTGTCGCTGCTTCTCCTGCAAGCCCCGCTCCACATTCTTGGCTGCTGCTATGTTCAGGTCCAGCTGCTCCCAGAGGGGTTTCACCAGGCGTGTCAGCGCTGCCTTGTGGCCGTGGCCGCAGCTGTTGACGTGCTTGTTGAGCACTTCATACACCGCGTCCATGGAGCGCTGCAATAGCAGGCACAGCAGGCACATTACATTATATTGGAAAAGAAAAATGCTCATATGGCAGTGTAAGAAGTGCTTGTTGAGCACCTCATAGACAGCGTCCATGGAGCGCTGCGGCGGCACAGGACACAAAGCAGCATGCACAAGTTGGGTGAACATATGTTGAGCAACAAAGAAGGCCAGCATCTGTTGACGTGCTTGTTGAGGACCTCGTAGACTGCATCCATGTAGCGCTGCAACAGCCGGCACAGAACAACAGGCACAGCACAGCAAGCACAGCACGCTGAGTATCACATCTCAAAGAGAAAGAAAACCTGATCAGCAGCTGTTGACGTGCTTGTTCAGCACTTTGTAGACCGCATTCATGGAGCAGGGCACAGCATACATAGCAAGCATCACACAAAGTCATGTTAAGCGAGAGTTGACTTCCTAATCATGGCTGACGCAATTAAACTGTCATTGCAAACATCTTGCCTACTGATGGTAACTGCAACTGATGGCACTGCCTGAGAGCCATGAACGAAAAGTGTGCAAGGAGCACCATCGGGTGGTTTACCAGCTGGAAGTTTGAAACACCTTCCCACATATTGAAAGATGTTGATGCAGAAACCCGCCAGCTTACTGCACAAGGGAATGCACAGCTCAGGCAGCAACTCCTGCAGCCTCTCCCTGGGCATAGTGTGTGCAGCAACATGCCTGAGGACTTTATGTACACATGGCCAGAAATTGACCCACACAGTCCATAACCTAGAAATGAGACTGTAGCTGTGGCCGCACCTGTATGCGGATGAACTTGGCCTTCTTCTCCTCTGTGTTGACCGGGATGAGCGCCCAGAAGTGACGCAGCAGCTCGTCAATCTGCACAGGCCAGGCAGCACACAGCAGCCTGTTTTGTAAAAGTGCTGCAGCAGAACATGTTGACGACACTGCATCCTCTGTGTTGACCGGGATGAGCGCCCAGAAGTGGCGCAGCAGCTCATTGATCTGCACAGGTAAGCAACCGCATCGCAAGCACACCAACCTCAACCTTGAAGAGTTCAAGTTCAAGTTGAAGTGCCTCAGCAAAACCTAGTAATGACCCTGATCCAGCATGATCAACAACTTGAACGCGGAGCATATGCTGCGCATCAGCACCCTGTCGCACACACGGCATATATTGCTGGCACACTAATGTTGACAGTCTCCGCACCTGTGCGCTACTGCTGCAGGTGCCGGGTGACTCACCACCATGCTCAGCTGCTGCTACTACCTGTTGTAGTCAGTGAGCTGGTGGACAAATAACACATGCCGGGTGACTCACCACCATGCTCTGCTGCTGCATAAAGTCCAGCGTCTCCTGCGGAAGGCTGCCTGGGCCGCCCCTGCCGCCAGTGGCACCCGCCAGGTCACCACCAGCAAGCTCATGCAGCGCCTGACACAGCAGCAGCAGCAGCAGCAGCAGCAGCAGCAGCGGCGGCGGCGGCGGCGGCAGCAGGGCATGCAAGCAGAACACTGTTCAAATCAGCTGTGTAAAGCTACTACACCTGCTGCACAGAACTGATACGCGCGGCTGATAGCATCATTGCTATGGCTGAATTGGCGACATGATATGCAGTAGCTGCTGTTGGCCGGGTAGCAGACTCATGTGCAGTGCCTGCCAGGTCAGCAACAACAAGTTCATGCACAAACAGAAGCAGCAGCACGAATTTAAAGGCGCGGGAAGCAGCAGCAAGCTGAAACATTAGTAGAACAAACAACTTACATGACATAGCTCACCTGCTTTGCTGCTGCTGAGGCCATGGGAGGGTCCGTCAAGCTCAGCGGGTCTATACTGCGCAGCCGCTGCACCACATCCTGCTGCTGCTGCTGCTGCTGCTGCTGCTGCTGCTGCTGCTGCTGCTGTGGCTGCTGCTGCTGCTGCTGCTGCTGCACCCTGAAGTACAGGCGCGGGTCGTTCACCCGCAGCTCCTCAAACTGCTGCTGCAGCGGGGCCTGCAGGTCCTCCATCGCTATGCCTGCAGCAGTAGCAGCAGCAGCAGCAGAGGCAGCAGCAGCAGCAGCATGGTTGGCAGCTGCACACGCTGAAACAGACACCGAGAACACAAGTAAGCTATCTTGGCAGCTTGCAAAGCACAGCACTGCCTGTAACCACAACTCTACAAACTCATCATGTGTCAGTTGAAGCAGCGATACAGTCGCTTCCAATCGAGTAACCACCTGCTTGTTGCTTGCAGTGCTGTATGTCTTCCTCCGTCATTTCCGAGCCAGCTTCCAGCCCAGCACTGCCACCTGCAGCAGCTGCTGCTGCTGCTGCTGCTGAGCTACCAGCTGCAGGAGACACCCCTCTGCTGCCTGCCGGCGGCTTGCTGCCACCACCTGCTGCTGCTGCTGCTGCTGCACTGCTGCCTGCCTTGGCACTTGGCTGTGCTGCTGCTGCTGCTGAAAGTGGTGGCCGTCCGATGACTGCTGCTGAGTGCACGTTGTAGTCCTGAGCCAGCTGCTGGCTGAGAGAGGTGTAACCCTGGACGCTCTCCTGAACGGCGCAACCAAATTACATTGGTATATGGTGTTCAACTCAACATGTTTAGGTTTTTGTGTCTGCAGCAGCTTCAGCATGCATGTTTGTTGAGGTTTGAGAATGCCTGGCCATCCCAAACAATGGACGATGTAATCCCTGCATAGCATTGCACAGGCAGCGGCACAAGGGTTGTCCTGCGCCAGCTGCTGGCTGAGGGAGGTGTAGCCTTGCATGCTCTCCCGAAAGGTTGTAAGCAGAGTACAATAGTGTTCACTTTGAATAATATCTACCACCATGTTCATGTACTGGTGTCTGCAGCGGCTGCAGTATGCAGATGTACAAAGGTTTGAAAACGGCTGGCCATCTCAAACAACAAACGGCGTCACCTCTGCAGACAGTGCACAGGGCACAGGCCGCAGCTTGCCCTCTGCTGCTGCCGCAGAGTCAACCAGCAGGTTGAGGCGGGGTTTCAGCTGCCTGTCATCCAACAACTGATATGCACACGTGATAACAAGCGGCTGACTGCATCAGTGCATGCTGAATTGTGTGCAAAATGGACCTTTATCAAGGCAGCACCGTTGAACCTGTAGCCCAGTGCTCACCGCATCGCCGCGTGCCGCATTGTGCGCCAAGCCGTAGCCATCAGGCGTGAGCTTGTCCTCTGCTGCTGCTGCCAGGTCAACAAGCGGGTTGAGGCGGCGCTTCAGCGCGCGGCGCGTCTCAGGGTCCAGCGCAGAACCCTCCAGCACGGAGAAGAGGCCTGCAAGCAATACGCCGGTTGACAAGAGCGTCAACTAACAATATCACCAGTGACAACAACCCAAACCGTATGGGGACGAGCGTGGCTCCCTCTAGCACGAACACAAGCCTAGAAGAACATGCGTTTCAGAGGCGTTGGAGGTAGCACCATTTGCCATGCAAGTCTATCCCAGCCAGCGGCAAAAGCGCTGCATGTACACACAAGCAGCACTCACCTTCGAGCTCTCTGTTGCCATCCTCCGCATCTGCTGCCGCCTGTTGCTGCTGCTGCCCGCCCATGTCAGCAACCGCTGCTGCGCTGCTGGCGCTGATGCTCTGCTGCAGCTGCTTGAACTTGCTGGCAGCCTTTTCACGCTTGGCGCGCTTGCTCATGTAGTACTTGAAGTAGCGCTCCCAAAACTCCTCGCGGGACATCTGGTTGCCAACCTGCAGAAATAACAGTTACAGAAACACGATGGCAGAAATGTACTAACATAACATGACAAAGCCTTGGCGCGCTTGCTCATGTAGTACTTGAAGTAGCGCTCCCAAAACTTTTCACGGGATATCTGGTTGCCGACCGGCAGAAAAAAACAAATATGACAAAAGGATGACAGTAATGTAATCATCTGGTTGCCCACCTGCATAAAATAACAGTTATAACATTTAATTAACAAAGTGCAACACAACGTAACAAGTGCTTCGCGCGCTTGCTCATGTAGTACTTGAAGTAGCGCTCCCAAAACTCCTCACGCGACATCTGGTTGCCGACCTGCAGAGAAATAACAGTTATGACAAAAGGATGACATTAATGTAACATGAAGTAACAAAGTCTTGGCGCGCTTGCTCATGCAGTACTTGAAGTAGCGCTCCCAAAAGTCCTCACAGGGCATCTGTTTGCCGACCTGCAGAAAAGTTAACAGTTATAGAATAGAATGACAGAACTGTAACATAAAGTAACAAGTGCTTGGCGTGCTTGCTCATGTAGTACTTGAAGTAGCGCTCCCCAAACTCCTCGCGGGACATTTGGTTGCCCACCTGCAGAAACATCAATTATAACAGTGAGATGACCAGAAATGTAACATCAAGTAACAAAGCCTTGGCCCGCTTGCTCATGTACTACTTCAAAGAGCGCTCCCAAAACTCCTCATGGGACATCTAGTTGTCCACCTGCAGAAAAAACAGTTGACCATGAGCAACAGCAACTACACCCGCTGCCGCTCGTTCTCGCTGGTCAACAAATGCAGCCATGCAACCGCATAAAAGAAACACAAATATAGCATGTTACACCGGATCACTTGCGCCTCGTATACCTGGAGCAGCGCAGGTTTCTCTGCCAATAGCCGCCGCTCAGCTTGCTGGTCATTGTCTGCAGCATCGCAACTGGTTGAAAGTATCGCACAAAAGTAACACATAACATGTTCCATCCGGCTCACCTGCGCCTCGTACACCTGACACAGCGCAGGGTCCTCTGCCAGCAGCTGCCGCTCATCCTCGCTGGTCATTGACCGCAGCAACACAACGACACTAAACTGACATACAGAAGTAACAAGTAACATGTTACAAACGGCTCTCCTGCGCCTCGTACACCTGGCGCAGCGCAGGGTTCTCTGCCAGCAGCTGCCGCTCAATGCTGCTGGCCATCGACCGCAGCAACACAACGACACTAACCTGACACCCAGAGATAACAAAATAACATGTTACAAACGGCTCACCTGCGCCTCATACACCTGGCGCAGCGCAGGGTTTTCTGCCAGCAGCTGCCGCTCATCCTCACTGGTCATGGTGAGCCGCGCGACACGGCCATCGGCTGTGGTCTTGTTCTGCAGCAGATATACAAGCAGCAGCAGCAGCAGCAGCAGCAGCAGCAGCAGCAGCAGCAGCAGCAGCAGCAGCAGCGGCAGCAGCAGCAGCAGCAGCAGCGGCAGCAGCAGCAGCAGCAGCAGATGTTGCGTGTCATGCCTGGCAGTTTGAACACCAACCTGGCAGCACCTCCTGATGGCAGCAGTACCCACTTTGCTGGCAGTGGCAATGACACACCGCGCACCTGTCGAGCCAAGTCGACCAGCTGGTTGGATAGCCCCCGCTTTGATGAGCGGGCAGTGGTGGTGGGTGCGCCAGACACGCCTGGGGCTGGAAGCTTTGCTAAGCCATTGAGCAACATGCACAAAAGCACACACGCACCTGCCGTGCCAGGCCCACCAGCCGCTTAGACTGACCCCGCATCTAGCTTAGCTAACTGTTTGCAACATATGTACACACACATACACACAGCGCACCTGCCGAGCCAAGTCGACCAGCCGGTTGGATAGCCCCCGCTTTGATGAGCGGGCAGTGGTGGTGGGCGCGCCAGACACGCCTGCTGCGCGCTGCACGGCGGCACTCGCCCAGAACTCGTCATCAGTGAGCGCCTGCGCCTCGACGACCAGCGCCTTGTGCTGCGCTGCGATGGCCCTGTGAAGGTGAAACAAGTGAAGATGCAGAGAGTTGCAAGTGCAGTAAGCAGTAGGTTTTAGAATGGTGCAGAACTCGTCATCAGTCAGCGCCTGCGCTTCAACCACCAGCGCCCTGTGCTGCGCTGCGATGGCCCTGTTGCAGCAGGTTTGACAGCAGGTGATACAGCAGGTTGCAAGACGACTCAGAACTCATCATCAGTGAGCGCCTCCGCTTCAACCACCAACGCCCTGTGCTGCGCTGCAATGGCCCTGTTATGGTGCAAGCAGGGTACAAGAAAATGCAGCAACAGGTTTTAGGACGATGCAGAACTCGTCATCAGTCAGCGCTTGCGCCTCGGCGACCAGCGCCTTGTGCTGCGCTGCAATGGCCCTGTTGCAGCAGGTGATAAAGCAGGTTTGAAAGCTGCAGAGCTGCCTGCACACAGGTTCTGCCGCTGCCACAGTAGTTACAAAGCAGCGACCCAGCAGAACACCACCATCACGTTAGCCACTGCTGATGCAAACACAGACACCACACACAACACCGCCAACGCATACACCATCGACCTTTCAATCTCTGCCACACACTCACTTGTTTGTTGCCAGCAGCCCCTGCCGCTGCTCCGGTGTCAGCCTCACCCCTCCCAACGCAGCCTGCTGCTGCTGCTGCTGCCCCGCCGCTCCACCTGCTGCTGCTGCCGCTGCTGTTGGCGCTTCGCCTGCTGCACCTGACACAGCCGACAGTGCAGCTTGCTGCAGTGCTTCAGTGGCTTGTGTAATTGCTGCCACCATAAGAGACACAGCTACAGACACGGCCGCATGACCAACAACATAAGACACACATGTACACACCGCCAGCATGCCAACTATACTCACTTGTTTGTTGCCAGCAGCCCCTGCCGCTGCTCCGGCGTCAGCCGCACCCCTCCCAACGCACCCTGCTGCTGCTGCTGCTGCTGCCCTGCCACTCCACCTGCTGCTGCTGCTGCTGCCGGCGCTTCGACTGCTGTGCCTGACACAGCTGATAGTGCAGCTTGCTGCAAGGCTTCTGTGGCTTGAGTGATTGCTGCCACTACTGCCTCCCTGTCATCTTGTGTTATGAACTTGAGCACGGGTTTGCCCTTGGTGGACGTCTCAAGCATCAGCAGTGGATTGCTCTTGGAGCGCTTCTGGCCTGCGGCAGCAGCAGCAGCAGAAGCAGCACATTCCTCTCGGAGTGCTTCTAGCTTGCAGCAGTGCCCAAAACAACAGGACACATGCAGCTGTTGCAGGTGCTTGACCATTCTACATTTGAGCAGCTGCTGCACCAATATGCTGGTTTGTACAACACCTCGGCTGCAGCTTCAAGTATTACACGTTGCTTGCACTGTATACCCCGGCGCTGCACATGTTGCAGTCTTCAATCTGCGCCCTGCTACCTGCAACAACACAGTGTGCTGCACTTGAGAAGCACCCCTAGCCCCAGCCCGTCACCTTTGATGTCCAGGATTTCAATCTCCAGCTTCTGCCCTGAGCCGTCCTTGGCCATAAACCTCGCCAGTGTGGAGAAGACATAAAAGGTGCCTTCCGTGTAGCTCTTGTCTGCATTCTGCAGGCTGCAGGGCTTGCTGCTCAGCACCCTGTCTGCAGCCATGGCGCTGCGCTGCTGCTGCTGCTGTTGCTGCTGCTGTTGCTGCTGCTGCTGCTGCTGCTGTTACTATTCAGCTGCTGCTGAAGTTAGGCATGAATTCTTTGGTTGGTGTTGTGGCTTAGATGGTTGCTGCTCCTGCTGCATGGCTGGGCAGCTGCACCGCTGCTGCTGCTGCTTCTGCTGCTGTGGCGCGTACTACATGCTGCTGCAGCTTCTGCGTATAGGC
The DNA here is from genome assembly GCA_030272155.1 of Tetradesmus obliquus. NCBI lineage: Eukaryota > Viridiplantae > Chlorophyta > Chlorophyceae > Sphaeropleales > Scenedesmaceae > Tetradesmus > Tetradesmus obliquus. The sequence continues at coordinate 3,623,748 of CP126196.1, read as the reverse complement.
ACAGCCAGCCTAACAGTTGAAGCAAAACAAGAGCGGACGCAGGTGGTGATGAGGTGCTGGCTGCACTCAGTTGGCTGAGGTTGGCGCGCCCTGCTGCTGTGAGCAGTACTGTTCAGTCAGGTGTGACTCTTGCCTCGACGTTGCAGCCGCTCAATCGAGTGAAAAGCGATTCGATGTTGTGCCGTATAATATCCACGCAATTCGATTGGTCAGTCCAGTGCAGGGCGAACGATCACAGCACACCTACACCAGGAAGAGCAGTGCAGATCGAAGGAGCACTAGCAGCACTAAGTCAGACAGGGATAAACCAAAGTCATTTTTGTTGTTGGATTCAGTTGTATGTGATGTTACCCTGGGCGCGGTGACTGTCCAGTGTAACACCTTGCAGACTCTGCATACGAACCCTCCTGAACACGTTGCTTGAGTGCGCCAACCGTGCACGGCGTGCCTCACTTCATAACAAAAAAAAATGTTCTCCACATGAGTTTCGGGGGCCCGATGTCTGGGTAGCATAAGCATTGCTGCTGCTGCTGCTGCTGTAAGGCCTGAGGCCTGCAGTATTGCAATATAGCTGTACTGGGATGCACACCTGGTCTGCAGGAACAACCATTGCCACGACACCGCACAATCAGCGGCAACTGTATAGGCTTTGTCACACAATGGTCAAGCAAATGGGTGTTGACACCTGGCGTCAACGTGGAACAAAACTCAACACCTGAACTCAACATACCAGTTTCTGTCAACCTTCTCAGTGAATTTGAAGGATGTTGTTGAAGCACAAACTTGACAACTAAACATCACTGCCCACTTCCCACAGTGCAATTTGCAGCTAAACCCCTGTGGCGCCAACATGCGGCCGACCGGGCGAAGGAAAGTGTGAAGGGTGCAACAACGAAGCATTGGCAGCAGCGCGTGCTGAGGAAACGGCAAACAATGATGCGTGCACCAGCAGTTCATCATCAGCAAGCACACCAACCCTAAATGCACTTGCTGCCAGGTCACCACCACACCATCACCTAGAAAGCTGCAAAACAGGTGCTGCACCCCCGGGGCCACTACAGCCCGCTGCAGCAGCACACACAGACAACACAGCAAACTCATAAGCTTTCTTTACTCTGCCACCACCACAGTACAGCAGCACCAAAGATAGTATTGTCACTCCAGCATGATGCCAACATTATGCAACTTGCACACGTGCATTCCTTTGTGGAGTCACGCATGAAGCTTCTAATCAAAGTTTTGGCTGCTCAGCATCTGACTTGCTGTACATAGTTTCCAGGCACACAATGATAAGCCATTCTAGCCAAACTTCTGAGCATGTTACAGTCACCGGGTGCATGTGTGGAAAGTGCACAAAAGTGCAATTACAGCACAGGACTGTGCCCGACCCTGCAGCAAGACAGTTTGATCAAGCCAGGCCGTAGATACCATCATGATGTTTCTAAACATTGCATGCGGCCCTGTGTAACATGATGATGATGATGTGGCCCTGTGCGCGGCCTGCAACAGCTGTCATTGACAATGACGCTGCAGTCAAGCGCATTGTAACTCATCAGGCCAGCCACAGCTGATCCGCTGCACTCTGGGTGATGTTCATGACTGAACATCCACACAAGGGAGGCACTGCACAGAACGGTGACCAACACATTTCCAAGTCCTCGCGCACAAAGCATCACGCACTACAGCTGCAGCAGCAGTGACTCAATCGGCTGCTTCATCAAAATGACAGTGACGCTGGCACCGCGTTCTAAACGCCTCAAACCCTGCTTTTGTCACCTTGACAACCACAACCCTGCAGCCCTTGCCACTCGGCACGCGGCTCGGCACACCCGCAACCTGGCCATGCCTGCTGTTGCTGCTCATGCGCACTGGAGATGACACTCGTGGCCTTGTACAGCCTCCTTGCAACTCATACCAGAAGATGCTGGGCAATAGGCCATACCAGTATTTCTTCAAGCTCTGTTATCTGACACAGCAGCTCATGTCCAAGCTCAAAATGACAATGACGCCGGCACCGCGGTTGTAAACGCCGCAAACCCTGCCTTGGTCACCCTCACAACAACAATCCTGCAGCCTTTACCAGTTGGCACCCGACTCGACACACTCGTAACCTGGCCATTGCCTGTTGTTGCCGCTGTCACTGTGTATGGAAAGCCAGGATGTTCTGACAGCGTGCGCCAGCGGATGACGGCTGCAGCACCACTGAGAGGAGTGCTGCTGCCGGCGATTGTTACTTTTATAACAGCGCTACAGCGCCATTGGCTGCCGGCGGCTGTTCTGGTGAGCCGGGTGATGCTCACAGCCATGCGCTGCGATACAGGGAGGGTGGCTGGACAGCTGCCACATGACGCCTGCATGGATGCACGGCGTAGCAGCAGCAGCAGCAGCAGCAGCAGCAGCAGCAGCAGCAGCAGCAGCAGCAGCAGCAGCAGCAGCAGCAGCAGCAGCAGCAGCAGCAGCAGCAGCACTAGTGCTGAGGCGCTGGCATGGTGGACGAAGGGTGAGCCGGGTGATAATCACAGCCATGTGCTGGAATGCAGGCAGGCCGGCCGGGCAGCTGCCACATGACGCCTGCATGAGGTGTACACCAGAGTAGCACCATCAGCAGCAACAGCAGCAGCAGCTGCACTGTCAGGGGGCTGATGTGGACAACAGGGTGAGCCGGGTGATGATCACAGCCATGCGTTGAGGTGCGGAAAGGCCGGCGGGGCAGCTGCCACATGACGCCTGGTTGGTTGCAGCGGCAGCGGCGGCAGCAGCTGAGCACTGCAGTGCTCAGCTGGCAAGATGAGAAAAAGAAAGAAACACACTCAGTGCAAGGCGACTGATGATCAGTGCAAGGCGTAAACGGCGCGTGGCAATGCAAGGGGCCAGGCAAAGATATGAAACTGATAGTGCACAGATTCATTATGAGTTCACAATACACATCTGCCCCACCTGACAGAATTTGTTGCTGATGACGTCAGGGTTCCTGCAGCCAGGGTCCAGAGCCCAGCCACACTGCACGCTGCCACCTGCACAAACCAAACAACAGCAAGCAGCAGCAGCAGCAGCAGCAGCAGCAGCAGCAGCAGCAGCAGCAGCAGCAGCAGAGGCAAACACATGACGATCTAGAGCGAGCACAAACAGAATGATAGGTTCATCAAACGTCCTGAGGCCGCAGGTGCACGTGCATGTGACTTGCACATCCCTGGACCCCGTGTAGCTCAAGAAGAGCGGCTAATACCAACAGCAGCGACTTACAGGTGGCAATTTGGCGCCTGCATTGCCAGAACGCACTCGGCCCGCTACAGACTCAGCAGTAATCAATTAGTTCAACATCACATTACAGGTGGCAGCTGATGGCTGCAGGCCGACGCAGGCTGGTGGTCGGAGCACATGCATAGCAGCTAGTTGATAGTAAGCAAGACTAAGCAGTATCAAGCAACAATAAGCGCTAGTAAGCAGCCACTTACAGGTGGCGTCTGGTGGCTGCAGGTCGATGCATGATGGCGGCATGGCAGGGATGGCAGGAGGCACGCGGCTGGTTGGGTTGCCCTGCAGCAGCAGCAGCAGCAGCAGCAGCAGCAGCAGCAGCAGCAGCAGCAGCAGCAGCAGCAGTTTGATGATGCCGCAGTCAATACAGAATCCGGCAGTGCTGCTGTGTGATGTAAGCGGCTGTGTTTGAAAACACATGTGTGCAAGGCACCTGCAAACAGCTCAAACTGCACGTGTGCATCTCTCCGTGTGGTACATTTGCGAGTAAAGCTGGCGAGCAGCCTGTTAGCATCGTACTGACTTGACTTGAGTGGTTTAAGCAGCCAGCAGCTGCTCAAGCATGCTGCACATGACTTACCGGCAGTGGGCAGAAGAAGTCGTCTGCACAGGCCATGCTGGTGGTTATTACATAACGCAGGTCATACCAGCGGATCTGCAAGCATGGCAACATGAGTAAAACAGATTGTAACACAACTCACGTAACACAAGTGTCAAAGGCGTTGCCACTTGCATATGATGCACTACCAAAGCACCCGCATTCCAAGTTGAACAGCATATGCTGTGTGCTGCTGGCTGGCAGTCAACAACCCCAAACGCATCCGCACTACAGCAGCGGCACATAACCGCCATGTGGCTGTGCACAGCATCAACACAGCAGCAGCAGTAGCAGCCCCTCCTCTCACCGGCTCCTCAATGTACAGTCCATCCCTCTGGAAGCTGTCAGTGTACTTCCAATGCGCGCCAGGGTCTGTCAGCTTCAGGTGCAGGCAGCTGTTGGCATCCACCCAGAAGTTGTTGCCGCCACTGGCTAGCAGCGCGGCGCGGCTGGCCACGGGAGTGAGCGGGTCAATGTTCTGGCAGCTGCGGGGCACAAAAGGAAAGATGTTTGGTCAGGTTTTGAACAGTGACACACCCTCAAATATGGCGGCTGCTTACGAGAGTCAGCGGGTCCACATCGTGGCAGCTGCAGGGCACACAACATGATGATACACGAGCAAAGAGCGCAACCAAAGATGTGATGAGAGTGACCATAAGGTGGACAATGCAAGCCTGCTGCTGTCACAGCATCACTGCCAACAGCAATATTGATATGTATGAACCATACAGGCTAGCGGGCTGGCTGGCTGTTTGACTGACAGGTATCTGCAATGGCAGGCTTTTCTCATGGAATACAGCAGCGCCAAGCGCATGCTACCACACAGTTTCTCAGCCAGCCTGCGCACTCACTCTGCCCACTCAAAGAGCTTGGAGATGGTGAATGTGGTGCCTGCAGGATAGCAACAGCAGCAGCAGCAGCAGCAGCAGCCATTCATTGCGGCATGCATCAGCTGCCAAACAGCAATCGTGGGTGACAGCCCATTGCCGATGTCCTGCTGCAACACAGAATGTTCTGCTGCGACATAACCCTGGCAGCTGCTGTGCTGCCTACTCCTGTTCAATTGAGGGCGAGAGCCTACTGCTGCAGTGTAATTTGTAGGATGCAAGAGTTCTGACGCATGATAAGAGGCCTGTAATACTCACCTTGCGGCCAGCAGCTGGCCCACATCACGGCCTTGTTGCGTGGCACATTGAACAGGATGAGCTCCAGCCGCTTGGGGGCGTGGTAACCGCTGGAAGTCATGTTCCACACTGTGTACCAGCCGTACTTGCCTGGCGGTTATTGGGCAGCACAGCAGCACAGCAGCGGCGGGTGAGACCAAGTGAACACATGCGGTCTGTGTCGGCATGCGATCTATGTGCTACAGTGCAATGATTGCAGGCAAGGGCCATGAACAGCTATCACACACATAATGGGTCCTGGTGGAATTGGTGCATACGCCGCCATTTTGCTACGGTGTTCTGCTGCACAAAGCTCATAGCATGCAGACTGAGTGACCCTGTCTGAGCTGCAGCGCTCATGTGTCACCTCGAGTTTGAACTGAATTTGTTATTGGCTTGATATTAAAACTGCTACCTGTTCATGCCACCTGTTGCCCCGCCCACCTGTCATGCCGGTGGTGCCCTCGGTGCGCGTCATCACCACGCGCTTGCCCACATCCCCAAACTGGCTCACGTAGCCGATCCGCGTCACGTCCTGGCCATCAAACGCGCCCACCGTGTACTGCTGCCCCCCTGCTGCCCTCACACGCATCTCAAGCCGCGCAGCAGCCTCATCCACAGGCATGGGTGACACCCAGGGGTTGCCAAAGCGCGGCTCGCGCCAGCTGGCGGCCTCGTCCAGGCGCCACCAGTCGGGCTGCGAGGCGATGAGGTACGGCCCGGGCGGCTTGGAGGGCTGGGCGGCACGCACCATGCTGCCATCAGCGTCCAGCCTGCAGGCATGGGTGGAGAGTTGTTACGTTTGGGTAACATGTCGTGACATGTGACAGGGCAAGAGAGGCTTGGAGGGCTGCACGCACCATGCTGCCGTCAGCGTCCAGCCTGCATGTCACATGTGGAGAGTTGTTACTTCAATAAATCATAAATGTGTTAGGGCTGGGGGGAGGCTTTGAGGAGTGCACATGGCGGACCACGCTGCCGTCAGCATCCAGCCTGCATGACACTCAGGTAAGGTTTGGTTACTTTACTTTGTTATGTATAGGACATGAGGTGCGGCCCGGACGGCTTGGAGGGCTGCACGGCACGAACCACGCTGCCGTCAGCGTCCAGCCTTCACAAAACACAGGTGAGGAGCCGTTTTTCACATTAAAATGTCAAAGGACATGTGGCAGGGCTGGGGCATTTTGGAGAGCTGCACAGCGTGCACCACGCTGCCGTCAGCGTCCAGCCTGCACATAAAACAGGTGAGGAGTGGTTACTTTACATGAACATGTTATGTTTAGGATACATACAGCCAAACGTTTTGCAGGTACTTGTGTAAATATAGGCTCAGTGGTGACTCCAGCTTACCTATGCAAACACTTCCAGCATTTGTTGGACCTGTGCATAAGTAAATTTGTCTCTGTGGTTGCTGATGCGGAATGCAGTTGCTATGCTTCATCCCCTTGTCAATGCTGCTGCTGCTGCTCCTGCTGCTGCCGCCGCCCGGCCTTACCAGTTGAAGAGCCAGGAGCTGCCCCTGTAGGTCTCATCCACTCACCAGTTGAAGAGCCAGCTGCTGCCCCTGTAGGTCTCATCCACTCACCAGTTGAAGAGCCAGGAGCTGCCCCTGTAGGTCTCATCCACTCACCAGTTGAAGAGCCAGCTGCTCCCCCTGTAGGCCTCATCCACTCACCAGTTGAAGAGCCAGGAGCTGCCCCTGTAGGTCTCATCTACTCGGAAGAAGGCGCCCCCGCTGCAGCTGCCGCCGCTGCAGCTGCCCATGTCGCAGTTGATGCAGCTGATGCCCTTGGTGACCATCATCGTCTTGTCTGCGAAAGCAGCAGCAGAGCAACAACAGCAGAGGCACTTGAGCTGGAAAAGCAAGCCTTTCAGGCAAGTAGTAGGGTTTGATGCTAAACATGGTTACAGCTGTACAGCTTGATTATGTTCAGGTGTTTCTTCCTTTTTGAGTTGTTGTAGTAACACGCCACCCACCTGGCTTGAACTGGTCTGAGTGTGACAGCATCCTGAAGGCATGCGGCGTCTGCCAGTACCACCAGTCTTCTGGATCGTCCACATATTTTATGTACTTGTAGTTTTCAAAGGTGATGTTGGACAGGATGGTGGTGGTGGTGGTGTCGTACCACTCAAAGCCTGCAGGGCAGCAGCAGCAGCCAGCAGGCAAACACATGTCGGTGCATGCTGTGTCGCTACGAGTTTTCCTTGGTGTTAAAGCACCAGCAGCATTGCTTTTCAGGCAGCTGCTCGTGCAGTTGCCAGTTCAGCTGCTGAGTGGCCACATGCGCAAGAGCTGCTGCTCCTGTTGCCATTGCTGCTGCATCTGTTGCCGCTGCTGCTGCTACTACTGTGTCAGCTGCTGCTGCTGCTGCTGCTGCTGCTGCCTCTGCTGCTGCTGCCGCCTACCTTTGATGGGCTGGCTTTCCCAGTAGAATTCTTTTGCGCTGAAGGGCCACTGGCTCCAGCCATTGCGGCTGTTGCTGGTGTTGACCCTGTTGGAAAGCACAGCAGCAGGAGAGCACAGCACAGCAGGAAGAGAAGCAGCCAGTGATCCCTTGGTTTGCAGTGGTGTGCTGAAGTGTGCCTGCTTCCTGACCAGAAACACATATTCAAAACCCTGCAAAACATCAACATGCTGCAACGGCAGCGCACTGAAGTTCTTGAAGAGCAGGCAGGCTGGAACAGCGCAGCTTTCCTGCTTGCTTGTGGTATTAGATGTTGATTAGACTCAATGGCTGGGAGCATGTGCAGCACCTCACCAACAACGAGTGATTCATGTAGTTAAACTAAGTTTCAAGGTATCTCAGGTGTGCCTCACCTGAAGATTTCAAGGTATCTCAGGTGTGCCTCACCTGAAGATTCCAAGGTATCTCAGGTGTGCCTGACCTGAAGATTCCAAGGTATCTCAGGTGTGCCTCACCTGAAGATTTTATGGTATCTCAGGTGTGCCTGACCTGAAGATTCCAAGGTATCTCAGGTGTGCCTCACCTGAAGATTCCAAGGTATCTCAGGTGTGCCTCACCTGAAGATTCCAAGGTATCTCAGGTGTGCCTCACCTGAAGATTCCTAGAGGTTGTCTTATGTAAGGCTTTGCCCCAGGCTGTCTGTCATGAAGCTTTGCTTGTACGTGCAAACTAAAAGTGGTAACTTGCATGGAGAATAGCTGGCTCAAGTGCAGCAGCAGCCTCACCTGAAGAAGCTGTCTTTCATGAAGCTGCGTCCAAGGTACTCTGACCCACGTGACAGGTCAAAACCGCGCAGGTTGTACACCTCCACCCGGTCACCCCTGCAGGGACAGGTAGAAAAGCAGGGCGCGCTATGAAGACCAAAACGGTGGAGACCAAAACATTGAAGACACTACTGCGCTGCACTGCACTGCGCTGCACTGCGCTGCGCTGCGTTTGCAGCAGAGTCAGGCATGCAGACATCCTGGGCTGGGACCGTATCAAGCCTCAGGCCAACTTCAAGGCACAAGCTACGACTGTATTGCAACTCACGCACCAGCTGGTGACGCCCACGTTGGCGAGTGCTGCCGTGGTGTCCTGCAGAACCAAAAAGCCGTCCCCTGCCCCGTCAGCAGTCCTGCAGGAGGCAGGGGGGTGAGGCGGCAGCAGCAACAGCAGCAGGAGCAGCAGCAACAGGTGTGAACGATATCAATTAGGTGTCCTGCAGCACCAGGAAGTCGTCCTCTGCCCCGTCATCAGTCCTGCAGGAGGCAGGGGGCGTGAGGCAGCAGCAGCAGCAGCAGCAGCAGATGTTAAACAATGTCACTCATGTGTCCTGCAGCACCAGGAAGCCTTCAGCAGAGCCGTCAGTAGCCCTGCAGGGGAGCAGTAGGCAACAGCGGCAGCAGCAGTACTCACATGCGCTTGATGATTTGTGTCGACAATTGTTACGCTGCAACTGCGCCAAAGGTTTCACACCACCCACAAACAAGTGGCCGGTGTCATGTGGATCAAACAAACACCATGGGGTGCTGTAGAAGGCTGCCGACACATGCCACCAACTAGTGGCTGTTGTCAAATTTTGCTTGTATTGAATGTTGCGCAACACTTTAGTAACAATATATTTTGCTCACTTTGTGCTGCGTGCTGAGCCCATCCAGCAGTCCTGCCAGCACACTGCACATGTGCAAGTTCTCATGTAACACATGCAACATGTTACATAACATGTTACAATGTCCTCCTCACTTTGTGCTGCGTGCTGAGCCCACCCAGCAGTCATCATTGTTGCCCTCATTGCTTGGCCAGTCAGGGTCTGGGCACAGCGGGTCAGCCTGGATGCTGCCCCTGCCATTGTTGTAGAACAGCTTCACCTGCAAGCACAGTAGCAGCACATGAGCAGTACAACAGCAGGCATTGCAGCGTTGCAGCAGTACTACAACAAACAACAGCAGGCATCATGAGCATGCACCCACAGCAGATACTATCCAAATCGAGCAAACATCACCAGCCTGCTGCCCCATACCTGGCCATCTGCCAGGTCTGTCTTGTAGAAGAGCATCCCCCCGATGTACACGGCTGCGTTGTGCTCCCAGAAGTAGCCTGTGGAGTGTGCCGTATTTCCTTTGAACAGCACAAATGGACGCTGGCTGGGGTCAAAGGGGAAGCCATCAGCTTTTTTGATGTTGCGGTGGTCCTTGATGGCTCGGGGCGCGTGGGGGAAGGTGAAGCCAGAAAAGCCACCAGAGGCGGCATTGTTCAGCCTGCAGCGGTAGGTACACAGACAGCTTTGATTACGATGTCATGTTGCTAGCAAGAGCTCACAACAAGAGGCGGCGTTGTTCAGCCTGCAGGATGGCCAGCAGCGACATGTTTTCAAGCAAAGCCAAATGCATGCAAATCAGCGTCCCAGGTGTTGTGAGACCATGAGGGCTTGTTGTATGTCAAAGAAAGTTTGTTGTTTGCGAAGAGTGGTTCTGCCAGCATGGGAGTCAGCAAATTGAAGCAGTGTGAGCCTTGCTGCTTGCACGGTGGCTTGTTCTGCATCAGCTGCTACACAGTGTGTCCAGCAAGCAGCTGTGCCTGCAAGCATGTGTTTCCTGCAAGCAGCTGTGTCCTGCAAGCAGGTGTGTCCTGCAGGCTCCCCCTCACCAAGTGTTGTAGGCGTTGAGGGAGTAGAAGCCGCTGGCCCCTGAGTCACTGGGGTCAAACAGGTCAGGGCTCTGCCACCTGTCGGTGCCCTGCGGTCAAACAACAGTCAACAGCGGTCAAACTCCAGTCAAACTATGAGCCAGACAGCAGTTTCACCATTGTTTGACCAAGCCGCAGCTGAAGCTGTTGCACATGTGTGCTAATCACACTCGTCAACGCTGCATGCTGTCACCCTATCAAACACTCATTCATCTGCCTGCAAGCTGACAGCCTCCTTGTTCTAGAGGTGCTTTCTAGCGTTGCAAGCTCAACAGGCATGATACTGCATATTCAATGTAACGCTGTCAATTGCACTTGCCGGCCAGCGTGCCCTAATCAGGTAAGTAATTGATTAATATATTGATCAATCAATTGCCAAGGTAATTACCGCCTGGCCTCCGCCCGAGCCCGCTGTCTGAATGGGGTGCACAAACGCCGCCAGGTTGCGCTCCAACACGCAGCGCTCCTCCACGCCATCTTCTAAGTAGTAGCAGTGCCCGGGAATGTTGAAGCCCACATTGCCATATAGGGTGACATCATTGGTGCCGTGGATGCTGATGCAGCGCCAGTTGGAGCTGCAAGTGGGAGCAAAAACAGCACGGCAGCAGAGATAATGTTAGAGGTGTGAAGCCCACGTTGCCATACAGCAGGACGTCGTTGGTGCCGTGGATGCTGATGCAGCGCCAGTTGGAGCTGAAGGTGGGGCAACAGGAAACAAAATGGCGGCAGCAGAGAGGAAGATTATGTGTGGTGGCGGTTGGGCTGCTCTTCAGAAACAGGCGTTGCTGCAACATGCACCTCAGCAGTGCCAGACCAAGACAGCATATTTGCCAGCCCATAGCAAAAGCAAGCGATTTAATACCATGTTGGATCAGCACGCGATCCCCCTCTCACTTGTAGATCGCCACGTTGTTCACGAATGCCCCTGGGGCGTTGCCCGCCAGGTGGTAGTGGATGCTGTAGCGGCCCGGCCTGTTGCGTGCGCCCCAGGCTTGAAACGCAGCACCAGAGATGCGCATGTTGGGAGTGAAGGAGGTGGTGTGAGGGCCTGGGAGGACGGAGAGGGGCAGCAGTCCCAGCAGCAGCAGCAGCAGCAGCAGCAGCAGCAGCAGCATGTGTCATGCACTCCTTGAACGCTTACTTGTTGCGGATGAACTGCATACCAAGCAGGTGATGCATGACAAACAGTTTGCTATTCATGAGCACACACAGCAGCAGCTGCTGCTGCTGCTGCTGCTGCTGTGATCTCCCTCAACCCACCTATGCCGCTTGCTTTTGAGACAGCGTCACTGGTGAACAGGATGCGCCTCGTCAGCAGGCCCACCTCAGCCTGGTACTCGCCGCTGCAGGTGAAATGACAGAGACACGTGCATTGTAGTAGTTATATTGGCGTGTCATGGTGCTGCTGTCAAAATAAATCCAGATCGGCACTCAAGCTGCAGCGCTGCAGCGCTGCATCGTTGCAGGGCAGCAGAGCAACTTGATGGCATCAGCCACCTTGTTTCAGGCCATTGAAGCAACATGTAGCCTAGTGCTAAGCATGATCTGTGTGTAGGCTGCACAGCATCATTGCAGCCCTCTCGCACAGCGTGCCGCACCCGTAGTGGTTGAACTGAACGCGCTGCTGCGTGGTGATGCTGCGGCCGTCAGCGCTGACGCCTGCAACTGTCAGTACCTCATTCTGGTTCACCAGCTCATCTGCCGCAGCGGCAAAGGCAGGAGCAGCAGCAGGCAGCAGCAGCAGCAGCAGCAGCAGCAGCAGGCAGCAGCAGCAGCAGGCAGCAGTGACACTCAACACAAGCGTACAGCAGGTATGTGCTTGATTGTGCAGCCTGCATGCAGCAGTGTTCCGAGCAGCAGTGTTCTGATCCACCTATAGGCGCAAGCACTTTGCACAAAAGCAAAGAGCTCACATGTTGAGCTGCAGAAATTCACAAAATTTGCAACCGTCCAAGAATGCCACAGGTCAGCGGCTGCGCCCTCACTTTTCCAACACACCATATGGGTGGTGACGGGCAGGCAGCAGCACTGGAGTGCACATGCACTGCAGTCAACTACAACAGCCGCAACACCAGCACTAGCTCAGCACGTCCACTGCCCTACAAAACATAAATTGCATCACCCCTGAAACCCCCCCCCCCTCACCCTTCCATGTGGTGGTCACCAGCACGATGCTGTCTCCTGGCTGCCACTGCACCGCCTCCTGCAGAGGCAGCACCTTGCTTCCTGCTGCAACGGTGGCCGAGATGCGCGTCCAAGTGGGGCCCTGCAGGAAAATACAAAGACAGCAGGTTGCGGCATGACATGATTTGGGACATGGCACCATTATCAGGAAACACAGTCACTGCGATTATAGAGAGTCCCTCGTACGCTGCCGCAGCATTGCATGATGGCATGTGTCTTATTATATTAATGCAGGCAGTTAGTATGCAAGTGACAAGTCTGCGCCTGCCCGCTAACCAACCTGCATGACCCCGTGCACGTCGTAGCTGCCTGCATTGTCCACGCCGTACGTCTCATTGCCGCCCGGCACAGTCACAGTGATGCTGCTGGCAATGGGGCAGGCTGGGCTGCCCATGACAAAGCTGCCGTTGATGCGTAGGCGGTTGAAGGCCAGGCGCAGCGCGCTGTCACCTATGGCCAGCTGAGGGCAGGCAAGCAGGCAGCCAGGCAGCCGCAGCGTGAAGAGCAGCTAGGGCTTGGCTGTTTGTCATTGAATCAGAGTTCTCACCGTGGCACCCTGCAGCACTGTGAAGGTGGCCACTGCCACGCTGCCATTGATCAACCAACTATCCCACCGCTTGATGCCTCACCGTGGCACCCTGCAGCACTGTGATGCTGGCCACTGCCACGCTGCCGCCTCAGCCAACAAACTAACCCGCCCTTGCTGCCGATCAACTATCCAGTTATCCTAAAACCTGCTGCCTCAACACACCGGCCAGCCTGCACTGTCTTGACTCACTGTGGCCCCAGGCAGCACTGTGATGCTGGCAACCGCCACGCAGCCGCCAGGTTGTGCGCAGCCGTGCAGCACCACACTGCTGCTGATGACCACATCACTGGAGGCAGTGGCAGACCCGTACAGCGCCTCCCAGCGGGCGAAGCCAGAATAGTCCTGCAGGCAGGTTGAAAGAAGAAGAACAGATAGGGCAGAGCATCAGACAAGCAGTTCCAGCAGTTCCTGTAATCCAACTAGCAACACGCAGCAACAGAACCCTGAGCAACCCTGCACGCAGTTGGAAAGAATGTGCCATGTGCTTGGCCAACACAACACAGCGCCTCCCAGCGGGTGAAGCCTTAGTGGTCCTGCAAGCAGCAGGTGAGGCAAGTGGCGACAAGAGGCGTAGGGCTTCAGGCAAGTCATGACGGTGGTTCCTACAAGCCGGCTCGCTGTTCCTGCAAGTTGACCCAGCAGTTCCTGCAAGCCACCCCAGCAGTCTGTGCAAGCCAACCAGGTGGTTCCTGCAAGCCAACCAGGCGGTTCCTGCAAGCCAACCAGGCAGTTCCTGCAAGCCATCCCAGCAGTTCATGCAAGCCACCCCAGCAGCTCATGCAAGCCATCCCAGCAGTTCCTGCAAGCCATCCCAGCAGTTCCTGCAAGCCATCCCAGCAGGTCATGCAAGCGAATCAGGCGGTTCCTGCAAGCCATCAAGAGAAGCCACAGCGGTTCTTGCAGGGCATAGGGAGCCGTGTTGCTGGCAGTGAACTGAGGAAGTTGCTGCAAGCAACAGCAGCACCAGGCGGAGGACAATGCAGATGACAAATCAACTCAACGGGCAGCCAGGTGCTGCTGCAGGAGGGCAGCTGGCTCGCAGGCACGTGCACAAAGCAGCAGCAGCAGCAGCAGCAGCAGCAGCAGCAGCAGCACCAGCACCAGCAGGCACAGCCGCCGGCTAGCATCTGCCCTCATACGCGTTTGCTCACCGGGCAGCCGGGCGCTGCTGCAGGAGGGCAGCTGGCTTGAGCAGCAGACACCTCGCCGCTGTCTGGCTGCGAGGCAGTCAGTGCTGGGTATGCTGCCGGCTGAATGCTCTTGCCTGTTGGCTTGAAAGCCACATCAGCAACATAGCAGTCATCAAAGCTGCAGGCGGCAGCAGCAGCAGCAGCAGCAGCAGCATGAGTTTACGCACACACACTATACGCGGCACTCAATTCATGTGGCGTTGCATGAGCATTGCTGCTGCTGCAGCAAGAAACACCCGAGTACATTGACAGCTAGCACATGCCGCATGCAGGCTGAGCTGTATCTCAGTGCAGTTCACACGCCATTCACCTTGCATACGTGTTGAACCCCCGGTCACAAAAGGCGCAGTCAACGCCAGCAAGCCTGGGAGGCCTGAATCCTTGCTGCTGCTGCTGCTTGCGCTGCTGAAAGCCCGCTGCTGCTCCTGCTGCTGCCGGCATCACTGCAGTGCCAGATGCAAGGGCCTGATCTGCACCTGGCACGCTGCACTGAGGTACCACGCATTTGCATATTCGTTTCGGATGCACTGCTGACGCTATGATGCAGCCTCCAGGGCACTGTGAAGAGCGCTTTGCAGCTGCAGGTGTAGCTACTGCTGCTGCACACACTAGCAGCAGCAGCGCTGTCCCTGCGCCGCTCATGCTCCCAAACAGAGATATAAATGTCTTTACGGCAGCTAATGGTCACCCTGTGTGCCGAAAATGACTCGGCATGTGTCCTGAGTACACACTCCGGGTGGCCGCAGCAGCTTTGCAACACCCCCGTAGCAGCGCTGCTCTGCTGCTTGCACGTGCCAGTAAGCGGCATACAACACGGACATAGAATTCACGTGACCCATTAGCTTTGAAGTAACCTGCAGTGCAGCAGAACCAGGTGTAACTGGACGCTTGTCACGCGAACGTCAGTCTTATGCACTCCGCTGTGGACCGCATCGGGGTGTTTCTTGAACTGTTTTTCCGGTTTATATTCATGCAAGAAGTGTTGTGTATTGCACGATCGACCAAGTAGGACTCGGCCTGAGGCAAGTGTTGGAGTGGTGCATTGGACATCGACCAATGTGCGTATTGCTGAGTGCAAGTGCACATGGCTACACAATCACCGGGAATTATTACGAACCAAAACAACGTCATAAAGTGCATCCTGATGCAATTGCTGCAACTGCCGAGTCAGCTTGGTCAGTGGCAACATGCCATGAGTCATGCTGCACCAGTAATAGCTTGCACCAGTCGCCTGATAAGTTTTGCAACGCATGCATGATCACACGTATGCACACACAAGCCAAACACTCAAGCCCCGTCAAGTACTCCTATGCACCCATCCATGGGTGACACACTGCAAAGGATAATACTGTAGATGCAAGCCCATCCGTTGGTAAGGTTTTCGCCGTAGCAACTGCCCTGCACAAACGTAAGCAACAATCATTGTTGATGACCAAGGGCAGATATAGCCCGCAGAAAACACAAGCCCGCCATATACAGCACATGCTACACAGAGAAGTAATAGCCGCATCATTAAGCCGCTGGGTGTGCACCTTTTGGTGCACTCCCGAGCCATCATGGCTCGGCTGGTGATGATGACACCAGCGATAGCAGCTGCAGCAGGTAGCCGCGAAAATTTTGCTGTGCTGCATGCTTTGCTGTGCTGCATGCTGTATGCTTTGCTGTGCTGCATGCAGAGCAGCGCTGTGCTTAGCCAGCCAGCCCGACACAATTGGAGATGCCACCCTTGAACGGTGCAGCCAAGCATGAGTCCTGTATCAGTTCAGATAAGGGGTCGTTGCCACCTCCACATAGTACAGCTGAGATGTAATGCGGTGCACACGACCAGCACAATGTCACAAAGCAGCTTTTGACATGTAGATGCTGTGCGCGATTAGGCGCAGCTGTGTGCGATTAGGCGCAAAGACTGAGCAAATGATCTTGCTGCAGGGCAGTCAGAGCACACAAGCAATCACCAACATGCTGCTGTCACCACGCGAAACGGTTCCATGACATGCAAGGGTTCGTTGAGATAATCACACAACACAACATGAACTAACATAGCATGACATAACATAACAACGAAACATAGTGAACATAACGTAAAGCAGCGCAGTGCCCACCAGCAACGTAGCATACGCAGCAGGCAGCAGTCAGTCACCGCTGCTGTCAGCCATAAACCCATCTGTGCAAAATTCATGCATTGCATACTGTGCACG
The DNA here is from genome assembly GCA_030272155.1 of Tetradesmus obliquus. Classification (NCBI taxonomy): domain Eukaryota; kingdom Viridiplantae; phylum Chlorophyta; class Chlorophyceae; order Sphaeropleales; family Scenedesmaceae; genus Tetradesmus; species Tetradesmus obliquus. The sequence goes on along the minus strand of CP126196.1, from coordinate 3,607,439 downwards.
ATCACCCATCACACCTGCTGCTGCGGATGCTGCAGATCATTGCCAATCAGATTCATACAGCAATGGCAAGACTGGATCAAAGTCGTGGTCGAGTCTGATCACCAGAACATCTGATGCGTTTGTATATCATTGCCTGCGACCCAAGGATTTGAAGGCCGGTGCCCTGGGACTTTCAGCCGACTTTTAGCACTTTTACCACAGGTCCGGAGGGTAGTCGAATGTCGAATGTGTGCCGGGTCAAGGAATTGCCTCCATGAGACACTTTAGGCACACGCCACACTTGTCGTCTGAGAAATCTGACAGAAAAGTGACACCTGTCACGCCTCTGCCCTTGCCCTCTGGCCCTTGGCACCACTCATACCCAAACGTCTGCAGGCCAAAGGCCCTGCCGGTGGGCCCTCTGGATAGCACCCTGCCACCACTCATGCCTGCACAGCCTGCAGCAGCAGCAGCAGCAGCAGCAGCAGCAGCAGCAGGCGGAAGTGGTTTAGTGTAAAGTCATGCACGAGCACATGTTGCACTGGCGGAAAGCACGCACAAACCGTTTCAAACAGGCAGCCAAGCTGACTGAAAGTCCTTCGTGGTGTATAAAAAAGGTGACTCAGCCAGCCAGGCAGTTGGCAAGCCTTGCTAAGCTAGCATGGACAACACAGGAAGCCAGCAGCTCGTCAGGACAATAAGCAACCCAGCAAGACCAGGCTGACAGAACCAGCACAACATCAATTCTGCTGCTGCTGCTGCTGCTGCTGAACAGTGCTACGCCTGCTCAGCCCACCTGACATCTGGTACTGCACAGCAGTGGCGTTCTGCGTCCTCGAGTCAATCGGCTGCGCCGGGCGGCTCGCCATCGTCTGGTACCTTCTCAACTCATCCACCTCCCCACACCTGTCACATTATACCTAGCAAGAACAGACTGACCAAGCCAGCGAGACATCAGCGCTGCTGCTGCTGCTGCTGAACAGTGCTACGCCTGCTCAGCTCACCTGACATCTGGTACTGCACAGCAGTGGCGTTCTGCGTCCTTGAGTCAATCGGTTGCGCCGGGCGGCTGGCCATCGTCTGGTACCTTCTCAACTCATCCACCTCGCCACAGCCATCCTCAAGCGTCTGCATGGGATACCCATCCATATATATGGCCTTTTCTGGTGGACTGTTGCCAGCAAAAGCGCCAAATGCAGTTTGGGGAATAGGTGGTACAAAGTCTTTTGGGGACTGCGGCACGATTTTGAGTACTGCGCCGTCGTTTGAGCGGGACGGTAGCTTGGCGAGGAAGCCCTGAGTTGTGACCCAGGACTGCAGGCGGTAGCGGTAGCGGGGCAGGCAGTTGCCGTTGGCGGCAAACCTGCGAAGCGGAGAAGTTGGCGGCAGCAGCAGCACAGGAGCAAGAATGTGTGCGAGTCACGACAGCATGGCTTGGCTTGTGTGAGCATGACAGGCGATCTGAGTGATGACCCAGGACTGTCCGGCAGTAGCGGTAGCGCGGCAGGCAGTTGCCGCTGGCGGCAAACCTGCGAGGAAGGGAGGTCGGTGGCAGCAGGGGCATACGTGGAAAGCATTGCAGCAGAGGGCGGGTGTTGGCAGCACGGCTTGGCTTACGTGCCCTGACCAGGTGATCTGTGGGTGGCGCTGCCAGCATTTATGCCTCCATGAGCAGCCAACCCAACTACTTGTTTTCAGCCTGTTGATTTCTACTGCTTCCTACCTTGCTTAATCAAAACCATCAGGGTTGTTCATACCTGCACACAAAGCCTGGCTGCTGCCTGTCCTCGATGTACTCAAGCCCCTCAGCAATGCAGTGCCCCGCAGTGGCCACTACACTGCCCCGAGTCAACCACGACAGGGCTTTTGGCACAACAAACAGCCGCAGTACATGTAAGCTTACCTGCAGCGCACAAAGCCTTGCTGCTGCTTGCATCTGACACATTATTCTCCTCAGAAACGGAATGCCCAGATGTTATGTTACAACAAACAGCCACGGTCTCACCTGCAGCACACGAAGCCTGGCTGCTGCTTGTCCACGATGTACTCAGGCCCCTCAGCGATGCAGTGCCCCGCCGTGGCCACTACAAGGCCTTAAGTACAGGGCCTTCAGCACAACAAACAGCCGCGGTACAAGTAAGCTTACCTGCAGCACACGAAGCCTGGCTGCTGCTTGTCCACAATATAATCAGGCCCCGCGGCGATGCAGTGCCCGGCAGTGGCCACTGCACTGCCCCAGTCACCTCTAGCACAACAAACAGCCGCAGTACATGTAGGCTTACCTGCAGCACACGAAGCCTGGCTGCTGCCTGTCCACGATGTATTCAGGCCCCTCAGCGATGCAGTGCCCGGCAGTGGCCACATGCTGCGGGGAGATGAACCAGGCGCTGCAGTAGTAGATGAGCGGCTGCTTGTTGTCATTCAGGATGGTGGTGCGCACAAACAGGCGGCAGGAGGTCCTGCAGCGCATGCATTCACACACATGTGATGCTCAGACCAGGTGTACTTGTTGGTAGGAAGCGTATCGTCGTTGAGGAAAGTGGTGCGCATAAACAGGCGGCGCAGGAGGTCCTGCAGGAGGGTTTAGGGTTTTGGGTTGGAAAAGCAAGTGAAAGCGAGGGTTTAGTGAGTTGTCGTTGAAGATGGTTGTGCGCACAGACAGGCGGCAGGAAGTCCTGCAACACAAGTAATGTCGAAAAGCTGAAGCTCAGACGAGGTGAGGATGTGGTTCACAAAACTTGATGCCGTTGGGGATGGTGGTGCACAAAAACAGGCGGCAGGAAGTCCTGCAGGAGGGTTGTTGGGGTTTTGGGTTGGAGAACAAGTGAAGGGAGGGTTAATGTGTTGTCATTGAGGATGGTGGTGCGCACAAACAGACGGCAGGAGGTCCTGTAGCACAAGTAATCATAAGAAGATTGAGGTCAGGCCAGGTGAGGTTGTGATTAGGACACAAGTAGCATCGTTGAAAATGGTGGTGCGCACAAACAGGCGGCAGGACATCCTGCAAGAGGGTGTGGGGGTTAGGTTGACACACCAAATGCCAACACTGACAAGGAGCGCTGCAGCTACCAAATGCCAACACTGACAAGGAGCGCTGCAGCTGTTGCTACTCCCCAAATGCACCTTCTGCCTATTTGTGATCAGCGTATGATAAGCTGCTGCAGCCAGACATCTGCTGGCCTCAGCAGTGCTGCCAGGCTGCAAGTAAGTGGGCAACACAGAGTGCATTTCTCATCCCAGCAGCAGCAGCAGCAGCTCACATGCTGAAGCCCTTGACCTGAAAAGCAGAGTCCATGGGGCACACGGCTGCAGGCCGCACAGTGCCTGCCTCCTCCTTGGCCGTCACTGCTGCTGCTGCTGCTGTTGCTGCTGCAGGTGAATTGCGGCGTGCAAGCACTGGGCGGTTCCGTTTGATGTAGTATGCTGCCGGCGCCACCAGCAGATATGGTGGCCTGAAGACTGGATCCAGCCTGCTGCTGCTGCTGCTGCTGGTGTTGCCTGTGGTGGCTGTTACTGCTGCTGCTGGGCCGGCTCCTTTGCATTCAAAGGGTAGGAACTGCCCGCAGCATTTGGCAGCAGCCAGCAGCAGGCACAGTAGCCAGGCTGCCAGCCTCTGGCGCTGCTGCTGCTGCTGCTGCTGTGTGCACGTGAGCATGCTGACACCTCCTGCACATGCAGGACAATAAAGAAACATATCATGTAACTGAGGTAAGGAGGGCTATCACAGTTCTGGCCGCTGGTAGCGTGGTTGGTTGGGCATGTGGTTGAGTCATGTTTGCCGTGTCGTGCCAGGCTGGTGTCAAGCTTCTGCACTTGCAGCAATTTACCAGGCATCGACCAGTGGCATGCTATTTATAGTTGACGACGAGAATTTTACTTTAAAGGTGGCTGTAACAGCGCGTGCATCGCGAGCAGACCATCAGGCAGCACTGCAACCCGCTGCACTGCTGCTGGCACAGCAGTAGCCCAGGCAGGTAGTGGTGGAACCAGCGGCAGTACACCTGTAAGCTCTTACTTGTACGATAAGCTATTTCACGCTTGCTGCTTGAGTCGTGAGTTTGGCTGCCCGTGCCCGCACGCTGGCGCACCTATGTTCTGCCTGGCTTCTTAGCACACAGAACACAACATAACTCCCATCGGTCGTTATAGAATGTTAAGAACTTTTAAACTAAAACGTTTGTTTACGTTGTGCAGTTGTTGATCGCGAGCGAAAGACAGGCACGGAACAAGGCGATGCTTCGCTGGTCACGCAAGCTCACATTGCATAGCATTGGAGACGTGCAAATATACAATGCATTGCTGTGCCGGTTTGAAATGAACAGCCTGCGTAGATGATTGCTACGTTGTGTCACCCGTGCTGTCACTGTGTCACTGACTGTCAAACACTGACACAGCCCTGTCAGGTTTGTGGGCTGCAACAATGCCTCAGCTTGCAGAGACCCCGCCTGCGTTTGCTGCAAGCTGCAATAGCATTCAAAGCCAGCTGTGCACAGTGCAATGTTTGCAATCTTTATGTCTACAGTCCTGGATGCAACAAGCGCTGAGCGGCGGGCCGGGTTTGGAAACCTCCACTGGGTGTGTGGCACATATAAAGAAAGTTGCCGAATTGCATTCATTACAAGCATAAGCATCATGCAACATAATGCGCACTCACATGGCAAGAAGTGGTCCCCCGAAAGGCCACCATGGCTGCTGAAGCTTAGATTAGCATGTGCAGCTCCTGCTTCTGCTCCTATGTCGTCTAGTATTACCTGCAATCATAACAACACATCGTAGGCTACACACAACAGGCCTCACACTCCCTACCACTGGTGCTATGTGACAAAGCACAGCAAGCAGGAGCTGTACAGCTGTACAAACGAGGCATGATGCACCAGTTGACATTGTTTGCCAGCTGCAGACATGCTGCAATTAAACCGCGCGGAGCGCGCTCCAAATGGAGAGAAGGTACTTACATGTGGGTCCAATCACCCCAACAACCACTGACCACTGCTAGTTGTAAAAAGTGGTACTGAGATCTGCAGCGCAGGGTAAGGTGCAGGTGGCGAGCACCGTTTGAGCTAACTGTAGCATCCCATATGCTGAAGCTTATCACATGCAGGATGGATGACCCTGCGTCACGTACGGTACGGCTAGCCTGCAGCTGCTTGCATGCATTCGTTCAAGCAGTAACCGCATCACCAACATACAGCACCTGCTTCCAGCAACATCTCTGGTGGTGGCACATGTAGGCCGCTGATGCTGCTGGCATGATGCAGCATGCTGTAGTGCAACATTGGCAGAACTGCCGCACTGCAGTGCACTTAACCAGAACACGACAGCGGCCAGGGGGCCACACCCAGCAACTGAGCAGCAGCACACTCGCCTCCATACGGGAAATCTACGCCACAACAAGGAAATCCTGGAAGCCACAAGCAGCACTGCTGCATGCGGCGTGCAAACCGACATGCATGCGGACACACGGGAGCGCCGCAGGACCTGCTTTTGCCCAAGCACTCCACAGTGCTGCCTTGCGCCTTTTACAACTGGGCACATCCCAGGAGAGCGACATGGTGCGGGGCAGTACACCCATGCGGCAGTACACCACACACCCTGGCAAGATGCTGTTACCGCACCAAGCCTTGTGCACTATGTGGGCATATCTACAGCAGTGCGCCACAGCATGCACGCAGGCGCAGCAGCACACCTGTACCTGGAAAGTGTGAAGGAGACTTCACGGCTGTAAGTAAGCCTGCAATTCATGTGAAAACAACCTCACATAAAGCAGCCGTGTTGAGCCCAACAACAGTGTGCATAAGTGCTCTAGCCAGCAGCGCAGGAAACACTGCGTGTAAAAAACAAGCACACGTAACCATCCAGATGCTGCCACAGTGATGCCAGGCAGTCCTGCAGTGCAGAACCACCAATCCGCAAAACACCCCTTGGCCGGATGCATATGCAACATGGTGGCCGCTTGCTTTTTTGTAAGATATGTAACACAGAGGGCCAACTGGCACACAACACCTGCAGGCACAACTGCTAAGGCGACAGCCATTGTAGTTATGCTCGCAGACTGATGCAACGAACTACCAAGGAACCACCAAGCGCTAACTGCCCGCAGCACATCAACAGGAAGCTCACAAACTGTCCAAAACCATGTGGCCGGCATGCGGATACTGCGACAATCGTGGTGACTGCCCCATGCCCTCGCAGGCCCCACATACATACATAAAACATCAACAGCAAGGCAGTGCGCCCGCTCTGCACATCTCATTCATGGGTATACAACGAATGCACACCCCGCCCCGGTCGTTGCGTGTCAGTTACACAGCACAAAGTAGCCATCACAATCAGCCACGCCTCTTGTGGGCTGCCTAGCCCATCAACTTTTGCCCTTGCCATTGTGCAGCGCTGCCGTTACCCGCCCACCCCTCAAGCCTCCCACGATGTACTGCATTCACCACACCGTAACGCCACACATATATACATACGACGCACATACACACAAGCCTCCTACCTACTGTGCTCAGCCCCGCCTGATCGCATTGCAGCCTGCACGCATTGCTTTGCAGCAATGGCCCAACGCATCCATCAATGATCTCAATCGCAGTGCCACACATCGCAGAATCACAGCGCCAAATGAAATCGCGGACCAGGCAAATGACTGTGCACCGAGCTCGTCGTCATGTCTGCCGTTGACACTTGCGGTTTGTCAGCTTGCTGCATGTGCTGTGAGCGCAGTGTGGTGTCCACAAGCTGCTGCTGCTGCTGCTGCTGCTGCCGCAGCTGCAGATCAGCAAGCTTGCAAGCAAGCAAGCCCCTCACTGGCTTACAAGGGACTTGGCGGCGGCTCTGGGCTTTCAATTGGCAGCTCCACGATGCTGTGCGGCGACGGCAATGGGCTGGGGCTGGGGTTTTGTACCGGGCTGGGGCTGGGGCTTGGTGACGGGCTCGAGGTGTTGACTCCTGCTGCCTGTTGAATGGCTGCCAGCAGGCACGACACACACACTCCGCATTCGGCTTCCTCTGTAGAGATCTGGGTGACGCCGGTCAAGCCGCGGCCTCCCTCACAGGTGGTGTTGCCGTATGTCTGCAGGGCGCAGCGGCAGAGACAGATACTCAGACTTGAAGTTGAGCATGGCAAACGCTGCCAGCGCAGCAGCAGCAGTGCACCGCCTTGGGTGCTGTATGCTCCGTCGGCTATGCCGTGAGCAGCGAGCCTCACCCCGATGCCGTATGTGTACTGAATGCAGTGCCGGAAGCAGGAGGCCTCGCCTCACTGCCATATGCAACAAGCAATGCAATGTCGTAAGCAGAAAGATGCAATGTGAAATAAGCCGCAGGCCTCACCTGTATGCCGTAGGCGCCACCGTTTGAGCCGCCCCTCAGCACGCGCCCGCCGCTCTGCCCCACGCAGCCCGCCACAGCATACTCCACCGGCAAGCCAAACTCGCCGCCGTCGTCCCACAGGGGTCTCACAACTGACTGCGTGGCGTACCTGCAAACACAGCAGACGCAGCAGCAGCAGCAGCAGCATGTTAGGTGGTTACGACTTCAGGCAAACACAGGTGCATTGAGCACATGCAACTTACTTGGGCAGTATCCGTCAGCATCGCTACAGCTTCAATGGTAACAGAGGTGAGATGACTACCTTACCACCCAGGCATGCGCAACACTGTTACTACAGCGCCACCAATAGGTGTATTGAACTCCATTTGCGCAGCGTGCCGGGCTCACCTCCTGGTGATGTTGAGGTTCTCGCAGCCCACATCAAAGTTGGTGGGGCCCGGGTAGCCATCCATATACACCGTGTGCCCGCCAACCCGGCCCGGGTAAAACGGCTGCAGCCGCTGAACCAGCGGCGCCAGCGTGTTATTAGCATCCGCGGGCTCCACCTCGATAACAGCTCCGTCATTTCCCTCGACCTCGCCTTCGAGGTATCCTTTTGTCGTCACCCACCGAAGCAGGCGCCAAGTGCGGGATCGAGTGCACATCGATCTGCCTGTGGAACGTTGCTCGGAGAAATGACAGCACATCGAGCCGGGATTGCTTTCGTCGATGTGGTACCATCCCGGGCTCCCGGTCGACACGCAGTGGCCGGCGGTGACGACGTGGCGAGGGGTGATGAACCACGCGGTGCACATATACTCCAAGCCGTCAAATTTGTTCTGGATGAAGAGGCGGCAAGTTGTTCTGCAAGCGGCAGCGGCGGCGGCAGCGGCAGCGGCGGCGGCAGCGGCAGCGGCAGCGGCAGCAGCATGTGGGTGTGGGATGGGGTGCACATGTGTGCACATTTGCAATGCTACTGCTGCCTTCTCCATTAGATTATGTTCCCTAAATGCTTGAACAATATTCAATCTTCTTCATGTATAGCTGTATTTTGGTTCCGTTGGCAAGTGACACATCAGCAGGCCCACCTGCTGAACGTGGTCTGGTTGAAAGGAGGGTCCAGCGGACACACTGAAGCAGGCCGCACAAGGGCAGCAGGCAGCACCACACTTTCTCTTCTGCTGCTGCTGCTGAGCCTGCCGCTGCCTGCATCTGCAGTTGGCGTGAAAGCCGCAGCTGCTGCTGCTGCAGATGCGCGCCAGCTGCTGCTGCTGGTGCTCACGCTGCCTTTGCCTGCAGCAACGCGTGCCTCATACAATGGCTTCTGTCGCTCTAGCGGAACTTTCCGCCTGAACCTGCGGACCTGCCGCATGTCATATGTTAATGGCAGCGCTGCTGCACGTATGCTGCTGCTGCTGCTGCTGCTGCCAGCCGCTCTGCTGCGCTCGGTGGCACCTGCAGCAGCTATAACTTCTCCTGCACCGCCACCTTGGCAGTACCATTGTAGCTGCCGCAACTTGCGTCTGCTGCTGCTGCTGCTGCTGCTGCTGCTTTCTAGAGCACCGCCTGTGTTGACGGCTGCTGCTGCTGCTGCCGCTGCTGCTTGAGTAAGCGACATCACCCACAGCAGCGTTGTGAGCAGCTGCAGGCACTTCATTGCTGCTGTGCACCTGCAGCCAGTACGATGAGGAAAGCAAACAGCATCAAGCCATTATTGCCCATACTTTAGTTGTGCAGGAAACATGTGGAACGCCTGGAACGGTTGTCCTGCTAAGAAGATTGCTTGACAGCAGCTGTGCTGGCCTCTGCAGCCTGCTTGGGTGACAAGCTGCAATTCCTGCAGCTGACAGCATGGCCGGCAAGTACTGCTGCTATGGGCCTTCTGTATATGTAGCAAATGCTTATAGACGGCAAGTGACGTCAGCTGCTGGTGCCGGCTGTGCAAAGCCATCCCTGGGTGCTGCTGCTGCCTGAGCGCCCTATTGCAAGCACTGGCACAGTAGGCCGGAGTGCTGCCGAAACGGCTGACATCCCCGAGAAAAGATGCTTAAAAGCTTCACTCTTTATTCATGACAGGAAACCCGCTGCGGTGGACACATGCATCGCCCAAGAACGGGCAAGCAGGCTTCGGCGATACAACTGCGCACGCACCTGATCAAAGTCAACCGTTCAGACCAAGTAGATCTGGGTATCTAACATCATTGCCCACGCTGCTGTGAAGGGTGCCGCTTCGTTTTGTGTCGCGTGTTCGTCAGTCCTTCTATACGTTGTTCGTTGCAGAGTTGCCAGACATAATCATGTTAAAGATATGCATGTAACTAAGTTTCAGATGCGGAGCAGGCTCAACAGTGCATGAACACAGAAAAGACCACGAGGTTTGGCATGTGTCACCCGGGACCAACTGGATTTACAGCGGCTGTTTCTATTTCTGTTGAGCTGGGCACATATATTTTACCATTATAGGCTAATTTGCCGGCCGATAGCATGGCCGGCTGTCCCCTGAGCAATCACGACATCGTATACGTTCGCTGAGACGCAAGACACCCCAGGACCAACACATCGCCGGCAATTTGTACTTGCACCTGGTGGATGGAAAGTGAGGCAAAGGTATCATTCGTATCTGCAAGCATCTCATAGGCTGGCTGCAGGCAGAGTCTGCACTGCCGACAGCTGCCAGCTGTCCACTTCCAACACACAGAGTCCAACCACTGCACAGCGGGTATCAGATATCTGCAGACATGGCTTAAACAGCACCCAGCACCAGCCAAAACGCTATGCAACTCCACAATATGTTTTACACGGCCTCATGTAAAATCTTGACCGACATGCAGCTGCATGCACTCAGGGTTTGCTGAGCTCAACTCCACTGGAGCTGGGCTGAGCACGCAGCAGCCGCTGCTGTGTTTGCGGCAAACACACATGAGGCGTGTATAAGAACGAATTCACACATCCTCCAAGTCCTCACGGACCGCAGTGGATGCAAAACTGCGCTTGCAAGCAAAGCTGCATGTATACACACCTTGCAAAACCACGACGACCTTCACAGTACGCTGTGCCCATGTGTGGCCACAGCGGGAAAGGCTCTCGTGCACATTTTGTTGGCATCCACACCTGTCCACTTGCTCAAATCGGCTGCACGCCCAGTGTTCACACTGTACAACGTTGTACGACACGCAGCTGCAGCCTCCAGCACATATACACAACCATGCAGCAGTTGCCCTTTAGTAAGTAAGTGGCAGCCTGCCACTGAGTAGATGCTCAACAGTGCTGCATAGCAGCTGCGGCGCCATCGACCTCACAGACATCTGTGTGTTGCCGGCATGCACATTCAGTGAGCGTATCAGCCATTCAGCGAGAGCATCAGCCATTCAGTGACCGCATCAGCTAGTCACGCACAAGAGGCAAGCTGCCCGTGCAGCAGCAGCAGCAGCAGCAGCAGTAGCCTGCTAAGCACGCCACCCTGTGCTCCAATAGATGTCCATTGAAGGATCACCAGACAGCATTGACAGCGTGTGCTGTGTTCATTTTGCCAGCAACAGCGCACAACTCGCTGATGTAGTTGGCAGTGGACCACTGCAAGCATTAGCACCAAAATAAAAGACAATGTAGCAGGCCGTGGTATTGCACAACTGCTGAGCAATCTGGTGGGGCAGCCACTGCCGTTCAACAGAGATCCGGCGGTCCATCCAGAATAATGCACCAAGACAGCTGCAGCCAACGACACTCAATGACTTTGTCTGGAAGCCACGCTATGTTGATGGGTCACCCCAAGTGCCGCAACATGCAGACACATCAAGTACGGTACAACATGACGATGCATCGCTGCAAACGCCGCCGAACGATGAAGCTGCAGCATGCACCACATACATAACGCCTTGGCGTTGATGGGCTATGGCTTGATGTGTAACATGATGATGATACATAATGCCTGCCACATGCATCAGCATCAATGCAGGCAGTTGATAAAAAGACAAGTGCATCCTCATTTGTTCCGCCCTTGCAGCATTCAGGTCACGCAACATGAAACATATGCAACATACGCAATGTAATTCAAATACGTGCAGTGTGCACCCCAACAGCAAGGATGATGAAAAAAATGGCTGCAGCATTGCAGACTGGAAATGAGCTGCCCGCTGCAGAGCGCGGCAGCATGCAGCAATGGTCCCCAGACGGTACGCACGTCAAGACAAAGGACGGCGCTGTAACACTGCAGAGGTCTCCCTGTTCCTCTGCATGAATAGGCACATCTGATAACATAGCATGGTCATGTCTCTGCAAGCAGTTGCACAAAATGCTTCGAGGGTATGTGCACGCCCCAGGGCATTCTGCTCCATGAATCTGTCACATGCATGAGTCATATGACGCATCCGTTGCACGCAGAAACAGCACCAAACCATACCCAATCAACCCGCTAAACGTTGTCATGAGGGAACCACAAGCCATGCATTATTATGCGCTTGCTGGCACAGTCCTTCAGCACCTCACAGCCCTGGGCTGGTCAGCCTGCAGTCCCGCTGCTGTTGCTGCTGCTGCCGCCTGCTGCTGCTGCTGCTGCTGCTGCTGCTGCTGCTTCCATTGAAGCGCCCAAACACCAGCAGCAGGCACAACCTGGGCTCCACACCCCGGCATCACCCTGCAATCCCATTGCTGTTGCTGCTGCTGCTGCCGTTAAACCGCTCCAGCGCCTGCACCAGGCACGGCACACACACGCCGCACTGCGTGGCATCACCCTGCAGTCCCGCTGCTGTTGCTGCTGCTGCTGCTGTTGAACCGCTCCAGTGCCGCCACCAGGCACGGCACACACACGCCGCACTGCGTCGAATTCAAATTGATCTGCGTCACCCCTGTCATCCCCCGCAGCAACCGTTGCTCATCCGGCTCACATGCCGTATTTCCGTACGTTTGAATGCCGTACGCAAGGCCTCCCGGCCCACCACGCACCACGCGCCCGCCACTTTGCCCCACACAGCCAGATAGTGGGTACTCTGCAGGCAGCCCAAGGATGCCGGTGCCGAGGTTTGGCTCGAGGGAGGCTTCTGTGAAGTAGCGCTGCGTGGTGTTCATGCTGCTGCAGCCGGAGTCGAAGGCTGCTTGGCCTGGGTAACCGTCTGCAGGTGACAGCAGCAGCAGCAGCAGCAGCAGCAGCAGCAGCAGCAGCAGCATAAAGAAACAGTACTTGAGCAGGGCTGTAGGGCATGTTTACAAGGTTGGTGTTCATGCTGCTACAGCCAGAGTCGTAGGCCGCCTGTCCAGGGTAGCCCTCTCCGGATGAGAAGAAGCAGTGCGGCAGCAGCAGCAGTGCGTGAGACAGCTATTATTAGGCGGTTTTGGGAGGGTGGTGTTCATGCTGCTGCAGCCGGAGTCGAAGGCTGCCTGGCCAGGGTAGCCGTCTGCAGGTAGCAGCAGCAGCAGCAGCAAGCAGCAGCAGCACGGCACAGCACTTAAGGCAACTGTTCTTTTGGGGGACGATGGAGTTCATGCTGCTGCAGCTCGAATTGCAGGCTGCCTGGCCAGGGTGGCCGTCTGCAGGCGGCAACAGGCAGTGCAGAAGCAGTAGACGCAGCAGCGGCAGCAGCAGCAGCAGCAGTAGCAGCAGAACTACACAGTACTTGAGCAGAGCTGTAGAGCATTATTCGCGAGTGGTGTTCATGCTGCTGCAGCCGGAGTCGTAGGCTGCCTGGCCAGGTAGCCGTCTGCAGGCAGCAGCAGCAGCAGCAGCAGCAGCAGTGCGGCACAGCACTTGACTCAACTGATGTTTTGGGGAGGATGGTGTTCATGCTGCTGCAGCCGGAGTCGAAGGCGGCCTGGCCGGGGTAGCCGTCTGCAGGCAGCAGCAGCAGCAGCAGCAGCAGCAACAGCAGCAGCAGCAGCAAAACACAGCACTTCAAACGACTGTTGTTTGGTAAAGGGTGGTGTTCATGCTGCTGCAGCCGGAGTCGAAGGCAGCCTGGCCGGGGTAGCCGTCTGCAGGCAGCAGCAGCAGCAGCAGCAGCAGCAACAGCAGCAGCAGCAGCAAAACACAGCACTTCAAACGACTGTTGTTTGGTAAAGGGTGGTGTTCATGCTGCTGCAGCCGCAGTCGTACGCGGCCTGTCCAGGGTAGCCGTCTCAAGGTAGCAGCAGCAGCAGCAGCAGCAGCAGCAGCAGCAGCAGCAGTATGGCACAGCACTTGAGGCAACTTCTGTTTTGAGGGAGGATGGTGTTCATGCTGCTGCAGCCGCAGTCGTACGCGGCCTGTCCAGGGTAGCCGTCTGCAGGTAGCAGCAGCAGCAGCAGCAGCAGCAGCAGCAGCAGTAGCAGCAGCAGCAGCAGCAGAAGCAGCACAACGGAGCACCTCAGCCTGTTGCTGGCAACTGCTGCAACGGCACCTTGTCTGTAAAATTCTATCTATTCACAGCTGTACGTTTGTGTTTTGCTGCAGGCAAACTCACCAAGGTAAGCGCGGTGTCGTGGGATGGGTTTCAGAGGGTCATATGCCATGAGGCGCTGAGGAATGGCCGCCACTGTCATATTGGGGCGGGGGTCAGCTGGCACCACCTCAATGACTGCGCCGTCGTTTGCTTCAAGCTCAGAGTTGAAGTAGCCAGCTGTTGTCACCCACCTGGCAGCAGCAGCAGCAGCAGCAGCAGCAACAGCAGCAACGGGCGGGGTCAGCTGGCACTACCTCAATGACTGCACCATTGTTGGCTTCAAGTTCATTGCTGAAGTAGCCAGCTGTTGTCACCCACCTGGCAGCAGCAGCAGCAGCAGCAGCAGCAGCAGCAGCAGCAGCAGCAGCAGCAACAGCAGCAGCAGCAGCAGCAGCAACGGACGGGGTCAGCTGGCACTACCTCAATGACTGCACCATTGTTGGCTTCAAGTTCATTGTTGAAGTAGCCGGCTGTTGTCACCCACCTGGCAGCAGCAGCAGCAGCAGCAGTGGCAGCTGAGTGCAGCTAGCAGTTTAGCAACCAGGTTGAACTGCTGCAACTGTTCCTTGAAACAGCGCAATTGCATTCACCAGGCCAGCTGCACACCGCGCTGCTGCCCTCACAAACCAACCTTGCAACCAGCAGTGCACCACTGTCCACCACAGAGACAAAGTCCAAGTGCAGCCTCAAACGATGAGCCAGGTTTTCTTGACAGTTTGTGAACAGTTATTTAACTCACTTTGTAACATTCCACATCCAGGGCTTCCTGCAGCGGGGCTGGCTGGATGCGTCAATGCCTGGCCGGACCGGCAGGAAATGGCAGCACACATAGCCTGCAAATAACAGTTACAACAGCAAAAATGACAACATCAAAGCAGCATTCAGGGCAGGAAGGAGGCGCCAATAGCACTGTTGGTTCTAGCCGGAAGATGCTGCATGTGTGCAAACCTGCAACAACACAGCAGCAAAGATTAACCATGTGACGCACTGCACGCAAAAAAACCAGTGGTTGGTGCTGTTGCTGATGCGGAAGGTGCTTACCTGGGTTTGCAGGGTTCACATCGTATATGCCTGATCCAGTCTCGCCATTCTTCAGGTACGATATGCAGTGGCCTGCAACAGCATCAACAGACACATGCGCAGGTTTCTTGATACAGAGCGGCCGGGTTGTTACTTGTCAGTAAAAGCAAGGCCACGTTGCTGGCTGCTGCTAGGTTTAACCTCTGTTCAATGCAAGCATAGGCGCTGTCCTGACGCTGAAAGAGGTTATGCAGCCTGGCGCCGGCGTGCAAGTATAGACCAATCGTAGCTAACAATGATGATCCAACAAGAATGACACGATATGCCTTGCAAGCAGCGCACCTGCTGTGACCAAGTGCTTAGGGGTGACAAACCAAGCACTGCAGAGGTACGTCCTGCTGTCAAGGCTGTTCACGGAAAAGCGGCACAGCGTCCTGCTGGGAGTTGTCTGTGTCAGAGGAGGGTCCCCAGAGCATATAGATGCAGACTTGACTTCATCACTGCTGCTGCTGCTGCTGCTGTTGCTGCTGCTTGCTGTGTCTGCTGCGGCAGCCGCGGCAGGTGCTCCGAGCGCAGCAGCAGCGGCAGCAGCAGTGCTAACGCTTGCTTCACTGATCACAGCGCTGCTCCCACTGCTGCTGCTGCTGCTGCTGCTGCTGCTGCTGCCGGGGCGCCGTTTGCGCCTCGGATGTGCAGCACGCGCTGGCACCAGCTGCCCTAGCTGCATGTAGCCTTCTTCAGCTGCTGCTGCTGCTGTTACTGCTGCTGCTGTTGCAGGGTTGGCAGCCCTGCCTGCTGCCGCTGCTGGCGCTGCGATGCCGCCTGGTGCTGCTGCCCAGCTGCCTTCGCAGCCCCAGACATCTAAGCCCTGCAGCTGCCGCATGCGCACATGCTGCTGCTGCTGCTGCTGCTGCTGTTGCAGCCGTCTGTGATTGCGCGCTGACCTAAAGTGTGTCGGGGCAGTGGCACCTGCTGGAGCATGCTGCTGTGCGCAGGCCGCAAGGGATAGCAGTGCTACCAAGATGAGTGCTGTCTTGCACCCCATGGCAATCTAGACCTGCAGAATACCCAAAAATAATCAAACAACAGCATGATGAGGTGCTCACATCATGCATTAGACCACAGCAAGCAGGGTGTGATGAACGCAGGCACTGCTTCTGCCGCTGCATCATGGGAAAGCAACAGCCGTGTACTCGTCCGCTGGGTTTGCCAGACCGCTTACAGAGCTTTCTAGGTAGCAGGCGTGACCACTTACCAGCCAGGAACACGGAAACGCCGGCGCTATCACCGCAGGCCTAAAAATTTGTGC
Organism: Tetradesmus obliquus; assembly: GCA_030272155.1. Lineage (NCBI taxonomy): Eukaryota > Viridiplantae > Chlorophyta > Chlorophyceae > Sphaeropleales > Scenedesmaceae > Tetradesmus > Tetradesmus obliquus. The sequence continues at coordinate 3,591,413 of CP126196.1, read as the reverse complement.
TGAGCAGTTCAGCAGCAGGCCGGTGCCTCGCAGGTCTCGAGCTCACAGCTGGCCGCTTTTCTATGGTTTAGATACCGATCAAATATGTTTTGTCAAGAAGGCGAGCGCCTATGGTTGTGGACGGAAGTACCATGCTACACAACGGAAGAGTGCTACGCCATGATCTCTGAGACGGAGTATACCAGCAAAACATGAATGTTACTTCAACAGTAAAGAAAATTTCTATGATTGTACTGGGCCGCTATGCGAACAGCAGCGGAACAAGTGTCATTGGTTCGCCGTGTTGTTCCCTGTCGCTACGTTGTGGCCGGGGCATTGAAGCTAACAAGCAGTCGCAACAGCAGTAAATATACAACATGTGGCTGGGTGACTCAATTTGATGCCTTCGGATCTCTCCAAAGCATACTGGCAAGTCGTAACCCACACGCCCTGTGGAGTGACTGACGCACGTAGCCCTGACCTTCCCCTCTGGCGCTCGCAAAGCAATTGTAGGCCATAAAAACTTCTTAAAATTGTGAAATCGGCTTTGCCTTGCTTGTTTCAGACAGGGAACAGACACTCGTTTGAAACCCCTAGTTATACACAATAGGCGGACGGGGTTCAGTGGCGGGCGGGAACCTGCCGGACCCGGGTCAGGTCCGCCCAGTTGTCTGGCGAGGTTGCAATTGGTTTCAATAGACTTGCGAGGCTTCTCGCGCGCGCAGCGCCCGCTCAGAGCTAGTTTTAGTCATTCTTTATAGTTTTCCGCTGTAAAAAGTGCATCCCAACCACAGTCCCAGTGCCCGCAGACTCGCAGAGCCAAAACCCCTTCTGCGTCTGATCCGGCGTTGCAGAGGCATCACACCGCTGCTGCTCCTTTCTCGTGCAGTATTGCTTTTGTATGGTCCTTGTGCAGGTTGCGTACTAGTATCGCAGCAGTGACCGGAATGCTTTGCCCTCATGGAGCCTAACAACGACGTTCCACAGCGCAGCAGACGTGCTGTTAAACGCTCGTTTAAGCTTCAAGGATATGTCACGGTAGATAGTGATGCAAGCAAGCGGCAGCGGCCCGCCAGCGCGGGCAGTGGTCAGGCACAAGACAGTGCAGCGCCCCGAACTCATGCTGGTGCACAGCTGGACCCAGAGCCGGCTTCTGAGCACTCTGACGATGAGGAAAGCTCTGATGACCAGCAGCATGACAGCGGGGACGAGGAGATGGCAGACAGTGATCAGCAGAAGGAAGGCTTGGAAGGGTAAGCACACCCCCTCAGGGCCTGCATCAGGTCCAGCATCACTCCTGTTGGCTGCAGCGCCATCATTCACCCCTGTTAGCTGCAAATGCAACATGACTAGTTTGATTAGAAGTGCCAGATCACTGACTGGCTTGTTCCCTGTCTGTTGTGTGCCTGTGACCTGTCTATCTGCCTGCCTGCGTGCCTGACACTGCTTGCCAGGGACCTGCGCCAGGATGAGCTGGAGGAGCTGGTTGAGAGAGTCAACGACAAAAGGCGCCCTGGTACCAGAATCAAGTACAGTGGCAACCAGAAGGTGTGGATGGTAAGTCCGGTGTGTTGAGCAGCAGCCTGCTCATGACGTGCAACACTTCGTGCAAAGCAGGCGCATTCTATGGCAGCCACTGCATGGCATGCTAGCTATACCCTCCAACAATGGGCGTCAGTGCAGGTTCCGGCGGGCTTGCTAATTTATAGCTGCGCGGAAGCAGGCTGCAGCCCATGTGTTCCTGTGCTGCTGCTGTGCTGCTGCTGCTGCTGCTGCTGCTGTGCTGCTGCTGCTGTGCTCCTGCTGTGCTGCTGTTGTGCTGCTGCTGTGCTGCTGCTGTGCTGCTGCAGTGCATGCTGCAGTGCATGCTGCAGTGCATGCTTTCTGCTGGGCTGCTGAGCTGCACGCAAGTCAGAATGTGAACTGCTAATCTCATGTCCCTCCCACATAATGTCACCCCGCTTGCATCTTGTTTGCTGTGTTGTAGAGGTGGTGTGTCAACGGCGGCTTTTTGCCAAACAGCAAGTCCATCAGCGTGGACCTCACAAACGAGGTGGCTGCTCGTGGGCCCCTGACCAGGTTCATGAAGTGGTACGTCGCCGGCAGGGCAGGTGACACCGTCAAGTCAGGGCGCAAGGTGGGGCTGGTGTGGCTGCAGCCTTGTTGCTTTCTGGTATACATGTTGTGCGGCACAGGAACAACGAGCGACAGTGTTGAGGCGGATGTAGGCTGGTGCCTCGGCAGCCTTGCTATTAGTTTGACTGCATGTGTTGTGCCTTGATAAGCACAATCTCATCAGCATGTGTGACTTGCACCGTGCCCGCCCACCTCAGTCACTGCAACATGTACTGGATGTCAGCATATGTGCATGTACTGGGTGTCAGGCAACTGGCAGGCTGGCAACTGGCAGCCTGGAAGCAGCAATTTAGAACAGCCTTCATCACTTGGCGCTTGCCATGCTGCGTGTGTGCAGGCAAGCAGTGCCAGCGGCGAGCTGCTGCGGGATGCAGCCGTCAACATGCACTCAGCGCTGCAGCAGCTGGTTGACGACTCATGCCGGAGGGCTGGCAAAGCCCCCTGGATCCTGCGGGATGCGCAAGGCTACGAGCTGGTGTACAAGGCCCACTGCTCACGCAAGGGGGACAAGGGCGCAGCTGCAGGCCCTCATGTGCACGTCAGCTTCACCAGGGATGACTACCTGCGGGGCTGCGAGCTGCTGGTGGCCTCTAGCGACCCGCTGGATGCGCGCACACTGAGCCTGACAACATACCAAGCTGCAACCGTGTCGCGCGGCGATGACGTGCGCCCGCGCCACCTGGCTGAGCTGAGCTGGCGGTTCCTGGGCAGTGTGGGTGAGTGCAACCTGAGTGTTGGACTGCAGCCTGAGAGTGGGGGCAATGGTTGCAACGTTGCATGGGGTGACATATGACTGATTGGCACCCCAATGGTTTATCTGCACACATACACAGACACGTGTTATGGTGCTGGTGTGGGCATGCATCAGCAGGGCTCAGCAGTTCACAAGAATACTATAGCATCTTCTGCACCCGCTGCAAGTGCCATATCTCAATGTTGGCACATGCCAATCAACATGCTGTTGTTTGTGTTTGTTGCAGGCCCATCTCAGTGCTTCGCCATCACTGTCATGCAGCCCCCAGAGGGTGGCAAGACGCTGAGCACGCGGCCAGCCTACAAGGGCATCATCCGCGCACAGCTGCCCTCCATGTGCCCACTGGGGGCGCTGTTCAGGTGGCTGGCTACCCGCTTCGCCATTGAGGGCGAGTCGCTGCCCACACCAGGCCACCCGCAGTGGCAGTCTTTCCTCCTGTGGCCCGGCCGGGCAGGTGGGTGGTTGTCCTGTAGACTGCTGCTGGCACTTAGCACTGCTGACACTAAGAGGGACGTCAAGGCTTTGCCGAGACGGCTTGTGGATATTTCGGCACGGAAGGGAGTGTTGCCAGCATGATGAGCTGAAGGAGAAAGCCCTCACGTCATTCAGCATGCGGATAGCGTGTGCTGCTGTAACACGAGCTGTATCACATTGCTGCTGTTTGCTGCTGCTGCCACAGCTCCTGCTGCAACTGCTGCTGCTGCTACTGCTCAATCTGTCATACATGATGTTGCCTGTGGTTGTTGGGAGGTTTGGCAGCATCAGCAGCCAACACCAGTGCAGCTGTTCGAATTTTTCTGTTTTGTGGCTGTGCTGCTGCTGCTGCTGCTCCTCTTGATGTGCACCAGGCAAGGAGATGACCCCAAGCAACCATGCTGAGCTGATGAAGAAGCTCTACAAGCTGCTGGGTGTGGCTCCCTCCAAGGTGACCCACGAGCTGCGCGTGTTTGCGGCCCAGGCCATGTACGAGATGGGCGTGTCGCTTGAGGTGAGTGTGGGCAACTGGGCCACCAATACGCCAGGGCTGCTCGTGATACAGCACGTGCATGCGGCTGCATATAGCACGTCAAGCATGTCGCACTGCTTGCAGGGTACAGCAGCTGGCAATGTAGCAGAATACGCCTTCAGCACATGTGAGGCACAGCTAGGCTGTGCTGTGGATTATAATGATGATCAGCTGAATGCTGCTAGTGTAAGAGGTGCAAGATTTGGCTCTGCTTGTGTTGTTTGCAGAGGCAGCAGCTTGGCTGTACATTGGTCTTTCAGTGTAGTAGGGGAAGCTGTACCAGCACTGCTCAGACAAGCCTTTGCTCCTCTCCGGCCGAGGCAGTGCAGGCTTGCTGCGCATCATCGTGCGCTACATTCTGTGTGTGAAACGTTAATGACAGCACTAAATGCTTTGCTTCGTTGGAGTACACCAATATAAAACATGAAAGTTGTTATCCAAAAATGAAAGTTGTTATCTCACAGAACCCTCAGTTGAGCTCGTTGACTTTCCAGCAAGGATAAACGGCTTGTCCGGGTACAGATTCTCTTTTGACAACTAAGATTTCTGACTGATTGGTTACTTTGGCAAGCGCTTCTGTGCCCGTTGTCAACAGGGCTGTGCTGGTCTCCTGGGACTTCACCGGCACATTTGACCCTGACATGAGGCGCTCTGTGTGGTTGCTGCCTTCTCAGGTCATCCAGCGCATCGGCCACTGGCTGCTGGACTCATTTGGCACCTCCTACATAGTGCCTGGCTTCACCCCTGAGGCGCTGCTGGCGCTGGGCTTCTGGCCTGGAGCAGCGCAGAAGGACTTCAGCGGCTACTGGGCTGAGCGCTTCCATGTGGGTGTGCCGCTGGAGCTGATCTATGGCCTGTTCCCTGGCCTGAAGGAGCTTGAGGCAGAGGCAGCTGCTGCGCAGCAGGCAGCAGCTGCTGGCCCACGCTCTGGCAGGGTGGCGCCAGAGGCTGCAGCTGTGGCACGGCTGCTGCGCATGGGGGCAGTCATGGTGGTGCAAGACGCGCTGGAGCTGGCTGAGCGGTTCCCTGACAACCCCATCCACAAGCTGCTGATGGGCTACGCCAGCTTCAGGTGGGGCGGCAAGGATGGAGCCAATGAGGCGACCGCCTGAACGCAATGTATGCCAGCATTTGACATGTTGCTGCTTGTTTATTCGCCCCATCTGTCACGCAGATCACCTTCAAGCAGTCCCATCATTGTGGCGTTGCATTGCTTCAGTGCAGCTTGTAGCAGCAAAGCAGCACCAGTGCGGCCTGCAGCAACAAAGCAGCACCAGTGCAGCCTGCAGCAGCCAACAGGCATCAGCGCAGTTGCTGTAGCAGTAAAGATGCAATGCTTGCCGACGTGATGCTCCGGATGCCATGTTTCTTTCTCATACAGCGTACGTTTTTCTGCCAACTCCTGCAGGGACCTGCTGTTCAGCTACAAGAACGGCAAGCGCTTGGGCAAATTCGCCGGCCAGCGCCCCCTCACTGTCAAGGAGCAGATTCAGCAGAGCGTGCAGCAGATGCAGGAGCAGTGCATGGCTGCCTTCACCAGTGCTGCAGAGCTGAACTGGCGGGGCTTTGAGAAGCTGCTGCGGGAGCTGACACGTGGCACAACAGCAGCCCCGGCAGCCGCTGACGCCACAGCAGCAGGCGCAGCAGCTGCCGCCGACACCACAGCAGCAGGCGCAGCAGCTGCTGCCGCTGCGGCAACAGCGGCAGCTGGAGATGCTGCAGCAGAAGCAGGCGCAGGCACTTTGCCAGACGTTGTGGTGCAGAACCTGCAGGCTATGGCAGCAGGTGAGCTACCACCTTCTCCAGAGCAGCAGCAGCGGATACAGGAGCAGCTGCAGCAGCTAGAGCTGGAAGAGCAGGAGGCCCAGCAGCAGGATGTGCAGCATCATGACGACTGCTTTGGCAGTGCTGCAAGCTTTGCAGCAGCAGCTGCGGGCCAGGGGCAGCTGCTGTGCACACCCAGCGGTGCAGTGCACCTCCTGCATGAGGTGGCTGGCCGTACGGCTGCCACCTTGACGCCCGGTGGTCACCACTTCACTGCCTTCATGACAGGCAGGGAGGACCAGCTGCCATTTGTGCAGCAGCAGCAGCAGCTGCAGCAGCAGAGCGATGAACGGCCGCCTGGGCTATCAGACGCCGAGTGGCACATGGTGGTGCAGCTGAGGCAGCAGCAGCAGCGGCCGCCTGGATTGTCAGACGAAGAGTGGCAGCTGCTGCTGCAGACACGGCAAGCACGTAGGCAGGCTCAAGCGCGGCAGCAGCAGCAGCAGCAGGGCCGTCAGTTTGGCAGCAGTTTGTTGCAGGGGATGGGAACAGTTGAGCCCCTGGGTGAGATTGCGCTGCCGCACATCACAGCCCAGGGAGCTGCTGCAGCGGCGCTGGGAGCAGCTGGGGCACGCACCGCCACCACGGCAGGTGCTGGAGGGTCTGTCCCAATAGATGGACTCCTGGAGGTTCTGCTGGATATGAGACAGCTGATCACGCAGGGGCAGCAGGGTTGCAGCTGTGCAGGGATGCAGCAGCAGCAGCAGCAGCAGCAGTGTGAGGATCATGGCATGGGTGATGCCGGGGGTGCGGGGGAGGTGCTGCAGCAGCAGCACCAGAAGCAGCAGCAGCAGCAGCCGAAGCAGCCCAGCAAGAACAGTGTCAAGCCCTTCCCAAGCCTCAGCGTGCACACCAGCATGGAGGCGCTGGCCCACTGGTATGCAGTGCAGCCCCACCACAGCGAGGTGGCTGCAGGCCGCACCATCAAGCAGATGGAGGATGACGGCAGCCACAGCTGGCGGGCAGGCGGTTCCAAGCAGCGTTGGAGCGAGTACATGGTGCTGCTGACTGCGCTGGAGGAGAAGCAGGAGCAGCTGGTGGACGCTCAGCGGAGGCTGGGCAGGCGGGGTGTCCAGGTGGACATGGTGGCAGCAGCGCAGAAGCTGGATGAGGAGCGGCTGGCGCTGCCAAACCCCAACCCCAAGTCAAGCAAGCCTATGTCAATCTGCCAGTTCAGGGAGCACCTGACTGCACAGGCTCATGCAGCAGCTGCAGCTAGGCTGGCAGCAGAAGAGGCAGAGGCACCAGGGGCTGAGCAGCAGTAGAAATTACTCCACTTTCACTGGCTGTGTGTTTGTGGCTGCTTTTGGGGTTGCCTTCACTTAACACTGCATGCAAGAACCAGGTGCATGCAGGTTTGCACCTGTGTGTGGGTGTTTGTTGGCTTCATGTACATATGCATTGGTATTGAGGGATTCCTGGGTGTGGGCACAATCTTATAGATACTGTGTCTCAACTGTGTGCTGCAGACACAACATGCATATTACTGTGAACTGCATCTGTTCAACTGTGCTCATTGTCAGCACCTGTTGAAGTTGTGACCGAGTACTGCAAACTGGCGAGATGTTGTACTGCACACCCTGGTGAACTTGTACATCACCCTGTACCGCTCTGATGATTGAAACAAGTGCTGGACTGATTGGCAGCACGTTCTATTCACTGGAGCTGCAGCTGGCCAGGCGGGCTGCAGTCTGCAGGTGTCAGGGGTTGTGTTTGTCTGTGCATCGCCTTGCTGCATGTAGCAGCAATAGCACTGGCGATGCCTGCGTGATCACAGCTGAAGCTTTCTTCCTGGCAGCATTTGTATACAAAGTGTGTAGGGTAGCTGTGCTAAATCGTGTTCACTGTTTTCAGCAGCTCAGATTTGCAGTGTGTCCTTTGAAGCAGATCCATATGTTTTTGCATATTTCTGCAATGCACGATCAGGCGCTGAAGCTGCTTGTGTTGCTTGCACAATGCAGTATTTGGCCCTTTGCAGCGTGTGTATGCACTCGTTTGCATCAGGGTGATATACTGCCACAGCAGGCCAGCAGCATGGTGTTGGCCAGCGATTCTGGCATCTGTTTCTAGTCACCGAATGTAAGCACTTCTGCTTGCCACAAGGTTGTGTGCACGTCTCAGTGTCCATTGATCAGTTACACGTAATCCATCTTTGCACCAATCGCCTGGTACACTTTCTGCTGCTCTCCACGTAGTATCAACTTCTGGCGATGGCTGCCGTGGAAGTTGTCCAGCATCCATGAGATATCCTTGAACTCCTCCCACAGCCTGATAATCACTGCTGCTTTCGAACTGTTGGCAGTTCTGACCTTCCTCAGCAGTCGCTGCAGGGCCATCTTTATGCTGCGGTGGCCTGCCATTAGCCTGCATGGCGAGCAGCAGCATGAAAGGCGCGGATGAAGGTTGCTGAACAGCACAAGCAGAAGCGCTGGCAAACACTATTTAATGATATAATAGTTTATTATTGAGGGTTAAGCACGGTTTGACGCGTTGCTGACGCCTGATTCGAGTGCCCGCAGGCCGCGAGGTGCACAGAACAGGTCAGCAGTACTCATCGCGATAAGCACACGACAGCACAAATTCGACCCAAGAAAGATCAATTATATGTTTATAACTACTATGAAGGCACTTACACAGCGATTGTGCCTTTCCGTGTGACGTCCGGTTGGGTGCTGGGGCAAGGGTCCGGGCATGGTCCTCCTACCCCTAGAAACCATATTGATCAGTGCGATCTGAAAGCCAGATGCAGGTCTGCAAATATCAGTATCTACATAAGATCATATGAGAATGCTGGCATCACAAGCAAACCGTGCCAGGCAGAGGTGGGCAGCCAAAATGCGCAAGCAACCTTGGAGCACTCAGATGGCCTGCATTCTGCTTGCAGGTGCGAGCACAAAAGGGCAGCTGGCTATCCATTGATCATCATGACCGTTTAATCATCCTTAACGTCACTGTTATGCGGCTTCTTGCAGGTGCTCTTTTAGGGGTGCTGTGGCTCCGAAACAGCAGCAGCAGCAGCTCCATACACCTCTCCCTGGCAGCGCCCTTGCGCACTTCCAGCAATGTTGCTCTTAAGCAATTTAGATTATCAGAACAACAATGGGTGACTGTGAACACCGCGGCAGTCATAGATCGAGCTTCTGCAAGCAACAACACGGCAGCACTGCTGGATTTGCTGCAGCTGCAGCAAGCAGCATTCTGAGCCCCTGCAACTTGCAATGGCCATTGTGCAGCAGTTTTCTGCAGTGTAGGCATTGTCATTGTGTGTGCCATCCCTGCAGTTTGCTGGTGCCTGCAGTACTTGATGATGAGCGTGAGCATCATGTAGCGCATGCCTGCCAAGCACACTCCTCTTATATTAGTTGAACAGGACGCATATCATTGCGCATGAGGCAATACTGAAACAAAACCTTGCTGATCTCTGCTACCATGCACCCAAATTCCTATGTGCAGGCTTCCTGAGGCGTCCGCCCCTGTGCCAGGCACTGGTGTGGTGCGCTGCAGCAGGCAAGGAAGCATGCTGGCATACGCTGCGGGTGACATTGTATCAGGCTACCTCACTGCCAAGCCAAAATGGTACTGGCATTTTGCCAGCTGAGGATGGGAGCAGTACGAAATCAAGCAGGTGCTGTGGGCACTACGGCAGTACAAACGGCAGCAGCAGCAGCAGCAGCAGCAGCAGCAGCAGCAGCAGCAGCAGAGAGGTCAAGGCCAGCAGAGCACAGCTGCTGCTGGTCCACTGTTGATTGACGTGGGAGCAAACATTGGAGCATTCACGTTCCATGCAGCAGCTGCGGGCGCCAGGGTTGCAGCGTTTGAAGGTGGGTAGCTGCAGTCGCAGTTGCACATGAAACAGTGCGAGGGCTTTACTGCTTTAAAGCACTCACTGCTTATACAGCGCCATGTCACATGTACTTTTGCGTCTTCTTTCGCCTACTGCATGCTGTTGCATCCAACATGTAGTGTTGTACATGGCATCATCAATGATTGTTGCTGTTGCTGCTGTTCTGTTGGCGCTGCAGCCATGCCCCAGAATATGGAGTTGCTGCGTCATTCCCTTTGCCTGAACCCTTGGCTGATAGATCAGGTTGCACTGTTTGGCATAGGTGAGCTACACAGCGGCAGCAGCAGCAGCGGCAGCGGCAGCAGCGGCAGCGGCAGCAGCAGCAGCAGCATTCAAGGCATGCAACTGACCGCCTGTGGCAGCAGTAGCAGTAGCACTACGGCAACATATTGTTATGCAGTTTGCATGCTTCTGCTTCGGATGGAGGCACAGACACAGCTGCTGCATGTGCTGACAGTTTGCTGTGTGCTGAGCACCCTGCAAGCCTCAGTAGCTCTAGCTCTTACATATCCGCTGTGCTCAGCACAATTTTGGCTGAGCTGGTTGCACATGCTGCTTATGCTGTGTATCCGCCATTGCAAACGCTGTACGCCCTGTGCAGCCTGGGCACTCAAACCTCCACATGCCACATCATTAGCGGCAGCGGCAACAAGGGTGACGGCCACACCGTGTGCGACGAAGATCTGGCAAAGGTGCTGGAAGGGCACCAGGCACGCGGCGAGACCATGGAGGTGCGGCAGTGTTATCTGTGGGCGTGAGCGGCTGCATGCTCCCACAGCATGCATGGCAGGTGGCACAGGTTTTGATGCAGTGACCTGGCGCAGGTGCTGGCAGGGCACCAGGCACGCGGTGAGACCATGGAGGTGGGGCGGCCACACGCGATCGCGGCAGCAGTGTTTGGCAGCAAGCGGCAGTCAGACTAGGGTTTGAGAGGGATTCTGCCTGCGCACAACATGTGATGTGAATGTGGTCACGGCTGTGTGCTTCCATAGCAAGTGGTAGCAGTGTTTGGCGGGTGGTAGAGGGACGATCCCCATGCGTTTGCTGCTGCTGCTGCTGCTGCTGCCACTGCTGCTGCTCCTGCTGCTGCTGCTGCTGCTGCTGCTGCTGCTGCTGCTGCCGCTGCTGCAGGTGCTCGGGTCGATGGATCTGAGGCGGCTGGACACACTGCTGTCGGAAGATGTGCAGGTGCGAGCGGTGATCGTGCTGCCCAGACCAAGCAGGGTGCATCGCACCAGAAACAATCAGGACATGCCACGTAGATTGTCCGCTGCTGCAGCAGCATCACTTGCTGCTGTCATTAAACTTATCATCACTACAACTTTCGCCATGTTGTTTGTACGCATGTGCCGACATGTGCTCATGGAGGTGCTGCAGGACGCTGAAGGCCTTTTGCTGCTGGTTTTGCTGCTTATGAAGGTCAGGCTTTGAGGTAGCTCTGAGTTGTGCATGTACCCTTGCGTACATGCAGGTGCTGAAGATTGATGTGGAAGGATTTGAGCTGCAGGGCGCCGAGGGGCTGCTGCAGCGCCACCGCGTGCGCTACATCCTGGCAGAGTGCAACACCGACATCGTGGGGCACGACAGCCAGATCAAGTACCTGCAGTGAGTTCCTGTGTAAGTCCAGTGCAACATCTGCTGTGTCCTTTTCTCGGCAGTGAACCCTTATTGGCATGGCCTCTGAGGAGTGCAGTGTGCATGGGTTGTGGCACAGTTGATGCTGTACTGCAGTAGCGTCGTGGCGGGCGCAAAGCGGGCCTCGTCCTTTGTTCTTGGCATTGCTGTCCAGTTGCCTCCAACGGACATGGTCCTCTTGTTCAAAACTATTTTCTTGGCTGCTGCTGCTGCTGCTGCTGCTGCTGCTGCTGCTGTTGCTGCTGCTGCTGCTGCTGTGCATGCGCTGCAGGTGGTTTGGCAGCCACGGCTCCCGAGTGAGCGGCAAGGGATTCAGGGGGCCGTCTGTGCCCATGGAAGACATCCAGGCAGGCAGCGCAAAGCTAGATGCCCTGAACCTGTATGCAGTGCTGGTGGAGTGAATGTCATGCCTTGCTGTCGGCAACAGCAGGCAGTGGGGCGATCGTCGACTCATGCGTAGAGAAGCGGTTTGCTGGCTGATTCCCTGGGTCAGGTGTCAGTCTTGCTTTTTGCTTTGACTGGTTGCAAATGCCCGTTGTTATTGCCATGGCTTGATGATGTGTAACATGAATCATGTTACATGATGATGACAACTGATGCCATGACTGCGTCATGCTCACCCACTGATGCAAGAAGACATTCAATCAACAACAGCAGCTGCCATGCAGCCACATGCTGTTGTGGTGTCAACGTCCAATAAGCTGCAGGAAAGGATCAATCCCTTTTGCTGTGTCCTGCTTCATGACTGCATGCACCCTTCCAACAGCACAAAACCCATCTTAACATGACTTGAACAGCACCTCCACCATTACAACGCTGGCTTGCAGCGTCAAAGGCAGCTTGATGCAACAATCACTGACCGCTTTAATATGCACTCAGACGCAATCCTTTCTGTCATCAACTACAGCCCAAACTGCAGGGTGGCCTGCAGCAGTATGTACCAAACCCTGCAGGGGTCGAAAATATCTGCATGCAACGCAAGAAGAAATGAATCTGCTGCAACGGGCACCGTGCAACAACGACAAACAGCACGCGTCAGGGGAGCAACTGCACGCTGTACTGAGCTACAGTGATAAATGTGCTGCACCATGCCAGCCTATGCTTGCAGCTGTGCTTGAGGTACCTTGTGAACCCAATCCAGGCTCAGCCCAACAAGCACTGCATGCTGGCATGCTGCCGGGCTAGTCAACAGCCCCAACCTCAGCTCTCTCGCAGACGCTGCTGCTGCTGCTGCTGCTGCTGCTGCTGCTGCTGCATGCACAGAATCCCTAAAAATGCTGCCACTGCTGCGGCGTACGCATTGTAAGGATGCTGCGGCTTTGTTACTGTTGCTACTGCTGCTGCTGCTGCTGCGCCGCGCATGGACGCTATTGGGTTGCTGGCACCTGTCGCTTGTGATGTGGGTGTGTTCAGCAGCTGCATAGGCATGTTCCACACTGCTGCACACGATGAATGTGTATGTGGTCTGGCTGATGCAGCGCTTGCAGGGCAGGCCCAGCAGGGTAAAACGGCCGATCCGTGGTGCTGCTGCCACTGCTGCTGCTGCTGGCAATCAGCATGCACCGCTGCAACAGCTGCTGGCTTGCAGGCCCACAGCCTGTGTGCCTTCTCAATTCCTTATGTCGCTCTATTCCTTCCTGGCTTGCTTGATCAGCTAGCGGATTGTGACTTGTCATCACCACTGCTGCTAATACCCAGCTTGGCTGCGAGCCCCTTCACTCGCCCCACCACCTCCAGAACAGTAGGATCCTGCTTCAGCTGCTGCCAGTAGGTAACTGCTGCTGGTGTCCTGTCCGCCTTCAGGTGAGCTGGCTTTGCTGCCTGCACGCATGCTTCTAGCCGCTCCTGGTGCTGCTTGCATGCTGTTATGTTCAGCGCAGCATGCTCCCTGATGCAGTTCATCCAGTCTAGGTGCTGCTCGGGGCACGCTGATACGTAGTCTCTCTTGTATGCCATTCCGGGGATTATGCGAGGGGGCAGCTGTGGCAGGTTGTCCTCAGAGGAAGGCGCCATGCTTGGCTGTGAGGTGGGGCTGCTGCTACTGCTTCAGGTGGTGCTGAGCGACAGATCAACGGCAGTAAACAGTACAGGGTTGCGCAAGTCGATTGGTAACTCGTGTATGCATATGAAGGTGGCGATCTTCGATAACGCAATGGAGCGTTCGTAGCCCAGTGATGTCTAGATGGGTCTTTGTCCTTGGTTATCTGACGTGAAGTCCAACTGCGCAGCAGTCTCTATATCCACAGTAACTAGCCACGTAGCTTGAGTAAATTTGCGTCGACGTGCCTGATTATCGCCGGCAGCTGGAGCAGCAGCACGTGTACTGCCTGCTGCTACTGCCACGCCAGCACAGCTGCTTGTTTGTCAGCATGCTTGCATGTTGTCTAGGCTCTACCCCGTGGCAAGAAAGACGCTTTCAGGAATCCCTGGCAGGTGGACAGCAGCGTCTGCTACGGCACTGCTTGGTGAGCAGCAGCAGCAGCAGCAGCAGCAGCAGCAGCAGAAGTAGTAGTAGAAGCGTGTGTGGTCCTGACAGCATGTGTGCAACTAAAGGCTGTGCTGTAGCGCGCCATGCAACCAAGCAACAACATTGTTAAAAACTTGAGAAACGTTTTTATGCTTGCAGGGGATACATTAGGATCTTTGCAGCTGCTTAGATGGCCCTGCAGTGCCGGATGCACTTCAAGCAGCACGACAATCACGGCTAGCCTCTTCAGCAGCAGCAGCAGCAGCAGCAGCAGCAGAAGTGGCAGTGGTGGTGGCAACAGAAGCAGCACTCACACCACCAGCAGCAGCAGCAGCCGCAAGCGACAGAAGCGTACTGCATCCATTCGCACAACAGCAGCTGGCGCTGCAGCAGAACACAATGCAGCAACTGCTGCTGCTGCATCTAGTGACCCACTCAGGAGTGCTGCGACACCATCGCAAGATGCTGCTTCCTCGGCGGCAGCAGCAGCAGCAGCAGCAGCAGCAGCAATTGTTGTAAGAGACAGCACAAGCACAAAAGGCCGGGTTGTCTTACCGAAACCACCTGCCAGCGCTGCAGATGTCAAACGCCCACGGCGCAAGTGTCACACCAAAGATAATGCAGCTGCTGCAGCAGACCTACTTTTGTCTGCAGAGCATCCAACTGATGTCGATGACATCTTTTCAAACGGCGATCCAACTGCAGCCGAAGCAGCAGGAGGGTTGGCAGGGCTGCGGCTGCCATCAGCAGCCCTGCTGGACCAGCAGGGCAGCAGCAGCAGTGGTGCTGAGGCAGCAGCAGGGACAGCAGCAGCAGGGCTGGATGCTCCTGAGGCTCTGCGCATCATTCAGGTGGGAGTAATATCCTTCACTCTCCCACCTTGCAACACATGCAGCAACGTCGTTTTGCATCCCTACAGTTGCTCTTCTGCTCCATTCCCTTCAGCAAACCCCCCTCGCTGCCTCCTGCTGTCCTTTATTTTTGTTGTCCCCTTTTGCTGCTGGTTATGCCCTTGCAGCTTGCGCAGCGGCGCGTGCAGAAGGGAACTGCATCCTTTGCATCCCTCTCCCAGGCCATCTCAAAAGCGCTGGAGCTAGCGCGGCTGCACCCCCACCTGGATGCACGAAACCTGCTGCACCCATCGCCCACTTTGTGCAACCTCCCACTTTTTGCTGCCAACACAATTATTGCTGCTGCCGCCAACACCTCACAAGAAACACCTCTGCCTGCTGCTGCTTTTCGTGCATGCCCTCGCAGCTTGCGCAGCGGCGCGTGCAGAAGGGAACTGCATCCTTTGCATCCCTCTCCCAGGCCATCTCAAAAGCGCTGGAGCTGGCAAGGCTGCACCCCCACCTGGATGCACGAAACCTGCTGCACCCATCGCCCACTTTGTGCAACCTCCCACTTTTTGCTGCCAACACAATTACTGCTGCTGCCGCCAACACCTCACAAGAAACACCTCTGCCTGCTGCTGCTTTTCGTGCATGCCCTTGCAGCTTGCGCAGCGGCGCGTGCAGAAGGGCACCGCTTCCTTTGCTTCCCTGTCCCAGGCCATCTCAAAAGCGCTGGAGCTGGCAAGGCTGCACCCCCACCTGGATGCACGGGACCTGCTGCACCCCACCATTGCAGCAATGCAGCTGAGCTATGTGGACAGGGCGGTGCGGCGCATGCGGCGCGTGCTGCCGGACACAAAGTTGCGCGCCGAGCTGCTGGCCAAAGGTTAGCGGCGTATGTACACCACGTCATGTTATGTTACGTCATGTCAAGTCATGTTATGTTTGCGTCTGCAACACACGCGGTCATGCTTGTGACACTAGGAATCAACTCCTGCCTATCCACGCACCTTTGAAACCAGTGACGCATGGATCTTCGTACAAGCCCTGGAGCTTTCTTCCTGTGACTATCTTCTATCCTGCAAACTCTCCAGCAAGTCCTTGGACCGCACACACGTGGTCTTGCGTTCAAAAGATTGCGGTGTCACTATGGTTTTGCCCATGCAGACCCCCATGAAGTGAGCGAGCAGATCACACGCATTGTGGCATCCTTCAAGCGCCGCCTGGCAATGCAGCCCCCAAGCCAGCTGCTAAGTGACGCCTGGACCTTCACAAAAGCCCTGAGGCTGCATTGTACAATCTTCTGTCCTGCAAACTGCCCAGCACGCCTTTACCACACACATGCTTGTTCGTGCGTTTAACACATGCGGTATCTCTCTCTCTGTCTTGCCCATGCAGACCCCCATGAAGTGAGTGAGCAGATAACCCGCATCGTAGCATCCTTCAAGCGCCGCCTGGCCATGCAGCCACCCAGCCAGCTGCTGAGTGACGCCTGGACCTTCACAAAAGCCCTGAGGCTTCCAGATCAGCAGTTGCAGAGCCACCTGGCAGGCCTGCTGGGGTTGTTGAAAGGTGACCTGGCAGCTGCGCAGCGGCTGGCGCAGCAGCATGCGGGCGTGCTGCTGAGCAGCAGCTTCGGGGGAATGCTGGAAAGAATGGAGCAGCTGGGACAGCTGCTTGGCCTGCAAGAGGTGAGGCAAAGATGATGTTTTGTCCCACCTGCTACTCGTGTAGCGGTAATCGTGTGGTCTGGATATGGCCAGTGGCTTGCATGTGTATCAGTTGCAGAGCCACCTGGCAGGTCTGCTGGGGTTGTTGAAAGGTGACCTGGCAGCTGCGCGGCGGCTGGCGCAGCAGCATGCAGGCGTGCTGCTCAGCAGCAGCTTTGGGGGAATGCTGCAGCAAGTGGAGCAGCTGGGGCAGCTGCTGGGGTTGAAGGAGGTGAGATAAGAAGACGATGTGTTGCACTTGCTGCTGGTGTTGCTGTAGTTGTGCGGTCTGGATGTGGCTAGTGGCTTGCCTGTAGAGCATCTGCTTTGAGGGCATGCTGGAAAGAGTGCAGCAGCTGGGACAGCTGCTGGGGCTGCAGCAGGTGAGGTTTAATAATACATGAAGGTTTTGTCGCAGTTACTGCTGGTGTTAAAAAACGTGTAATTGATTGATTGATTCATTACTGCTGGTGTTGCTGTTTAATCGTGATCTGAATGTGGCTAGTGGCTTGCATGTGAGCAGTTGCAGAGCCACCTGGCAGGCCTGCTGGCATTGTTGCAAGGTGACCTGGCAGCAGCGCAGCGGCTGGCGCAGCAGCATGCCGGCGTGCTGCTCAGCAGCAGCTTTGGTGGGATGCTGGAAAGAGTGGAGCAGCTGGGACAGCTGCTGGGGCTGAAGGAGGTGAGAAAGAGATGAAGACTGTGTTGTACTTGCTGCTGGTGTTGCTGTAATGGCGTGTTTGATGTGGCAATGCAATTGAGAGAGAAGCTGTTGATGTGGCTAATGGCTGGCCGCGGTGCAGCTGGGGTGTCTGCTGGTGGGGTGACCTGGCGGCAGCGCAGCGGCTGGCGCAGCAGCATGCTTAGGCGTGCTGCTGAGCAGCAGCTTTGGGGGGATGCTGGAAAGAGTGCAGCAGCTGGGACAGCTGCTGGGGCTGCATGAGGTGAGATAAGACAGATAAGACGGACGCTGTTGCACTTTCTACTGGTGTCGCTGTTGTTGTGTAGTGTGGATGTGGCTAGTGGCTTGCAAGTAGAGCATCTGCGGCGCCTGCTGTGGCTGCAGGAGGTAGGGAATATGCCGCTGGTGTTGTTGTGGGCCTGCTGCCGGTGTAGCTGCAGGCACATAATGCCTGGCCGCTGCTTCCTTGCTGTGTGGACATGCTTCCTGTCTGTCATATAAGCATTACGTGTACCTCATGCTTGACAACACCACCTGGTTATTCTGCCTCCGGCTTCGGCGCGCTTCCTGCACCCTAGCAATACATAAACCCTTCGCCTTCAACTCTACTGCTGCTTCTGCTGCTGGCACTGAAACCAACAGGGCCACGCAGCAGCCGAGTTTGCGCTGCGCCACCCCTACCTGCTCAGCTCCAAAAGGCAGCTGGCCAAGGTGGCGCGCATGCAGCTGAGGCGCCACATGCATTGCACAGCCATACATTTGCCCCTGCTGCTGGCATATCCCTGACACTGCTGCTGCTGCTGCTGCTGCTGCTGCTGCTGCTGCTGCTGATGCTGCTGCTGCTGCCGCCGCTGCTGCTGCCGCTGCTGCTGCCGCTGCTGCTGCTGCTGCTGCTGCTGCTGCTGCTGCTGCTGCTGCTGCTGCTGCTGCTGCTGCTGCTGCCAACCTACTACTGCCACTATCATGCTGCATGCCAACAGGGCCATGCAGCAGCTGAGTTTGCGCTGCGCCACCCCTACCTGATCAGCTCCAGAAAGCAGCTGGCAAAGGTGACGCGCATGCTGCACGAGGCGCCGGCGGCGCTGCGGCTGCCGCTGCAGCAGCTGCTGCCGAGCTTTGTGGCCCACCCAAGCCTGTTCAAGTATGAGAGCACTGATCAGCTGGCGCAGCGGTACCACGAACTCGCAGCCTGCTTCAATAGAGAACCAGGTGAGGACACTATCGATGGTTTGCTGCTGTGACAGAAGATGCATGTAAATGGCCAGTTGTGCTGTGACAGAAGATGCATGTAAATGGCCAGTTGTGCTGTGACAGAAGATGCATGTAAATGGCCAGTTGTAGCTGATGACCAGCGGTACCATGCACTCTCAGCCTGCTTCAGGGTGCAAGGTGTGGACTGATGCTGCTAGGATATACTTATCTGTGGTGGTTGCTGGTGAGATGGTGGTGATGCTGTTGCGAGCTGACTGATTCCTTGGCACAACGGCTGCTGCTTGTGGGCATGCATTGTGTTTGGAGGTGTTGCAGTAAGCAAGCAGCTGGCCTGTTGATTGCATGCCTGTTGCTGGCTTATGTCAATTTACTTGCACTTCACCCATTCTTCTGCTTTGTTGCCGCCTGCTGGTGTGCAGGCAGCAGCACACTGGATGCACCTGCCGCCTCTCCTGCTGAGCTGCTAGCCTTGTGCTGCCCGCTGCCAGTTGACGGCACAGCAGATTTCATCGACGTTTTTGCTCTTTCACCATTGTTCTGCAGGCAGCAGCGCACTGGATACACCTGCCGCCTCTCCTGCTGAGTTACTGGCCCTGTGCTGCCCGCTGCCGGTCGCAGGCACAGCAATTTCCATCAACATTTCTGCTCTGTTGCCGTCATTCTGCAGGCAGCAGCACACAGGATACACCTGCCGCCTCTCCTGCTGAGCTCCTAGCCCTGTGCTGCCTGATGCCGGTTGCAGGCACAGCAGTTTGACAATGATTCTGCTCTGTCGCCATCGTTCTGCAGGCAGCAGCACACTGGATACACCTGCCGCCTTTCCTGCTGAGTTACTGGCCCTGTGTGCAGCCACCTCCGTGTGGCGAGCAGCAGGACCCAGACCAGTCACTCACTCCCTCAATGGGAGGCGTTGCACAGTAAGACAAGCAGCCGGCCTGTTATTTGCTTTTGTCAATTCACTTCACCCATTCTTTTGCTTGCCGTCTGCTGGTGTACAGGCAGCAGCGCAGTGGATACACCTGCTGCCTCTCCATCTGAGCTGCTAGCCCTTTGTGCAGCCACCTCAGTGAGGCGAGCAGCAGGCCCCGGAGCCGTCACTGAGTCCCTCAATGCAGCTGCAGCAATTTGCGGCCACAGCAGCCTGGCTGCGCTGCTTCCGCTGCTGCTGCAGCAGCCGAAACTCAGCACAACCAGCAGGAGTGCGGCTGCTGCAAAGGGCCCAGCAGCAGCAGCAGAGGCGGCTGCGGTGCCTGCTTGGGGTGGCGTGGGGCGGCAGAGTGCTGCTGCTGCGCTGCTGCAGCCTGCTCAGAAGCTACTGGAGCGAGCTGCTGCAGTAATGCAGGTGCAGGGCTTGAGTAGGAGTGAGGCAGCGCAGCTGCTGCGCTGGTCGCCTGCCTCAGTGCTTCATAGGGACCCCAAGACAGCTCATTTGAAGCTGGTGCTGCTGCAGCGGCAGCTGCTGGGGTGGGAGCCTGCACACAGCAGTGCCAGGGTGGAAAGTGTAGCACCTGAGATGACCAAGATGCTGAAACGGTGCCCCTGGGTAGGTTGTTGTGGTGTGTTGTTCGGGTGTGTGGTTTGCTGTGCTGTGCTGTTGTGTGCGGCAATGTGCTGTGTCAGGGCTGAGAGTGTGGCGTCTGAGATGACCAAGATGCTGAAACGGTGCCCCTGGGTAGGTCGTTGTGCTGTGTGCTCTGCGGTGCTGTGCGCTGATGTGCTGTGGTGGCGTGTGGTGTTATCCGGCAATGTGCTGTGTTGTGTTGCGCGCCAGTGTGCTGTGCCAGGGTGGAGAGTGTGGCGCCTGATGTCACCAAGATGTTGAGGCGGTGCCCCTGTGTAAGCTCTTGGCACAACGTGGTATGGTGTGCTGTGCTGTGCTTTGCTGTGCCGTGCGCCATTCGAGAGGGTTGAGAGTGTGGCACCTGAGATCAAGACCAAGATGGTGAGGCGGTGCCCCTGGGTGGTTTGCTCTGGTGTGTGCTGCGCTGTGTTGTGCGGCAATGCGCTGTGTCAGGGTAAGGAGTGCGCCAGTCTGGAGAGTGTGGCGCCTGAGATGACCAAGATGCTGAAACGGTGCCCCTGGGTGGGTGGGTGTGTGCTGCACTGTGTTGTGCGGCAACGTGCTGTGCTGTGTCAGGGTAGAGAGTGTGTCAGGGTTGAGAGTGTGGTGCCTGAGATGACCAAGGTGCTGAAGCGATGCCCCTGGGTAGGTTGTTTTTGCTTGTTGTGGTTTGGTGGTTTGCTGTGCTGTGCTGCTGTGTGCGGCAATGTGCTGTGTCAGGGTGGAGAGTGTAGCACCTGATATGCCAAAGATGTAGAGGCGGTGCCCCTGGGTCGGTTGCTGCGCTGTGTGTGCGCTGTACAGCTGCAGAGCAACCTGCTGTCCTTGGTGCATGCACAACTCATTTTACTGCCCGCTTGGAAGCAAGCAAGCAAGCAAGCAGCCTCCAACAGCAATGCTGCATTGTGTTGTGTCTCCTGCGCTGCCGCTCACATGCTCCTTTATTTCCCGCGCGCACTGCAGATCGCCCACCTCCAAGTCGAGACGTGCAGCAAGCGGCTCGCTGCGCTGCAAGCAGCGTTGCAGCTGCCGCAAGAGGCGGCAGGGCAGCTGGTGCTGCGCGCGCCGCAGCTGCTGCTGCTGAAGGCCGAGCAGCTGCAGCAGCTGGTTGGAGAGCTGGTGCAGCTGTTGGGTGGGGTTGAAGCAGCAAGGAAGCTGGTGCTGCAAGCGCCTGAGGTGAGCCGGCTACGTATTCATCTAGATGTGTCACAGCGTCTTGAATACACTTTAGTCAGGTGCATAGCAAGGCATTAGCCTGTTTGTCAAGCGCGTTGCAGCTGGTTGGAGAGCTGGTGACGCTGTTGGGTGGAGTTGAAGCAGCAAGGAAGCTGGTGCTGCAAGCGCCTGAGGTGAGCCGACCAAAGTTTACGCTGCATCACAACCTCGTGAATACCTTATAGTCAGGTGCATTGCAAGGCAGTTGGTTCGTGTGTGGAGGCCTATTTCAGGTGGCGGGCGAGCTGGTGGTGCTGCTTGGGTGGGGTTGAAGCAGCAAGTAAGCTGGTGCTGAGAAGTCCTGAGGTGAGGCAGAGCATCATGTTCCATGTGGTATCAAAACGTACCTTGAAACGGGACACAGCTGTCCATCCTTCATTTATTGTGCCCCGTTGTGCTGTTCCCCTGTCGTGACTCCTTTCCTAACGCACACCTGTCTGCTGCAATGGGCTACTGCAACATGTGCGCTGCCTGCTCTGCACACAGGTGCTGCTGCTGAAGCGGCAAGCCAACAAAGGAGGCCTCAAGCCGCAGCTGGCTATGATGCAGCAAGTACTAGCCGATGCACAGCAACAGCAGCAGCAGCAGCAGCAGCAGCAGGTCCAGACTCCCCTGCCTTCTCAAGCAGCAACAACAGCAGCAGCAGCAGCAGCAGTAGCAAAGGCCATTGAGGCTGTAGAGCTCAGGGCGAGAGCTTCCGGGCTAGCTGCAGGTCATGGAACACAAGGCATCCGCAAAAAAGGGCCCAACAGCAAATGGGAGATGCGGAGCCGGCTGGTCTATGGAGGGTCCAAGATGTATTCGAGCAGCCATGCATCAGCGCTGGAGGCTGCTGCTGCCTTTGACTTGGTCAAGCTTGCTGTGCATGGCGCAGGGGCAGCAGTGAACCTTCCAGCGGGTGTCTATGCAGCAGAAGATGTAGCGGCGATGGCTGCATTTGTGCAGCTGAAGCGTCAACTGCTTGCCGATCAGCAGCAGCAGGCTTCAGGTGTGCAGCAGCAGCAGCAGCAGCAGCAGCAGCAGGAGCAACTAGCCACAGGGAAGCAGCAGCAGCAGGCTGCTGATGAGCAACACCAGCTGCTGCTGCAGTGCCTGAAAGTGAAGGCAGGCCGCCGGCTGCTGCGGCTGCGCCCAGAGACTGGCCTAGCCAGGCTGCAAGCACTGGCAGCCCTAACAGGCAGCAGCAGCAGCAGCTATCTGCTGTCTCACGGGCTCAACAGTCAGAGTTACCTTGCAGGCGTGGTGGGGTTGGCAGCAGACAAGATGCAGGGCCGTGCACTTGCACTGCAGCAGCAGCTGGGCCTGCAGGAATCGGCCCTGCAGCAGTTGCTGCAGGCGGCGCCAAGCCTGCTGCTGCTGCGGAGTGAGACGGTGCAGCAGAAAATTGAGGTGCTACTGCCTGCTTTTGGTGCATTGTGGGATGCATTGGAGGCAGCAGCTGCTGCAGCTGTGGGTGGGCATGATTCGCTGCCTGGTGCTGGGAGCAGGGATGCGGGGCAAGCAGACCAACAGCAGCAGCAGCAGCAGCAGCAGCAGCAGCAGCAGCAGCAGCAGGGCAGGCGGCGGCGGCGCAAGAGAGGGCAGACACTTGATGAGTGGTGGCTTCAAGAGCAGCAGCAGCAGCAGCAGCAGCAGCAGCAGCAGCAGCAGCAGCAGCAGCAGCAGCAGAAAACACTGGACATGTCCTGGAGCCCACAGCAGCACAGCAGCAGCGTTGATGCTGGTGCAGCCGCACTGCAGCGTGCGGTGCTGAGTCAGCCTCAGCTGCTGGCCTCGTCAGCTGATAGAGTGGTGCGGCGGCTGCAGGTGCTGCAACAGTGCTGCTGCAGGCCTGAGTTGGCTAGGCAGGTGCATAAGGCGCTGCAGAGTGGAGGAATTGGACGCTGGCTGGTAGCAGGTGAGTGTCCAGGTTACAGCAGACATGGTATAGCTAGCTGAAGTTGTTGCTGTGTGCTCTGCTGCTCATTCCTCTTGACGGGGATGCTTTGCTGTGTGGGCAAGGCAGTACATAGCATGTTGGGAGCAGCAGCAGCAGTGGCAGCAGCAGTACGGCTTACGCTGGCAGGTGATCATGTTGGCCACTTGACAAGACTTTAACACTGTTGGGTGGCAGGAGTGCATGTTGGTGCAAGTGCCGTTGACCAACGCTCCTGCTGCTTTGCTGTTCGCCGCTGCTACTGCTTTTCAGGTGATGCACACTACGAAGCTCTGGAGGCGTTGTTGAGCACAGCTGATCAGCAGCAGCAGCAGCAGCAGCAGCAGCAGCAGCAGCAGCAGCAGCAGCAGCAGCAGCTCAAAATCAGCAGCAGCGGCACCAGCAACGCTATGCTGCAGGTCTTGCTGCTTGACCACCTCATGCGCTGCTCGAAGGAGCGGGTGCAGGTTTACCTGGAGCAATGCAGGCGGGCGTGTGAAGCAGATAAGGCTGTAGTTCAGCATCCGCAGCAGCAGCAGCAGCAGCAGCAGCAGCAGCAGCAGCAGCAGCATTAGCGCTGCCACTGGCGCTGGCGCCATCTGGCGCAGGTGTACCTGGCAGACTGCAGGCGGGCGTGTGACAGTGACACAGCCGCAGCTCAGCAACAGCACACTACCGCAACTGGCACTGCTGCCATCTGATGCGGCTCTGGTGGGGCGGGTGGCTCTAAAGAGCTGCATTGCTGCCTTTTTGGGAAGCTGTTGGAGGCGCACGACACAATGCTTGCGTTGGCGCTAGTTTCCAGGTGTGTTTCAGTGCGCCAGTGTGCAGTAAAACCTCAAACTAACGACACCACTGGGGACAGCCTAGATTTTCGTTACTGTGTGTTTGTCGTTCCTTCGCGACAGTTTTGCGCCACTTCGGGCACTTTGGGGACAGCCTGACGTGTCGTTACTTTGAGGTTCTACTGTAGTTGCAGTGAAGGCTGTTTGGTAGCTCTGTCACCACGCATTGCGTTCATGCCTCTGACATGTTTGTGCACCCTGCCACATCCGACCCCTTTGCAGGATTCCAGCTTGAAGGTTGACAGTATGTACCAGCACCAGCTGGCCTGCCTGTTGGCAGCACACAGAGAAAGTATCTCCCTGACGTCATGTGGAAGTGCCAATTGAAAGACATGCACGCATGCCTTGGGCCTGGTGTTGCAAGCGCTTCAGCCTGCAGCGCCTGGCAGCAGCCTGCAGCGCCTGGCAGCAGCCTGCAGTACCCAATTTCCATCTTGTTAGCCATTCAGCTTGCAGCGCCTGGCAGCAGCCTGCAGTTGTTGGTTCCCTGTCTTGTAAGCCAGCTGCCTGCAGTGCCTGGCAGCAGCCTGCAGTGCCTGGCAGCAGCCTGCAGTGCTTGGCAGCAGCCTGCAGTTCTTGGTTTCCTATCTTGCAAGCCAGCTGCCTGCAGTGCCTGGCAGCAGCCTGCAGTGCCTGGCAGCAGCCTGCAGCGCCTGGCAGCAGCCTGAGACGTCTGGTTGTCAATCCTGCAAGCAAGTCTGCATGCGATGCCTGGCAGCCAGCAGGCGGCATCCTCAAGGCGTCTGTGGCATGCCAAGGCACAATAGCCGCAGCGGCTAGGATGCACTGCTCAGAGCGGCTTGCACGTTGATTGTCACAATCCAGTAGTACTGGCTTCCAAAAGCAGCCTTCCATAGTTGGCGCCATCACTTCCGATAAACTTACTCAAGGTCCCTTGAACGCCCTTCGAGCCGCGGCGGCACTAGTGCATATGCAGCAGTTGTGCCGCGCACTGCTGGCAGCAGCAGCAGCAGTGCTGCCGCACCACTGCGGTGCCTGAGGCAGCTGATGACTGCAGAGCAGATGAAGCTGTTGTTTCCAGAGAAGGGTTAAGCACGCTTCATGAGATAATAATAGCTTTCACCAGGTGCATGCTGTGCACGGCACGAAGGACCCGTGTGCCTGCCAATGGCAGGCGCATGTGCTGCACGTGCGTGCGCACTGCAAGCCAGGCATAAGCGGCTTGTGCCGAAAGGAAAACAATGAAAACGAATTCATAAAGTGAGATTGAGGAAGCAAACTTAGGGTTCGTGCTTCCACTTGCCCGTGTGGCAGGTTGGCTCAGCTCACTAGTGCGACGCACTGGCGCGCAAACCATGGATGCAGCCTTTGATGCCAGTCCTCGCCCGCATCGTCCATGAAAATGTTCATTGTACAGTAATTCAGCATTTCAGACAAAGCTTAGGTTTTCGGTGGGGCCAGGCCCGACATAATTCTTGTGTCTGTCATGACGAACATGCGCCCGCTCGAACGGCACCTGCCACCCTTTGACTCACGCATTGAACCAACTTGTTGTGTTACCTTGTAAAGTCTTCAGTACAGCTTAACACAAGCTTTTGACAATTCGTCTCAGGGCGTTCAGTACTGCCACGTTCCCACCAACCACTTTTGACCGATACCAGCTACGGCGTTCCTGCAAGCACGAAAAAAGAAGTTGCTTTGTTGCTTGGGTATACTGTCCTTGTCGCTGTACCACTTTTTTCGCGGCTGAAGAGCCACGCGTTCGCGCGCCTTGTCAGCCTTGGCGTGTGTCATACTTCGTGCGCACTGAAGCTGATGGTCACCTCCAACATCTCTCCATTGTAGTCCTGTTATCCTCACAGCTCCACACACGAGTTAGTATCGTTCATTGCTTGCAGCAGCATCCCGAAACCTCGGGGAGCATTTATAGTTCTGCACCGCTCTGGCTGCGAAGGCGAACGTGGACTGGATTTTTGCTTGCTTATCATCTAATCAACAGACTCCGCTTCTAGCAGCCGGTGCATCGGGAAGCCTCTGCTCTCGTGAATGGCCCACAATCGGGCACCATCCCTTGCACTTTTTGAGATTGAGGTAAGGCCTGTATTGTTTGCATCAAGAACTGCAGCAGCCAGCAGACCTATAGGTACACGCAACACCGCCACCGTGGCTGCATCGACTGACTGGGTGCGCGCCGGACTGCTCTGCCTGTTTCCGCAGCTTGATGACGCTTCCCTGCTTCATGATAACGTGGCAGTGGCAGCACAGCATCTGCGATCTTTGCTGAGCAGCGCGTCGAAGACAAGGAAGCAGGTGCGCCTTGCTTGGGCTCCTGCGGCACTCGCGCGAGCCTCACAGCAGGGAATCTACGTTTATTTTGCAAAACTAAATCGACGTGAAGCTGCCTGAGGGCCCCGGACTCGCAGCATATGCTGTTGATGTCAGCGGTACCTCTCCCTCTGCTGCTGTGCTGACCACTCGCCTGCGGTGCGTGCTGCATGCCCTTTTGTTGTACTGCAGCTGCTGCGGGATTCAGAGCAGGCCCTTGAGATCGCTTTGCATGGCGAGGCTGTGGATCTGCACGCATTCGCAGAGGTACTGGCCAGCAGAGGCCACCTGGTCTGCTTGAGGACTGGACGGCCCAGCAATGCAGCACAGGTGGCCCTGCGCCACACCTTCGTTGTGGCAGGTGTGACAGGTGCGTCCTGGGTGTGTAGATTTTGCAGCTAAATCCAGCAGCAGACACGTTTTGTGGCTTTTCCTGCAAGTTTGTTGTACTGCAGCAGTAGCAG
Organism: Tetradesmus obliquus; assembly: GCA_030272155.1. Classification (NCBI taxonomy): domain Eukaryota; kingdom Viridiplantae; phylum Chlorophyta; class Chlorophyceae; order Sphaeropleales; family Scenedesmaceae; genus Tetradesmus; species Tetradesmus obliquus. The sequence goes on along the minus strand of CP126196.1, from coordinate 3,565,046 downwards.
CAGTGCTGCCTCGGGAGCGCAAGCCCTGCCTCGGCTTGATCACAACAGCATCAGCTGCATGTATGCAACATACCCTGTTATCAAAGTACCTGTGATTCTGATATCATTGTGTCTGCTGTGCCGCTGTTACTCGCTGTCCTGCAAGCAGGCTGCAGCCAGGAAGCTGATGCCTCACCAGGCAGCAGCCCAGACAGCAGCAGCTGCTGCACGCCGACTGCGGCGCAGCTGTTTGTGATCGACCCCTCTTTCAGGGATGCATTCCTGCTGTCCAACGCAACGCCTGCGTACCAGCGCCTGTGGGAGCAGCTGCCCGGCCTGTTTGTGGGCACTGCAGACCAGCTGGTGGCAGTGGTGGAGTTCATGTGCATGCAGGTGCGCATTGTGCTGTGGAGTTTGCAGTCGCCTGTGCGGTTCTCTATGCAATTGTCTCTGTGTATCGCAGGGTATGGTGAGGATGGTTTGCATGCATGGCTCCTGTGCATACAATAGCGGTTTTGTTTGTCGCAGCTGTGCAGGCTGCTGCCTTGCACCCTTTCTCCGTCAAGACCCGTCCATACTGCTAGCTGCCTTATGCGCCTCAAGTCCACAAGTACGGCGTACTTCACTCACCATGCTGCGCTGCTGCTGCTGTAACGCTCGTGCGTGCAGATGCAGCTGGTGTTTGCAGAGACGACAGCCAGCTGCCCGCCCTGGCGCACCGCCTCCTCCATGATCAGCAGGTGGCTGCCCAGCAGCGCAGACGACGTGCCAGTGCTGCCGCGCAGCAGCAGCAACGGCAGCGGCAGCAGCCCTAATGCAGCCGCAGCAGCCGCAGCATACGCAGACTGGTCCTGCGAGGGCCTCGCTGTGGTGGGGCGCACCACCAGCCAGATGAGCTCCTGCAGTGCCTTCAACCGCCAGGGTTCAGATGTGGGTGCCGCGAAGCGCACAGCGCAGCAGGCTGGCCACAACAGCGGCAGCAACGTGCTGCTGTGCGGCAGCCTGGGCGGCAGTAGCCCCCTCGGCGTGCTGGCTGCAGCAGCTGATGCAGACACGCCAGCTGTGCACGGAGATGTGTATGCGCCACACAACTTTACTGCTTTGGGCGGTGACGTGTCCTGCATTGTGTACTCTGGCGCGGCAGCCGACAGCTGGGCTGGCAAGCAGTCAGGGTACTTTGGAGCAGCGTCCTACTGGGGCGGTGATGAGGACGACGACTTTGCAGAGCCAGCAGGCGTTGCCATCCGCACCAACAGTCACTCAACACGCGCCGGGCAGGAGTTCTACCGCTCGGAGCTGGCTGCGATGCAGCAGCAGCAGCAACAGCAGCCGGCGGTGCCGGCTGCGCGCCGCAGCTCTGCGACCGGCGGCAGCAGCCACGTGCGCGGCCTGTCCCCGCTTGACATATCGCGCTTCAACTGCAGCAGCAGCAGCTGCTACAGCGCCAGCGAGGGCAGTTATGACCTGTTCCCCAGGTCCCGCAGCAGCAGCGAGCAGCAGAAGCAGCAGCAGGGCCTGCAGCAGGGACGTCAGGACATGTTGCGCAGGGATGTGCAGGGCAGCCGTGTTGCGGCAGCCAAGCGCCGCCCTGGCCTGTTGAGCCAGACGAGTGCGTTGAGTGCTGCGATTGCCGGCCAGTCTCTGCTGTGCTGATCAGGCTTGAGTGGTGTGGCTTGCTTGTGCATGTGCAATGTACATGCGCTCATTGGCTGCATTGCGCGCTGTTGATTCGCTGGCTATGCATTAAGTTGGCCCGCGCGTGCATTGGCCCCGCCGGTTTCAAGGCAGCCAGGGCTTGTGCATGTGCGTGTTGACAGTGCAGCTGGTTTACTCGCTTGTGGCCTGGTGGCTTGGCGATGCATGTCAGCCCTACCGCTGGTGCGTTGTTGTTGCTGCGCAGTTGTGGGTGCGGGTGATTTCTGCGCAAAGCTTGTTGAACAATTGAGGATGATGCCAGCTGGCACTGCATGCACAGAGCTGCGGCAGCATTTTGGTGTGTGGGCGAGCTGTACTGGCAGCAATGGTGCCTGTTTCTGCTTACGTATAGCCTGGGTGCAATGTGCGTGGGTTGTGAGGCGTTGCAGCATGGTCCTGTGCCAAGCTGATACTCGCGTGATTGATAACCTATTGTGCGGCATGAAGCAGCACTGAGCCTGCACAAACAGGACGGCAAGGAGTGATGCACAATTGTGCACTGGTGGGTTTGTGCCAGGCTTGAGGGTTGTGTGCGGTTGTTGGCAGGCGCATGGCAGCGCATCACTTGCTTTTGTGGTGTGCCTCAGGCAGCTGTAGCTGCCAGTTGCTGCTGGTGGAGCGGGTGGCAAGCACGCATCCAGCACCTCTCCTGGGCCAGCTGCTGCCTGCTTTACTAGTAAGCTCAACATGCTTGCTCCTGTGCAATGCATGTGGTGCACTTCGGAATTTTATTAACTAGTAGCCTGTGGCAGTAGAAAACTTGCCGCCTGTGGCAGTAGCAAGTGGCAGTTGCGGCTTTTTGCTGGCTGCTACCCAGCTGCTGCCGTGCCTGCATGCGTCGACCCCTGGTTTGTTATTGGCACGCAGCTCTGCCTCTTTGAAAGCAAGTAGCTTATCGCGTTGTAGTACCTTAGTGCCTTGCTCGTGAATCGCAGTGCAAACAAAGTGCTGGTAAGTAGTGGTACGTTGGGTGGCTGGTGCCACAGTGGCGGTTTCGCTGGTGTTGGCGCTGCGTGTTCTTGTTACATGCAGCTCCTACGCATTGCATACGAAATGGCGCAGGCGTAGGCATGCTGTCTACGTCTGCCATCTGTGCACTGTCGCTGCTTCCTTTGGCATGCATTGTCTGCGGCTGGAAAGGTCATGGTGGTTGCTGCGGGATGGTTTAAGCTCTGCTGCTTTGCTGATGTGCTTGCGTCTGCTACACATAGGCACTGCTGGCGGTGAACGCGCTGGAGGGATTCTTCTTGTTGTGGCCACAATGCCACTAGGATTGATGTCTGTGTGCCTGCTTGCTTGGGTTTTGTCTGTTCATTTGCTTTGAGCCTTGATAACGGCTGTGTGGGCTGTGCTTTGGCCGAGGTCATGCTAGGTAGCGTAATCGTGTGTGCTTGATGTTGCTGTGTGTGCATGCACATGCTGTGTTTAGTATCAGGTATACTACGTACTGCATACTAGTTTCGTGTGTTTTTGGCGCTACCTGTGTGTATGCGCTGTGTGTCCCGTTGCTCTTGTGCTGCCTATCTGGTGGAAGCACCGTGCATTGTGAGCAAACCCAGTATGGTCTGTCAAGGTTGCCTTGTGTTTGCTGACTGGCACCCTTGGCAGACACAACTACCACCTATCCTGATGAAGAGCAGTCTGCTGGTCTACATCACCTACACAAGTGTGCGTGTGCACACTTCAGGTTGTTTTTGGCAGCTCTACTGCTGCCACTTGCGCCATGCTCCTGCTTGCTCGTTTGCTCTCACTGCCTCTGCTGATGCTAGCTGTGCTTCTGTAGGTTTTTTTGGTCTGGTAGGCTTGTTTGGTCCGGCGCGTCTGGTGTGTAGCGTGTTGTGGTTCAGGAGCGCTCTGCTCTGAACCTCAACACTTTCGACACCCTTAGGTGGTGCAGTGCCTTGTCGGCAGCCGCAGCTGTTAGATGCCATCCCGTGCCCTGCTGAGACGCAGCTCAAAACCATGGTGTCCTTGTTTTGTCTGGTGCCCTGTGCAACACGTGCAGCGCCCCAAGCCCCCGGGAATGGCATGCTTAATTCGTGGTGGTCAGCACGTGGTGAGATGGTGTGGTCAAATGAAGGGCCACGCCTGCTAACTGTCGTGTGGAAGTTTGGGGGTTTGGTTGGCGTTGCCGTGTATATGATTTGTGGCGGTGTTATCTCCATTGCTGCCCTCCAGCAGCAAGATTTTGGCAGTGTTGGGCACCAGGTGCAAAACTGTAGTGTAGCTTGGGAGGGTGTGAGCGATTCTTACACTCTCCGAGATTTGGGCGCGTGCGTGCATACATTGGCAGCTCGTACTACTGATCAAGAGCATTGTCGGCAGTATGTACGTGCTGTGCAGTACTATGCGTGCAGGGGTGCTGGAATTGCCAGCTGTAGCGGTGACGGCTTGGGATTTGGCTGTTGCGTCTGAGTGCTTCTGCGAGACCGGTCGTGTTATGACACGTGTTATGATCCAGGGCATACGCTGCACACCCGTGTGTGTGGCACAAAAACGCATGCACTGCTAGGGCTTAGGTAGGCCTGCCTGGTTTCCTTCAGCACTGTCGCCTGCAGGGCAGCGCAGCTTTCTATCATCATGTTTTGGTGCAGTGTGTGCCCTTCTCTGCTGTGTGTCACAGCACACTCATCTGCGGTACTTGGTGGGACACTTGGTCAGCATAGTTCTTTTTGGCAGGCGAGGGCATGCGATTGTGGCATGCACTGGCATGCTTCTGCATGACATGCAGTGTATGCGGCTTTGGCTATAGCAGCACTTCACCCTGGCACCTGCACAAGCAGATGATCATCCAGCCAGCTGCATATCATCTGCTTTGGCCTTCCCTTCTCCGGCCTATGTGCTCCTATTGCTTGCCGCACACGAGCTTATGTGCGGCGGTTGTGCTGGTGACACTGAGGCTCATGCGCTGGTGTGGAGGCCGCTAAATTACATCACATCGGCTGCGGCTGTGTAGCTTGCTGTTGACGCAAGCTTGCACACATGCTGCAGCTCCTGGCATTACGTTGTTGCAGCTATGCCATCCGCTTGTCACATGTTGACGCTGGTTTCATTTGCTGCGGTGGTGCTGCCTGCTGTGTTGCAGCAGCAAGGTGGCGCGTGCAGCTCTTTCGCACACGGAAACACGTCGTTGAATCTACTGCAGCTGATGTTTTGCAGGATGCTGCATCGTGAGCGTTGTGCATGTGTTGCCGTTCGTTCCCTGCTTGTGCCGGCAGTCCTTGAGGAGCAACGTCAGCGGCTACTTTTTCGCAAGTGCAGTTCTACAGGAGTGCTGCTGAGGCGCTCTTGATAAGCTGTAGCCAACCATTGTGCCTACATCGCCTGGATTTGCTGCAGCATGAGTGTCATTGCGCATAGCCGGTGGTGGACAGAGCACGCTTTTCTTTGTGCATGGCAGAGGCACTCGGCATGCACATGAGTAAGGGTGAGCACATCACGAGTGTGGCGCATCCTCATTGCTGCTGCTGCAAACTACATCGGATGTAGTTTGACACAGCGGGCCTGTGGGCGTCCATGCAGCTCTGGGCTTGCAGCATTGCTGTCAGTCCGCAGGCAGTGGAACGGAGCTCGAGGATGTTTGCAGCGTTGTGCTGGCTGCAGTATTGCACCGTGCTGCTGGTGTTGTTGCTATTACATGCGGCTCTATCACATGCGACACTATTACATGCGATGCAAGGCATGTAGAAGCGGTTTTCACAATGAAGTGGTGCGTACAATTGAGAGCAGCAGCTACATCATCAGCTCTGCATAGATGCTGTTTGCTGTTTGGGGTTTGAGCGGCGTCATGCGGGTGATACAACAGCGGTAAATTAGGTGTGACGAAGTGCAGCAGAGCTGTGTGGGGTGTTGTTGGGCTCGCTGATCATGAGATGGTTGTACAAAACAATGGTGCGCTATGACGTGTTTTGCGCAGATGTACCTTGAGATGGTATGAAGGGAGAGATTCCACTTTGACTGTGCTGCGCCTGTGAGAGCTGCCGCCGTGTCTCGTATGGTGCTGAATTGCTGCTTCATGCAGGCTTTTGTGGATTACATGCCAGAATTACATGGCAGGGGTGCAGCATGTGAAGGATTGAGGATGTGTGTGGGAAGAGATTGCTATGGCTGATGGGATGGTGCCAGTCCTGAGCCAAAGGTGGAAGTATTGCATGTTTGCTGCTGTAGGGGCTGGTGATTGGCCACATTTGAGGTCTTGACTCGTACTAGTGGCGCTTTTATTATGTTGTTGAGAAGGTGTGGGTGAGAGGATGTGCACCCAACTTGTGCCACGTGGTGCACCTCACAATGCAAGAACCCTCCACCTGTTGAGTTGTAACCTTCGCCGTTGACCTGATGTTCCGTGCGTCCAAACAATACATCTAAGTTTTGTGCTTCGTATCCTGCAGTTGTATATGCTTCTCCAGCTGTGGTGTCTGGAAATCGTGAACTTCGGCCGCTGTGTCTGTCGATCCGCAACACCCTGCAAAAAGTCCGTGCGCGAAGAAGGAACATCAAGCTGAGTTTCATACGTATCATGCTCAGGTTTGACAGGCTAGCGAGGCACTGCGCAAGCGCACCAGCAGCAGCGGCAGCAGCAGCAAAGACTGCTGCTGTGGCACTAGACAGCAAGAGGAAACTTGCTATCACACCATACAGTAGGCTGGAGCAGGCTAACAGTGCTTTTGAAGCAATGAGCAGCATGCAGGCACAGCAACAACATGAAGCCACGCCAGCAGCTGCCGTAACAGGTACAGACTATAGTCTGCAGTGTACTGCTTGCCATATTGACCGCGGCATATGCTGTTGCAGCTCTAAATGCTATGTAATGAACTTGTCAACCCTACAATCGATGTCTCATGCATGTTCAGCTACTGTCTGCAGCCTTGCACATTCGGCTGCTCCCCTTCAGCCGCAGCCGGTAGTGTGCCACAAATACAGCACCTCTATGCCGGCATCCAGTGTGATGCCCCGCTTAGTATCCCTATTCAGCTGCACTCATGCACGATTTTTTAAGTAGACATGCCGTGCTATCACCCTCTTCTTGCTTCCTGCTCTCTTGCAGCACAAGATGTGGATGACATCATGCGCAAGACAAAGTCAAAGCGCAAACACAAGCAGGACATGCAGCTAGATGCTGCACAACAGGAAGCAATCAGGCAGAAGATTGCAGCGAGCATGGCCAGGAAAGCAGCAAGGGTCAAGTTCAACTGCCCTGCATGCGGTGTTACGCTGACGCGTGCGGATGGAGTGATCGCACACATGCAGCGCTGCTGCGCGGACTTGCTGCCTCAGCAACAACAGCAGCAGCTGGAGCAGCAGCAGCAGCAGCAGCAACAACAACAAGAGCAGCAACAGGTGCGGCAGGATGGTGGTTACACCAGCATTTCCTGTCATGTAGCCTTTCTCTTCAACAGTGTGGCAAGCATCCAGCACATGCAGAAAGCATACAGACAGCCACTGCAGTGCCTGATGACAGGGTCTTGCTACTTCTGCATATGGAGCCCTAAACAGCCTAAGAACTTAACAGTAATGGCATGTCTAGATCGAGTTATACAGGCTGTGTCTTACTGGTTACACTGCAGGCAGTGCCTATTCCGGACATACCACAGCTGCAGCAGCTGCTGGCAGAAGCAGCAAATTTAGAGCAGGCGAAAAGGCGGCAGGCGCTGGAGATAACTTTCCTGCAAGCAGGCACACCTGCAACAGCAGCAGCAGCAGCAGCAGCAGCAGGGCTAGATGCTGATGCAGCAGCAGCAGCGGCAGCAGCTGATCCTGCCAGCAGCAGCAGCGAAGATGATGACGACGACGATGATGCAGCTGCTGCTGGTGATGTTGAAGGCGATGGTTATGAGACTGGCTACAGCAGAGGCACGCGGCTGCGCATACAGCAGGCCCCTGCAGACATTGCAGCTCACATGGGGGTGCCACTCGCCAGGTCAGTCTGCAGTGGTTGAGTGAGCTTGTTTTTGGCTGCCACACTTGCTGTACCGGTAGCAGTTTCTTCTTCTCTTTCGTTGATATATGGGCCTGATCAAGCCAGTAGGCATGTCTGCGCTGCGCTGCAACAGCTATCATGCGTGAGCCACAACCCTGGCACCAACCTTGGCCTAACATTCAAAGGCACCAACCTTGACTTGATTGCCAAAGGCACCAACCTTGACCTAACCCCCAAAGCCTGCCTGCTGTGCCCTACCTGCTGCCTCATCTGTGGTTGGGGCTTCTGTGGTTGGGGCATCTGTGGTCAGGTCTAAGCGGCTGCTGCACCAGGCAATGTTAGGCCTCAAACTTGACTCATGGCCTGAACCTAAACCTCTACCTGAAAACCCCGCCGGCTTCATGCTGCTGTGCAGGGCTGAGCGGCTGCTGCGCCACGCGATGCGCTCTGTGCCCATCGCTGTGGACACCATGCCTAAACCTGAATCACCTGGCACTAAATCCTAAACCCTTAGACCCTGCCTGCCTCACTTTGCTGTGCAGGGCTGAGCGGCTGCTGCGCCACGCGATGCGCTCTGTGCCCATCGCTGTGGACACCAACCCACTGGATGTGGTGTTTGAGGATGCCGACTTCATTGCAGTGAACAAGCCTGTGGGATTCCACACAGCACCAATCCACCGGTGAGTGGGTAGCGAGTTTTGAAGGGGGCTAGTTTGGCTGTGCTGTTGGCGTGGGTGAAATGGTGGATGGATGGTAGCTGGCATGTTTGTGGGTCAGAAGCGGCAGCAGCAGCAGCAGCAGCAGCAGCAGTTGGGTTGGTTGAGGATGCTGACTTTATTGCAGTGAACAGGCCTGTGGGATTCCACACAGCACCAATCCACCGGTGAGTGAGCTGGCACGTTGTGCGTTTCAGCAACAGCAGCAGCAGCAGCAGCAGCAGCACAATAATCACACGCGCCTTTGGCATGTGTGCTGCTCGGCAATGTTACATCTGTGCTGTGGTATAGTCTTCTAGAGCAGTTCTCGCTGATCATCCGTCTGCATCTTTGGCGATGTTTGGCATTGTGTTGTGCTGCTGCTGTGCAGGTGGCAGAGCGGCAGCATGGTCAACCTGCTGCTAGGACATCTCACAGGAGCAACTGCAGCCGCCCAGGCTGCAGCAGCAGCAGCAGTAGCAGGGGCTAGCAGCGCAGATGCCTCAATGCAGCAGCAGCGGCAGCCAAGGCACCAGGCCAACGCCAAGCCATATGTGCTGCACCGCTTGGATTACAACACCAGCGGGCTGATGCTGTTTGCCAAGCGCAGGGATGTGGTGCCTGGCGTGGCAGCTGCATTCAGGTGGGGCCCTGGTATCTTTTCCCTGGTATCTTTGTCCTGGTATCTTTGCCCTAGTATCTTTGCCCTGCTGCTGTTTGCGAAGCGCAGGGATGTGGTGCCTGGCATGGCAGCTGCATTCAGGTGCGGGCCTCAGGCCAGCCGGCGAGTGAGGTAGCTGAGTAGGGCAGTGACGCACACAGAAAACTGTGGTTACTGGCGTGGCAGCTGCATTCAGGTGCGTGCCCTGGCATGCAGTGGAGCCTTTTGTAGCTGCTTTTGCGTGGCAGATGTGGTGCCTGGTGTGGCAGCTGCATTCAGGTGGGGGCCTCAGGCCAGTCGGCGAGTGAAGTAGCTGAGTAGGACAGTGACGCACAGAAAAATTGTGGTGCCTGGTGTGGCACCTGCATTCAGGTGGGGTATGCAGCGGAGGCTTTCGTGGAAATACCTTTGCTGTCGCATGTACGACTGCTCCGGGTGACTGGCAGCAACAGCACCAGCAGCACCAGCAGCAGCAGCAGCAGCAGCAGCGTGGCAGCTGCATTCAGGTGTGGTCCTGGTACCCAGTGGAGGCTTCTGTGGAAATTACTTTGCTGTCGCATTTACAACGGCTCCAGGTGACTGGCTGCAGCAACAGCAGCAGCAGCAGCATTGTATTGTGCTACTGTAGGGAGCGGTGTGTCAGCAAGGAGGAAATGCCAACAACTTTTATATGTTTGGCCGCATTCCTGTGCTGTGCTGTGCTGTGCTGTGCTGTGCTGTGCTGTGCTGTGCTGTGCTGTGCTGCTGCTTGCGGAGCAGGTGTTGGGTGGCCAATGAGTATCGGCGTTGTTGCTTTGATACTATCAAACCCATAGCATGAAAGCCCAATCGCCTGTCCTCTGTTTTGCCGTGCTGCTGCAGGGAGCAGCGTGTGCAGAAGGAGTACCTAGCAATCACTGCGCGGGTGCCGCAGCAGCAGGCACCGCTCACTAGTCCCTGTAGCAATTGTTGACGGAACAATAGGCCACGTGCTCTGCTGAATGACCACCTTCTTCTGTACACTGCTGTGCTGCTGTGCTGCTGCAGGGAGCGGCGTGTGCATAAAGAGTACCTAGCCATCACTGTGGGCGTGCCGCAGCAGCAGGCCTTCACGGTGGATGCGGCTATTGACCGCCACCCGAGCGTGGACACAGCACGCCGCATCGTTTCTGGAGGCAAGCCAGCCCTCACTGAGTTTGAGGTGAGAGCTGGATAGGTTATGCAAATGTTGATTGTCCCCCCCTCGCCGCTCATGACAGCTGCTTGCATGCCTTTTGATGCTCACAAACCTGCAGGTCATCTCAGCCCACCCTAGCTTCGACCTGCGGGCCAGCCTCAGCAGCTGCGCAGCTAAGGAGCTCTTCCACGAGCGTGGCACACATCCCGATCACACCTACTTCCTACTTGCTCGCCTTCTGTACACTACCTCAGCCCCTTTACCTGCTTGCTGCCTTCTTTTTGCCTCCTTTCCACGTGCAGGTCGTCTCAGCCAATCCTAGCTTCGACTTGCAAGCTAGCTCTACAGCCGGAGAGCTCTTCCACGAGCGTGGTGGCACACCAGGCTCCACAAGCCGCGAGTCCTTGCAGGGTGTTGCGCTGGTGCGCTGCTTCCCCAAGTCGGGGCGCACACACCAGATCCGGTTACACCTGGCACACCTGGGTCACCCGCTGCTGGGTGACGAGATCTATGGGGTGACCGGGCCGTGGATTGGCCGGCAGGCACTGCACGCGCGCGCACTACAGGTGGGTTCCTGCATTATGTTGTAAAGGGTGAGTTTTCAGTTGTTGTGTTGCTTTTGCGCCTTGGAATTATGCAGTTGGATGCGGTTTGTCAAGCTGCTGTATGTGTTGTGCTGGATCATATTTGATTGTGCAAGCTGCCACATGCCTAGAGGGTGTGCGTACTGTTGCTGTTTGGCACATGTGTGGACACCTGCCCCCGCTGCTGGGTGACGAGATCTACGGTGTCACCGGGCCATGGATCGGCCGGCAGGCGCTGCACGCGCGCGCACTGCAGGTGGGTTCCTGAGTTCTGTTGTGTTGTTTTTGTGCCTTTGGATGCTGCTGTATGTGCTGTGCTGGATCACACGTGTATTTGATTGTTTAAGCTACCACATGCCTAGAGGGTGTGCGTACTGTTGCTGTTTGGCACATGCGAGGACACCTGGGTCACCCGCTGCTGGGTGACGAGATCTACGGGGTGACCGGGCCGTGGATTGCACACGCGCGCACTGCAGGTGGGTTCCTGAGTTCTGTTGTGTTGTTGTTGTGTCTGTAAATGCTGCAGTTGGATGCTGTTTGTCAAGCTGCTGTATGTGCTGTGCTGGATTACACGTGTATTTGATTGTGTAAGTTGCCACATGCCTAGAGGGTGTGCGTACTATTGCTGTTTGGCATACGTGTGGACACCTGGGTCACCCGCTGCCGGGTGACGAGATCTACGGTGTCACCGGGCCGTGGATTGGCCGGCAGGCGCTGCACGCACGCGCACTACAGGTTGGTTGGGTGGATTGTTTGTGGTGTTTTCGTGCTTTTGGGTGCAGCAGTTGGATGCGGCTTGCCCAGTTGCTGCACGCGCTATGGTACGAGGTGTGTAAACTGCTGGTGGTCCGAAGGGTGTGGCATGTTGTCGCTGTGTGGCGCACCTTGGTCACCCGCTGCTGGGGGACGAGATCTACGGTGTCACCGGGCCGTGGATTGGCCGGCAGGCGCTGCACGTGCGCACTACAGGTGGGTTGGGCGGTCAGTTTCTGGTGTTTCTGTGCTTTCACGTGCATAAGTGGCATGCACCTTGTCAAGCTTCTGCATGCACTGTGCTGTCACAGTATGACATGTACTACTACTGCATGATGGGAGCTGCCGTAGGCGCTAGCTGGTGCGGCCAGCTATTGTGGCATATGTGCATGCGAAGCAGTCGATGCTCAGAAACACGGACACGGCATGGATCAGACTCTGTGGGAATCGCTGCTGCCGCTGCCGCTGCCGCTGCCGCTGCCGCTGCTGCTGCTGCTGTGTTGTGATGCGCAGCTGGCGCATCCGCTGACTGGCGCAGGCATGCGCTACGTGGCTCCACTGCATGACGACTTTGTGGAAGCACTGCAGCTGCTGGGCCTGGAGCTGCCTGAGGACAAGTGACTCGGAAATCAGCAACGGCTGCAGCAGCAGCAGCAGCAGCAGCAGCAGTAGAGGCAGCAGCAAGACAGCATGGCCAGCTAGAGTGTGCTTTGTTGCAGGTTATATGGAGGCGGCTTTTGAGCAGCAGCAGTTCCTAAACAAGCCTTATTGCACTGCTGCTGCCGCTCCTGGCCATACTACTGCTCAGCATGCTTTGCGCAGTGCAAATGGTCAGCTGCTACATGGCCAGCCAACAGTTTTGATGCAGCACCTGTCACTGGTACATTTGGTGTGTTGAATTGGAGGCTTGGCAGCCGTTTCTTCTGCAATTCACGTGCTGCTGCTGACGTCAACAAGATGACGCCGCGGGATTGCCCCAAGATTACGACCTGTCAGATACGCCCTCCAATGCAATGGCGCTAGATGCGCGACCCGAACGTCCGAGCGCACCAAACACACTTTGTGTTACTCATCAGACCCTGTTTTCCTTTTGATGCATGAGTTGCAGCATCTCCAGGTCCCACGGTGCATCCAAAATCCCTGTATGAGGATATCATGCAGAAGTTTTGGGTGTTATTTCCTGAAGAACTTACAGCCGGGCCCGCATCACTGTGATACGGCAGGCGGGATTGCGTTGATTGTATAACAGTAACTGGCGTGATTGTGTTTGAGGTTAATACACTTAACTCTATGTATTTGCACAATCATATATGTGGATGTGATACTGTTCATCAACATTTCACATCAGCAGAACCATAACTGTCATGGCCGATCATCACAACATCATCCAGTTAACATGACGTTCGTGTTAGGTACTCACCGTACAATGTACGCGAGATTTATTTCACACTTACACGTTACACCGTACATTTTGCCTGTACTGACGCACTCATGAACTAGGAGTTACTGTTACATCATAAGGAACTAACACATGCCTATACTGTCAGGGGAAGAGTAGGTGCTCATACACCAAGGAGGTATCCTCAATGCATATAACACATCCCATACGATCACTCGCACGTGACGATGGGGAGCGCTGAGCGCCCGTCGTCTGATAAAGGACGACAAAATTTACAACATGCCATACATGGTCACTAGGACAGTCAACTTTGAATGACAGTAGTACGAAACGGTAAAGCAGGCATACACACTCCCCCATTACATGCAATTTACACTACTGCCACTCCTGCTTCTTGCGAGGAAAACTTCAACTTCAATGTGAGTTACGGTGTCAACCCAGGCTACCAAGGACTACAAGAGGATCGAAGACTGTCAGTGCCGTTGCCCCCGAAGGGCATCGTGGCTCTTCGGGACGGCGCTAACCAGGTGTTGTTATGGTTGCAGGTAATACTAGACGACATAGGAGCAGAAGCAGGAGCTGCACATGCTAATCTGAGGTTCAGCAGCCATGGTGGCCTTTCGGGGGACCACTTCTTGCCACGTGAGTGCGCATTATGTTGCATGATGCTTATGCTTGTAATGAATGCAATTCGGCAACTTTCTTTATGTGATTTGCCCTTGGATGTGAGCCCGGTGGCCAGAACTCCAGGCAAGCTTGCAGCATCTTCCGCCTGTTTAATTTAGGCATACTTGTTTAAGTTATTATCAACGTTCGGGAGCTCCTGAACCGCAGGATGCCTCTGTTTGGTGTAAACGTCTCGGAGAGGACCTGCCGGACGAGCTAGAGTCACCTTAAACACCCCTTTGCCCTTTTGGCTGATTCGAGTAAATTTGAAGATGAGGGGCGGCGTTTGGTACCCGTTTGTGGCGCGTGCAGCAGTCTTCATGCTGCTGTCGACACTTGCAGCTGTAGCAGCAGCAGCAGCAGCAGCAGCAGCAGCAACAGCAGGTGAACCCCCAGCCCTTGGCATCAACCCCACTGCCCCTGCAAGGCCACCACGGTGGCGACATCACTTCTCCCCCACCTACAGCAGCAACACAGCGCGCAAAGATATGCGTGCTGGGATGCTGTCAGGCCTGAGCCACCAAGCAGCTGCTTGGTGCTGCAGCACCACCGGCACACCGCAGCGCACTACGTGCACATGTATATGCGCCTGTGGCGCAGCCTGCGCATCAGCATGCCGATACGCCACACCTCGCGCAAGCCAACACGCCGCAACCTGCGCAGGTGCCACCGGGGGAGCAAGATCAATGCATGTACATACGTGGATGCCTTGGCGCCGGGCACTATTTTTACTTTGACGGCGGCCCCAGTCCCTCGTGTGGCTGCTTTCAGTGCGGCAAAGGGATCTTCAGGCCTGGCAATGGCAACTGGGAAGGCGTGCCCGGTCCTCAGCCCTGGACTTGGGGCTACCAATTTGGCTACTACCAATGCGGTGATTGCTGCGCGTGCAACCCTGATGGCTACACCACTGCATCCACCGGCAGTGCATTAAGGGATGCCTGCAGCGTGTGCCTGCCTGGCTATGGGCGGCATGAGCAGCTTGCGCAAGCCACCAATTGGTGGCGTGCCGCCGTGCGTCTGTCTACCCTGCCCCTCCGGCACCTACTCAGGCAAGTCTGTAACTGGGCACCTCAATATAAGGGAGAACAGATAAGCTTACATATCGTATCTGTCAACAACGTTATAATGTTATGTTTACTTTTGACACATGACATCTCAGCATAGCCGGCAATTCAAGCATGCATGCTTACAGTGCAATTCATGAGCCGCACCTATGCCGTTCAAAGGGCATGAATTCATGCACCCTGCCGCACATGTACATGTAGCACATGCACTCTGGTCAGACAAAGCTCTGTAACTGCTCTGTAACAGTTCTGTGTGGGCAGATGCGGTTCTGTATGGGCAGCTGAACGTTCTGTAAACTGGATGCACCCATTTCATACTCTTAGAGTTGCCCTGCTGTCTCCTTGACCACCTCAAAAGCATTATAGCGTCAAGTAATGTATGGTTGCAAGCTAGCAGGTAAGACTTGTTCCGACTCACCAGTGCCTACTCAGCTAGCAGTGCTAGTGTTGCTCCTGCTAAACTTGCAGCACCGGCTAGTGCTAGCACTAGTGCTGATACACGGCTTGATAGTAGTTCAACCAAGAAACAGTGTACTCCCAGCTTATTGGGGGTTTTGCGAGTTCGGGTGTGTGTGCTGATGTGTGACACCCCTCTGAGGGACCTGTCTGCCTGAAAAGAGGCTGCATTGAGACATCATAGCACATAACAGCATTTAATTCCTCTTTATCGTTGAATACGACTGTTTTCTCCGATTTGTTTCATTCGAAGAGCAACCCCAACGAAGTCCCGTGGGGTCCAACTCCTGCACCCAGGCTGTTATGCTGACAGAGACATGTGGCTGGCATCAGATGCTCGATCGCCTCGGTCCTTAGTTCAATGACACGTTTCAAAGATGTTCAAGCGTTTAGCGATGCACACTGCTGCATCATATGATCATCAAGGCTTGGCTGCTACACCTTGACGTATACGACGGCGTAGGAGCGACTTGCAGTCGCTTGCAACACATGTTTATTTTTAGTTGTCCTAGCTTGCGGTGCATACACCATATAAGGGTCATGAAACGCTGCCGTGAGGCGTCCCTGCTTTGTAACACAACTCAGTTGTTACCATGGCCATGGTAACATATGCATATATGCGAGGTCTTGCTCAACCCAGGGGACGAATGGCCGGTGTATGCGAAAGCCTGGAGAGGAGTGGCATGCATCGACCCCAACAACAGCAATCGTGGAATTGGCATCCACATTGCGTTTGCCAAACCACCCAAGGGCAGATTGCCGAGTGCATGGGGTGCCCTCAGCCATCATGTGGTGTATCTCAGTGTGTCATTTGACTACGACGAGGGAAGTTCGGGTGTTTATAGCAACATGTCATGTCAACTTGTCAGTTCATATGTTCCAGAGACGTGGTCCAACCTCACAAATTTGCGCGAGGTGGGGTTGAAAAACCTTGGACTGCAAGGTCCGGTTCCGCTCAACGTGTTTGCTGATTTGCTTCACCTGCAGAATCTTGACTTCCGTCACAACCAATTCACAACTCTGCCCGCTCCCAAAGCCGGACAGTTCAACACACTGCGCTACCTGGTTGTGTCCCACAACACACTGCAGGGACAATTACCTCAGCTTCAAGGCGGGACATTCGCTCACTTGCTAGGTCTTGACCTCACTCACAACTTGCTTAAAGGTAGCGTGCCAGCCTCATATGGCGTCACTCTCAGGAATTTGTGGAGTCTTTCCTTGCAATTCAACATGCTTGACACGATAGTCATACAGCTGGGAAGCTTTCCACGTCTCAGGGCTTTGGACATGGCCTACAATCAGCTTGCGGGCAAAATGCCAAACGTCTTGCCATTGAAGCGGCTGATTAAAGTGGACTTGAGCCACAACTCTCTGACGGCGCTCCCTGATGTATGGTGGCACAACATGCCCACCGACAAACCGTTCTTCCACCAGTTCAACTACTTGGAGGTTTCCGCACATCACAACAAAATATCGGGCTCGCTGCAACCCTTGGTGTCAACGGCTGGTGCCAACGGGACCTTCAAGCTTGGCGCTGATCTCTCCTTCAATGAAATCAGTGGCAGCATCAGCGCTAGTGTGAGGGAGCCGGGCACGACTCGTCTTGGTTATTTCATAGCGTCCCACAACAAACTCAGCGGCAGCCTGCCCCTCTATCTCATGCACTGGTTTAGCGGCGTGGTTGACCTGAGCTACAACATGTTGACGGGTGCATGTTGCCCCGAGAAGTGGCATCGTTGGGAGTCCTTGCAGGGGTTGTACCTTGAGTGCAACAAGTTGCATGGCCCGCTTCCAACCATTTACAGCAAATGGGACACATTGGCTGTGTTTGACCTCGCCTCCAACCCTCTCAACGCCACGATCCCGCCAACCTTTATGGGCACGTACCCCCTCAAAGATATCGAACTGTTTGGGCATGTGACGGACGCTGTTTGCCCCAAACGTCGGTTGTACATCAACAACTGCTCCCTTCATGGGACAGTACCCCAGGCATGGTTAAGTCAGCTGGCCAGGGAAGGGCTTGCGCTTGCCATACACAGCAATCCTGACTTGGAGGGGTGCCTGCCACCAGCAACATACCCGGCCTGGCCAATTGATTGCAGCTCATTGACACGTATTCAGTGCAACCAACTTTCATTAGTCAGCAGAAACGCATCATGTTACCCATGCTTCACTAGAGAGGACCTTAGTGCTCTCCCGTTTCCCCGAACCATCAGCTTTCAGACGTACGTCATCAGGTCACGTTTTGAGTGCGCCCAAGCTGACAACCATGATATCGTTTTACGTACCATGGCAGGGCCTGCAGAGTTGTGAGGTGTGGTTCGCCTGGCCTTACAGCACTGCCTCGTATGGGGAGGCATGCTCTGGGGATTGGTGTGCAGCACTTGCCGGCACACGCGTGACGGGTGTGTGTCAGCCTTGATCAAGGCGCGTACGTGCGGGACGAGCCACATTCTAGAACTGCTAGACCCAGAGCTGAGTTGCATTTATGTTGTTGTTTGGTGTTGATGACCTCAAGGGTTGGCCCCAACTCTTCTATGATCTTGGAAAACGGAGTCTGTTTCAGGTTTGGATAGCGGCACTTGTTGCACCACACATGTTTTTTCATTGGTGCAGCGGTGCTGCCAGTGTAGCTGCAAATTCTACATGGCTCTAGGTTACATTACGCTACGTCACGTTGACGCCCAGCTTATGTAACGTAAAGGTCAACATGGAGTAATACATCAATACATACATACATACATACACCAATAACGCACCAGGAGGAGCGCAGCAGGTGTACAACATGGCTTGTGTGGTGTTGCAAGTGCCACTAGCCGGGCCGCGCGCGTGCTGCCACGCGCGGGGCATAAGTAAATCTAATCAAGGAGACTCAAAGGCAAGCTAGTGGATGACGAAACAGGTACGGCTGCGTGAACTGGATTACGATGCAGCAACGTTGCTGCATCGTAATAATGTTAACGGTATCCAGCTCTGCCGGCTCTGCTACTGCAACTCGCACCATGGCCAGCTGTTGGTGACACTAGACGAAACAGCATGCAGAGTTCAACCAAAACAAGTTCAGCTGTCATGGCAGAACATAGCTATAGATGTTGTTGACCTATACTGCACTTTTTTTAATTTGAAGACAACGTACAGCGCTCAACCAAGGAGTTGGACCCCAATCAGGAGCCAACGAGAGGCTCAATCACAATGTTACGCATCTTGCAGTGAGCATTTAGTGTGCTGCAAGTTGGCGCTTATAAGCGCCTACTCTCTGAATGCCACCCACAACAACACCCTTTGAAGTGGCAGTAGTGGGGGATAATTGCGGCACACACGCCGTGGTTGCATGCCAACAACAACACTAGCCAAACCAGCTGGACGATAGCATTCTTCGACTCTTCCGGTAGTCACCATAGTCTGCGGATAAATGCAATTCAAGTGTTAGGTGGCTGATTCATGCGCCCTCCACCAGGATAAGCGCGCCGTTCGGATTTGCCTCCCCCATGTGAATTGGTGCTACATCCAGCTGACCATCAGAGCATGGCTCAGCAGCCATGCACAATGTACACTGCTAACCCAAGCTTTGTGATACTAAACATAACCGCAGCCACAGCTGTGCTCGCCTCAGCAGTTGAAGTTGTTGCCGCTGCCGCTGTTGTTGCCGCCGTCGCTGTTGTTACGGTTGCAACTGCTGCTGTTGTTGCTGCTGCTGCTGGCTGGTGGGCTAGCAAGGAGAGTGAGTGGCTATTAGGAGAGTCAGCATGCATCTAAGATGGTGCCAGGAGCCACTTGCAACTCTCCTCTCACAAACAAGCAACAAGCGCACACACTCTTGCGGCAGTCCACCTGATGAGATCACCAATGCTTGACAAGTAGTTGCGCCACGTGCTTTGATGCGCCAGCAAGCCTACCAAGGTCACCGAACCTCACGCCAAGCTGCTACTGCTGTTGGTGATAACAATCTCTGGCTGAACTGCTGGTCATGCTGGGCTACAGGCCGATGGTAATGCATAGTAACAGTGGCAGCAACTGCTGCCAGCAGTGCATTCAAATCCCAGATCGTATGCATTCGTCATTCTACTTGGAATAAATTTGGTGTAAAACTTGTCTCGTGACGCAGGTGTGGATGCAATCATACCACTGCTAAACCACCGGCAAGGGCACAGTTGTTGCTGCTGGCAAGACTGTGAAATTGCTTGCGCTGCAGTAACGCACTGGCCAGCCCATGGGAACCATTTGTTGGCAACTTATCTTTTTTTATTTTTTTTTTTGTTATCAGGGGGGACGAAATCCTACTGGCTAGTCACACGCAGCAGCCAGGCGAACCCGACTGCAGGGGACACAAAGGCAATGCCTCCACCAGCAAGAAACGTCTAACACCCCTATACAGGAGGTGCCCAGCGCCCGGACCAAAAAATAAGCAGAGGAGTTGAACCCCCACACCCTCTTGGTGTGCTACAGCTCAATTGCATGCTGCACACACCCGACCAAACACTCAGTGCCAGCCGCCCCAATAAAGGAGTCTATAGTCAATGTATTGTCTTGGACAGGGAGAAGCCGTACCAACACCAAGAAAACCGCACTAGCTCAGGCAACGGCTCCAACAAAACCATCTGATCATGGCAGCGTCGCGAGAGAGAAATACTAGCCAACGCCAAAAACCCTCACTGGCTTGAACAGTACATGCATATAGCAGTATACAACGTGGCGAGTGTCAAAGCACAACACCACCCAGAGCATCGTTTCACACCAGCTGATGTTGCCACCCTCACACAACTTCGACTAGCTCTTCATATTCGCTGTCACTGTCAGGGATGACATCAATGTCATCTGAACTGTCAAACACTCCCTCATCTTCTAGCCATGCTGTTGCGGCCTCGTACTTCCCTGCTCTGCCATACACCTCATACTCCTCACCACTGGTTGAGGGCGCGTCGTCATCCGAACGCACCTCAACGTTGTCTAGCTGCGCTATTAGCTGAGCTTGCTGCCTCGCCAACTGCCGCCGTTGAGCATCTTCTTCACGCTCGAATCTGACAGGAAAAGGTGCAGCTTGTGCCGGCAGGTCCAGCACCATGAGCCCAATACGCTCGGGGCCTGGGATTGCTGATGCTGCTGCCGCTGCTGCTGCTGTTGCTGCTGCCGTTGCTGCCACTGCTGTTGTTGCTGCAACTGCGGCTGCTGTTGCGACTGTGGCTGGTCCATGTGCTGCTACTGCTGCTTATCAAAGATTCTGCTGTTGCTGCTGCTGCCAAGCTCAGAAATTGCATTGCTTGTCCAGAGAGACAGCCATCACGCCGGAGATTCTCGTAGCGCAAGCTAGCCAATCAGCGAATGGTACGTCGCACAGTGTTCCGTCGGAATTTCGGCAGTTTTTGCAAATCGCGTCGTGGTGTTCTCAAAATGCTCATATATTGTTTTATACATCATGTAATGCTTATGACTGTAATATATCTGCACGAGGTGCCAACCGGAGCTTCCAGGGCCTGCAAAGCGCCGGTGCGGTACCTTGGGGCCGTGTTTGCAGGCTTAGAACGGCAGCCGTAGCAGCACAGATATGCAAAGGTTTATCGATACATTGTAATATTCATTTTTAGAATGTTGAAAGTGGACCGTGTGTCCGTTCTGAGAGTTGTTCTTACCTGTTGAGCCTGTACATGTGTACCTTCGAAGCGAGATTGCACATGTGTTTGACAACCACCAGCAAGCCACCACATTCGCACGAGTGTTTAAGCATCTTAAATAATAACTTTCACTTGTGCAATTTGGATCGCGTGTCTCTTATGAGGGTGCTTTCCCACCTGTGCACCTTCGGAGCGAGATTGCACATGTGTTTTGGCATCTCCAGCAAGCCAATACATTCGCACGAGCGTTTAAACATCATAAAAAATAACGTGCACTTGTGCAATTTGGATCGCGTGTCTGTTCTGAAGGTGCTTTCCCAACTGTGCACCTTCGGAGCGAGATTGCAGAGGTGCATAGGCATCCCCAGCAAGCCACCACGCTCGCACGAATGTAAAAGGAACATGAAGAACAACGTGCACTTGTGCAATTTGGATCGCGTGTCTGTTCTGAAGGTGCTTTCCCACCTGTGCACCTTCGGAGCGAGATTGCAGAGGTGCATAGGCATCCCCAGCAAGCCACCACGCTCGCACGAATGTATAAAGAAAATAAGGAACAACGTGCATTTGTGCAAAATTGATTCCGTGTCTGTTCTGAAGGTGGTTTCCCACCTGTGCACCTTCGGAGCGAGATTGCAGAGGTGCATAGGCATCCCCAGCAAGCCACCACGCTCGCACGAATGTAAAAGGAACATGAAGAACAACGTGCACCTGTGCAAAATTGATTCCGTGTCTGTTCTGAAGGTGGTTTCCCACCTCTGCACCTTCGGAGCGAGATTGCAGAGGTGCATAGGCATCCCCAGCAAGCCACCACGCTCGCACGAATGTAAAAGGAACATGAAGAACAACGTGCACTTGTGCAAAATTGATTCCGTGTCTGTGCTGAAGGTGGTTTCCCACCTGTGCACCTTCGGAGCGAGATTGCAGAGGTGCATAGGCATCACCAGCAAGCCACCACATTCGCACGATTTTGTAAATAGCATACATAATAACTTGCACTTGTGCAAATTGGATCGCGCGTCTGTGCTGAGGAACGCAAATTCAAATGTGTAACAACAGACACGCCATCAGCACAGCGACATTAGCCAATTGCACTATCGTACAACATCTTTAAGCTGTTTAAACATACTCTAGCGTGCTCTTGCTTACTGAGGATGCCTATGCACCTCTGCAATCTCGCTCCGAAGGTGCACAGGTGGGAAACCACCTTCAGAACAGACACGGAATCAATTTTGCACAAGTGCACGTTGTTCCTTATGTTCTTTATACATTCGTGCGAGTGTGGTGGCTTGCTGGGGATGCCTATGCACCTCTGCAATCTCGCTCCGAAAGTGCACAGGTGGGAAAGCACCTTCAGAACAGACACGCGATCCAAATTGCACAAGTGCACGTTGTTTCTTATGTTCTTTATACATTCGTGCGAGCGTGGTGGCTTGCTGGGGATGCCTATGCACCTCTGCAATCTCGCTCCGAAGGTGCACAGGTGGGAAAGCACCTTCAGAACAGACACGCGATCCAAATTGCACAAGTGCACGTTATTTTTTATGATGCTTAAACGCTCTTGCGAGCGTGGTGGCTTGCTGGAGATGCCAAAACACATGTGCAATCTCGCTCCGAAGGTGCACAGGTGGGAAAGCACCTTCAGAACAGACACGCGATCCAAATTGCACAAGTGCAAGTTATTCTTTATGATGCTTAAACGCTCGTGCGAATGTATTGGCTTGCTGGAGATGCCAAAACACATGTGCAATCTCCCTCCGAAGGTGCACAGGTGGGAGAGCACCCTCATAAGAGACACCCGCTCCATTTTCCGCATGTGAACATTGTCGTGTACTTTGGATCAACAATCTTACGAATGCGAATGGTTGGTGGGGATGCCACACGTGTGCATTCCCGCTCTGAACTTGTGTGTGAAAACAGGTGGGAAAACACCCCGTCCGTGCGCTCACGATGTGTCAAACGTACATTCAACACTTTAATTGACATGGTCAAGTTTGCTATATCAAGTGCAGCCAGTTATACCTCGAGCAATGGATGCAATGCGCGCTCGTCGTGCACTGTCGGGTGTCGCTCAGCCAATCAAGTCTTTGGATGGCCATTACATACGTTTTATACGTTTATTGTACTGTCGTAAGCTGCCTGAAATGATAGTACGTGGTGTAAGGTTCTCGGCGCAAGTTTCGGTGTGCCAATTGGCCTTCGGACGCCCAAGTTTTGACCTTCCCCAGAAAATTGCCGCTCTTCACCTGAGAAAAAGACGGAACACTGTGCGACGTACCGGATGCAACAAGTGCACACCAACTGCTGCGGCGTCGGCGCGGCCCATGATGTGTGAGCTGCCACAGCCTAGAATAAGGGGGTGTTGACTCCCGTCACACCCGTTGGGGCAGAAGGGTAAATGGTGTAAGTCAGTACTGTTGAATTGGCAGAAATACATTAAGAAGCGTCACAAGGCTGCGTGTATGGTAACATCCACTAAACTCATTTTTTTCAAAAAAGGGAGGTGAAACAGTGGCAGTTGGGGGTTAAAAATCAGTGTGCAAAGCGAAAACTGGAGAAATTGGGGGCTAGTGGAATCTAGTGGCAAGGCACGTGCAGGGAGGCATGAGTGACAGCCTAGGATTTAGGAGAGTTAGCTGCTGCCCTAATGTACACCTAACTTCCCTTGACTCCCAGAGAAGAGGCTCTCGATGGGCATTTAGCAGTTAAAAGCAAGTGGGACAGCCTATATTCGTGGAAGTTGGGAGGTAGCAGAAAAAAAAAAGCTAAAATGTCACTGTGTTGCTTTGGCCCTTTCAGACCACGTACAACACAGCTGTGTAAACAGGATCACTAACTTCCACCATTGACCCCTCCGCCTCAAGGGGTGTGACAGGAGTTAAGGGGAGTCAACACCCCCTTCCTAGAATAGGAGCCCAAAACCCAATTCTGACGGGAATTGTCATGCTGCTCGCTTTCAGGCATTTCAACGGGCAGTACAGGATGATATCCCAATGGTTGATGCTGTTTATTGTGAAATGGACGTGAGATTGACCAGCAGTGTTGTTGCTGCTGCCGTTGCCGCTGCTGTACAGCAGCTAGCTGCTGTACAACCCAACACATGTGTTGGGCTGCGCAGCTGCGTCACCCGTTGACAGGCACAGGCATGCGCTATGTGGCTCCCCTGCACTGCATGATATGATCACGATTTTGTGGCAGCACTGCGCAGCTGCGCAGCTGCATGCAGCTACTGGGCTAGGCTCAAGCATGCTTGCCTGCGCAGGCTTGCCTGCCTCTCAGAGTCGGACGCGTATGACTTGTAACTTGTAACGCTGCTGGCACTGTCAGCTGACCCCCCCCTGTTTCAGCAACTTTCAGCCACTGGCAGCTGGTGAATCCAGCAGTATTCAGTGCTGAATCTGTGCAGTTAATGATACTTAGAGTTGCTGAAAACGCTGAATTTGCTGAACAGCGTAGCTTTTTCAGTGAGCTTTCAGTATTTTAAGCAATATTCACTGCCTGCTGCTGAAAAATGCACCTTGAGTAAAAGCACGCGATAATTCAGCGGCGTCTTTCAGCACTGAAAGATCGTTGATAATCGAGTAATATCGAGTAATAATTCACCTCTTTCTGCCGCTGATAATGGCGGAAATCTTCACTGGGACTGGATTATTCACTGTCTTTCCCTGCCGAATTATGCGCACAATTTCACCAAAATTTTGGCGATTTCTGGGGACGGCTGATAATTCAGCAAATACGGGGCAGCGGGGGTGATCAGGGGCTTGCCATGCAGGTGCTGCTTGGGATCTGGGTGACTTTACCGCTCAGGCTGCAAACACCTGCTCCAACTACTGTACAACACCCATTGCACCATATGGCATGCATGTCGTGCGCACAAATGGTGCATGTGCACACCAAGTGCACATCTTCATCATCATCATCATCATCATCATCATCATCATCATCATCATCATCATCATCATCATCATCATCATCATCATCATCATCATCATCATCATCATCATCATCATCATCATCATCATCATCATTAAGCTCATATTTTGCAGCAGTACTAGTCCTGCTCAGCATGTGCGCATGCACATGCGCTGATCGTGCTGCATGTGATGAAGCGATGTGAGTGCGCAGCCGCGACATCAGCCAGCGCTGCTAGCAGACTACACTTCAGTGATCGAGCTGACATGGTGTGCGGCTCACAACCAGGAGCTCATGGCCTCACAGAGACAACACATAACACATGATCAGCCACAAGAACATCACATGTTTGTATACGATGCATACGATGCATTTGATGCATATGCCTTGGCGTAACGTGCATATCATGAGTCATAAATATAAGATGCGGCAAGCAATATGTGCAGCTCATTGTACCAGCTGCATGTTTTTGCCCCCAAGCACCATGAGTGGCCAAGGCGCAGCAGCAGCTGGGCCGCGTGGCATAGCATGGTGACGTGACCAGCTGCCAGTGGTCAAGGCGTGTGGAATACAAAGAACTGGTCTGCACACTCTTGACAATACCCTGCATCTACACGGCCGTCTCATTGGCTTTGTGCATGAGAGCAAGTGTGTTGCTGTTCAGTGGCTTCATGAACATCATTGCATCCGTTGCACTCTCCTCTGTATACGGGTCCACAAAGAAAACACCTGCCAGCGGCCAGCTCACCACCTGCAGCTCCCCTCCATCTAGGTTCAGCACCTCGCCCCTGTCTGTGGGCACACCGGTTGGCCGGTCCCTCAGCCCACCAAACAGCAGCGGCTTGTCCAAGTAGCCGTCCTTGCCGTCCACCTTGCTCCTGAACTCTGGCATGAACACGTGGGTGATGGTGAGCTGGACAATCGCTGACACGTCAAAGGCCTCCTCCTCTCTGGTCTGCAGCTGCAGCGGGGTCAGGCCCTGGGTCTCCTGCAAAGCAACGTGCAGTGCAAGGTGGCAAGAGGGCGCACAAAGTCAGTGCAAAGCATTATGATGACAACTGAACTTGTCATAACATCGGATACCAACAACATTTCTGTTTCCTGACCTTCTTACACGCACCCGTCATCTCTTGCTACTACCGAATGCTTGCAGCTTGCATTCAGGGCTGCACCCTCTATCAGATGGCATGCAACTTGCCACACATGCATCAACAGCTGAGTGCAGACTTCTTCTTTTGAGCGCTGCAACCCACCAGCGCTGTCACATCCACTTCTCCCCCGCCCAGCACCACTGGATCGATGTACTCGCCGCTGCTGTCCACCAGGTTGCCTGTGCACAGCAGCACCGCCCGCAGGCTGGTGCCACTAGATGCTGCAGCCGTGTGGCGCTTCTTGCGAGGCTGCGTCTCCCCGCTAGGCGCGGGAGGGCTCATAGCAAAGCCCTCCAGGTATGCCTGCTTGAAGCTCTTGTCATGCAGCGCCGGGCACCGCCATTCTGCTGGTCCTGCAACGGCGTCATCTGCAAAACATTCAGCAACAGACATTGGTTGAAATGTGTGTGTGTTATGTGTTGACTTGACGGGCAGTGTGGTTGATGTATCATGTGCTTCTTGGGACTGATTCCTGTGGCATCAGGGCAACAGCAATCCTACATCAACACCTTCTACTGTCGACCGTCAGCGCTGCTCGTCAAGGCCTGAAATGCAGCTGATTCCAACAACATATGCACCCCAACACTTACCGTGCATGTTGTCATCTGGCTCAGCTGCACCGTCCAGCGCTGCAGGTACTGCAGCGGCAGCCGCTGCACCGTCTGCAGCAGCAGGCAGGGCCGCCTCCGCTGCTGCAGCGGGTGGGTTGCCCAGGTTGATGCCGTGCTGCTTGCGCCAGAGCCTGCATGCGTGCATGTTTGCTTAGCTTAAATTTTGAACGTCTAAACGTCTAAACCAAACAGATGCATGCGCTGCGCTCCATGAACTGCTGTGGCCCCACAGCTCCTGCTGCGGCTGCTGCTGCTGCTGCTGCTGCTGCTGTTGTGGTGTGCCACAAGTCAGCAGTGCTGAACATGTGCTGCTGTGAGTGCAGTGGCCATGCTGCTGCTGCTGCTGCTGCTGCTGCTGCTGCTACTGTTGCTGTGGTGCCCAGGTGATCACCGTGGCAAGGCTCACTGTTGAAAGAGCCATGCTTGGCCTGCATTCAGTCGACACAAACCACTGGTCATGGCTCGCGATCGGTGATATCCCCTGTACAGGGCCACATGTGGCAACTTGATGTTTCCAACTGCTGGTGCTTCCAACTGCCCTCTGCTAACCCACCCTTCGCCTAGCCCGCAGGTGGCGCCTCTTCTTCTTTTCCTTCTCCTCATTTGGTGGCCCTTTGCACCAGCCGCGCTCCTTGTGCACTGCCAGGCAGTCCGGGTGGCAGGCCGGCTTGAGGCAGCCATCACAGTTGACCTTGTATACGCCACAGTTCCTGCCATTACGAAACAGTTCCTGCCATTACGAATGTCTGGGTTAGGCTTCTTTGTGCAGTCCTTCGCGAGTACACATCGCTGCCTCTTTTCAGTTTCTGGCTCGCTTTCAATCTCGCTGTCAAGCGCCATCATGCAGTAAAACAGTTTCAAAGTTGAAGCCTGCAGTCAGGCTGACGCTTGCGGCCACTGGTCAAGACAGACAAGTTCAAATGTCTTGAGAGCGACTGAGAGCAACGGGTGTTTATTGAGCCCCAAGCCTCCAAGCACCGTATATTGTGCTGCAAAAGTTTTATGTAGTTTTATATTGATTACTTGAGGGCTTTTGAGCATAGTACTGTGGTGTATGACCTCCCGGCATGCCTTGCGCTCAATTGCTCTCAGGCACCAGGTCTCTTGCACGTCAGTTTCTTGCGCTGAATAACGCCATCATGCAGTAAAACAGTAGCTGCAACATTGTGGGCCACGCCAACGCAGCAACAGTTTTTTGCTGCTGCTGGCATAGCGCAGACTGCGTCCACACCAGCAGCCGCGGCAGCAGCAGCAGCAGGAGCTGTTGGATACCCGCAGGTCATGTTTGGCAATGCACCCGGCAGCGTATCTGCGGCAGACGTTGCTGCAGCAGCAGCAGCAGCAGCAGCAGCAGCAGTACCGCTTGGCGCTTTCAGCCCCATATCCTCAGTTCAATCCTGAGGACAGCAGCCGCTACAGCAGCGCCACAGCAGGAGTGGAGCCACACAGCGAGGACAGCAGCAGTGCAACAAGCAGCCGAACAGCACCCAGGCTTGGCATCAACGCAGCGCAACATGAGGTGCTGCTTTTGCTGAACAGTGCTGAGCACCAGCCTAGTGAGGAACAGGAGGCCTTGGCAGCAATTGCAGGCAAGCTGCAGATGTTGTGGCAGAGGCAGCGGCGATGCTGCAGCAGCAGTCGCAGCAAGTCTACACTATCGCCGAAGCATTGAGGAACATGCAGCAGCTAGCGCAGAGCTCGCACGCAGCCACTGTTGCTGCTGCATATCTGCAGCGCCTGCAGGCTAGCATTGTGATAGACCTGCCATCAGGCGCCCATAAGGAGGTTGCTGGCCATGAACAGGATACCAAGGCTGCACCAACCAAAACGCAGGACGGCAGCAATGTCAGCAATCCTTCTGAGGTGGTCAAAGTCGGACAGTGGAAAGAGAGCCTCATTTGGGGTGCAGCACGGAAGGTTGGTTACATGGTCAGCAACGTGGCTGCAGCGCTGTTCATCACAGCATGGGTCATCGCTGCTAGGTTTGGTGTGGCTGCAGTTGGCAGCATGCTGGCGTGCAAGCTCACAACAGACGTGTTGTTTCTGGTAGGGGCTGCAGGCAGCCGAACGGGGGGCCATGAAGACCCTGCTGCTGCTGTGACGTTTGCGTGGTTGCTGCATACCGGCTTGCCGTCAGACCAAATGCAGCAGCTGCAGCAATCGGCGCTTGCTACTTGGTTGTTAATCACTCCTGCTGTCTTCAAGGACCGTGCATTGCTGGACATGTTGTTGGATGCGCTGCTGTCAACCAAGGCTGTGACGGCGTGGGACAAAGACAGACCCAAACGGCAGCAAGCTTGGGATCTGCTGATGGGCAGCAAGCATGGCACCCTTCCGCTGAGTCTCACAATGATGCACCATGTGCTGGAAAAGATGGGCAAGCACGCCAAGTTGGTTGAGCAAAAGGCTGGACAGGGTGTGTGGGTGCCCCCTGGCTGGCTGCACTGGGTCTTCAACAACCAGGCATGCTTCAAGATTGCATATGAAGTGTGCCCCACCACACATGCTGCAGCGTGTTGCTACATGCAGCAGCGTGTGCGCTTTAGCTTTTGGACAGATGACAAGGAGGGGGGTTACATCTGTGTGCGCAAGCTGGTGATGGAGGCATTGGGCCGCTGGTGCAAGTCATGCCCTCCATCATCTTAGATGGTGCAACCACACTGTTGGTGTGTGTTTGTCACTGCTCAGCATGGGACTTGCCACAGGTGTGCCAACTTGACTTGAATGCTTGGACCATTTGTGTGCATTGTGCGAGGGACTCTGTTGCATTCACATGGGCAGCGGGCAGGCAAGCACTAGAGCAGATGTGCGTGTGTGGCACATGCGCACTTGAACTTCAGTCACTTTGCTGTGAAAGGTTCAACAGAGTGTGATGCATTTGGTGGTTGCCCAATGAGCCTAACATATGCTAACAAACGAACGTTCTTCCTGTTATCGTGTAACGGCCAACCTGTGGACCAGCAGTGAACCATGTTTCAGTGTGGGGTATGGCACAGCCATAGTGCCACTATGGCCAGTGGCTTAAAGATGATGACAATTTCAGGGATACTCAGCAGTGAGGAATGCTGAAAGTGTGCACCCAAAAAATAAATTGTTTTCAGCCAACTTCAGAGGCCAGCTGAAAATCCACTGCAGTCAGCAGAATTCAGTGGTGCAGGCGCTGAATTTTGCCTAATGTCTGCTGAAACAGGGGGGGTCAGTTGACAGTGTGGGCCTGGGGCTGCCTGACTCATGATCCTCAGTGAGGACAAGTACTCTGCTTTAATTTGTACTTTTTCGCAAACGCATTAGGCATGTCAGTTAAAAGGCCCTGCAATTGAATGCACGTGCTGCTGCTGACGTCGACACATGCTTACGCCCCCTAATTACGCCCCCCCATAATTGCGTTAGTTAGCCCCTCAATAGGTGTTGCGGGCCATACTTCCGAGCCCACCAAAGGCATCTCATCGAAGTTTGACACACCGTTCACTTTTTCACTTTGCCTTGCAGCAGCTTCAGGCCCTACTGTGCATGCTCTTCCCTCGGCTTCAAAGTGGTCCGAGAACTGTCCAGTGGGGCAGCATCGGGTACATCAAGTCACACAATACTTCTTAAATCCTTATCAAAGTTCCAGCTCAAGTTTACAGCAGCTTCTGGCCTACAGGGCTCCGAATAAGCGTCGAAGAGGCTCTGTTTTGCCGTGCAGAACAGAGGTGCTCCGCTGCCCATTGGCCGATTGACACCTTCTGAGCGATGAGGGACTTGTATAGAGGACGTCATCTGGCCCTCGCGGGGGCGCTGTGGTTGCTGTGGGGAGTTGCAGCGTCAGCAACAGCAGCAGCAGCAGCAGCAGCAGCAGCAGCAGCAGCAGGTGAAAAACCAGCACAGGCAGCAATGCCCACCAGGTTATCAAACTGGCACGACCTCCCTTCCTCCATCTACAGCAGCAGCATCGCCCACAAAGATGCGCGTGCTGGGCTCCCATCAGGCCTAGGTGCAGGCCTGAGCTCAGGCTCTTGGAGCAGCCAAGCAGCGCCCAAGGCGCGTGGCAGCACACTCAACGTCTGTAGGCTGCATGCAAATGCAGTGGCTGCACATGCACAATATGAGCGTGCGCTTGTCGGCTGTGCCTGTGTTGAATGTGCCAGCAATGCTAGAATTGCTAATTTTGTTTGTGTATCATGCGCAGTATGTTGTATGTGTAATATTTGCGCCTTGTGCAGCATGCGCGGCAGGGTTCATGCTTCTGTTGATTGATGTGTGCCTTGCTGCCGGCCTGTTGTTGAGGGAAGCAATGCTGTGTGTGCTCACTCGCGCTTCTGCTGAAAATTTTGAGTAATCCCTTTCTCTTAGTCTCAAGAACGTTACAGCAAAATCGGAACTGCTCTCAACAAGGCACGCCCGCGCCGTAACTGACCTCTTGTCCGTCTGATACCAATGCATCACAATCTCTGCAGGCGTTGCCTGCACAGGAAGATCCCTGTAGGTGCATACCCAAGCGCTGTGGCGCCGGACGCTACTTTAATCAGGGATGGATTGACTCATGTGGGTGCTGGTGCCAAGAGTGCGAGAAAGGTTCCTTCAAAACTGGTGACACAGATTGGGGTGAATTGTACGAGGTCGCATCAGGGGCAACGTTTTGGTACTACTTTGGGTATTATAACTGTGGCCCATGCTGCAAGTGCAACGCTGATGGCTACACCACTGCATCCATTGCCAGTGCATCAAGGGAGGCATGCAGCGTGTGCATGCCTGGCTATGGGCGCCACGATCAAGACGGTGGAGTGCCGTCATGTGTCTGCCTACCCTGCCCCACTGGCACTTACTCAGGCAAGTCTTTGGATAGGCTTTCAGATCAAAAGCTTGTGCCCGCAAACACTGTATCCTGAAGATGGTACAGTTCACCGTAGTCTTCAGGACCCGGTGGGTGTCTTGATTCGTTCTCATACAGTCATTGATGGTCAGCGCTTTTAGCATTGCTGCTAGCACAAACAGGTTTCCGGTTGAGTGACAACGCCTCGCCGTCTCCAACAGCAGTGCTTGCAATAGCGGCCGCCTGGCTTGCGCTACTGATGATAGCAAAGAAACACAACAATTGTTACACCACTAACATGGAGTCAATGTCGACTTGGCTCCATGGCCGTTGTTGACCATGCTGCTGCATCCTGATCCTTTTGTGTTGTGCAGCTGGTGGGCCTACACCACTGCCATGCACACCCTGCCCGACAGGGTTGACTACACCCATTGGCAGCAGCTTCACCAACATCACCGCATGCTCGGAAAAACAGCAACCTCCAGCAGCAAGCGGTGATTATGTGGGCGTTACCCAACCGGGCGAAGGTGTAGGCGCACATCCGTCATCCGCCAGCAAGGCTGGAGACGGCACATCCGCGCCTAGCGAGAGCGGTGCAGTGCATGCTGCCGGCGCTTGCTCCCCTGGGCAATACTATGCAAGCGTGCCACTGGGATGTGTAATGTGTGCCAAAGGCAGTTACAGTGTTGGCGGATCCGCCAGCTGCAAGAAGTGCCACCCAAACTACACAACAGCAAACGCTGGGGCAACATCTGCAGATGCATGTACAGGTTGCGCACCTGGCTACGGGAGCAGGGTGGACAGCCCGGGTTGTGTGTGTGGGCCGTGCTTGCAAGGCACATATTCAGGTGCGTGCCGTGAAGGTGGACGTTGACAATATGCTATTGCGGCCCGCCTCCACACTTGCGGTGCGCATGACAGCGTGCTGAACATGAAGTTTGTATGAGAACCAGCAGAGCAGTTGCTGTGAGTCATATGAACTAACGCCAGCCAGAGTTGCAGTAAAATGCATTTGACACTTGCCGGCCACAAAGAAAATGATACACACTGCCATTATGCGCGTGCACTATGCTCCAGATTCGAGTCATCAATGCAGGCTATAGCTGCTGCTACTACCAACAGTAGTATCAATGGTGCTGCTGCATGCACCCGCATCTTGTGTCGTGTGTGCATGTGTGCACTTGTGTGTCGCAACTGCTACAGGTGGGTCAACGTTGCCGAAGCCGTGTACTTCATGCCCAGGAACTTGGACGACACTTGGCAATGCATCCACAAGCTTGAAGGACTGCCGTGTCCCAGTCACCGATGCTTACATCAAGGATGCTTTGTTGCGTGGTATCAAGGAGCTTGGGGCTGACCCAGGTGAGGGGACCTTTGACGATTGGCTCCCGCAAGCGGACCTGTGCACAGGGGCTGTGCCGTATTTTAAGATGTGGAGAGGCGTGGACTGCAACGGTCACACCAACAGCAGTCAAGGAATCGCCATCACCCTCTCATTCAACATTCCATTGAAGGGTAGGTTGCCGAGTGCTTGGGGTGCACTTGGCCACCATTTGGTGTCCATTTCCATGGAGTTTGGTTACTCAGCACTGCAGCGCAATTACCCGGGGTGCTCAGGCGCAGTATCCAACGCGTCATGCCAACTTGCGAGTCCATATGTACCAGACACATGGACAAACTTCACCCAAGTGCGCAGCGTGAGGCTTTCTAACCTTGGATTGCAGGGCACGGTACCATTACACATCTTCGCCAAAATGCCTCGTCTGTGGTCACTTGATTTGGCTCACAACAAGTTAGCAAGTCTGCCTACACCACCGATTGGGCAGTTTAAGGGGTTGCGTCGGCTAGTTGTGTGCAACAACACGTTGGGCGCGCACTTGCCTGACTTGCAAGATGGGACGTTTCCTCACTTGCAAGATCTTGATCTCAGTCACAACGTGATGACCGGCAGCGTGCCGCTTTCATTTGGCGCAACCCTCAAAGACCTTCGGTTTTTCGCGCTTGACCACAACATGCTTGACACGCTGATCATTGGGCCAGACAGCTTTCCAGGTCTTAGTTACTTGCAGATGCCACACAACCGGGTGTCAGGCAAAATGCCAAATGTCATGATGTTGAAGCGCCTGAACCGGATTGACCTGAGCTACAACTCCTTAACAGCGCTGCCGGATGTGTGGTGGCACAACATGCCCACCAACAAACCACGACCTTGGTATCGCAACCAAGTTTTTTTGATGGTTGTGGCGTCGCACAACAAGATATCGGGCTCGCTCCCACCGCTAGCTTCAACAGAAGGGGCCAACGGGACCTTCCGGTTGTCTGTTGACCTCTCGTTCAACGAACTCAGTGGCAGCATCAGTGCCAGTGTACGGAAGGCGGGCACAAGCCGTCATGGGTATCTAATTGCAGTTCACAACAACCTCAGCGGTACGCTACCCCCCAATCTCATGCATTGGTTTAGTGGCGTGGTTGACTTGAGCCACAACATGCTGAGTGGCTCATGCCCTGAGCGATGGCATCGTTGGGAGTCCCTGCATGGACTGTATTTGGAGCACAACAAGTTGCATGGCCCGTTGCCCGCCATCTACAGCAACTGGAGTAGGTTGGTTGCGCTCGACCTTGCCTCCAACCCTCTCAACACTACTATTCCACCAACTTTCCTGGGCACATACCCCTTTAAGGGGTTTGGTGACGGGCGTGAGTATGAGATGCATGGCGCCATCCGCCAAGTGTACCTGAACAACTGCTCCCTACATGGCACGTTGCCCTCGAGTTGGTTGAGCCACCTCCTCATAGAAGGGCACGCGCTTGCCATACATGACAACCCCGACTTGGAGGGCTGCCTGCCACAAGCCACGAGCAACAACGCGGCGAATCAAGAGAGCTGCGACATGAATATGCAAATATCACAAGTATATTGCAGCACACTCTCGCTAGTGCGGCGCCGCCCATTGTGCTACTCATGCTTCAAAGAGGGCCAGCTTGATAGGCTTGCGTATGCTTTCAGCTACGGTGACATATTGCTGCGTTTTGACTGCAGCCAAGCTGATGAACCGCTTTACATAAATGGCATGGCATTGCAGCATGACACACAACTTTGCGACAGTTGGTCCGCCTGGCCCAACAGCACATGTGCATGCTCGGCTGGAGAAGCATGCTCCGGGGTTCGGTGTGCAGCTCTTGCCAACACGCGCGTTAGTGGAGTGTGTCAGCCGTGATCGAACTTTGGTGGCGCGTCAGCCCAAAGCTTCTGAGAGGCAATTGATGCATTACAAAGGATCACATGGTTGCTTCGTCTGGATTGAGGTTTGTGCATGAGGGCTGCTTTGTTTGAGAGAGGGTAGTTTTGGATGTGCGTAGCAGGTATTGGGCCCGCAATACCTGTCCTAGAGGGTACGTGGCCTCAGGCTGCGACCGCCTATGGCAGCACTGCACACACATGCAACGTTGATTGCAATGCATGTGCCGCGCGTGATGCACGCTAGTGGCACTAGTATGGCTGTTGCCAACACCTGTTAGCTAGCAGCCAGCTGAACCACGATGGGTAGCCAGATGTCAACATTTGACATCATATGCCACACATCGTCAGCGGTATTATGGGGTGTACCAATCAATCACTTGCCAAGCTGGGGTAAGGAGATGCATCTCATCATATCATGCATCTCATCATATGATCGGTTGCCTGGCACATATGCGGGTGCCGTCATGACGTGACAGCTGCCGTTACATAGCTGACTCAGTTGTTTTGCTCCCCCTCGACCTAGCAACAAACAACAGTTGTTTGTTGTGGATCCACAACTCCGGAAGCAGCTCCACTCTGCTGGGTGCAAGTCATCTACCAGCTAATCCAAAGAGGAATTAACTCGCACTGGTTCAGACATTGAAAGCACTAAAACTAAAGAGTTTACAGCTGAGGTACAAGAAGAAGACTTGTACACAGCAGTTGCGTCATCAACCGTCATCGTCACACGTGTGTCAGTGTTAGTGTCAAGCTTGCTCAGCAGCACACCTGCTGTTCAAGTGGTGCTGATGAATATGGCTGAGAGCTCACAGAGAGCTGTACATTGTGGATGCAAAAAGCAGCGCTGAGATGCTATTCTCATCCAAAGGAATCACACAGCATCACAGCAAAAGTGTCCCTGGATCTGCCACGCACGCACTCGGCAGCAGCGCAATGCAGAGGCGTCTTATGATTGGCGCGGCTGCCGCGTTCTCTGCAGCAACAGTAGGCGCTCGTGGGCATGCAACAGCAGAAGGGTCTCAGGCTCCTGCTTCGCAGCAGAGCCTGAGCGGCCAAATCAAGCTGGATCGACGCAACGCACAGCTACGTCTAGTGCAAGTAGTTTTTAGGTAATACGTTTGACGGCTCTGGGTGTTTTGCTGCTGCGATCGACGTGAATTCCCGCGTACGTGCCACAACTCTGCACTGCAGCAGCAGTACAGCACCCGCCTGCACTGAAAAGCATTGCATGCATGCTGGCTTGCAGGCACGGGGCTAGGACACCGCTTACAGATGCATCGTATCTGTGGGAGGGCCAGGAGTGGAATGTTGGTGGCCCAGCATACAAGGCAAGTGCAGCAGGTGCTTGCTGAGCACTGCCTTGTGCTGGCGTGTTGCACAGGCGCTGCAACAGAAGCTGGCTATCCCATCAGCGGAATCAGCATGCGCCTGCACCTGCTGCAGCAAATAAGCCCACAAGACATATGCATGCAGCATGAACATGGCAGCAGGTGTCAGGGCAGCCTGCAGCAAACACAGTGCTGCGCTTGAACAGCAGCAACAGCTGCTGTGGAAAGCCTGGCTATTGCCATGATGCAGCAGCAACACCGCCGGCACCGTGTTACAGCAAGCAAAGTCATTGCTTGTGCCAACCACACTGTGGGCTTTGTTTCCTGTTTGTTTTCCTGCACAGGCGGTGCCCCTGCAGCTCTTTGACGTCAATGGCGGCCCGGCAGGACCAAACGAGCACGACCAAAAGCAGGTGAGCGCCTCTTGCATTGTGATATCACTTGCACTACAAGTGATAGCATGCAAACACCGGAGAGATACTGGCAGCAGCAGCAGCAACAGCAGCAGCAGCATTAAGGCGTGCAGATCATGAGGCAGGCAGTGCTGCAGCGCATGTGCCGCAAGGGCTGCTGCAGCCGTATGGTGTTAACCCCACCAGCCCCTGCTGCTATTAGTTGCTGGTAGCTTGAGCCCCTGTTGCTGCTGCTGCTGCTGCTGCTGCAGGTCTTCACCAAGCTTGCTGGTGGCACCAGCAAAGGAGAGCTCACAAAGCTGGGCCAGCTGCAGGTAGGGTTGAGGGACATGAACAGCTTCGCAGTGGGCAATGTTCATGCATGTGTATGTGTTATGTTGGTTCTGTGCTGCTGCTGGAATTGCTGATGGTGGGCTGCAGGTGGGACCTGCAGGGGCTGAGGGACATGAACAGCTATGCAGTGGGAACTCACCATGTAGCTGCATTGCGTGTATTCGCATGTACCTGCATGTACTTGCATGTGGTAGCATGTATTATTTTCAACATGTAATTGCATGTGCTTCCTTGCGTCTGAGCTGCGTCTGGGCGTGCTTCGGCAGTGGCCACATGTGATGAGTTTGCACAATGAAGTACAGGCAGTTGAAGAGGCAACAGATGCACCAGCACGTGCTGTGGCGTGCATATGTTTGATGCTGTTCTACCATGCCTGAGGCAGTAGCACAATGCGCCGCAGGGGAGTCAATGGGTGTTATTGCTCAAAATCTGTGTGGGCTCTGTGTGTTATGTTATGCTGGCGGCAAGTCTACCGCAGCCGGCTTGGGGACGGCTAGCTGTGTGCAATGCTCGTCTGGGCAGACACATGCGGTGTTCCTGCATCTGCTGCTATGCTGCTGTGCTGTATGCGCGCATTGCACTTAGGCAAATCACTCGCTGTGCATGCTGCTGCTGCTGCTGCTGCTGCTGCTGCTGCTGCTGCTGCTGCAACAAGGCGCTGGAGTTGGGCTACTGGCTGCGGCAGCAGTACATAGACACCTACGGCTTCCTGCCTGCCAGCCTCAAGCCAGGTGAGCCGTTGACCATGTTTGACCATGTTTGACTGTGTTTGATCAACTTTGACCAGGTTTGCCAATGCTTAAATGGTATGCACTGGTGCTTGCAAGATATGCTGCTGTTGCAGCTGTTGTTCAACGCCCGGCATGATGCCTCTTGCTTGTGCTTGCTTCTGACTGTTGGTGACGTGCTGCGGCGCCTTGCTGTGCTTTCTTTTTGCTTTTTGTGCTGCTGCTGTTGCACCAGGCGTGGTGGCTGCACGTACCACCAACTTCAGCCGCACGCGTGCCACCCTGGCGGGCGTGCTGACAGGATTATACCCAGGTGTGCATGAGGGAGTGCAACAGGGAGGCATTGCGACAGCTGCAGGAGTGCTAGTGCAGCATAGCATACCGAACAATCTACAACCGCCATCCCAGTGACCAGTAGAACAATACTACAATGCAGCAGCATCCACAGCTAGTAGATGCTTCAGCAGTAGACGCTTGCGCATTAGGCGTTTGGCATGGGCGCAGGCGTCAGCCGGTACATCACGTGGCCACCTCTGGTGATCAGGGTGAGATTTTGTATGCGCATCCCACTGACTCGTGCTTTTTTTTCGGGCTGCACACAATGCGCAGGTGTCAGCCAGCCCATTCCTGTGACCACCTCAGCCGACCTAGATGAGATCATGTGTGCACATCTCGCTCAAACATCTTTGTTTCTGCCGCTCACAATGCACAGGCGTCATGCAGCCCATCCCCGTGACCACCTCGGGTGATCTAGATGAGATTCTGTATGCAGACACCAAGCGCTGCCCCCACCTCAAAGTGCTCATGCAAGCCTCAGAAGCCATGCTCAAGGGTGAGTAGCACGATCAGTACAGAGCAGATGTACGTTTGGGTACAGAGAAAGTAGGTTTATAACGCTGTGTAGGCCAGCGCTGCCCCTCACTCAAGGTGCTAATGCAAGCCTCAGAGGCAATGCTCAAGGGTGAGTGAGAGATCTCAGTGCGTACAAACAGTTCACAGCACATACATTGGTTCAGGGTGTTGGGCAGGCCAGCGCTGCCCACACCTCAAGGTTCTCATGCAGGCCTCGGAAGCGATGGTCAAAGGTGAGTCGATTAAGCAGCTAGTACACGCAAACAACAGCACAGACAATGGTGATTTGTTTATGTGTTGGGTGGGTAGAGCTGCTGCCCTCAAGGTGCTGATGCAAACCTCAAAAGCCATGCTCAAGGGTGAGTGGCAGCGCTAGTA
The DNA here is from genome assembly GCA_030272155.1 of Tetradesmus obliquus. Lineage (NCBI taxonomy): Eukaryota > Viridiplantae > Chlorophyta > Chlorophyceae > Sphaeropleales > Scenedesmaceae > Tetradesmus > Tetradesmus obliquus. The sequence continues at coordinate 3,526,676 of CP126196.1, read as the reverse complement.
CAGTCTAGGTATGAATTGTGGTACAGAGAAAGAAGGGTTTGGGGTGTTGGGTAGGGCAGCGCTGCCCCCACCTCAAGGTGCTAATGCAAGCCTCACAGGCAATGCTCAAGGGTGAATGAGAATTGCAGCGCGTACCAACAGTTCACAGCACATACATTGGTTCAGGGTGTTGGGCAGGCCAGCGCTGCCCACACCTCAAGGTGCTGACGCAGGCATCAGAGGCGATGCTGAAAGGTGAGTGGATCAAGCAGCTAGCACACACAAACAACAGCACAGACAGCAGTATTTTTGTTTGTGTGTTGGGCGGGTAGGGCTGCCCACACCTCAAGGTGCTGACGCAGGACTCAGAGGCAATGCTCAAAGGTGAGTTGAGCAGGCAGTGACTGCTAAAACAGCAATAATTGAGTTCCAAACTGGGGTAGGGCAGGTTTGCCTGGACTACAACTGAGCAGCAGTACTAAGGAGGTGTAGGGTGCTGGGTAGGCAGCGCTGCCCAATGTGTTGCTAGCATCTGCGATGTCTGGTTTATGTGCTGCTGCAGCAAGCTGGGGGAGCCCAGCAGGGCTGCAAGTGCAAGTCACCCACAGCGTGCCAGACGTGAATCTGAATGCAACATATCTGCCTGCTGTACTTCATTGTGCTGCACTGTGCTGCACTGTGCTGCTGCAGCGAGCTGGGAGAGCCCCAGCAGAGCGCAGGGCATCAAGCAGCTGCAGCAGCAGCTCACACAGCTGCTCAACCTGCCAGAGGGAGCATGGGATAAGAGGTAAGGAGACAGCACTGTCCTTTCAGGTGCACGGGGGCAATGTGCCTTTTTGAATGGCTGCAGAGAGCCAGCAGCAGCAGCAGCAGCAGCAGCGTGTAGATTTCCCACACGTGACTAGGGATATGTGTTGGGTGCATGCACTTGCACGGTGTGGACAACCAGCAGCATGCAGGGCTATGAAGAAAGAGGCATTTGATTGTTTCTGCCTCTGGCTTGTTCTGCTACCTGCAGGTGGATGATGAGTGACGTGCATGACGCCTTCACCTCGCTAGCCGCCCACGGCAAGGCGCTGCCTCACGGCCTGACCGAGGAGATGAAGGAGGCAGTGGACAGGCTGGTGAGCACAACAACACACTCACTGTGAATCTGGTTGTTGTTTGTGCATGGCTGTTTCCTGGATGCTGGTTCTGTGAATTCATGCTTGTGCAGTTCCCCGAGTTGTCGTCTCTTTGTGTGTGCGGTGCGTGCTGGCGGTTCTGCAATTTGCGCTGCTGCATGTGTCCTGCAGGTGACTGAGGAGATATCTGCCTCCGTCTGCCCGGGTCTGGTGGACAGCCACGGGCACGCAGTGCTGCGGCTGAGCAGAGGTCTAAAATGCTGTATGTGCCAACACTTGCAGGCCACGGAGGAGATTTCCGCCTTCATCTGCCCTGCGCTCGTTGATGAGCACGGCCACGCAGTGCTGCGGCTGAGCAGATGTCTGAAACGCTGTATGTACCAACACTTGCAGGCGACTGAGGAGATCTCTGCTTTTATCTGTCCGGCACTGGTTGATGAGCACGGCCACGCAGTGCTGCGGCTGAGCATGGGGCGGCTGCTGGACATGTCAGCTCTCACCTGCCATGTGCAGTGCTGCATGTGCTGTTGTTTGCAGGCAACGGAGAAATTTACTGCGTTCATCTGCCTGGCCCTGGTGGATAACCATAGCCATGCGGGCAACAAACATGATATCATGCTCATCTGCAACGTTCATTGCTGCATGTGTCCTGCAGGCGACGGAGGAGATTTCTGCGTTCATCTGCCCCGCCCTGGTTGATGAGCACGGCCATGCAGTGCTGCGGCTGAGCATGGGGCGGCTGCTGGACATCCTGCTGGCAAACATTATGCTGCACGTGCCATTGTGTGCAGGCAACAGAGGAGATCTCTGCGTTTATCCGCCCGCTTGCTTGCTATGCAGGCAACCCAGTTGATGCAACGTATTGCTTTGACAACTGATCCTGTATGTGCCAACACTTGCAGGCAGCGGAGGAGATTTCTGCATTCAAATGCCCCGCCCTGGTTGATGAGCAAATAATGCTGGCAATATGCAATGCTGCCATTATTTGCAGGCCACGGAGGAGATTTCCGCCTTTATCTGCCCTGCGCTCGTTGATGAGCACGGCCACGCAGTGCTGCGGCTGAGCAGATGTCTAAAATGCTGTATGTGCCAACACTTGCAGGCAACAGAGGAGATTTCTGCGTTCATCTGCCCCGCGCTCGTTGATGAGCACGGCCACGCAGTGCTGCGGCTGAGCATGGGGCGGCTGCTGGACATCCTGCTGGCAAACATGGAGACAGCAGCAGCAGCAGCAGCAGGCCAGGCTGGCAGCAGCAGCAGCAGCAGCCATGCCAAGCTGATGATGTTCAGTGGGCATGACTCCACCATCATGCCGCTGCTCACAGGTGAGCCATTTTATTATCTAGTATGCATGTTTGACATGTGCTTTGTTGTGCTTTCAAGACTGAAGAGACTGCCAGGCTTGCTGTTGTGTGCCAGCAAGCTTCTGCAGGGTGGTGTTCGCGTGATCTTTGTTGGGAGTATGAACTTGGCATGAATGCACGCGCCGTACTGCAAAACTCGCTTGCTCCCCGTCATGCGTCCTGTTGTGCATCAGGATGTGATTGTCCGTTGCAGCTGCTGTTTCATGCGGTAGTCCAGTTCCAAGACATGTGTGATGCATCCCTTGATAAAGTCTCTGTCCCAAACAACTCATAAGCAACGCGTGTTCTTGTGCACTTGTTTTCCTCACGCAGCACTGGGCTGTGACCTGCAGCGCTGGGCCCCAAATGTTTGTTGACATGACATATCTTATCCCTAACTAAACACAACGTACAATCCTGCTTGTTGTGCACGCAGCGCTGGGCTGTGACTTGCAGCGCTGGCCCCCCTACATCAGCAACCTGGTGTTTGAGCTGTGGGAGCTGAAGCCACCCACACACCAGCTGCAAAATAACATGGCAGCAGGCAATGCAGCAGCAGCCAGCAGCAGCAGCAGCAGTGAGGCGCCGGGGCCGTTTGTGGTGCGGGTGCTGTACAACAAGCAGCCGCTGCAGCTGCCGGGGGCAGCAGAAGGTGAGCAGTATGCGGGTGCATTGGCTTGGACTGTGCGTGATTGCTTGTGGCGCATCATGCCTGCTGTTGGTTTGTCATGCATAAGCAACCTGGTGTTTAAGCTGAGGGAGCTGAAGCCACCCACACACCAGCTGCAAATTAACATGGCAGCAGGCAATGCAGCAGCAGCCAGCAGCAGCTGCAGCAGCAGCAGCAGTGAGGCGCCAGGGCCGTTTGTGGTGCAGGTGCTCTACAACAAGCAGCCGCTGCAGCTGCCAGGGGCGGCAGAAGGTGAGCATCCTAAGTTGCTTGGGTTTTGGATGCCTCGTTAATGGGTGGATGTGTGTGGTGCATAGCGATGCGTGCTATTGAGTTGTGCCTGCGCTGCGATCTGTGTTTTGCGTGCCTGCATGTGTCTGCTGTAAGCAGCAGTCTGTGACATGCTGCTGCATCGCTGCCAGCTGTGCATGCCGTTGATTTCTGCTGCCGCATCTGCTGCTGCTTCTCCCCTGCTGTGCAGCCAACCCCACCCTGCTAGAGCTAGGCACCTTTAAGCATGAAGTGCTTGCTCCCTTCATCTTATCAGAGGAGCAGCACGCACAGGCCTGCAGCATGCCCATCAGCCATGACTCATCGCTGCCACACCCTGAAAGAGACGAAGCAGCAAATGGCAAACCGCAAGAGGAGTTCAGCATGGCATCTGGAGGGGCAGGCCAGCAGCAGCAGCAGCAGCAGCAGCAGCAGGGTGAGCTGCAGCCGCCGCCGGGCACGCAGGCGCTGAGTCAGTGGCAGCGGCAGCAGCAGCAGCAGCAGCAGCAGCGACAGCCGCAAGGCAAGCTGTGAGGCGTATATGAGGAGCAGCATGCACAGGCCTGCAGCATGCCTATCAGCCACGACTCATCGCTGCCACACCCTGAAGGAGACGAAGCAGCAAATGGCAAACCGCAAGAGGAGTTCAGCATGGCATCTGGAGGGGCAGGCCAGCAGCAGCAGCAGCAGCAGCAGGGTGAGCTGCAGCCGCCGCCGGGCACGCAGGCGCTGAGTCAGTCGCAGCGGCAGTAGCAGCAGCAGCAGCAGTGACAGCCGCAAGGCAAGCTGTGAGGCGTATATGAGGAGCAGCATGCACAGGCCTGCAGCATGCCTATCAGCCACGACTCATCGCTGCCACACCCTGAGGGAGGTGAAGCAGCAAATGGAAAGCAGCAGGAGGAGTTCAGCATGGCGTCTGGCGGCGCAGGCCAGCAGCAGCAGCAGCAGCAGCAGCAGCAGCAGCAGCAGCAGCAGCAGCAGCAGCAGCGGCAGCCGCAAGGCAAGCTATGAGAGGGCTTGAGGCATATCAGCGGAGCAGCATGCACAGGCCAGCAGCATGCCCATCAGCCACGATTCATCGCTGCCACACCCTGAGGAAGATGACGCAGCAGATGGAAAACAGCAAGAAGAATTCAGCATGGCGTCCGGTGGCGCAGGCCAGCAGCAGCAGCAGCAGCAGCAGCAGCAGCAGGGTGAGCTGCAGCCGCTGCCGGGCACGCAGGTGCTGAGCCAGGCGCAACGGCAGCAGCAGCAGCAGCGGCAGCCGCAAGGCAAGCTGTAAGAGGGCTTGAGACATATCAGAGGTGCAGCATGCACAGGCCTGCAGCATGCCCGTCAGCCACGACTCATCACTGCCACAACCTGAAGCAGACAAAGCAGCAAATGGCAAGCAGCAAGAGGAGTTCAGCATGGCGTCTGGAGGGGCAGGCCAGCAACAGCAGAAGCAGCAGCAGCAGCAGGGTGAGCTGCAGCCGCCCCCAGGCACGCAGGCGCTGAGCCAGGCGCAGCCGCCACAGCAGCAGCAGCCGCTGCAGCAGCAGCAGCAGCAGCAGCTGCAAGGCAAGCTGTGAGGGGGCTGTCATTGGGTGGGGGGATGTTGGTGGTTACTCTACACATGCATGAGCCTGGTGTTCGTGGTGCACTTCCTAGTTGAAGGTTGTGAGTTGCAGCAAGCTGAGTTGCCGTGGTATCAGCGTGTATGTGAACTGTGTGGGTAATGCATGCTGGATGACGCAAGGTGCTGACGCACGTCTTACTCGCGCTGTTGTAAGTCAGCGGCAGTTGCCGCTTAGCACCTCCCATTGAGTTTCGTGTGAGGACTGGGCATGGATGCATTGCTGTGCTTCAAGCGGCACAATAAGCTGTGCAGTTACTTCGGTTCTGCAGGCAGCTGTCTGCAGACATTGCGTCCCTATGATGATTTTATGTGCGACGATTTTCAGGATGAGATTTGGTAGTGTCTTTCCTTTCAAAGGACCGGTCAAGGTTGCTTTTTTCTCTGCCCAATGAGCCTGTCATTGGCTCCCCAACGGGCAAGGTTACTCTTGTAACTTCCAAAATGTGAAAAAATGTGATGATGATGGCTGGCAAGCCAGCTGTTGAGCAATTCGGCTCAGCCAGGTCTAGCCTCACTGGTGGTCTGTGTTACAAATTGTAACGCGTTCTGTCAACACAAGCTGCTGCAGCACACGATGGCGATATCCGGCGGCAGTGGATTGTGAAATGTCAATCAGCCATCAGCAGCACAGTCCATGCATCAAGAGATCATTATCAAAGTTGAAAGTTGAAAGTGTCTACGCCGTCTTCTCAGAGGGCGGAATTAACGGAGGGAAGAAAGCAGGGCCGACACACAAAACCTCGGTCATGCACCGGGACTCCTGCCATCCCCCTACGAGGGGAGATCATTATCATACTATCGGATCAAAAATCGCGGTAGCCGCGTGACAATATAGGTATATTGCCACGCCCGGCCCTAGCTCTTCTGGTACACTGTACCGGACTCGGCGAGCGCAACTTGCGCAACAACAGTCTTTGGCAGGCATTGCCACGCAACTGTTGCAGCGCCAGCCCCAGTCTGAGCCACAACAAGGCAAATGAATGGTCTGCGACAACTGGAAAGCGAACCGTACAACACCATTGTAGCTGCACACCCGCCCTAGCTCTTCCGGAACACCAGCGCAAAGTTGTTGGCAGGCATCGCCACGCACTGCTGCAGCGCCAGCCCCGCTGCTGCCGCCTCCTTTGACACGTCAGCAGCATCCCTGTACCCCCACTCGGGGTTTGAGGCAGTCAGGCTCTCGTGGAACTGCCGGTTGCTGTCACTGGTGAAGGCACCGTCTATCTTGAAAGGGCCGTAGATAAACAGCAGGCCGCCCGGTTGCAGCAGAGCGCCTGCGCCAGCCACTAGCCCCTGCGTGACGCGCCTACAGGCAAGCGGCAATGCGAGTGCATTTGAGCTGAGACCTGCGGCAGCCTGTACAGCGTCCAAAGTGCATCCCCTGCTATGTTGCCAGATCAAGTTTCACTATTACAAACAATGTGGTCTCAGAGTGTGGTCGCCGCTCTGACAGCACCACTGGTGTGCTGGCAGCACAGCTACTGCTTGCACACCAACACACAGCCTGGTCGAGCAATGCCTGCGTGCTGCTGCACTGCAAGCGTACACAACATTGTCCTACGCGGCCACCTCATTTGTCGCCTTCTTCGCTCGCATGCTAACACCCCAATGCAATCACTCTCTTAACAACATGCTTACACCAACATGCAGCTCAGCTGCTGGCTCACCATGGCGATATGTGTGTCACGTTGGCCGCCATCACTGCCGCGCACGGCTCCCGCACCGGCCACTGCCCAACCGGCAGCGAAGCATCCAGTAGCAGCGGCGGCCGCACATTCTTCAGCTGTGCATCTGCTACATATGCGCTGATACTGCCAAACAGCTCGCTTGTGACGTCACTCGGCTGCCAGTGCAGCCCACTGCTGCTGCTGCTGCTGAGTGCTGCTGCGAAGTGTGTTATGTGCTGGCCTGTGCCTGAGGCCACTTCTAGTATGAGTCCAGAGGTGGGCAAGTGCTTTCGGAGCTCCTTGAGGATTGGCTGCTTGTTCCGCTCTGTGATTTCATGCAGCGCAAACAACAGCATGTGACACACACAAAAGAAGGCAGACGCAGTGCGCTGTGGGCGGCATGGTATTGGAGTGTGGGGTGCGGACAGGGCATTCCCTCCAGCAGAAATTTGCTTCTGCAAAGTTCCAGATCAAGTTGGCGCCATGGTGCACGTACAGCTGTTTGGTGTCAACACCAGGCGCACTGTGAATGCACAGAAGTACAAGGTGAGGCAGGTGCTTGCGTTGTTGACAATTGTGTCAGTAGTTACCGTGGACTCACCTGCTGATGGTGAAACAACCTTGTCCTGCCCCTGATACTTGTCCCAGCTGTAGCCTGTAAAGTGCAGCACATCAGCAGCAGCAGCAGCAGCACCAGCACCCCATTGCAAGTAGGACAGCAGGAGATGGAGGAGACGCACAGTGCAGGTATTAAAGTATTGGATTGTTACTCAAGCACCTGCATACACCTTGACACCAAGGTGCTGATTGGGCTGGTACCTGGTGCTACTGCTTCCCCACCTGTAGCAGACATGACTGTCGTGCTGAGCTGCGATACAGCTGTTCCGTGTAGCCTTGCGATTGTTTTCACTGTTGTGCTTGATCTACTGGCAGCATACACTCTGGTAGAGCTAGAAAAGGCGGGCAGCATGTGTCTCGTTTGCTTGCAACTTTCGCATCCTTCGGGCGGAGTTCGTGTCTCGCTTTTGGCAGCCGGTTACGAATGCTTGGTGTTTGCGATTACCTACACAGCAGTCCATTGCCACAGTTGATGGGTGACACCGTTAGGTTTTTTGGAGTGTACCGACCGTATCAGCTGTACAGTACTGCATCATAGTAAGAAAGGGTTGCAGGAACCATTGCAAAAGCAATAAAAAGGATTATACGCATCACCAGGCCTCCTCAAGCTGCAATGCAATGCCACGACAACAAGGATCACGTAAAAAAGCACCCCAAGGTGGCAAAAAGAGCTATCTGCTGGCATCAGCCTCTGCTGGTGGCACCTGTGCCAAAAATGCACTGCAGATGCTGGGCGAACTCGAAGTTTTTCATCCCCAATGCTTGCCCCCAAACAAAGCAAGTCCAAAAGCAGCAGCTAAGACTTGGCATGCTGAGTGTGCAGGGTGACGTCACCAGCTCAAAACCGCACCAGACAAACAGCCATGCTGCATGTACACTGCTGCCTACGGCAATGCTTGCCTACACGATTGACCGTTCTGTCGACGCAACTGCGCCTGCATGCCAAGCTGCAGACGCTGCCATGCCGCCATGACAGCCTGCTGCTGCTGCTCAGGCTTTCCGCCTGTTCTTCTTGCCGCCGACCTGCTGGAAGCCGTCTGCTGCTGCTTTGGGGGCCGGCGCAGCCGCTACTGCTGCTGCTGCAGACGCAGGTCGCGGGGCAGCAGCGGCTGCTGGTGCGGGCTTGGGTGCGTGGCTGCCGTTTGAGGTGGCCACAGGGCCGGGTGCAGCGCTGCAGGTGCAGGAACAAGGAGGAGATGCAGACGTCAAAACCACAGGTATATGATGTGGCCACAGGAGTGCCGTTGCAGGTGGCCACAGGGCAACGTGGAGTGCTGCGCACACGGTCCCCGGCGCGCAGGCAAGGCGAGACACTCAGCCTTGGGTTACCCACCTATACTGTCAGCTGCAAGCCAAAACATGACAGAAGCATCACCTGCCTCTCTCTGTTCACACCAATCCAACATTGATGCAAACGCAGCAGACTCACCTGAAAGGAGGCATGATAGGGCCCAGACTCACCTGAAAGGAGGCATGATAGGGCCCAGACTCACCTGAAAGGAGGCATGATAGGGCCCAGACTCACCTGAAAGGAGGCATGATAGGGCCCAGACTCACCTGAAAGGAGGCATGATAGGGCCCAGACTCACCTGAAAGGAGGCATGATAGGGCCCAGACTCACCTGAAAGGAGGCATGATAGGGCCCAGACTCACCTGAAAGGAGGCATGATAGGGCCCAGACTCACCTGAAAGGAGGCATGATAGGGCCCAGACTCACCTGAAAGGAGGCATGATAGGGCCCAGACTCACCTGAAAGGAGGCATGATAGGCCCAGACTCACCTGAAAGGAGGCATGATAGGGCCCAGACTCACCTGAAAGGAGGCATGATAGGGCCCAGACTCACCTGAAAGGAGGCATGATAGGGCCCAGACTCACCTGAAAGGAGGCATGATAGGGCCCAGACTCACCTGAAAGGAGGCATGATAGGGCCCAGACTCACCTGAAAGGAGGCATGATAGGGCCCAGACTCACCTGAAAGGAGGCATGATAGGGCCCAGACTCACCTGAAAGGAGGCATGATAGGGCCCAGACTCACCTGAAAGGAGGCATGATAGGGCCCAGGCGTCCCACGGGCTTCACGCCAGTGGCGCCGCATGCCCCCACTACACTAAATCATTGTTTGCGCTGTAGGTCAACACCGCAAGTCAAGCTGAAGCACCGCCGGCCTACACATGTATTAAAGAAACGCATCCAGTACTGTAACTGCAGCGCCACCCACCTTGACGGGGGCATGATGGGGCCCAGGCCGCCCACAGGCCTCACGCCAGTAGGGCCGCCGGGTGCAGGCACAAAGGCGCCACCCACGGGCGCACCCACAGGCACGCCGCCAGGCAGGCCTGCGCAGCAGCAGCAGCACCGGATGCACATGGGATGTTAATGGTGAGCTTCAGGAGCCGATGCTGTGAAAGTGGGTGCCACCTGCGTGGTCCACTGCATTGCCTTGCACAGTTGCCGCAGCAGCCACAACGAGGCATGCAACCGCTCCACTGCACACCATATAGCAGGCATCCAGGCTTTCGAAGCATCCAGCACTATGCCTGCATTTGCTCACAAGCCACAGGTGCGCCCTGCACACTAGATGCTGAGACCCCAAGGACACACACAAACACACAGCAGCCATGGTTTCCTCCACAGCAGCACGCCACCTCGCGCCACTCACCAGCCACGGGTGCGCCCTGCGCTGCTGCGTTGTAGGGCCCTGCAGGCGTTGCACCGGGCGCTTGGCCACGCACTGCGCCCATGGCCAGCTCGTACTGGCCCTTGATGTGGCTCATCATGTCCTCGATCTCGTACGCCAGCTGCGACAGCTCCGCCTGCTGCTCAGGGCTGAAGGCGGGGAACCTGCGGCAATAGATGGGACACATATGTCAGTGTACTATCGTTTGATACGGCCCATTGAATTATTAATGCCGTATGCTGCCTGCGAAAGCTCCGCATGCTGCTCAGCGCTGAAGGCGGGGAACCCGCGCACGCGGTGGATGTATGATGTGTCAGTGTACTGCCCTTTGATGTGGCTGATCGTATCTTTGTTGTCCAGCTTCTAACTCACGGCCTGTCACCCAAACTGCACCCACATGACAACAATCAGCTCGCACCTGCTGCGCATGCCCTCCAGTGCCGTGGTCGCGCCCGCCACCATCTCCTCGCAGTGCTTCACCGTGTCAGCCAGTAGCTTCTCACTCTCCGCCAGCGTCTTGGCGCTCTTCTCCTTGCCCAGGCCCCCAAGGCTGGCCAGCTTCTCAGCCTGCAGCAGCAGCAGCAACAGCAGCAGTGGTTCAGTTACACAAAGTGCTGCATAAGCATCTTGGCGGCGGGACTTCTCCTTGCCCAGGTCCCCAAGGCTGGCCAGCTTCTCAGCCTGCAGCAGCGGCAGCAGCAATGTCAGCAGTTGCTGAGATGGGGGTGCTGCCAAAGTAACACACTTCTTAAAAGCCGCATACATCAGACGAAAGCATACATGGAGGTCAAATTTTCACCTGCAAGATGCGCTGCCTGCAGAACACCACCTTGCCGGGCACACAGCTGAAACAAAGAATGCCAACTTTCTAGAACACTAATGCAACACACCACAGTGCCCAGGCAGTATGTGTTGAGTACGTGGCCTCACCTGCGAGATGAGCTGCTTGCAGAACACACTTGCCGCGCACACATCTGTCAACCACAAAAACAGTGCCACAACACTACTTCCCTGCTGTTTTCACACCAATCAAGCGCCGCTTAGCAAGTGCCTCACCTGTGAGATGCGCTGCCTGCAGAACACCACCTTGCCAGGCACATCCGCCAGGCTGCTGCTGCTCATCTGCAGCAGCGCGCGCACCGCCCCCATGTAGGCGGCCGCGGTGTTGCCTGCCTCGCCCTGCGCTGCTGCCAGCTGGCTTGCGGGTGCTGCCACGCGCGAGGGGTCAACCAGCACCAGCAGCTGCTGCGTGGCTGCCAGCTCCTCGTGGTAGTGCTGCGCGCTCAGGCCCTGCAGCAGGAAAGCAACAAAAGTCAGCGGCCAAGCAGCAGGACGTATGCGGAACGTACCACAGTACAATGTGGAGTGGGTATGCGCACACCGCGTGCTGCAGGTGTGTGTGTGTGTGTGTGTGTGTGTGTGTGTGTGTGTGTGTGTGTGTGTGTGAAGCAAGGATATGAGAGCTGAGACCAAACTACAACCAGTCAACTGGTCTCCTGAACCAAAAAACTGTCTTGTCTCGCTGAAACCCATTCGTGACAAGCCTTTTGCGACAAAAGTTCATCCATCAAGCCAGCTCACCGACATCTTGCGGCCCGTGGTCGCGGACAGCGCCTCCAGCGCCGCCGCCTGGCGCTGCTGCAGCCGCAGCCGCTTGTCCTCCACCTCGGCGGCCTGGCCCCGCAGCTGCGACAGCTGCGCCTCCAGCGCCCGCACCTGCAGTGGGTGTGCAGCAACAAGGCAACACGTTGCAACACTGTTTAGACCAATGCACATGTGGCACATCCACGACCTGGCCGCGCAGCTGAGACCGCTGCGCCTCCAGCGCGCGCACCAGCATGGCCGCACACACAAACAAGACATCAGGAGAGCACGCGCAGCACCGCATCCTTGTTTTCGGTCATCAACACAGTCAACACAGTACACAGCACCAGCACCACAAGCGAAGATGTGCATGGCAAACCAGCCTGCGCTGCTCCGCACCTGTGAGGCAATGTCTGAGGCCTGCTACAACAGCAGTGCCTCCTCGCGCCACTTCCACAACCAACACCACCACACGCATAGAACACTGGCGCACCTTTGAATCGTTTGCTGAGGCCTGTTGGGCCAGCACCACCTGCTCCCTGCACCACTGCCACCACTACAATCACACACAAGCCTAGAATAGACGAGCGTCACAGCAATCCCCCCGCACCTGCGACGCAATGTCTGAGACCTGCTGGGCCAGCACTGCCTCCTCACGCAACCGACACCGCCACCACCTGTCCAACCCCTTAACATACACATCACCACAAGCATGCCAACATGAGCAAGGCAGACCAGCCTGCGCTGCGCCGCACCTGTGACGCAATGTCTGAGGCCTGCTGCGCCAGCACCGCCTCCTCACGCCGCAGTGCAGCCACTGCCTGCGCGCGCTGCGCCTCCTTGGACATTGCACCGCCCTTCACGCTGCTCTCCTTGTTCTCGATGGCGCGCGCATCCTGCAAGCAAGCGACATCAGCAACAAGACATCAGCAACATCCAAAGGTGTGCAGGGTGTTGGCGCACTGGGGCCTGTCCTGGCTCTGAATGCCACGCACATCCTGCCCCAAACCCAGCAGCTGTGCAGGTGACTGGAATGAAGCGCATGTGCAGGTGGTTGCTGATGACTGCCTCCAGCTCTTCGAGGGCGCTGGGGCGCTGCAGGCGCACATTCACAACAATTACATCACCTCCCATACCTTCAAACACCCCTGCTTCACCTGGCAGCCCAGTAGCTACATTAGTACTGGCTAAACAACTTTATGAATCAGCGCGCCTGCAGGTGGGTGCTGATGACTGCCTTGAGCTCCTCCAGCGCCTTACAAAATGTTGTTTAATAACACATCATATAAACAATATAGGATAAAAAAAACGCACCTGCAGGTGGTTGCTGATGACTGCCTTGAGCTCCTCCAGCGCAGTAATGGTGGCCGCGCTGGGGCCGCTGCCGCTGCTGGACTTGGCCGCGCCCGCGCTGTCAGGCTGCAGCAGGTCAAACTTCTGGCCGTACAGTTTGACCAGCTCCTTGGCGCTGTCCACGTGCTGCCTGTTGGTGCGTGTGGCGGTGAGGGAAGGTAATGGAGTTGCAGCAGCGGCAAAAAGAGGCAGAGACGTAGCGGGAAAGGTGTGGGTGTCTGTGCGGGCAGGGACAAGTGCGCGTGTTCGACATATAGCCGAGGTGAACATGATGCGCAGCGCAGGTCAGCCTTCTACCAATGCAGCTTCTTCAGGGCTGATGTGAGGGCCACAGAGCTGCTGCTGCTGCTGCGTGTATGGCTGGCGCATGTTGCACCAGCTGTGTGCTCCAGCACCTGCACTCCTCAGATGACAAGGCTCCACGCCAGCTGCTGCTGGCACTGTCTGTGAGACCCCTTCTCGCCCCCTCTGCTGCTGCTAGTGCTGCAGCTGCAGCTGCTGAAGCCACACTACAACCAAACACACTACACTGCCGCTGCTGCTAGTGCTGCAGCTAATGAAGTCATACTATGACAAAACACACTACACTGCTGCACTGCTTTACGCACTTGGAGATGCCGGAGCCCTGGCCCGCGCTGCGCTCCTTGCTGTGGTCCGCCACACACACTGGAATCCAGGCTGCTGCTGCTACAACCAATACAAACAAGGTGCAGCGATGCTGCCAGCTTCACTCACTTGGAGATGCCGGAGCCCTGGCCTGCGCTGCGCGCCTTGGAGGGGTCAGCCACCAGCTTCTCCACACTGGCCAGGAAGCCGTGCTGCTTGGACGCCTCACGCTCGATGGCTGCAGCAGCAGCAGCAGCAGGAGGATGTTTGTTTCCAGAGAACAATTGCAAGGGGTAAGAGACACGAAACCCAGGCCCACATGTAGCAGTCTCTCACACACACCAGCTTCTCCACACTGGCCAGGAAGCCGTGCTGCTTGCTAGCCTCGCGATGGCTGCGAGGGGTTGGAACAAGTGTGGAGAAGTCAAGAAAGCAGCAGCAGCAGGTAGTTGTTGTTGTTGTTGTTTGCAGGAGGAGAAGGCATCAGGCCCCAGAAACATAAGGTGGCAGGCCCCAGAAACACAAGGTAGCAGAGGAGATGCGCGCTGCGCGAAAGAGTGCTGCACGACCTCCCAGCACATGCAACCACAGTGCTGCCAGCACATCAACCCAAGGCAGCGCACCTGCCAGGCGGTCCTGCAGGCTGGCTGGCTTGGCCACCGGCGCCGCCTCGTCCCTGCTCTTCAGCGTGCCAATCACCACGTGCACGGCGCGCTGCGCTGCCCCAGTGGTGTCGAAGCTCTGCGCATCTTCTGCCAGCAGCTCAGCCAGGCGGGAGATGGCTGAGGCCAGTGCTGCTGCATCCACGCGGGGGATGAAAGCGCCCAGCAGCTGCTGCAGGCTGTGGGACTGCTCGGGGGTGAGTGGTGAGGTCACGCAGGACTCCACGGTGATCTCCAGCGCCCGGCTGCGCAGCAGCAGCTGCGAGGAGGGACGACAGCAGTGTCAAGGCGGGAAAATTTATGTGTTAGTGTTGGGCGCTAGGGTGTTTTATATGGCGAGAAGGTCACGCAGGACTCCATGGTGATCCCAGAGCCCGGCTGCGAAGCAGCACCCGCTGCAGCAACCAAGTGCGGCGGTCACGGCAGGGTTGATGATAAATTAGCAATAGGCAGCTTGAGACTCAATAGGAGCAGTCGTGACATGTGGGTGCTGGGAGCATTTGCAGATGGTAAGGGTGTTGGGAGCGCTTGCAAATGGTGAGAGCCACTCCGACAACATGTGTACTGCTGCTGGACACCAGCCATGTGCAGGCGAGGTGAGTCAGCATGAGGCAGGCTCAAGGTGAGCAGGGCAGCTTGCAGGACAGCTGCACAAACGTTTCTATCTGTAATCACGTCTGCATGGCACTTGGCATAGCAAGCGTGCCTACAGCACCGTTGCTGCAACTTCAGTGGTGGGGACCAGCAACCAATCTGCTGCTGTCCTGCTGTCCTGTGTATGTGGTGGGACCCAGGCGCCACACCATTCAGCTGCTGCTCACCTCCTTGAAGCCGATCACGCTGCCATCAGCTGCCTTGTACTTGAGCGCCTTGGCGCCCCGGTCAGTGGCCTGCAATACAGAACAGAATGGCCAGGGAAGTTGGCAGGTGGGTTAGGGTGGGTACAGTCGGTTGCAGCGGGCACGGGCCACCTGCCAGCTGCTGACGCACCTGTCGGATCCAGTCCTTCCACAGCTTAATCCTGTCACCACCCGTCTTGAACGTGCGGGCGCTCTTCTCCAGAATGGGCACAGCGGTTGCCTCAGGGGCGATTTCGGCATCCCCGCTGGCCACCTCCTGCACCACGGGGGCCTCATCCACCTCCTTTGCTGCTGCTGGCTTCTTGTTCTTCTTCTTCTTGGTCTTGTTGCCGCTCGGCAACCCACCGGCCTGCTGCAGCAGCTCGAAGGCGTTCAGCGTGCTAGCCATGGTGGTCTTACGTGTCTTGCAAGTGATAAAGGAGATGTGACAAACGATCTAGCCGCAAGTCAACAGGGGACTGGCGCCCGGGGTGAAGTACGCCACTCGGTTACGGGAAGTGGACCGTCGAACTGAACTCCAAAAGTACATGGACGGTCACAGATTGTTGATTGAAATGATCTAAAATCACTTTGGTGTCCTTAAAGATGTCGAAGGTTGATCAAAGCTCACGAATTGTGCACTTCTGTGACTGGCCCTCAAGACACCTGAGCCTGGTACTCAGCAGCAAACCGCCAGCACATTGCGTACACAATGTCACAGGCAGTAATCATGCCCAATGTGCTTAACTGTCAGCACCGGCCTGCCGCAGGATCAAGACACAGGCGAGTGCTGCTGGCACAGTGCTCTGTTGCCTGAAGGTGCATCATTGGGTTGGCAACATGAGCAACATGTGCCACTCTTGTAAGCAGCAGCCTTGCCCTGAACATGTGAATGGTTACAGTTGCATAAGGGTTTCCCACGTTGGTTGGCATTGACCGAGCCAGGGTGACTTTGGGTCTTGCACTGCTTGCAGGAATCTCCGCTGCAGCAGCAGCAGCAGCAGCAGCAGCAGCAGTAGCAGCAGAGGGCAGCCGCTCGTGTGCAGACCACACAATCAGCAACGGCTGCAGCAGCTGCGGTTTAGCCATAGTAAAGCAGCAGCAGCCACGCGCCAAGCAGGGCCACTGGAACCTGTGCCTGACTATGCAGCAATCGACAGCCAGCCACTGAACCAAGTGGTCATGGCTCTGTTCAGGCGCAAAATGGTGGCTGCCATCGGCAGCGACTCGCAGCTATCGGGGTATGTATGCAACAGGTGTCTCATACATTTCCTTGCAGCACGGGTTATCCACATGTTTTTTTCTGCGAAGTCAGCCATAGCAAGCGTTTATATTGACACGCTGTGTCTAGAACCTGCAGGCATTCGTTTGTACACTGCGTGCCAGCTCAGTTCTTTGATGCTGTGCTACCCTTTGCATTACCCTCAATGTACTGCCAATGTACTGCCAGGTACGAAGCCATCATCGACCTCACCCGCAGGCTCAATGCCAGCTACAGCGAAGCGCGGGAGGTGCAGCTGACTACTCGACGCATCCTGAACTCACTCTTCCCATCTTGGCTGCCTGGGGCCTTCAAGGTGCGAAAGCAGCAGCAGCAGCAGCAGCAGCAGCAGCAGTGGCAGCTTGGTCAGGTTATCGGTAGCAGATACAGGTGCAGCAAGTGCAGATCTCCAGCAGTCCTGCAGAGGAACATGTGGCAGGTAGGGTAGGAGGTCAGACGGCGAGCCTGCCCTGCAGCAGAACAGTTGCTGGCAGCAGCGCTGACCTGCTGAGTAGATTAGCAGCAGGCCTGCTTAGAAAATCAGCAACCTGCTGCCATGTATCTCTGTGCCTTTCTGGCTGCCACTGCATGCATTTTACACTCTTGAGAGTGCTGCCCCTGTTGTTGTTGTTGCTGCTGCTGCTGTCGCCGCTAACCCTGCTGCTGCTGCTGCTGCTGCTGCTGGCCTGCAGGTCATGTTTTCAACACCGCTTCCGGAGTTTTCCTGCAAGCTGAATGCGCTGGCCACTGCGCTGACGTGCCAGTGGCTAATGGGCCCCTGCAAGGTCAATGATGTGGAGCTAGACGACGGCTCGGTGAGCAGCAGCAGCAGCAATAGCAGCGATTTGCAGCAGCAGCAGTGGAGGCAGCAGCTGACGTGTCAGTGGCTGATGGGCCCTTGTAAGGTCAACGACGTGGAACTGGACGACGGCTCGGTGAGCAGCAGCGGCGGCGGCAGCAGCAGCGGCGGCAGCAATAGCAGCAGCAGCAGCAGCAGCAGCAGCAGCAGCAGCAGCAGGGAGCCGTGCTGGCAATTGTGCAGCTTATCAAGCATTGAACCAGCATGGTAGATTGCACCGCTCCTGCTGAATGGCCCCTAAAGCATGTACTGCTGCACTGGATGTGTGTTCCGCGCAGGTGGGTGAGGGCATGGAAGTGCTGGTGGAGCACTGCCGCCCCCGCTGGACTGCTTTTCAGTGTCTGTCCGTGCTGCACTATGTCCACTGTGGACTGCTTGTGACTGCATGTTCTGCGCAGGTGGGCGAGGGCATGGGGGTGCTAGTGGAGCGCTGCCGCTACCTGGAGCAGGCTGGCTGCGCATCCATCTGCATCAACAGCTGCAAAGTGCCCACACAGGTGCGTGCTGTGGCAGCATGCTATGTAGTACAGTTCTACATGCAGGGCTTGCATTCCAGCATCAGGCGCTTGCATGCTTGAAGGTGCGCAGTTGTGCATTCACCATGCCTAAAACTGCCTTTTCGCATGCAGTTGCTCTTGTATGAGCACCTGCAAGTGTTAGGTTATGGCTCCAGCATCCCTAGGGAGCACCCGCTGTGTCATTTGCCAAAGCTTGGTTGCTGCCTGCAATGCGTGCCATTAAGTTAAAGTTTTAGGGCTTAGGCCCCTAAACCTAACCCAACTGCAGCACATTGAGCCTATGAGCCTCTCGTTGGCTCCTGACTGGGGTTCCCACTCCTCGTTGAGTGGAGCATGTAATGTAATGTAATGTAATGCAAAGGCCGTCTTAAAGTCACCTGGGGCTTCTCCAGATGGAACAATGGCAGAAGAGGTTGTGGTGTACTTTTGTGACTTGACCTGCCGTTGCTGCTGCGGCTGCTGCTGCTCCTGTGGCTGCTTGCAGGAGTTTTTTGAGAAGGACATGGGCCTGCCCCTTACCATGACCCCCAACTATGAGGACTTCTCCTGCCAGTGAGCACCGAGTTGCAACTAGATTGACAATCTACAATGCAAATTTGTGCAATGTACATTTGCTGAGCCTTGGCAGTACAGCTGATGCATAAGCACTGATGCAGCACGACTGAGCAGTTAGCAAGCAATGCCGAAGTGTTGCGCAGGGTGCAGCGTGGCGGTCCCTGGCAATAGTCGGTGGCTGACCTGCCATCAAATGTTAACATATATATAACGTTATGTTTCGCTGCGTATGCAGGTTCAGCTTTGGCAAGACCCCCCTGCCGCAGCAACTAGATGAAGCCTTCAGCACGCCATGCTTCCAGCAGTGCCCCAGCAGAGCAGCACGCTACGCAGACTGCAGCAGCAGCAGCAGCAGCAAGCAGACAGACGGCGGGAACTGCCCCAACATCTTGAAGCCGTAAGGGCCTGCAGCAGGGAGTTTGCAATGGGTGCTGTTTGGTGTTGCCTGCGGTGACAGCTGTGGGTGTGTGGTGGGAGCTTCATTGCACCAACCATGAATTTTCGACGGTGAAACAAGATGCATGGTGTTGGCGGCGTTGCGGAGTGTGTCAGCGGCTTGTCGGAACACCGGGATCACGCAAACAAAGTACGAGCGTCCGTTCTGCGACGTCAGCGCCGTGACAGTGCCAATAGCCTCAAACGTAAGGACCTGACTGCTCGAAGGCAAATACCAGGTGCCTCAATACCTGCAAAGCGCCTTGGGCAGAAACGGTGGACCTGCGCCTGCAGTACTGCAGCCGCTGCAGTGCAGCGTGCAAAGAACTGCAGGAAGCACAGTGTCAAAAGCGGGATCCCGCAGATTACACCGGCGTACTTCGTACAGGTTTATGTGTAAGTGGTTGCAGGAAGCACGGTTTCCATGCGAAACACACATGAAGAAGGTTGGATTTGCAGTACAAAGCCGGCTGCTCATACCAGTGCAGCAGACTTGACGTGCGTCAGGCTGTAGACAGGTGGCCAAGCCCCGATTCCACAACTTCGTGACGAACCTGCCACTTGGAAAGTGCGGAACTGGACAATGCCGATGCCGATGCCACAGCTGCAGCTGTCACTGACCGGTCACTTCTAGCACGTATGCAGCCGCAAATACTGCAGCAGCAGCTACTGCTGCTGTCACTGCTCCCCCTTCCTGCGGCTGTTTTTTTGTTGCTCTCCCTTTCCCTTTTCTGTGACCAGCGCTGCCACTGCTGTCGCAGCCCTCGCTGCTGCTGCTGCTGCTGCTGCTGCTGCTGCTGCTGCTGCTGCTGCTACTGCTCCTCCTCATCCTCCTGCTGCTGCTCTTCCTCGCTGCTGCTGTCTCCCCCTCCCTCTTCTACGATCAGCTCCTCCTGCTCCACCTCCTGCCAGTAGCGCACCTCCTCTGGATCTGCATGCACCACGGCACCTGCAGCAGCAGCAGCAGCAGCAGCAGAATAGTCAGCAGCAGCAGCGGCAGCGGCAGCGGCAGCGGCAGCAGCGCACACTCCTCCTGACATTGTATACCAACAGGCACTTCCACCCGTTCATGGTGGACTGCAGCACTGTTTCCTGCGCGAGTGCGCAACCCTTGGGTGCTTGAGATATTAAGCCGAGGCGCTGCTCTGCAACATGCCCAAAGAAAGATTCGAAAGCACTGCCATACGACGGAGACATGCACGACGTAAGCCGCTGCTTTGCAGTAGAGGATTTGCACAGGGCGGTAGCAGCAGCAGGACAGAAAACAGCAGAGCCGCAGAATGTGCTTGCTTGCCAGCTGGCCAGGCTCACCTGCTGGCATGGTGTGGCGACGCCGCTTCCTTGCACTGCCTGGCTGCTGCTGCTGCTGCTCAGACTTCAATGGGCTGCTGACTCCTGCTGCTGCTGCTGCTGCTGCTGCTGTGCCATCAGCATCATCACCAGCAGCAGCAGCAGTGCGAGCACGGCGTTTGGCGCCGCCCAAAGCAGCAGGTGCCGTCTGTGCACCAGCTGCTGCTGCGGCGCCGTTGCGCTGCTGCTGCGGCGGCGCTGCTGCCGCAGGCGTGGCAGCAGCTGCTGCTGCTGTTGAGCTGCGGCGCCGCTGGTGCGTCTTGATTGTGGCACCGCCAGAGCTTGCTGCTGCAGGTGTTGACTCAGCTGCTGCTGCTGGTTTGCCTGCTGCTGCTGCTGCTGCTGCTGCTGCTCGGAGAGGTGTGCGGGATGGCTGCCTGCGTGCTGCTGGTGATGCTGTACTTACCTTGCCCTTCACATTGCTAGGCCTCTTGGGGCTGGGTGCTGCAGCAGCTGCAGCGCTGACATGTTTCTCCTGCTCTGCTGCTGCTCCTGCAGCTGCTTCTGCTGATGCTGCAGTTGCACCTGCATCATCCTGCGGCTGCTGCTTACGCTTTGTCCGCTGATTGCTGCTGGGTGGCGTCCACTGCTGCTGCTTCTTGGCGCTTCTGGGTGTGCGGGCAGGGCTCCTAGGGGTCTTCTGCTGTTTGGCCGCTGCAGCTGGCTTCTCTATGACTGGATCAGGCTGCGTTGACTTGTTGGCTCGTGGGCTGGCTCGTGTTGCTGGTGCCTTGGGTGTTGCCCTGGCAGTGCCTGCTGCTGTGGACTTGCTGTCTGCCACTGGCCGTGTATCTGACTTCTTGCTGCTGCCTGGCTGCTTCAGAGGCAACTTGACTGCGTTTAGTGCGTTAGCTGTCGCTTTAGCTTTGCTGGATGTGGCTTTCGTCATGATGCCGCACGCGCAAGTGCTGCAAGCATACAGGCATCACGCTTTCACACCAGTCGCCCGCCGCGTACTACATCCACCAATTCGCTGGATGCGTGTGTAGCAGTCGCAAGCACCACAGCTGTGGGTGAAGGCAGTGACACGTCAGTTTAGGGCTTTGCATGCAGTTGAGCTAGGGCTCCCTTTCACGGAAATAGGATGGCGTTTCAGTGGCTCCACACGTGCCACCAGCATAATCGTTGATTGCTCGCAAGCACGTGTAAGTACCCGTTACCGGGATATCAGGCTGGCTGGTTCAACCTGATGCATGTGACATGCTTGCACATCGGCATCCTCCATGGACACTGCACGTGCCACTAGCATGCCAAGCTCACTTGCAGCTGTGGACCCCAGATGCTCAAGAAATCCAAACCGTGGCAAAGCCCAACGCTGGCCCACGCCAAAGGGGGTGCTGACTCAGGGTGGCTCCCCTGAACTGCTGCAGCTGGCACGGCTGCAGCGCCAACTGTGCACCCGCCAATGTCCAACGGTCAGCTCAGCAAGGCACGCATATAAAGAAAGTTGCCGATTGCCTACATTACAAGCATTTAAGCACAACGCATGCACATACACTGCAAGGCTGACGGCCACTGCGTGTGCGACCACCACCGTCATTGCAGGCAGACTGCCAATCAATCTTCATAGTGAAGGTGGCACCACAGCAGTGCTGACGAGACACTGTGTCACACACGAGACATTCTCGTGAGAGTAAAATGACGAAGTCTATACAAAGCCAGGATACCGAAGTACGCTGGTCATGCACAGCTGCGCACCTTCAAGCAATGCTGAGCCAGAAGACCCCCGCCAAAGCCTCCTGGCACTCCAAGTGGGGCTGTTCATGTAGGCACGCCTGCCCGGCACCAAAGCATCATGCAAAGTTCTCGTGAGTGACAGCTGCCGGCTGTACAGCCGGCAGCAGATGGCGCTGCAACACGCGTTGCCAAAGCCGCACTGCTGCTGCTGCTGCTGCAGCCGCTCGCAGGAGCAGCGCATATACATCGAGCACAGCCGTGTGCTGTTGACGACAGCAGCCAAGCACCGACTCTTGCCAGCCACACCGTCTGCCAAGTGGCTTGCAGCAACCAAGTGCGGCAAATGCGGACACGGCCAGCTGTCCGATGTTTACACGCGGCCAGCAGCTAGCAGCCGCTGCCGCAGCCCGCAGCCCTGATACAATACATTCAGAGCTGTCATACGATGCCCCACTTCATCTCCATCGCATTCGTAATGCGTGCCAGCGCATACGCAGCGCTCAGCGAGTACTGCGACACCGCGATCTCCACGTCCGCGTAGCTGCTGTCGATCTCGCCGTGTGCAAAGGCCCCGACGATGAAAACGGCCGGCACTGCATCGTCGAGCTGCTGCTGCACGAAGGTCTGGATGGGCTGCAGGTCGGAGCGCTCGCAGAAGCCGATACGCTTCGCGTTGGCGGGCAAGTACTTGGTGACAGGGCCCTTGATGACCTGCAGAGAGGTTTCAGGTGTATTTGTAACAGCAGGGTCAGAGGAAGAGGGTTTATATTGTTGGGCAAGCACTTGTTGGCGGGCAGGTACTTGGTGACGGGGCCCTTGATGACCTGCACGTTCTTGCATTGTGTATATAACGGCAGGGGCAGCGCAGCAGCAGTGCATGATGTTGGCGGGAAGTAGTTTGTGGCACGACCCGTGATGCGCTGCGCAACAGCAGTGTCAGCGAGGCAGCAGGTTATAAGGTTGATGAGCTTGTGCCGGTCAGACCAATGTCTGGGGTAAGCTGCTTGTCAGGCCCTGGAGCTGCGTGTCAGGCCCTGGAGAAAACAAAAACAAGACCGAGCCTCACCTTGAGCAGCTTGTCAGGCCTGTTGGTGGCGCGTATGCTGAGCTACTGTAGCAGCTCTGCACAATGCTACGACTCAGTGCCAGAACCACCAACACCAAGGTGCCTTGCACGCACTGCCCCTACAGAGTTGCACAGCAAATGCCGCACCTTGAGCAGCTTGTCGGGCCCGTTGGTGGCGCGTATGCTCAGCTTCTGCAGCAGCTGCACCATCAGCCCGGAGAAGCGCTTGAAGGTGCGCGGGATGCGCACCTTGGGGTTGACCTGAGGGCGGCAGCAGCAGTAGCGGCAGCAGCAGCAGCAGCAGCAGCGGCGGCGGCGACGGCAGCAGGTGAAAGAGTCAGAGGGGCGTTGAATGGGCTGATACGAACAAGACGTCCATGCTGTTAGTAACTGTCGAATGGCCAGCAACTTGTTGAACATGGCTTGTGCAACTTGCTGGGCTATCTCTCATTCTAGCAAGACAGCTGATGCTAGCTGAGGCAGTTAAAGTTGCAGCATCTGTTGCTGTGTGACGGCAGCAGCAGCAGCTCACCTGTATCAGCACATTCTTGACTGTGCGGATGTATATGCCCTGCAGCAGCACCAGCAGCAGCAGCACTGCCAGAATCAGTTACAGTACCAGCAGTAGCAGTGTCACAATCAGGTACCATAACAACAGCATGCATGCAGTGCTTATGCATTGCAGCATCAAAGTGAACCTCAAACTCGTTCTGAAAAACCAACTAACAACACCATGAGGCACCATCAAACGCTGGCGAGGCCTGTCAGCAGTGCTGCATCCTGCCAGGCCCACATAGAGACAAGACAACTGCACGTTTCATGCCGCTGCTGTTGTGTATAGCAGAAGCTGGGTGGTACCTGCATGCAGCTGCACCTGACTGCAGCATTGTAAGTATGGCTGACGCGCATATGCCGCTGCACTGGCAACTGCTGCTGTCACCACTGCCAGTGCTGCTGGCAGCATTGCTGCTGCTGCTGCTGCTGCTGCTGCCAGGGAGGCGGGTAGCCGGCTGGAGCTGTACAGCTGCATGCTTGTTGCGGTTGTGCAGCGCCTGCTGCTGCTGCTAGTGCTGCTCCTGCAACGCCTGTTGCTGCTGCTGCTGCTGCTGCCCACCTTGACCTTGCCAGCCTTGTTGAGTGGGCTGTCTAGGATTGTCAGCAGCGCCTGCAGCAGCAGAAGCAGCAGCAGCAGCAGCAGCAGCAGCAGCAGCACAGGTCATTGAATGAAGCATGTGTGTCCACGCGCGTGGGTTCAGCAGGTTGGCTGCCGAGCGCCACACAGTTGGTGTGGCATGATATGTCGCAGCGCAGAACTGTGACAGTGTTGCTGTGTGCAGCTGCCAACCACCACCACAACAATCGCCCCACGCCCTGCTGCTGCTGCTGCTGCTGCTGCTGCTGCTGCACACCTGGTGTGTGATGTCAGGCCTGTACAGTGCCGGGTCCTTCTTGTGCTTCATGAGGTAGCTGCCATGATCATCACAGTTGAGCAGCTGGTAGCTCTGCAGCACAAACAATACCACAATGCAGCTGAGGGTCTAATGCAAGTGGAATCAGGGTTGTGTTTTTAGTGTTAGTTTATGCTTAGGATGCTGGGAGGGACGGGTGCAGGGTGAGATGCAAAGAAAGAGCAAGCAAGAAACTGAGCAAGCACGCAAATGCGAATGCATTCCAGGTGACGTTGGGATCCAGCAAGTGCTGCATCCTGCCAGGGCTGAAATAGAAGTAGCATCTCCCATCCGTTCTTAACTCTCTGCAGCATGTGTTCAGCACTAGCGGGATTGTCTCGCACTGTTGCTGCTGCTGCTGCTGCTGCTGTTGCTGCTGCTGCTGCTGCTGCTGCTGCTGCTGCTGCTGCCGCTGCTGCTGCTGCTGCTGCTGCCACCGTTGCTGCTGCTGCTGCTGCTGCTGCTGCCACCGTTGCTGCTGCTGCTGCTGCTGCTGCTATAGCTACCAGCTGACTGCTGCAGCATGCACCCACCTTGCCTACTTGTGCAGTCTCTAGTTGGGCGCTTTCTAGTACGAATATGACCTGCCGTTGCGCATCAAGCTCTCGCTCCTGCTCCTCCTCTTCAGGAGGTGGCGCCAGACCACCCACCATCCTAACTAGCTGCTGCAGAGGGTGACTAAACTATTTGAAGCTGTAATATAGAAGTAATCAACACAGCATCCGCCGAGATGCCAGCTCACTGCAGAAGCACGAGTTCCGAGCGCAGCAGAAGTGTATGCTGATGGCGGTGCCGTCGACTGCTAGACGTGTTCACGCCGTTAACGCAGTTGTAGTCAATAGATGCGTTTACACACCTTATTGCCGAAGTTGTGGGCCAGTTGGGCACTTCTTCTGCTGCCGGGCGTTCTGTCAGAGAGCCCTAAGCACCGAAACATCCACATTGATACACAGCAGGCGCTCCAGCAAGCTGTGTTGCTGTTCCGTCTGATATTAAAGTCCATTAGGTCGTTACTCACATCCATGCTGCCGGAATACGACTGTACGATGGCAGATGCTGACCCCTGGGAGCCAGTGCTTTCATTCGGCCGGCTGTCTTTGAGCTCCTTCATAAAGCTGAGCTGCGTAAACAAGCATCTGCGGTACCTGTGCGGGCAAAGAGCTGCCGCAGGAACTGTAGCACAGGACCTGCTGGTGCAAGGCGTATCAGCAGCAGCAGCAGCAGCAGCAGTCCACCAGCCTGCTCAAAGTCAACGCAAAGTTGCTCGCTGGCAGCAGCAGCTATCATGGCTGCTGCAGCACGCACCAGTCCTCCTGCAAGACAGCAGCACCATGACAGCCATCATGCAGGTGCACAACGTCCCGAGAGCAGCAGCAGAGGCACTCGTCAGGGCAGGTGCACGCTTCACCTGGCAGCAGCTACAGGACGCAGCAAGCAGCCTGGTTCCAGGGCTGCAGCAGTGGGCTGTCATCAGCAGGAAGCTTGACTTGCAGATGGATGCGTCCGTGCCGCAAATTGCTGCAGCAATCTGCTGCGGGGATGACCTGGACGTTGAGGTAATGCATTGCTGCGGCTTTTGCTGCTATCTTCATGGTTTATATGATGATACCAGGCATGTTTGTATTGTATTGTAACTCGCCCGGTAGTGGAGTGTGCCAGGTAATGGCTAGCATGGTGCATGCATGCATGCAGTCATGCTGGCGTACTCAGTGCGTGGCGGTAGCTGTTGCTGCGTTGCACCTGCAGTATGCTTGCAGCACCCTACTGCATGCACAGCAATGCATCAACACAGCAGCTCAGCGTATTGCTGAGATGCACATACGCATGCACAACCTTTGACATGCCTGCAGCAAATTGCTTTGCCTCCCACTCTTCAGCCAGGACCACTGACGCTGCTCTCCACCATTGTGTAGTAGCCTAATTGTAATGCAGGCTGATGTGTGCTGCTGCTGCTGCTACTGCATTTGCGCACAGAACCCACTGCAGTGGGACCTGCCGTCAGATGCAGCAGCAGCCACCCTCACCAGCCGCAGGTCAGCGCTGCTGCCCCAAGCCAATGTGTATTAGCCTCATGCACGCTGATGTGTGCTGTTTTGCTGCTGCTGCTGCCGCTGCTGCTGCTGCTGCTGCTGCTGCTGTTGCATTTCGCACAGAACCCCCTGCAGTGGGACATGCCAGCAGGAACAGCAGCAGACGCCCTCAGCAGCCGCAGGTCAGCGCTGCTGCCAGGGCTGCTGCAGCTGGTGATGTGCCTGCCAAGGAGTGGCAGGGCTACTGCAGCGCTGGAGGGGCTGTGTTGGATGCCAGAGAGTGACATCGGCTGCAGCACAGTGGCTGGCCTGTTGACAGCAGCACTGCAGGTGCGGTTTCGGCACCCTAAATATAAACCCCAGCCCTAATACTGAACCCTAGAGCAGCACTGCAGGTGCGGCTTCGTGCGTTGGCTGCTGTTAGAGGCAGCCGATGCCTGGCTATGTCTTTGTGTTTAGATGAGCATGGCAGCGCATTGGGCTTCATCTGCTGCTGCTGCGGCGGCGGCGGCATCACACCGTTCAGAACGCTGACATGCATGCTGACTTTGCCCTCCTGCTGCTGCTGCTGCTGCTGCTGCTGCTGCTGCTGCTGGTGCTGCTGCAGATGAGTGCCAGTGAGCGTGTGATGGTGTTGCTGGAGCTGCCAGTTGTACGCGAGCTGGATGCCGCAACAGCCTTGCAGCTGCTACAGGTTGCAGTGCAGCAGCAGCTCACTTTCAACAGGTTCTGGCAGCTGTGCTGTTTGCCTTCTCTGCACGAGGAGGAAGCTAGCAGCGACAGCAACAACGCATGGCTGCAGCTCTTGTCAGCTGCCATTGCTGCTGAGTTGCCTGAGCACGTGCATGCGCTGTGTCGGTTGCTAGCCGTGCGTGCAGCAGTACCTGATGCAGCAGCAATCCTGCCGCTGCTGCATTCGGCAGTACGAGCGCAAGGGATGCACATGCCGCAACTCATGGTTGGCTGCTTGCTGCGGCTACCAGCAGCAGCACACCTGAGCAGCACTGACACAGCAGCAGTGTTAGAGGCAGCGCAACACAGTGGGGACACCATGCTTGTGCAACAGCTGGAAAAGCTGCTGCAGCTCCAGCTCCAAGGCACGATGCTCGCATATCTGGGTCATTCAATGAGTGCTATGGCATGATCTCTAAAAGTATGAGCATGATGATTGCATATATAGTGGAGCATGTAAAGTAATGTAATGCATATCTGATGGCGTGGAAGGGGTTGCTGACTCCCCTTAACTTCTGTCACACTCCTTGTAGCGGAGGGGTAAACGGTGGAGTTGTACTTTGTTGCCAAAGTTGCAGCCTGCAACTTGCACTAGTTCTGCAGTGGATGCCGTATGGGGCCAGCATGGGGGTGCATGCCAAGCTTGGCAGTGGATGCCGTATGGGGCCAGCACGGGGATGCATGCCAAGGTTCATGTTGTGCGGCAGATATGGTTCGACAACTGAGGATGAGCGGTGTTTTGCAGGCCGCTGGCTCTCTTGCTGTGAGTATGATGGCGCAGTCCGCACAAGTGTGTGTGTTGCTTGTGGGCACTACTGCGTGCTGAATATTGCAGCTTTTTACAACTGCCGCAGTGGCTGGTCTCAAAGGCCGCATTGCCCCCCAAGCAAGTGATGGCGTTGTGAGGCACTAGGCATTTGTTACAACGTAAACAGTTTCCATGATTGCACATCATAACAGGAATCTGATACTGCTCTGAGCATCGCTGAGAACCTCAGAAGCAACCTCCTGCAGCCTGCAGGGGGTGCCAATGCACATGGGCAACAATTTTCACATGCTCACTGGCAGTCTGAAATACATTACCAGTACAACTCCGAGTTGTTGCTCCTGAGTGATAAGTGCGGCTGCAGCGGACTAATTCAGGCTGGCATCAGCGCGCTCTGCTGCACTGGCGCCCTACTTGCTGCCACCTCAGCGACAAACTGCAGTACTCGCTGCAGGCTGTCCTGCAAGCTGCTGGCTGTGGTGTCCAGCAGCAGGTGGTGCTGCAGGCTCCTGCTGCCATCAGTGCTCCAACGCCAGCAGCCATCGTACCTGGCAGCAGCAGCAGCAGCAGCAGCAAGAACGGCCGATGTGCAGGCGCCGCAAATCCTCTTGATCAGCACCCACATTGCAACAGGGCAAAAAGTATAACAGCTCTTGCACAAGCAGGCACAGAAAGGCCCTACCCCGGCAATTTGCCGGCAGGTGTATGACCATACAGACACCAAAAAGGCTTGAACAGTTACAAGACATGTAGCATAGTAGCAGCACAGCGCGCAGGAACCTCTGGAAGACATTGAGCAATGCTGCTATCAGTCAAGCACAACACTCCACTTGCAAAGATGTAGTGTGTCTTGTGCAGTGCTGCAGCTGGGCTCACCTCTGTAGCAGTTGCTGTATCTGCTGCCAGGTCTGCGGCTTGTGTGCAGTGTCGTGCCTGGTGTCCCTTGCTGCTGCTGCTGCTGCTGCTGCTGCTGCTGCTGCTGCTGCTGCTGCTGCTGCTGCTGCTGCGGCTCGTGCCTCCACCTGCTGCTGCCACCTTGCTTGATCCGCAGCAACACAGTCCACCACTGCTATGATTGCACCATACTGCATAAAACAGCAGCACAGCAACAAGCAGGGGGGAGGATTGGCTTGTCAACATGCCATTTGTATGGGGACTCGCCGTGTTTGATGTGTGCTTTAGCTGGTTGCATGGTCACCCCTAACACAACGCAGCAGCTTTGGCAATGGCACACAGTACTGCATTCTGCTGATCCAACTGCACAAGCCCTGCTAGTCACACAAGCCATGCTGCATCAACTGCATAAGGACGCACGCTCCGCTGAAACATGCTGCGCTATGGCTGCTCACCTGCTGTGCTATGGCTGCAGCCTGGTCGTACAGGCCCACCCTCCCTACCACCCACATGCTGTGCTGTGGCTGCCCGGCTGCTGTTGACAAAGAGATAACAGCAACCATGCTGTGCTGTTGCTGCTCACCTGCTGTGCTATGGCTGCAGCCTGGTCATCAAGCTCCTCCCCCCCTACCACCCGCATGCTGTGCTGTGGCTTCCCGACTGCTGTTGATAAAGAGACAACATACCAGCAAAAAAGCTGTGATGTTGCTGCTCACCTGCTGCGCTATGGCTGCTGCCTGACCGCACAGGTCCACCCTCCCTACCACCCACATGCTGCGTTGTGGCTTCCCGACTGCTGTTGACAAAGAGACGACAGCGCACATGCTGTGCTGTTGCTGCTCACCTGCTGCGCTATGGCTGCTGCCTGGTCATACAGCTCAACGCGGGCCAGTGGGCAGTCCAGCACAGTGCTCAGGCCCAGAGACAGCTGGCTGCAGGCGTGCCTGGCAGCAGCAGCAGCAGCAGCAGCAGCAGCAGCAGCAGCAGCAGCAGGAGCAGCAGCAATCAGCAGGCAGCAGCAGATCCGACAAGTCATACCATAACTCACACCCGGCAGCCCAAGAGCTGGTCTACTGTGTGCGAGCTGCCATGCTGACATGACCGGAAACACTGTTACCAGCAGGCACTGCCACTGCAACGGCCATGGGTAACAAGCTGTTGCGTGGCAGAGCGTGCTTTTTCAGTGCAGCTGCATTCTGTCTGCACACAGAGAACAGCCCTGTAAGGTACATCATGCAAGGGCAGCAGAGCGCAGCGCACTGCTGGTGCTGCAGCTCCAAGCAGCCTGCAATACTGCACCTGAACATGACGTCATATGACAGGCGGTTGGCATCAAACAGCTGCAGTGCTGCCTCTGGCAGGGCCTGCAGGCAGTCTCGTGTGTCATCTTTGTCTATGAGTGGCCAGGACAGCTGCTGGCACAGCAGCCTGGCTGCAGCAGCAGGTGCGACCAGCAGCACAGCGATTGAATGATCGTGCATATAATGATCTGTTTACACGGCACTGAATTTTGCTGTTGCAGTGAACACCATGAGATGCTATGCTTTAAGGAAAGTGTTTTCTGCCTAAAAAATCCAGCAAGTGCGGTATTACCACAAGCAAAGCCTGCAGCAGGATGGAAGCAACGGCATACGTCGCTTGCACTTCACCAGCTTTACTAAGCTGCCATGGTATGCACTCTCTCTCCTATGCACTCCAGTTTTAGATGTGCTTGCTGGAAGACACTGCACAAGGGTAAGGCTTTACCTTGCTAGTGTGGACTTCCCTACTCCTGGGTGACCTTTCATGAGCAGCAGCATGGGCTGCTGCTGGTGCTGCTGCTGCTGTGCTGCCATGCAGTTGAAAGTGCCGAAAGGCGCAGATTAGGTGGTTGAGGAGCTTCTTTGCACAGTGCAATACAAAACAGATGCAGCGGGTAAAGGCAACTCGTGTCGCAACGCCCTGCAGTGCCGTGTCATTGCTCCCCAGCGTCATTGTCATTGCCAGGCCAGCTGAACCACCGCGACTACTGCAAGGCCTCGCAAAAAGCAGGCGGTTCACTTCATTTACGTAACAAATTTTTTTGTGCGTGCTGCTTCCTTCGTCCACCCGTGTCACCCGAAACGTCTCACCAGTCGTTGCAGGGCAGCCCAACAGCTTGCAGGATGGCAGCAGAGCAGGCCACCACGGCATTCGCTGAGCCCGCACAGACACCATACGAAAAGGATGCTTCTGGAAGCGGAGTGGGTGTCGCAGCAGACGCGCAGGGCAGCTTGCCTAGTTCAAAGAGCTACAAGCTGGTGAAGAGCCCCACAGGCAACATGTATGTTGAGGTAAGATTAATTTCAGTCCATTTCTTTCAGCAATCGAGCTCAAGCACCGGGAGCTTCTTCGAAATTGTGCCGGGCGACAGCGGGAAAGCTCCCGGGCAGCAAGCGCCATGGTTAATACAGGCATGCATCACCGTTCATCGTGTTTAATTGTACTGCAGCCGAACGAGTACGATCCTTTGGAGCACCACAGGAAGGTGAGCAGAAGAGCAGGTGCCTCACTGTCTCACTGGGTCAGGCCAGTCAACAGCCATGTCCAGACTGTCAGGAAGGTAGTCTGCCAGCCCTGGTAGCACTGGTTCGTGCTGCCAGCAATAGCACCAGCAATGTTTGCTTCGTTGCTTAGGCAGCTGATGAGTTCTGCTGCACGCCTGACCGGCGTAACACGCAGAGGCGATGACGGTTCAGTTGGAGCCGCATGCATGCTCAACTGCCAGCAGCTGCAGCAGCCACCTTCACCACCGACGCCCTGCGCAGCCCGCCCCCTAGCACAGAGCAATCATGATGACCTATGTTTCAAAACTCAACACATGACTCCTGGCTGCTTGCAGGACGACACCGCGCACACCAAGGGCCAGGGGCTAGGCTTCATGTTCTGCTGCTGCAGCAAGCCGGCGACCAAGGAGGAGCCGGAGCGCTACGGCTACGAGCTGGAGCCCAGCGACAGCAACACCAAGCAGGTTTAGAGCTGTGATGTGCAGCAGCAGCAACAGCAGCAGCAGCAGCAGCAGCTGATGAGGCTGTCTGGCTACGAGCTGGAGCCCTCGGGCAGCAACATGCAACATGTGTGAAGCTGTATTTGCTTCGCGTACACCAAGTGGTGTGCGGCAGCGGCGGCGGCAGCAGCAGCAGCAGGACCTGATGAGGCTGTTTTGCTACAAGTTGGAGCCCACCGCCCCCAGGCTCAGATTCAAATCCCAAGCACGAGCTGAAGCAAAGGCTGCATGCCCAATTAGGCTTTACAAAGCCCTGGGCTGGGTGGGCCACTGACAGCACCGAGAGCAGCTGGTTTGCTCTTCCATCAGATTGTGCAGCTCACATTTCTTGCGCAGTTGCACCCACACAGTAAATGCTGCGCCCCTGTTGAGGTTGCTTCCCGGCCTGGCTGCGTGTGGCAGCGATGCTGATGCATTGCATGTATTGAATGCGCTGTTTTGTATTGGATGTGTGGCAATTGGGCAGCTTGTGAGGGGCCGTGGATGGGCGCGGCTTCCGGCTAGCACAGCTGATCTCGTGAGACAGCTGTTGACAGAGAGTTTGCAGGAGTTTGCATAGTACACGCAAATAGCAGACCAAAGCTGGCGTCAACATGGTGTTTTTTGTTGTGAAGTGGTGGCGGCCTCAGTGCTAGCAATCATGTGTTGTTTGTAAGAATGTTGTGCTGCCTGGAGGGCGTATGTTGTGGAGGGCTGCAATGTTCATGTCTCTGATGTAGCTCCTGCAGCAGCATGAGGCAGCTTGGCAGACTCTGCCATCAGCTCGGAGCTGATGCAGACACTCCTGCTGCTGCTAGAGAGCTGGCAGCCGGCTGGCAGCACAGCACATGCAAGCACACACGGGGCACCACCATGTGTCGAAGTGGGTGCAAAGCAGATGCAAGGCTGGCAGAACCACTGTGCGCCTTGGCGTGAGACAACATTTTGGTTGTGCAAGCAGGTGAACCCGTGGCCTGATAGCTCTGGGGATTGCAGGGTATGCTGTTGACTGATGTGGCGTCAGTTGGACATGTCAGCCCTCCAACACAGGTCATTAGGGTTTGTTGCTAACATGCAGGCTTTAGGTCTTGACGCTGTGGCTGTCCTCCATCATCTGCGCGACAGCTGTTGACAGAGAGTTGGAGTGTCGTTCAGTGGGAAAAGTGGTCCATGTGCAGCATCTTTCAATGAGTATGATGCTGCACACTGCGTCGGCGGGCAGGTGGTGCAGCAGCAGCGCTGCTGTCCTTGCTGCTGCCTGCCTGCGTGCACTGAACACCGGTGCGACGTATACACTGACAAAGGTGTTTGATCAGCAGAGCTCCTCCGAGTTTGTGGCCCTCACAGGCGATAGCAACCCCATTCACACCGACAAAGCAGCAGCAAGCGCAGCAGGGCACGTAGCACCCATCCTGCCTGGGATGCTAATGGCGTCGATGTTTCCTGCAATCATCGGCAGCAACTTTCCTGGCGCGTTGTACCTTACGCAGACGTTGAAGTTTAGAAAGCCCGCCCTCGTAGGCAGCAGCATCACAGCTGAAGTTCGGGTGTCCAGCCAGTCCGGAAAACGAGTTACGTTTGATACCACCTGCAGAGATGCAGCGGGAGGTGTTGTTGTCGAAGGGACTGCCCTGGCGTTGATCAAAGCGCAGGAGGAGGATGCCAGCTGAGCAGCAGTAGCAGCACAGCACTAGCAGCAGCAGCAATAGGAGCAGCAGTGGCGCCGGCGACAAGCAGCGCATTAGAAGCTACGTGCAGCCCTTCAAGCCAGGTGGGCATAGCCACTGCAGGCCTCCCTTGCTTGCCTTGCAACAGATAGCAGCAGTGTATTGGGCGGCCAGGGTTGCTGCAGCTAGTTGGGTGCTGTAACGCATCCAAGGAAGGCTGCCGCTACAGCCAGCAAGCGCAATCCCATGCGGCTGCTTGTGGGCTGCTTCGCCGAGCCTCGCTCTCTTGGTGCTGCTGCTGCTCTCGCTACTGCAGTGCCTGACACCCTACTAGGAGGTCAAGCATCATGCCTGGGCAGCAGTGATCTACAGCTGAAGAATCAAACCTCACCAGCAGCAGCAGCAGCAGCAGCAGCACTCATCCAGTCCACGGCAGGCATCCCTTCGTACCTGCAACACCAGCACCCTCAAGGCAGTCCTAGCAGTACATAGCCGCTGCACAGCTACAGCTGGGTGTCAGCTCAATGCAGCAGCCGTGCAACAAGGGCTGGCAGCCTGCTCTCAGTACTGCAGCTCCTGAGCAGCAGTCGCTAGTCAGAATAGCAGCAGCAGCAGCAGCAGCAGCAGCAGTCTCGCGCCCGGTGCCAGTGCAGCAAGTCATGCCTGTACGCCAGGCTGATGGCAACTGTTGAATCTTCAGGGATGCAGCAGCAGCAGCAGCAGCTGGTCGCCATGCCTGGCCAGCGATGGTTGGTAGCATGATGCTTTCAGTTGCTTGATCGCTCGATCGGCGGCAATGTCACAGATGATGCTGTAAGCAGCAGCAGCAGCAGCAGCTGTGCAGCTGCGCTCCCAGCGCGAGCGCAATGAGCTGCAGCTTCGGACAGCGAGCCAGTAGGTCGCTAGAATGTGTCTGCTGGTGTGCGGCATCCTCGTCATGGTTGATGTGTTACACGGCAATGCATATTTCGCGGTGCTTTGCACCTCGGAATTGGCGTCATATCTGTTGTGTGCATAGCGTGCGGCATGTCCTAAGGCAGCGGCGGCCAAGTGCAGATGCTGCAGAGCGCGACCGCAAAAATATCCAGCAGTTTGAACATGGGGGTTTGAGCCCTAGGGATGCAGTGTGCTGGTTGCTCTCACCGCTGATTGTGTTAGCTAAGCAATTGTTGTCGGCCGCGCTGTTGTAACATTGAGCGTGTCTGCAATGTTCAACACAAGACGACTGTTTTGTCTGCAAGCATGCACAAGCACGAGTCCCTGAACAACTAGCCAGTAGGCCCTAGCATGTGACATGTCAACCTGAAGACGACCTTACACGCTGTCTGTGCCGACACCAGTCAGCAACTTCGGTGCTATGCTGAGCTACACAGCTAGCTCTTGCTGCTGCTGCTGCTGCTCTAGCTGCTGCTCCTGCAGCTCCCGTGCATGCCGTCCAGACCAAATGGAAATGGCCCAAGGCTGCCCACCAGCTGCACCGCTGCCACAACTGCCAGCATCTAATGCTGAGTCAGCAGTACTGACACCAGCAGATGCAGGCTGCGCTGCTGCTGCTGCTGCTGCTGCTGTGTTGTTTGACGGCTGGCCATATGCATTCAGCGGTTGCGGCTGAGACACAAACTTCTGCCAGTCGTCAGGCAGCTGCTCAACCACTGGCTGCTGCTGCTGCTGCTGCTGCTGCTGCTGCTGCTGCTGTACCACCCGCAGGCCAGGCGCAGGGGCGCGGCCAGCAGCTAGCACCCGCAGCCACTTTGCAATCAGCTGCTTGTTCCAAGCCAGAGGCTTGCGCAGCACCATACTGGCAGCATCCTGCTGCTGCTGCTGCTGCTGCTCTGCTGCTGCCAGCAGGGCATTCGAATCGTCATCCAGATCTATTACTGCAGAGCCGGCTGCTGCTGCTGCCACAGCACCCACCACTGCTGCTGCTGCTGACTCCTCATCCTCAGCAGCAGCATACGTCAGCAACGCTGCCAGCATGGTCTGAGCCATGTCGTCAGTACTGTCAGCAGCTTGCTGCTGCTGCTGCTGCTGCTGCTCAGCTTGCTGCTCCTTGTCATCTTGCTGCTCCCCTACTTGTGTGCTTGCTGCCAGCAGGCGAGCTGACGGGGCTGGCAAGCTAGATGCATCTGGTGCTGCAGCAGCAGCAGCAGCAGCAGCAGCAGCAGGAGCACCTGCTGCTTGTGTGCCCTGCCGCCTGGCTGCGCCTGCTGCTGCCAGCAGCTGATCTAGTGGCAGCCATGCCATGCTGTCAATGCCTTGAGCCTCAGGCCGCCCAGCACCAGCTGCATGGCAGCAGATGTAGCACAAACAGCAGCAGATACAGAATTATATGATGGCAACAGGCCAACAGCAGTGAAACAGCAGGCGCACAACACAGCAGTGAACAGGCATGCAGCAGGCGCAATCAAGGCCGATAGTGCAGATAGTACAGCACCATCTTGCCAGGCGGTCAGCAGTCAACCAGTCAACGGTCAACAGTCAACCAGTCAACGGTCAACGGTCAAACCCCACCTGCAAGCCGTGCCGCCATCAGCTGCGGCAGCCCCTCC
The DNA here is from genome assembly GCA_030272155.1 of Tetradesmus obliquus. Taxonomy (NCBI): domain Eukaryota; kingdom Viridiplantae; phylum Chlorophyta; class Chlorophyceae; order Sphaeropleales; family Scenedesmaceae; genus Tetradesmus; species Tetradesmus obliquus. Next base: position 3,490,854 of record CP126196.1, on the reverse strand, counting down.
CCTCCCTTAAAAGCAAAAGACACAGCACCATCTTGCCAGCCAGTCAAACAACAGTCAACCAGTCAACGGTCAGCGGTCAAACCCCACGTGCAAGCCGCGCCGCCATCAGCTGCGGCGGCTGCTGCCTTCCTATGCACAGCAGCATGTACAGCAGCATGTACAGCACAATTTGCCAGGCAGTCAAACAGTCAATCATTCAACGGCCAAACAGTCAACGGTCAACCCCCACCTGCAAGCCGCGCCGCCATCAGCTGCGGCAGCTCCTCCCCTCCCCTGTAGCGCAGAAAATACAGCACCATCTTTCCAGCCGACCAGTACAGCTGTGGGCAGTGCTGCAGCAGCGCCGCTGTAGCAGCAGCAGGAATGAGGCCGTGTGTCTCCTCTTCTAACTCCCTTGCTGCTGTTGCTGCTGGAGAGTTGCGGGCATCGAACGCGCCGTCGATTTTGCCTGCAGGGAGGGACCATTGGCCCTGCTTCTCACGCACCAGCAGCAGCTGAGTACTGTCCGGGTCGCCATCGTCGCTGAAGTCGAAGACCACAACGCCTGGCAGCAGCAGCGATGGCAGCAGCAGCAGCAGCAGTCAGACATGTTGCATGCATGCACCAGCAGCAGCTGGGTGCTGTCCGGATCATTTTCAGCAGATTCGTACACCACAACGCCTGGCAGCAGCAGCAGCAGCAGTGAGGCAAGTTGCATGCATGCACCAGCAGCAGCTGCGTACTGTCTGGGTCATCTTCGGCAAAGTCGTAGACCACAACGCCTGGCAGCAGCAGCAGCAGTCAGGCACGTTGCTCGAAGCTGCACCTTGTTCTGATGAAGGAGTGCTGACGTGCTAAGGACGCGGTGTGCGGAAGATCGTGCTGGTGGCAATCAGGGCTACGGCTGTTTGTTTGCGTATCCTGTGTGCGCGGCTGCTGTTGCAACTGTAAGCTGCCACGTCTAACACGTGTAACACATGTGTTATAGCTGGCATGTACCGCACCACAACGAACAGACACGCACTGCAGGCGTCATTGCAGATTACTAGGTCAACTTGAGGCCATGATCAAGCCTGCACCCATGAAGTGCCACTGCACAGCCTGCTGTGCTCACCTGCTGCCCCACCATACACACAACTAATGCAGTTGGTAGCCAGCCATGCGAGGTCAAACACACAAAATCAATTCAAATATAGCACAGGCTGCTGTCCTCACCTGCTGCCCTGTACTGCCAACTGGCACTCCGCGGCAGCTCATATGACACACCAGCTACCTGTTTCGGCCTGCTACTGCTGCTGCTGCTGCTGCTGCTGCTGTGTTTGCTTGCGGGCTGTGCCACCTGCAGTGTCACCCTAGGGTCGCTGCTGCCAGTGCCGCTGCGGCCAGAATCAACAGACAGTGTGTAACCTGCAGGCAGTTGAGGCTTCAGCAATACTCTGCTGCTGCTGCTGCTGCTGCTGTCTAGGCCTGAGGCTGCCAGCAGCTTTTCAGCTGCAGCTGCTGCTGCCGCCGCTGCAGCTGCTGCTGCAGAGCTACCTGCTGCAGGCTTGTTGCCTGCTGCTGCTGCCTTGCTACTGCCATCAGGCTTCCGCTGCTGCTGCTGCTGCTGCTGCTTCCATTTGGGGTTCTTCTGTTTGAACTGCTGCTTCTTTCCTGGCTTCTGTCCATCTTGCTGCTGTGCCTTGCTTTGCTGCGGCGCCTGCTTTCCTTGCTGCTGTTGCTGCGGCGCTAGCTGCTGCTGCTGCTGACCTTGCTGCTGCGCCTTTGCCTGCATCTGAGCCTTTTTCTGCTGCCTTTGCCTCTTCTCCCAGCTTTTCTGCTTGTTTGTTTTCTGGCCAGCTTGAGGAGGCAGGTTAGGCTTGGGCTGCAATGCTTGAGCACCAGCTGTTCCTTTGTTGCTGTTGCTGCTACCACTCCTCTGTCCGCTAGCTGCGTTGCTTGTGGCAGACTGCTGTGCACTAGCAGTCCCTGCTGCAGCGAACACCACAAGTCTTCGCCTATGTCGATTACTTTGGCAGCTGCTGCTGACATTCACAGGTGGCCGGCTGCCCCCAAGAGCAGACGATAAAGCTCCGAGCGCACGAGAACCTCTCAGCAGCATTATTCTGTACACGATACTATATTCAAACAACTGGTGATCATAGCTGCTGCTGGCCGGCCATGCTGCAGAGTTTTCTCGTCAACTGAGGTCTGCACGCCCTTTCGTACAGAAACAGGCAAACAGTATGACTGTGCAGCCACTTAAACGTTGCACATTCGCTGCAGGACAAGCTCATGCTGAGCAGGTCCCTGCCAGTAGTCATATAACTGTCTGCTGGTTCATGCCAGGGCAAACCCTGCTGGCACATCTGCCAGAAATGGTTGATGGGCATCGTGCAACTGCGTCTAAGACATCAATCACACCCATTAAGTTTGTGCATATGCCATTAACACCGTGTTGGCAACGAATGCCTCAAGGCTTCATCAGCCTGCCTACCATGTAATGCCATTGCCGGCTGATGCGCTTGTTTGTAAGCACAGCATGCTGCGCTGTCCTCAGGCCTCAGGCCTGGTCAGCGGCAGCAGCGGCACAGATAGTGCCGCTGCCCTTTTGCTGTGTTGGACGGCACACATGCCTGCTCAGAAACAGCTACACACTAGCTGTTGTTTTGTTTGCTCGCTTGCTGCAGCCAGCAGCAGCAGCTCAAGCCTGCAGCGTGGCTGGGTGCACCCTGCCTCGGCGGCGGCCCCCACCCAAGCTTGCAGGAAGCACACAAACCCTGTGCAGGGGTAGGTTTGACTTCAGGAAGCACACAAAGCCAGGCGTGCAGGAAGCACACAAAGCCAGGCTTGCAGGAAGCACACCAACCCAAGCGTGCAGGAAGGACACCAAGCCGGGCTTGCAGGAAGCACACAACCACAGGCTTGCAGGAAGCACACAGACCCAGGCTTGCAGGAAGCACACAAAGCCAGGCTTGCAGGAAGCACACAAACCCAGGCTTGCAGGAAGCGCACAAACCCAGGCTTGCAGGAAGCACACAAAGCCTGACTTGCAGCAAGCACACTAACCCAGGCTTGCAGGAAAGCACACACAGCCAGGCTTGCAGGAAGCACACAAACCCAGGCTTGCAGGAAGCACACAAACGTGTACCGAAGCACCCATCCAGCTCGCTTGCTGGCTCAATCAAATTTCACTGGGAATTGCATCAGCACTGGGCCCCCTGCAGCTGATCCGCAGGTCTCCCCGGCCATCACCAAAAGTGAAAGGCCACCAGCTATTCACCAAAGCTCACTCTGGCAACAAGTCAAGCCTTGCTGCACCCCTGCCCCTGTAGCAACCCCAGCACTCAGGGCTTGCTGCACCCTGCTCCCTGCAGCTCCCCCCAGGGGTCTCCTCCGCTGCTCGCCATGCATCTGACCCAGTAGCCCTCCCCCGCATATGGAGCCACACACGGCGCAGCGCAGCTCAGTGGCTCAGGCAAATCCTCACAATCAGGCTCCCATGCAGCACCCGGGACATCATAAGGAGGTGGTTTGCTGCCACATGATGGTGTGTGGGGTGTGCAGCCGTCCCAAGGAAAGCCAAGCTCTTGGTGGTCTGGCACGGGTGGCAGCCAGGTGCCATTGGCACAGGTGGAGCTAAAGCCACCACCCTGCAGCACACATAGGCAGGCAGGCATTAGTTTAGGGGTATCTTCCTGACAATGCGTTCTCAGGGGGTGGCTTGCTGCCAGCGGCAGTGCCGCAGGATGGCGTGTGGGGTGAGCAGCCATCCCAGGACCAGCCGAGCTCTTGGTGGTCCGGAACAGGAGGCAGCCAGGTGCCATTGGCGCAGGTGGAGCTGAATCCACCACCCTGCAGCAGAAGGTTGGAACAATTCATCTCACTAAGCAGTGCAGCAGAGCTGCCCAGCTGCAGCTGCAGCAGCAGCATTGCTGCTGCTGCTGCTGCTGCTGCAGCAGTTCTGGAAGTACTGGGATCCGAGCAAGGCATCTGCCCACGCCATCACTACATTACTTTGTGCTGCAGCCTGAGTGCCAGCACGTGTTGCGGTGGCGTGCTATTTCAGTGACGTTGCAGACGCACCCAAAACAGGCCTACACAACTCTTGCAACCATAGGAATCACCTGGTACGGATCCCAGCAATCCGCATAACACTTTTGACCGGATGCCGTGCTATTGCAGCCATCATTCGGCGGCCACACCGCCTTTCTGCGCAGGTCGAACGGAGGCGTGCCTAGACATGCAGCAGATTCCGGCTTCTTCACACACTGGTTGCCAGGTGCCGACCATTGCGGCTCGCCTGCTGCATTCACCAAGCAGCGCGCGGTTGCATTCCCGGTGTATCCTGCTGCTGTGGCGCACTGCGCGGTGCACGTCGCGCCGATAGCAGCGCCTTTGCATTTCCTGGGCCAAGGTTTGGATCCCGTCCCAGCAGCAGCAGGCAGGCCGGGGCACATTACTGCTGTGCAGGTGCCCTCCGCAGCGGCCCAGCCCCGCCATGTGCAGCGTGCAATGAGTGCCCCTTTATAGCCTGCTGTGGTGTCGCATATGGCTACACATCTGTCATTTGGGAGAGCTGAGGAGCACTGCTGAATGCCTAGCCACTGGGCATGAGGCACCAGGGGTGGGAAGCCATGGCAGCCTGGCGGGCGGTCAGCAGGAGCAATTGTTTACGAGTGAATTGCAGCGTGAATTTCAAGAGAGTGTGCGCAGATTGCCACGCAGCAAGTGCAATGCTGGTTACTGGTATCTGCCCTGCGCCGTGCGTTTGACGTGAGGGCTTCATATGTGTGCATCCTGCAGGCGTGATTGGCTTCTTTTATGTGAAAGTATGCATCCGTCCAGTATGGGTGCCCACAGATCACCAGTGGTGTGAGTCACACCTGCATGGAGCACTGATGCCATCATGGCATGATCATCATGATGAGTCATCATGGCATGATGCCAGCCTGATACTGCTATCTGCACGCTATTGTTGGATGTTTGCATGTGCTGCAGTGGCTTCAAAGCAAGTTGTAACCCCTGGCTTCAGGTGCCAGCTGATGGGTGCAGTAACCCTCACATCACGCACACGTTACAGCAGCAGGCAGTAAGCGCCTGCTAGGCACAGCAGCCCAGTGACTGTTCCGGAGCTGCTACAGCTGGTCACCTCCAATCAATGGTGAAACATTATTCACCTTTGCCGCAGCGTGCCTTTTCCTTTCCACACGATCCCGCAAGACACGCCGGGGTGATCATCACCAGGCACATCAACATCAACAGCACAGCGTTGGTCCTCCGTGCAGCCATGCAGGCAAAACTACGAAGCAACCGAATTAGTCGGAAAGGTAATCAAAATACACACGGTTTAGAAATCAGCTGATGGTATTCTGCGCGACGCTGCTCAGCAACAACGGTGTCGGAACTTTGGAGGTAAGCAGAACCGTCAAGTCGTCACGTGGGTTGTGGGATTTCACTATATAACTGTATATGACACACCGAAGACCTAATCATGTACACGCCTGTGTGAGCGTCACGGTCGGTGTGGTGACATTCCTTCGGTGACAGTGACATGCCGGAAGCTCTTGCACAGCCAAAAGCGGGTGGTTTAGAGTTATGTGTTGCCGTGGTCAACCACAAAAGAAGCATCACATTATAGCTAGCTGATGCAGGTGTTAAGCCACCTGTCATGCGCATCCCAGTAATCTGCGCAACGCCATGGTGGATGTTAACTGCACTACGGAACATTGCCCGGGTACAGCTTCTGTGAAAGACAAACAGCCAGGAGCACCAGCTCTTAATCTTATGACCGGCAGCAAGCACCATTGCAACCGCACCAGTACTCCTGTACAACTTGCCGCACAGGCGAACACACAGTTACCTGCCAGGCAGTACCTTACTGCACTAGGCTAGTGCACCGCTGCAGAAGCAATGCTGCCGCCAACAACACAGCCCATGAAAGCATGCACGGCCATGCACGGGTGGCAAAGGATTGGCGGCATCCTGTAAAAAATGCACTTGAGCAGCTCGCGTCGCTTGACACTGGCAGATCGACTGCTGTAGACGCACATGCATGCAGCACGTGGGCAGCACAGCCACGCATGAATAGCTTTTGCCCAGACTGGGCCATCCTGCAAGTATGCAAGGCATCACAGCAGAGCGGTCCATGCACCAGAAGCCAAATGCACTCAAAGCTCAGCAGAACAATGCCTTGACAACCACAAACATACCCCAGCATCCATGTAATATGCTTGTACCTGGTCACAATCATGCATGCTTGCAATTGCCAATACACATGCTGCCCTTGCTGAATCCCTCTGGTTGCTAAACCGAACGGGCAATGGTCTGCATCCCTCCACTGCTTTGAAACAGCTGGCAGGTGATCCATCGCCGACTCTCGCTGCAAGTACTGTCGGCCTGCATGGCCCAGGCAATGATTGAGCTCCTAACTGTGTTGGCAGGCCCACATCTGCGCTGCTCACCACACCACTCAACAATGCGCAACACGCATGCCCAGGCAACACCAACACTTTGTAGCAATGCCGCAGCGCTACAAAGCAGCTGAACCTGCAGCAATCTGCACCTGCAAAACCTGCGACTGGCAGGGCACGGCCCATTAGACCACTCAAAACAACATGCATATGGTGCACAAGCAGACGCAAACACAAACGACAAGAATATTGGATGACACGGTCCCGGCATAGTGTTGCTGATCACTGGGCACCCTGTCCTGCAAGAGAGCTCCAGCCAGGCTAGTAGCGGCTGAGGCTGGCAACGACGTCAAAGCGCTGATGCTGTAATCTGCGCAGGCGCAGATGGTCTGGCAACATGCGTATACATGCGCGCGCACAGGTGTGCACATGCAACATACACAGCATGTGTGCCTTGCAAGTCCTGCAACCTGCTTATGCAATGCGCTCAAGGAGTGTATGAGACCAACTGCACGCCAGACAAAACTGACACAAGTGCGCAATTTGTGCATTGGCAATGTTCACTCAACACTTTTTTTGCCAAAACAAGACGCTACGCCCTGTTATGCAAGCACCCCAGAGTCTCCACAGCAACATCAAGATGCTGCTTGAACCCTGAGATACAACCACATCATGAAGACTGCAGCCAAACTGAGAGTTAAGACGCTGTGCACAGCACTGTCAGTGAAACAGCACAACACCGCTGACAACGCGGCAGCACAGACATTGCCACCTACACTGCCGCCGCAATCGGACGTGAGATCACATATCATACTGAGAAGCCAGCACAAACACAGCAGTGCTGGAAATTGGCATACAGTCAACCACGGCATGCTGCACCACGCATGCTGCAGCCACAGCCGAAATGCTTGGACATTCTGAGCCAACACACCAAATGCTTGTAAACGTTGACGCACAAAACTGCACCAGGCGCACCAAGAACTGCACCAGGCGCTTACGCTGATCAAGATGCAGCCAGCCCATGCACACTCCAGACACAGACGCAAATCCTTGCAGCAGGCAGCCTGTCAGGCCGCACTCACCGCCTGCACATCGCTCAAAGCACATGCTGCTGGGCACGCGGCACACGTGGCAATGCAGCAGAGCACTACAACCACACAAGGAAAAGGAGCATCAGCAGCTGTAGCCGCTGTTGCCTTTCCAAAACTAGCCTCCATGCCTGCTTCGTGCTAGGAGCAGGCAGCTCATGGTTCGGAAAAATGTCAGTGCTGCAGTGCAATGTACTAAAGTGCCGCCTCCCACTTATGTTAGAAAGACTAGAAGTGTGGATGCCACAGCAGACGTAAATGCAGCCCAAAGAAGCTGCTCATCATGCTGTGTGTTGCTGCAAGATGTGGGATGGCTTGCTGTCAATGGATGGACAGTCACGCAAGCCTCCGCTCTGATATCCTGCAACTTTAACTAGGCACCACGCTTAGCTACGCGCACGGTGCTCTAGGCCGGTGCATCGTCAAAACTGCACTGTGCTGACACAACAACCACACAGCGTGCGCTTCAATCAGTCCCCATCCCAGTGCTGCACACGGCCTGCACGGCCCGTCAATTGAATGCACTCTGCATGCACACTGCAACCAGCCACAAACGCTGTATTGAAAGCCACAACTGCTGTATTGAAACGTGTGTCCCACAGTGCAACGGTGCATCACTCAGAAACAGCATGCCGGGCTTGGACAGCAGGTGCTGGCCTATTTCGAATGGCAGACAGCAGAACACAGCATAATTCATAACATGCACAGCTATCTCCTCATGATCAGCGCCCGGTGCCGACAGCATATGGAAGCCCTTCCGCCCCTGCAGAGTTGACATGTTCACCCCATGCTGGTGTGCTGCACTGCTTTTGAAAGCAACACACGTCATTCAAGTTGCTGCCACGGCATACAACAAGACTGTTGTTGATCCGTTGGTGGCAGCGTTCAAACCATTTCAAACGTATGAGCACGCGGAAACTCGCAGGCAGCGGGACCTACAGCAACAGCAGCAGCTGCAAACGCAACAGCGTCGCGGCCATAGCCACTCAACAGCTGCTTGGTACCGCACCTCACAAACTGCACCTGTCTGCATGTACTTGTGCAAGCTGCAGTGCATTGCAACAAAACGTTGCACACTGCGCACATGGCCTGCAGCTTCATAATAACAATAACATATATCATGCCCCAAATAACGCATCTGCGCAGAGCGCGGCGGCGGCTGGCCACGCGGACAGCACAAACATGGAGATAATGTTTTGATGCACCTTGTGTCACACAACACACAAAGAATGCAAGAGCGTCAGAGGTGCTGTTGTCTTATGTGCCAACAGCACAAACACAACCAGCAGCATGATAGCATTGAACAGATTTCATGTGTTGCTGCCAGCAAGCCGACATGCCCACCTGACCTGATCCCACACGCACACATGCATACCATGGGGAACATGTCTTTGGATAGCACGTCCTTTTGACATCCGATTCAACAGCTGTATGAGCAATGCGCTCAACACAAACGTTGATCAGCTCTGAGACGGCAACGCAGAAACGTGCCATGGCTGCAACATGCAGGGACAGCCAAAACAAGTTGCATGGAACACAACTCAGCAAAAGTTCAACCCAACAGCACAGGCATATCACAACCAGTGCAATTCAGGGGGAGGCGGTAAAAGTTTTGGGGTGATACAAGCTGTACTGTACAGGCTGAGTTCCCAAGCTCACACCAGAGCTTGCAACTCAGCGTGATGAGGGTTTCCACGTCCTGGTTGGTTAGAGCATGTATGTAGTGAAATGCAACGCTTTATGAAGTTGTGGCTGGTTCATGTGCTGTGATGCACACTGCCATGTGTGACAAGGGATGATGTGACAGGTCCGCTGAACGTGCACAGCAGTGCGTGACACGTTCTTGCAGCTGACCCTGCTAGCTCTGAGTTCTACCCATGCGAGCAACAAGAATGATGCTGCGCTGTTGACATGTAGCGCAGCAGCAGGGCATGCCCGGCAGACACATGTCGGCCACAAAGCAGATGCAGGTGCAGACTGCACAACAGCCAAGCTGCAATATTATGTCGACGAATAGGCTCTGGCTGGCAAGCAGTGTTGATGCAGATGCTGATAGCCATGCATTGGTACCAGCACTTTTGCATCAGCGTGATTGCCACACCCGACCATCAGACCAAAAAACAACCAAACCCCACAACACCCGCCATTAAGATGCGCCCCGTATCGCCTGTCATGATATGTTCGCTGCCGCCAACTTCTGATGTATCGACCAATAACTTCAGATGTGTTCCTTCTTCCCTCCTGCTGCAAGTTGGACACCAGCGTACGGCATGCTCAACATCAACCTGCGCATAAGCAAAACCCCCGTTGCAGATCCAACCGCCAACAACTCTGCGCCCTGGTGCTGTCAGCACCCCGTTTAAACACAGGTGCACCTGCACACTGTGCGCATGCAGAAGGTTGCTGCATAAATTCACCCTAATCTTCCAGCATGTCAGCCACGCTGTCAGTGTCGGCATCATCTGCAGCGCTCTGTCGCGCTGCTGCCGCCGCAGCAGCAGCATGCCTCCCGTGGCGGCTTTTGTACTCAAGTTTGAAAGTTGCCTGCAGGTGCGGAGCAGCAGCATTTCCAGTGCTTCAGCGGCGCTTGCACCAGTAAAGGAAGGTTGGCCATCACCAACCGGCAACAGCAAGCACTCACATGGCACAGTCTAATCGCAGTGCACTGTAGCTGCTTCCACTCAAACTCCCCATGGCTCAAACAGCGCTATGTGCATAGTCCCGTTGATGTGCATGGTTCGCTTGGTTTGTGATGGCCCCATCGATCTGTATGCCATTTGTATGTCCCAGCCGATCTGTACGATCAATTTATGTCTCCGCCAACCTGCACGACCTGTGTATGTCGCCCTTGCTGACATCCACGCTGTATCCTACCTGCCGCAGCTTTTTTATGCGCGCCTCCATCTCCCTGTCTGGGTCTTCCAGCAGCTCATCGAGAAACGCCCTGCATCAACAGCACGGGTTTCACAATAAGTCAGCACGCGTCAACAGCTTCAACAGGGGCTTGACAGGTGACTTGACTGAGCGATGCTTTGACCGACAGAGAAAAGAAGCAACACGCTGGCCTGGCCTAGTCGCTAAATGGTAGGGTTAATAAAGGATCTGCCCGTGTTACGCCAGGGCAGCAGGCAGCACATGCCACTCACTGCAGCTGCTGGCACACGCTCTGCGCTGCCTGAGGCTGGCCGCTGCTGCAGCCATATGCCTGCACAGTGGCCATCAGCTTGTGCAGGCTCTGCCGCTTGCGGTACGGCCTGCATGCACAGCCACACATACCATGAGCCACAGTTCCAGTGTAAACATGAACATGAGACAGGCGCGACCGGCAGAAGGCAACATGCGCACGCAGTGCCCCGCAGCACACAGCTCAGTGGCTGATTTCGGTGTGTGTAAAGCCCATACTGCTGATCAAGCAAGCTGCCAAACAACCGTCGGCATGTGCATCATGTTGGATGTCAGACACCACTGGGGCATATGCGGGGTTAGGGTAAACCCTAAACCTTGAACCCTATGGGGCTCACCAGCGGCTGATGTGCATGTCCCTGCAGATGCGCTTCAGCACAGTCACGCCCACGCCCAGGCTGCTGGCCGCCTTGCTGATTGGCAGGTCATACACCTGCAGTGACGAAATTATATGCGGTGTATCGCATACTCAGCGTAGCGGCAAGGTGCGCTGAAGTGCTGTGTGTATGCAGGGAAGCGTGCATTGAGGGGGTTTCACTGAAGCAAGACAAAGCAAGGCAAGCTTCTCAGAACGAGTGCTCGTGGCATCCCCTGTTGACAACTCCACAGGCTCCAGGTGGATGTCCCTTCGTACTGCTTAGTCAATCATCCTCGTTATCACACGCACAAGATGATGATGCTACCTTGCAGCACGCAGTCGAGCACAGCACTACGGCCTACCTTCCGCAGCATCTCAAGCGTGACGCCATGGGAACTTTGGCAGGGGCTGCTGCTGGTGCAGCCCCCCAGCAGCCTGGCTGCATCATTGCCTGCTTGCTGTTGCTGCTGCTGCTGCTTGCTGCTGCCAGGTGATGCGCTGCTGCCCTGCGCTGCTGACCCGTTGTGCGCTGGCTGTGAGCCCTGCTTCTTGGGCTGTTTCACGGTCTTTTTGGCCTTGGCGCAGTAGCTCAAGGGGCTGCCATCAGCATCGTCACTGTCTGCCTCTTCCTCTTCATGGCTGCTGTAGCCAGGATCTAACAGCTCGTCATCTGCAGGCCACGCAGCAGCAGCAGCAGCAGCAGCAGCAGCTACGACTGAGCACATCTCCCCACAACCATGACTTGGTTTCCGTGAGATGTGGTGAGGTTGACAGAGTGGCATCGCGCACTAAACCTTGTTCAAGAGCCTCATACGTGAACTGACATCCAAACAACTCCTAACATCAAAGCAGGCAGGGTGTTGGCATATGCCTGCCACCTGCTGCCTGCTCAGCGGTCATGTGCTTTTACTCACCACAATTCTGCCCTGCAGCAGCAGCAGCAGCAGTTGCGGCTGCTGCTGCGCCTGCAGACCCCTGCTGCTGTAGCTCTGTATTGTAGGGCTGTGTGTGCACTGCCTGCTCATCCTCCTGCCCATGCTCACTCCCGCTCAGCACGGCATGATCAGCAAACACAGTAGGCATGCGTCGTGCCCTCTTGAACCTGCCTGCTGCAAAGCTGCCAGCACCCATGCTGGCACTGCCGCTGTTGTTGGTTGCACGCAACCTGCTGGCAGGAGTGCAGCACCGCTCCTCTGCAGGTGCTGCAGCTGGTGCTGCATGCACTGCGGCTGCTGTTGGTGCTGCATGCACTGCGCCTGCTGCTGCTTCTGCTGCAGCAGTGATTGCAAGCAGCACTGGCAGCTCACAACCGTGCTCTGTTAGGCAGGGGCCATGGCCTGCAGCTGCCAGTGCTGCAGCACACGCAGCTGCCCTGGCAGCAACACTGAAACCGCGGCTGTCATCAGCAGCATCACTGTGCCACTCAGCTGCTGCTCCTGTTTGTGCAGCTGCTTGCATTACTGCTGCCCTGTGCTGGGGAGAGGCACAGGCAGTGGCAGTGGCTTGCTGAGGCGCACTGTTCAGGAAGGCGCAAAACGATGCTGGCAGGCGCTTAGGCCTGCTGCTGCATCTGCTGCTCACACGGCCTCTGTGCCTTGGCGAAGCACCTGCAGGCGATGCCACTCGGCTGCTGCTGCTGGCCCCAGTGCTGCCAGACGCAGTGAGTACTGGCGCAAGGCTGAGGGCCTGCTGCTGGCTGTTGCTCAGGCAAGCAAACTGCAGGCTGGAGCCTGCCCTGGCGTCTACTGCTCCTGCAGCTGCAGCTGCCGCTGCTGCTGCTGTGTGCTGGAGCCTAGCCGTGTTGGCAGGCAAGCTGTATGTCGGTGTGACCTGGTTCTGCTGTTGAGGGGCGGCAAAGCTGCTGATACGGGGCAGCTGCAGAGCTGCAGGCGGCTGCTGCGCTTCGCACCCCTGCTGCAGCAGCAAGGTGTACGGCCCTGGTGCCTGTTGCTGCTGCTGCTGTATCTGCAGCTGCTCTGCAGGCGCCAAGCTGCCATCATTGTCCTCCTAGTCAACAGCGTGGAAGCACAGCAGCAGACACCGATTAAGTTTGAGGAGGCTGGTGTGATGTCAGCGTTACACATAACGCGTGCATGTGCTGGACATCAGTGGCAGCGGGCTCAGCTGACATAATCGCCTGCACCAACATACTGCCAGAACGCGGAACTGCAGCATGCTTGGCTGCTGGAACCATTTTCCTGCAGTTTGTAACGCACCTGCAACAGCCTATGACTAATTATTGATGGCAGGCTCCACAGGGGCAGCAGGTCTGCTAGCCCCTCTAGACCTGCTGATGCAGTAGGGCTGAGGATGTGCACAACACCTGCTGGGCACAGCAGGAAGCTGCTGCTGCGTGCTGCTGCTGCTACACAGCTGGTGTTAGCTGCTGCTGCTGCCGCTGCTGGTGCGCCTGTGTCGATGGCTGCTGCAGCTCCTGATCCCGGCATTCCCAGTGCCGCCAGTACTGCAGAAGCTGAGCTGCTGCAGGGCAGGGCAGACGCTTCTGCAAGCTGCCGGTTGAGCGATCCTGCAGGCTGCAAGATGCTGCTGGCAGGATCCAAACCTGCAGCAGTGGCTGTGCCAGCAGCAGGCAGAGACAGCTGCTGCAGGAGGCTGATGCTGCCTGCATATGCCAGCTGCAGCTCTGCTGTCGGGCCATCTCCTGCAGCTGCTGCAGCCCTGCCGTCAAACACACCACTCAGCTGCTCCTGGGCCACGTGCGGCAGGTCCATAGAATGAAGCCGGCTTGCAGCCGGCAGCAGCTGCGGCCAGCCAGCAGCTGCAAGACTGATGTTGCTGCTCCAGCAGCTCTCCAGCGTAGGCCATCCATCTGCAGCAGCAGCAGCTGCTGCTGCTGCTCCTGCACCAGGCAGTAGCGAGTGCTGCGCATAGCTACCGTGCCCATCACTGCTGCCTGCCCTGCTGCCAGCTGCATCTATAAGACCTGCACTTACTGGTGTGTCACCTCTTGGGCACTGGACCTGCTGCCAGCTAAGGATGGTCTGTGCTGACCCGCCTGCAAAGCTGCCAGCTGCATCGCTTGCGCCGTGCTGTGTGCTGAGCCGCGGCACGGTTTGCACTGCTGCTTGCTGCCGCTGCTGCAGAGGCATGAGCCCGGTTGAGCTGCTAAAGCTGCCATGTCCTGCTGCCGACTGGAGTTGGAGCTGATGTGGTGCGTGCACCTGCAGTTGCCACTGCTGCTGCTGCTGTTGTGCAGTTTCCCTTGCAGGACCATTGGTAATGCTGCCCCATCCTTGCTCTACGCTGCTGCTGCCATCCTGCAGATCCTTGGCAGTTGCGTGAACACTGCAGGCTGGCCTGTAGAGTGACACAACAGGCGGCATCTGCTGCTGCTGCTGCTGCTGCTGTGGATCCTGCAAGGGTCCTGCAAGCTGCTGCTCCCCCAGCAGTCCCCTGCTGAACTCCAGCAGCTCAAGGCCCTCATCATCACATAGGCCTCCATCTTGCAGGACAGCTTCCAATTGCTGAAGGCTGTCGGCAGCAGATAACCTGGGGATGGGGTAGGCTGGAAGGCCAGACGCACTGGAGCCCCTTGCTGCTGCGGCTGCAGCTGCAGGCGCAGCTGCTGGTGCAGCAGCTGCTGCTACTGAAGCAAACGCTGAGACGATATGGCCGTCTGGCGCCTGCTGACGCTGAAGCGATAGGCGCGTACCCTGCACAGTTGCAGCAGTTCAGAGCAGCAGTGTAGCAGTTGTGGCAACTGCTGTTCTTAACAGAGGGCTGACAGCATGGCATGAAGCTGTAGAGCAGTGATGCTGCGGTCAATTTGAGCATGATGGCTTTCTGGGCTCGCTGGCTGACAAGGCTTGCTCACCAGCACCTCCAGGGCTTGTTGCACAACATCTTCTGCTGCATCATCAGCCCCCACAAAGCGCAGCAGGGGGTTGGGGCTGCCACAGACGCCGTCTGGCTGATGTTCAAGTTGTACAACGTGTTCCAACGCAGGAACCTGGATCATTGTGGCATGAAGCTCTGCAAAGAAGCAGCACAGCAGGCTGCTCATGAGCACAGTGTGATCACTCTGTGAGAGGGCCCAGCTTTCCAAGGGAGTGCATGAGAAGACCAAGCAGAAGGTACCTTCCGCCCAAGATTGCAGAACACGTGCTTTCGCACGTCCTCAGCGCCCTTCACTGCTTATCGCCGATGTTGCGTTTTGCTGTGGTGCGGTCAAAGCGTGTTACACGTGATGCAGTTTGCAGCGACGTTCTAGGCAAAGATCACCGGATAACAGCTTTTAGGGCGTAAAATCACAAGATTCATAGGTGAGACACACGTCGCGGAGCCCTCTGACGCTGCTGGCACTGGCCAGTGCTGCCCCACTGTCGTGAGTTCCGATTCGACTAAGGCTGTGCTAGGCGCCACGTGCTGGATTCAAGTCATCAAGAGCATGTTAATAAGCTGTTGAAATTCCAGTGATCCAGCGTGATTCACACCAGCTGCAAAGTCAGAGCCAGTCATACCAGAACATCCCTCCTCACCTTGTGCTTCACTGGGGCCCTCAGCTAAGTCTTCCAGCTCTTTCAACAAAGCTGGTACGGTGCGGTAAGCCCTCTCAGCTCTGAAGGCTTGACGCTGGCGTCGACCTTGCAGACTAAGCAGTACTAGCAGTTCGAATTCAACCCACCAGGTTAATGCTCTATCATACTGCTGCTATTTGGAGTACGAGTAAAACTACCTGGATTGATAGAGCAAGAGTTGCGGTGGTCAACGCTGATAGCAACTTAAGTGATGGGGTTCAAGGCAGTATGACATCAAAACATATGTGATGCATCACTCAGTGATAAACTGTAAAACCTTCACATGTTGATTGCCCTGGCAGCTGATCACATGCAGCTGTAGTGCAGGCATCAGGCGCAAAACAGGGAGCCAGCAGGCCACTTGCTAGTATATTGCAGGAAAGACAGCTAGCAGATAAGCCTCCTGCGCCGCCCGGTAGAGGCTGGTGTTTTGCTAGGGATGCCATGGTCCCAGATCCCCAGGAGGAGCAGTGTGTGTAAGTGATGCTGATGCTGCAACATGCGCAAGGGAAAGCACATGCAGCCCACAATCAATGCTGGGTCCTCCCCCTCCATGAATAAAAACCGAGAGAGAGGATAGTTAACACATGTTACATGTGGGTCCTGGCATCATGGTGGTATGAGCCACAAAGGATTATAATGTAATCACAACAGTGTTCTACATCGAGCAACACGACACGACATCACCTAATCATGAACGGCTCAGGCCGGCGGCCAGTATCACCACACGCCACCATGGCGCCAACTCAGGTCCAACCGCGAAACCCCTCCCTCAACACCAAAAAACCACAATACACCCTGCAGAGTCCTCACAGGCTCATGTGGTTCACCAGGTACGCAAACAGGTCCCTGCTCTGCGCCTCGCAGCGCCTGTCCCTCACAATAATGGTGGCATCAACCTCCCTGGACTGCCATAAACCTTGTGGAGTCCTCACCTAAAACCCTGTCCTCACAGGCTCATGTGGTTCACCAGGTACGCAAACAGGTCCCTGCTCTGCGCCTCATAGCGCTTGTCCCTCACAATTATAGTAGCATGCGCATGCACATGGCCCGTCCAAACATCAACACGGTGCCAGCCACCCTTGGAGACACCTGCACTGCTGCTGCTGCCGCTGCTGCTGCTAGCAGCTGCTTGGGTTCCAACAAGGCCATCAGCAGTGCTGCCTTTGTCAGCAGCAGCAGCAGCAGCATCCAGCTCTGCATCACTTTTCACCTGCTGCTGCTGCTGCTGCTGCTGCTGCACTCCACCAGCATCACCACTGCACTCACAGCCTCTACCAGTCCCCGCAGCATCTATCCCTGCAAACCCCCACTGCCGCTCACACACACTGCACGGCGGCAGCACATCAAACAGCTGCTGCGCCATCCAGCGCTGCTGCTGCTGCAGCAGCCATGCCTGCCCATCCCTCTCACCATCTGCTTCCACTATGCCCTCGTGCTCATGCAGAGCACCTGAGGCAGTCAGCCGCCTGATGCTGGCCTGAGGGGACAGCAGCAGCAGCGCAGTGCTTCTGGATGCTGCAGCCAGCACCTGCTCCTCTGTCTGCTCTGCTGCTGCTGCTGCTGCTGCTGCTGGGTAGAGCGCTGCATCGTGTGTGTCAGCGTCAGCAAGGCCTGCTGCGCTGACACGCGCTGCCCCTGTTGCTGCTTCAAAGGCAGCTTCAGCATCACTGCCGCATTGCGTGTGAAATGACGACGCCTGCGGGTGATGCGTATGGCTTGCAGCGCTGCCGCTGCCCACTGGCAGCAGCTGCTGCAGCCCCCTGCTGCTCCTGCTGCTGCTGCCTTCAGCTGCTGTTGCCGCAAATGCGCTATGCTCCAAGGGGCTCGCCAGTACTGGCGCCACTGCTTCTGCTTCTGCAGCAGCTGAGCTGCCTTCTTCCACGGTACTTTGAGCATCCTGCTGCTGCTGCTGCTCTAGCCGCATTTGCAGCTGCCTGCTCGCCTGCCTGCTGAAGGGGTTTAGGCCGGCCCCCAAAACCTCGGCTGCTGCGCGGTACTGCTGCAACCACGCCACATCCAGCGGCTTCTTTCTTGCCTCCCTGTGATGCAGCAGCCCCTTAGCTACACTGTACCCATAGAACAGAGGGAACAGCGGTAGGAACAGCAGGAACAGCAGCAGCCTACTGCGCCCCTTGGCATCAGGGAAAGCAGCACCCTGCTCTGCCTCCCCTGCCGGCATCACCACTGAAGGATACAGCTGTGGGTTGATTGATACAGGCGGCCGCTGCTCGTAGGGGTTGGCAGTACAGATTGCTGCTGTGCAGTACGGTACTGTCGTGTCATAACGTATGTTGGCGCAGCAGATGCGTGTTTTGAAACCTGCTAGGGCCTTGTGGAAGGGCCCGGCCAGGTGGGCCATCAGCAGCAGCAGCGGCACAGGCTGAGATGGATCCAGCCCTGGGGGCAGCGATATGCGCTGCTGCCGCATGCGCTGCTGCTGCTGCTGCTGCTGCTGCTGCTGCTGCGATGTGCTGCCGCCGCCTGCGTTAGCAGCAGCAGCAGCGTCACCCACAGCTGCCTCCTCCTGCTGCTGCTGCTGGCTCCTGCTGTCGGCTGGTGCTTCTGCTGCATGCTGCTGCTGATGAGGATGATAAAGTATGCTGCTGCCACCTGCATTGGCACCCGTCGCTGTCTCCTCCTGCTGTTGCTGCTGCTGCTGCTGGCTGCTGCTGTCGGCTGGCGCCTCTGCTGCATGACGCTGCTGGTGTGCGTGCTGCTGCGCGTACTGCTGGTGTGCCTGGTTGTGCAGCTGCTGCTGGTGCTCCAGCCACGGGACGGAGTAGTCTGCGTCAGCCAGCAGCAGCTGCCCTCCAGTGCGGGAGGCCACTATGGGCACGTTGCTGTTGAAGAAGCGCGCCAGCCAGCTGGTGGGCTCCCTGCACATTGCAGGAAAAGTTTGCAGGAAAGGTTGGCAAGTGACAGAACAGGGGCAATCATGTACGGTCGGCTGAAATCATATGCACGGGAGCAGTGGTGTTGCGGAATGGCACCAGCCAGCTGGTGGGCTCCCTGAGGCAACATCAAAGCAATAGCAACAATGAAAGAAAAAGCAGACTCACTGTGTTGTGCATATGCTACACAGGCATTGCAACAGCCTGAAACAGTCATGCAGGGCATGCCACATTGCGTGCAAGCCCAGCCTGCTCAGGTCAGGGCACTGCATATGAACAACTGCAGCACGCCCCACTTCCAGCCCTGCCCTGCTGCTGTTACTGCTACATTGACTGCTGGCACTGCTGCTGCTGCTGCTGCTGCTACTGGGTGCCTCACTTAAATGAGCCGAGGTGTGGTGTGGCGATGGTGATGAGGTTGACTGGTGCCACCTCCTCAAACAGGCCAGCAACATACAGCTTGCCTGCAGCATACCTGCAGCAGCAGCAGCAACCACAAAAATTGCAGAAAGTTCAGGCCTTAGCTCATGCATGCAGAGCACCACTTGACGCAGGTGGGCATGTGGGCATGCTGCCAGCAGCAGCAAGCTGGCGTATTGGCAGAAACAGACCATGTTTCATACTCAGCCCACGACTATGGGTGAAATGGCCTCCATGTATGCACACACACGCACCAAAGCTGTCGCGTCAAGTGAAATTTCATAAAGACAGGCAACATCACAGCAAGCCATGCGTGAACATGCACACAAACAGCATGCTGGCAATGGAGCTGCAGTCAACTCTGCAGCTGCCGCAGCAACAGTACCCGTGCTGTAGCAGCAACAAAACAATACCCTGAAACTTTCACCTGCACCACCATACCTGCAGATCAAGCCCCCAAGTGAGTATCCTATCAGGGAAAGTTTGACCACTTTTGCACCCTCCTGCTGCTGCTGCTCCACTGTCTCTTGCACAAACTTCGCCAGGCGCGCCCCGCACACGTCTATGCCATCGTACGTCAGCACCCTCGCGTTGCATGTGCTATTCTTAACAACTACTCGGTCTTGCAGCTGCTCTCGGGCATCTGCTGCTTCGAATGCTGCTTGCAGGAATGCAGCAAGCCTGGCCACATCGTCAGGCCTGCCCCAAAGGCCGTGTTGGAGCACTACCAGGTGCACCGCACGTTCATCCTTTGTTTGCTGGGCTTCCATAATGCTTGCTGCTCGTCAGAGCGCCAAACAACATGCCCAGCAGAGCTAGGCCAAAACATGAACGAGCTACCTGACTACATGCACCCGGACTGCATGATCAGCAACGAGTTGAACCACATTATGTGGCGCTCCGCTGCTTTGAACTCCATGGGCTGCAGCGTGGTTCATGTCCGGAACGACAATGACGGTGTTCCGTGCATGGCTCCTGCCTTCAGCCTCCCAAATCAGCTGCAGAGCCAACTGAATGCCACACACATAATAAACACGTGATAGAAGCATTCTCGTAATTTATCCATAGCGTGTTGCGTGCCACGCAGCAGGTAGGCCTACCTAGGGCTGTACTGTACGAGTCTAACATGAATCCAGTACATCCCTCCAGTGCCTTGCAAGGCATTTTAATGTGCAAAAGAGCGCAAGATAGTATAGCAAGCGGTATTAAATTCAAAAACACCGTGCGATCAAGGCAGCAGGCTGGATCACCTCCACTGTTCAAAACCAATGAATGCTGGCAAAAACAACAGCAACTTGGACGTCAACGCCCTGGATCCAGTTTGCTCAGCAACACTTGCCTTGGCTACCCAGCTCACTCGTCCTGCCGCACTCAGATCACCCACTCTCTGCCGGCAATGCTAGATGCTGCAGCCACCCCAGCTGCTCAGTGGCCACCGCCAGCTGCACTAGCACTACTGTTGCTGCTGCTGGCGAGCGCACCAGCCAGCCACACACACGCATCCGTCCCCTGCAGCCGCAGCCAGTCTGCGTTGAGCATGCGGGCCTCATTCGCCTCCTCTATGAATGTGGGCGACAGCAGCCCCTGCTGCCGCTGCTCCAAGGTTTTCAGCCGCTCGATGAGCTGTTCATCCACAAAGATGCGCGCCAGCTTGTTCAGCGGGCGGCCGAAGGAGTAGGTCACGTCATCAACTGCAAGTGCAAAAAAAACGGGGCGGCAGCAGCAGCAGCAGTGCTTAATGAGCGACCCGTTGACCAACTTGTTCAGCGGGCGGATAAAGGAGTAGGTCACGTCGTCAACTGCAAGTGCATATGTTGTATCAAGGCGGCAGCAGCAGCAGCAGCAGCAGCAGCAGCAGGGGAGAAGGTATGGGAATCACCACAGGGTCTGGCAAGTGGCTGGTGACAGAAACACTGCTGGAAATATACCTGTATGCCCAGCATACAACAAGCAGCACCCCCACTGTCATTCGCAATCACACCTGCTCCTCTCCCTTGTCTAACTCCCAAGCGCTTCCTAGCACGTGTTGCATAGACACTCACCTTCGTACTTCTTCATGATGTCATCCGAGCGGTTGAGTATGAACTCCCAGGTCATGTTGAACCCTAGGCCACCCTGCTTGGCAACGTCAACCAGCAGCTTTGCTACATCTTACCACCACCTTTTGCTGCCCTTCCCCCTCTTGCCATAGAGCAGATTTACTTGTGAACTGCGCAGTGCTAGGACCCACAAGTGACGCTCTTGCCTCAACAGGCTATGCATCAGCCATACTCACCCCCATACTTCTTCATGATATCATCCGAGTGGTTGATTATGAACTCCCAGGTCATGTTGAACCCCAAACCACCCTGCTTGGCAATGTCAACCAGCAGCTTGGCCACATCCTGAGTGCGCACAGCAGGCGACAGCGCATACTGCAGGCTCCGAGTAATAAGCGGCGCTGTCGTTACTCTGGCAAGTGCCCGTAGAGCGTGGTCCTTGTCTGTCGGGTCGAGCGCCTGCAGCGCAGCCAGCAGTTGCAGGCCAAGTCAGTGAGGCGCGCAATGCTGTGCTGCTCACTTGCAAATGTTCTACTGGCACTGCTGAATCTGAATCCTGTAACCACGACACAAGTCATTGAGAGCCTGGACGACACCTGTTCATCTCCTGCTCACCTGCTCATAAATCTTCTGCACGGTGTCATATGCCGCAGCATCCCCGCCGCCCACTGCCAGGCTGTACACCGCCTTGGCCACGTCAGCAGCCAGCACCGCCTGCCCAGCAGCAGCCTGGCGCAGCACCCGAGCTTGCCGCAGAAAGCCTGCTTACGTACTGCCCACACTCTGCTGGTACAGCTGCCACTTCCAGAAAAACAACCACCATTAAAAGGTGTGTGTCACCAATCGTCGCCTGCCCACCTGCTCGTACAACTTCTGCACGATGTCATATGCTGCGGCGTCCCCGCTGCCAACCGCCAGGCTGCACACCACCCTGGCCACGTCAGCAGCCATTCCGCTAACAGCGCCGCTAATCCTGGCCTGGGTGCCTATCTGCATATTATTCATCTTCTGGTGTAGCTGGGGTTGCTAAATGCAACATTAAACAACAATCGTATACTTCCTGCCCACCTGTTCATACATCTTCTGCACGGTGTCGTACGCCGCTGCATCCCCGCTGCCCACCGCCAGGCTGTACACCGCCTTGGCCACGTCATCAGCCAGCACTGCCTGCCCGGCAGCAGCCTGGCGCAGCAGCTGTGAGGCCTGGGCCATGACGCCTGCGTGGCCCAGGAAGCCTGCTGCTGTCAGCACTTTGGGCCGCAACAGCCGCAGCTCCGGCGAGTCCTGCGGGTTGACCTGCAGCCACAGGGATATGGGAATACTTGATGGTGGAGTATGCTTGACTAAGGGTGTCCGAGTTCAATTTTCATGCAAACAGTTGTAGCAGCACAGCAGCAGGCAGCAGCAGCCGCAGCGGCTGTTCATTGATTTGATGGAAATGCTGTTGCGAGGCCTGAGGCCCAGGCCATGACGCCTGCGTGGCCCAGGAAGCCTGCTGCTGTGAGCACTTTGGGCCGCAGCAGCCGCAGCTCTGGCGAGTCCTGCGGGTTGACCTGCAGCGACAGGGTTATATGTGATCAGCTTATGGTGATTATACTTGATACAGAATGTCCTGGTTTCAACTTTCATGCAAACGGTTTTAGCAGCACAGCAGCAGGCAGCAGCAGCCGCAGCGGCTGTACGTTGAGTTGAATAGGAAGCTTTTGTATGGCCTGGGCCATGACGCCTGCGTGGCCCAGGAAGCCTGCTGCTGTCAGGACTTTGGGCCGCAGCAGCCGCAGCTCCGGCGAGTCCTGAGCATTGACCTGCAGCCCACACAGACACACAAGTTTCATGTTGCTGTCAAGTAATCGCATTCAAGTTTCACACCTCATGAAGTCAGCTATAGCACCACAGCAGGCAGCAGCAGCAGCAGCAGCGGCTGCACATTGGTGGTTAGAACGCTCTTGTGAGGCCTGGGCCATCACGCCTGTGTGGCCCAGGAAGCCTGCTGCTGTGAGCACTTTTGGGCCGCAGCAGCCGCAGCTCCGGCGAGTCCTGCGGGTTGACCTGCAGTGACAAGGAGACAGAGAGGTGCTTTGAACTTGGTTCTTGAAAACTTAATATGTTCTCTGTGTGACGGTACAGAGTTTTTCACCGGTACAACTCAGCGAGCACGTGAACACCACAGCAGGCAGCTGCAAGCAGACAGGTCGACCTGCAGCATGCATGAAGGCAGGCGCGAGAGGCAAGTGCCAGCGCACGCAGCTGCAAGCACGGTCGGCAGATGCAGAGCCGCCTGCAGGCATCAGCAGGATCTTTCAATCCCTCTGTCAGACCCCTCTCACCTCAAAAGTGAGCCCCGGCTTGGCCTGCCCAGGCGCTGCCAAGTTTGCAATGAAGGGGCCAGTGAGCTGCTGCGTGACAAAGGCCCGCAGCTTTGCCAGGCAGCTGGCTGCTGGGTTTGCAAGAAGCCTGCGGCTGCTGCTGTCAGTGCTTTTACTATCTGCCATCAGCGCAGCGCGCAGCAGTAACACGATCTAATAGGTTATACACTACTCTGTGGTCAATGCAGATATTTCCCACTGGGCCCCTCTCACCTCAAAAATGAGGCCCGGCTGGGCCTGCCCAGGCACTGCCAAGTTCGCAATGAAGGGGCCAGTGAGCTGCTGCGTGACAAAGGCCTTCAGGTTTGCCAGGCAGCCGCTCCACTGGCCGCCGCCAGCAGCATCGCCCAGCAGCGCAGCACTGGACAGCACGTCAGCCATCCTCTGCGGCAGCAGCAGCAGCAGTAGCAGCAGCAGCAGCGGCAGCAGCGGCAGCAGCAGCAGCAGCAGCAGCAGCAGCAGCAGCGGCAGCAGCAGCAGCAGCAGCAGCAGCGGCAGCAGCAGCAGCAGCGGCGGCAGCAGCAGCAGCATGTTACATGCAGAACCAGAGCTACAAGCAGGCTGTTTCAACACAAGAGCAACAAGCACAACCTCAGGTGAGTCAAAACAAACAAATAGCCGAGTTCGTGGCTACTCCCCCAAAAAAAACGCTGCAGCTTCATCCAAAAGTAATGCCGCTGAGAGATTATTGATGTTTTATATGTGTGGCTGTTTCGCCAACAGCACATTCTCGACACGCCCGAAGTGCAGCGAACCCCCACCTGCAGCCAGCCCAGGGCAATGCCCCAGGGAGGCAGCTCAGGCTGCAGCCGCCGCCCCAGCGCTGTAGTCAGACAAAGGAAGGTGGTCACGTTGAGCTGGCGCACCAGCGACAGCGAATATGCATCATCCAACAGACCTGCAAACACAGGCGATTGGGCATGAGACTCTGTGAGTTGTGCATGATGCATTTCCTTTTGGTGCTGGCGGCCAAGCGATGTTCAGCTGATGTACTTTTAAACAGATTGCGGCGCTGAACAGATCCACAGGTGCCTACACACCACTGCATTACTGGCATCAGAGCTCTGCCGCACCTGCCAGGTCTATGCTGTGGATGGTGGCCGGCTGCGGCGCTGCTGCTGCCAGCGCTGCCCACAGCGGCTCGCTGTAGTTGACTCGGTAGAAGCCGTAGCGCCCTGCAATGGGGTAGTGGCAGCAAATAATGAAAGAAATGGTGCAAGCCTTTATGAGATGGTGCTCACAAGCATACAACACGAGGCATGCAGCACTTCTGCAGCCCGGTTGCGCATGCGCAGAACATGCGGGCATGCATAGTGCACAGCGAACAGCATGAGCACAACACCGCAGGAGAGCGCGTGCAGCCGGGTGGGTGCGATAATCAAACAGTATGATTATGACATTATGATTATGATTATGCACATGTGCCACGGCTGGTGGCTGGGTGCCTGCGGCCACATTGCTGCTGCGGACGGTCCACAAGCGGTGGCACGCGGGCAGGTGATCAAGTGACATTGTCTTCCCGTAGTGGCACTCTGGCTGCAGCGGCTCACCGACATTGGCCAGTACCCAGCCGTTGTGCGGCACCGCCAGCGTTAGGTTGCTGCTGCAGTTGCTGAAGGAGTGCCACTGCACAGCGTTGGAACCCTGCAGACGAGACAGCAGGAGGGCAAGACACTGAATACTGCATAATGCAGGGTGGTAGGAGGTGACACTCCGCTGTGGTTCTGTGGCACAGGGTGATGTAAATGTTTGAATGAATAACAGCCAGAAGACAGATACCAGCGACAGCGCAGAACTGACCACTGGCACTAGTGCTGTGTAGTACTCACAGTTGGCCACAGGCCATACAAAGTCTGGCTCACCACAACTTGCAGTGCCACAGGGATCCAACAGCTGCTGTCAGCCTCATCATCAGTCCAGTCGTTGCAGTACACGTTGGCTTGCTGGCAGTACAAATTTGGCCACTGGCAGTACACAATCTGGCTCACCGCAACTTGTAGTGCCACAGGGATCCACCAGCTGCTGTCAGCACATCGTCAGCCCAGTCGTTGCAGTACACATTGGCTTGCTGGCACTACACATTCGGCCACTGGCACTACACAATCTGGCTCACCGCAACTTGTAGTGCCACAGGGATCCACCAGCTGCTGTCAGCCTCATCATCAGTACAGTCGTTGCAGTACATCTCTGGCTTGCTGGCACTACACAACTGGCCACTGGCAGTACACAATCTGGCTCACCGAAACTTGCAGCGCCACAGGGATCCACCAGCTGCTGTCAGCCTCATCGTCAGTCCAATCCTTGCAGTACACATTGGCTTGCTGGCACTACACATTCGGCCACTGGCAGTACACAATCTGGCTCACCGCAACTTGTAGTGCCACAGGAATCCACCAGCTGCTGTCAGCCTCATCGTCAGTCCAATCGTTGCAGTACATTTCTGGGGTGAAGGGCAGCCCAACCATGTATGTGCGCGGTGCATGGTACGGCACCTGGTTGAGCGACAGCAGCTGATTGCTGGCGCTACCACTGCTGCTGCTGCTGCTTGGCTCGAGTGACACTGACAGGATAGGAAAGCCCCTGCAGCACAAACACACAGACAGATATGTGCAGGTTGAAACACAGCGAACATGCCCACCAGCTCAGTCACCTCCAGTGCTTCAGTGTTGTTGATAGCTGCAGTCAATGCGTTGGACACAATGGCATGGCGTAATGCAGCCCAGTCACTGCGCACAACTGCAAGCGCAGGCACAGCGCCTCAGCCGCCATGGCCGGACTGACCTCCCAGCAGGCGTCAGAGCAACACACATCAAGAGACGGTGACCACGCTGCAGCTCAGAGGACTCGGAAAGGATTTGGCACGTGGAAAGATAGATCCAGGTCAAGGGTTTGATCTAATTGCTCACCTCCTGCGCGTCCACGTAGCCATCATGTCCCCAACAGGCTGGCCGCTGCTGGCAGCAATGTGCCGCCACAGCGTGCTGTAGTTGCTGCTGCCATACGACAGCTCCTGCAGCACAGCAGCACAGCAGCATGCCAGTCAGTGGCTGTGCGGCGCCTCGGGGCAAAAAAGCACGCGCACACACATACACACTTCTGCTGCTTACTCACCTGCAGGTACGTCCTCAGCCCTTTGATGAAGGGGTCCCGCTCCCCGAGCGCCTTGAGCCCTGCCGCGCCCTCAAACCCTGCAGTGGCAACACCAGGGGCCCCTCCCTCCCCTGCAGGCAGCACCTGCAGCAGCTCCGAATCCTGCCCAGCAGCAGCAGCAGCCGAAGCCTTTGGCTGCTGCGCCAGGTTCACACTCGCACCGCCAATGTGGGCGTGCTGAGTCCACCAGGTGTTGCCGCTGCTAGCGCTGCCACTGCTGCTGCTGCTGCTGCTGCTGTCTGTGGAAGTGCCTTGAGCTGGAGATGGCGCCTCGCTGGCAGCGCTACCACTCTCCAGGGAGTCAGCAGCTGCTGTTGCTGCTGGCAGCAGTGTGGGCAGCAGCGGCTGCTGCCTCGACCCTGCTGTACGTTCCTTCCGCTGCTGCTGCCACCAGCGGCCAGCTTTGCTGCTGACCTTGCTGCCTGCAGCTGCCAATGGGCTGTCTGGAAGGTACGCTGACAGCGTCTGCTGCAGCCGCCGCGCGTGCTGCCTAACCCCTCCACCGCTGCTGCTGCTGCTGCTGCTGGTGTTGACCCCAAACTCCAGTCCCAGCATAGGGGCATCATTTTGGTTGAGCCACGCGCGCAGCATGCGCAGAACTGCGCCGCCCTTGCTGTATTCGATGTCGTCGAACCAGTTGTCGATTTCCGAGAGCTTCTGCACCGGCCGGCCAATGCTGAGGGGGTGTGAGGTGGCGGCGCCATCAGCCTCCAAGCCTGCGGCCAGCATAGGAAGAACACTCAGGCACTTACACTGTGAAGTTGATACTGCTCAAAATCTTCCAAACCTGCGGCCAGCAGACAGACACAGCGTACAACAGTCCACCGCGTGGCGAGAGCAGCACATGCACATGCACATGCACATGCACATGTGTGAGAGCAGCACATGCACATGTGTTAGAGCAGCACATGTGTGAGAGCAGCACATGCACATGCACATGTGTGAGAGCAGCACATGCACATGTGTTCAACCAGTTGTCAATCTCTGAGAGCTTCTGCACCAGCCGGCCGATGCTGAGGGGGTGCGAGGTGGCGGCGCCATCCGCCTCCAAGCCTGCAGCCATACGGCGCAGTACACAACAGCACGCAGCAGTCTGGTGTGAGGGGGGCAACAAGGTCCATTTGTTGAAGTGTCAAGCAAGGATGCGCCGGCGCCGGCCGCCTCCAAGCCTGCACCCAGCAAACTAAACCACACTCAATGACTTGCGCAACCAGGTTGACATACCCAACCTCCAGCAAAGGAGCACCACTCAGGAACTTGCGCCGCCGAATTACGTGTTGTGCAGCTTGCAAGCCTGCAGCCAGACGCAGCACAAGCACAGCACCCCGCATCATCCGCACAACTAGTCAGCGGGAAGCAGCACAAGCTCCCAACCTCCTTCTAACCTGCAGCAGGGCTGAATAATTTGAAGATGTGTGAGGTTTCTGAAGATAAGAACAAACGCACCTGGAGATGTAAACGTCTCCAGGAAGCCGTCAAAGTAGCCCCAGCTCGGCCGTGCTGCATCAGCCGCCACCACTTCGAAATAGGTGGCAAAGCCTTCATTCAGCCACAGCTCACTCCAGTCCCCAAGAGTGACCAGGTCGCCAAACCACTGGTGCGCCTGCGGCAGCAGCAGCAGCAGCAGCAGCAGCAGCAGCAGCAGCAGAAGCAGCAGCAGAAGCAGTAGTCGCGGCAGCAGGGCAGTAAGTGGCAAAGCCCTCATTCAGCCACAGTTCAGTCAAGTCACCAAGAGTGACCAGGTCGCCAAACCACTGGTGCGCCTGCGACTAATACGGGTGCGCCTGTGGCAGCAGCGGCAGCAGCAGCAGCAGCAGCAGCAGCAGCAGCAGCAGCAGCAGCAGCAGCAGCGGCAGCAGCAGCAGCAGCAGCGGCAGTGGTGGCAGCAGCAGAGCAGTACGCGGCGAAGCCTTCATTCAGCCACAGCTCGCGCCAGTCACCAAGCGTGACCAGGTCACCAAACCACTGGTGTGCCTGCAGCAGCAGCAGCAGCAGCAGCAGCAGTGAACCCCGTACCCCTATTTCCCGACCATAACTGACCACTCCTTGGGTTGAGGTCACTCCTTGAGTTGATTCATTTATATGTATACGAGCTATGGCAGCTATGCAGCTCACCGCCTCATGTGCCACTGTGGTTGCGATGTCGTACTGTGCCTTCATGTCAGGTGCACTGTCACTGGCCAGCAGCGCGGTCTCCCAGTATGACATTTGTCAGCAGGCCCCAGTTCTCTGTGGCCCCAGCAGCTCACCTGGCCATGTGCCACGTCAGCAAGTGTGGCTACAACATGCCGGCATGCAATGCAAATAGGTGTTTTGGGCCGCACACGCGCGCTACACTGGTGTAACCAACAGGCTGCCAATGTGTGACCAGCTCACCGTCTCGTGTGCCACTGTGGTTGCGATGTCGTACTGCGCCTTCATGTCAGGTGCGTTGTCGCTGGCCAGCAGTGCGGTCTCCCTGTAGGTCAGCAGGCCCCAGTTCTCCATGGCCCCAGCAGCAAAATTGGGAATAGCCACAAGGTCCATCTTGGGCAGAGGGTAGACCACCTGCAGTGCATCAGATGGGACACGAGGTTTACGATACCAGTGATTTAAACAGGCTCACGTGTTAGCCCGGTCATAGCCCCAGCAGCAAAGATGGGAATGGCCACCACATCCATCTTGGGCAAGGGATAGGCCACCTGCCTGGCATGCGTTTGACATCCAACTCATTGCTCTCGTGCTCCTTAGGTGCTCAGCAGTCAATGGCATGATCATTGCAACCAGGGACAGCGGCAAAGATCACTCATTTGATCCACATCTCCAGCGCACGCGCACCTGCCGCAGCTGCTCAAGTGCCTGCAGTGCATGGCAGGCGGCCTCCTTGGCCAGCCCAAACTGGCTAGCCCTGTCAGCACAGCACTCCACAGCACAGCATAGCAATTGCTTCGAGGTACAGTACAGTACAGCGCCAAACACACTTGCCGAACCACAAGCATACACCCGCACACCTCTTGCTCAAAGGCACCACACAAACACATACGCGCCCGTTTTCGCACACCCACCTGCAGCAGCTCCTCAAGTGTCTGCAGTGCATGGCAGGCAGCTTCCTTGGCCAGCCCAAACTGACTGGCCCTGTCACTGGTGCCAAACACGCGCACAGGGATGCTGCGCCCCCTGCTGCCATCATCGACATCAACAGCGTGATGTTCGTCATCATCCTCATCGTCATCATCGTGATCTCCATCGTGATCTTCATCGTGATCTTCACCCTCATGGCGCAACTTCCTGGCCGTGAACTTCAGCTTCTCACTGTGAAGATGATGATCCGGAGGATCACCCGGAAGATCAGCTGCCGTAGCTGCTCTGCTGGCAAGTTTGCGGCCGTGTGGTTTTGCAGGTGCGTAGGGTGAGAACGGCAGCTCAGCATTCAGCTGACACTCCATCTCAACATGTGCTAGCTCCCCAACAACCCAAGCAACCAGGTATGTTGACATGGGTGGCGAGCGCTCGAAATGATATGATATCAGCCGGCTAGCCTTGCTGCTGTGTGTGTGGTCCAGGGGCATGTTGGAGAGCACCACAACAGGCGGGCGAGGCGCGCTGACCTTCACCTCAAAGGTGGCCTGCAGCAGCAGCAGCAGTAGCAGCAGCAGCAGCAGCAGCAGCAGCACAGGCATGCATGTGAGAACACAAGTCCTCATACATTGCGTACGCGCCGGCGTATGTGCGCAGGTAGATTTCAACATATTGCTAGGCGATGAAAGCATGCAAACATGAGCGGTGGGGTGACATGGCTGTCTCAAGCATCACAGCAAACAGCAGCACCTGCCGTCAGCACGGCTGCCGTCAGCAGCAGCGCAAGAGTTGACATACCACAGATTGCACACCTTGAAGGCTGGCTCATCGAAGGCAAGGCCGCTGCTCAAAGGCATAGTGTCAGCAGCAGTCGCAGCAGCAGCAGCAGAAGCAGAAGCAGCAGAAGCAGCAGCAGTCGCAGCACTGCTTGCATGCCCTAGAGTGCCCACCTTGAAGGATGGCTCGTCAAAGCACGGGAAGGCCTTGCGTGCAGCGATGGACTCAAACTGCGTGGAGGCCATCACCTTGGTCTTGTTCGCGGCATCTGCGCGGCAATGCCAGCAGCAGCTGTAGTGAGTAAATCCTACACGTTATGCAATGGTTAACCCGGGTACTGCTGCTGCTGCTGCTGCTGCTGCTGCTGCTGCTGCTGCAGCACAAAATACGGCTGCCTTCGGCATCATGCACTGCAAGATCACATCCGTTGACGTAGCATGCGCACTGAATTAGCGCCAAGTGTGCCAATGTGGATTGCAGCCCTTGCTGCATGAGCATGTTGTGACACACAGTCTTGGCATGCAATGCTTTGCAACTCAGCTGCAACCACAAGTAGGGTGCCCCACCAATGAAGCTGCTCCTGTAAAAGCCATCCAGCCCTTCATCAAGAGGGTAGCTGAAGGCCAGCTGCTTGAGCAAGTACCACAATGTTCAACTTATGT
Organism: Tetradesmus obliquus; assembly: GCA_030272155.1. Classification (NCBI taxonomy): domain Eukaryota; kingdom Viridiplantae; phylum Chlorophyta; class Chlorophyceae; order Sphaeropleales; family Scenedesmaceae; genus Tetradesmus; species Tetradesmus obliquus. Next base: position 3,459,951 of record CP126196.1, on the reverse strand, counting down.
TGGGTTATGTTGTATGTTTGTCATGTTTCAAAGGCACAGCACAGTGCTCACCAATGAAGCTGCTCCTGTAGAAGCCGTCCAGCCCTTCAGTCAGAGGGTAGCTGAAGGCCAGCCGCAACACGGGCTGCAGCGGAGGCAGCGGCAGCGCTGCGGCGAACTGCAGGATGACTTGCTGGTGGTGGCTGCTGCTGTGAGGGCTGATGGTGCCTGCAGGAAGGACGGCAGGTAGGCAGGCATATGCAGTGTGCAGTCAAAGCCCATCCAAGATGGTGCCAGGACACACATGTAATTCGCCTCCCTCCCCCCAGAGCTAAGGAGTGCGGCTCGAGGGCCAGCGGGACAAGGCTGGCAGGTACTGCAAAGAGGCTAACAAGGCTCGGCTACACCCAAAGTCCTACTGCTCGCCTCATGCTGCTGCTGCTGCTGCTGCTGCTGCTGCTGCTGCTGCTGAGACATTGTGAGCAGCTACTGCTCCAATCTATTGCAGCCAGGTTCAAACACCTTGCAGCTTCACCGGCTCGTCTTAATCATTCTGCTGCCGCTGCTGACACAATCTTTGCAGTGGCTACTTGATGATTCAAAACAGCTGCCGAAGGACAGCCAAGCAGCTCACCTTGCAGCTCCACGGGCTCCTCTGCCAGCTCCTGCTGTGCTTCTGCGCTGCTGTACACCAGCAGCTTTGCGCTGCTTATGTCGATGCCCTTCGAGTGCAGCACCACACACGGCGTCAGCTCCGCTGCTTGCAGGACAATGTCAGCCTCTCCCTGCACCAGAAAAGGCTCCTGCAAGTCCGTTGTTATGTGCAGAGTGTAGTGCCTTGGCCGCAGGGCTTTTGGCAGGTACAGGTCGCTCCACTTGCAGTACGGGCTGGCATCAGCTGACATGTACTGCGGTTGCCAGGGCACCGTACTGCCTCCTGCTGCTGCCTTGGCCTGTGAGCTGCTCCCGCTACTGCTGCTGCTGCTGCTTTGACCACTGCTGCTGCTGCTGCTGAGAGCCAGGGCTAGGCCAGCTATAGACAGTGCCAGCAGCAGCAGGCTGCCGAGTGCCGCAGCGCACAGCAGCAGCCTGCGCTGTGTTTTGCTGAGTCGCCACCACCAGTCTGGAGGCTGCTGCAGGTGCTCCGGCAGCAGCCGCCAGAAGCAGGAGCAGCAGCCGCAGCTCCTGCAAGCAGTAGGTAGGTGCATATGTGTGGTTGCTGAGAGAATTCACTGCCAAGGGCACATACACAGCATCAGCAATTGGATGTGCACCATCTGTGACGCCTGCAGGCTCTTCTGCATGGTTGCTTTTGAAATTTCAAGTCACAGTCATTAGCATTTGATGGTGTTGCATTGTCCTGCAAGGTATGCTGCCTGTTGCAGCTGCTCCTGCAACCAACAAATGGCGTGAGGCAGCACGCCCTGGTGACCGCTGGGAACCTACCTCTGCTGTGCTGCATGCTTCTGTAGGTCCAGCAGCTCATCATCTTCTATGTCGAACTCAACATCAAATGCGCTGACGTTATGATTGCCTCGCAGCAGCCCAGCAGACTCTGCATCCTCCCTAGTGCTGTAGCAACAGAAGCAGCAGGAAGGCAGACAATGGGAAACATGACATGGCACACTGCTAGTTCGGCCACACAGCGCGGTCCAAATACATGATAGGGTGATAACAGTGTGTTCAACATGCAGGAGATCATGTACATAGCCTGGTTCGTGCTGGATGAGGAGGGCTTGTGTGTTGAACTACCCTGAGTGGCCGATTACCTCACGGGCAGAGCCAGCACGTGCTCAAAATCAGATTCGTCGTGTTTAACCATATTTATGAGTCATTACATCCAAAAAGTGTGCAGACAGGTGAAAGCCATCAGTCACGTAGCTTAACTTCGCTCAACGCTTTCCCGGGTCGCTTTCAGGAGAAAATCACAGCAAAAGACGTCGTCTGTTAACATCACGAAGGTTTCCGCTGCGATCATGTGTCACCCGACACCCTGGTAACACACTTCAGACAATTTGAAGTGTCAGGTTACTGCTGCGGCCCCCTGCAGCCTCTGTCCCTTCCACGTACGGTACCATCTGTGTAGTACCACTTTAAATATCTTGATTTGTAATGTTGTCTCCTGACCAGTCCTCGTCATTGCTATGACAGCTGCAGACATAGTGAGCTCTGTGACGACGCCGCTCTGTGATGGCGGCCGCCCAGCTAAGTCACATGGTAACGGCTTCCCACAGGTGGTACGGTACCATACCTACTGTTGGTAGAGTATTATACCAAACTTTGGTACGGCAGCCAAGCACTCGCACTCGTGCCCTTCAACGTTAAATATCAAACATTCAGGTTGGGTATCCTCTTCTAAGCCGCAGGCAGCGTCATGGCTGGGTCACCACAGCACCGTCCCAGCAGTGCAGGCACTGCCCAGCACTGCCCCCCTTCAGTGCTAGCCAATGCTCGTTGGAGTGACAGGTGGTGGATATATATTGACATAGACATTTCTTGAAGGTTACATTGCAATCCATCCATCCACACTGCGGGCTGCTGCGGGTCATTACCTGGCAAGCAGTGTTAGTTACATGATACAAATTTGAACGCCCTTGGGGATGATGCCGCTCAGCAAACCATTCACAGGATTTCACAGGCTTTTCATACTGCACACTTTGTTTTATCCACCGCCGGTTCTAAGCTGCGTCAACCTACAGCAACGACCGTGAACGTTTAGTGGCGATGCAGACTTCGCGCTTGCTGCTATGATGATCTTGACTCATTAAAGCTGTTAAGCCCTTTTATCATGAACTTCATCTCTCGGACCGAACAGCTGCGCCGCTACGCAGCTGAGAATCAGAAACAGACTAGGAAAAGGCTAGTTCAGCCTGTGCCACCTGATCCCTTTAGTAGAACAAAGCCCAGGCGGCACAGGCAGGACAGTGACACTATAAGGAAAGTTGCCGAATTGCATTCATTACAAGCATCAGCATCATGCAACATAATGACACTCTAGATGTGGACCTGGAAGAGCTGCTTGGGGTGGAGGTGCTGGGCGATGGCGGCAGTGAGCAGTGCCAGCGTGTGCAGCAGCTCAACCGCAGCTGGCAGGATCGCAGGCCTGCCAACATCAGCAGCCTGCAGCAGTATGAGGCATACCAGGAGGCTGATGAGCAGCTGAAACAGCTGCAGAGCAGCATGCAGCTGATGGAGGGTCGGATTGCAACAGCGCTGCAGCGTCACTGGTGCTGCAGTGTGCTGTCTGCTGACGCCTGCATCACAGTTGGTAGCAGCAGATCTGTAGCCTACCATGCTCTCGGCACAAGCTTCTGGATGGCAGTGCCGACTGTGACATGTCGGGGTTGTGATGCCACGTGGGAGGTCTGCCCTGCACATATTGGTTGCTGGGGGAACACCCCAGTGTCGCCCACGCACTGGTTTGACAAGCAGCTTTTGACTCTGTACAGGGAGCTGCTCCTTGGGGCTGGCCTCAGCACGCACGCCTATGCTGACGCCAGCAATGCTGCCTGCGCAGTGATCAATGCTGCTGCAGCAGCTGCTGTCTCAGCAGCGCAGCCAGCTGGTCAGGACCCGGTGCCATCCATCACCGCAAAGTAAGTACCCAACAGGCTGAAGACATCAGCATGCACTGCCATGCTGAGGAGCTGACAAACATGCTGCCATTGTGCCGTGCAGTCTGCAGCATCTGCCAATAGCAACAAGCAGTGCCTGCACAGGAAGAATCTTGCGAAGAAACAACACTTCAGCACGACGGTGATGACACAGCAGATGACGACCTAGCTAACGAGGAATGCAGGCAGCAGCACAATTGCCCACCTGAGCTGGCACAGGTGCCTGTGCAAGGCATCACCCTGGAGTCGCTCCTGCCGCATTCCGGCGCGTGCAAACGGCAGCTGCGTGAAAAATAAGGGTATGATTAGTGATCACTGAGAAAGACACATATTGTCGTCACAGTTTTTCTACCACAGGTCGTAGCACGCTGAACATGGCACCCACGTGTTTCATTTACATACATGCGAAAGCACGTCAAATGGCATGACCCGTGCTTTATGAACACGTTTTCCATACATATGCCATACATATAACCACAAACAAGCCTACCTCACCAGACCCTTCGCAAATCTTGTCAAAAAAAGCGGAACGGATGCCATGCAGCTCTGTGGGCTTGTTACACCTTGTCGATAACCGTAAATATTAACAACAATGAACTCATTATGTGGACTGCTTTTTGGCCGCGGCGAGGGCAGCAGCAGCGCCCGGCCTACTGCCTTGCTGCTGCTGCTCCTGCTGTGGATTGCTGCTGTCGCAACCCTCGCACAAGCTCCGGCAAACGCCACAGCACCGCCAGCAGATGCTACCCCTACAGCATCACCGACAGCAGCAGCAGCAGGCACAGGCAAAAGTGCTGACAGGGAGCTTGTGCTGTATGGCACAGGCTCCTATGGCACCCTGGTCAACCTTTTCTTCACGCTGTCAGCGCTGTTCACAGATATTTTGATCATCCGCGTGTGGCTAGTGCTGGCGTATATCTTCCTGGCAGTCAATGTGCTGATGAACTTCCCAGACATAACAGTGTGGGACACAAACAGCTCGCCGCACAAGATCATTCTGGGCTCGCTGGTGTGGACACTCGTCACGCTGTCGCTGCAGGTGAGGCTGAGGCAGACTGTACATGCACATAAACATGTTACAGGGTGTAACTATAAAGCTGCAGTGACGATCAACCTTGGCATCTGTCACGATGTGCTGCACTGGTGATCCTGGTGCTGGATGAGCTGCAGGTGCTGCTGTCAAGTGACACCAGGATGTTCAGGTGGCCTAAACTGTCCGCCTGCGTCACAAAGAAACGCAATTATGTCTGTCACGCGCAGCACTGCAGCTGTGGGCGCTGGTGATCCTGGTGCTTAATTAGCTGCCAGTGCGGCTGTCTGGTGACACCATGACGGTTGCATTCACATGTGTCACTCGCAGCACTGCAGGTGTGGGCGCTGGTGATTCTGGTGCTTGCTGAGCTGCCAGTGCAGCTGTCGGGTGACACTACGCGTCTCGCTACTAACAACAGCTTGCGGCATGTGCTGAGCTGCATGTACTGCAGCTGTGGGGCCTGGTGATCCATGTGAGGAGCTGCCAGTGCAGCTGTCGGGTGACATTGCTTGTGGTATGATGAGGTTCACCTCTAACGACAGCTGTGTCATTTGCTGACCTGCCTACACTGCAGCTGTGGGCGCTGGTGATCCTTGTGCTGGATGAGCTGCCTGTGAAGCTGTCGGGTGACGACGAGGTGCTGTGGCGGATGTTCTACAGGCGCTGCGGCATGACGCGCAAGGAGTTCCAGCACGTGAGGCCACAGCAGCAGCCTCTATGTAGCTACCAGCGGAAGGGGCCATACTTACTAGGTCCAGCCCACCTTAGCAGGGGTTAGCGAGGCCCTACTAAGGCCACCAAAGGCCCGCAGAGGCTCAGCTAGCATCCCTTGGGGCGTTCCTTGGGGCGTTCCTTGGGGCGTTCCTTGGGGCGTTCCTTGGGGCGTTCCTTAGCAGCTCATAGGCATTTTTTTCCAGCACGTGAGGCCACAGCAGCAGCATCCCTCAGGGTGTTCCTTGTGGCGTTCCTTAGGGGGTTGCCTAAAGCTTTACAGGCAGTTCCAGCAAAACAGCGCACAGCCTCTTTTCCTTGATGAGCTCTTTTGTTTACAAGCAGGTCAGTGCTGCTCGTGCTGCGCTGCAACTACGTGTGTAGCACTGGCTGCTGCAACATCTGCTGCGGCAGGTGCTGATGCTGGTGCTGCTGCTGCCTCTGATGCTGCTCCGGCAACGCTGCTGCTGCTGCTGCCGGCGCCGGCGCTGCTGCTGCTGCTGCTGCTGCTGCTGCCAGGTCCTCAAGCTGGGAACGTGGCAGCAGTTCAAAGCAGGGGAGCTCGTGGAGCAGCGTGACAAAGATGAACCCCGGCTGTATGTTGTCTTCAAGGTAATGCAGATGCAGTGATAGTCAACAGCATGTATAGCTATGCTCTGCCGTGACAGCTGAACTTGTTTTGCTTGAACTCTGCATGCTGTTTTGCTTGGTGTGTCTGACAGCTTGCCTAGTGCATGCTGCAGCTGCAGCACCGGCAGAGCTGGCTATTGTTGCTGCATCAAAACCTACTCCACGCAGTCGTACTCAGCTTGTCATAATTTAGCTTGCCTTTGAGATCCCATCATCACACCCAACTCAAGCCATGCAGCCACCTGCAACACCTCAAGCAATGCTGGACGCCTGCGATGCTCCTCTTTGCGCATCTGTCATGCCATGCTTTTGTGGCAATGTGTGTTTGCACATATAACTCATGCCAACGATGCTGCACAGGGCTGCCTGCACCTTGCGCCACGGGAAGTTGGCGATTCACCCACACCAGATGCCCTGCCGAGGAAAGGCGGATCATCCGCAACAAATGCGCAGCAGCACACTGCCACCGCCAGTGGCACAAGCAAGGGCGCAAACTCGCCCACATCACCATACAATCAGCAGCCTGTCATCGCCATCCCAAGCGGCACACTAGCCAACCTGTACCTGTTCAACCTGTTTGGCATCTGCATAGGGTTTGAAAAGGACGCAGACGACAAGGCGCTGCTGCTGGCTGCTACGGATGTGACGCTGTTCAGCTGGTGAGCATCTGCATTTACTTTTAAGTTCGTTGCATCTGCATGGGCCGGTGAGCAGTGTGCAGACTGTTGCAACAAGGCGCTATTGCTGGCAGCAACAGGCGTGGTGCTGTTCAGCTGATGAGCTGCGGCGCTGTCGATGCAGCTCCTCAGCTTTGCGCTTGACATCATCCCTACCTTTGCAGCAGCTGAAACAAATGTGCAGAGAACCTGAGGCGCTTGACAGTCTGTACTCCAGCCCCAGCCTTGCATGACACGTCCTGTTTTGCTTTCTGGTATTGCTTCTGGCGGCCTGATATTGCATCTGACGGCCTGATTGTTACATTGCTGGCAGGCTGACTGCTGCTGCTGCTGCTGCTGCTGCTGCCACGCCCAGCAGGGACACAGCACGCTCAAGATCTGTAGCGGCGAGGTCTCGCCCTTCCTGCCGTCCTTCGCAGCATACTTATGCTGCTGCTGCTGCTGCTGCTGCTGCCGAGCAGGGACGTCACCGCCCTTCTGAAGATCTCCAGTGGGGAGGTCTCCATTGCCCTGCCCGCCTACTTCCGCAGCCTGGCGCTGTACCTCGTCAGCTTTGAGTTCTGCAGGTAACAGGAAGTAGACCATCCTGCAGGCAATACATAAGCGCTTGACTTTATCGTTTTTTTGACTGTACGCTTCAAAGGCTGTAGCCAGTCAAACAACAGAGTATTGGTTTAGAAGTGTTGTTACGTTATGTTCACTATGCAGGCTGCACCTGGAAGAGCCGCCCTACAGCAGCAGTGGCACAGCCGAGCTCAACACCTCGCTGGCTGCCTTCATGCCTCAGAATGCCTCTGCTGCTTGCAGCTTCCTATTTCAACAGGTGTCTGTGGGGCGTATGCCGAATGAGCACTCCGTGTAACCCCTCTATCTACCACTGGCTGCCTTCATGGCCAGACAACTGCTTGCTTGCTGACTTGCAGGCTGCACCTGGGAGGGGTGCCCTACAGCAGCAGCAGCGCAGCCGAGCTCAACGCCTTGCTGGCTGCCTTCATGCCCAAACAACTGCTTGCTTGCTGACTTGCAGGCTGCACCTGGGCGAGGCGCCATACAGCAGCAGCGGCGCAGCCGAGCCGGATGCAGCGGCCTGGCTGCGGGGAGAGGTGCAGAGCAGCGACTTTACCACGCCCCTGGGGCCTGAAGAGCTGCCCAAGGCCAAGTTCTGGGTGAGGTTCAATTTTAAAAGTTTTATATGTGTAAGCTACCTTGGTATTCTCTTATGTAGTGGTGTGCTGCTGTTAAGTGTTGCTGTCGAGGGGACCTCTGGCACTCTTGTAACGCTGTTGCAACAGCTGGTCGCAAAGTGCCTGTTCAGCTTGGAGGCACTCGTGGCTACATGTTTAGGTAAGCTGGATCTCAAGTCGCTGCTGCTGCTGCTGCTGCTGCTGCTGCTACTGCCGCTGCTGCTGCTGCAGGGCGCCGTGTGGGCCTTGCTGCGCAGCTTCAACCTGACAATCCCGCGCGGCCTGCGCCACGTGCCAGTGCCCAAAACCGGAGCCATGGCGCGCTCACGCGTGCTGCTGGCAGCACACATGCGCAGGCTCGACCAGCAGCTGCCTGCTGCGCTTGCTCAGGACAAGGCAGTAGTGGCTGCGGAAGGGCTGGGGCTGTGGGGTGCGTCGCGCTTGCCGACCAAGCTGCAGAGCAGTCTCAGCGATGTGGACCTGAGTCAGCAAGACGCAGTGTGATGAGGACATCCTGGAGTGTTTTCCCATAGTGACGCCTGAAGGTGGACAGGTGCGGTGAGCTTGCATACATCAAACAGGCTGCTTGCGCAGGACAAGGCAGTGGTAGCTGTGGAAGGGCTGGGGCTGTGGGGAGCGTCGCGCTTGCCGAGCAAGCTGCAGAGCTGCGTCAGCCGGGTCACCAGCAGCACGCCAGCCGAGAGCCAGCTGAATGCAGCGGAAGCGGTGTGCTGATCAGCCGAACAACATGCTTTCCTGCATTGAGATAGAGGGGTTACATGGTGTGTTCATGTGGCATACGCCACCACAGACACCTGGTATGTTCATGCGGCATACGCCACCACAGACACCTGGTGAAATAGGAAGCTGCAAGCAGCTCAGCTCGGGCCGGCGGTTGGGCATGCCTTCCTGCAATGGAGGCGTGGAGGTGCTGCTTGAACCTGCCTGTACAGGCTGGACATAGGCTACAGTGTGGGCGGTTGCTACCACATGCTACCACATGGATGGGTAACATGATGTGATTAAGAGTGTGGGCGGTTGCCACCACAACTTTGATAGTTGTTGCTGATTGTGTTGCGCCTGCAGTATACAACTGTTGGTGCTCTGCCTAAGTTGGTCCTGAAGCCAGAGGAACAGGCAGCCTGTACAATTGTGCCAGTTGGTGCCGTGCTTTGAGATCCTATTGTACCCTTGTCATGCACGGCAAGCACGTACGTGCAGCACGGCTAGCGTTCACATATGCTCCTCTTGTGATGCCTGAAGGCAGCTGGTGTCGATGATCGTGGCGGCTGCAACCATGGTGCTGGCCAGTTACAACATTCAGCACAATGCATGCGGCACTTTGCAATCTCTGTCACAACCAGGACTTGGCGGGTCCCCTCGTGTCTTTTGGTGTCTTTTCCAAGAGGTTTGTGTTGCTTGTGTGCGCTGAAACGCGCTATGACATACGGCGGCCGGCACGGCTATATTATTTGCTCGTTGCCCTGCATGTGCTGCTCCTGCTCCATGTGCTGCTGCTACCGTGTCTGTAATATGACAGAATCTGTGTCTGGTTCTGTGTTGCAGTGCCCTGCCACCTTTTTTTGCGCTGCGGCCGCCATTTATCGTAGAGCTGAAAAGGTGTCGCGTTACATTCAACGACTACTCAGCCATTTGGGCATGGCCAGCACGTTTGCATGTACTACTGCTCTCTGAGGACGCTTGGGGTTGATGTGATGTGCTGCTCTCTGCTGTTGTTGTTTGCTGCTCTAGGTTTAACTGACGTCTGCAGCAACACATGCCCTGCCCTGTTTCGCCTGCTGTGATACAAAGTGCCTGCTGTAATACAAACTGTCGATCTTTACAAATGCTGCAGCAGGAATTGTTGCTGCAGCATCATGCTGAGGGCAATCAGCGTAGAGCGCTCCTGCATGCATGAGATGCTATGCAGCTTGGCCAACCACGATGTATGTGTTACACGACGGGAACACGGCCGGCTGTCAAGCCAACGACATCTCATTAGGCAAACGCCTACTCACTATTTACCAACCATAAACTGGGCTTGACCAGTGACTCTAGCGCACTGGCAAGCTTGACAATGGCAAGCCGCCTCTACTCCTGACTACACTTACAGCAGCCCTCTTGCGCTTAGCACAAGGGCTAATAAGAGGGCTAGTAAGAGGGCTGGTAGCCACTGCGCGGCATCCTCGCACATCAAATAGCCAGGCAGCTGCCTGAGCCTCGGGTGCAGCCAAATCCACCCCGACCCCAGCCGCATATGCACCTGCACCTTGCAATCACTCGTCACATCAACATGTCCATCGCCATCATGCCAAAGCCAGGCCCTAGCCACAGGCATAAACCTACAAGCCCAGCCCCTCACTCAGCAGCACCCGCAACGTGCACGTGCCGTCACTTGTCACGTCCTCATGTCCATCACCACCAAGCTAAAATCAGTTGCCAACACCCAACCTACCGCCATCTCAGCCATAGAGCCACAGCCATGACCCAAAACATCACATACATCAAACAGCCAGGCAGCTTCCTGAGCCTCCAGCGCAGCCAAATCCAGACCCGACCCCAGCAGCACCTGCACCTTGCAATAACTCATCACATCAACATGTCCATCGCCATCATGCCAAAGCCAGGCCAAAGCCACAGGCATGAACCCACAAGCCCAGCCCCTCACTCAGGACCAGCCGAGTCACTCCTCACTTCAACATCATCATTATCCCTCACGTCCACCTCTTCCAGCATAGCCTGCAGCAGCACCCCAGCATCAACGCCCACCTCCACACCCCGCCCATGCAGCAAGGCTGCTGCCTGCGCCTGCAGCCCAGCCAGCTGTTCACCTGCCTGCAGCATCTGCTGCACTTTGCGCTCACTAATCCTGAGGTTTTGCAGCAGCGATTGCTTCGCCTCATCTCTGAGGGCTTCTGCAGCCAACAGCCGCATCAGCGGCGGCGGCTGCCAATCACTGCCAGCCAATGACAGCTGCCGCAGCAGCGGCAGCCGCTGCTGCGACAGCGCGGCAATCGCTGCAGCGCCGAACCCTGGGTTGTCCTCTAGCCGCAGTGTGTGCAGCTTGGAAACGCACGGCGCGAGAGCAAGTACTGCTGCATCTCGCAAGCTGCAGCTCTTGATGCTGAGGTGGGTTAGTGCTGCTGCTGCTGCCAGACGCTGCGCTGTCCTTATGCGCTGCAGCGGAAGCTCCTCTAGCTCCAAATGTGACAGCTGCGGCAGCTGAGCTACAGCCGAAACAACACATGCCAGCTTGGCAGAAGGGATGCAGCCAGCATCAGCACTGCTGTTGTCCCTGGCACTGCTGTCAGCATCGCTGTCGCTGCCGCTACTGCTGCATTCACTGCCACTGCTGCCGCTGCTGCTGCTGCAGGATGATCCAACGCTCGCTGCCGCTGCTGCTGCTGCTGGCACCCACTTCAGGCCGGCCAGCCGCAGCCGCTGCAGCCGGGTCAGCTGACTCAGCGCTGCTGCCAGCTCAGCAGGCTTCGCATCCAGCCAGCAGCCATCAATAACAAGTGACGTTATGCCTGCCGCAAGCCCTAAACCCTTCACTGCTGCTGCTGTCACTGGGCCGTCATTCCCGTCCCTCTCCTGGCTGCGTAGCTGCAGGCTGCGCAGCATTGGCAGGTCGCCCCATGCTGCTGCTGATATGTTGATGTACGAGTCGACATCGTCAGCTGCATTCCAGCTGTCACCCTGAAATATGGAGTTTGCAGGATCCTGGCCATACTCCAGGTGAAGTTCCTGCAGAGAAGTTAGTGCTGTGAGGTGCCGCAGCTCTGCTGCCGCTGAGCTGCACTGCCGCAGCGACAGCTGCTGCAGCTGCGGCGTGCAGCGCAGTAGTGAGCCCACGCACGAGACGTTGCCAACGCGCATGATGCGCAGGCTTGGAGGTAGCATGTCGTCCTCAGTGATGTCTAGTGTCCAGTCGCTGCACAGCTTTGTCAGCTGTGTGCAGTGCGCCAGGGAAAAGTCGTGCTCATATCTGTACTCTGGATCCACGACTAGGTGCAGCTCCTGCAGCAGCAGCAGCAGCAGCAGCAGCAGCAGCAGCAGCAGCAGCAGCAGCAGCAGCAGTGTGTGTGTATCAGCAGATGAAATGTGTGTAGGTATGTGCAGGTTACGCTGTACTTTTGCCAGTGCAGGGACACAGCTGAGTCACGAGTTTGGTGCAGTCTGATTGTGATAAATAAGAAGCATAGCAGAAAGTAGCAGCAGCAGCAGCAACAGCAGAACCAGCTGACAAGTAAGCCAAGTTGCAGTCAATGTAGATGCATTCTGCAGCAGCACTCACAACCCAGGAGGCTGCAGCGACCACAATCGCTATTGAACACAGCAGCCAGCAAACAAAGCACTACTTCAGCTGCGCATGTTCATATCTGTTCAAACTACCACTGATCTGTTGAATCGTGCATGATTCTGCATGTGCGCCCACCTTCAGCTGTGCTGGCAACGCCTCAGCGCAGTAGCGCATCAGCCAGTCTGCCCCCAGCCTTGTCACACTTGTCAGCTGCTGCACTGGCAGCAGCAGCTGCCCAAAGCAGTTGTGATCCAGCCACCCTGACACCACGCCTGCACACCCAGCTACCCTCAGCTTCAAGCTGCTGAGGTTCTGCAGAGCTGCTAGACCCTCGAGCGCCTGTGCCACTGGGTCCAGTGAATCTGCTCTGGTGGGCTTGAGGGTGAGATCCAGGTGTGTTAGGGCTTTGTAGGGTTCAGGATTTGAGCCCAGGTGGTTTAGCAGGTCTGCTGCTAGGGGAAGCAGAAGCTCTGAGATAGCCAAGGAGTGCAGGGGCAGTGCACTGCTGCTGCTGCTGCTGCTGCTGCTGCTGCTGCCGCCTGTGGTGGGCCGTGCTGCTGCTGCTGCTGCTGCTGCTGCTGCTGCTGCTGCCTGTTGCAGAGCGTTGAGCAGCAGCACGTCCGCATCGTTGTCATAGCCATGGCAGCTGTTGTTGTAATGAAGGCTGCTGACAATGCCCATGTTGCGCGACAGCCTACGCCAGCGGCAGCAAGGAGGCAGCGGCGACAGCAGCAGCAGGAGCAGCATCAACACAGCACAGTGAGCCCCAACGCAACTGCCAGACCACAACATGTGCTACACAACAATGCTTTGAAGCTAGGAGTGTGTGTCAAGGCAATGGCTTGGTTCAGGGCGCTGTCTGCTGCTGCAATGACGCAAAAATCTGGCAGGTCAGGGCCCTGCAGTGGCTGGGCAGTTGCACCTCACCAGGCGGTGAAGTTCGCAGCCTGCTCCTCATTCTTTGGCTCAAAGGTCACAGGGTACGTTGCTCGGTGCTGCTGCAGCGAGCGGCCAAGCACCTTGCGTGTGGAAGCCGAGACACAGCTCAGTTTGCACAGCTGCTGTAGTGGCAGGGTGGAATGGTCCAGCACCGCGTCCAGCAGCAACGATCCGCTGCTTGCTTGGAGATCGATGTTACACATGGTTGCTTTATGTTTCAACGAGGCTTATGTGGGCGATGCAGCTGGGAGAGCAGCAATGTGTGTTGGGGCGTCCACGACCAACGGGACCAACGCATGTGACGCGATACGATTGCCAAGAAACAGAGCGTTTGACGGTTATTACAAGCAATGGCGTTGCATCGAACACCGAGCACCGCAGACAAGAGAGCAAACTGGCTCAGTGTCACTCGAGTTGACTCAAGAACATTATCTCAGGCCCGAGCGTTTCTATGTATTCTCCTGGGTTTGACTTCCATTAGACAGTAGGTTCAAATAGCAAATCTTTCAAGCCCAGTGCAATCAACAAACTAGCTGATGAGCTTTCATGTACGAACTAGGGGGCATCGCCTGCCCACACCCCGGAGAGACACTACACACTATCTCAGAGATACACTGCATGATTTTATTGCAGCGAACTTCATCGCGGTATGCTTGACACTGAGGAGTGATGCCAGCGTTGTCACCCGAGCTGCCACCTGCACCTGCCTAGTGTGTTGCAGTACTGCAGTGCACTGCAGTGGGTGCCACCTTCAACATTGGGTTAGACTGGAGACTCCAGTTCCAACCCAACCACGGCATGGATGAAGGCAGCACCACATTTTGTAGCTGATTTTTGGCTGTGTAGGCCGACCAACACGCTACACCAGGATGACCAACCATCGATGGGATATCCCATCTCAGTACAATCTGTGCAACAACGCCTGATGCGCCAGGGCCTCACGAGTTGAGGTCTCGGGTGGACAAATATGTGTTACAACACACGCCCATCCACATTGGGTGAGGCTGTACGGTGCAGACTGCTGCGCACAGCCAAAACAGTAAGACCCAACCCACTGCGCTGGAAGTGCATACATGCACTTGACACATTGTGGCCCAGGCACAGTCGCCCCCAGCAGGCTACAGGGCCTGTTCTGCCTGTACTGCCTGTTCCGCCCGTACTGCCTGTGCTGCCAGTACTGCCTGTGCTGCCTGTGCTGCGTGTTGGACAGTGTTGGACGGTACGATATCAGACGTCCGTCGCTCTGCAACATCACTTTGTGCTGCGCTTGCTCACATAGTCAGCAGCGCTTGCTGTCATCTTCTTGCGCATGGCGTTGCTCTTGGACCATGGCACCGCCTCATCCTGCTGCTGCTGCTGCTGCTGCTGCTGCTGCTGCTGTTGCTGCGTCGAGTCTGCTCCTAATGTGCTGTTCATTGCCGCCCAAAGACGTGAATCAGGTGCAGCACCAGGAGCACCAGACACAAAGGCTGGGGCTGCCAGTGGCAGCGCAGCGCCACGAGGCAACTGGTGCAGCAGCTGATATGAAGCCAACGCCGGCGCTGATTGTGACACATATCACTTCATGTTGCGCTTGCTCACGTAGTCAGCCGCGCTTGCTGTCATCTTCTTGCGCATGGCATTGCTCTTCGACCATGGCACCGCCTCATCCTGCTGCTGCTGCATCACGTCTGCTGCTGCTGCTGCGCTGCCAGGTGCAGCGCCAGGAGCACCAGACAGGAAGGCTGGAGGTGGCAGGGCAGCATTGCGGCTGCGCGGGGCAGGAGCAGCAGCATATGAAACTGGTGCAGCAGCTGATGTGAAGCCCACACTAGCGCTGCGCTGCTTTGCCATGCTGTTGCTGCATGCAGCCATGCGCGTGGATGCCATGCGCTGTTCATGCTGCGAGGAGAACTGTACTGCCCTGATGTGGTTGGCCATGTCTGCCAGTTGGGCAATGTATGCCTGCGGCAGCAGCAGCAGCAGCAGCGCAGTAAACAGAGCAGATTAGTGAATACGTTTGAAACACTGCCATGTTCTTGAGTGCCTATGTTTATGGGAGGTGCGCCGCTGTCAGAAGTTGAACCTGCGGCATGGATTCTAGCCACCCAACCAGAATGAAAGCAGTGGGTATCCAGTTTGGTGCAATAACATGACCCTGCAAGCTCTTCTTTTTCAACTTCTTTTTCTTCTGCGGATGCAGCCCCTCAGCTGGCTCAGCTGTAGCCTTGGCACTATTGTATTGCCGGGTTGGCACTACCCGTTATTGTACTGCCAGGCTAGCACTACAACTGACTAGCACAACGAGAAGTTCCGTGACTGCCCTGCCCTCACCTGCCGCGCCCCTCCCAGCCCCTCTGCTGCCTCCACATGTGCCTGCGCCTGCTGCAGCTGCTGCTCTGCTGCTGCAAAGCGGTTGGCCTCCGACTCTGCAGCAGCAGCCTTGAGTGCCTGCGCCACAGCAACAAACAAATCCACCGCAATAACAGGGTGTACGTCACCACAAATTGCTGGCCAAACACTGAGCAGGAGCCGTGATGCTGCAGCTGCAAAATTTACAGTCTGCGCCATGTCTGCCTGTCAATTGGTCCATGCTGCAAAGTTGTTGCACACACGCCATGCAGTCGCTAGCATGCACTGGAGCTGTCTCTGGTATGCTCACACACAGTGCGAAGCGCCAACAAACCCTTGTTGCATTTCATTCCTGGTGTCTGCTAACATTCATTAGTACCACGATCATGTTTACTGGACATAATTTGCAATAGATCAACAAGAGAATCACATTGTTTTGTGGCTCACCTCTGCCACCTGGAAGTGTGCTGCTGTTGCAGCCACCAGGGGGTCCCTCGCCTGGCCAGCAGCAGGAGCAGCAGCACGCGCCAGCTGCAGCACCTGGCTGCTGCTGCTGACGGCGCCTGTCTCTGGGTGCGTGAAGCTCACTTCAACCTGCAGTGTTGCATGGGCACAACATTTGCGTCATCATCATCACCACCATCATCACCACCACCACCAGCAATTGCTCAACAGAAACAGCAACAGCAACAGCAACAGTGGAAGGAAAACGGTTTCAGGCAGCTGCCAGCAACAGATGAGCCTCACCTGGACCAATGCCTGCTGCCCCTCCCCTGCTGCTGCTGCCAGGTCCAGCTGCAGCAGCACCTCCCTGCTCTCCTCAGCAAACAGGTCTGCAAACTTGACAGTGTGTGCCTGCACAGCAGCAGCGGCGGCAGCAGGACAGCCAGCGCACATGTCACTCACCCGTGTTGCCCAGCCACCGATGCAATTGAACATGACCATCTGCCGGAGCAGCTCTGATGTGCTTATAGTAAGCAGGGCAGCTGTCATGGCACTATGAGTGTCACATGTCACACACATATTAGTGCTCTTACTAATAAATATGCAAAGCTCAAACCCAACGCACCCCTGTAGCGCCAGCTGGGGTGTCCTGGCTGCCTCCATGCTGCAGCTGTACAATGCTGCAGCTGGCAGCACTGCTGCTGCTGCTGCCATCAGCTGCCAGGGGAGTGATGGTGACCCAAACACTGCTCACCACCAGTGACAGCAGCCCACCCAGCGCATCGCCAAAAGCCTCTGGGATCTGGCTGTCATCCTGTGCAAGTGCAGGAAAGATGACATGAGTAAGTACTCCCATAACATACAAAGGTGACGTACCCAATGAGGCCACCACTGACAGCAGCCCACCCAGCGCATCGCCAAACGCCTCTGGGATCTGGCTGTCGTCCTGTGTGTGTTTGAAACGGCATAATAACAATCGTGTGTGTTGGTGACATGCACAGATGTGCAACACTGCTGGCCACCACTGACAGCAGCCCACCCAGTGCATCGCCAAAAGCCTCTGGAATCTGGCTGTCATCCTGTGCAAGTGCAAGAAAGGCAACATGTATTGGGGGTGTAACACGTGTTAGTAACATACAAAGGAGTTGGTCCCCATGTAACCAGCTTTGACAGCAGCCCACCAAGGGCGTCTTCAAATGCCCTTTGAATCTGACTGTCGTCCTGTGCAATTGCAGAAAAGGCAACATGTATTTGAGATGCAACATGTGTTAGCAACATACCAAGGTGTTGGTCCCCATGTAACCAGCATTGACAGCAGCCCACCGAGGGCGTCTCCAAATGCCTTTCGGATCTGACTGTTATCCTGTGCAAGTGCAGGCAAAGTAACATGTGTTTGATCTGTGACACATGTTAGTAACATACGAAGCTGACGGTCCCCATGTGGCCAGCACTGACAGCAGTCCACGCAATGCATCATCAAACTCCTCTGGGATCTGGCTGTCATCCTGTGCATGTTTAAAACGACAACAAGTAACATGGACAGACATTACCTATGTTATGGCCTGACTGTGGCCTGCAACAAGGATCTACCAAGCAACCATTCCTGTGAACATTCTGCTGCAGTCTTGGTTGTCTGGAATGCACCTGCTGCTCACCTGGATGAAGCAGTAGATGCCGTGGCCTGCCTCTGCAGTGGCCGGCATCAAGGATCAACCCCGTGCAACTAGTGCGATGAAATGCAGCTCGTGGCTCACCTGATTGAAGCATTAGATGCCATGGCGTGCCTCTGCAATGGCCCACAACAAGGATCTACTACTCAACCATTCCTGCAGCCATTCACAACTAAATTGCCTGGATTGCCCTCGTCACTCACCTGGATGAAGTAGTAGATGCCATGGCCTGCCTCTGCAATGGCCTGCAGCAGCCGAGCATCATGGTCTGCACCAAAGCCAAAGGTGTGCACACTGACCGGTTGCTCAGCAGCAGCCAGGCCGGTCAGCTGCGCACGCATGGCTGACACGATGGAGGGCGCGTCACTGGGCCTGCAGTGACGTCAGCAGCAGCAGCAGCAGCAGCAGCAGCAAGCAGCAGCAGCAGCGGGTCAGCACTGGAGATTGTCAGACCCTGCAAGGCAACATCGCTTGTGTACAGCAGTTTCTTCAGCGGGAACAATTCCAGTGCTGTACAGCCAGTGTGCAGGTGCTGTGCCTGACGCAACGCACAGTGCTGTCCAGTTTCCATAGCAGCCGCCGGTTTTCGCACCATGTAGGGCAACTTGAAGGCTACCCCTGCTGCACTTTGCATCCACCACTCACCCCACGTTGGGCAGCCCGTCTGTGCACAGGAACACACTGCGGACCCTGCGCTTGACACCCTCAGCAGCCCCACCAGCAGCAGCAGCAGCAGCAGCAGCAGCATCTGTGCTGTGCTCCTTGAGCCCCAGGCTGAGGCCATCCAGCAGGGCAGTGCAGCCGTCAGCCGTCACGCCTGCGTTGACTGCCTTGGCCAGGGTCTTGGCTGCAGGCGTCATGGCCAGCAGCGGCAGGTCGCGCTTGGCCTGCAGGAAGGAAAAGGCAGCACGGCAATGTGCATGCAGTTGATGGAATAAAGCGCATAAAATTGGACTGAGCCGTGGACTGCTTTGGCGAGGGTTTTGGCTGCAGGCGTCATGGCAAGCAGCCGCAGGTCACCCTTGGCCTGCAGGCAGGCAGCACGGCAGCAACATTACATAGCAGCCCGACTGCACACATGCTGTGTTCAAGTGTACAGGCTCCAAGCTTCCAAGCTGGCGTCCCGTGCATGGGCAAACTGTAAGACCTCCTTTGCTAAACAATCGGCAGGCATCATGGTGCAGTAGCCCTATCTCACCAAATCGCTGTATGTGACCAGGCCCCATGCATCCTGACTGCCCAGCTGCTCAGCCAGAAAGTCCACTGTGTCCTTCACCAGTGCCATCTTGCTGCCGCCCATGCTGCCAGACTTGTCCACAACTGCCACCAGCGCGACATTGGCAGGCTTGGCTACCTCGGAGGTGGCTTGCAGGGAGATGACCACCTGGCAGCAGCAGCAGCAGCAGCAGCAAGCACAGGATGATATGGCTGCTACACATAGCGTACAGCACATGTGACACTCAACACTGTTGCACTACAGCCTGGGGTTGGATGGTATGCCTAACTAGGGCACAGGGAGTCGAACCACATCTGCTGGCAGCTGCGCTGCATGCATGCAGCAGCAACACAAACTAAGTAAGACAGTGCAGGCTTACCTTGAGACTTGTAGGGCCAGCCGCAACTTCCTTGTACTCTGGCACCAGCTTGAACTTAACTGCCTCATCCTGAGGTTTGGCTGCACCACTTCCTCCAGCAGCAGCGGCAGCAGCAGCCCTGTTGGCATCTGTGCCTTCCGCTGGAGCCAGAGTGGATGTGTCAGCAGATGTGACATGGACAAAGTCCTCATCTGGGGCTATGGTGGCATCTGTGTTTTCAGGCTGCTTGTCCTTGTTGTCAACCTCCATGGCAGCAGGTGCTGCACCAAACACGGCCTTGTACTGTGGCGCTGCCTTGCGCTCCTCAAGCAGTAGGGAGCGCAGCTCCACACTGTTCAGCGCAGCCAGCTGCATGCAGGCAGAAAAATAGTATGTGCGGCCCTTCAGGGTTTACGATGATATAGTGAAGAATAGCGCATGCTTAGCTGCCGCACAAACAACGTTGATGTGTTAACACATCATCTGTCTGCGGATGGAAGAGGGGAGAGACAATTAGAGTGGCTGTTCAGCTGGAGCTGGCAGCTGCTGGCCAGCACAGCACGTCCCATGGATTCGCTGCTGTTGCAAGGTGCTCACCTCCTCAGCGAGCTCTGTCACACCAGGAGCAGCATCGCTGGACTGCTGGTATGGTTGATGTGCCTGCAGCGAACACAACGAAGGCTGAAATTGTCGAGCGTGCATCCCGAGGCAGGGTTGCGAGCAGCAGCACTGCATGCACATGCGGAGCGCTTGCAAACTCGGACCCGTCTGATGATTGAAATTTGTAACTGTTCACACCTTTGAACGCGCATACTTTGTCAGGAACTGCATGAACTGAGACATGGCTGTAGGCCTGCCACAGCTGTGTGCGTTGTCGAGTCTGGCGAATTGTAGTGCGAGGCGCTCTGAGATAAAGCTGATGGCATCAAACAGATACAGCATTTGAGGGCATTGAGCACTGATTATGGCCGGCTTCTGTCAGTGACAAGAAGGTTGTCAGATGGAAAGTTCAATGCCTGTAGGCAGCTAGTCAGGAAGGTTGCCTAGGGTTGCAGTATGCGTATCACCAGCCTCCTTGAGACACTTATGCGGAACTTCAACATCGAATGTGTTGCCGTCATGACGGCAGCTGATCAGCTGCAGGAAGGTTTCGTAGCATCGCCTGTACAGCATGTGCAGATGCATCATATGATCCGTGCTTACGACGATGCAACCACCTCTATAGTTCCATGTCACGTGTTCGGTGTAAGAACATTGCATGCGTTCTTAGTTGTTGCCAGAACTGCCTGCTCAGCACTGTACCGGGAGCTGGGCATAACACCAGCAACAAACCCTACTTCTCAAAAACACAGCAGACACTTGATGAATGCAGTTTAACTTCAATGAAACTGATTGTAGTTCAGTTTGTTGCCAGAGGAGCAGTGCTGCGACACACGTACTGTGTAGCTGCTACACTGTAGCACGCCTGTGGCCTTCGTCACCATTGCGTGCACTTTTGCAGCAGCAAATGACATTTTGGTTTGCTTGAAATTCTTATCACCTGATACTGTCGCTCACAACAATCAGACAAGCCTCACTCGCCATGGAGTCTGATGTATCAGAGGTCCGCAGTTGACTGTTGCTTTCATGCTCATGAAGCGCTTTCGGCAAAGCATTAAACACTGATATCTTTTTACAGGCCTCCATTGCCTATGATGAGCAGTTCGAGGATGAAGATGTGAATGGGGTGAGTACTTGATGCTGCTGTGCTGCTGAGCAGTGTGCTCTACACAGCGGGGCTGAGCAACGTCATCTGCAACTCCACTGACGAGCTGGCTGTATGACATGCCACTATCGCGTTGAAACTGACACCGCAGGACATCACTGCAGCTGCCCCAACAGCTAGCCCTTTCCCTGCAGCGCCGTTGTCAGGCAGGTCCGCAGCTGCTGCTCTTCTGACAGACACAGAGCTGGATGAGTACCTTGATGACGAGGAGCCAAGGGCAGCAGCGAATACCTACAGTAGCAAGGGTACAGAAGCAGCTGTGCAGGCACAGCCTGCTCTGTTGCAGCCAGCTGCTGCTGCTGCTGCGGGAAGCCCTGCAACCACTGCCACAGAAGCAGCAAGCGGCATTCAGTCACTGCAGGAAAACAACAGCAGAAGACACAGCTTGAGCAGACAAGCCAGCCGCAACAGCAACAGAGCACCATCTCAGCCGCTCAGCAGGCAGCTCAGCAGCAGCGGGAGCAAGCAGAACTTGCAGCCGCACAGCAGGCGCACAAGCAGAAACAGCAGTGGCTACAGCCGTAACAGCAGCAGCCATGCGCCTGCTGCAGCACAAACAGTAATACCACCGGCAGCTGTGGCACAAGATCAGCCTGTATATGCAAGCGCCGATTACGAGGTTGACTTCCAGCAGCAAGACAGCCTTGATGAAGCGGTGGCAGAACTAGACAGCAGCTACGCACCCGCAGCAGTGAGCACACCAAAGCAAGCACCAGCAGCGACAGCAGCAGCAGCAGCAGCAGCAGCAGCAGCAGCAGCAGCAGCAACCTCAGCAGGCAATGCACCCTGGCTATCCTCAACACCAGCTGCTGGGTGGCAGCAAGCAGCTGCGCCTGCTCCAGCAGCAGATTCTGGATGGTGGGACAATGAGCAGCAGCAGCAGCAGCAACAGCAGCAGCAGCAGCAGCATGCACAGCTGGTTCGTGCTGCAAGCCAAGGCATGCAACCTTCGTCAGCTGCTGCATCAGCAGCTGCAGCATTCAGCCTCAACAGTGCCGCAGCTGTAGCATCAGCTGCTGCAGGTGCTGCTGCGTACGAAGCTGTGCATGCGGCACCACACAAGCCTGGCAGGCGGCAGCGCCCAGCTTCAGCTTCTGCAGGCAGGCGCAGCAGCAGGCATGACCAGCAGCAGCAGGAGCAGCTGACAACAAGGAGCAGCTGGCATAATGAGATGCATGAGCAGCAGCAACCTGCTGCGGTCCTTCCAATTGAGCAGTGGGCAGGTGCAGTGCATGGTAGCAACAGCGAGCCTGCTGGTGAACACGATGCTTTGAATATACAAGTGCGGCCAGCTACTGCAGCTATGCATCTGCATTAGCAGGAATGTGCCTTTTAGCACGGCTTCAGGGCTGTGGCAGGAGCAACACGACTCAGCAGCTATGTTGTGCGCAATGTCGCTGGCACCCATGCAGTACCATGCACTGTGTCAACCTGTCGCTATATTGCGTGCTGACGACTGCTAGTGGTGTCTGTGTGTGTGCTGTGCAGTGTCTGACGTGTGCGACTGGGTGGAGGGCATCGGGCTGCCGCAGTACCGCAAGAAGTTCATGCACCACTGCATCGGCGGCAGGCTGCTGCTGCGCCTCACCGATGAGCTGCTGAAGAAGGAGCTGGGCATTGGGCCACTGGTGAGACACTTGTGCATACTGCATTGAATCGAGGATTTGTAGTCAGCTTGCTGCAGCACTTGCAGGAGATCCTGCTGCTTTTGCAGCCAAACATTGCAGCTGCAGGGCAGCCTACATGATGATGCATCGGGTTGGCTGGAGAGTAGCACGGCATTTACACTCTGTTTTTAACACAGCAAACCTGGACTCGTCCGCCTGCTGCAGGGGCACAGAGCGCTGCTGCTTGAGGCTATTGAAGCAGTCAGCACAGCAGATCTGGCAGCAGCGGCTGCTGCAGCAGCTGCAGGCACACCTGCTGCCGAGTTTGCGCCTGTTGGTACATCACCTGCAGCTGCCTTGCTGGTGGCTGGGTGCGTTGCTGCAAGTGCGGCAGGCAGCCAGCGGTCACCCAGCAGACGGGGCAGGAGTGCAGGTAGTGCAGCAGCCAGCCGCAGCAGCAATGCATACAGCCAGCACCAAGCTGGCAGTGGGATTGCTTCTGCAGGCAGCGGCAGCTACAGCTCGACGCAGCTGGGGGTTGCAGCAGGCGGCTGTGAGCCCGCTGCTGCTGATCGTGGGGCGGGCTCTCCAGGTGGCTCGCCTGTTGCTGCAGGCAGGGCCAGGCCCAGCAGTGCACCAGCGAGGGGCAGGCAGGGCAGGTCATCAAGCCCACATGTGAGCTGCAGTTGCCACATGCATTTGTTGTGTAAAGACAGCAACCTGCGCACATGGTCTGCAGCTGCGTAAAGGTTGCAGTGTGTGAGTGCTAGTCATCTGGCAACCAGCAATTGGGAAGGTTTGCGCGCTTGCATTGTACATCAACTGCGCTACCCTTGCTGTGCCAGCCCTGCAGTAACATTCAAAACCCAGCATCTGTTTGATTTTGTTTTTCGCCACACATAGGCTGAGTGCTTGATGCTGCGCTTGGCACCTTGCAGGCCACCAGCCCTGGCGCGCTGGGGCCAGCAGCAGGGCGCATCAGCGTGTATGAGCAGCGCGCAAAGCTGCTGTTTGAGCTGAGCAGGGCGCAGGCCCGCGCAGCAGCACAGAGCAGCTCGGCAGCGCAGGTGAGGCGGCAACCATGCAGTGGGATATGCTGCGTTTTTGGTATTGGAAATCATAACGCTGGCACCAGTGACCATGGGCACATTGTGCTGAATCAGGTGCTGCTCCCGCACTTGCAACCTGCTGCTGCTGAGCGGCTGAGCTGTTCCTGCTGCTGCCGCTGCAGGTGGGTGATGTGGCGCGTCTTGCTGCTGAAGAGGTGGCACGGCTGCAGGGTCAGCTGGCAGACCTGGACAGGAAGAATAGGCTGCAGGTGGGGGTTGTGTTGCAGCTTTGCATAGCAGAGGATATCGGCAAGGGAGTGGGCTTTGTATAAGATGCAGTGCAAGTCTGCCAGGCGTTGGGATATCGCAGTGAAGTGCAGTAGGTACAGCAGTGACAGCAGCCTGCATCAGGGAGGTTGCAGGACATGAAACCTGGACCATGGCTATGTTCCATGCAGCAGCTGATGCAAGGCATCTACTCATTGTTGTGTGCGTTTTCCCTGCAGGTGGAGTATGGTGCTGGCAGTGTGGACAGCCGCGGCCACATCCCCTGGCAGCATGTGGGTGCTGGCACGCATGCCGGTGGGTGCCGCTCAATAAATGGCTAAGGTTTATGCACTGCGCAGTGTGGGCAGAGCACCACGCAGCGTGTGGCGGCTGTGCTTTGTTGACAGACAGTGTGTGGCAGCGTGCTGTCGCTGTCCTGCTTCACGCTCACCTCAGCTGTCAATTGAGGCTCTCTGACACTCAGCTGTAGCTGCTGCAACTTTGATCTGTAAGCTGAGCGTGGGTGTCATCTGTGCTGCTGTGGCCAGGTCACCCGCACACTGAGAGCCACGCGCGTCCCTGGGATCCCCCAGCACCATCTTCCTGTCTTTGTAGCCTCCTTGTTTCAATTGTTGTTGGGCATGAATTGCTGCTGTTTTTTCGCAGGCCACCCGCACCCTCAGAGCCACGCGCGTCCCTGGGACCCCCTGACAGTCCCACCAACACTCCCCTCTAATCATAGCCTCATGCTCCGACCCTGTTGGGCATGAACTGCTGTTTTGTGCAGGCCACCCGCACCCTGAGAGCCACGCGCGGCCCTGGGACCCGCCCGACACCACCCTTCTTTCCATGCCCCCCTAATCCATCACTGTTGGGCATGGATTGTTGCTGTTTTGCGCAGGCCACCCGCACCCTGAGAGCCACGCGCGGCCCTGGGACCCGCCCGACACCGACCTCACCTTCAGCCCCAAGATCAGCGCCAGAAGCCAGCAGCTCATGGCGGAGCAGCGCGGCCAGGGCGGTAATGGGGGATTCTTGGCGCGCCTGGACAATGACTTGAAGTGCCGCCAGGTCAAGATCAAGGTGCGGGGGCAGATGCAGCTCTTGGGCTGTTGGCCGGTATGATTGAATCTGCCACTGCATGCAACCAAGAGGTACAGGCAGCTACGCAGCAGCAATAAAGCTATTAACTGCCTGGTGTGTGTGGTGTGTGGTTCGTTTCCAGGAGCTGGAGCGGCGCTACAACGCGTTTGGGCCCGGCGCTGTCAGCGCTGCAGATGCCACCGCTGCTGCCAAGGCTGCTGCTGCTGACGTGTCGCTGGTGCTGGGCTTCCTCAGCCAGCGCGGCTGGGCAGACCTCCGCGTGCCTACTGGCAGCAGCGGCGGTGGCGGCAGAGGTGGGATGGATGCTGCGGCGCAGCAGGAGCTGGATGAGCAGCTGGACGAGGTGAGGCAGCAGCTGCACCCATACTGAACTGCCGTTGTTTTTGTTTTTGACTTGCCACTGAAATGTCAGCGCACATGGTCATGCGAATTTGGTGCCCTGCATGCGCATGTTGGCAGCTTGCTGCCCGGCCTGCTGATACAGCAGCTAAACGGCGGTCACCTAATCATGTAGTGTGTCATGGCAGCTGTCATAACATTTGATGCAACGTCATTTACGCTGCTGCCAGGTGGTTGAGTCGCATTCACGGGAGCTGAGCCTGGGGGAGGCGCAGCTGCGCGGCATCCTGGCAGCGCGCGGGCACAAGAAGGTGGCTGCGCTGGCGGCTGTCGTGCGCACACAGCAGTTCATGGACAGGTGCGGGCTGCATGTAGACGCTATGTCTACGCTATGTGGAAGTGTTATTATAAACATGACTCAGCGTGCTTGAGATTTGAGGTTTGCACAGCCTTTCCTTCAGCAAAGTGCGCTCTGCTGATGATCCTTGGCGCTTAATGTATCAACTTCCCACAGACTCTTATATTTAAACATGGCTGCGTGTGCAACTGGCTGCAGGTACAAGGCGGACCTGAGCACGCGTGACAGCCGGCTGTCAGAGCTGCAGGAGAAGTGGTTCAAGCAGCAGCTGCAGGGCGCCCCGGCATCTACCGGGCCCACCGGCCGCGCGCCTGCCGCCCCGCTGACGGCTGAACAGCGCGACATGCAGCAGGCGCTGCAGTGGTTCAGGCAGCTGGGCTGGGATGTGGCAGAGCCGGAAGGTGAGCACCCTTGGATAGGCTGCAGTGCTATGCTGCGCCGGTGTTGGTGCTATTGCTTGTGCTAAACCTAGTGCTACTTCTAGTACTGCCAATCTGCTGTGACACAAGACACAGCCACGACCAGCAGTGGCATTGTAAAGCGTTCTGGTCACTGAGCAGAGCACTGGACACACACGTTTGGTGCATGATGTGTGGTGACTGCCTAACACCCGCTGTGTTACCCGCTGGCAGATGCTGTGTGGTTGTGCTCTTGCAGCACGGTTGCATGATCCAGTCATGGGGCTTGCAGCATTATGTGTAACCTGCTCCTGCAACTTGCTGTAAAGAACACATTATTTTGCATTTTTGTACGATGATGTGGCTGCAGATGACTGTGAGGATCAGCTGTCAGCGCTAATCAAGCGTGCGCGTGCATACAAGGCAGAAGTGGAGAAGCTGCACGACAAAGCTGCAGCACCTACGGCCACAGGGGCGCAGCAGGCAGCCGCTGCTGCTGTTGGCGAGCCGCAGATCAACTGGCAGGGCATTCCCTGGAGGTGGGCGAGGAGTGCTGGGCTGGCTGCAGCTTGGGGTGCACATCTGCTGTTCTGTTGCCGCAATCACACAACCCGGACAGTATCCTCAGACCACGCTGTAGGTCAGGCCAAATAGCAGCTTAATCTGTATTTATAAACCGCATGTGTGCCTTTTGCAGAGATGATGGCCTCAATGATCTCATCCAAAAGGTGCTGGATGCACAGAGAGCTGCGGCAGACAGCGCTGCATCAAAGGCGGCAGCAGCCAGCAAGCCATCCGCCGTTGATGCCGCACTGAAGGCAGCAGGCAAGGCAGGCAGCATTGCAGGCAGTATGAACAGCGCTGCAGCTGAGGGAAGGGGTGAAAAGAAGAACCCGCTGGACCATGCTGTGCAGCTGCTGGCTGGCATGAGGTGCGCTACTAATGCTCACAGCTCTTGTTAGGCTTCCTTTGGTATGATCAGAGCCATAGTGTACATCGGCAGCAGGGCTTACTCGTTGCGGGGTTTTAGAGCTGCGAACAACGTTAGCGCTTTGGATGAAGTCGCATGCAAGCATGCATGTTGGCAAACCGGCCTGCACAAGTCATCTGGCGCAGCCATCATGTAAGTACATGCTTCTATACAAGCATGCACTGTTGCCTTGGCTTCACTGCGTAACACGCCGCTGCTCTGTCTGCACCTTGCTGCTGCTGCTGCAGGTGGGCTGGGCTGGACCAGCTGGATGCAGCGGCGGGCGCTGCCAAGAAACTGGCAGTGTACAGGTGAAGGGGCTCGCATGTTTGTTCTACGTGCTTTGTTGTGCATCCGTGTTGTGCAATATGGGGCAGCTGCTGGTCTGTCGTGCAGTCAAACCGCTGCGGCGGCTGTGGAATAAATAAACTTGGGGCCTCAGAACTGGTGTGGTCACCAGTTCCACTGGTAGAGAGCCACACCTGACAGCAGGTTGTGCTGGGCAGCGGATAGTCTCACGCAGTGCATCTTGGAAACAGCGCTCACTGGCAAGTTTTGTATGATGTGCTGCAGGGCGCTGCGCACACAGCAGTTCCTGGAGTTCACCGCAAATGACCTGGCGGCGCGTAAGGCCAAGCAGCGCGCGCTGTGGGCCGAGTTTGAGGCCAGCAGGGGCGGCAAGGTTGTCAGCAAGGCGGAGCTGGACGAGTTCTATGCGCGGCTGCAGGTGTGTGTAGTGGTGTTGAAAACTGTGTAAAGGACAGCCAAGCACGCCATCCTTGCTGCATCATGTGCAGCAGTTGTGTAGGGAGCTTCTTGAGCCCTGCAGCCTTTGCTGCGACATCGAGGCTCCAGTTTGTACTTGTGTTCACCCCTTTGACCTGCGTGTTGGCTCCTGACTGCGATGAACCGCTTTGTGTCAGCGCAGCAAAAAAGGAAAATAGAGTTCAATATACACTGCTGGTTGCTGTGTGTGCTGCTGCAGGCTGATGGTGAGCGCCGCAAGGCTGAGCTGGCCAAGGCCAAGGCAGACAAGGAGGAGAGGGCCGCACGCGCGCTGGCGCTGGTCAGCGTGGGGGCGGGGCGCTCCATGCGCAGCAGCGCGCGCAGCAGGCCAGCCGGCGCCAAGTAGCAGGCTGCAACGCCCTGGTGCATCGGCACCAGTAGATCAAAACTTGTCGCTGTCACGGCCAGGACAATTGGAGTCTCTTGGGTGGAGCTTTGTTAGAGGGGCTGCCCCCAGCCGCCAGCTGGTGCTGCAGGTGCAGCCTGCAGGCTGTTGCGGCAGAGGGCAGCATTGCCAGCAAGTGCTGTCAAGGGAGGGATGTGGCCGGCCGAGTGCCAACCCGAGTGTGTGGGGTGGTCTGTCTTGGCCAAGGGGTTTGGGCTGTGCAAAAGTATGCATGCAAATTGTGTGGTCGGCTGATGGTCTACATCTGGCGGGTGGCTGAGCAGCACCTGCGATAGCTTGTTCCATGCATTACTGCATGCCACACATCATGTGACTCTCGCGACTCCTCTG
The DNA here is from genome assembly GCA_030272155.1 of Tetradesmus obliquus. NCBI lineage: Eukaryota > Viridiplantae > Chlorophyta > Chlorophyceae > Sphaeropleales > Scenedesmaceae > Tetradesmus > Tetradesmus obliquus. The sequence continues at coordinate 3,431,483 of CP126196.1, read as the reverse complement.
CGCAACTCAGACGGCTTGAAGTTGCAGCTTTGTGCAGCTGCATGTCAACATGTACGATCTGGTAGTATGATGCAGTGTTTGGTATCCAGGGGTGAATCTGGAGCTTGAGCTGGGTTGCTTTTGTATGCTGCCTTCTTAGAAGCAAATCAACGTGCTTCCTGGCTGTGTCTGACAGCATGCAAGGTCTGGATCTTTAGCTGATTTGCACCTGGTCAAGGGGTGCGTGCCAACCGTGGCACCAGTGTGCACCTACCATTGCACAAAGTTGCAAAAAGGGGCCAGGGGGGCGGATACAGTGACCTGCCCTGTAGGCTAGAGGCCTGCTCCATTTGGAGAACTTGCAACAATTTTTTTTGTTACCAGGGGGGACGGAATCCTACTGGCTCGCTACCACAGCACAATTGGGCAAGCCCAATTGTCGGGAGCGGGAGGCAGTGCCTCACCAGCAGAACACGTCACAACACCCTATACAGGAGGTGCCCAGCGCCCGGACCAAAATAAGCGGGGGAGTTGAACCCCCACACCCCCTTGGTGTGCTACAGCTCAATTGCATGCTGCACACACCCGACCAACACTCAGTGCCAGCCGCCCCAATAAAGGAGTCTATAATCAAGGTAGTATCTTGGACAGGGAAAAAGCCGTACCAACTCCAAGAAGCCCCACCAGCTCAGACAACGGCTGCAACAAAGAAAGAACTTGCAACAATTGCGTTGCAACGCCAGGGTACCTCATTGCCGCGGTCATTATCAACAACTTACGGACCTGTTACACAGCCCCTGGAGAGAAAACACCACACAAATCACCCAGGCCCTCATGATGGCTGGTCGAGTGCTCTGCTGCAAAGAAGCCGTCTGCTTCTTTGCAGCAGAGCACTCGACCAGCCATCATGAGGGCCTGAGTGATGAACACATGCGCCGATGTGTGATGGCATGTCATCTGGCATGCTGTTCAGACACGCATTCCACCACCACAACGCATTGGTTCATATTACAAGACAACACAAACTGGCGCATGCGTTCATCCTGCAATCTGTTGATCCGCAGCGCCCTGCTGGAAGCAATTGGCCAACAGCAGTCGGCCAACCCTGACTAGCTAGGTGCTGCAGCTCAAAAGATTGCTGGGCGGACGCTTGCGGCAGGTTGTGCTGGCGTGCGTGAAGCACGACCAAGTAGTCATAGCAGACGCTATTTCTGTCCAACACGCAAACACCAAAAACACCCTGCTCTCTGAGCAAATTATCAAACCGCTGCTGCCGCTGTTGCATCCACCACAGCATCCACCACAGCAACTTGCCAGCACAGCCATGTGCTGCACGATGCACGCTGCTGCTGCTGCTGCTGCTGCTGCTGCTGCTGCTGCTGCTGCTGCTGCTGCTGCTGCTGCTGCTGCTGCTGCTGCTCAAGCTAGCTGCTTTTCAGGCTCCTTCTGCTGCTGCTGCTGCTGCTGCTGCTCCTGCGGCTGCCGCTGCTGCTGCCGCTTGGTGATCTGCTGCAGCACATCTGTCAGCCCAGCCTTGTAGGCTGCGGGGAAGTGGTCGGTCATGCAGCTGGTGCGCAGCACGATGCGCTTGAAGCGCTGGTCTGCACGTTGCAGAAATTCAGGGCACACGTCACACCGACGCATGTATAACATGATTTGCAAGCGAGCAGGCAAGTTGCAGCACGATGCGCTGGAAGCCCTCGTGCACAGACCGCACATACATTCTCTCGGCACATAGAAAGCAAGGCACATCCATGGAGCAACATGCCTTTCTCACCTCCTTTGCCATCAACCAGCTCAAAGTGCTGCTGCTCTTCCTCCACAGACTCATCCACAGGCCGCACATACAGCAGCCGGCCAGGCGCATACAGCACCACATCAACAAACTGCCCCGCCGCTGCTGCTGCTGCCACCTCTGCTGCCTCTCCTGAGTCATCAAATGACTCCAATGCACCTGCCGGCTCATCTGCTGCATTTACGGGAGGTGCCATGACAACACCTGCTGCTGCTGCTGCTGCTGCTGTTGTGATGCTGCTGCTGCTTCTGGCGGCTGCTGCTTCCACTGCAGGTGCTGCACTGCCTTTGATGGTGTCGGATGATGGTGGAACCTCCACAGCTGCTGCTACAGCCGTAATTGACGCTTCTGCTGCAGCAGGTGCAGCAGCAGTGGCCGTCTCAGCTGCTGCTGCTGCTGCTGCTGCTGCTGCTGCTGCTGCTGCTGCCGCCGCTGTGCTGCTGCTGCTGCTGCCGCTGGCTGCTGTGCCTTTCAGAACTTCAGCCACACGCTCAGCTACCTCACGCACCTGCATTGGCAGCAGCACGATGCACAAGTGCAGCGTATCAGTTAGGCTTCAGGCATAACCCAGCAATGCATAACCCAGCAATGCATAACCCAGCAATGCATATCCCAGCAATTCATCATGACACACCTACACGGCACGGTGCCTGCCTGCTAGCTCAGCCTTGAGGTTAGTCTTATCAGCTCTTTGTCAAGCTAGAAGTGAGTAGCCAGCGACATCTCAACAGCAACACGTTGCGCTCAAGCAGCCACATCTCGCCTTTTTCATCATTGGAGCACCAGCTTAGATTACATGACATTGGAAGCCTAGATAAGCCACTGCTCACCTTTGGATTTTGCAGCATTGCACTGGCCCCTCCTGCTGCAGCACTGCCCTCCCCATCAGCCCCAGCGGCAGCAGCAGCCAGAGCACCTTCAATCTGCCTAGCCAGCGCATCACTTGCTGCTGCTGCTTTCACCTGCAACGCACTGCTTGCTGCAGCAGCCTTGGCTTGCACAACAGCCAGCTGACTTGCTGCTGCCTCTGCTGCTTCACCTCCAGAGGCCTGCATTGCGCGTGCTGCTGTTGCTGCTGTTGCTGCGGCTGTTGCGGCTGTGGCTGCTGCTGCCTGGGTGATGGCCAGCTGCCGCAGCTTTTCGACAACTGCTGCTGTGCCCTCCAGGGCGCTGCGGTACACCTGCAGGTGCGGTACAGCAGTACACATGCAACTCATGTGACGCGCGCTGTAAAACTTGGCATGAAAGTGTGAAAAACAGCACAAAGCAAATGCCGATTATGGCCAGGTGGCAAGCACTGCTGGCAGCAGTCACCAGAAGCATTAACGATGTTTTTTGGTGTTTACCAAGCAACTCCTAGTATGTTGAGTAACGTGTTATTCTTATCCCTTATATCTGTTACATTACATGTTTTACAACAGATATCCTGTCCCACCTCGTGCTCCAGCAGGTCCTCGTGCAGCAGCCCCTTGTAGTCAATGGCCAGCAGCTCACGCTGCAGCGCCTCCACCTGCAGCAGCAGCAGCAGCAGCAGCAGCAGCAGCAGAAGAAGAAGAAGCAGCAGCAGCAGGGACACGGATTAACAGTGTCTCTATCAGTCTCGTGGCGCACGCCTGGTTATGCTGCATTCCACCCCAGTGCAGCTGCTGCTTGCTGAGCCCGCACTACTGTGTGCTGTCATCTCACCCTCAGACTGTTATTTATGCATTTACGGGTAAAATAACATGCAATCACCCAGCATGGCAGCCTGGCACCCACCTGGCCTGTGCTGAAGCGTGGCACCAGGTCGTAGCGCATCACCACAGTGGTCACATACGGCGACACGGCAGACGCCAGCTCACTGCAGCAGCAGCAGCAGCAGCAGCAGCAGCAGCAGCAGCAGTGCGGCAGCTCCAAGTCAGCTGAGTGGACCATTTACCCAAGAAACGAAGCTGCAACAATGACCTGCGTGGATTCCATACAGCGGCAAGTGCTGAAGCTGCTGTGCTGGTGCAAAACTTTTATTTCTTCAATATCACATGACGGCTGCAGCAGCTGCGGCCTGACCACAATACATTTCCTTGTGGACTTGCTGGCAGCGCACCTGCTGAGGCAAGCTGCTGTCGCGATGGCAATGCATGTGACCTTGGTGTCGCCCAGCTGCTGCTTGAAGGCGTCCTCTGTGTTGAGCCGCAGCGCCAGCAGCGAGCCCACACCCGCGCCCTGCACAAATTTCTTACCGTAAGACTTTATGGTTGAATTCAGAAGATCGAGCATGTCAGGGGCGCTCAAAAACAGTTGAGATGTTCCACACAGCACAGCACCGCACCGCACAGCACAGCACAGCACAGCACAGCGCAGCACAGCACAGCACAGCACAGCACAGCACAGCACAGCACAGCACAGCACAGCACAGCACAGCACAGCACAGCACAGCACAGCACAGCACAGCACAGCACAGCACAGCACAGCACAGCACAGCACAGCACAGCACAGCACAGCACAGCACTGGCTTTTGCAGAGCAGGTGTTTCAACGCCAGCCGGGCCGCCTCACCATGGAGTGCCCTATGATCTCCAAGTTGTAGCCGGGGTGCTGCTGCAGGTAGCCCAACACCCTGCAGCATGTGCACACACAGCAGCGGCAGACAGCAGGCAGCACACATGCACGGGTCAGCATGAGCTCAGAAGCACTGTCATAGCTGGGACATGTTGCAGGTAGCCCAGCACCCTGCGTCATGCACACACAGCAGCAGCAGGTAGCAGGCAGCACACCACGCACGGGTCAGCATGAGCTCAAAAGCACTGTCATAGCTGGGACATGTTGCAGGTAGCCCAGCACCCTGGTGGGCACGCAGGCGTGGCACAAAGGATAGGCAGGCAGTCATTCAGGCATGCGGTTAACCACACATCAAACGTTGTAAACGTAGAGGCCCACCATTTGTATGGCAGCCAACGTGAACCAGAACACTTGCAGTACTTCCAGGACCTAACACTTGTTTGCGACAACAACCGAGATGTACACCAGAATATGTAATAAACAACACTAGACACGTGCAGTTGCTTACCTGTCCCAGTGGTTTTCAAGCAGCCAGCCGGCAGCGCGCCACATGCCCAAATGCGCAGCACCACCAGGGATGGGTGTTGCCATACAAAAACTAGAATGTGATGCAAATCATAAATGTATTTCAGGACGCAGTTGCTTACCTGTCCCAGTGGTTTTCAAGCAGCCAGCCAGCAGCGCGCCACATGCCCCAATGTGCAGCACCGCCAGGGATGGGTGTTGCCACGCCACACAGATCCGTCAGCAGATCGTGGATGTCGTGCGTGCCCCGGATCACCCACATCAGGGTTTTGGCCTCGTGATTTACTGCGATGTAAAACCCTGGCTGCAGCTTGTGGACTTGCGTGTAGAAGAACAGGATGTCCGACTCCTGGATAACACAGCAGCAGCAGCAGCAGCAGCAGCAGCAGCGTTATGTTGTGTTGTGCAATTGCTGCTGCCAACCACAGCAGGCTGCTCCGGACTGCAGTCGACAAAGCAGCAGCAGCCCTTCAGCATAATGTACCGCGTGTCTTGCCCTCTAACAGCACACCTGCTGCTTCTACCGCCATTGCTGGCACTGCAGATGAATTTGTTGCAAGTGCTTGTCAACCTGAGCAGAGCTCTACCTCTGCAGCGCTCCCATCATGCATGCGTTGCTGGCGCTGTGGTTGCTATCTGTTGGTTGGGTGTGATTTTGCTTATTCACTGTTTCAGTGTACATTCAGTACCGTGTATGTTGCTGGCTCACCTGCACCACCTGCTCCTGCTGCACCAGCACTGGGTAGCGGTCAGGGTAGATGGAGTCGCTGATGTCAACATACCTGTGGCAGCAGCAGCAGCAGCAGCAGCAGCAGCAGCAAGACACAATGGGGCCAGATCACAGCAGCAGCCTCACCAGTTGATCATATCTTGCTTGCAGGAGTGCCAGTAAGGGAAGCACATGGTGTGATTTGGTGGTTTTACACCAGAGTCTGTCCTAACACTGTTATAACACTGTCATAACAGGTCAGGCTCACCGTATGAGCTGCTCCACCAGCTGCCTGTCAGCCACGTGGGTGCCGTCAATGTTGTCAGCCAGGCGGATCATCTGCAGCAGCAGCAGCAGCAGCAGCAGCAGCAGCAGCAGCAGCAGCAGCAGCAGCAGCAGCAGCGGCAGCAGCGACACAGCAATGGCCTCACAACAGCAGTGCCACTGCCGCATAGACCTCGTGCAACCTTGCCCTGCTAACAGCATGCCATGAACGCCTTGTGCCGTATTCCCTTTTATATAAGAAAAGTAACACGTGTTGCATGTGACATACCTGGTGCCGCCGCGCGAGGTAATACATGCCCACGATGACGTGCCCCGGGTGTGTCACTAGTGACCCCAGGTGCTCCCGCGCCATGTGCGTCATGATGCCTGCAACTTCCTGCAAGGTGGCTGCTGCTGTTGCTTCCACTACAGCTTCTGCAATGGTGGCTGCAGCAGCAGCAGCACCAGCTGCTGCTTCTGCTGCTTCTGAGGCCTCAGCAGCTGAGAGAAAGGTGCGTGGCGGTGCAGTGAATGGGATCCAGGCGGCATGACAAGCAGAGGCGTGGGACGTCAGACATTTTGCAGCTGCACTTGGATACTGAACGTGTGCTGGCATTGCTGTGAGCGCTGCACTGCTGAAAAGGCGGCAGTTGCTGGATAAGCATGTGTATCAACAGCAAGCAACCTTCAACTTGACCGCTGCAGCCTTGTGCATTACATCGTCAAAACCAACAACCTACTCGATATCCATCACGTGTCAAGCCCCTAGCCTGCTTCATTGCAGGCCCTTGGGCCTTGTAGGCTAATGCTGCTGACAGTTACTGATGATGCAGCACAGCAGTGACCCCTACCTGCTGTTGCCCTGCCTGGCAGCTTCGGCAGCTTTGGAAGCTTTATCTGCTTCATCATGTCTACGATTGCTGCCACGGAGAGCTTGCTGCTGTCCGGGGGCCCTGCATCTTGGAAATCGCTTTCGCTGATGGCGTACGTATCACCCACGGCGTCCATTGTCCCCAGCGACGCAACTCGGGACGCCAAAAACGTTTTGGCGGTGACAGTATGGCAGCAGCGTGCGTATATGTGGCTACATCAGATCTCAGGACGTTGGCTCCCAGCTGGTGCAAGCTACGACAGCAAATCAAATTGCTCGATTGAAACTTGAACTTCCAAAACGGCATATCAGCTGACGTAGAGGTGCACAAGCGTGCCCATGATGGGCAGACACGTCCAGCATACGGGTGACATCTGACACCTGATCGGTAACACGAATAACGAACTGCGTTTCAATTGTTGTTTGTTCATGAAGAACATTCGCGACTGGTTCTGAGAGGCTTGGCTGCCCCCCTGCTCTCCAGTCACTGGAAAAGTGCGAGCCCGCGCATAGTGTTTGCAGTGCGCGTAAAACTGTGAATGTTCAAATCAGAAAGATTTTACTATATTTGAAGTTTTGTTTGGTTTGCGTTCTTCCTGTCGCTAAGCTCCTGAAAGCTTGCAGTCAGCAACGACGCGGCAGACCTAAGAATGTCAATGGATCCCACTGCAGCCGTTGCAGCCTATGCCGCTGGCTCTTTGGGATACAGTATAAATGCTCAAGGGTTCCTGCTCTTCTACGTTCTGGGAGCTGTCAAGGTGAGATCCCCCCAGCACTGCTGTGCTGCAGCCTGGCCTGGCAGGCACTGGATGCATTGGTGGGTGCACAAAAAGCCCTCCTACGTCGCTGACACAATGACTACAGCACCAGTATTAGTTTCGATATACGTGTGCATAGCATGTACTGTTTATGGAGGCTGGTTGCACGAGTGCCGTGGATCCGGTGATTGGTGCACACCACGCATGCCAGTTGTGCCGCACACCTGCATGATGCCTGCTGCTGCTGCCAGGTGCTCGGGGACCTGGGACTCATCGGCCCGGAAGCAGTAACAGCATCACGAGGCACAGCATCACTGGTGTCAGCAGCAGTGTGCAGCAGAGTGCCGTATGATCACATCCTTGCAGCGCTGCAGCAGTACTGGGGCGCGTCCAATGATGCAGGGCTGTCACTCAGCAGCAGACGAGCACTGCTGCGACAGGTGAGGCATTCACATACATTTGTTGATACAATCACTTGACTATATAGTGATTATAAACAAGGTTACATGCAAGTGAAGCTGGACGAGCAGGGCTTACCTGGCAGCAGGCAAACAGCACAGTTATCACCCTCTGGATCATCATCATGTTACCCATCAAGCCATAGCATCAACGCCATCAGCCCAACGGAGCGGCAACAGAAGGGACTACACCATCACGTTTGCAAGCATTATGCACACCCCATGCGCACATGATGGCAGACTCTTGCTGAAAGTTGAAGTTGTGTCACCCTCTGGATGAGTGTCACCCTCTTGCTGAAAGTTGTGTCACCCTCTGGAACTTCAACTTTCAGCAAGAGTCTGCCATCATGTGCGCATGAACCATGAATCTTTCCTTTGTGACATGTTCGTAGACCTTGCGACATGTTTCTGCATGCACTGCTCACTCGCAGGCGGCCGACCAGATGCTAGCAGCAGATGCACACACCTTGTGCTCATTGCGAGCCTTCGTCCAAACCAAAAGCTTTGCCAGCAAAGGTCGACCCAAATCACCAGCAGCACCTAGCGGCAGCAGCAGCAGCAAGATGGTACTTACACAGCGACCTGGTGTGTTCCATGCAGTAACAGCTGCTGGTGCTGCCGCCGGCAGCTCATTGCTGAATGATGTGTTTGACAGCAGAGCAGCTCTGCTGGATGCAATATTGGATAGCAGCTTTCCAGTACAAGATCTTGCGCAAGGTGACACAAGCAGTGCTGCTGCTGCTGCTGCTGCTGCCGCGCACAGCAGCAGCGCAGGGCCTGCAGCAGCAGGTGCAGCAGCACTGCAGCTGTCGCAGGCGTTGGGTGCTGCAGCAGGTGTTGCAGTGCCCTGCCCAGCCAATGTGCGCCACTGCGTGAAGATCAGTGCTGTGCCACCTCAGCAGGTCCAGTCACACAGTAGCAGCAGCAGCAGCAGCAGCAGCAGCAGCAGCAGCAGGATTACAGAAACAGCTGAGGCAGCAGCATATGCAGATGTTACTGTTGCGTCACCGTCGGGCAGCAGCAGCAGCAGCAGCAGCAGCAGCACTGCTGGGGCAAGCAGCAGCAGCAGCAGCAGCAGCAGCAGCAGCAGCAGCAGCAGCAGCAGCAGCAGCAGCAGCAGCACTGCTGGGGCAAGCAGCAGCGCTGGGAGCAGGGGACCTGAAACAGCAGGTGCAGAGGAAACTGAGTCAGCAGCAGCAGCAGCAGCAGCAGCAGCAGCAGTGCCTCAGTTCTCGCGCGCCTCGGCCGACATATACCCAGGCCTGTCACAGCGCATGCTGCTGCCTCGTGCCGAGTGGCTGTCATACATGCTGCTGCCGCCCAGCATAAAGGCGCTGAGCTACATGCACTACCTTGGACGTGTGGATGCATATGTGTGGGCTAACAGCACGGGACTTGTGAAAGCTGCAGTGGCTGAGCAGCAGCAGCAGCTGACAGGGCTGCTGCTGCAGGACATATCGTCTCTTGATAGAGTGGATGCACTCTTTCAAAAGTTTGTGCAGTGGAAGAGTGGCCATTGACACAGCAACCACTGGCGGCATGTTACGAGCACATGGCATGTGGTGGGATACGATATCTCATGCCCCTGTGCGTGTTGCGTGAGGCATGCCTTTAGCGAAACTTCATTTAAGTAAAACGTTATCACACTACGATGAGCCGGTGGTGTACGCTCAGGTGTATCTAGAGCTCGAGCCTGATGATGCATACGACGATGAACAGGGCCTAAATTCTGAGTAGTTGCCCCATAAGCCGATCAATAACTTTTCAAACTGTACAGTGCTCACGTTGAAGCAGCAGGTCATCCCTTATCGACCTGAAATGCGAGGAGGGAACCAACAACAATTGCTCCCGCCAAAACACATATGAGCGGAAAGGACGCGAATACACGGCTCTGTCACGTTAAGGATACAGTAGTGCGCATAGCTCATAACAGCATCGTGATGACACTGCATGACAGGCCCTGCTGTCAGCAGCAATGTTGTCCCTCGCTTTGCACTGCTCTTGGGCAGCTGGCAGCCGCATGCACAGCTCCAAGGAACATACCAGCAACAATGTGTCGTTTATGTCGAACTTTTGTGAACGATGTTGTCACGGCTGATGTCCTGCAGATCAACGCAGTGCGAGAGTTGGATGTGAAGAAACAACAATGAGGCAGCAGTTACCAGGCAAAACACTGTGCCGCCACCTTCATCCTTGCGACATCAGCTACAGCTGTCTCAGCACTTTTATGTAAGTAGCAGCATGCACTGATAATACATTACATTACATTACATGCTCCACTCACCTAGGAGTGGGAACCCCAGTCAGGAGCCAACGAGAGGCTCATAGGGGATAAACAATTCCACTAGGCAAACAGCATTGCAATACAGTCCTATGGTCCGTACAGTCCAGTCAGCCGCTTACAGGTTCATCCTAGCTAGTTGAACCGCCACAGGTCGAATCTTATCTCACTTTCACACAGTACCAGGAACCTTGTGCACAGATATACAACTCTTTGCGCATCAACCAGGCCCTAGAACCCAGCCAGGGCACAGCAGGCTGGCACACCACCTCCAACACGTACGCCGCAATGCCACACTGCTGCAGCTAACCATTAGCTTTGTAGAACAAACCACAACATCTGCCAGTTTCCATACGTCCAGCTCGCACCCACATCCACAAGCACACCCCCCGCCACCACCTAACGCCGCACACCTCCACCTCCAACCGCAGGCCCGCCTCCAACTGCGCCCAGCACCAAGCTACTGATACTTCCCGAGCTCTTGCTCGTCGCGTGCTGCTTGATGCGCCGCATCTCTTGGGGGCTGAAATGCAGCAGCCGGCCAAGCACCCCAAACATGGCCCCATTCGTGGGAAGCTCCCCTGACTCAAACCCAGACACAATCACGCTGCGCAGATACAGCGCGTCGCGATCCGTGATCTGGCTCATGCTTTCGAGCCTTGCCACTTCCTCGCGCAAGATCCTCTCCTGGCGCTCGGCCTCCTCCCAAGCCGCCTTCCACTCTTTTACCTGACCATCTAGTTCCTGCAAGCGGTGCCTCGCAGCCTCAGGCGCTAAGCCCTTGAGGCTGAGGCTGATGTCACGATTTGGCGAGCCACCGCCGGCAGCAGCTGCAGCACTGCTGCTGCTGCTGCTGTCGCCGGGTGCGGCGCCGCCCCCTGAGGTGCCGCCAGGGGTGCCTGTGCCGTCAATGCTCAGGCGCAGCGTGCTCAGCGGCAGCGGCTCCGCTGCTGCTGCTGCTGCTGAGGGCTCGACCGGCATGAAGGACGCGCCTGCTGCAGCTTCAGAGGTTGCAGCAGCAGCAGCAGGAGCAGCAACAGGCGGCTCCTGCAGGCCTGCAGTGCCTGTGCTGCTGCGGCGGCCAAATGCTGCTGCCAGCGAACCCGATGACAGTGGTGACACGCCCTGCACCATACTGGCGCTACGAGAGTGGCTAGGAGTGCCGTTAGGCGAGTGACCTGCAGCAGCTGCATGCAGGCTGTTGCTGAGTGTGCGTGGCGAGCTGCCGCTGCCGCCCCTGCCACTCCCCAGCAGCATGCCTGTGAACTTCCCGCTAAAAGCAGGGCTGGTCAAACCTCCACCTTGCCCAGTTTGACCGCCAGTTTGACTGCCGGTTTGACCGCGCTCTGCCGCTGCTGCTGCTGTTGCTGCTGTTGCGGCACTCCAGGCGCCCGACAAGGTCGATGGCAGCGGCGCGGGCGGATGCGAGGGAGACGCTGCAGCGGACGAGAACGCTGAACCCCAGCCCGCACCTGAGGACAGCGTCCGTTGATGCTGCGGCTGCAGCGGCTGCTGCTGCTGCTGGCCTGCAGCAGATCTAGCGCCAGATCCTGAGAGCAGGCTGCTGCTAGACAGGCCGCTGCCGGCAGCGGCTGCTGCTGCTGCCGCTGCTGCTGCTGCGCCGGCATGGCCGAGGCTTCGCAGCTGCTGCCGCAGCGCCTCTAGCTCGTTGTCTTTCTGCTCCAGGATGTCATATGCACGCTCCCGCAGTGCTGTCATCTCCTCCTGCAAGGCAGTGTGTGCCATGGCGGCAATCGGCATGAGCAGATGCACAGCAAAGCGGCTGCTGCAGCAAGCCATCGCTGCTGTCGTGCACAGTGCATGACACCACTGTGTCGCGCAGCCAGTTGCTAATAACGCAGCCATATCAAATGAGGTCATCCAAGTGCATTCCATTACAATACAAAAAGGACGCTGCAGCCACAGCTGGCAGTGCTGCATGCGGTGCGGTGCAGGCAGCACGCACGCGTGTTGCTGCAGGAGTTCACACAAGCCCAACAAAGCCCTGCCCGCCTCCACACACCAACAAACACCTCCTCACACCTCCGTCACACGCATGACGCACTACAAGCATTTATCGAAACCATACCCAGCTCACCTGCAGAGCTTCATACTGCTCCTGCAAGCGCGCAACTGCCTGCTGCGCATCAGCCCTCGCCTGCTGCAGCTGCTGCTGCAGCCCAGCCACCTCAGCAGCATGCTGCTGCCGCGCGGCAGCAGCCGCCGCAGCCGCATCCTCCTTTGCTGCTGCCAGCGCTGACTCAGCGCCTGCAAGCTCCTCTGTGAGGGTGTCTGCGCGGGTGGCTGCTGCAGCTGCTGCTGCCTCTGCTGCTGCGGCGCGTGCGCGCGAGCTGTCTGCTGCTGCGGTGAGGGCGGCGAGCTCTGACTGGTTCTGCGCCTCCATCACCTCCATGTCATCTGCCTGCAGCGGCAGCAGCAGGCGGGGATGTGCATTACATTAGCGATTACCACCGCGTATCATTTGTGCATGCGGCGATGACACCACTAATTGCCTCCATCACCTCCATGTCATCAGCCTGCAGCAGCAGAGAGGTAAGCAGGCAGATACTTTGAAAGGGCGGTGCTGTGCAAATTGTGCATGTAGTGTTACCACAGGAATCAACTCAATCACCTCCATTATTTGGCCTGCAGGGGCAGCCGCAAGCATGCAGATGCTATAAACCACCAATGATGGGGAACTTGTGCATGTGTTGTTGCCACTCATTTTGGGCTTCCATAACCGCAATGCCATCGGCCTGCAGGTGAACAAAAGCGTCACCCAATACATTACCCGCGCCAGGACTCACCTCCTCCCACACAGTAAGGCACCAGCACCAGGCATCTCTGCATTTACGCGGCAGCATCAACACCAAAGCATCACCGACACAATCCGTACTCACCGCCTTCTGCGCCGCCTCCTCCCGCACAGCCGCCTCCGCCGCCGCCACCGCCAGCAGCACGGCCCGCGGCCAGCGCTCCCGTGGCTGCTGCCCCAGGCCCTCCAGCGCCGACTGCGCTGCGCTGCGCGCGCCGTCTGCTGCTGAGCGAGCCTCATCGAGCGATGCGGACAGCGCCTCGCATTCAGCTGACACTGCCAGCGCGCGCTGCTCCAAGCGGGCAACCTGCAGAGAGAACACAGAGGCAGCAGCAGCAGCAGCAGTGTGTTGATGAGGTGCAGTGCTTCGCACTCGGCTGACACTGCCAGCGCGCGCTGCTCCAGGCGGGCGACCTGCAGACAGCAGCAATGACATTGTCACCCTGCCACACACGCTGCAGCACCATTTACGAGCTGCGCCAGCACACCACCCATCTAGCCCTCCGTGCACGCCAGCCACTTGCCAGTGATCATGCTCAGCCACCACCACAAGCACCATGTATACAACTGCAACAAAGCAATCAATAACAACATGTAGGCTTGGCAGCACACTGTAGTGCATGCCAGCCCACCTGGCCCTCCGTGCGCTCCAGCCGCTCCCGCAGGTTGTCGTTCTCAGCCTAATTACCACAACCACCAATCAACTTCGTCAAAGCAAACATTCAACGACAACATAGGCTTATTATCACACTTAAAAGCATGCCAGCCCACCTGGCCCTCCGTGCGCTCCAGCCGCTCCCGCAGCTTGTCATTCTCTGACGTCAGCTGCGCGGCGCGCGCGTCAGCACCAGCCAGCGCCGCCAGCTGACCCGCAGCCGCCTCGTGCCGTGCCTGCAGCGCTGCCAGCGCCTCGACTGCTGCCGCATTGCTGCTGCTACTGGAGCGCAGAGTGTCAAGCTGCGCCTGCAGCCTCGACGCCTCAGCCTGTGGGGCACGGCGGCAGGAAAAAGGCATGCGCCGTATGTTTACTGTGTGTCTGATGTTGTGCCGCACCCCTGCTGGGTGCAGATTTGCGCGATGTTGTACGACCTGCTTTGTTCAGCCTCACAACTTCCGTTTGCACGGTTGCAGCAGAGGTTCAACGCCAGTCAGCCTGCCTGCACAGAGACAGCAAGACAGCCCCCGCCGGGCCCGCATCGCGCTGCCCGTGGCGGCAGCGAGCTGCCTGCTCAGCCTGCCACCCAGTAATCAAGGCTTGGCAATGCCGGCCCTAGTCTAAACCAGCACACAAAAAGACAGAAGCCATTTCACGCACCTGGCTTGCATCGCGTCGGCCCTTTGCCTCAGCCAGCTGCCGGATCATCTCCGACAGCTCGCCGCCCGCGCCCGCCATCTGCCGCTCAGCCTCAGCCAGTGCTCGCCGCAGCCCCGCCGCCTCACTGGCTGCTGACTCAGCCCCCACAGACATGAGGCAACAACCCACCTGACTGACGTTGCCCTGCCCTTTTGCTCCACGCCAACACATTTCTAATCCCCAAAACCAACAAAGAAGCGGCAAAGAACACCACGCACCTGGCTCGCGTCGCGCTGGCCCTTTGCCTCAGCTAGCTGCCAGCTCATCTCCGACAGCTCGCCGCCCGCGCCTGCCATCTGCCGCTCAGCCTCAGCCAGTGCTCGCCGCAGCCCCGCCGCCTCACTGGCTGCTGACGCAGCCCCCACAGACATGAGGCAACAACCCACCTGGCTGACGTTGCCCTGCCCCTCTGCTCCTTGCCAACGATACGTCTTATTCCCCAAAACCCAACTTAAAAAAGCAGAACAAAACACCACGCACCTGGCTCGCGTCACGCTGCCCTTTCGCTTCCGCCAGCTGCCGGCTGAGCTCCGACAGCTCGCCGCCCGCGCCCGCCATCTGCCGCTCAGCCTCAGCTAAGGCTCTTCTTAGCCCCGCTGCCTCACTGGCTGCTGACTCAGCCCCTGCTGCGCTGCTGCGGCTGGCGTTGAGCTCTGCAAGGGCGATGTCCAGCTGGCGGTGCGTCTCGGCTTCTGAGAGCTGCAGCGTGGTGAGGCGCTCCTGCTGCTCCGCAACCTTGAGC
Organism: Tetradesmus obliquus; assembly: GCA_030272155.1. Lineage (NCBI taxonomy): Eukaryota > Viridiplantae > Chlorophyta > Chlorophyceae > Sphaeropleales > Scenedesmaceae > Tetradesmus > Tetradesmus obliquus. The sequence continues at coordinate 3,416,395 of CP126196.1, read as the reverse complement.
TGTGGCACAGAAAGGCAAGGGAGCGCATCAAAGGCAAACACAACAATGTTATTATGGGTACAGGGACAGAAACGAACAGGCAGTAACAGCACGGACGTGCTGGTTTGGAAGAGACAGCTACAGCGTGGTGAGGCGCTCCTGCTGCTCCGACGCCTTGAGCTGCAAGCAGAGAAATGGAGAAGCGGGCAAAGGCAGCAAATGCAGTAGGTACCGCCGCGCTACGAGTGCAGCCAGCGCACCATAGCCACCCGCAGGTGAGCTGTCAAGTCTACATCTAGGAAAATTTCAGTTCTTTGGCGATTGCAAAAGGAATCCAGGGTTGCCGCCCACCTGCAGCTCCTCCACCTCCTCTGCCTTCTTCCATACAAAAGAATCTTCCAATTCACAACAGCATCCACCCCGCCCCGCAGCACATTCAGCAGCACCCTGGCCCGCCCCGCCTGCAGCTCCAACCCCAACACATCTCTCCCTACCAACGCCAGCATGAATGGATCAATGATACGCACATCACGCTAAGCTTATACACGACAGCACACCGCCGCACCTGCAGCTCCTCCAGCTCCTCTGCCTTCTTCTTGGCAATGCGCCGCAGCACTTTCAGCAGCTCCCCCCCCCCTCCCCCGCCCCGCATGCAGCTCCAGCCCCAACACATCCCTCCCTACCCCACAACAACTTGACCAATCAAACATATGCACATGACATCAATGCCCATACACAACAGCACGCCGCCCCACCTGCAGCTCCTCCAGCTCCTCTGCCTTCTTCTTGGCAATGCGCCGCAGCCGCGACGCCTCCTCGCCATGAGCAGCAGCAGCAGCAGCGGCCGCCTCTGCTGCCCGAGCAGCCTCGGCCTGTGCAGCAGCAGCAGCCCTGTCAGCCTCCTTGGCTGCTGCCTTCAGGGACACGCACTCCTGCAGGCGGTAAGCAACCAGTTGCATTGTTTGTTGTTTGTTTTGTTGCGTGTTATGACGCAGACGAGGCGCAGCCGGCAACAGCAGTAGCGGCGCTTGGTTCATAAGCGGAGTGATGCTGCATCACAGCACAGCGCACTGCTGGCACTTGTATTGTTTGTTGTTTGTTTTGTTGCTTGTTATGACGCAGACGAGGCGCAGCCGGCAACAGCAGTAGCAGCGCTTGGTTCTTAAGCGGAGTGATGCTGCATCACAGCACAGCGCACTGCTGGCACTTGTAAAACCAGGAAGATAGCCTGCATTGCGTTGCTTTCCGTGCCTGCAGCTGTGCTGTCCAGCCAGATCAGCCAGCAGAGCTTTCAACGCTGTCCCAGCCAACCTTTGTTCACTGCGCCCGTGTTCCACACCCCCTCATCACATAGACGCGTCGAAGCAATTAAACCACGCACACCTGCCGCAGCACCGCCATCTGCCGCGACGCCTTCTCCTGCGCGTCAGCCGCCGCCTGGCTACGGGCCTGCACCTGCTCCACTGCGCGGCCCAGCTGCACCTCCAGCTGCTGCTGCGCCTTAGCCGCTGCAGCCGCCTGCTTGTCTGCCTCAGCCAGCCGCGCCAGCAGCGACTCTTTTTGCTGCTGGCCGACAGCCTGCAGGGGAAAAGTGCGCAGAGGCAGAGGGAGAGTCGGTGTCATTTGAACGCATTTGTACGCGCATGGAAACGCATAAGCTGGCATGCACAATTTCATGCAGAGCTGCAGCACACAACCAGACACGGTAAAAGCATTGTCGCGGGTAGCATCCGCTCATGCAGAGTTCCGCTGGGACCGCTCGCACCGTGTGGCTGCAAAGCTGCATGGCAATGGCAGTAACAGCCGAATCCGAGCGGCCAAACAGTGCAGCAACGCCATATATGTGAGCACGCGTTGACCAGCGACGCAGCGCCTCACCTTGACTGCTGCCATGTCTTCCCGCACAGCAGCAGCCTCAGCAGCGGCAGCAGCAGCAGCTTGCCGCGCCTCGGCAAGTGCTGCCTCTGAGCGATGCAGATGCCTGGCCAGCCCCTCCGCATCACCAGCACCAGCAGCAGCAGTAGGGCTTGATGCTGCACCTGTTGATGAGCGCCGCTGCTGCCATTGCCCTTCTGAAGATGCCCTAGAAGGCCCAGCGGCAGTGGCAGCAGCTGCGGTCATGGCAGCGTCAGCATCTGCTGCAGCAGCACTGGCGTCTGAATTTTGCGCTGCGCCTGCTGCAAGCGCTGCCAGATGTGCTTCAATTGCTGCCGCAGCCTGCAGCAGCTGCTCGTAGCCAGCAGCCCACACCTCAGCCACATCGGCAGCAACTGGCACTGCCAGCAACTCTTGCTGCTGCTGCTGCTGCTGTTGTTCAGCTGGTTCTGCTGACCTGCTGCTGCCCTCCCCAGCTCCCTCACTGGCAGCAGCAGCAGCAGCAGCAGTGGGCAGCTGCCCAAGGTCCCCAAAGGAGCCTCCCTCCCAGCCCTCTCCCTCATCATCGCTGCTGCTGCCACCCTCTGCCGCCCTGTCCAGATCTTCACGCTCACTCCTGCTGATGGGATGCAAGTGCTGCGGCGGCTCCTCCTCCTGCTGCTGCTGCTGTTCGGCATCCTGACTGCTGCTGCTGCTGCTGCTGCTTGTGGTTGCAGGGTATGCTGCTTGCTGATATCTAGCCAACAGCTGCTGAGCAGCAGCTCCAGACTGACCCTGCAGCTCTAGGCATGCTGCCTGCTGCTGGCCAAACGCCTGCAGGCCTCGCGCCAGGGCTAGCACCTGCTGCTGCAGCTCGCCATGCACCTGCTGCAGCGCAGCACTGCGCAGCGCCTGCTGCTGCCGCTGCAGCCGCACCTCCGCCCAGGTCTTCGCTACTGCTGCGGTTCGCTGCTGCTCAGCTGCCAGCTCCTGCTGCGTCGCCTGCAGCTGCTGCTGCAGCTGCGCCACTTGAGCTGCCAGCTCCTCAGATCTAACAAGTGCGGCTTCCAGGTTTTGCTCTGCAGTGTCTGCTGCATCCTGTACAGCAGTGAGCCCCACCTGTGCTGCTTCAGCAGAAGCCTGCAGCTGCTGCTGCAGCTCCTGCTGCGCGGCCTCTGCCGCCGCCAGCTGCTGCTGCAGCTGTTGCCGCTCCGACTGCAGTGCCTGCAGCTGCTGCTGCAGCTCAGCCAGCCCAGCTGTCTGGCTGCCGGTCTCCTGCTGCTGCTGCTGCTGCTGTGCAGCTTCCAGTTGCTGCCTTGCCTCAGCCAGCTGCTGCGCAATGCTGCTGCGTGCTGCCTCTGCCTCATCTAGCTGCTGCTGCAGCTTCTCAGAGACAACAGCACCCTGCTGCTGCAGCTGCTCAGCCTCTGCTGCTTGCTGTGCAGCTGCCTCCGCTGCTGCTGCAGACTCTGCTGCCCTGGCTGCTTTCTCAGATTCCAGCTGCTGCTGCAGCTGTTCAGCCTGCTCCTCCTGCTGCTGCAGGAGCTGATGTGATTGAGCCTGCTGCTGCTGCAGCTCCTGCAGCTGCTGCTGCACCTGCTGCAGCTCTGCGTGCGTGGCTGCTGCTGCCTCCTTTGCTGCTGCCAGCTGCTGCTGCAGCTGCTCGCGCTGCTCCTGCAGCTCCTGAAGCTGCTGCTGCATGTCCCTGCGGTGCTGCTCGGCTGCTTCTGCTGCGGCAGCAGCAGCCGCCGCTGCTGCCGCTGCTGCTGCCATCTGAGACTGACCAGCCCCCTGCTGCAGCAGCTGCACCTGCTGCGCCAAGTCTGCTGATTCAGACTGGGCAGTTGCTAGCTCACTACGCACCTCATTCACCTGCTGCTGCAGCTGCTGCTTTGCGGCATGAGCAGACTCCAGCTCAGCAGCAGTGGTAGCTAGCTGCTGCTGCAGCTGCTCTTGATCTGCGACGGCAGCTGAGAGCTTGGCATCGGCGGCGTCAAGCTGCTGCTGCAGCTGCTCCTTCGCTGCCTGCACAGCTTCAGCATTAGCAAGCTGCTGCTGCTGCTGCTCCTGCTCTGCTGCAGCTGCTGCAAGCTTTGCCGTAGACTCATCCAGCTGCTGCTGCAGCTGCTGCTGTAGCTGCTCCTGCTCTGCTACAGCTGCTGCCAGCTTGGCCGTGGAGTCCTCCAGCTGCTGCTGCAGCTGCTGCTGTGCTGCTTCAGCTGCTGCCAGCTGCTCCTGCACTGCACTCATCTGCTGCTGCTGCTCTCCCTGCACTCCAAGCAGCTCAGATCGTGCACTTGCTAGCTGCTGCTGCTGCTGCTCTTGCTCAGCCTGTGCTGCTGCCAAAGCCACCTGTGCCTGCTCCAGCTGCTGCTGCCACTGCTCCTGCTCCGCCTGTGCTGCTGCTGCTACCATCACCTCTGTCTCCTCGAGCTGCTGCTGTGCATCCTGGGCTGCAGCCTGAGCAGCTTGTAGCTGCTGCTGCAGCTGCTCCTGCTCTGCTGTTGCTGCTGCTACAGCAGTCCTCAGCTCATCCAAATCAGCAGCAGCTGCTGCAGCTGCTTCCTTGGCTGTGTCTGCCTCAGCAGCTGCTGCCCTTGCAGCTTCATGTTTGCTGGAAGCAACAGCAGCTTCAGCCTCTAGCTCTGCTGCTGCAGCTGCTGCCTGCTCCTGTGCTGCTGCTGCAGCTTGTACAGCTTCCTGTAATGCCGCTTTGGCTGCCTGCAGCTCGTCGACTGCTGCCGCTCTTGCTGCTTCTGCTGCTGCCAGCTCACCACGCACCATTTCCAGGTCAGCTTTTAGAGAGTCCAGATCTGACCGTGCTGCATCAGCCTCTGCTGCTGCGACCGCTTTCACTGCTTCTGCATTGTCCAGTGCTGCTTGCAGTGCTGCCAGCTCACCACGTGCAGTGTCTAGGTCAGCTTTCAGGGAATCTAGATCCGACCGTGCGGCGTCAGCCTCTGCTGCTGCGACTGCTTTCACAGCTTCTGCATTGTCCAGTGCTGCTTGCAATGTTGCCAGCTCACCACGCAACGCTTCCAGATCAGCTTTCTGAGACTCCAGATCTGACCGTGCTGCATCAGCCTCTGCTGCTGCAACTACTTTCACGGCTTCCGCATTCTCTAGCGCTGCTCGGAGTTCTGCCAGCTGCGCTTTAGCAGTTGCTGCTTCTGCTGCTGCAGCGGCCTGCGCCTCTCGTGCTGATGCCAGCGCTGTGTCAGCGTCTGCTGCTGCTGCCCGGGCTGCCTCCACCTCTGCTGCTGCTGCAGCGCGCGCTGCCTCGGCTGATGCCAGATCACCCTTAGCAGACTCTAGATCATGCTGTGCCTTATCCAGCTCCAGCCGCAGACTGTGCAGCTGCTGCTCGGTCTCTGCTGCGCCAGCGTGAGCTTCAGATGCCAGATGGTCAGCAGAGGAAGCTGCCTCTGCTACAGCCGCCTCTGCTACAGCAAGCTTGCTGGCCGTCTCTGCCAGCTGCTGCTGCAGCTGCTCCTGCTGCTCGTGAGCACTAGCCAGCTTCTCTTGACTAACCCTGAGCTCAGCCACTGCAGCTTTGGCATCAGTGACAGCAGTCTGCAGCTGCAGCGCCAGGCCTGCCACCTCTGCTTGCGCTGCTGCTGCCAGCTGGCTGGCTGTCTCTAGCGCATGAGCAGCAGCAGCCACAGAAGCCTTCTCTGCAGAAGCCAGCTTGTCAGTTGCAGCTTGAAGCTGTGCCTGCAGCAGCTGCTTGTCTGCCTCAGCAGCTGCAGCCTTCGCAGCAGCAGCCTCCTCTGCTGCTGCCAGCTGCGCCTGCAGCTGCTGCACCTGCTGCTGCAGCTCGTTCACCTGCTGCTGCTGTTGGTTGTCATCCTGTACACTTGCAGCAGCTGCAGCTGCAGTATCAGGCTCCCGCTGCTGCTCCTGTCCAGCCTGCTGCTGCTGCTGCTGCTCCAGTGCTTGCTGGTATGCTGCATGCACCCGCTGCAGCTCAGCAGTGACAGCTGCACACTCCCTCTGTGCATCTGACAGCACCTGCTGGTTTGCCTCCTCCCTATCCTGCAGCATCTTGAGTGCAGCCTCCAGCTCCAGCTGCTGCTGCTCCATGAGATGCTGCACTGCAGCAGTAGCAGCGGCAGGTGCTGCCGCAGCTGCAGCAGCAGTGGCGCTGCCACCAGCCACACCTGCTGCTGCTGCTGCTGCTGCCGACGCCTGTGCCAGTGGTCCAAGCGGGCTCAGTGGAGCGGCGGGCGGCGTTCCTGGGGCAGCTGTCGGCAGCTGCGCCGGTTGCTGCTGCTGCTGCTGCTCCAGCTGCTGCTGGCCTTTCGCTGAATGCAGCAGCCGCAGCGTTGACAACTCAGCTTCCAAGTCAGCGCATTTGCTGACCAGCGATGTGACCTCGCTCTTCAGGTAGTGGTGGATCGCCGCTGTCGCTGCTGCCATGCCTTCAGCAGACATGCGGCTGCCGACTGATGCGTCAACAGACAGCGCCTCGAGCTCTTCTAATGCAGCAGCAGCACTTGCAGGAATGCGGCGAGGCGATGAAGTGCCTGATGACACTGCAGCGCCTTCATGCACACTCTCGAGCCCGGGGTGATGCGCATGCGGATGTGGATGCACATGCCCCTGGTGCTGCTGCACATGCCTCTGCTGCAGGATGGTAGCCAGCAAGCTGCCGCCAGACCCTCCTGCTGCTGCTGCTGCTGCTGCTGCTGCGGTGGCGCTCGGCGGCGTGTTGTGGCCGCCGGTGCTGCTGACGCTGCCTGCTTTACGGATGCTTGATACCACCGAGCCCTGGCGGGAGCTGCCAGCCCGGCGGCTCTTTACACGGTTTATAACTGCCAGCCGCTCGTCTGACAGCTTTGCGTACGCATACACAGAGTTGAGCAGCGACATGGCCTGGTGCTGCGGCCGCAGCGGCGCAGCACGGCCAGGCGCGCCTGCTGTTGCAGCCTCGGCTGCTGCCCCAGGCACCCCTGATGCAGCAGCTGCTGCGGGCACCTGGTTAGCTGCACCTAATGCTGCAGCGTTATCGGCAGCACTGGAAGCGTCAGAAGCACGGCTAGCTTCAACAGCAGCTGCTGCCTCGACAGCAGCAGCAGCATCAGAGCCAGCATGCTGAACCTGCGGCTGCTGCTGCTGCCTCTTGCTGCCTTTCCAGCCTGGTATCAGCTTCAGCAGGTGCGGGTGGTGAGCCTCAAAGAACAATGCAATGTGGTTGAGCCGCTCCTCTGCTGTCAGGTCCAAAAACTCGGCTGCTGCAGCTGCCTCAGCAGCTGCTGCCACAGCTGCAGCATCAACCTGCTCTTGCTGCTGTGGATGCTGCTGCTGCTCCTGCTGATGCTGATCATCTTCTGCCGTGGCTTGCAGTGTATGTTGCTGCTGCTGCTGCTGCGCTGCGCCGCCGCTGCCATGTGATGGCGTGAGGGAGCTGCTGCTGCCGCGCGCTGTTGGCGTTGAGCCAATGCCTGACATATCGCTGCTGCGGCGCATCTTGAGCGCTGTCAGAGATGGAGCATCTGACACGTGCTGCTGATGCTCGTAGTTGGCACTCATGCCGCGGGCGATGTCCCTGCAGGCGATACAATATACCAAAGGTTGAAATTGAAGATAGAAGGGCAGCACTGATAACAACTCCGCGAAGTCGCCATCGCCATCAAACACAACGTTAGGCATACACAGTAGCTAGCTGCACAAACATATACATACACCAAGGAGATGGTTGCAGCTACACACGCTGCTCTACGCCCAACCCGCCACTTCTGCACCCTGCCCCCTCACCGTACGCTGCCCGGCAGGGCATCCCCATTACCCGCCTCGCCGTGGCCATGCCACAGCCGAGGGTGCCCAGCAGTCACGTCAGCACCGCTGTCACTGGGCATGCTGAGCACTGACAGGCTGAGGCACACACCCAGGCATGCCCTGGTGCATGTGATCACACAAACGCACATACACTATATAAAGACACTTGCAGCTGGAGACACCCTGCCTGCACTCGACCCCTCACCTCACACTGCCCGGCAGGGCATCTCCATCCTTGCCATGGCCATGAGACAGCCGGGGCTGCGCGCCGCCCTTTTCAGCGCCGCTGCGTGGCGTGTTGGCAGCGCTGCCGCTGGGCGTGCTGAGCACTGACAGGCTGGTGGACGACGCGCGGGGGCCGCGCTGCTGCTGCTGCTGCTGCTGCTCGTCCTCTGCGCCCGCCAGCCTGCAAGGCGGTGCAGCAGGAGCATTCATCAGCAAGATACGGTGCCGTTATTTACTGCAGGACACCTGCTGGAGCAGGTGCAGCCGACTACATGTGTAGCCCAACAGTCAGCAAGATAACAATCCACAGCAACCAGCCAGCCAGCCAGCCAACCAGCCAGCCAGAAAGTCACAGCTGTGCACAAAAAGCGGAAGCAGCAAAACGATCCAACTCACTGGTGTGCCAGTGCGATCTGCTGCCGCAGGCGTGCACACTCCTCCTTGGCCTCATTCAGCGCTGCACGGGTGCGGTTCAGGTCGCGCAGCTGGATGTCCTGTTGAGCACAAGCAGCACAAATGAAGCAGCGGCGGCAGCAGCGCAGGTTGGCGCACTGTGTGATCACATTGAAACAGACATTGAGCATGTCTGCGGCATGACCAGCGCCACATCCACAAGCGCGCTCTCAACACCACGCTGCGGCACACCCCACTGGGATACCCAACACAGCCCTGTCCGACACCAGAACAACCCAAGCCTGCACCCCCAACATGCGCCAAATCCCCAACCTGATCAAACATCAGAAACAGCCCTCCTGACGCCCCACCTGCACGCTCTTCTCGTTGATGGCCTGCTTCAGCTCCTTGCCGACCTGCTTCAGCTTGTCCTCCAGGTCGTCACGCTCCTTGAGCAGACGAGCCACGCTGGCCTTGCTGCGCTCCAGCTCAGCTGACAAGGACTCCTGCGCGTCTGCGCTGTCAGACGCTGTCAGCCTGCAGTTTTGTCAAAGCATTGCTGGTTAGAAAAGTGCAGTGCATAATGTATAATTGACAAAGGCTGGGTGAGTATGGGCTTGCTGCGCTCCAGCTCGGCAGATAAGGACTCCTGCGCATCCGCGCTGTCAAAAGTCAGCCTGCGCACATAGCATGTGTCAAGATGGTGGTGAGCAGCAGCCGAAGCATGTCTCAAGAATGGCGGCGCGTGGCCTTGCTGCGCTCCAGCTCAGCTGACAGCGACTCCTGCGCATCCGCGCTGTCGTACGCTGTCAGCCTGCACACACAGCGAGGAAGGCAGGCAGGTACACACGTCAGCCACACCTGGGCCGAAGCACGTCTCAAAGTTAGTGGTGTGTGGCCTTGCTGCGCTCCAGCTCGGCAGATAAGGACTCCTGTGCATTTGCGCTGTCAGATGCTGTCAGCCTGCAGCCGTTCAGAAGGAGAGAGGTCCAAAATGTTGTACTGGCAATAATTGTGTGGCTTAGAAGAAGCGCTCCATTGCAAGCAGCGACTGCTGCGCGTCCGTGCTGTCAGCTGGCAGACCATACATGCAATGTGAGGGTGTGATGCAGGCTGACACACAGCATGTCTGGATGACGCAATCAGGCCGTGCAAGCTGCGGCAGCAGGTGCCGCAGCTCCTGCGCTGCCCGCCGCATCACTAGCCTCGAAACGCAATGCACCACAGATCAAGAGCAGGTTCGAAGCAGCACAGCCTGGGAAAAAGGAGATGCTAACGCCAGTGAGCACAAGCACGCCAACATGCTCTGGGCAATAACCGCATTGACTGCGTTTGCCGACTTTGCTGCTGCTCACCAGCGGTGCGCTTCCACAGACGCTGCTGCAGCTGCACTGCCAAAGGGTGTTGGCATGTGGCTACGGCTGGCGCTGCCGTGGCTGCCAAAGGACGCCAGCTGGCCATGCACAGGCGTGGATGCCTCGCTGCCACTGTGCACAGCCTGCTTGGCTGCTGCTGCTGCTGCCTCTGCTGCTATGAGCTTCTCCTGCAGCTGCTGCTCGCGCTGCGCGGCCTGGTTGGATGCAGCAGGGCAGGCAGGACGCACACAGCACACGCGGTCAGCATGCGCGCTACTCCTGCGAACACAGCGCGCATAAGCGTTGCATGCGCATCATTTTTACTTGCTGCATGCATGCGGTTGCCACCAGGCACCTAGACAGAATAGAGCAGCTCAAATGCAACGCAACGTGGAGTGGTTGAGAAGCAGAAGCAAGCAGCAGCAGCAGCAGCAGCAGCGGCAGCAGCAAGCAGCAGCCCGCACTTCCTTCAGCTGTGCAGCCACCTGCGCCTTGTCTTGCTGCAGCTGCTGCACCAGCGCCGCCATGGGCTCAATCTGGTTACGCAGGTCCTCGTAGTCGGCCTGCACAGCACAAACAACATACAGCAGCAGCACACAGCAGCAGCTGCATCACGATAAAGAGTCTCTTGCGCAGGGTTCTATCTGGTTGCACAGATCCTCATACTCGGCCTGCACAGCAGCAGCACACAGCAGCAGCTACATCGAGTTACAACTCCCTTGCGCAGGGTTCTATCTGGATGCGCAGAACCTATCGTCGGCCTGCAGGCGGCCCAGCGACATACACACATCTCACATTGCAATAAAATACAGCAGCAGCATATACAGCAGAGCTTCATCATGATTTTTCGCAATGCGCAAGGGCAACTGAAGAAAGCAACACAGTCTGGTGCAAGGTACGCCACGCATTTAACAGGCACAAACCCAACACTACCCGGGAGGCGCCCGCAGCACAGACGCAGCACGCAGCTACATTACTGCAAAAGAGAAGACAGCTGCATACGCCTTGCTTACCTCTGACGCAGATAAATCTGCCTGGATTGCAGCCGCCTCCTCACGCACAGCTGCTACCTGCCCCCGTGCTGCCTCAGCATCTGCCTGCGCAGCTGCCAGGTCAGCTGCTGCTGCAGCCAGCTGCCCCCGTGCGGCCTCTGCCTCTGCTGCTGCTGCCTCCAGCTCCAGCTGCAGCTCCTCAAGGCGTGCTGTCATCTTCTCTGCGTTGCGCTGCAGGTCTGTCATGTCAGCCAGCCGCTCAGCCTGCAGCAGCAGCACAGCAAGTGTACCGGCAAGAAAAGTGGCATGAGTAGCACATTTGTCAGCCAGCAGTTCAAATGCCGCAATTGCAGGGTGACTGGTTTGCTGTAGACATGCCGTAGCATTGCTGTGATCCATTGCTGCTGGTATTACAGCTGACGCTCTGACAGCTTTACAGATTTCATGCTGACAATCACCAGCATGATTCAATCGTATGTGTAGACAGTGGCACACTGCTGTCAATGCCCACCTAAATGCGCTACTTGCACTCCATCATTGCCACCTCAGCTCCGCAATAACATTAAAATCTCACAGCAACAAACACCAATGCAACTCCGCAAGCTGCACGATCCAACACAGTGCTATGGCAGCCCACCTGGTTGCGCTGCTTGCGCTCCATCACTGCCAGCTCAGCGCCAAGCGTCAGGTTGGCCTGATGTGACTCAGCAGCTGCAGCCGTGGCTGTTGCCAGCTGGCTGCGCAGCTCTGCCACCACCACAGAGAGCTCAGCAGCGCCAGCAGCACCTACAGCGCCGCCGTCAGTGCCTGCAGCAGCAGCAGCAGCAGCAGCAGCAGGACAGAAGGGAGACGCTTGTGAGCATTTCAAAAGCCCAGCTCAGGCACAGCAACTGTGGTTCCTTTTGTATCGAGAGTAGAAGCAAAGCCAGCCAGCCTGCACCGAGCACACATGGCTACAAGCCAACATCCTGTCTCTGTGCCAGCCAACATCCCTGCAGCCACAGCATGCATCCGCAGCAGCAGCCACCGCCCCTCACCGTCTCGTCCCGCAGCTGCTGCCGCCGTCGCTGCTGCTGCGCTTTCCAGCGCCTTCACTCGCTCATTGGCAGCCGCCAGCTGCTTCTGCGAAGCCTCAGTCTCAGCTTGGGCCTTGCTGAGCTCCCTCACTGCCACCTGAGCAGCACTAGCAGCCTGCTGCAGCTTGTCATCAGCCTCAGCCAGCTGCTGCTGCAGCTGCTGCAGCTCCGCCTGCAGCGCACCCAGCTGCTGCTGCAGCTGAGCCTGCTGCTGTTCAGCTGCAGCGGCAGCCGCCTGTGCTGCACCCAGCTGCTGCTGCAGCTGAGCCTGCTGCTGCTCAGCTGCAGCTGCTGCCTCCTGCGCTGCAGCCAGCTGCTGCTGCAGCTGCGCTCGCTGCTGCTCAGCTGCAGCACCCGCCTCCTGCGCTGCAGCCAGCTGCTGCGACAGACTCGCCACCTGCTCCTGAGCTGCTGGAGCTGTGGCTGCTGCAGCTTCAGCAGTCTCAGCAACAGTCACCTCGCTTTCCAGCTGTTTGATCCGCTCCTTGTGGACGTCCAGCTGCTGCTGTGACTCCTGCAGCTGCTCATATACTCGCGACAGCTCCCCACGAAGCTCATCAACATCAGACTTGGCAGACTCATCAGCAGCAGCAGATGACAGCGCAGCATCATCCTGCTGCTGCTGCAGCTGCTCTCGCAGCAACTGTGCCTCTGCCCTGGCAGCAGCCTCCGCTGCCGCAGATGCGTCCTGAAGCTGCTGCAGCTGCAACTGCAGGCGCTCGCCCTCTGCTGCTGCGTTGGCTGCAGCTTCAGCTGCTGCTGTGTTTGCTGCTGCCGTCAGCTCCTGATGCTGCCGCAGCTCCGCACGCAGCCCATCCGCTGCAGCCTTTGCAACAGCAGCTGCCTCTTCCGCAGATGCTGCTGCTTCGCGCTGCTGCACCAGCTGCTGCTGCAGCTCCTTCACTTGCTCTGCATGCGTTGCAGCAGCCACTGCTGCATCTGCAGCTGCTGCCTGCAGCTGCTGCTTCGCGTCTGCTCGCGCCTGCTTTGCCTCATCTAGTGCTGCCTGCGCTGCTGCATCGCCTGCTGCTGCTGTGCCAGCTGCTGCCAAGCTGGCACGCGCTTCAGCCAGCTGCTGAGTCAGGTCAGCAATGCGCCTCTCTGACCTGGCAGTAGCATCCTTGCTGGCTGCCAGCTCAGCAGTAAGCTGCACGTGCTGCTGCTGCTGCTGCTGTGAGGACTGGCTAGTGCTGGCCGCAGATGCTGCTGCTGCTGCTGTGGCAATTGCTGCTGGCGGGTGGTCCAGTGCTGCCTTGAGCCGCTGGCACTGCGAGTCCAGCTCAGGCAGGTCCTGCTGTGGCACCAGTGACACAGCAGCAGTTGCCCACATCTCAGCACCTTACAGAGCTTAAAACCCTCAGCTTGACGAGCAACTTGACGACGTTGCAGCCGCAGCAACACATCAGCAGCACGGCAGGCAACACAAGCCAGCACATGTATATACTAGTGGCACAGCAACATCTGGCACAGCACACAGCAGCCGCAGCATGCACCAGCTAGCTTACTGGGCTGTCGCATCAGTCGCACAGCAACAGGGGTCGCGCGATGGTGCAGCGTCATTTCTGCAAACACCTCCTGCTGTGGCATGCGGCCTCACTCTCACCTGAGCCACTGCTGCTGCCAGCGCTGCATGTGTTTGCTGCATCTCGCCGTACAGGTCAGTGGCAGCAGCCACCAGGCCCTCACGCTCTGCTGCCCACTGCAGCGCTGCTGACTCAGCCTCGCTGCGTGCTGCCTCCAGCTGCCCCCGCAGCAGCACTACATCCTGGGAGCTGGCAGAGCCCACCTGCGGTGCCAATCAGCAGAAAGGACAGCAAGGGCAGCAGAAAGAACGGCAGCAGTGGTTGTGTGGTACCGCAAGCATATGCATGACGCAGCAGGCAACATCAATGGCACCGAGTCCCCAGGCGCCTGCAGCGACACCTGTAGCGAATGATGCCATTCTGAAACCTGCCCGACTGTTCTCCACCAGCACCAAAAGATGCAGGCTGAGTTGCCTGATCACACCCCGCAGCAGCAGCAGCAGCAGGCGCTCACCTCCACCTTGTACTGGTGGCTGGTCAGCTCCTGCTCCAGCTTCAGCAGCGCTGCCTGAGACGCCGCCAGCTCAGACTGCAGCGCAGCAATTTTGGCAGCGACTGCGTCACTGGGCATGCCCTCCTCTGCTGCTGCGCCGGGCTGCCTTGCCTGCTGCTGCTGCTGCTGCTCCTGGCTGCTCAACAGACGGTCCTCCAGCTGGGCTGCATGGCGCCTGCGATGAGACAACAAAAGCCCTAAAACCATCAGATATACAGAGATATGACATCCATAAGCCAGCCACCATTAGAAGCAAGCTGACCGACGCTTGTCCTGGCATCAGCTCCTGTCCTGCATGCACAAACACCTGACACGCAAACACTTCATATTAACATACGCACGCGGCTGCGCCAATGCAAGCTGCTGCTGCTGTTGCTGGACTGCCGTTGCGCTGCTGCTGCTGCTGTTGGCGCCTGCGCTGCACTCACTTTAGGCTGCTTTGCGCATCATGTGCTTCTGCCAGCTGCAACGTCAAGTGCTTGTTCTGGTCCGACAGATCCTGCAAAGGCAAACAGCCAAGCAGCAACGCGGCAGCACGTGACACAATGTGCGAAGCAACTGAGCAGCAACAGATGCGGCTCAGTGACCAATACCTCCTGCAGGAACCAGCACTGCCTGTGCCTCCTGCTGCAGCAGCCCCGCTTGCTACACACTCGAGACCTGCCTGCCTGCCTGCATGCATGCATGCCTGTCTGCATGCTACTACTGCTGCTGCCAATGCTTTTGCTCGAGGTGTGGCTGCTGTCCTGCACACCTGCAGCGCGTTGTGCAGGGCGCTGTCCAGTGCCGGCTTGTCTGGCGCAGCCAGCAGCCTGTTTGCTGTGTCCAGCTGGCCCCGCAGTGAGGAGGCCTCAGCATGCAGCTTGGCGTGCACCTCCCGCGACTCCTGCGGCAAACAACAACGCAGATAACGTCAAGGCACATGGGTGAGGTTGATGCATGTGCGATTGCCATGGGATGCAGGCAGCTGCGAGGACTGCAGGTACCGAATGCTGCTGTGCCTGCTGCTGCTGAGCTGCTGCTGCAACGGCTTGTGTGCTGTTTGCAGCTGCAGCTGCTGCTGCTGCTCGCACCTTGGCATGCTGGCATCAGTTTCCCTGTGTACACTGCAGGTACAGAGTGCTGCTGGCCTGCTTATGATGAGCTGCTGCTGCAGCAGCTTGTGATTGCTTGCTGTGCACACTGCAGGTACAGAGTGCTTGGCCTGCTGCTGCCGCTGCTGCTGCTGCTGCTGCTCGCACCTTGATCTCCGCCTGCATGGGCCCCAGCCTTGCCATGAGCTGCACCAGCTTCTGGCGCAGCTGCTGCTCTGACATGGCAGCAAGCCGTGCCTGCAAGCCCTGCCGTGCACCAAACATCAGACAGCCGTCAGATGCGCAGGAAGGGAGAGGAAGGGGCAACGTAAGCAAAGGGAGGCAAGAAGCAGTAGACCTGTTGCTGCTCCATAGAGTAGTGGATGCGTGTGCGCAGTACTTTGGCCACACAAGCAGGCCTGACTGTTGTGATGCGGCGCTGCCACTTGTGCTGGCAGGTGGTTGATGAAGTTTTAGATGCTGTGTTTCTAATAGACGTCAGGATATAAGTTGGAGTCTTGAGAGTGATGGAGTAACAGGTTGCTGCCATCAACACCAAAGATGCTGCTGAGCACGGCACAATTGCAACTCACCCCATCTGCAGGTTGGTCATGCTGTTGCTGCCCCTTGTCAGGGCTACCTGCACCTGCATGCTCTACACCCCATAAGCAATGTGATGAGAAACTGCTTGTCAGAAGCTTCAAGCATCAACATATTCGCAATCAACCTACCTGTATGCCTGCCTGCGGGTGTGCCCAGAGCGTTCTGCTCTACCAGGTGCTGCACGTTGCTGGCAACGTTGGTGGCCACCTGCTTGCTTCTGTCGACGACTTGGTTGAAGAATCCTTTCATATCGGCGTCTGTTTCAGCATGCCCTTAACCTGGCACCTTGGCAACCATGGTACTCCACATCGTCAGCTCATTGAGAAGGCTGGCGGCTAAAAAACTCACCGGAAAGGCATAACAAGGCGATCAGAGGCTGACGAAACTCCACAGACCTTCAGCTTGCTGACCCCGTGAGCGGAATAACAACAGCAGCTTTAACTGCCACCTTCGGTCCCTGCTTTACTACCCAAGACGAACGACTTAGTCAATTGTCCAGTTGTTTTGAGTGTTACAATAACACTAAACGACCACAGACTTCAAGCGGGACGGTCAAACACAGCCACTGCCCCGTTTGCTTGATTGTCCTCCAATCTCCCAACCTTTCTACGACAACGACATTTACTTTCATGTGATCAATCCGAAACTTGAAGGGGTAGCGCAAATGAGGGCAGGCAGGTGCTTGACGCATGGCAGTGCGCCTCGGAACGTGCATTGGCCAGTTGCCCAGGGCCATACTTGGCGCATTGGGCTCTGCTCAACTCATGGGCGTTCTTCTTTGTGTCCACGGCTGGATCGGGCGAATGTCCTAGGTGAGCAGTCGATACTGCTGCTTCTTTCCTGCACAGCGTGTCAGGCAAATTTCTGCCGGCATTTGTGCTATCTTGCGTGTAAGCCGTGTCAATTGATGCTAATGAATCACTGCCCAAGCTCGTTGTTTGTGCATGCCCCTGCAGGCCCTGCATTGCAATCAGCTGCAGCGGCAGCAGCACAGCCAGCAGCAGCCAGGACAGAGGAGCGTGCTGATGCGTGGGATGCAGCGCAGCGCATCGAAACCAGCCTGCAGCAGCTGCAGCACTCTGTTGCAAGCCTGGATGCAGAGCCGTGCACAGATGGGCTGCTGACTGCGTACCAGCAGCTGCGCCACATCATGCAGCAGCTGCTGCAGGAGCAGCGCCGCTGCCAAGCCACCATCCACCGCACAAAGTGGAAGCTAACTGCCGGCCGGCGCAATGACAGCAGCAGCAGCAGTACTAGGCGCAGCACAAGCACGCAGAGGAGCCCAAGCAGCTCATTGCCTGCCTCAGCAACTGCTAGCCAGCAGGAGGATGAGCAGCAGCAGCAGCAGCAGCAAAGCGAGGGCACAGCAGACAGCTCCAGCAGGGTCCCAGACCTCAACATGGCTGAGAGTGAGCAGCTGCAGCAGCTGCGGCAGCTGCGTGCCAGGTGTGATGACGCACAGGACTTCCTGGTGGGCCTCATCCATGCACACCTGCAGGTGAGGGCTGCAGCAGCAAGGCACGCAGCTTTCCTGCAAGCTCCTGCAAGCTGTGGCTAGGTTTTATGCCAGCAAGCCTCAACTGTTTCTTAGCAGCATGAGGTGGGCTCTCAACCGCAGCAGCACAGCTCAAATGCCGCAATGTGGGCTGTGCTGCCCCTGAGCTGACTTGGCGCAAGCATACGCAGCAGGGGAATCGTATGCTCAGCACGCCTCAACATGCAGACTTCAGCACGCCTGCATCGCAATCATACGGCAGCCACGTGCTTTGTTTATATGACAGTTTTTAACCTGCTTGACCCAACTGTGCATGCACAACACACCTCCTCGTGCACAACTGTGTTACAACATGTTATGCCGCTTGCAGGACGAGCCGCCGGCCGCCGCCACGCGGCTGCTGACGGCTGCCGCCAGCCGCCAGCTGAACATCGCCGCGCTGAACCGCAGCTGCGTGCAGAGCTTCCTTGACAAGCAGCTGCAGGCCAGCCCTGCTGACATGGCTGGGCTCATGGCGGCACTGTCGCTGGTGCGCTGCTGCAGCAGGAACAGCCACCAGGTGAGCAGCTGTCATCAATGCGATCGGCTGCATGCCACATTCGCCTGCTGGTTGTGTTTGATGGTGATATGCAACTCTAGCAGACGCTGGCGGAGGTTTGGTGCTGATTGTTCCTACTAGGGGATGCGGCTGCAAATACATAGTGGAAACCGCCTGGCTTGAAGAGCTCTGGTAGGCCTGGTGCAATCAAACATGTTGCAGGACGTGCTTCAACAGCTTGCACGCCTACTACTGCTGCCTTTGCTTCCCACAGGTGCAGGGCCTGGACCAGCACCAACTGGGTGCACTCTTTAGTGGCACCATGACACACCTGGTGGCACATGTAGAGCGCTCACTCGCCAGCAACCAGCAGCAGCAGCAGCAGCAGCAGCAGCAGCAGCAGGCCGCGCAGCCCGCAGCAGCACCCAGCAGCAGCAGCGGCAGGACGCGGCGTGCCGCTGCTGCAGCAGCGGCAGCAGCGCATGCAGATGCGGCGGCTGATGCTGCTGCGTCAGAGCTGCGGCAGCAGGTGGCGGCTGGCCTTGCTGCGCATGTGTCTGCGCGTGTGCCTCTGGCAAGCTCTTTAATTCCACATGTGGTCGGCCTGCTTGGACACCAGGTATGGCAGGCTGTAGTATGCAGTACAAAAGTTTGTTTGCCAATGAGCAATGTTGTACCCCTGCACTGTGAGCTGAACTGCTTGCAAAGGATCTGTACAAGCAAAAGCTGCAAGCAACACTGTAGCAGGCACGGGTGGGCATGCCAACCCATTCTTGCTAGAAGGTTGGGTGCCTGCGGCCATGTTCCACTCATCCTCTGCCACTGTTGAACATCAGCAAAAAATTTTGTTTCCTTGCATCAACTGATGCATCTGCTGTGCTGTGCATGCTGTGTACAGGCGCCTGCGTGGCTGCACCCAATCACAGACCTACAGGCAGCAGGCAGCATTGGGCAGCTGCAGGGCATGATAACGCACCCCAGCCGATATGATTACACATATCTGGCAGCAGCATTGCACAGGCTGTCAGAACTGACAGAGCAGCAGCGGCAGCTAGCAGCTGCAGTAGCAGGGCCAGAGGAAGCAGCAGCAGCAGCAGCAGCAGCGCGTGCGGAGCTGGCACTTGGCAACAGAATGGCTAAGAAGCTGTACGGGCGGCTGCAGCAGTTGGCACAGGATGGTACAGCGGCTGAGCTGGCATGTGTCCTAGCTGCAGCAGCACGCATGGGTACCATGGATGGGCAAACGTACGCTGCAGCAGCAGCTGCAATTGCGAATGGGCCGCAGCTGCAGCAGGCGAGTGATGCTCAGCTAGCAGCAGTGATGTACGCTGTTGCCGCATTCAGCAGCAGCTGCACTGCTCAAGGCATCAGTGCACAGGCCAGCGGCTTCCCCAAGCAGCAGCAGCATGCAGTGCTTAAGGAGTGTGCATTCCAGGTGTGCCGGCTGCTGCTGCAGCAGCAGCAGCAGCAGGCAGCAGCAGCCAGCGGCGCAGCAGCAACTGCAGCGGCAGGCACAGCAGGCGTGGAGCCGTCTACTGTAGTGATGACAGTATGGGCACTTGCTACAGCAGGGGTGCGGGTGCCAAAGGCAGTACTCAGCAGATTGTTTGACATGCTTGATCAGCCCAGCAGCATCAGCAAGCTGACTGGCAGCAGCAGCAGCAGAAACAAAACAGCCACCCAGCAGCAGCAGCAGCAGCAGCAGCAGCAGCAGTTGTCACTTGATGAAGTGGCTCGCACCTGCTGCACAGTGCTTTGGGCAGCAGCACAGCTGCAGTATCTGCAGCCTGGGATGAGTCTCGCCAAAGCATATGTTGCTGGCTTCATGCGGGCACTGCAAGCTGTACCTGTGGCCTGCAGCAGCAGCACTACTGTGCTGCAGGCTTTGGGGTCGCTGCTGGCAGCAGCACGCCAGCAGCAGCAGCAGCAGCAGCAGCAGCGGGCGGATGTTAAGGAGCCAGACTACTGGCGGTCGGTATTGATCAGGTGCAGCGATGAGGTTGTGCAGAGGCTTCAGCAGCAGCAGCAGGCTGCAGCAGACAGCAGCAGCAGTGCAGCAGCAGCAGCGGCGGATACAGGGGTGTGTGCTGCCACTGCTGCATATCAGGTGGTGTGGTCTTATCAGGCTGCTGGCATGACCTTGCCAGACAGCCAGCTGCAGTCGCTGCTGGCCCTGCTGGGAAGCCAGGTGAGAGCCACATCTCCTTGTGTTCAACGCACCATGTCGTTGCACGCTTGCACATGCATATGGATCAATCGGCTGATTTCAGTACCTCACCCCACAGCACATTGCTGACATACTGCAGTACGAAGCTGGCCACAGGCTGAGCATTGACTGATCTGCTCTGCTGCTGCTGCTTCTCCTGAGCCTGTTGGGTGCTGCTGCTGCTGCTGCTGCTGCTATTTATTCCTGCAGGTCCCCGGCTGGCTGTTTGAGACAGCCATCAGCCGTGCAGCATCTGTGCCTGCACTTCTGCAGCTGCTGGAGTCACCGGCAGCAGCAGCTGCTGCAGACCTCTCATGCATCGCAGCAGCCCTGCGGCACCTTGTGGAGCTGCAGCAGCAGCAGCAGCCAGCAGGGACGGAGCCAGCACAGAGCAGCAGCAGCAACAGCAAGGCGCCCAAACAGCAGCAGCAGCAGCAGGTCGAGGCGGTTGGAGATCCTAAGGCAGTTGAGAAGCAGGTTCGCCAGTGCTGCCAGCTGATCAGTGCAATGGCTGTGCAGCTGCAGGGTGTGCAGCAGCAGCAGCAGCGGCAGCAGCGGCAGCGGCAGGAGGACAGCAGTGCTCAGCAAGCATCAGCTGCAGCTACTGTTGTGTGGGCTACTGCGCAGCTGCAGCACAAAGACAGCCAGTTGTCAGGCAGCTGCCTGCGGCTGTTTGCTGCTGCTGCTGCGTCAGCTTCTGCAGCAGATGCTGCTGCTGTGGTGACAGCAATGGCGGCTGCTGGCCGTGCATTGCCAAAGGTGTTCAGCGGCTGTAGCAGGGAGCTGCTGCAGCAGGTGCTACAGCAATGCACAGCCAAGCTGCTTGGCGACACAGCACAAGCAGCATCACAGCACCATCCAAACAGCAGCAGCAGCAGCAGTGTAAAGCAGCGCCAGCGTACAACCAGCCAGCATCCAAGCAGCACTGCTGGCGTGCCTGTTGACCAGCGGTCAAACCCTGAACCCTCAGGCCTGCAGCCAGGGAAGCCTGACTCACTGCTGCTGGCTCAGCGGCTGCTGCAGCTACATGCAGTGCTGCAGCTACCCCCTGAGCCTGCTCAGCTGCAGCAGCTGCTTGCTGCAGCAGCAGATGAGGAAGCGCTAGCTGTGATGAAGGATAATGCAGCAGCCGCTTCACTTGTTGCCAGCCTGGCAGCAGCAGCAGAGCTCAGCCGGCTGCGGCCAACTACCTCGAGCAATATAGAACGCCCAGCACAAGCAGCAGCAACAGCAGCAGCAGCAGCTAGTACTCCTCAGTCAAAGAAGAGGAGCAAGGCGGCTAAGCAGAGCGAGTTTGGTGTGTGGGGCCCGCAGCAGCAGGTGCAGCAGCTGCTGCAGCAGCTACTGCTAGACGGGCTGCTGCCAAGGCTGGGCCGTGCTACAGCCAAACAGGTGGCCAGTAGCTTGGAGGCTGTAGCAGAGCTGGCAGGTGATCAGGCAGTACAATCGGTACTGCTGCTGTCGCTGGAACGCCCACTAGCAAAAGACTTTGCACGAGGGTTGTTCAAGGAGCTGATGACGCCACAAATGCCAGCAGATGCAGCGCCAGCAGCAGCAGCAGCAGACGATCCAGACATGCGTAGTCAGTGGAACCAATCTCCTGCAGCAGCTGGTGCTGCAGCTGATGCTGCAAGCTTCCTTAGTGGCTGGAAGGGAGAGCATGTGGCTGCAGCGGCAGCAGCAGCACTGCAGCTAGGGGTGGCTCAGCCTCGGTTCTTTGAAGCAGTAGCAGCAGACATCCTGCTGGCAGCACCAGCTGCACCAGCAGCAGCAGCAGCAGCAGCTGCTGCTGCTGCTGCTCAAGACACGGTTGATCATAAATCACCAGAGCAGCAGCAGCAGCAGCAGCAGCGGAGGCGATCCAGGCTGGAGAAAATCACACCGCAGCATCTAGTGCAGATCTGCTGCTGTGCTGCTGCCCTGAATTGCAGGGTGGATCAGCTGCTGGGGCACACGGTCAGCATTGCTGCACAGCAACTGGCAGCATCCACTGGACAGCAGCAGCACGTAAAGAAGGGGCAGCAGAAGGGGCTGCAGCAGCAGCAGCTGGGGGCGGAAGATCTGCTGCTGCTGGCTTGGTGCGTGGCAGAAATGGACGTGCCGCAGCTGCTGCAGCCTGCTAGGGAGCTTGCAGCAGCCGGCATGGCTGCTCTACAAGCAGCTGCGGCTGCCGGGCCAAACTGCCTGCAGCAGCAGCAGCAGCAGCAGCAGCGGCAATCAGGTCTTGCAGCGCGTCTGTTCCAGCTGCATGTGTGGCTGTCAGACAGGCAGCAGATGCAGCTACAGCAGCAGCAGCAGCCGCCAGCTGCAGGCGGCAGTGCGGCACTGCCAGCGCAGCCTGCTACTAGTCGCTCCTCAACAGCAGCACCAGCAGGCAGCAGCAGTGCTGAGGCAGCAGGGCTTGAAGGCGTGCTGTCTGCAGAGCAGCTGCAGGAAACATGTGCTGCATGGCAGCAGCTGCAGACTGCAGCACCAGGGGTGGGCCGGCGGCTGGCTGCTGTTGCAACAGCACTGCAGCAGCTGCCAGGCCTTGATGCGCTGCAGCTGCAGTCAGCGACTGCTGATGGCTGGTTGGTGGTGGATGTGGCGGCCAGGGTTCAGGGCATTCCGGTGGCGGTGCTGCTGCTGGATGATTCAGATGAACCTCTGGAGCAGCAGCAGCAGGGTCTGGAGGCGTCAACTCATGCAGCACAACCTTCTACCAGCAGCAGTGGCGGCAGCCGCTTGCAGGAGTGCCTGCGAGCTGCAAGCACAGGTGATCTCATGTTCAGGGCCAGGGCGTTGGCTGCTCGCGGCTACTGGGTGGTCACAGTCAGCTGGCAGCAGTGGCTGCTGCTGGATGGCTTTCTAGATGCTGAGGTGGATCATTTACAGGCAAAGCTGTGGCTGCTGGAGGGTGGCAGTGGTGTGAACTTGGGTGTGAAGTCTGGTGAGAACTTTGGTGAGAACTTTGGCGGGAGCTTGTCCAGCGGTGACGCTGGCGTGGCCAGCGGCATGCCTGTTGCGGCTGCAGCAGCGCCGGCAGAGGCGCCGCAAAAGGAGGATGAGTGAGGTGTCGTGGCTGCAGTGTTGGCAGCAACAAAGTCGGTCTTGCTGTGTTGTGGTTCAGTCACCCCTGCACGTATTTTCCGGGTGTGAGCGGGCATGTTACGCTTGGCATTTACGGATGTGACAGGTTTGCTTCATACTGTTGTGTGTTATTGTGTGCTGCGTGTGGTGCAGCAGGGGCAGGGGTGCAACTTGAAGATTCCTGGGCTGAAGAAGGTGGAAAAGCGGCATATAATGCTGTAGTTAACAGCTGTTGCAGCCTACTGCACATTTGCAGTTCGTGCTGTTGGTGCTGGTGGCAGCAGTGCATGATGTTGTGCTGGTGTGCAGATCACATGCATGTGCCGCTGCAAACTGGTGTATGCATGTGCAATCTGCCACAAGGCAGCACATATACGCCACTGCAGATTGGTATATGCCTGTGCGAACTGATATTAGCCTGTGTAAACTGGAAAGGATGGAGTGCTGGACATGGGCAGCATGGCTTATTTGTTCTTTTTGTTTAGCATCGAACAGTGTGGTCGACCTTGAAGAGGCCTTTTGATTGTGCCAGCTCTGCTGAGCTGGCGTTGTCAGCGTGCTTCTTTTGTGTTGTTGGATGTGCTGGCTCTGACCTGGCTGCACATTTGCGGCTGCGTCAGCTGCAGGCAGCACCTGATGTGAGGCGCCATGCTTCATGACGTGTTGTGTACATGTTGTATGTACCTGGTGTGAGGTTTGAACGTTTAAGCATGGCCAGAACAGGATGCACATTGATATCCAGGTGCATCCTGTAATTGCCTTTCAGCAGTTTGTCCACGTGGTGCACCTGTGTGGAATTTGGTTTTTAATTAGGTTTTTTGTTGCAATAGACATGAGGCGCCTGACACTTGAGTCTGCAGATCACGTCAGGCGTGTTTGACAGGAAGCTTTTGCAGAGTGTGCTTCCTGCAACTGTCTGCACAAGAAGCTGAGCAGCTTGGTGCTAGTGCGCTGGCTCCTACGCATTTATGATGTAACATACTACAGATTGATTGTTTTGGTGTATTTTTATGCTTTCAATGTACTTGGAAGTGAAAGACCTTGCTGCCCTGGCTGTAATTGTTTTGGGTGTCAAGGCTGTAGCCAATCTGAGCTCCTGTGCTGTTGCAACATGTGGGTGCTCAACGCTCTGCCGCCCCTGAATGCTTGGCGTGTGTAGCTGTTTTCACCAACATTGCAGTCAAGGGTTTCTCGCGCAACCCCCTAGCCTCCGGTGATGATCAAAGCAGAACTTGAACATCAGTTATTTGACTGTTGTTGGCTGCCTTTGCAGCGATGACAGATATGGCCATCAGCCGCTTACAGTAGGTTATTACGCGCTGTTTGATTTGGATGGTCTGCTTTGTTTTCTGACCACCCACGGCACCCCGGCAGAGTCACCAGAAGGTAGTTGTTGGCCGAACTCGAGCAATCAATCAACAGCAGCTGCTACAGCTAGCTATAAAGCTTTTAGAGAAGCTTATCAACAGCTTTAGCGACTCAGATTGCTGCTCACCGCCCTGGAGTGTGAAACGGACATTTTGTACTGGAGCAGACTCAGGAGCAGGTGTGCGAGGAACAGCGCTGCTTATATCGTCAACTACCTCGATTGAACAATATATGTGGTAATATGTGTTTATGGGTCAGTCTGTAGGAGCTATGGCTCTGTGTTGCATGCCTTGTCTGTGCCAGCAAGGCACCAGTGCACATCACTCTGCTGTGGAAATGTGGCTGTTACTGATGCAGCGGTGTCAGGCTGCCTACAACTGCAAAAGGAGACACCAGCACACGTAGAACCGTTCAGTGCAACATGTTACTGACCTGCAGTGTGCATTTTGTGTGCATACTGTCTCTGCAGGAGCCGTGCATGAAGTCAGACAGCGGCGCACAAGCAACAGCAGGCGCAGCAGCAGTGCTAGCTTCAGCTATGTGTAGCAGTATGGAGGCTTGCAGCAGCACGCAGCAGCAGCAACAGCAGCGCTGCTGGCAGCATCCCGGCATGTCGCAGCTACGCAGCGGCCGGCGCGTCAGCGCACCGCAGCTCACCGCCCTGGCAGTGCTACTGCTTGCAGCAGCAGCATTCGTTGTGCCAGCTGCGGCAGTCACCACGCAGATACCAGCTGCACACATCCACGCACAGCCGCACCACACAGGCTGTGGCAAGGGCGTGCCCTGCCCTGATGAGCCAGCAGCCCACCAGGCAGCCCACCACCCGGTAACAGCCCGCCACGCACACTACAGCGGCGGCGCACAGCAGCATCACCCTGCTACACAGCACCAGCACATCAAAGGCGCCAGCAGTGTAGCCGCAGTAACCGCCAACGGCGCGCATTTTGACACCCCTGGCCACCACCACCCAATCCACGCAGCGCCTGGCGGCAGCGGCAGCCACAACGGCGCACATGACGCAGCAGCAGCCCCGCAGCTCACCGCGCAGCCGTCGACGATCGGCCCTGACGGCAAGCCCACCTCTTGCCACTCCTGGGGGTCTGAGGCGCACAAGGAAACTGAGGAAGATAAGCTGGACAGGCCATATGGCATTGATCCAGAAACTGGTTTAGCTCCCACTGAAGAGGATGCAGCAGAAGCAGAGATCCTGCATGAAGCCAAGCAAGCTGGCATGGACCCTCTAAACTATGCAGCGCAGAGTGATGAGGCAACACACACCGTCAGCCACGCGGACGTGTACGCAGATGCTGCCAGCCACTCCGCACAGGTCCAGGAATCTTTGGAGCGCGGGTTTAGGCTGTCCTACACCTTCCACATGTGGTTTAAGACCTCTCACAGCCCTCACGAGGGTGATGTGGCGCTGCTCACGCAGTTCTCGTCAGCCAGCAACCACGGCCTGCTTGACAACTTTGGCTCCTCCCTCAAAGCAGCTGTGCACGAGCTTCTGCCAGAGGGCATTGCAGAGCTCCGCACCATCAATTGGATCCCCGGAAATCCTCTTGAAGTCGAGCTTGTGGTTTACCCGGATCTGCTGATCCCTGATGAGCTGAACCCTGCTCGGGTGCTGCAGCAGACCGACCACGCAATGGCAGTGCTGCACACCAAGAGCCTTAGTCCGGAGTTCCGGGAGCAGTGGCTGATTGATGAGGTGCAGGTGCAGCCCATGCCGGACAACGAGCGCGAGATCGAGGACGCGTGGGAGATGTTTGGCTCTCATGATGCTCATCATGATGAAGCGCACCAGCATGGCCATAATGCGCATCAGCAGCACGACAGCCATCATCCAGACCAGCACCACACTGGTCATCATTATGACAGTAATCATTATGACAGCCACCACAGTGACCACTTTGACCATGATGACCACGAGATGTTCCACGGCTACTACGGCCACGAGCACGGCCAGCACCATAGCAGCAGCGGCATGGGCCTCAGCGGCACAGTAGCGCTGCTCGTCTTTGTCGTGTGCCCGATGCTCGCCGCAGCAGCACTGGCAGGGCACGCGCTGCTGAAGAGATACTCCCGCAGCCCCGCCAGGCGCATGAACAAGATGCTTCCAAAATATCCTGGCTTTGAGAAGTATCCCATGTCCTCCAAGCCAGGCTGCGGCAGCTCCGGCGGCCTCGGCAGCAGCAGCAGCAGCGGCAACATCGCAGCGGTCTATGCCGCGCCTTTGGAGTACTATGCTGGACCCTACAGAAATGTGTACAGCAGCAGCGGCGGCGGCAGCAGCGCAACAGGCAGCAGCGCGCGCAGCAGCATCCCTGGCAGCCAGCAGCAGGGCTCGCCGTACGTTACGCCAGCAAGCACAGACGGCGGTGCGCAGCTGTGAGGGTTTCCAGGCAGCTTGGCCATCATCCCATGGCAGTGATGCTGGCGCGCTCTAAGCAGTTCTTCAAGCAGCTGTGGGGTTGTGCTGGTTTGCGGCAAGGCAGCAGCTTTGTGCAGCCGCCGTCACAAGTTGTGCTGACAAGCAGCGCTTGCCAAGGCCACCGCGTTGCATGCCAGCATTGCGAAAGGCGGCTGCATGGCAGTTGTTATGTGCTGCCAGCATGTCGCTTGCGCCTCTGCAGCATAGGTGGGCACATCTGATATGCAGGACTCCAGCATGGCCTGCCTGCTGTGCTGAAAGACTAACCACGGCATATCGCTGCACCAACAATCAGTTGTTGAGCTGCAAATGGAAGATGCTTCTAGCGCATGTGAACCACAGCTGTGCCAGTGGTGTGTGCAGCTGGCTAGAAATGTTGTCGCCCTGATAGATGTGCAGTATAGTCAGGCGTGATCCTATAGTGAATGGCTGTGTTTTGGACTGTTGGCCAATAAAGTGTTGTTGTGCAGTATGCCAGCCTGGCAAAAGGGCAGTCCACACAGCCAGCTGGCACGTGATTTGATTCAGTGAATGGTTTGCAGCGGTGTGGTTTGACCCTGCTGCCCTCTATCTGCTGTGGCAGCACACTGCTGGGCATTGTGGTTGTGTTGTCAGAGGCTGTTGTTGCTGCCGGCGAGGCTGCAGCGAGGCCCGGCCTGGCTATACATATAGGCGGTGGTAGCTTGAAGGCCAAGCTGGCTGCTAGTTTATTTGTGCTGTACCGCAGCTCAGCTCTGAATAGTGCGCTTGAAAAGTTGGTACGTTGCATTATTGCGAGCTGATGACCAGCAAAAACAGGAGTGTGCAGCAAGCAGCCGGCACCAAGGAGTGCCGGTGTGCCCTCAGGCAGATTATGGCACCCATGATGACAGCCGGCCTGGCTTACATGCTGCAACAGCACGTGCTGCATGCTGCGCAGGTGCATGCACCTGCGAGGATGTTGTGTGTGTCAACACATGCAGCATGCCATGCCTGGCGGGCTGTGCGGGCGGCCAAACGGTGCTCGCGTGATGTGTAGACAACATGTCTGCAATCGAGTACATGCGAGTAAGCCAGCAAAATGTCCTACTACTAGTAGTGCAAAGCAAAACAACGGTCTTTTGACACCCGGGTGGCGTACCCTGTGTGTTTTGCTAGAGGGCTGCTTACTCGCTGCTGGCATGGTTTTGATGGGTCAGGGTTCTGCACAGCGCACAGCTTGCAGTGGCTTTGTGCTGCTGACATGTGTGCAGGGTGGTCGCATGTGACAGTTATGCGGCCGTTAGTGACAGGCTGCAGCTGCCAGCAGTGGCGTAGCCGAGAGGGTTAGCACGCATGCAATGGATACGTGCCAGCTTGGCCTGCAGGCGGGCTGATCAAATCTAGCATATCGGACGTCTGAGGCCTTGTCCAAGGCGATGTGAAGGCTTGTCTCAAGTACAGAACTCTCTGTCAAAAGTAGCAGTACTGTACTGCATTGACTACAGTATATGCTTTTGATCTTCACTGGCACTGGCGCAAAGCGCGCCTGATGCTGAGTGCGGCGGGATAGCATGGTGAGTCCGGCTGATCGTGTGTAACGCTACTTGCACTTGGCTGTACTGCATCTTGTCCTTGTGTGCATTACAGCAGCAGGGGCCCATGTGCCCTAGGGTTGTGTTGTGCTTCTACATCCAGGGTGCGAGGCTGGCACGGACCACACCATGCTAGCAAACCGGACCGCGACGAAGTATTGTGTTGAATTGTATAAGGCCCGGTGCCACTGCTTCTGTGTGTTGCAGCTGAGTCGCGAACTGCCTGGCAACGCCAACCACGAACTTTGCACGCGATCAAGCTGCGCACCATCGCGCACGGTTTTTCGCATTCATCACCAAAAACTATCCGAGTCGCGCAACGCATCACCAGCCACAGCTATGCCACAGGCTGCGGCAGCAGGAGCAGAGGTGCCAGCCCCTGCTGCAGCACCTGCCCTTTCATCATCCCGCCGACCATCTGCGGCCCCAATCCCGCACAACGTAAACTTCAGGCCGGCGTGCGCGGCAGACACGGCAGCTGCTGCAGCTATGTTTGCTGCTGCATTTGAAGAAGACCCAGAGATACAGTACATCTACAAAGGAGTAAAGCCGCACCAGTACAAGCCAGCCGTGCAAATGCTGTACAGCAAGTGCACTCGGATGTTCTTCTGCCGCAAAGGATGCCCATCGTGGTGTGCTGTCGATGCAGCCACACAGGTACGCTGGTGCTGCTGGCAGCAGCTTTGTACTGCTGCCGCAGCAGGGGCGGCAGTGCCAACCTGCCACAAACCTTGCAGCAGCGGATAGGGGGGATATGAGTGTGCTTGGATGATAAAGTTGCAGACAGGGATTTCATAACAATCACATAACACACGCCTTCCTTACGCTTGCCTAGGCAACGCTCAAGCAGCAACACAGTGTTTGTGCCAGTAAGCTCCTGATGGCCGTGAATGTGTATGCACTGTGTTGCAGGAGCTCATTGGAGCAGCCAGCATCACCCCCCTAAAAGCCTACCCCAGCCTGCTCACATATGCCACACACGGCCTGCTGCTCGGCCGCCAGTGGCCCTCCCTCAGCTGCCTGCGGCGCATGTGGCAAACCTCGGACGCGTCAGAAGTTGCAGAGGAGCACACACACCTCGGAATAACAGCTGAGCTGTCATTCCTGGGTGTAACGCCGGCATACCAGGGCAGGGGCATCGGCAGGCAGCTGCTGCAGGCGATCCTTGCTGCCTGGGATGCGCAGCAGGGAGGGCCACTGATTCTCTACACAGCGCAGAGCAAGGCGCTGGGATTGTACCAGAGCCAGGGCTTTGAGGTTTTGGAGGTGCAGGAGGTTGGCGGAGCGCAGCTGACAATATGGTACATGCACAGGCCGCAGCTCAAGCCGTAGGTTTCAGCCCCGGGCCAACAGAGTGCATGGTTGCTGTTGCTGCTGCGAGTGGCAGCACAGCGCCACGCAGAGGATGCACAAGTGCAGTGAGCACAAGACAGGCGTGCAACAGCCAGCAGAAGACAGGCGTGCAGCAGGAACAGCTGCAGGCGTGCAGCAGCCAGCGGTGTGCAGCAGCCAGCCTTTGAGTGGGATGCAGCTGGTGCAATGCACTGTGCGGCATCATCATGCTTTGCTGCAACCGTGCCGGGGGCCGTCAATGCACTGCCCTGCGGATGGCTGGCTGCCGTAGCTGGCAGCGTCAGGACTGCTGCTTCTGGCTGCCATTTGGCAGGCCAGGCCCTGCTGCTGCAAAGCGGCAGTGAGGCACCAGCTGTGAGTGCGCCAACAAGCAGCAGCAGTAGCAGGTTTAGCTGCAGCAATCAGAGCATCAGCAGAAAAGCTGCAGGCGGGTGCCAGGCCGACTGTGCAATGGCGGAAAACAGCCCGCCAACCAGCCAGCTAGCCAGCCACACAGCCAGCAGCAGCAGCAGCAGCAGCAGCAGCAGCAGCACGAAGCTGTCTCCCCACAGAGTTGTTCCCTCAAGAGGCGCAGCCAGCAGTGCAAGGCCTGCTGCAGCAGCATAGTACCCTCCATGTGACAATCGACATTGTGTGCAGACCGCTTACTGGCACGTTTGTGTTTGATACATCCGACTGAGGCGACCCGATTGAGCTGGGCTGTTATGCCCGCCTGCTGGCGTATGCCCACCCGCCTGCATGGGCCAACCAAGGTATGCACAGCCTGTTCGTGGCAGGTAAGCCCCAGCAGACAGTGCGAGTGTATGTTAGCAGCCTGTGCTGAGCACAGAAAAGCGGCACATACAGAACATGTTGTGCTGGCTCGAATGTTGCTGTGTTTGAAACCGAATGCGATGCTGAGCAGCCGCTTGCGGCAACATCCGGCTGGGAATGCATGTACAAGTGTGTGTGCAGTGTGCAGTAGCAGAGGCGGTTGCTGCCTTCAGCTGCCGCTGCAAGCCGGTCATGGATGGAAGGCCAGAGGCGGTTTGCAGCACACGCCCCTCTGATTGCTCAATTGCTGCCATGCTCGCCCATCCGCCACCGGCTGCTGCTGCGCACGTACCTCTGTCATGTGTTTCCAGAACCCGTGTGAATCACGCGCAGCACAGCGCACCTCACAGAGCAGCAGCTGCGGCGGATGGCGGCAGGCAGGGGCATAGCTGCCTTCATGGGCCATGAGCTGCTTGCAGAGGTGCAGCAGCAGCAGCTTGCGGCATTCCTGCAAGCCACACGCAGGCGGGCTGAACCTGAGCTTGCACACACAGTTGCCGTAGTCTGGCAGCTGGCAATTGCTCTTTTGGAGTGAAGGTGTTTTTGGCTGGTGCCACGATGTTTGCAGCTGTGCTGAGTTTGTGTACACAAGTGGCGGCTGCATGTGTGGCATGTGTCAGCTTTGTGGCATGCACCACCTGTCACTGCCAGGCCTGGCAGGCCTAGATCAAGATTCAGCCTGTGACTTTGATCATCCTTTTCAAAATCCTTGTCAGCCGCTCAGGTATCGCGGGTATTCATAGGAGTATATACTCCTTGTCATTGGTACCGCGCCTCACCCTTGTGCAGGGGAAACCAGGGGTAGGCCTAGATGCAGCGTGCGCGCTCATACTCAATGTAAGCACTGCGCAACTCCACAATTACGGATCATGTGCAGGCCTTTACTCCCAGCCAGTGTATACGACATCTGTAGCACGCATTGCGGTGTCTTTCACGTCGAAACAAGGGGTCAGCATGGTGAAGCAGCAGGCCCTTAAGGGCAAGCTTGCTATCCACTGGGTGCCCTTCTGCAATGCAGTTGCTTCTGTGCAGAGCTTGCACAGTCATCAACTCGCACATGTACCAGCGGCGCTGTCTGTCCCTGACACACGCAACATGGCGGCCCAACTTGGGCTGGCAGCTTGGACTGTGCCGTTCAACAGTCGCAGGTCTGATGCTGGGCCAGTCACCAGCAAGCATCACACCGTGACGTGCTGAAACACCAAACAACCATCAGTTACACCGTACACGTTCATTACATGTTTCAGTCCCCACTTCTTCTGCGTCAAAACCCGCTGAGCGCCAGCTGATGGTTGAGACACCTCAGGCTGCAACTGCGACGTAGTGCGGCCAGGGCTCCAGCATCTGCAGCAGTAAACCGTCTACGGCAAACTCGGAACACAGCTGACGGCTGGACTGTCAAGATGTGGATAGCCGCAGCCCTGGCCAATCACAGTCACCAAGCTGCTGCTGCTGCTGCACCACGACCAGCTCCTCGCCCTCCCGCACATCAGCTACCGTCTGCAGCCACATGCAGCGGGCAGCAGCTCCAGCAGCAGCTGCAGCGCCAGCTCCTTGATTTATCACCCATACAGAGTTTGCTGCTGTATTCTTTGCCTCGCGCTGGGCCGTATGCAACCAGCCGCTGCTGCTGTTGTGCTGCGCATTCGAGCTGCCTGCTGCTGCTCGCCGCGTAAGCAGTGAGCGTGACAGCGGCAGATACATGCGGTCGTCCAGCGGGCAGTAGATGCCATGCGTCCTGAGTATGCTGACGAGTGCTGAGATGAGCGGCTTGCTGGCATGAGCTGCTGCCAGAGATCTTTCTAGGCGGGACAGCGTGCTCCACTGGCCCCTGCAAAGCAGCATTCGCGCAGGCAGTGCAATGAATTGTGAGAAAACAGCGTGCTGTAGAGGGGCAGCAAGAGCTGTGTGCGCTTGTGGTGGCCATTGGCGGTGGTAAGATTGGCACTGTCTTGATTATCTACAGCGACACAACGCCTGCTGCCCAGTATTGATGGAAGACATGCAATGCACAAGAAACTTGGGAAAGTTCTTGTGCTGTTTACTGAAGAACGGCAAGAAAGGCCGTGTTTCAAAAATGCAAATATGAGATGACCACAGTAGAATCTCTGACACTGCAGAGCACGCCACGCACCTGGTGACGGTCAGCGCGTGTGCTGCATCCTCCTTGTTCCAGACTGTGCCGGCTGGCAGGTGCCTTGCAGCAAACACACCCAGCCCACCGCCAGGCCTGCTGTTGCTGCTGCTGTTGCCAACAATCACGTCAGATGACGGCACCTGCACTGCTCGGCTCCACTCTTGCTGCGGCTGCTGGCTGCTTGCAGCTTTTTCACCACTGGCGCCTGCTGTGTGTCCTTGCTGCTGCATGTACTCTGGGCAGCTCTTGTCAGTTGAGCATGGCGTGTTGTATGGAGTGTAGTCCTCTAGCATCTCTTCTCCTGCTCGTACATCTCTCAGTGTAACAACCAGGGTACACAAGTGCCATGGACTTAGCCCCTTCGCAGCCACCATCTCCGGGGTGACATCCCCGCTATTTGCATACCGCACATGGTCAGCAGCTGCTGCTGCGAGTGACCGCGCGTGCTGCTGCAGCTTCCGTGCATTGCCTGCAGACGTCTTCCTGCACAGGCTAGCTGCTGGAAGCTTGCTGCTTGCTGTAGGTGCTGATGGCGCATGGTTTGTGAAGGTAGTGCCAGTCAGAGAGGCAATGAAGTAGTCGTCGCATATGTAGGGGTACTCATCAAAAAACGCGCGCAGCGTTGTGAAAGGGTGGCTGCTGTGTCCTGCAAGCGAGGCAATGGAAGGAACAGGCAGCAGGCAGGTTGGTGGTGAGTAAAGACTGCTGCAGTATGAGTGACACTATGATGCTTGTGAAAGAGCCACTACACGTCACTTGCTCTCAACACTTCACGTGCACTGAGCAGATTAGCCTTGGGGCGGCAAGAATACGATGTAGCAGTTGCTGCAGCCATGGTAGCAACGAGCGCTGCGCTACCTCTGCTTCAGTCAGCAGCGCGCACGGTTCTGCGCCCCACCTGCCTGACGCAGGTGCTCCTCAAGGCCTAAGAGCCCCTGCCACTGACGCCTGCAAGCACAGATATAGAGACACAGCTCAGCTCTATCATAAAACACGAAACACCTAAACAACATTACACAAGCACGCAATGACCGCAAGCAAAGAAGGTGTGCCTGAGTGCACAGCGCGGCACCAATCAGCGCCCATGGGCTGGTTAGCCCACACCTTGCCTGCACAAGCACGTGATGCAATTAGCCAGAGCAGCAGCAGCAGCAGCAGCAGCAGCAGCAGCAGCAGCAGCAGCAGAGCTGCACTCCTTCAGCCCAGCAGCAGAATTAGCGCTGCTTGCATCACTCACAGGTTTATCGCAATGGTGTTGTCTGCATGGGCGTCTTCAGGGTTCCATATTGTGCCAGCAGGCATGTCTGTGCGGGCAAACACGCCCAGGCCTGCACCAGGGATGGTGCTGTTGCCCACCCAGTAGTGCTTGAACTCTGCAAGCAAGGCAGCAGCTGGTTGGGTGTTGCAATATCACTTGGATGCTTCAAGACAGCAGCTGCTTTGATAGGTCGTTGTAGTGTCACTCGGACTCGTAGTGGCAAAATTGCTCAGCTCACCTGGCATACATGGTAGGGGTATACCTTGTGCAAGGCTGGTGGGTTGCTGCTGCTGATGCGAGCTGCGCTGGTTGGCACCTGCCACTGCGTTGCCTGCCTCGTCGCCAGCGCGCATCCTTAGCACCAATGCCATGACGAGCATACATCCTAAGACGCTCAGCAGCAGCGGCCTGCCCATTCTGCAAGTCTGCCAGGCTGAGCAAGCTGCCCTGCCTGCAACTGGTACCTGCTCCTGCTGCAGTCTGTGATGTTGGATTGCGCCAGGTGCTGCTAAGATTACTATACTGTCGAATTAGAAGCCTGATGGCGAGTCGCAGGGCGCCTTAGGCCGTGTGGAAAGGCACTGCCTGGCAGTGCGAACTTGCTGTTCACACTCGGCCAATCCATAGCCCAACGCTCGTACACCACAACTGAGCAACCTGAACAGCTCAATTAAGAACATCAATTCTATTCAGGGAATTGGTCTGCATGCTCCCCACTAGTCACCCCTAGGCCTACAACGCTTTGGGCCAGACGGCAGTGCCTCGCTCGCGGGTGAGAACTTGCCCTGCCCTGTATCAAACATATTCCCTTTTTCCACTGCTAATTATTCAAGAGAACGCTCTTGCACGTCTAAAGTGGCTGAACTTGTCTAGTCCGATGTTCACTCGCAGCAGCTGCAGCTGCAGCAGCGACACGAGCACAGCCAGCAACAGAAGCAGCAGCAGCTACTGATGGCTCGGTTGTCACAAGGATCGCCGCGTGCAGACGCCGGGACCTTAGCTTCGAGGCACTCGCACAGCTTTATAAATCGGGATGAATTCGGCTCCTTGCTGCAGCAGACACACCCGGCAAACATTCCCCTGCACCAGGCAGCCCGCTTCCCAAAAGATGCAACAGAAAGGCAGCAGCAGAAGAAGGCGGCAGCTGGCGTGAAGTCCCATCCCAGCCTGGTGCAAGAGTGCAAACAGTAAGCACAGAGACATTGGCAGCGGACAAAGCAGAATCCTGGGCTCAACACAGACAGGTGCCCCTTCTGTTGACAGGAACACGTACGTTGATGTAACAAGCAATCTCATGCTGAGAATGCTTACCTCCTAACACCTGCTGCGGCTGACATGCCACCGCCCCTGCGGCATTGCTGCCGCCTCTGCCGTTGCTGCAGGCTGGCGGTGATTGCTGGGCCATTGTTCATCGAGGGTGTTGCAGGAATGGGCGAGCAGTTGGTTGCCACTGCTGCTGTGGGGCACTTGCAGGATCCTGCAGCACTGCCAGCACTAGTCATGGCCCAGGTGATTACCCGTGTTGGGCTGGCATAGAATGTTACGCAACACCAACAGGGGCAGCACGTGTTCTACAGCTGCAGCTATGTACTCTTGCAGCAGCATCGGGCAGGTACAGAGGCCAGCTGATCATTGTTGCACGATGGCATGGCAATCCTGCAGTTCCTGAACAGTAAAAATACACAGCTGACGTACCAAACTGCAAGTGACGCAGCAAGCAAGCCCTGATCATCTGTCTCTGATCATACTCACCATGTATCTTGCTGTGCCACTGCTTGCTTGCACAGGCCATTTTCAATGTCAGCGGCTACAGCATCGTTGACGGCCTAGCCTCTGCGCTTGAGACACTGTGTGGGCAGGCATATGGCGCAGGCAATCACAACCTGCTGCCAGTTATGCTGATTCGCGCGCAGCTGGTGTGCCTGCTATGCATACTGCCCACAATCGTGCTTTGGGGGTCGGGCTCCCTAGCCTGGCTGCTGCCACAGCTTGGGCAGGACGCAGCTCTGAGCGATCCCGCCAGCAGGTGCGGTTTGTTATCTTTCTACGGTTTGGATTGATGGTGCCTACATACTACAACATACCTGCATGGTAGCTGCCTTACGCTTCTGGAGCACCATGTGTTGTGTGTAGTCCACCAATTGATTGCGTCCTGTCCCTCGTCTTTGCCCCTACCTGCGCTGGTGTTGCAAAACCACACTTCAAATCGTACCAGACGCTCCCCTTGCTGTCTCCCTCCTGCTCTCGAACGATACAACTGGCACCTGGTCCACACCTCTCCCGCCCTGCAGGCTGCTGCAGCTGCTGCTGCCAAGCCTGTTGCTAGGCATTATCAGCGAGACAGTGGTTCAGTACTTGCTGGCGCAGGGAGAGGCTCTGCCAGGCATGATATGCAGCCTGGTTGGCCTGGTGCTGTGCCCTGCCTACAACTTTGGCTTTGTATGGGGCTTATGGGGCTGGCAGGGGCTCGGCCTGCAGGGGGCAGGCGTGGCAGCTGTGGCAACACATACCACGCTGGTGGCTGTGCTGCTGGCGTACCTGCTGCACAGGTGAACAAGCGCTGCACAGCCGTGGCGTATTTGGAGTGGCATGCGGAGTGGTAGCTGCAGTGGATTTGGTAGCTGCTGTTATGGCAGGTGGGATGTTTGGAAGCTGGCTGAAGCGTCGTGTGGTGTGAGCCCACTGCCTGGCTTCCCTGCAGAGCAATTGCTTCTTTGTGCAAGCCAGCAGCTGTCCTCTAGGTAGACTGTGAAGGGTGCAGTTGACGCCTATTACATGATGCTGTTGCTGTTGCTGTTGCTGCTGCTGCTGCTGCTGCTGCTGCTGCTGCTGCTGCTGCAACCGACTACCCCTGACTCACAGGGACTGCTGGCGCGCCAGGTCAGCAGCAGACCAGCCAAATGCCTGGCAGGACTTCAATCTGTGGGAGGCAGCACGAGGCTGCTGCAGCTACCTGTATTATGGCCTGCCTTGTGTGGCCATGGTGTGCCTCGAGTGGTGGGTGTGGGAGGTGAGTGCTGCAACAGTGGGGTGTTGTTCTATGCTGCCCAGTCAGCATGCTGCTTGCGCTGGATTCAATGTTCAAGCTGCGTGGCTGGTACTTGCTCAACTTCCATCTGCTGCGAGGTCACATAGTCGGGCCTCATCAGGCACTCCTTCATGCAGAAGATGGGCAGTGCTGCTGTGCACCTATTCCATGCCAGCTTGCGACAGCAGTCCTGAGCTGCACAAAGCAACCAGACACGCTGGGTGCGTTTTCCTTGGCGTTGACCAGCGCTCATGTGTGCTGCATTGCTTGCAGGTGCTGGTGCTGATGGCTGGCCTGCTGCCTCACGCTGAAACTGCTGTGGCAGTCATGGGGCTGAGCACACAACTGAACCTGCTGCCCTGGGTGTTCTGCTACAGCCTGGGGACTGCTACATCTACTCGAGTGGCACAGGCCCTTGGCGGGGGCAGCGCAGCACGCGCTGAGAGGATACTTAGGTGATCTGCCTGATGCATGCGCACACAGCACGCTTGCATTGCACCAACAAGTGCAGCGTGCACGAGTGCACACGCAGTGGCCTTGCCTGCTGCCGGCTCTTGCTGTTGCGCAGTTCCCTGGAAGGGCGTCTGCTGCTTGCCTAGCGTGTGCTCAAGTGACAGCATAAGAATAAGAGCACACTACTAGAGCGCAGTGCTGCTTCTGGGTCTAAGCTTGCTTGGCCTGTCCTGCCTGCAGGTTGGCGTGCACGCTGGTTCTCGCGTGTTCAGTGCTGCTGTGCGCTGGCATGTGGCTGCTGCGTGCGCCTCTGATGGCAGCACTGACAAACGACAGTAAAATTCAGCGGGAGCTGGGGCATGTGCTCCCTGCTGTGGTGGCTGCAATCATATGTAAGTGATCACGTATTAGCGGCAGGACTGGGCTGTGTTGCCACCGTTTTCTTATGCGTCCAGCAAACCTGTATCATATACGATCACAAATACATGTCCTGCAATCTACGGCTGTTCTGTAGTTACGTTCAACATGCCATGCAGCTAACTACCCCCGGCAGCAGCCTCCGCCAGCCAGTAGCAGACATGCTGCCTGGCTTGACCTACCATGCTGTCTGCTGCCTACTACAATGCAGGTGACGGTCAGGTGGCAGTCATGACCGGCTGCCTGCGTGCTGCAGGACGCCAAGGCATCGCTGCCATCATCACTTTCGTAGCCTACTGGGCCTTTGGCCTGCCTGTCAGCTGGCTACTGGGCTTTAAGCTCGGCTGGGGAGTGTTGGGGCTTCGTTGGGGCCTCACCGCTGCTGTGGGGTGCCAGGCGGCAGTGCTGCACTGGCTTGTTGCATACAGGTTTGATTGGCAGGAGGAAGTGCGCAGGGCGGAGGAGCTGGTAGGGGGTGGTGAGGAGGCAGATGTAGAGGAGGGGGTGCAGCTGCAGCTGCTGAAGTGAGTGGTTGCCCAATGAGCCTGTCATTGGCTCGAAAACGGGCTGTGTTCCCGTTGTGTAACACACAAACTTTGTGTGATTGAATCGTGGGTGTGGGTGTGGGTGTGGCTGTGACTGTTGCAGTGGGTGCTGTTCTACTGATGGTGCAGTGGAATGTGGGCTGCTGGCGACTCTCGCATGTCTGTGCGAGCACCGTGCTGTGTGACACACGCCAAGGCCAGCACCAGGCATGGTGCTGTGACCCACCTGGCAGTGCTTGAGTTGTGTGAAGGATCTAACAACCTTAAGCAAAAAGCAGTCAGCAGCAGACACCAGAAGCATTACTGCCCTGTTGGGTTTGTTGCCGTGCATCCCGCTCGCCAATCATTGTTGAGCGACTTTGAAGCAGGGTAGCACGAAACGTTTCAGACGTCAAAACGCTTCGTTTTGAAACGCGTTTCAAACGTTTCGATTCTCATGCCACTGACATGAAACATGCGCGGGAAAACCCATGTTTGCACTTTATTCACGTCGTAAAGGGCCCAATCTGCTCGCGAAAGCTTATTATTTTTTTGGTGTCGTAAGTACACCAGCGTGAAATGCACTGGTGTATTTCTGTCAATGTGGTAGCAGCGAACAGTTGGTGCAGAACAGCCATGCTTGCTAGCGAGAGTGTTAGGGCATGGCTGTCTGACATCTAACATGGACACAGTGTGGTCTTGTTGGATTCATCAGCTGATGCACAGGTCACAATTAATCATGAATGCACAATTGCGTGATTCATGAGGTGGCGGAGATACTTGTTTTCTTTCGGCATGCTGCGCAGGTCCAACCTGGTGCCTGGCAGCAGTGCTTTGTTTGAAGGGCGCAAACACCTGCGTCGCTGTGATGTGGTGTTTGTGCCTGAGCTGTATGCGCTGCGCCTCACGCTGCGTGAGACAAAGACGCTGCAGTTTCGCGAGCGGGAGCATGTTATCTTTGTGACGGGCAGCCAGGGTGCGCCGCTGGATCCTGTTCGCTTGTATCAGGATTATGTGGCAGCGCACCCCGCAGCCCCCACTGACCCTTTCTTCATGTTTGGGGGTGCGGATGGAGTGCTGCAGCCGCTCACTTTTGACGGCTTGGCCAGTGGTGTGAAGGAGCTGGTGGCGCTGCTGGGGCTGGATCCCAGCCAGTATGCGTCACACTCGCTGCGGCGTGGTGGTGCGTCTGGGGCCCTTGCATCGGGTCTGGCGCCGTTCTTCACGCGGTTCCAGGGTGACTGGAAGTCGGAGTGCTACCTCCGCTACTACACCCTGGGCTTGCGTGACATGTTGCGGATCTCGGCTGCCATGCTGAGCCAGGTGAACCGCGCTTGGCCGGCTGGTGGGTCGTAGGGGGGAGGTTGTGGGGGGAGGAGGCAGTGCTGGTATGCACTGCAGGGTTTGTTGGCTTTGTGCAGTGTGGGCTGGTGGCTCATAGCATGCTTGCAGTGAAGCAGCAGTGCTCTGTGAGCAGCAGCCCATGCACAACTTCCCCCTAAGCTGCTGCATGTAGGCAGATGCAGTAGTACGTTGGCATGTTCTTTGTGTATCGCATTGACTAAAGGAAATAAGGGTGGTGACCTGTTTTGACGGTGGTGTGCAACATGTTTGACTGGGAAACATGTTGTGACACTGACAAGTATGCAGCATGAAGGTAGCTGCATGTTTGTAGGTTTTTACGAGTACGGGAAAAGAAGTAAATCATACTTTACGCCAACAGCAACACACCAGATTGCGTGAAATGCACTGGTGTATTTCTGTCAATGTGGTAGCAGCGAACAGTTGGTGCAGAACAGCCATGCTTGCTAGCGAGAGTGTTAGGGCATGGCTGTCTGACATCTAACATGGACACAGTGTGGTCTTGTTGGATTCATCAGCTGATGCACAGGTCACAATTATTCATGAATGCACAATTGCGTGATTCATGAGGTGGCGGAGATACTTGTTTTCTTTCCCACCCGCCCACTCCTAATGTTCCCAGGTGTGTCGTTGGCCATGCACCTGGGGGGAGGAGGCAGTGCTGGTATGCACTGCAGGGTTTGTTGGCTTTGTGCAGTGTG
Organism: Tetradesmus obliquus; assembly: GCA_030272155.1. Lineage (NCBI taxonomy): Eukaryota > Viridiplantae > Chlorophyta > Chlorophyceae > Sphaeropleales > Scenedesmaceae > Tetradesmus > Tetradesmus obliquus. Next base: position 3,376,285 of record CP126196.1, on the reverse strand, counting down.
GGCTGGTGGCTCATAGCATGCTTGCAGTGAAGCAGCAGTGCTCTGTGAGCAGCAGCCCATGCACAACTTCCCCCAAGCTGCTGCATGTAGGCAGATGCAGTAGTACGTTGGCATGTTCTTTGTGTATCGCATTGACTAAAGGAAATAAGGGTGGTGACCTGTTTTGACGGTGGTGTGCAACATGTTTGACTGGGAAACATGTTGTGACACTGACAAGTATGCAGCATGAAGGTAGCTGCATGTTTGTAGGTATTTACGAGTACGGGAAAAGAAGTAAATCATACTTTACGCCAACAGCAACACACCAGATTAAGAGCTTTACGATGAAGGCAGTACATGCTGCAGGGCCTGTGGCTCAGGCTGGGATTTGTCTGGTCACTCCCATACACTTGCACCGTAACATAATGATGACGTTACACTACTACACCATGCTGCTGCTGCACACACTCCACCTAACCGCAGCCAGCAGCCCTCCAGTCATGCCAAACAACTGCTGCTGCTACTCAGCCACACTCGTGAGTGTGTGTGGGGGTAAATGGGTGAGTGCATGCACACATGCACCAACAGGCTGCGTGTCAGCTGAATTCCTAAGGCATAGCGCAGCCAGGCAGGGCTGAGCAGTAGACCACCTGAACAGCTACACGCACGCCTGCAGGCCCATCAGAACCCCATCACAACACACATCAACCACCCAAAGCACCAACACACTCCCACGTGCACGATGGCGGAACCAGCTCACCGCCCAGCTGCCCAGCCGCCATGGCGTCAAACCAAGTGGAGTGCACAGACAGCTTTTGCGAGAGGGACAGGTCCATGTACACCTGGTACACCTGGCTGCGCCAAGCGCCCATCTCTTTCACCAGCCGGTCGGGCAGGCCGACCAGGAACGAGAACGTGGCAGCGCCCCGCCGGAAGCTATGCCCAGCATACTTGCTGCTGACCCAGGTGACAAACTCAGTGTGCACCAAGGGCACGTACACACCCTCAGAAGTGTAACCAAACGCGGCGGCCTCCTGAGGAGCCGGCACCAACGCAACATACAAACACCACCACGCCACAGGGTCCAACGGGTGGCCCTTGCGGCCAGCTACCACCACAGTGTGAGTGGAGTCCTGGTACTGGGAGTTTTACAAACCTTCAATCCAACGATCAGCCCAGCTAATTGCTGCACTGCACGCATGCAAACGCAGCAGACCAATAACACAGTTATGTAACACCCCTTCACTGCACAGAGTGGCTATGCCACTGCCAGTAAATAATCATGTATGTTCTTTCCACGACAAATCCATCAGGATGTCCTAATAACACATCCTCCATGAGTACTGCCCTGTCACAAGCGCGTTTCAGCTCGTTTCGAAACGAAACGTTTTGAAACGCGTTTGAAACGCGTCAAATTGGCCAAACCACGCGTTTCGTGCTACCCTGCTGTGAAGGTTGTACTGTCAACGGATAATGTAGGTTATTGATTTAAATGTGGGCAAGCGGGACAAGGTAGTGTTGTAGTGTCACGTGATTGGTAACATGGTGGTGTTGAGGCTTGTCAATCGTGATTGCTTCCACAAACACATCAATGGAGTCACCAAACCAGCTTGAGCAACAATGGGGTGCCCTGCGCTGCGCCTGCAAGACGCTGCAGGGTGTTCTCTAGAGATCTGCTGTGTCCTCAGGCTGCTGCTGCTGCAGTTGACAGCAGATTTGCTGTCCTAGTGTCACCCGCAGCAACGCTCCACGCAATCAGAAGTATCGTGCAAGGAACTACTACTTCATCAAGGTGCAAAAGCACTGGCCTGCCCATAGTGGCGAGCTGGGAGGCGGCATTAGCCCCTCATACGTCAAGACCTCCTTGTGCGCAGGCCTTGGTGCTGCATACGGCCTACTAGATCTTCGAAAGACACAATTAAGTTGAAGCATCTGCCGGCACGTTGAATGGCTGTTGCAAATATAAAAGTAGGGCGGTGCGAACTTTTGGTCTTCACACCCGCGGTGGGTGACCCACCCATCTGTAACACAGACTACTGCACACGCCATTGCAACGCTAGTTTTCAAAACACCAAGGTGTATCCAGCTGCTAGCTAAATAAATCAAGATCTGCCCATCGCACACGCCTGGCACTTGTGGACAGAGCATCCTGCTGCCTGCAGCGAAGGCGGGGCTACGTAGCTCGGAGACAGCGTTGCGCACCCAAGTTACGTCAACATAGCCGAGAAGCAGCAAGATGCGGTCATCGCCGTCTGGCACTATAAAGACGAGGAGCGTTAGCCCAAAGTCAGCGAAGGGGCTACTGCTTGCCGCGCTGTGCATCGCCTGTGCCTGTGCTGCTTCGTATGTGGCTGGACTTCACGCTTCCAGGTGCAAGCTTACTGGTGCGTGGGTGGGCAGCTGGCAAGGAGGGTTGTCGGTTGAACTCACATGTCAGACATGAGGCTTAGGCATGTGGAAGACATGTGGCAGCATGTGGCACAGCAGAGGCATGACTCACTGCTGAAGAAACATGTGCCGGCATGTAGCAGCCCTGGTCCGCAGTACAACCGTCATTTGGTACTGCAAGCAGTGCAGCAAGCTGCTCACTGCTCCACGTTGCAAGCAGCAGTTGAACCACTGGCAAGAGGCATTGTAAGTACTGCTTCAGTGCTACCCCTCAACCTACTGCTGGGCGCAACAAGGAATACTGTAGAATTGCCACTGCCACTAGAAAACAATGCAGCAGACTTGCACACCCAGCAGCCCTGCTGCGTAAAGACCAATACAGCAGCAACATGTTTGCATCCATGGATGCGGTGTAGCCGCACTGCTGTATGTTCGACAATTATCCCACTACACTCCTTGACAAGTAAGCCTCAGCCATCCCATTGCTACTGCTGCTGCTGCTACTGCTGCCTCTTTCTGCTCCTGCTGTTGCTGCTGTCAGCCGTCATCCATGGTGCAGCCTCGCCAGCACACCCACAGCAGCAGCAGCCTGTGCGGCACATTGCGCCAGCTTCACCACCAGCCATCGCTGCAACCCACCAGCCACCAAGCAGCAGCAGCAGCAGCAGCAGCAGCTCTGCTGCCCATGCCCCCATGGGTCGTCACACCCTCCTCGAGTACTACAACATTCCCGAGCACCTTTTCGCGCCCCTGACAGACATAGACACCCTGCAGCGCTCCCTCACTGTGCTCATCCAGCAGTCCGCTATGACCTACCTAGGCCATTCCTGCCACGTCTTTGCCGGTACGCAAGGCGTGACGTGTGTGTTCCTGCTGTCGGAGTCACACCTGTCCCTCCACACCTGGCCGGAGCACCACTACGCAGGTGGGCTGGCAACGTGTACAAATGGCCGGGTTGCGCCATACAGGCCTCTGACTGTACTGCATGCAGAGGGTAGTAGCTGCAGCAACCGAGGCTGCACCCCGTCAGCTGCGGCGGCTCTGCTGTCATCTAACACCTTGCGGTGAGCTGCATGCATGCATGCCTCACACAGCATTGCAGCAGGAAATCGGAGCCCGGGCCCCACCTGTTGTAATTCAACACAAACACACATACACAGCTGTAACGACCAAATCGCTGCCCGGTGTTGTCATCGCCTCATGCAGCGCTCGACATCTTCACGTGCGGCAAAGCTGCCCACCCTGAGGTGATGGAGCAGGGCCTGCGCGAGCTGCTGCAGCCAGGGCTGGTGCTAAGGCAGCAGCTGGCTCGTGGAGGCTTGGAGCTGGACAAGCTCTCTCCTGAGCAGCGCAAAGCCAAGGTAGGCTCATGTATATTAAATAGTACTCATAGTAGTTGTCAAGAAAGCAAGTGATTTACAATGTCTTTGGCTCCTTAGCAATGTTTGCCAGTCGGCTCGATGGAAATCAAAGAAATGAGCAGCGCAAAGGCAAGGTGGGAGGCAGCAGCTTGAAGAGGCTGCGCAGGCAGGAAAGAGGCTGCAGTGTTAACAGGTGTGGGATTTCGGGTTGCATTTGCAGCGGTGACAATGCATGGAGGATGGAGGATGCGCGTACGAGTGGTGCAGGTGTTGCAGCTGTGCAAGCAGGTATGCAGCAGCAGCGGCAGTTGATGCTGTAGCTGGTTGATGATGCCGTTCCAGCGGCACTCAGCAAAACATGCAGGCAGCAGTGTGTTACCGTGTGCAGAGATTATGCGTGCAAGCAGGCAGTGTGCCTGCTACAAGCAGGAAAGCATTGTCACTGGGTGCTGTTCAGCTGTCACAGATAACATGGACAGCAGCCACAACCAGCTATATCAAAATACTTTGTGGTTTCAACTGCTGCCAGGTGCTGCATACTTTTATGGCCAACGGCCAAGACGGCGAAAGCTTGGGGCAGGTGTTGCACCAGGTGAGTCGGCAGCTGCAGCAGCAGCAGCAGCAGCAGCAAGTGGCGGCGGCGGCCCCAGTATGTGCAAGGAGCAGCAGAAGCAGCTGCAGCAGCAGCACTGTGTGAGGCTTATCATGAGCAGAAGAGCAGTTGCACACGATGTGAACTCAAACCAATGGACCCACCAACAGGACACGCGCTGTGTGCGTCAACAGCTGCATGCCTGCGCCAAGGCTACCTCAATTGTATGTGGCTGACTTGTCAAGTTCACAGCCCGTAAAGTGCATTACATTAGCAGAAGCATAGCGCAATGCAATCCTTCCATTGCAGCTCTCCACAAGCTCATCATTTAGGGACTGAAGCACGATGCTGAGCATCACACACTGCATACACCAGGCCAGCAGGCAACCCTTGTCCTCTTCCACTGCGTTGTTGCTCTCTGCAGGTCCCAATCCTGCACTCAAGCGCCAGCCGCTACCAGTCCATCACAGTCATAGAGGTTCCAGGTCAGCTAGGCAGGTGTCTCATGCTGGACGACACCATCCAGTTCTGCTCCCAGGATCTAGATGGCTACACAGACCACATGGCCCGCCACCCCCTGCAGCTGCTGCAAGCTGTACGCGGATGCGGCCCTGCAGCAGACAGGCTGACGGCAAGCACAAACTTGGAATCCAGAGGCAACAGCCCTGCTGCCGCTGCTGCTGCTGCAGCAGCAGATGCAGATGTGCTGCCAGTGTCTGTTACGCCAGTCACATCTGTGCCTGCTGCATCATCGCCCATTGAGGGACACGTGACCTGTCGCAAGTCACTGCTGCAGCCGCCTGATCACATTATGCAAGCTGCTGCTGCAGCTGGCGGTGCTGCACGCACTGCCAGCACTGCTGGTGGTATGCCGAGTTGCCTTGGGGCATCTGAGAAGAGCAAGGCACGAGTGCTGCTAGTTGGTGGTGGTGATGGCTGGATTGCGGGCCACCTTGTCAGCTGCTATGGCGATTATGTTGAGCATGTGACGGCTGTTGAGCTTGATAAGGCTGTGTCTGATGTCACGCAGCAGCATTTCCGGCACATTATGCATCATGGCTCGCCCTTCAGGCATCCCCGCATCACTTGGGAGTATCAGGATGCGTACGAATGGGCACTGCAGAAGGCTACACAGTGCAGCAGCGATGCAGGGGTGAGGACCGAAGCATCTAACAGCAGCAGCGCACCTCACGCACCAGGACCGGCAGCGACTGAATACCCTGCAGCAGCAGCGGAAGGGCGGCGGCTGCTTGTTGACACTGCTGGCAGCTCCAAGATAGCTGCCCCATCCAGCCACATCAAAGGCGGCGGCAGCCCCCATGGCTCAAAAAGCACAACGGACTGTGCAGGGTATGACGTGGTGATCATCGACTCCACAGACTTCACTTTTGCGGCTGCAAGCAAGCTGCACAGTGAGGCGTTCTATGCTGCTTTGCATGCGCTGATGCGCCCCCAGGCAGCGCTGATTCAGATTGTTGAAATTTACATGCGCGTGTTTGAACAGGACTTTGCAAAGATGGAGAGTGCCATGCGCAGTGCAGGATGGCAGGGAGTGGGCAGGAGCAGCGTGTTTGTGCCATCTTACAGTGGAGAGGCGCTAATGCTGCATGCAGTGAAGCATTAGGCACACTGCCAGAGTTGCTACAGATCAGCGTGAGACCTCGCCACGCCATAGCGCATGTGATGTCGCAGAGGCTCAACCGTCTGATGGTTGGTGGAACTGGAATAACTCAGGGTGTCTGCAAATCGTTGGCACCTTTTAGGCATGCGATACATTGGATGCATCAGATACATTCTGCGTGCGCTTTGGTTGTGAGGGTCAGCATTACAGAGTTGTCTTTTGGGATTTGAGGGGCTGTTTGATGAGGCATGACACCAGGTGTATTGCATGCCGCTGCATGTGGCTTTCCTAAAATCAATACAGTGTCACGTGTTGGAAGGATTTGTCTGTCTTTGCGTGCGCCGCATGGCAATGCGGTGGCACCTGCAACAGCAGAGGGCTCGCGCGTGCTGCCTTATGCATGTGCATGGAACCATGATCTCGGCTGGCTCCTTGCTCAGGGCTTCAATCAGATTAGGCTACACTGCTTGTGCATTGACCCTGTGTGGCTTCTGCTAAAGGTGTGTTTATGGTTGATAATGTGGCAGCGCAACCCACCGCTTCTGCTAAGGTGTGTTTATGATTCATGGTATGGCAGCGCAATTTAACATCTCTTAGGTGCCTGGTGCTACTTAGCACGAGTGGCACCTGGGGTGGCTTAAAACCAACCCCATTGATGCCAGGTCGTTCAAACGCATTTGAGCACTTTTGAGCACACCTCCTGTGCGAGGCGTGGCATCCATAGCAGCTGCACACAGCCCCCTGCCAACTCCTGTGCTGGTGATGTCCTGGCTTCCTAACACTTCCCATGATGTGGCAACACATGTGCAGTGACACTGCAGGGAGGGGGGGGGGCACCCAGCCATGCTGGGGTGTGGCCATTCTAGGTTTAGTTGCACTTGGCTTTGAAGGTTGCGTAGCATGGTCAGATGCAGCGTGTATGAGTCCATTGTGTTAGGGACAGCCACATCGAGCAAAAACGTTAAGGGTGTGTGTTTGCATCTTTGATGCATGCATGGCAAAAGTGTTGGGTCGAACCCCATCATCCTGGGCGCGTCAAAAGCATCGGTGAAACGACTGCAGTGTGGGTCCCGTTGTGCAGAGTGTGAGTGCCATTTCGTGTTACTGCTGCTGCTCAGCCACTGAAGACAGTGCAGTGCAGCATTTGCTTCACAGCAGCCTTTGCACAGAGGGAAGTGCAATCTGTGCTTTCTTGTTGTTGCATTCAGATGGTTTGTGGCATCTTTTTGCCTGCTGCATGTTGTTGTCAACATGCATGTTGCGTATCCTGTGTTCTGTGAGGAGGTATCTGATGTGCCGCACGTGCACCTGCACACATATGTTGATGTAAAGATATTATGTCACATATACTTGCAGCAGCACTGGCAATTGCCCTGGTTGCAGAGCTGGTTTACGAGGTGCTGCGCGCATGCCAGAGTCTGGTCAGACCCAGCTACGGCACAGAGAGCGAGTGCAAACTGGGATGGTAGTAAACTGCATGTTTGATACACACTGTGTATACCAGCCGGGCTGGCAGCCCGGTCAGCTGTTAGTGTGCGCACCAGCATATCCCGGTCAGGTTCCTTTCGGTCTTTTGGTAGTAGACAACATTGGAAGAGAGTGTACAGAGTATGCATGGAGTTTGCAGTTGTGTGTTGCATCTTCTGTGATCAGTGCTATCTACATTGTGCTTTGCACAGCATACCACCGCTTTGTCTGCTGGCTGTGCTAGTATGAAAGACCCATTGCCGAGCCCATGCGTCAGTCCAGAGGTGGCCTCTTGGCCTCTTGGTCTGGTGATTGTTGCATTTGTGTTACGCGAGGGGTTGTGTGTGGCGCCTGCTCGCCCTACTTGTTGACAAAGGAAATACACTTGGATGCACGCCAGCAGCACAGCAATATTGGTTGTAGTGATGCAATCCACGGTTCATCGGGGTGTTACCTTGTGATCAGTCATTGTGATGCTTCAGCATGAAGTGCAGTGCATCATGCAGTGCAGCGCACACTGAGCTGCAGCAGCTTGCTGAATGTTCGAAACATGCGGCATGCATGCGTGCTGCCACAGCCCAGGCAGGGCCCTGCAGCAGAGTCACTAGCTGTGCAACACTCTGGGTGCACCCTGCAGGGCCATGCTTCTCTTTGCACTGCGCGGCACGCCAGCTGGCGCACATGCGTGGGCCAGAGACACACGATCGCGAGCGGGAGCTGGAATGTGTTCACTCGCAGGCCGGCAGCATGAGCATATGATGGTGTGCACAGATGCACATGGGGCATATCTGTCAGAGCTGATTATGACGTCAGAGTCGACACTGAAATGGCATTTCCCACTCACGCCTGTACATGCATGTAAGCTTTTACAGCAGCTGTGGTTCTCTTTTCACTGCGCGACGTCATCACGTGACCTCGGCCGTGTGGGGAGGCGACAGGCTCCTTGGGCAGAGAAGAAAGCCACTAGCGGCGCACAGCGCTGTTACAGCGGTTGTGTGGCTGTGTACTTCGCCTGCCATGCATACGGGCCGATGGCCTCAGTTTGTTGTTGCATGTTTGCAGTTTTTGCTTACTACTTAGCTACAATCATTGTGCCAGAAGCAAAAGAGAGTGCCAAAAGCAAAAAGAAGCATAAAACCCTCTTGACTCGCGCGTTACTGACGTGGCGACAACCACACTCCCGGCTGGGCTACAGGAGACGTGCATTGGTTGGTTTTCGTAATATTTTGTCAGTTTTGGCATGACCTCGATCATAGCAAGATCAGACTTGAAAGCTTTCAAACAGCAAGGTCACCTCTCGTCACCCACCAAGCTGAAGCAGCCAGCGTCTGCATCCAGCTACCGTTCGAATAGCAAACCTTAAAGTGTTGCGCTCTGGCGCTGCAGGTAGCTCAGACAGATGCGCTGGCTTGTAGGTGCTGAGTTTTTAGCTCGGCATCTGTATTGGTGGCCTTGAATTACGTGTTTGGATCAGGTGAGGCTGAGTTTTCAGCTCGGACACATTGCTTCTCCATGTTTTCAACGTGGGAGTTGGAGGGCTTGCAAGCCGTGCTGAGCTGTCCGCCAGATCTACGGCTGATTAACTCAAGCTTGCGTAAATATCAAACTACGAGGGTCGCAGCTGGCTTTGCTGCGCCTTTTTTGAGGAGTAGTGTGGTAGTCTCCAGCTTCCCTCACATCGTCCAACCTCCAACTGTTGCTTCCGCTTGCCTCCCATTCGCTTTGTAGGCGCATGATGCTCATCGAGCTCTGCGCGCGCGCAAGGTCCGCTGCCATGAACACGTCGAAGACCCCACAGCAGCAGGTCAACACAGCAGCTTGATCACCTGGCCTGAGCTACAGTGAAGCCAGGAAGGCAGTGGAGTGTCAGGGCCAACAGCTGCTGTTCAGTCAGCTTTGGCGCTTGGTTTGCACAACACAGCAGTATCAACTGTTTCGGAAGACATGTCGGGCAAGCTGTACATGCTGACCCCCATCTCTTCCCCAATGGTGACTCGCCCAACATCGCCAACAGCAGGCGAGGCAGCAGGAGCTACAGCAGCATCTTTTGAAGAATCCGCAGGCATGCTCAGTGGCAGCAGCCTTGGCACCAGCCGCTTTGCTAAGCTGGGCCGTGCTGTTACTAGCAGCACTGCCTCTGGAGAGCTTCCTACAAATGCAGACTGCTCGCCCTTTGCAATAGCAGCGATGCAGCCTGCGCGCACCGGCAGCCCAGAAGCTGCCGCATCCTCTCCTGCAGGCAACCACAGCAGCAGCAGCGCTGCCCAACAGCAGGTTCGCTGGCGCTCGCCGCCCTGCTGCTCTAGCTGTGGCGCAGCAAAGGCAGACGGTGGCTGCTGCAGCGGCTGCGGCGGGAGGTTCTGCAAGGCATGCGTGCTGCCTGAGTGCAGCAGCAGCAGGATGGATGGGGTGCCGGACGCTGCTGCGGCTTCTGCAAAGGCAGCCTCACCGGCAGCAGGGCGCAGCGGCCTGGGAGGCTCCTGCAGCAACTGCAGCAGCCTGTGCAACGCATGCAAGCCGATCATCTGCAGGTGAGCACACCTAGGAGGATGCATCAGCAGGCAGCAGTTATCCACTGAATTTGGCACTAGCTGTACATGTTCCTGCAAACGGCAGCCCCCAAATGGTGCTTGTGATTGCATGCAGCATGCTTGCTCCAGCTGCGCTGTTTGGCCCGGCTGCCGGATCCCTGTGTGCGGTGTGGTGTGGTGCCTTGAATCCCGCACATATGCGTAGCGCGCATAGCATGACCACCGCACTTGCAGCGCAAACTGATGTCAACATGGCCTGCTGGCAAATCCTCCTCATCACATCCCACTCATGTTTTGTGCGCTAAACATGCACCTGTCTGCCCTGCTGCAATCTCTTTCGCCCTGCCTACTGCGCAGCTTTTGTGAGCTTAGCAGCGGCACAGCAGCTGCAGGCCGCATGTGTGAGGCTTGTGCAGGCACCTGCGACTGCTGCAAGCGCCCAGCATGCGACCCCTGTGCAGCCTCCTTTGCTGCATGCGCCAGCTGCGGCTATGCAACATGTGAGGCGTGCAGCCTGCAGATGCGCATGGGGCGGGAGGGAGTGGTGCGCGGCGCTGCTGCTGCTGCTGCTGGTGCAAATGGTGCTGGCTGCTGGTGCGCGCCGCCGCTGCGCTCCGCAAGCAATGTCAGGTGGGTGCAGCTTGTGTGCTTGCAGCGCTGCTGGTGCTTGAAGCTGTTTTCAAAAGCCTGCTTTTTAAGTGATGATCAGGGCGTGGTGGCGAAGTCAGGTCAGAAGATTTGCTGGGAAGCAGCTAGCACAGCCTGCGGCCGGTTCCAAGCAGCATTGGCGGACGTCGCTGTTCTGCTGCTGCATGTGCACCTGCTGCTGCCGCTGGCACCTTGGCTCACCTTGTGTCGCCTGCTGTCATTTCTGCTGCTGCTACATGTGTTTCCTGCAGGCACGTGAGCAGCCAGCGCTACCAGCTGTCACAGCTGCACCCATCAGTGCTTGCCTCATCCATGCAGGCCGCAGGCTTGAGCTGTTCATGCTGCTGCATCTGCACCTGCTGCCGCCGCTGGCACCTGGGCTCATTTGCTGTCGCCGCTGCTGCTTCATGCTTTCCTGCAGGCACGTGAGCAGCCAGCGCTACCAGCTGTCACAGCTGCACCCATCAGTGCTTGCCTCATCCATGCAGGCCGCAGGCCTGCGTGACCCTGAGGATTACGAGGATGACGAAAACGACAACAGCTACGACGATTTTGAATACGATTTTGAATTCAACCCCGCCACCAGCAGCAGCGTCATGAATGCGGCGGCAGCGTTTGATGCGCTGGCGCGCGGCGGCGGCGGCAGCAGCGGGCCAGACAAGCAGCAGCGGCAGGACATGCAGCAGCAGCTGGATGCTGATGTGCTGTCTGCACACCAAAGACACTGGGCTGGTGCTGCTTCAGGTTCAGATCGCCTGGCTGGCTTGGATGCTAAGTCCCTCGGGGCCGTCTTGGGTGCAATTGGATCACTTAGTGGCTCGCTCAGTGGTGCGTATGGGCTGGCTAGCCCCGGCAGCAGCCACAGCAGCGGCAGCCACATGCTGCAGGGTAGCTACCAGGGCTCATTTGCTGCTGCTGCTGCTGCGGCTGCGGTTGCCAGCAGCGGCAGCAGCGCTGCGTACTACCACCAACACCAGCAGCAGCAGCAACAGCAGCGGGCGGCAGGCGGCACTGGGGCTGCAGCTGTGGTGGCGGCTGCAGCTGCTGCTGGGCTGGGCGCACAGCGCGAGGTTCGGTGTGTTTGAAGGCGTGAGTTGTTTGGTTGCAGAGCGAAAGCAGAGAAGACTGATGTGGGGCTTGTATTGCGGATGCCACCTGGCTGGCTGGATGGCTGGCTGTTCTTTTGTGACACGAGGTGTCTGGAAGTGCTAGTCGAGAGTTTGTGTGCATCTGTGCTTGAGGCGCTGGCTCTTCAACAGGACAGGCACATCGTTTGGTGTACCCATGGCTGTTGCCGCTGTCACAGCGTGGCTGTGCAGACTTTCTTGTCCGTTGGTGGGTTGTGCACATCTCTTGTCTGTTGGTGGTGCAGTTGCTTTCTTACGGAGGCGTGCTGGCTACAGTCTGTGTTTCTTTGAGCACGACTACGCCTGGACCGGCAGGTCGGATTGCTGCTTCTTGTTGGCAGGGACGGTACTGGCGCGTCATCGTCTTCAGATTCAGGGCTTAGATGCAGGTTCGGCGCTAAGTGTGCTGCTGGATTGCCGAGCACCTCAGATGATACTACAGCTAGGGGAAGCTGCGCAATGCGCAAATTTTGAGTCTGCTGCTGTACATGGCATGTGCTAGGACCGCTCTCGCATTTGCAGCAGCAGCGGTGGCTGTTGACAGCTGCTGGTGGCCAGAGGCACGTTCAGTTGTCATATGGTGATCGTTGTGCACAGTTTTGCTGTTATGTCGGGTCAAGATGGCCGGGAAACGGCGGCTTCTGTACGGCAGATGTGAAGAGGGTTGCCAGAAGGGAAAGCGAGCATGGACACCGAGTTACCGGGCATGCAGAGCGAGTGGCTTTCAATGCAGCACAGCGCACGGTCATGCCACAGCAAGGCCCAGTGTGATTGTTGCTGCTTGTATCGCCCTTCTTCTCTTTCCTGGGCACTTCACCTGGATGTTGTGCACCCTCTGAGAACTGCCGAGGTGGTGGTATAGCAGGCAACCACGCAGTGTGTATTGCTGCTACAGCCCCGCCAGCTTGCCTGCTACACACATATCTTTACCCAACCGCATGTGCACCGCTGTGGCTGTGTGCTACCTACTGCCTACTGCCATGTCACTATCCATGTTTCTTTCTTTTCGTTCTGTTACTACGCGCATAGCAGCATGGCTGCTTCAGAGATATGGCAGCTGCTGCTGCCTGCTTTTTGGCGTGCACACATCACCCACTCAGGCCTGCCTGTTATCATGTACAAACCAGCACACGTATATGCACACATGTACTACATTACTGTATGATGCGCGGAGCGCTTAGTGTTGCTGTGATCTGATATATTGCGTTATATCACAGAGGATGTATGTGTGGGACCGCTGCCCCTGTGACTGTGCCGCTCGACAGAAGCTTGTTGAGTTTGATATGTGTACTTTAAATGCTGACAGGCTGCAGTTGCCGCGGGCTTCTGTGTGTGTATCATGCTGCTGCTGCTGCTGCTGCTGCTGCTGCTGCTGCTGCTGCTGCTGCTGCTGAGTTGCCTCCACCAGGCACAGCAACATTCGCTGAGCAATCTGCGCATGTTGAATTGTGCTACTGCAATGTGTGTTACCTACAACCCTTTATACAGCTGAGCAACCTGAGAAGCAGCCTGTGGCCTGCTCCTTGCTGCGCAGACGTCCCTGCGGCGGCTGTTGATGGCTTGTTGTTCTGTGATGGGTTGCAGTATCCCTTGAGCAGTTGTCGCGAATCCTTTGAGAAGAAATACCCAACGGTTTAATACTCGTACTGCGGCCAACATCACTGCAGGTTGTGCAGGTTGTTGGACCAGGTTGACGGCAGTGTCCTGCATGCCGTGGGCAGGCCTTGCTTGTTGCAATGCGATTGCTGTGCATGCTGCATGATTGGCATAGAGCTGTGCGTGGCGTGGACGATGTGACCACAATAAAAGTGTGATGGCTGTCAGCCAGGCCCTGTTGCTTGCAACAACAGGTGCAAGCACCGGCTGCTAGTAGGGCTGTGCACCAGTTTGTGCATTGACTGGCAGTTGTGTATCTGCCATCGGACAAGTGCATGTGACCGGGAAATTGTGGGGGTAGGGGAAGAAACCGTGGGGAGCTGTGTGTTTCAACTTGGAGGCTCGTGCCAATGTGGTGCATGCTGCAGCGTGCGCAAATAGGAGTGTGGCGCTGCGCTGCCATGGTTCCTGTTGTCATGTTGCATGCATGTGTGTGTCCTGTGCCCCCTGCGGGCAGACATTACGCGCCGGACTGCTGTGTCTTATGTTGCCGACCCTGCTACCGCCGGGCTTGCTTTGAGACTTCTGAAAGCACTGTTTACAGACCGCCAGGTAACAAATTTTAGACCTTCCCAAGCTGCATGACCTCGACCTGTTTGTAAGTTGGTGTGTCTGTTCTCAAAACAGCAGTGCTGCAGCTACCTGTGCAACGGAGCACTGTACAGTATGGTCACCATGCATGCATTGTGCGGGCATGTGCAATATGGTGCACCATGCTCCACGTGGAGCAGTGCTGTATTCTCCTTTGGTGGGCGGGGCACGGGGTATTGTCTTGATGGGTAACATGATGTATGTAAGGTGGACTGTTCAATGCAAGTGTAAGCAAACTCTGGTAACACAACACAATCTGGTGATCGTTACATGACCGCTGGTAGGCCCTGCAACATGAACGCAGAGCTCCAGACAACAGGCAAGAGTGCGCACTTTTCAAGTGAAAACAGCTGGTTTCTGCTGGCCGCGATCTCATGCCGAAGGGTAGGGCTGGCAATACGTAAAACATCCCAGCACAAGTCAGCAAGACATCCGCCGAGGCTGTTGTAGATGCAACCTGTGGCAACTCTGCGTTTCAGCCATGTTATGCCGAAGCTACAGCCAAAAGGCCAACGGCTGCCAGCCGTGCCCATCAGTGATCACCCGGACCATCCACACGTGCCACCTTTCTATTACAGTGCGCCCTTTCAAACCCTGTGGATCTGTGACAAGATACACCACAAGTGAAGGCCAGGCAATATATAAAGACGGCAGAACCCTTGGCTTCTACAAGATCTGCAGCTGAGACGACCATCCAAGCTAGTGCCCTAGTTTGCCTTTCTATTTGCCGCTCAAAATCCAGAGCCATCAACACAGAGCCAGCCATCAGCAGTGGCACCTGTGCACCACACGATTGCATAGCAACCTAACTACACATTAGCCGAGCGCTGCTGCAGGTGCTGCACATTCTCCTTGTCAGCAGCGCTGACCTCCGGCTGGGGCGCAGCGCCTGCCTTGGTGCTTGCTGCGCCTGCAGCTGTCTTGGCCGCCCCGCGCTGCTGTTGCTGCTCAGCTGTCTGGCGCAGCAGCCGCTCGTACTTCTGCGGCAGGGGAAGGAGCGACACACGAAGCAAATGAGCAAGCAGCAGACTGGCATGGGTGCTTCAGTGAAACTAAACACCGATCTACTCCCAGTGGCCCAACCACAAAACAGGTGAACCACAGATCAAGACAGCAATAGGCCTGGACAATGCGCAGCTGCAGCAGCACCAGGCTGGGTCAACTCATGGCTTGTCAGCACCTCAAGCAACCTTCTCTCAGCAGCCTTTTCTGATCAATATGACCTTTACCAAGCAGAGCTGATTCCTGCAGGGCCTGCACCCGACTCACCTTGCACTTGTTGGTGAGGAAATCCACCTCATACTCCAGGTTGCGCACATCCTGCAGGTTGTCAAACAGGCCGGGGTTGCTGCCCAGGCCCGCCACGTCCTGCCGCAGCCGGTACAGCAACGCCTGCAGCTTCTGCTCCGCGCGCTTGCTCTTGCGCAGCTCAGACTCCAAAGCGGAGGCGCGCGCCTGCACGCAAGCAGCAAGGAAGCATGGCAGGAGCATTTAGCAACTTTCCGGACAGGCATTCGTTAAGTAGTACACTTGCTCCCTGTTGCGGGCCATTTTGCATCATCACATAGGGGCACGTGCAGGCGTACACGGTGGAGATGCCAGATGGGAGCATCCTCAAGCCAGGCCCACTCACCGCAAGGTCAGAGGCCGCCGCCTTCTGCTGTTGTCCGGCAGCAGCAGCTGCAGCTGCCTGCGCTGCTGCCGCGCCCTCAGCAGCGCTGTCCTGTGCCTGCTGCAGCTCGCCCTGCAGCCGCTGGTTGTCCTGGCTGAGCCAGTGGATGTGGCTCTCCAGCTGCAGCACCCTGGCGTTCAGCTCAGCCTCCTTGGCCTCAGCCAGCTGGCGCACCTGCACGCACACATGCAGGACGGCAGGATACTGCTTGTTAGTTACATGTCACGTGCCGATCAACTGCATAACCACAGCAGCATGTCAATGGTAGGTGGGGAGCCTAAATACACTGTCAGGGAAGGCAAGGTGCAGTGTGCCGGACCTGTACAGGTAAGCCACAGTTAAGGCAGACCCTGCAGCATCGCACCTCTTGCAGCGCCACATCATGCATGGCTGCCAGTGTCTCAGTCCTGTTGCTGCCACGCAGCCTGGCGAGCTCAGCACGCAGCACCTGTACCTGCTGGGCGTTGTGGTTGTCACGGGCCAGCAGTGCATCAATCTGCAGCAGCCAGGCAGGCCAAGGAGTTGCGCAGGTGAGATAGGTAATGCCCAGTACTAACAACCAAGGCTGTCCATGCAAGGGCAGTCGCAGCTACAGAAAGTCGGACAATAGTATGATATCCCTCACAAGCATGACGTCTGCAGCTGCCATGTGAGCAAGCATCATCCTGTCACATGCACATGTTACTGTGCTGCCGCTGCTGCCGACCCTCACCTCTGCAGCAGACTTAGCCTGCAGCGCTGATGCCTGTGCCTGCAGCTGCTCCACAGCAGCACTGCAAGCAGCAAGGGCAGCAGGCACGAGTTATAATGACGGCAGTTGTTGGTAAGACAAGATGCATGCACATACGGATTCCATCTTACAGCACGCCGCATCACTGCATGACAACATTCACACCATAGTTGGTGAAAGCACGAAATTATACTGCTATATGCAGCACAAGCTCACTTGTGCTGCTGGACTTCCTCATGGTAGCGCTGGTTGGCCTCCGCCAGCTGCTGCTGCAGGTTCCTGCTGGCGCTGTCTGCCTGCTGCTGCGCCTCCTGAGAGGCCTGGCTCTGGGCCGCCAGCTGACCCTGCAGCTCCTCGTTGTGCTGCTGCAGCTGCTGCACAGAGTGTGACAGCTGCTGCAGCTGCTGCTGCAGCTCTTGAGCAGTGCCTGCCGCTGCCTGCAGCTCCTGCAGCTGGTGCTTCACCTGCAAGCACATATTACCTTACATCAATGCCATGGAAGCAGTATTTTCACTCTAGCGGCTGACAAACCTTTGACGCGCTGCTGTTTGCATGCTGAGCTGTCCAGGGAGCAGCAGCACGCATGTCCTCCGACTCCTGCCTGCTACATGGGCCAACCTCAACTCACCTGGGAGTTCTCAGCTGTGAGGCGTGTCACAGCCTCTTTCAGATGCTCTGCCTGGGCTAGCCTGTCTTGCAGCTGCTGCAGTTCAGCCTGCGATCCGTGCAGAGCTGCCAGCTGCTGACGCAGGTCAGCATTGGCAGCCTCCAGCTGCTGAGCCGTCGCTTGCAGCTCAGCAACCTGAGGGCAGATGCAGAAACCGCGGCAACAGTAACAAAGCTCAGACACAGCAATCGCAAAGCTGGCAGAGAGGTGTTGCGCGATGGCAGCGTCGTGCCATAAACATGCTCAAGCCAGTTGACAAGTTGTTGCTGTCGGCAGCAATGTGCACTGCTGGCATGAGGATGCATCAAGGAGCCGCACCTGTGCAGTCAGGCCAGCGCTGCTTGCCTGCTCCTTGCTCAGCGACTCCACCAGCTGCTTGTTATCCTCCTGAACAGCAGCAAGTGTTGCCTGCAGCTCTGCTTGCGCTGCGCCGGCGCCGGTCTGCTGCTGTTCAGCTGCCAGCTGCAGTGCGTGGCATTGCTGCGACAGCTCTTGCAGCTGTATCCCAAGCTCCTGCACCTGCTGCAGGGCCGCATCCTTCTGCTGCTGCAGCTGCTCAAGCCCTGATGCACTGCTCTGTGCATCGGCCAGGGCCTCTGACAGCCGCTGCACCTCCACAGCATCTGCAGCTGCCTTGCTATGCAGTTCAGCCAGCTGCTGCTGCATCTGCTGCACTTGCGCTTGCACCGCATCAGCTTTCATGGCAGTGCTCGAGGTCCCTGCGCCAGCAGCTGCACTCTCCTCGCCCCTCAGCGCTGCAGCATATGATGATGGAGGTCCAGCCCTCGTGGTCGCCTCCTGCAGCTCCTGCTGCACTGCTGCCAGCTGCTGCTGTAGCTCGGTCACCTGAGCGTCTCTGCCTGCCAGCTGTTGTTCTACTGCCTTCCTGCGCTGCTCTGACGCCTTGAGCTCGTCGTCCATGCTGCTGATCTCCCACTTCAGGTGATCCCTGCTGCGTGCAGGTGTGTTGGGGTCGAGCAGGTTGCCGCCAAACCCAGCGGCTGCAGCAGCATCCAAGCTCTCCTGGTACTGCTGCTCCAGCTGCTGCAGCGACTGCTGCAGCGCCTGCACCTCAGCATGCAGTTGGCCTGCCTGTGCCGCCTGCTCCTGCAGTGCCGCAAGGTCATCTGCAGAAATGCCTGCTGCTGGAGCTGCTGCAGCAGCTGGCTCTGCTGCTGCTGCTGCCTGCTGCAGGGCAGCCTGCACCTGCTGGTGCTCTTGCACCAGCCGCTCGTGCTGAGCTTGCAGCTCACCAATGGTCTGCTGCACCTGGCACTGCTGCTGCTCAACCTGCTGCTTCTGCAGGACCGCAGCCTGGCAGCTCTGCTCTAGGTCTGCTGCACGAGACTCCAATGCTGCTGCCTGGCCCTCAAGCTCTGCCTTGCGCACCTCTGCTGCAGCGCAAGCCTCCTGCAGCTGCTGCACCTGCCCTTGCAGCTGCAGCAACAGCTTCTGTTCCTCTTCAGCTGCCTCTGCTGCAGTCTCCTGCTCCTCCTCCGTCTGCTGCAGCTGCTGCTTGGCTGCATCAGCAGCCGCAATGGCTGCCTGCTGGCCTGCCTGCAGCTCTGCCAGCATCTGCTGTGCTGCAGCCTGTTGCTGCTGCATCTCTTGCAGCTGCCCGCCCGCCTGCTGTAGCTCTGACAGCGCCTGCTGGGTCTGCTGCAGCTGCTGTGTAAGGCTGTCCACGCTGCCCTCCAGTCCAGCCTTCTGCTGCTGCATGGCTTCCAGCTGCTCATTGCTGCTGTTCAGTGCCTCCTGCAGCTGCTCTACTGACGCTTGCGCTGCTGTGAGGTCAGCTGACAGCTGGTCAACCTGCTGCTGCAGCTCCTGAGCGGCGGTGTTGTTGGCTGCCGCCTGGTCGGCTGCGGCCTTGCGCTCGGCGCCCTGTGTTACCAGATAACAGTGCAGCAAGAAGCAGGGTCGTAAGTAGAGGCAATAACATCAGTAGAAAGTGGCTGTGTGATGCCAGCCACAAGGCTGCAATCAAGCGCTACTTTTTGTGGTGGTGCTTGGCCAGCTGGCGCATTGTCTGCATTGGCCAGGCAGGGGGCTGCAGGCCCCCGAACCACCTTCTGCAACATGCAAGTGGCAAGTACGAAGCTACCGTCTGCTGTGGTGTGTCGCACCTTGAGCTGCTCCTGTGCCTGCTGCAGCTGCGCCTCCAGCGCCACCTTGTCCTGGTCACTGCTGAACTGCAGCTCACTCAGGTCGTTGTAGGCCTGGTCCAACTGGGATTGGACCTCAGCCAAAGCAGACTGGTGCGCCTGCAGCAATGCGCACGCAGCAGTGTGCGGCAGGTGGTGAGGTGTGGGCTGTTGCGTGTCGTGGTAGAGGCCCCAGCCCCTGAGATTCAAACGTCTGTTGACGTCCATGTGCTGCTGGTGTAGCACCGCAGTTCCTACTGTTAGTGTCTTGTCGCATAACCAGTAGGCAGCAGTTCGTCTGAAGCGCATGCAAGCAGGGGCGTGTACACCCTGGTGACTGACGAAAGCAATGTTCACTAGCAGGCCAGCAGCCCTCACCGTCTTCAGCTCCTCAATCTTACTCTGCCAGGCCTGCAGCTCATTGCTGCTGGTGGCCTTGAGCTGCGTCAGCTCCTCCTCCTTGGCTGACAGCTGCTGCGCTGCATCAGTGGCAGCCTGCTGCTGTTGCTGCAGCTGCACCTTCAGGTCCGCAATGTTGTCCTGCAGGATATCAGGTGGAAACACGCACAGCTGTGAGCAATGCTCAAAAGCAACAGGCTGAGAAGCAAGCATTCACTTTGGTATGCACGTCATGGAAGCAAGCACAAGGCACAGCAGAGCGCACATGGCAAGCAGCAGCATGCCGGCTGGTGCCAGGAAACACACCTGCAGCTGCTGCGTGCTGGCCTCTGCGTCGCCTGCCTGCCCCTTGGCCTTCTGCAGCTCAGCCGCAAGGTTCTCCACGCGCAGCTCCAGGGCCTTCTTGCCATCCATGACAGACTGCAGCTTGCCTGTAGTGTGCAACAGCAGGCACAACCAGACATTGCAAGTGGTGCTTTAAGTGGACACCTGCAACAGGAGGATGCAACTGGTTGTGCTGAGATAATCACCTCAACAGCAGAATCAGCTTCAGCAGCATGCTTGACTACAGCTACCAGTGCATACTTCACCAAGCAGCATGCTGCAGAAACAGCTGCTGAGCGCTGTACTTGCGCTGTACATATCACTGCATGCTGACCTTGCTGTGTTGTGCACAGTTCATACAGCTCCTCCAGCTGCTTCTCATGCTGTGTGGCACGCGCAGTGGCAGCCGTCGCCTCGAGCTGCAGCCGGTCCTTCTGGTGTGTGGCTGCCTCCAGCTGGCTTTCCAGCTGGCGCTTTTCCGTTGTGAGGGTCTGCTCCTTGGCAGCCGCTGCAGCGCGCTGCTCCTCCAGCTTGAAGCGCAGGTCGGAGATCTCCTCGTGTGCCTTGCTGATCTGCTTCTGCAGCACCTCGATCTCTGGCAGGCGTCCCTGCGAGCAGCAACGTGCATGCAGGCAAAATGAGGTGGATCAGTATGACACTTGCAAAAGCCAACGAACACAGTGGGCATGTGGGTAGCCTTGGCACCCCTAGGTGGTGGCTAGGTATGACACTGCATACAGTACAGCTGCTGTTCAGACACTGCAGCAGTTGCTTCCTGTGCCGCTGCCTGCGTAACAGCTTTTCTGCGCGCAAATAAGACAGCTGGGCAGGCAGACCCACCTCTGCACGCACGCGGGCCTCCTGCGACTTCTGCAGGGCATCCTTGGTGCTCTGCAGCTCACTGGTTGCCTTGGCGTGCATCTGCTGCAGCTCTGCATGCGCTGGCTTCAGGCTTCCCAGCTCTGTGTCCAGCGCTTCCTTCTGCTCCTGCAGCTGCTTGTGGCTGGTGTGCAGCTGTGACAGCTCATCTGTAATGCTCTGCCTCTCAGCAGACAGCTGCAAGCGAGTGCAGCAGGTTTGGACACATGTAGGTCGTTAGGCATGCACATGTTCGAGTGTGCGTGCAGTATACATGTGTTGCTAGCACACACTTGTGCAGCGCTATCTGCAGGTACAGTGAGCTGCATATCCGTTTACAGTTCTGGTCACTGCAGACAGCAACCCGGCAAGCCCACCTTCTTGTGCTCCTCCTGCAGCTGCTTGAGGCTGTTGTCCAGGTCTGCAGACGAGGCCTCCAGGCTGGACAGTTGCTCGGTCAGGGTCTGTACGTTGCCTGCGCACGCATCATGGCAGCAAAGAAACAACCAGTGAGTCAGCATGGCCATCAGCTTTGCCTTGCCAACATTGTGCCGAACCACCGGTGAGGTGGACACACAGTGCAGCAATACATGGTTCACTTCAACGCGCACCATACCATGCCATCAGGGTGCCACCCACCTGTGAGCTCATCCCTGCTTGTGGTGGTGGTTGCCAGCAGCTCCTCCAGCTCAGCCAGCTTGGTCTCCAGGGCAGTCTTGGCCTTGGACAGCCCTGCCTCAGACGCACGCAGCTCTAACAGCTGATTCTCCAGCGTGCTGCACTCGCCTGCAGCAAGTTGACACGGCAGGGCGGACCAGCAAAGGCAAACATTAAGATACCACAGGAGATTAGCGCTTGCTCATGCGCCAAACAGGGAGAGGCAGCCTTGCGTTCTGTAACCGCTGCACAGCAGGTGCGTGACAGTCATCAGTCAGGCAAGACAACAGCAGCAGCAGCTAGGTGTGGCTCACTTGTCTTGGCCAGCAGGTCCATGTTGGTGCGCTGCAGTTCTAGCTGCAACTGCTTGGTGCGCTCCTCTGCAATGGTCAGCTGATCGCGCGTCTTGTTCAGGCCGACCAGAATGGTTTCGCGCCGCTTCTCAGCCTGCATGCAGAACAGCACCAGCCTGTCAGCAAGTAGATAAACTTGCGGCTGAAATCCGTGTGACTTGCCAGCAAGGTGCTGATATTTCTGATTGTTGAACTCGAAAGTGCGCGCGTTTCTGCTGTGGTTTTTTATCATGTTATTGGAAAATCAACCCGGCGAATCGCACAGCAGCCTGCACCCACCTGCGTGTCCTTCTTCTCCAGGTTCTTCTCCAGCATCGACGAGCGGCTGTTGAGCTGCTTCAGCTGGCGCTCCAGGTTTGCCTTGTCCTGCAGAAGCAACAAAGCAGCAACCAGCAGTGCATGGCTGTCTCATCATGCAGATGAGGCTGAAGCATGAAGGTAGCCTCCTTGGGGTCAAGGTTAGTTACAGCACAGCCTGGGCAGAGCATCACAGCTACTTGCAGCCCCAGTGCCCTCAGCTCACTGTTCAGCCAATGACACTTACCTGCAGCGCAGCCTGCTTGTCTGACATTGCCACTTTGAGTTTGGCCTCCACATCTTGCAGCTTCTTCTTGGTGGCCTCCAGGTCCTTGGAGGCTACCTCTTTGCCCTTGTTGCCTGCCTTGCTCTCCTGCTGCAGCTTCTGCAGCTCCTGCTTCATGGCGGCCAACTCCTGCTTGTGCTTCACCCTGCAGGTCATGAAAGCGGAACAGCAAAAGGCAGCCAGGACGGCGAGTTGCAGGATGTTTGTGGCCACCAGGGACACCAGGGCATGCACAATGTCGACTATGGCGTGGCACACATTCCTGTGGTATAAGCAGCAGACCTGCAGAGCGGAGCTTGCGCGTCAGATTCGTGCTGCTTGACTATACGACGTTCAGTGTCTGCACTCCCGACACTTGGGCCGACGCACCTGGCTTCCCTGAGCTCCTCCTTTGCATTCAGCACTCCCGCAGCCTCGGCAAGCTTAGCCTTCACTGCCTCGACCTCCTTCTGCATCGCCTCCTTAGCGGCAGCTGCCTCAGCCTCTGTTGCGGTTGCTGTCTCCATCACCTTCTTCAGCAGCTCGCTGGTGCTCTCCAGGCTGGACTGCAGCTGCTGCACCTCGGACTCTGCTGCAGCCTGCACACGTCAGCAGCAAGGCAGAGGTAGCAGGGCGGCATCTGCAGCGTCAGCACTACGGTGGTGTGTTGGGCCAACGCTCGGCTCGTAGTAACAACAGCATGTCCAATGCTATGCCACATGGCTGATGGCTGTGGTGCTGCTGCCACATGGCTGATGGCTGTGGTGCTGCTACCATCCCTGCTCACCTTCACTGCAGCAAGCTCTGCCTGCACCTTGCTGATCTCGGCCTCACGCTGTTCACTGGCCTGCTGCAGCTGGCCAGCAGCTGCCTCCTGTGCCTCTTGCAGCTGCTGTGCTGCAGCTTCCTGTGCTGCCTTGAGAACTGCTTCTGCTGCATCAGCTGCCTGCTGGTGCTGTGCTGCCGTTGACTCTGCCTCCTGCTCCAGCACCTCAATACGCTCCTTGGCTGCTGCCGCGCAGGCCTGGCTCTCGCCTGCAGCAAAGCAGAGCAGACAGCAGCACATGACGTCCAGGTCAGCAACATTGCAGAGGTGTTGCTTTCATGTTTGAACATGCCAGCTGTCCTGACAAGAGAGGGCAGAAAAGCCCTGCTAGTTGTATACCAACAGGCAGCAGTAAACGCAGCACCCATGTGCAGGCAGCGCGTTCTGCCCACTCACCCAGCTGAGCCTGCACGTCTGCCAGTGTCGCTTGCAATGCCTCAAACTGCTCTTGGTGCTGTGTGGCAGCAGCCTGCTCCGTCTCCAGCTGCTGCTGCAGGGCCTTGAAAGCCTGCTGGGCCTGCTGCACCTCTGCCTGCAGGCTGGTGATGGTGTCTTGATGCGTGGTCTGCAGTGACAGGCAACAGGTGGCATGTGAGGGATGAAGGGTAGCAGGGATGGCCAGCATCTGAGTGATGTTGCTATCTAACGCCAGCAGCAGTGCTGGACGTGGTTCTGCACAATAGCAGACAGGCAGCTTATAAAAGCACTGTTGAACGTCGGATGAATGCACGCAGGTACACGCTCACCTCAACTTGGGACTGATTTACTGGAGCTAGGCATGAGACTGTATGCAGCATGCTCGGCCCTCAAGCCAATGAGACCAAGGATAACACGCCGCCAAGCACAGCACAGCAGGACTTGGCTGTCGCCTTACCTCCAGCTTGGTGCGCTCCACCTGCATCTTCTGCAGCTCCAGGGCAGAAGCCTCAGCAGCCTTGCTGGCCTCATCAGCAGCAGCCTGCTTGGTGGCTGCCAGCTCCTCCTGCAGCTCCTGCATGGCCTTGCTGGCGGCCTCCATGGACTCCTGCGAAGCAGCAACCGGGAGACAGCACGTAGTAAACCACATGCAAGTCAATTCCTGCCCCAAACAGACACCATGCGCTACACTGGTTGCGCAGCACACAGCAAGGATGCTGCAGCTGCCATTGTGTACTCCAGCCTGCCAGCTGCACGACCGTCTGTTGCATGCCCAGCAACGGCCTGCTGCTGGCGCCGCAATGCTGCTGACCTTCAGCTCCTTGGTCCTCAGCTCAGCCTCATGAGCGCGTGTCTCTGCCTCCACTGCTTTGTCCACAGCAGCCTTCAGCTCCTCCTCCTGCGGGCAACAGCAGTGCACACGTGGCTCAGCTAAGCACAGAGTGTGTACATCGCCGCATCAGGCACAGTTGAACACACATTGCCGCTCATTGCCAATATGCGCAAAGCAAGCATGCGCCCTCACGACACGCATGCACGCATGCAATACAGCACTTGCAGCTTTGCTGGCGCTCGTGTTTGCGCACCTGCTTCTTTTGGTAGAGGGGTGCGCGCTTGCGGCTCTCGAGGTCGTGCACGTGTGCCTCCAGGCGCTGGTTGCAGTCATACAGCTCCCTGGCGCGCTCCTCAACCTCCTCCAGCTTCTCAGTCATCGCCTGCAAGAAGATTGCAGCAGCGCGCAAGGCAAGAAAGGCAAGTCGGTCAGTCAGCAGCCTACAGTATGTGGCCAAGCCAGAAGGATAAACTTGAGCAGGCAGACCTGTGATAGGTGCATTTTCAGCATGCTTTGATGGGATGCCGCTGAACACACAGTTGCAGCATGCCTGATGCAGTGACAGCAGGGTGCAAACCACATAAATCACGGCAGCACCTGTGCAAGCAGCACAGCACCCCATAGCCAGAAAGAACAGCATCAACAGCCGTGGTGCCAGGCACGTCTACAGTAGAAAGAGCTACCGTACCTCCAGCTGCTTGGTGATCCGCTCCAGCTCTGCTGCCTTCTCCTTGGTCTTGGCAGCCTGCTCCTGCAGCTGCGCATCATGCTGCTTCTCACGACCTTCCAGGATAGA
The DNA here is from genome assembly GCA_030272155.1 of Tetradesmus obliquus. Classification (NCBI taxonomy): domain Eukaryota; kingdom Viridiplantae; phylum Chlorophyta; class Chlorophyceae; order Sphaeropleales; family Scenedesmaceae; genus Tetradesmus; species Tetradesmus obliquus. Next base: position 3,351,087 of record CP126196.1, on the reverse strand, counting down.
AACCTGCAAAGCATTACAGGCCGAGAGTTACTCGCAACATTTTTCTAAGCAGCAGGTACCGTGTGGCACGAGCAAGGATAATGGCAAAGCTGCGAGGCATGCTTGGCTGCTAATAAGCAGCGCCCACACACGTGCTGCTCATGTATGCCCCTGTACTGCTATAAAATCTGCCTCTGTAGGTTCATTACCGGCTCACCCACCTGCTTGGCCTGCACCTCCAGCTGCCCCTTCAGGTCCAGGTTGCTGGCGTTGGCCTCCTTCAGGCTGTCACGCAATGTGGCGTTCTCAGCCGCCAGTTCCTCCAGCCTGCTGCTCCACTCCAGCTGCTTGATGGCTGCTGCCTCTTCTGCCTCGGACTGTGCCTGCTGAGCTTGGCTGATCGCCTGCAGACATATACATGCCATGGTTGAGTACAGGTACACAGGAACTGACAGCACCAGAATAGGCTAGGCAAGTCACGGCACAGGTTGGGCTTGAAGGATCAAAGTGTCACGGCTGAGCAATTGCTCTTGATAGCAGCTGAGACAGGGTGAATTCACTAGGAGCACAGCTGAATGCTGATCAACACGCGCAGCTGCATCGACTGTACTGTTCTGGTGCGCACCTGCTCTGCTTGGGTCTTAGCTGCCGCTGCCTCCTCCAGCTTCTTCTCCAGCTGCCTGTTCTGCCACCGTGCCTGCTCAAGCTGCGGCACCAGCTTCTCCTTCTCTGCTGCTGCCTGCTCCAGGTTTGCTGCGAGCTCTGCCTTGGCACTGCTCAGCTCCTCAACCTGGCCGCCGGCCATCCTATTAAGAGCAGCAGTTGACGGGGGCGGCAGCAGCAGCAGCAGTCAGGAGACGAGTAGCGCACCAGATCGGATGCGGTCAAACAAGTCTCATTCATATTACCAGTCAGCAACTGCCAGGATGCATGCACTGCTCTGTGTGGCTGCCATGCAACTAGATATTGTGAGCATACTGGCATGGCTGTCTCAACTGACACAATTGCCGCACACAGCTAAACATCACTTTCCCGTGCCTGTGCAGCCTACAAGTGTAGCAGCATAATGTCCTGCCAGCTCACTTGAGTGCCTCCTCCTGCTCCTGCAGGCGTGACTCTGCTGCCAGCAGCTCGTGCTTGCCAGCCTCTGTGTCTGCCTCCAGCTCGCGCACACGCGACTGCAGCATCTCAACCAGCTCATTGTTCTGCAGAAAGCACCCCACAGCAATGGTAAACACAATCAAGGGGTGTATCATAGTAAGCTGAAAGACGAGAAGCGCAAAAGCTTGCTGCTTGGCATGCAGGTTATTAAAAGATGGATGCAAAACTCAATCAACAAAGGCATAGCAGCACACTTCTACACTACCTCACTCATAGCGTTTACTGTACATCATATTTCGCAACTGCTGTGCTTGCTGCTTGGGCCTTTTGAAAGGCCACACTTACCTTGCCGCCAGCCACTGATGACTTGCGCACGTGTACGGATGTGGGCAGGGCCAGCACTGGCTCGTCACTGTCATCATTTGAGGTGGCGCTGTCGCCCTCTCCCATGGCTGCACACAGAGGTAGGGTTGGAGGAACACAGAATGCTACTCAGTTTTCAACGTTGTAGTACTGCAAGCTGTCAGCAGACATGGCAGCCAGCCAGCCAGCCACTTATCACCGCCGTAGTCAAGTGCATGGCTGCACTACCTTTGGTGCAGGTGTAGGGCTTCCGCGCCCTGCAGTCAACAAACACCTTCTCATTTGCCCTGCCAGCCGCCTACCTGGCTCGCTGTGACGGGCATGCTTCCCTGCAGGCTGCAGCTCTGACGCCTCCTCCTGGCCCTCCTCTGGCACACCTGACGTGAGCATGCTGCAGGATGGCTCCTCCTCCAGCATGCTCAAAGCCCCCATTGGGCGCTTGCGGCTGGCGCCATCTGCATGGAATACAGGGCAACATACATGACAAAAGGTGTCAGCCTTGATGTATGTCAAAGCATGGTCAGATGTTGTCTGCACAGCAGCAGCGTCATCCTCCATGCAGGATGGCCCCATTTGCTGCAGCTGATGTCAACAGTTCGGCGGCAATTGCGTGGTTCACAGCACCCGGCCACCGTACCTGCTGGCAGTGGTGCCCAGTTGGAGCGCCCTGGACACCAGGTCTCACGCCTGTTGTTCTTGCGGCTGCCTGCGCCTGCTGGCTCCTCCTTCTGCTGCTCAAACATGATCTTCTTGGCCATCTCAACCTGAAGACACAAAGCAGCAGTACAGTGCGTTTGTACAGAGCATAAGCAGCACACAGCAACACGCTGAACAGATGCGCTGCCTGCAAGCATGGCAGCTGCCTGCAACACTAGCCTGCAACACTGCCCGAGCCTGTTGTCAGAATACCAGCCATAAATGCATCGATGGACAACTCCTCCAAGCGAGCCCCAAACATCCAGCTCGAGTTACGATGTTGCAGCCTGCTGCAGCAAACACGTTGCATGCAGGCACCAGAAGCTCATCACTCATCAACCCACCTGCTTCTGTGCCTTCTCCCTCTCTGCTGTCTCCTGCTCCAGCTTGATGCGCATGAGCTCGTTGTCCTGCTCAGAGCGCAGCAGCTGTGCGCGCAGGTGGCCGATCTGGCACTCAACGTCAGCGTTGCTGCCGGGTTGCAGAACAGGTACAAGAACACAACAGGGTCAGCAGCAACCATACAGGAGCATACACGTACACCAAAACGCTTGCAGCAGGCATGTGCACGACAGGCAGTTGGTGTACATGACAGTAATCCCAAAGCCTCATGATCCCTATCAGCGCCCCTATGCAGCTCCCCTCTTGTGTTACTCACCCGCTCGCAGCCAGCGCACGCCGCAGCTCTGCAATCTCATTCGCCTGCCGCTTGAGCACAGCTGCGTCAGACAGCACCTCGTTCACGACTGCATTGTTCACCACGCGCTTGGCCCTGCAGGCAAAGCGCAGCGTGCTGTGGCTCTCCTCCACATGGCAGGACGCTGGCGTGATGTTGCAGATGATGGCGGTCTTGGCATTGCCACCCAGCGAGGGCTGCAGGATGCGGGTCAGCTTGGAGTCACGGTAGGGAATGTGGCCGCCTGCGCGGTGGAAGGGATTGCAGGACAGAAGCAGCAGTGCACGCCAGGAGCAGATGTAATGGTTCGTGTGATATGGTGGTGCTTTGTGTGTGATGTGGGGTAGTGCTTACGCTTCAAGCACCAGGCTCAAATGTGTAGCTGCAATGGTTTCAAGCATTGCAACTTGGCCATCTGCAGGCTGCATGCTAACTTCAAATCATGCCGACTGTGAATGCTGTGATGCTGCCCAGGTGGCTTGCAGCACCCCATCCTGCCCCTGCCCACCTTGAGCAGCCACGCCCTCGCTCAGCTTGTTGATGACATTGCCGAGCGTCAGCAGGCTCTTGTTGATTGCTGTTCCCTCCTTCATGCGTATGCCCTCAGCGCCAGTCTTGGCCACACGCTCAGAGCCTGCAAGATCCACCAGCGTCAGCGTGGACACCAGGATGGCGCCCGCCTCTGCCGCTGCTGCTGCGTCTGGTGGCACCTCATCCGCCATGCTGTCGTTGAGGAGCCGGCTCTCAATGACCTGGTGACACAAAATTCAAGGCAGGGCAAACCAGCAGCACAGAAGGTGTAAGGGGAAAGCTGTTCATTGTAAAGCCGGGCAAGCAAGCCTGTATGGTTATTGAGCATAGCTTGTCAATCTGTGCTTGCAGTTGCAGCCGGCTGTATGGCAGTTGCTGTGACGCCGGCATGCAGATTGCTGTACCACCGGCTGCACACCCAGCCCTTCTGCATTAGCAGTTGCTACTGCTTGTAAGGCATGCCCTCACCATGCGGAACACCGTGTGTGAGCGGCTGCTGCCCTCATTCATCTTGGTGGCGCCGATGTGCCTGTTAGCCTCTCCTTCGCGCAGCAGCTCCAGCACCTGCTCAGGTGACACCACGATGTCCTCACGCAGGCCTGCCACATACACCCCATTTTCCTTGCTCTCATGGATGGGCAGCTTGAGGTTCTCTGGCGCCAGCAGGTCGTTGATGTCCTCATTGTACAGCTGCAGCAACAGGCACACACAAGCAAACCGGCAACATTTGCTGTAGTGAGTTCACTGATAGGCCATGTTGCAAGCAGCTCAGTGCAAACATTGGGCACACCTGCATGTGCAGCAGGGTTGACCAGATTCATGTTAGCGGAACATGCTTGGTGTTGGCTCTGCTGCTGCATTGTGCTGCCCGGAAAAAAAGCAGGTCCTGCTTAGCTGACTGTGCACACAATAACCAGTGGCGGCGCTGCTGGCGAGTGCTGCAACTACTGCTGGTGTTGCTGCGTGCCTGCAACCCAAGCCATCTATGTTTGGCAGCTCACCTCCATGTATGACACACGCAGCAGGAACTCCCTGTCCTGCAGTGACTCAATGAGCCCAAACACCTCCTGCACTGCCATGGGGATGATGCCAGGCTCATCTGCAGTACCACGCATGGTGTGCGTCTTGCCGCTGCTTGTCTGACCATAGGCAAAGACAGTGCTGTTGAAGCCATTGACCAGCTTCCTGATAAGCCCCTGCGTGGTTTCCTCGTAAATGGCACGTGTTGACTGCTTAGGGCCAAAGATGTGGTCCAGCTTGTACTTCTGATCACGAGCCTTCTCTGGCTCACGAGTTGCTGGGTCAACCTGCTGCAAACTGTTGTTTTCTATGCGCCAAGCGAAGCCATCGCTCTGCTCCTGCTTGTTCAGCGGGCGCACACGCACGCTCACACTGTAGAGTGCAGCAGCAAAGGATAGCAGATCAGCAGGGGCACACAGCAAATGCAGCAGCAGGAGTGAGGTGCATGCAAGTGCGCAGAGATGCCAGCTGATGGCGTCGACGTGTTGTTTCGAGCTGTATAATGCTTGCTAGGACGCACCTGATGTTCTCCATTGCTGCTGCTCACAGTCCGCGAATGGCTGCAGCCTCCAGCACAGCCTACTGACGCAGCGCCCTTAATAAAAACTATGGTTATACTATACTACGTGTGTACTGCAGGTGCATTGTCCGAAGAGCACCATGTTGTTGGTTCTTGAGTTGTGGCCGTTGTGCATGGCGCTGCTCCACGCCTAGAGCACCATCAAAACACACCAGATACACTGAAAAACCACCCACAAAACTTTCGGCAACCTGGCGTTCACGGCAGCTCGACAGCTGTCGCCCAAGACAAAAGTTGTTAAACATGAAGTCGTAACTGTTATCAGCGTGCAGAGACACAGCGCAAACGGCGGGGCGTTGAAGGTTTAGCAATATTATCAACTCCTCTATAAACAGTCTCCGCAAGCTTCTAACACTGTAGTCGTGAGCCTTTTTCTTTTATCAGGAGCCTGTGTTGGTGCCCGCTGCACCTATCAATTCATACTCGACGTTTGTTTTCAACTTCGTCATCCTTGATAAGGCGTCTCTGTCTGCGACCCAGTCACTTCTTCATCCCACTGACAGCAGCAGCAGCAGGCGACAGCTGCTCTGGTGGCACTGGACTACTGGAAGCTTCGTATACTATAAAGCCAGCAGAAAACAGCAGCCATGGCAGATTACGATGAGGGTGGCGGGTACGCAGTTCTCCCATCAATGTTGATGCAGCTGGGCATGCAGCAATGCCTGCAGCACTCTCTGCTGCCATATTCACACGCAGCTGCACTTGATAATTGCGCGTAATTAACAGAGCATACACCAACCTACGGTAACATTGCTGCAGGATGGAGGATGTGGACATGGGAGGGGATGAGCTTGGAGACGTAGAGGACCCCTTTGCAGAGGTACGCAGGCTCGGCCGCACAGCCCCAGCAACTATTTGGCCACCATAGCTGCAGCTGTTCCACGCATCAACAGCAGTGAAGAGCCTGAAACGACAGGAACATATGTGCCTATCATGTCTTGTAGAGCAGTGGATGGGGATTGGACGCTGCCATGTGGCATGGATTTTCGCACTCTGCACTAGCATGCTTGAATACTGTGCTGGTCATCTCGCACACTGCCCACAGCACATCTGATTGTGCGGTGCTCCTATTCGTGCGTGCCACTTACCATGCTGTTGCCATCCCCTTGTCACTCTCACTGCACTTGCGCTGCAGCCTGGCGAGGGTGGCGAGGAGGGGCAGCAGGGTGAAGGGGAGGAGCATGCAGATATCCTCATAGATGGAGAGGGTGGTGGCTCAATGGAGGGCCGTGCACGCACCGTGGCAGAGCGCATCACCACGCGCTACCTCACAAAGTATGAGCGCGCACGCGTGCTCGGCACGCGCGCACTGCAGATCAGGTGCGCTGCTGTGCTGCTGTAGCGGCCGTCAGCAGCTGCAGCGGCAGCCGTCGCGCAGTTGTTTAATGTAGGCTGATGACTGTCTTGTACATGAATGCCACTGCTTGCAGCTGGGAGTTGCCTTGCCTAAGGCTGTCGTATCTGTTGCAGCAGCAGCAGCAGCTGCTGCAGCTACAGCAGCAGCAGGTAGTAACGACAGGCAGCAGCTGGCTGACTACTGCTCTGCCTGTTGTCACCTGCCTGCAGCATGAACGCACCTGTCATGGTTGACACTGGTGATGAGACAGACCCCCTAGAGGTGAGCTGCACTGCTGATTACAGCAAAGCCTGCAGCAGCTGTCTGGGCATTGTGAACAACCAGACCACTGCTGCTCTGCACATAGCGGGTGCCGTGCTGGTGCCGTGTGCACTCCACATCTGCAGCGTACTGCAAGTCAGCTGCACAAAAGCATTGCAGAAGCCAGCTTCTGCATCTGATATGCGTGATTCTGGCTTTACAGGGAACATCAGAATGCACAGCTCGCGCAGCAAAATGTGAAACTCAATACTCAATCATGTTCCTAATGCTGGACGGCCTGTGCTGCACTGCTGTGTGCAGATTGCAATGAAGGAGCTGCGAGAAAAGAAGATTCCGTTCACAATTAGGCGGTACCTTCCAGATGGCAGGTGAGCCTGCTGTAAAGGCTTGAACCTGCTTTTGTGTCTAGTGTGTGCTTGTGGTGGCAGCACAAACAGTTGTGTTGTATTGTTTAAAGCACGCAGCATCCTCTGCACCTTCAGCGACACCCTGCCGGACACTACCTGACAAATGACATGTTCGCACTGCACCTTGCTTGATTGTGCAGCTACGAGGACTGGGCGCTGAAGGAGCTGATCATCACAGATGCCTGATCAGCAGCATTGCTAGCAGCTGTTGTGAAGAGGACGGCGCCAGCAGGAAGACTGGATGCCATCAGCAGTGCTTGCAGGGATAGCCAGCCGCAGGATCATCAACCATGCTTGGCCCTCCTTTCAGGCATCTGTTGTGTCGAAGGGCTGAGGAAGCTGTGCTAATTGAGCACCAGCAGCAGGGACAGCAGCACCACCAACAGCGGCAGCAGCAGCAGCAGCAGCATTGGTCACCAGCTGGCATGACTGAACCCTAGTAGTGACTCAGGCCAGAACAGCTCCGCTGTGTTGCTGTTGATGGCTGATTTGCTGCCCTTGAACGTTTGTAATGTCACTACTACGAACACCTAATCACGGAAGCATTGCTGGTTGCTTTGTGCTGCACGTCTGAAACACGCAGCATTGAGACAGTGAACAGGGCAACACGTCTAAAAACTCGTGTTTAGATCGTGCGACTGCTCTCCGATCACACACAGAACGTGCTTGAACCGTAAATCGCCATCGGTACAGGCCAACCAGTATGGCCGTTGTGGCGCCCCCTGCCCCAGCTGTAGCAGCCCCACAGCAGCTGGTGGTGCTGGACGATGAAGCAGTAACGCTGAAAAGCGGCAATAGCACCGCACACAAGCAAATGCTTGCTGTTTGCCAGAAGGCGCTGGCAGGCTGGGAGCATGTAACTGCTGCTGATGTTGAGGCAAGTCCCTTGCTGCAAAGGCAGTGCCCAAGTCAGCAGCAGAGCACTCAGCAACACATAACACGTATTATTTCCCCTCGCAGTTTAGCACTGTGAGCGCTGGCATCACGAATGTGAACGCCAAGCTGGCACCCAGGCCAGAACTAGGCCTGGCGCCTGTCATGTTCAAAGTGTTTGGAGAGAAGACAGAGCAGATCATTGACAGGAGTGCAGAGAGGGTGATAGTAGTGGCACTGGGAGAACAAGGCTTTGGGCCTCAGGTATGACATGGGGGAGAGGCAGAAGCAGGGTGACGTGTGCTAGGCTTGGTTGCAGTGCTTCAGTGCTGGCAGCTGTAGCACATGGCACAAAAATGCAACACTGCATCAGGCTGCATGCATAATTGTGTGCATGCATGCTGCACTTGACGTGCAAGCAGAACGTGCAGTTGGCAAGCTGTCAGGCGTCTGCGCACTTGTGCATGGATACCTGGTACTCCAGAGTAAGCAGCTGCAGGACCTGCTGCGGCCATACGACCAAGTGACATGCATATGGAGTATTGGCACAAAGTACACACAACAGCAAGATGTGAGCAGCAGATGATGCTAAGATACGTGTTGTACCGCACAGTGAAAGCATATGCTGGCATGTGTGCCGGCTCTCCCACACGCACGCTTTATGACAATCTCACCATATCCTGTGCATGGTAACACCGCACCAGGCGGCAGCCTCACACGTTCTGAGCTCGCCACAAACCATCCCGTCCACCCACCCTTGCTTGTCGTCCACCTCTACCCAACCACCCACACGCAGGTCCTTGCGCTGTTTGCCAACGGGCGCATAGAGCAGTGGCTCAACTGCTGCAGCATCACCCCGCAGGACATGTGCAGCGCCCGCATGGTGCCTCGCATTGCTCGGCAGCTGCGGCGCTTCCATGGCATACAGGTTGACCTGCCTAGGCAGCCGCATGCGCCCTGGGGCGTGATCGATGAGTGGATGGACAAGGCACAGCAGCTGCAGTTCTCAGACCCAGTGAAGCAGGTGAGATATGCAGTTGTTGCTGTGGGAAAATTGACGGCTGCTTATGCTTGCAGCTGTACTTTAAAGACGTTAAATAGTATGTAACGGCTGGGGTTGTACTGGCACTGGCGCTACAGGGTTGACTGCTGCAAATGTCTGCTGTTGCCAAAACAGGCAGCTTTGTGCAGTTGACATGTCCAGACAAACGCAAAGCTTGCTGCAAGTGCTCATGATGAGGATGACCACGCCATCACCATGCTGGTTGGCATAAGCACCCACAGATGTACAATGGCCAATGTGTGTCCTGTGTGTGGCGTGTTGTGCTGCGCTGCAGGCCGCGTACGAGCAGATAGACTTTGCAGCACTGGAGGCAGAAGTACGGGAGATGCAGGCGGTGTGTGCACTCACACAGAGCCCAGTGGTCTTTGGACACTGTGAGTGTTACAAAGCCTTGTTTAATGTTGTGTTTTGACGCTTTCAATGTACGCATATGCCAACTGCTGCACCACATACAAACCTGCCAAGCAGTAGCTGCACACTGGCATGCGGTGCGGGGTCTGTCATCGTGTTGGCTTCTTGTGGCAATGGGTGCTGTGTGTGTCTTGGCTGCTGAGAGCATTAAACATGCCTGCTGCATATGCTTGCGCTGCGGCTGTCGTACCATCAATGCAGACGACCTGTCGTCGATCCCAAGAGTCCATACTATGTGCACAGAGCTGTTTCATGTCCGTTGTGGTGACTGCTATCACATTGTGATTATGGCTGCTGCTGCTGCTGCTGCTGCTGCTGCTGCTGCTGCTGCTGCTGCTGCCACTCGTGCAGGCGACCTGCTGTCCGGCAACATCCTCATCCTGCAACAGCCGGGCTTTGACCCCTCAGTGCCAGACCTGGATGGCCCCCTCATCTTCATCGACTATGAGTATGGCGGCTACACCTTCAGGTGGGTGATGAGCCCTGCTGCTGCTGCTGCTCTAGACACTGCAAGTCTTGACTTGCTGCTGATGCAGACACTCGCTGCATGCTGTCTTTGCAGTGTGACCCTTGGGTTGTACTGCGCTGCTGTGCCGATCAATGTATAGCATGAGAGCTCAATGTTCAGTTGAGGGAGCTTGCTGCGTTGCGCCATGCAGGGGCTTTGATGTGGGTAACCATTTCACGGAGTATGCAGGCTTTGAGGGAGACTACACTCGGTGAGCAGCAGTTGCATCAGCCAGCTGCAATTATGTACGGTTTTAAAGAACAAAATATGGTTTCGTACGTCCTTGTCGCCGTGAATGAGGTAGCAAGGGACGACTTACTCACAGCAGCATGCAAACTTGTAGTTCAACCACTCCAGTGCCCCAGGCTGCCACACTACCATGTTGCATTCGCCATGCATGCATGGTTTGCTCTACTTGCATGCCACCTTGCACGCAGCCCACACCCGTCTTGGTCACTCTGCAGCATCAAGCACATCAGATGAGGCTGCACCTTCGTGCCAATATCACTTGAAAACCCGCAGGTACCCCAGCAAGCAGCAGCAAGAGCTCTTCTTCAGGCACTACCTGGCGCAGGAGCAGCAGGAGGTAGCAGCAGCAACAGCAGCAGCAGCGGGCACAACCCTTGACCCGGCAGCAGCAGCAGCAGCAGCAACGGAGCCGCCGCCGGTCGTTCCAGAAGTCCTGGATAGGCTTTCAGCGGAGGCCAATGTGTGGGCACTGGCGGCCCACATCTACTGGGGTGTGTGGGCGATTATTCAAGCCTGCAACAGCCCCATTGACTTTGACTACATGCAGTTCAGCAGGGTGAGGCTTGGGGAGTTCAGGCGCAGGAAGGAAGAGTTCCTGGCTGAGGCGCGTCGGGTGTTTGGTGGGGCTGGCGCAGCAGCAGCAGCGGCTGCGGCAGACAGCTAGCAGAAGGTGCTGACGGCGCCAGCGATGCCGCATATTGTGCGGCAGCAGCGCAATGAAGCTGGTGTTTTGTGATTCCTGGCCGAGGCGCATCGGGTGTTTGGTGGAGCTGGCGATGCAGCGGCAGCAGCTGCGGCAGACAGCTAGCAGAAGGTGCTGACGATGCGCCAGCGATGCTGTTTGTGAAAGTGGCAGCGGTGGGATGAAGCTGGTGTTGTGTGATCTGGCTGTTGCTACTGCTGTCCAGGCAGTGCTTGTGTATTATGTTTGCATTGGCAGGGAGGGCAGTGCGGCTGTCTCAAAACAATGTGCTGCAGCGCAGCTGGTGACGGTCACTAGCGTATAATTCGTGACAATGTCCGCCGTGGCATATTCTGAATGATGTATTGAGCGGGTGTCCTGTTTGCTGCACGTTTCGTGATCCATGTGCTGTATGCAAGCATGCGTAGCGGCTTCATGACCTGAGCAGTTGAAGTATGCATGCGAGCGTTGCTCTGTGATGCAGTGACCCGTGCATGAGGAGTGTTTTTCAAACCTTTGGTTGTTGTTGTGTGTGGTGTCAACTGCTGGTCCCTTGTTTCTTGTCGGTGTATACCACGGTCCAGTGCGCCGCTGGCATGTGATGGATGGTGGGTGCTAGCAGTCATGACATGATGGTACGTCAGTCACTGGCATGTTGGATGCTGCAGTGGCAACAACAGAGCTACTGATCATCATTGAAGCTCTATACAAGCTCTTAAGCAGGTTACCGTGCTAGCTCTTATCTCAGGCGTGCGGGTCAAACCCCTCGAGGCAGGTACACCTGGCACTTTGAGTTGTCTATTGCTGGCTGCCTTGGACTGGCTGCAGCAATCGCATTGTCCACCAGCTGATTTGCTTTATGTTTGTATAAGGTTACGATCTGACCAAAGCATCCCCTGTTTCCCATGAAACCCTAAACTGAACAAGAAGGGTCGCGACGACCTCTACATGCCCTTTACTAGCTGGCGTTCTCCGTGTCAGAACCGACTTCCCCGTTGCTGCACAGCACTTTGCGGACGCGATGAGTGCAATGCGCGCAGCCAACACCAGGATCTGCTCTCGTTTCGCCAAGCCATTGGTGGTGCCAGCACCATCTGCACGCCCAAAGCTTTTGAAACCACTTGCTCCTCGCGTTGGTGTGCTTGAGTCCCTGTCCATTGACGAGGACGGGGAAATCACCTGGGACGTTGTTCTGCCCAACACAGAAGACACCGATCGCATCTCATGGCCTTCTGAGAGCGTTCTCGATGGCTATCAGCTGAGGCCAGGGCAGGTGCCAGCTGCGGCACCCACATCAACCCTGCCTACTCGACCTGGTGGGCGTTTGGCAGCAAGAATCACGTTTTCTGCAGCTGGAATCCGCATGCAAGGCCCCCATTGGCGGTAGTGGATGCATAGAACGATGCAAGCAGTGCAATTAATCGATAGCAGCATTGGCAGCAGCAGCCTGGTCTGTGCAGGCGCGGCAACAGCAGCAGCAGCACCAGCAGGGTGCTCTCAGGTGGCTGTCTAGTCTCGCCCAGGGAGCACTGGTATCAGCTGACAATCATGAGTGACACAACATAGTCGGGCAAAACTTGCACTGCAGCTTCAGCATATCAACAGCTTGCCCGCACGCAGCAGCAACTCAAGCTGCTGCACTGCGCTGCTGTTGCTGTTGCTCTGCTGCATATCATTGCCGCAGACTCGCTCAAGCGCAGCAACAAGCCAGTGGTGCTGGTGAGGGACACCAACGCATGGTGCCCCTTCTGCGAGCGGGTGAGCAGGGATGTTTGCCTGCTGCAGCAAGCCGTGCAGTCACGGCAACGCCCTGGCTAGTACCGCATGTGTATGCTTGCAGCAATGACATCAGTCTAGGTGTAGTGTCACCAGCCTAGCTGCACATGCTCACAAGCACATGCACATGCTGGCAACCTAACAGGTGCAGCCATCGCAAGGGGAAAGATAACGAGAGCTAGCCGCAGCGTCGCAGCAGTGACAAACCATGCGGGTGTCCCTGATACGTTTGCTGTGACATGGGGCTCTGCAGGTGTGGCTGGCGCTGGAGGAGAAGGCGGTGCCCTGCCTCAACTGTTGCAATGGACATGCAGCTGCATTGACATGCCGGTGCCTGCTTTTGCATGTCTGTTCCTTCCTCCTTTTGTCATCAGGTGTGGCTGGCGCAGGAGAAGGCGGTGTCCTACCATGTCACTGATTGCAATCAGTTGGTGGTCTTGACATGCCTGCTGCCTTGCCCTGTGTCAATCAGGTGTGGCTGGCGCTGGAGGAGAAGGCTGTGCCGTACGACTGCGTGCTCATCGAGCTGTACAACAAGCCCGAGTGGTACAAGGAGCTGGTGCCCACCAGCCTGGTGCCCGCAGTGGTAAGCTTTGCTTATGATTGAAATGACAGTTATCTGAAATGACAGCAGACAGCAGTGGCACACAATGTGGTACAAGGAGCTGGTGCCCACCAGACTGGTGCCCGCAGTGGTGAGCTTTACTTTTATAATTAAAATGACAGTTTTTTGAAATGACAGCAGGCAGCAGTGGCACACAATAAGGTACAAGGAGCTGGTGCCCACCAGCCTGGTGCCCACAGTGGTGAGCTTTGCTTAGATATGAATTGACAGTAATTTGAAATGAAAGCAGGCAGCAGTGGCACACAATAGTGGTACAAGGAGCTGGTGCCCACCAGCCTGGTGCCTGCATTGGTGAGCTTGCGGGTTCCTTTACATAATTGAGCATGTGATTTGTGATCAGCAGGGCAGAAATGGCAGCTGCCTCATCTACAGCAACAGCCAGCAGCGGCATACATGTGGCAGCAGCCGCGTGTGCCCACCAGCCTGGTGCCCGCAGTGGTGAGTCATATGGGCCTTCACACGACAAGTCGCAGCTGCATTGCCTGTACCAGCAGCAGATGCGGCAGCCAGCAGCGGCAGACACACAGAGTGGTGCAGTGCCCGCAGTGGTGAGCTTTATCATCTGATGGCAAGCTTGGCTGCAGCATAAGCAACAGAAGCAGCTGCGTGACATGCACAGCAGCCAGAAGTGTTACATACACAGCAGGGGTACAGGGAGCTGGCCCACCAGCCTGGTGCCCACAGTGGTGAGCTTGTAGACCTGCAATGAAGAACATGTGGAGTGCTGATCATCAAGGCACGCAGCAGCTGCGTTGCATGTACCAGCAGCAGGCAGCTCACAGCACGCAGCTGTGGCGCTTTACGTACTTGGCTTGCCGCTGCTATGCCGCGGTCCTTCAGCGAGGATGGCGCTGTGGTGTGGGAGTCCAAGGACACTTGTTGCTCTGTTGCTGTTCTGGCTTATAATCCCCACAAGGTTTTTCCGCTTACGTTGCCGCAGTCCTTCAGCGAGGATGGCGCTGTGGTGTGGGAGTCCAAGGACATCCTGCTGGCACTGGAGGAGCGCTTCCCACACGCCAACCCGCTGCTGCCAACAGACGAGGAGGAGAAGCAGAAGGTGCGCGCCAGCAACAGCAGCAGCAGCAGCAGCAGCAACAACAGCAGCTGGGGTTGTGCTGACAGTTGCAGGAGCAGCAGCAGCGGCGGCAGCGGCCGCGGCAGGTCAGGTGCCAGCAGGAACAACGGCGGCAGTAGCAGGAGTTGTGCTGGCAGTAACAGCAGCGGCAGCAGCAGGAGCTGGGCTAGCAGCGGCAGCAGAGCAGGTGGTATGTGGGCAGCGGCGGCAGCAGCAGCGGCAGCAGCAGGCTCTGCACTGACCGCGCCAGCAGCACCAGACATATGCTCAGCACCACCAGCAGCAGCGTCAGGCTGATTCATCCGCACTTGGCCTGTTTGATTTTGCTTTTTCAGGCGCTGGAGTTCCTGGGTGAGCTGGACGCCTGCGGCATCGACAAAACTGGCTACGCGTCCATGACAGGCGATCGCATGTTTGCTGTTCATCAGCTGCTCAACACGCTGTGCCTTGCTGTTATTCTCCACGTTTTTTGCATGCCAGGCGCTGGAGATCCTGGTTGAGCTGGAGCTCCATGTGCTGCTGGCTGCTGCCCTGCTGCTGAGCCTGCTGGCTGCCTCTCTTGTTTCCTCGCTGCTCGGTGTTTTTGCTGTGCCGTCAGGCACTGGAGTTCCTGGTGGAGCTGGAGGCCTGCGGCATCGACAAGACTGGCTACGCATTCATGACAGGCGGCCGTTGCTCTCTTGAACCTGTGCCTTGCTGTTCCTCTGCACTTGCTTGCTGCGTCCTCAGGCGTCGGACCCTTCTGGTTGAGCTGGGGGCGTCAGCCACTGGACCGCTGCTACTCTCTTGATCCTGCTGCATCTGCTGTTACTGAGTAGACTCGGCACTGCCTTGTTGCATCCCCAGGCGCTGGAGTTCCTGGTTGAGCTGGAGGCCTGCGGCATTGACCAGCCGGCAGCACCCTCACAGCACCCTAGACTCTGCTGACTGTTTTCCTCCTTGCCTGCTGCGCCTTGCTGCACCTTGCTGCATTGTGCTGCCTCAGGCGTTGGAGTTCCTGGTTGAGCTTGAGGCCTGCGGCATCGACAAGACTGGCTACGCATTCATGACAGGCGGCCGCATGATCGGGCGCAGCGCTGGCAGCGCCTTTGACCAGCCGCCACCCGACATGGCTGAGCTGGAGGCAGCCTTCGTCAAGGTGGGGCTTTGATTGTGATTTGAACTTTGTAAGTTTCATATCGTGATCTGTAAGTTTTATCTGTTTGGCTGTGGGATACTGTAAAACGTTGTTGCTTGCTTGCTGTATTGCCAGCCGCCACCCGACATGGCTGAGCTGGAGGCAGCCTTCGTCAAGGTAGGGCGTTGACTTGTGTGTTTCTTGACAGAATATATAGCTACTTGTTTGCCTGTATTGCCAGCCGGTGCCTGACATGGCTGAGCTGGAGGCAGCCTTTGTCAAGGTGGGGCTTGACACATCACATACTGTTATGTTGTTGGATAGTTTGATAGTTTGTTGCTTGCTGTATTGCCAGCCGCCGCTTAGCCAGAGCCACTTACATGGCTCCTGGTTAATAAAATGCTAGGTTGTATTGGTGTGTGCGGTTGACAGTAGCAATCGTCGTGGTGTGCGCAGCCTGATAGCTATGATGGACCAGGACGACCTCGTCACTAAGGCTCTGCGGCACCTGCCGGGGCACAGCTTGCCATAGAGTGCTACTGCCGTCAAAGCATCAGCAATAAAAGGCGTGGTTGACATCTGCTGCTGCTGCTGCGCAGCCCTGGAGTGGTTTGAGGGCAGTGCGCTGTCGCGCCATGAGGGGCCGTACCTGCTACTGCTGCTGCTGCTGCTGCTGCTGTTGATTTGCACACTGAGTTGCATGGTGTTTGACTGCTGCTGCTGCTACTGCTGCTGCTGCTGCTGCTGCGCAGTCCCTGGAGTGGTTTTAGGGCAGTGCCTTGTCCCGCCACAAGGGGCCGTACCTGCTGCTGCTGCTGCTTTTGAACTGCACACTGAGTTACGTGGTCTTGAACTGCTGCTGCTGCTGCTGCTGCTGCTGCTGCTGTGCAGTCCCTGGAGTGGTTTGAGGGCAGTGCGCTGTCACGCCACGAGGGTCCGTACCTGCTGGGGGCGGAGTTCAGCATGCTGGACATCATGATGATCAGCTCCCTGGAGCGCATTGGTGCAGGTGGGTGCAGGATGTCATGTTGCCGGTCACTGTGTTACATCAGTATTATGCTTTATTGTGCATCAGCTGCAGTGCCGGGTCTGCAGGTGCATCAGCTGCAGTGCCGGGTCTGCAGGTGCAGCATGCTGGACAGCATGCTCGCCATACCTATCGGTTTGATTTGAAGCAGATGATGTCGGTCACTAACATGTATGTGGCTGTTGACAGAGAGTTTGCAGTGTGCAAGTGAGCAGTGTCGTGTGCCTCAACTGTCCTCATGCCCTACTGCTGCTGCCGCTGCTGCAGGCCTGCCCAAGTTCCGCAACTTCAACATCCGCAGCAACCCCGCCTACCCCAACACAGCAGCCTGGTTCGCAGCCCTGGCAGAGCGCCCAGCCTACCAAAAGGTCAGCAGTGATGACCAGACCCTGCAGCTGCTGTTCCAACGCATGATGGGCCTCACCCCGGGCGCTGCAGCAGCAGCAACACGCACGAGCGCTGCAGCAGCTGCTGCGGCTGCTGCTGCTGCGTTTGCAAAGACGCAGGCGGAGGTGGCGGCTGCTGCGGCGAGTGAGAAGGAGCTGCAGGCGGCTAAGAATGAGGCATATGATGCGCTGCAGGTGCGTGAGGGTTTGGTTCGTTGTTTTTTAGGGTGGTGTTTGCGCTTGACATGTGCTATGTGTGCTCTCATCACAGCCACTCACCAGCAAATCGCATTGCTTGCTTTGTGCCGCACAAGTAGCTGCATTCTACACATGGTGGAATCCAATATCGACTTTGCCGTGCTTTCCAGCAGCTTTGGCATGCTGCAAGGCAGCATCGGAGCTAGCGCGTGGCTGCTTGGAGAGCTAGCTGTATTCATGCTGCTGTGTGAGCTGTCCTGGTGCGTCAACTGCTCGCTTTGCTGCCGCTCCATTCATCCTGCTGCTGCTGCTGCTGCTGTTGTTGTGCTGCTGCTGCCATGCTGCTGCTGTCTCTTGCTCCAGGCAAGTGCAGGTGATGTTGTGCGTGACATCCTGGCCAAGAGCGGCGTGACACGCTACCAGGCCAGCCCATACGGTGAGCTGCTGCTGCTAATATTGCTGCAGCTAAAACTGCTGCTGCTGCTGCTGCTGCTGGCGCTTGCATGTCTTCCTGCTGTCGTGTGTATATGCTGTTACAGCAGTAGCCAGTGCTGCACGCACGCCATCCAGTAAGAGCTGCAGCCAGCAAAGAGTGTCGTTGTCTCAAGCAGCTAGCCTGTTGCTGCTGATGCTGCTGCTGCTGCAGGTGCCACCACACTCAGCGTCAACGGCCACAAGCCTCGCGTGGCGCTGCTGCTGAAGTCACCGCCGCTGCTGTTGATTCTTCTTCTTCTTCTGCTGCTGCTGCTGCTGCTGCTGCTGCTGCTGCTGCTGCTGCTGCTGCTGCAGGCACCACCACGCTCAGCGTCAACGGCCACATGCCGCGCGTGGCGCTGCCACTGATGTCACCGACGCTGCTGCTGCTGCTGACTCTTCTGCTGCTGCTGCCGCTGCTGCTGCTGCTGCTGCGGCAGGTGCCACCACGCTCAGCGTCAATGGCCACATGCCGCGCGTGGCGCTGCCACTGATGTCACCGACGCTGCTGTTGCTGCTGCTGACTCTTCTTCTTCTGCTGCTGCTGCTGCTGCTGCTGTTGCTGCTGCTGCTGCTGCTGCTGCTGCTGCTGCTGCTGCTGCTGCTGCAGGCGCCACCACGCTCAGCGTCAACGGCCACAAGCCTCGCGTGGCGCTGCCAGTGCGTGAGGCCGTTGAGAAGCAGGTGGTGCGCGTGATGAAGGCGCTGCTGCTTGGGTCAGCGGGCCCCAAGCCAGACACATCCATTGCTGCTGCATTTGGCAGCGTGGCGGCGGCGTTCCTGCGCAACAGGTGGGGTGATTTTGTGCTGGATGTGGTTACGTGTTCAAGCACGCTGCAGCACAGGGTCGCACTGTCTGGCCTCTCCGCTGTGCCATGTGACAATGTGTCTGCTTCCTCCCTGCTAACATTGAATTAGCCGTCCTGCAAGTATCCATCAAAACCTGCAAACAGCGACGGCAATGCAGTGCTGTCGGAGCGTGTGTCTGCCCGTCTCCCTGTAAACAAACACAACATCCCTGCAGGCACCAGGACTGTGGGCAGTTGGGAGAGCTGAGCCCGGCAGCAGCAGAGCAGCTCTGCATCGCGTGCACGCAGGCGCTGACGCAGTCGTATGCAGATGGTGTGGAGGCTCTTGTGTTCACGCCACCAGAGCAGGGCAGCGCTGCCGCGGCTGCATCTGCTGAGGCAGCAGCCAAGATCAAGGCAAACAAGGAGGCCATCGTGGACGACATCTTGCAGAAGAGCGGCATCGCACGGCGCGGCAGGCGCTCCGGCACGACATACGGTGAGCCGCAAATGATGTGACACACATTCTGATGATGAATGCACAATCGATGCTTGGTTTCTATCCAGCGCTCTGTGTGCCGTGCATTGGTGGTTGTTGCGCGCGACACAACTTACGGTGAGCTGCAGACAGAACATTGTGCAGAGGTTGTGCCGCGCTACACACAATGTGATGACAGGTGCACGGGTGATGCTTGTTGGGCAGTCCCGTGGGCAGTCAATTAGTCAATGCACTGTTTGGCCGTGCATTGGTAGTTGTTGCGCTGTGGTACCACATACGGTGAGCTGCAAACAGGACATTGTGCACAAACTTTGCAGCGCCACACACATTGTGATGACAGGTGCACGGGTGATGCTTGTTGGGTAGCCGACGCTCTGGTTGGCAATGCATTGGTGGTTGTTGTGCTCTGGCATGACATGAGGTGCGCGTACTGTGCAGCTGCAGCATGCACCAGGCGATGCACTGTCCTTGGCGTCCAGCTCCCTCCAGTCAGCTTCATTCATATTCTGCGCACTGTGCTGCGTTTGTCTACGTTGACCGGTGTACCTACGGCCTGTGCTGCTGCCGCTGCTGCTGCTGCTGCTGCTGCGCAGTGTCAACCCTCCACAATATTATGTGACCCTGTTCAGCCAGATGTTGCCAGTCACTGTCCTAAGACTGACGGCTGCACCCCTCTGTCCTGCTGCTGCTGCTGCTGCTGCTGCTGCTGCCAGTGTCCATCAACGGCAACAAGTCCCAGGTCAGCCCTGCAGTGCGCAACGCAGTCACCTTCCACCTCAACAGGCTCACAACGCTGCTGCTGCTGCTGCTGCTGCTGCTGCTGCAGTGTCCATCAACGGCAACAAGTCCCAGGTCAGCCCCGCAGTGCGCAACGCAGTCACCTTCCACCTTGACAGACTCACCACGCTGCTGCTCACAGGCAGCGCAGGCCCGCGCGTGACAGAGCCAGAGGCAGCTGCTGTTGGCGCTGCTGCGCTTGCGTTCTTTCGCAACCGCGCGTCTGCGCCGCGCGACATGAGCGCTGCGGCCACGGTGCAGTTCCGGGCAGCTTGTGATGCTGTGCTTGCTGACATCTACTGATCAAGGATCTGCTGAGCGGATGTCTGCTGAGCTGCTAGGTGGTTGCAGTTCCAGGCGCCGTGTGACGCTGTGCTTGCGGACATCTACTGAGCAGGAATCTCAGCGTCTGCTGGGCGGATGTCCACTGAGCTGTTTGGTGGGTGCAGCTCCGGGCGGCGTGATATGCTGTACTTGCTGACATTTACTGAGCACGTGCGCATCGAGCTGCTTGCTTGTTGGTGGTGTGAGCAGCCGTGCTTGCTTAGGGCGGCTGGGCTTGCTGCTATCTGCACTGTGCACTGCTTGCAAGTAGGGCCTACAGCTTCCAATGCTGCGTGCGACGCTGCGCCTCTAGCTACTGGTGCAAGCTGCAGCGGCGGCGCTAGTGTGCACTGTTGTGTTGAGCTTGCAAGTTGCTGGCAGCGCTGATGGCTTGAAGCGTCTGTGGACGTGTGTTGTATGCTAAAAGCATACTGACACACACATGCAAAGCATATGTTCCATGGCCAGCTGCAGCAGCTTGCTGCTGACTCAGCACTCTCGGAGAGTGGTTGGTGCTTAGAGGCTGCCACAAATGGTGGCCCCGCATGAGTGGTTGCTGTGCAGCTTGGACATACTCTGTGCTGACTGCAGTGGGCCAGCTGGTCGTTTCCTTGCATGGCAAGCATCCGTGTATTGACAAGGCAGGGTGTTGTGCGACTGGCTAAAGCTACTACTGGTCTGTGTTCAGAGGCTGCCACAAATGGTGGCCCCGCATGAGTGGTTGCTTTGCAGTTGTGACATACTCTGGGCCGACTGCAGTGGGCCAGCTGGTCGTTTCCTGGCATGGCAAGCATCTGCGTATGCGTTTGTGCAATGCACGGGCAGTGCATGCAGCGTGCATTGCTTGTGACGCGCTCCTGCATGCTGCTGCTGTCTGCGCAACATTGTGCGCGGTATGGCTGTGCAGTGGCAGGATTACCCCACTAGTGTAGATGTTGTGTAAGGTGTCCAAGGCCCGTTTTGTGTGTGTCAACAGGTCTTCTGTGAGTGTGTGGGTGCTGATGTGCGCTTGAAAACCCTTGCTGTGTGTTCGTCCTGATTCATAGCTGCTAGCATGGGCAGCTGTTGTGATTGTGCTGTATGCATTCCCGTGCTGCGCCTGCTCCATTTTGCTTGCGCATGCGGTATTACTAGTAGCTGTATTTTGAGCAGGCGCGCGCCACACTTCTCTGGCACCCTTTATTGGTTGGTGGCAACAGCAATAACACGCTTGTGCGTGCTTTTAAGGTTGCAGGTTTCAACAGCATGCATGGCATATGCCAATGGCTGAGCCTTGTCTTGAGCGTCATTGAAGTTGCTGCGTAGAGCGTTTGTGCTGGACCTTGGGATTTTTCGGCAGAGGGTATTTTGTTATGTTTCTCGCTGGTGTAACTGGCATTGTGTTGAGCTGTCTCCCTCGGCAAGTCCTGGGCAGAGTAAGATCTGTCTCCAAGCAGGACAGGGAGACCAACCTCCAGCAGCACTCGACCACAGAGGCACAACACGTGCAGGTTATGTGCAGCATATACTCCTGGTCTTCTTGGAGCTGACGAATCGGCCTGTTCCACGACAGCTCATTCATTTGGCCCATCACAGTGATTTCTGGCCAGCACACTTGAGCTTGCCGGTATGTGGCGCCATATGCGGGGGGATCAGCCTGATCCGATCAGCTGGTCCAGTGTTGCCAGTGTTGGCACGATAACGGTTGTGCGCGTCACGGCGACAACCACAAAATTCAAACGTATCCTGTTTTCGGCGATATCAGCATGTCGAGTCTCTGTTGAATGCGACAGGTGTTCCGTACAAGAGCAGAGATGAACAGGAGAAGTTGTGACACCAGGTGACGCCGAGGTATCCAGCCGTTACATACAGTAGGGACGAGAATAACAACTTCCTAGCAGCATATAGCACCGTTTAGTGGGGCAGTCGTATCAAATCAACCGGCGAACGGCGACCCAGCTTGCACCGAGTGCCAAAGTCTGGCCTGCGCATGACACTTGAGCAGCGTTAGAACTAAAAAGTTGAATCAAAAACGCCATCGTTATTTTTTTGATTGACGCATGACGCTGCTACCACTGTAGCACTGGAGCTGGCCCAGTGGGCAGCTTGCAAGGAAGCACCCAGGAACAGGATTAGCACGTGCGATTGTGTCAGGTGATTGTGCGTTGCAGCGCCAAACGTATCACTATGCATTTCAAATCGTCGATTCGCAGCCTTCACAGCATGCGGAGCCATACCCATCAGCAGCTACAGCAACAGCAGCAGCGCGTCGCACAGATGCTATCACATGTATATGCACAAGATGTTCCTGATTACGAGCTTCATGCATCCACGCAGGTGCAGGCGCTAGGCGATGATTAGCAAACAGGCAGAGCAGCACACAGCAGCTGAGTACGCCTGCAGCACAGCTGCATGCCGCGCACGTGCTGCTGCCGCGCGCTTCTGGTGCAAACTGCAATGGCAGCACTTGCTGGCAGTTGTAGTGGTTCTACTCTCCATCCAAGCGTATGTCATGCGGCAGCAGAAGCCCTGGTATGAGCGTGGTATGAATCAGCGCAGCTGCCAGCTCTTGCAGCAAAACTTCGACAGCAGCGCCGTGCTGGCAGGCCTGCAGGACCAGCAGCAGGCAGCAGCAGCAGCAGGCGGTGCAGCCCCACAGCTGCACATCTTGACCATAATAGGCAGCAACACTCCCCAGGCGCGTGCAGAGAGCTCGCCGCTGCTGCAGAGCCTGCCTCCAGGACAGCGCAGCAGAGTGAATGTCCTGCAAGCTGAGACACGCATGGGGCACGGGCTGCAGGGCTTTGGTGCATATGGAGCAAAGATTATTGAGGTGAGGTGCGGTGGGCCTGATGCAGCTTGCTTTGAAAAAGGTTTGGCGTTGAGTTTGGTGCAGCCTCAACCTTTCACAGCTTCAATCAGTGTTGCCTGGAGGCACAGCAAGCAACTGTGCTGTGGCGTTGTAGAGCTGCTGCTGCCGCTCATCAACTGCCGTAACGGACGTGCCCCAACTGCTGCAAACTGCCATAAGGGCATTTCACGTGCGTCATGCAAGTCTGCAGGAATTGGCTGTTGGTGTTGTGCATTACATGTGATGTTGCGCTCTTCACATTCGTGACAAGCTGTGTCGTGCCTGTGCTGTGCTTCTGCAGCTGTACAAGTATGTGAGCGACAGCAGCATCCCACCTACCGACTTGGTGTTGCTGACAGACGCATTTGATGTAGTCATGGATGCCCAGGCAATTGCCAGCATACCTGATAAATTTGCAGCGGTTACAAACAGCAGCAGCAGCAGCAGCAGCAGCAGCGGCGGCAGCCTGGCTGTGCTGTTTGCAGCGGAGCGTGCCTGCTGGCCAGACATCACCAGGTGGAGCTGTTACCCGCAGCTGCAGCACACCCCTTACAGATATTTAAATGCTGGCGGGCTGGTGGGGCATGTGGGGTACCTGAGGGCCTTGCTGCAACCTTTAATGGGCCTAGTCAGCAGCTGGACAGATGATCAGCAATTCTACAGCACAGAATATCTGGCACTGCGAGAGCAGCATGGGTTTCACATAGATTCTGGCTGCAAGGTGTTTCAGACGCTGAACCAGGTGGATCTGATGGCTGGGGAGTTGCTGTTTGATGCTGGGCGTGGCGGATGGTTTAATGTGGAGACGAATAGTTACCCCGTGCTGATGCACGGCAACGGCAACACGAAGGATGCGTTTTTTGGGGAGGTCATGCCAAAAGTGGCGGGCGGGTGGCACTGGCTGAACAACAGCCAAACAAGATGATGCATGCACCATATGGTGCACTGACCATCCCAGCATTGCATCGTTGGAACCTGGGTGTGTCGAGCACAAGTACTTATATTGATGTGTGGAGGCAGCAGCGGAGCATCTCCCAAGTAATCATTTGTGTGGGGACTCAGCAAGAGCAGGACATTCAAAACGAAGAAGTATGGGTTTGTCATACCAAGGCTGAATGATTCATATGATGCTGTGCAAGCAACACTCATGGTGTTTGGTGTACACCGCTGACAGCAGCAGCACGCCCATGTCGACTTGCAGCAGCGCATTTCATGCAGCATTTCATGCACCGTATGGGGTTTTGAATCTTGGATGCTCAACAGTTATGTGAGCATGCATGTGCTCATCTGCGATTTCTGAGCCAACACCACACGTGTTGCAGCAACACGAGGCTGATATTTTGGCTTATCTTTTGGCTCATCTTTTGTCTGCCTTCCCCTGACATCCTGGCAGCCCTCAAGGCCAAAGAAAAGTGTGTGGAGCACGAAGGGACTATTCAACAGAATGTGTCTTCGTGTAGCAGTGCAGTTGTTTGTTAGAAGTAGCAGTGTTTTAGTAGGTCCACACCTTGCTGTGACCTGGTGCCCTGAGTCTATGTGCAGGGGAAATTTCGTACACATGCATCAATGTACATGCAGGCAGTATCCATGGCCAATCACACTTTGCACGCCGTGAAGACTTGCCCTCACCACCTTAGCCACTGCAAGCGACACGAGAATCTTATCATACATCATGCACGCAGTGCGTGCTCATAGACTCAGTCATGAGTCATGCATGCAGATCCCCCAAGCGACATGCAGGTTCTTGTACAATCAAGTGTTACCATTGTTATTAAGTAAGACTCCTCATCAGATGTATTACCTAGGCAGCTGACAGCGCAGCAACCACCGCCAGGCTCGCCAAGTATCAACATATCCAGGCTGCCACATGAACGTGTCTAATCAAAGCAGCAGGCGCCTTCATGCTAAACCGTGCAACACGGTGTTTGAACAACCAAGCATGCAACACAGGAGCACTCATATTCGAGGGGTTGGCACACTGTTGCCCTGCCGCCAGAGTGACAACAGCATCAGCGGCGATGCTTGTGGGCAGCCCTGGCTGGCCATCCATTGTGGCGCTTGCACACACAAGCAGCAGCATGCGACAGCTACGTCGTAGGATGCGCAGGAAACCCATAGTATTGTGTGTTGGCAGGCATATGCCAGTTACCAGTTACCAGTTACCATAGTAGGGCCACAAGCCCACCCACTAAGGAGCCAGACAAGGCTCATGGGGTCCAGAAAGCACAAAACAGAAACACAGACACTAAGCGTCAAAGACCTCAACAAGCTCAGAGTACTCAGTCTCTGAAGCACTAGACTCAGCAAGTACATCATTAAGCAATGCATTTCCACTAACGGCACAAGTACCATGCCAGACGCCCACCACACACTAACAGTAGTGATCCATAAATACGTTAACATGCGAGAGCACGTGCGGCTGTATTAACAATACATCCATAGCATAACAGTGCATATGTGTGTGCTGCATAGCCTCACAACACAACAGGCCCACACAAGAGGCGCCGTCCGCCCTGGAAAGGACCACCGCATTGAATTGCCACGAGGAACCTGTGGCCACCAGTGTTCTGAAATCACAGGAAACTACAATGAAAGGAAGGCAGACACACTTGTGCCTCCATTGTGCCAACATCCAGATCCTTACAAGTGCCGCTGTGTGTGTAGCAATGCACCCGGACAAAGCCAAGTGGCAGCTAGGAAGATCAGGTTGTGGCCTGCACTATGCACATGCCCACATGCCAACTGCCCAAATGCCAAATGATTCTTTCACATAACGTGAGGCGCTGAGTAGCGCCGCTCAGCGTACACATGTAGTGAGAGTGAGTATCTGCAAAGTTTTATGCGTGCACGGCGCATGCACAGTGCTGTAACACCCAATTTACAATACTATGCCATCTAAATGGGCCATTGCAGCCTCTTGCTGCCTCTCACTCCTGTTTTGAGCAGTTGGGCGGCACTCATAAGCAACACAGCACTGAAGGTAACTGTCAGTCGTGACAAGTTGTGTGCTAGGCCATCAGCAACCAACAGGCGCTCAACCCAGGTTTCGAAATCAGCCAATCTTGCTGCATTTCTGGATGCACCCAAAGATGCATGGCACTGCTGTCCTTTGCATGCACAGCATGCAGCACACATCTAACCCTGTGTGGCAGACACAGGCAAAGCCACAGACACAACAGCAGTTGGGCGGTTTGATGACGTTCACGAAGCTCAACTACACGTCAGTGCCGGTCGGGGCAGGTTGCTCAGCATTGGCAGCCAACATGCGCTGATCAACACAGTCTTCACATACTTTGTTGCATCCAAATATGCAGGATAACACTTCCCTTTGCATGCACAGCATGCGGCACACAATCCACCCTGTGTGGCAAGCACAGGCAAAGACACAGCCACAACAGCAATGCTGACAGCATTGCGGAGGAGGGAGAACAGCACACCCCCAATCACAAACAGCCGCGTTTAAGCTGGCAGGCAGAAGTAGCATACTCACACACAGATGTTGGCCCAAGCACACATGGTCTCAGGCGAAACCAAACAACGCATTTGAATCATTGCAATACCAGCACAACATTGTGCTGTGTCACCCAATGGTGGCAGCGCCTACAGTCTCCCCCCAAACAGGGGCATGCGCGACTTGCGTATCGCTCCGGATTCAGGAACAGCATCTGATGATACAGATAATTCATCACTTGCCGCACGTGCTCAGCGGCAGGTTCCTGTAACTAGCAAAGTCCACAACGCCATGATAAACGCTGCTGCAGCTGCAGCCGGCGGTCACGTTGAACTCAACTGTGGAGACACCATTAACCGTGGTGCTGTTGTAACCTTCAGGCAGGCCTGGCTGGGCTGACTTTGCCTTGACGCTGACCCAGCGCGGGGTGCCGGGGCATACAGGGGAAGAGGTGGGTGCTGCGCAGGACACAAAGTAGCGCCGCTCAGACGACCTGCGGCACATGCAGCACACAAGGAGCGAGGTTGACTCAACCAGCAGTTGATGCACAGGCAGCACTGTAGTAGAAACGAGGCATGCAGGTGACCTGCACAGCATGAGAGTTGCCATGTGGGAGCAGCTTGCAGCTGCCAGCAAGATGTGCAGCGCGCTTGAAAGAGCAGGGCATGAGAAGGCAACATCAGTGAGATGTATATTGCAAGGAGATGTATATTTGATGCAGACCTGCTGAATGGTACTGCTTGCTGGCCCGTGGTAACTGTGCGTGCGGTGCAGCTGTGTGCACGCAGTCTATTGACACCACTGTTGCCTGGACACCTGCGCGTGGTGCCCCAAACGCTCTTTGACACCGCCTCTGCCACCTGCTGCCACCTCACCTAAAGACAGCCGGTGTGGCGATCTTGAAATGCACCCTGTTTGCAGCAGCACCTTCCGGGCAGGACACATTCACGCTGCCAACCTCAACAGCATCACTGCAGCTGTTGCTTTTCTGAGCAAGGAAGAGCTTGCCAGACCCAGGGCCTTGGTTGGCATACCCAGACGCATTGGACGCCTTTGCACACTGCTCCCCTGTGGCGCCTGGCCTTGAGTGCTGGAAGCAAGTGGGCTTGCTGCTGCTGCTGCTGCTGCTGTCAGCCTTTGCGTAGCTGCTGCCGGTTGTGCAGCAGAGCACTGACACATCGGCCTTAGCAGAGCCTGCGAGGGAGCAGGGGTTGAACACAGATGACGTTCAACGCACGCTTGGAGCATCAGCAGCGTTCCTCGTTCTGTTAACAGGAACTGACTGCTGGCCTACATCCGTGGGTGGAGGATGTTGACACAGCACATCTGAGGCGGTGACAGCACATGTGATTGAGCGTGAGCTACAGCTGGTGCTTCCACAGCTGTTGGATATGCCAAGTTTTTGCAGATCAGGTAAGGGCTCAAAGACAGCTTGTGATGCAGCGTGCTCAGGTGCACATGTTGACGTGAACATCTGCACTGCAGCTGCTGGCACACTGAGCAAGCAAGATGCGTTATGAAGCGTGCTATCGCTGCTGCTGCTGCTGCTGCGGCGGCGGCTGCGGCTGCTGCAGGCCCCGTTGGCCATAGGCACAGCTGGCAGGGTGCATGTGTCAGGCATCTGATCACCTGGTTTTGTTGAGATGCGGTCCATACACTATAAAGAGCTGGGCCAAGCAACCATGGACTCACCTTGTATGTTTCCACAGCCCTCCGGGCTTGCTGTCATGTTGAGCTCCACAGGCACAGCTGGTGTTACTGGGATGTTACTTTTTGTTACAAAGCGCTGGGCCGTGAAATCACCTTGTATGTTTCCGCAGCCCTCCGGGCTCGCTGTCATGTTGAGCTCCACAGGCACCGGCGTGGTGTTGGTTGAGGTGTTATTTTAAGTACAAAGCGCTGGATCAAGCCACCATGAACTCACCTTGTATGTTTCCGCATCCCTCAGGGCTTGCTGTCATGTTGAGCTCCACAGGCACAGGCACACCTGGCGCAAAGGCCCCGCTGCACGTGACAATGACAATGCCGTTTGATTTGCTGGGATCTGCAGCAGCAGCAGCAGCAGCAGCAACAGGAACAGTGGCACAAACAATGAAAAGGAAAGCTGAGCCTGGACTGGTGTGCATATTGTCAGAGCTGTACAAAACAGCTGTGTAGCTTTAGACAGCAGCAGTGCAGCTGTGATGGTAGTGCCAACGTATACCACCACATGCTGACTGAGGTCTCAACATGCACAGCCAGGCACTGCAACTGCATTCGACGGTGCAACAGCGATTATAACTCATGAGCATGGCATGCTTCATTGCAAGCAGCTTGTGCATAACCACACAGCGTAACCCAGTCGAAAAACTCACGGTATGTGACCTTTGAGGTGCAGGCTGGCCCGACTTGTGCAGCAACCTCAAAGTCCTGCCCAATCTGCACTCCATTCACTTTATATCTGAACACTGCAACTGCAGGCTTGCCGCCACACCCCGGCTGCGGCTGCTTGCCTAGGCGAACTGTGATCGTGGGGCGCTGCAGTGTTGTGATGTTGGTGGTTGAGGCAGTTATCGACTGCGTGCCACTGCAAGTGAAGTTGGCAGTGAGCTGCAGGCACAGAGCAGGCAACAGCAGCAGAAGCAGCAGAAGCAGCAGCGACAGACTCATGCATTAGCACAGCGGCAGCTTGCAGCTCAACGCGCTAGCAGCGCATAGGTAGCAAAAGTAAATTCAGTGTCTTCTGGCGTGCAGCAATGAACAAAATGCAACCGCGGCCGCCGCATGAGTTTGACCTCTAGCTGCTCTGGCAGCGGTTGCGTTTTTAGTAATACTTTATTAATTTAAATGTTTCGTTGATCAAGTAAGCAGGCTAAGCAGCTGCCGCAGCCTCACCAGCAGCTCAGCTGTTGCTGCCTCAGTGAAGGCGCTCCCATCGTCCTTCTGGCAGGTGACAGCCACAACAGTGCCTGTGGCGTTGCCTGGGAGCACCGCTGCGACAACAAAGTGCGGCATTCAGCAAAGCAGCGGCATTATCACAAGCGGAGTCAGATGTGCAGGTTGTGTGGGCACTTTGGTGCCTGTGGCGTTGCCTGGGTGCACAGCTGCTGCTGCCACACCAAACAGCACAGCAGCAGCAGCACTAGGAGAGCTCTGAAAAGGAGCAGCGACAAAAGCAGAGCCTCCAGAAATAGCAGCAACATTGTCAGACTGCTGCTCAAAGGCTGCCAGGACGCTTCAGTCAACTTCCTGGAACAGCAGCTGTCCCTTCAAGGGATGGCAAGGCTTGCCATGCAGTGATCGACGAGACGAAACACGCACTTTCATGTGTCAGATTCACCTGCGTTACTGCTGCACAACGTGTCGCCATACTCGTTATCTTACACCTCCTGGTTGGCTCTGTGGTGTTGCACCTGGCATACTTGACATGCTCACCTGGCGTGACACTGCATGATGTGGTGTTGCTGCCGGTGATCCTTGCAGCCAGAGTTGAGTTGCCTTCGGCGGTGCTGCGAGCATCAGCATTGACAAGTGCAGTCGGCACGGCGAGTCAGATGGGTCATGTGAATGAGCATCTGCATGTGCATGTGCATGTGCATGTGCCTGCTGCGCACGCACATGCTGTCAACAGCTGCAATCCAAGCTTCAAATGCGTCGTGTCACTAATGTGCCTGCGCGGCTGCTGCTGCTGCAAAGCTAAAACTGACATTGTGTGCGGGCCCGCAATACACAGCGCCAGCGGCTTCAAGGAAGGAAGTTCCTGCAGCACATGCCTTGCTTTGCCCAATGTAAGGCCCCGCCCTGACAGCATTCACAGTGCTTGGCATGAAGCACATGATATAGATGCCCCGCTGATCTGACCTGACCTGATCTGATCTGATCTGATCTGATCTCTGCGCTAAACGCACAGCGCAACATGGGCTTGAGCGAGGCAGACTGTCCTACAGCCTGATTCTAGCTCCTGCAGAATGCACCCAGGCCTCACCTTGTAGCAATGTACTTAAACGTGGCATACAGCGTGTCCACTCCGCCGCAGACTGTCACCTTGGACTTGCTGCTGCTGTGCTGTGCGCTGATGATGCCGGCGCTGCTGTTGGCTGGTGTGTTCGGCATCAGCTGCACCAGGCAGCTGTCTGCAATGGCAGCAGCAGCAGCAGCAGCAGCAGCAGCAGCAGCAGCAGCAAGCGATCTGAAGCAGGCCAGCACAGGTGAGAGTCAGCTGCCGTCTGTGCGGCTGCAGTATGTGCAGCCTACAAACAGTTCTGCTAGGCGCTCTGTGAATACAAGGCAACCAGGCGAGTGCTGAACTCTGGAGTGTACACACAGAGCAAAATATCAGCCCGTGAATATAATTTAACAATATAATAATATATATGTTGCAGTAGAAGCAGACAGTGTGCCTCACCTCTGCCCGCAGAGGCCCCCAGGGGCCGGCCAGTGCTGTCACTCACAGCCAATGACATCTGCAGACAACACCAGCCACAACAGGTGTTACTTTGTTGTGCACAATCTGTGCCGGCAATGACGCGGAGCAAGCATTAATTAGCAGGCAGGGGGTTTGCTCCGCTTGGTCCCAGCATGGATGCTGCGGTGTGACGCATGAGTGTATGCATGTCTGGTGTGCCCTACGCTGACCTTGATCCTGTTCGCATCTCAGCGACAGCGTGATTTTGGTTTGCGCAATGCATAGTGATCCGAAACGCTTGCCTGCGAGATGCAGAACTCAGACACCAGCTTGTCTCTCGCCAAGGCTTGGCCTAGTGTGATCAAATAGCTCATCGCTGAGGGTGTGATGATGGCAGCATCCAGCACTGCCTCTGCTGTCTTAGCCACAAAGCCCTGGCCAAGTGACACCTGCATGGCAGCCACAGCAGCGGTTCAGTGATTGCCCCTCGGGGTTAGCTGTACCCCAGCGAATCAGATCACGCCACAGCCCACAACACCCATGCGTCACCTGCACACAAACCACCACCGTGCTCACACCGTCATGATGCAGTGCAAGCTGCCACTGCTGCTGCTGTTCTGCGCCTCACCTGCATGCCCACCACCACCTCATGTATGCCGCCATGATGCAGTGCAAGCTGGGTACTGCTGCTGCTGCTACTGCTGCTGCTGCTGCTGTGCCCCACCTGCACGCCCACCAACTCCTCATCCATACCCCCATGCCCCACCAGCCACCACTCCGCTTATGTTCCGTCGCCAGAAATTGTGACATAACAGATGTCGCACACGCAACACCCACTCTCACCTGCACTCCCACCACCACCTCATCCATGCCGCCATGCTCCAGCAGCCGCTGCGAGGCAGCCCGCCGCCGTTGCGTGTTGGAGGTGGACTGGCTGATCCAGGCATCTTGCACTGAGATGTTGAGCACGGACAGGGCAGGGTTGTACAGCGCGACTGCAACCCAGCACAGCCGACAGGGCAACAGGCAACAAGAATCAAGGCACAATGAAGCGACAACAGTTTCTTCAGACTGATGTGACGCATGGGGTGACATTCACAGCTGCTTGAGCTACCTGAGTTCGATGAACAGAGGATGGAGCACCGCCGAGCGCACCATCATTTTTGCAAAGTGACATTGGATGCCATCCCGAAACCTGGATGTGCCGCCTGCTGTACTTCGCTATTCAACAGGCCAGCTGCAGCCCGCATCTTGAGGCGGCAAGCATGTCAATGTTGCTGCTGCTGCTGCTGGTGTGTGCATGCAGTCCTAAACTATGCTGCTGCCCCACTCACAGTCTTTCTGCCGCTGCATTAAGACGTTATTAGCCATGGTTAGTGCCGAGCCGCTGTGGATGTCTTCAATCAGGGAGATCATGTTGTGGCCAAGACCTGTTGCGCACACATGATGGTGGCAGGCAGCAGCATGCAAGAGATAGAGAGTAATAACAAACACAATGTAGCACATCAACATCAACTGTTGAGGATGTTGTGTGCACAATTGCCGAGACAGAAGGCACAGGGGAAGGTGGAAGGCATGCATTGCATGCTAAAGTGAGCCTGTACATGTCATTGGGTGCTGACTAGCTGGCTGCCGCCTCCTGCTGCGTGAAACATAACAGGTTCCCGAAATGCACCGCCGCCAAACATCTGTCATGCTCAACGTAACAACAAGTGGTCCTTCATGCGACGTGATGCACTGTGCGGCTGCCTGCAACAGGGCCAGATGCCATGCAGCACAAAGTATTCATGTCAGCGGCGTGTGTAGCATCCAAATCACTTACCTTGGACATTGAAGTAGTAGATCTTGGATGCTGCAGCAGCAGCAGCAGCAGCAGCAGCAGCAGGTCAACATTGTGTATGGCAGGCATCACCCTTTGTGGCGCAGCAACCGCACCAATGTTAAGTAGCTGACCACCCCGTCACTGACAGAACTGCTGAGATGTCCTAGCGAGTTGCAAGAGTGTGCGCACTGCTGTTATGCGCGGCTGACAGAAGGCATGCGTTATGCTCAGCGCACTTAGCAGGTAGTGCTGCGTGCCAAGAACAGGGTAATCCTGTGCTGCATGATGCAGGGGCGGCTAAAGAACAGCAGCCACGCTGCAGCTCTGCTGCAACGCTTCTTACCAGTGCTAGCACAACTGCCACGGGAGTAAACCCAGGTGCCTGCAGCTCAGACACAGCAGCAGCAGCAGCAGCAGCAGCAGCAGCGTTGCAAGGCAAGTTTAGTGACAACTTACTTTGGACAAGTCAGCCACTTGATGCTGAGCAAGGCACGTCAGCACACCTTGCAGGCAAACCCGCATGCACGTCAGCTGCTGCTGCATCAGCCGAAGGGTGTTCTCTTCCTTGCTCTTCTGCTGCTGCTGCTGCTACTGCTGCTGCTTTCGCCTGGTTGGCTGCTGCTACTGCTGAACCCCTAGCACCTGATCTGAGCAGCTACACATGCAGGTGCGCGAATGCCAGCGGTGAGTCACCCTGTCAGAGCAGGCCAAGGTTTGCTGTTGCAGCTAGAGCATAGGCATGATTTGCTGTCGCTGCTAGAGCATGCGCACCGAAGTCACAGATGGCCATTGTGGGGTCTGATAATACGATGCTGTCGAAATCTGTGTGGACTTGCCCTGCATTGTTGCACTACTGGCAGGAGACACGATAGACACTCATTGTGAGCTGCGTGCGCACCAAAGTCACAGATGGCCGTTGTGGGATCTGGCGCGTTGGTGCCGTTGCATCCTGCTGTGCAGGCCGCGCCGTGGGCAGTCGGCAGCTGGCAGGACCACACTGCATCAGGGTCCAACTGGGGCTTGGGGTTGGTGGCACAACCTGCATCAGTGCGGCAGGGTTTATATACATTGCATCAGGGTTTATATACATTGCATCAGGGTTTATATACATTGCATCAGGGTTTTATATACATTGCATCAGGGTTTATATACGTTGCATCAGGGTTTATATACATTTGCATCAGGGTTTACATACATTGCATCAGGGTTGAATTACATTGCATCAGGGTCTAGCTGGGGCCATAGTTGCACTAAACGTTTCAATTGAAACGAAACGTTTCGTTTCTAAACGCGTTTAAAACGCCAGTGCCTTGACTGAAACGCTGCTGAAACGCTGCTGAAACGCCATGTCACAGTATGCACTGTAGAGGCATGTAGAGGCCAGGTACACCTATGCTTTGCCTTTTAAATGCTTTTATATCATTGTTTCCAGTCTTTATAGTCAATACTTGACCCCAGAACTGTGCCTGCCGGGCTTTGAGGGCTGTCAAGGTAGTTGACAGCAGTACGGCTAACACTTGAACATACTTGGCGATTGTCGCGTGACACATCTTCACAAAGTCACGATGAATCAACGTGTCAGTGCGTCATCTACTGATTACACATGATATTGTGTGAGTGTGTTGATGGTCACGGACCACGTGCCGCGAGGCACCACTGCACAGCAGCTGGAGGGTTGCTCGGCGTAAGAGGGATGAACTTCATACCAAACGTCCTCCTCCTCACGCTTCCGTTTTGTGTTGTTAGCGGCATCAGTGGAAGCTTTGGCAGCTGACAGGCGACTCCTGACATCCTCTGGGCACTTGCTGCAGGCCTTCACGCCCGAGCCGGTGCCGAGCAGGTGCGAAACGATCCTGCTAGCCCCACCACTGAAGGAGTGATCACAGTGTTTGCATATGACTTTGCTGTAGTTGTTTCTTTCCTCTAGCTTGTCAACATTCTGCCAGGCTATGGTAGCCTGATCAGTGGCCTTCTTGCCCATACTGGTGACTGATGGGACAACAAAAGGTGTTCAAACAACATCAACGATATAAAGTAAATGTTACGAATATCCCCGAGTACCTGAACGGGCCGCTAGGCCGAGTAACAAGGGGTTCTGCATTCAAACGCCTGAGCCCCACTAGAGCTGCCGTTTAGATACAGCGTTTCACACTGAAAGCGTTTAAAACGCGCGTTTTAAACGTTTCGTTTCGTTTCATAAACAGCCTGACCCCACGTTTAGTGCAACTATGGCTGGGGCTTGGCGTTGCTGGCACAACCTGCATCAGTGCGGCAAGGTTTATGTACGTGGCATCAGGGTTTATATACATGGCATCAGGGTTTATACACATGGCATCAGGGTCTAACTGGGGCTTGGGGTTGCTGGCACAACCTGCATCAGTGCGGCAGGGTTTATATACATTGCATCAGGGTTTACATAAATGGCATCAGGGTTTACATACATTGCATCAGGATCTAGCTGGGGCCTGGGGTTCACCAGCAGGCGTGCATGTGATGGAGGGAAGGGTGAGGGGTTGGGAATGTCGCTCATCTCCCAACACCATCACCACCACCAGATGACTGCGCTGCGCATGCTGCTGCCAGCTCACCAGCAGGCGTGCATGTGATGGAGGGAAGGGTGAGGGGTTGGGAATGTCGCTCATCTCCCAACACCATCACCACCACCAGATGACTGCGCTGCGCATGCTGCTGCCAGCTCACCAGCAGGCGTGCATGTGATGGAGGGAAGGGTGAGGGGTTGGGAATGTCGCTCATCTCCCATCACCATCACCACCACCAGCCGTCTGCGCTGCACGTGCTGCTGCCAGCTCACCAGCAGGCGTGCATGTGATGGAGGGAAGGGTGAGGGGTTGGGAATGTCGCTCATCTCCCATCACCATCACCACCACCAGATGACTGCGCTGCGCATGCTGCTGCCAGCTCACCAGCAGGCGTGCATGTGATGGAGGGAAGGGTGAGGGGTTGGGAATGTCGCTCATCTCCCAACACCATCACCACCACCAGATGACTGCGCTGCGCATGCTGCTGCCAGCTCACCAGCAGGCGTGCATGTGATGGAGGGAAGGGTGAGGGGTTGGGAATGTCGCTCATCTCCCATCACCATCACCACCACCAGATGACTGCGCTGCGCATGCTGCTGCCAGCTCACCAGCAGGCGTGCATGTGATGGAGGGAAGGGTGAGGGGTTGGGAATGTCGCTCATCTCCCATCACCATCACCACCACCAGATGACTGCGCTGCGCATGCTGCTGCCAGCTCACCAGCAGGCGTGCATGTGATGGAGGGAAGGGTGAGGGGTTGGGAATGTCGCTCATCTCCCATCACCATCACCACCACCAGATGACTGCGCTGCGCATGCTGCTGCCAGCTCACCAGCAGGCGTGCATGTGATGGAGGGAAGGGTGAGGGGTTGGGAATGTCACTCATCTCCCATCACCATCACCACCACCAGATGACTGTCCTGTGCATGCTGCTGCCAGCTCACCAGCAGGCGTGCATGTGATGGAGGGAAGGGTGAGGGGTTGGGAATGTCACTCATCTCCCATCACCATCACCACCACCAGATGACTGTCCTGTGCATGCTGCTGCCAGCTCACCTGCAGGCGTGCATGTGATGGAGGGAAGGGTGAGGGGTTGGGAATGTCACTCATCTCCCATCACCATCACCACCACCAGATGACTGCGCTGCGCATGCTGCTGCCAGCTCACCAGCAGGCGTGCATGTGATGGAGGGAAGGGTGAGGGGTTGGGAATGTCACTCATCTCCCATCACCATCACCACCACCAGATGACTGCGCTGCGCATGCTGCTGCCAGCTCACCAGCAGGCGTGCATGTGATGGAGGGAAGGGTGAGGGGTTGGGAATGTCGCTCATCTCCCATCACCATCACCACCACCAGATGACTGCGCTGCGCATGCTGCTGCCAGCTCACCAGCAGGCGTGCATGTGATGGAGGGAAGGGTGAGGGGTTGGGAATGTCGCTCATCTCCCATCACCATCACCACCACCAGATGACTGCGCTGCGCATGCTGCTGCCAGCTCACCAGCAGGCGTGCATGTGATGGAGGGAAGGGTGAGGGGTTGGGAATGTCACTCATCTCCCATCACCATCACCACCACCAGATGACTGTCCTGTGCATGCTGCTGCCAGCTCACCAGCAGGCGTGCATGTGATGGAGGGAAGGGTGAGGGGTTGGGAATGTCACTCATCTCCCATCACCATCACCACCACCAGATGACTGCGCTGCGCATGCTGCTGCCAGCTCACCAGCAGGCGTGCATGTGATGGAGGGAAGGGTGAGGGGTTGGGAATGTCGCTCATCTCCCATCACCATCACCACCACCAGCCGTCTGCGCTGCACGTGCTGCTGCCAGCTCACCAGCAGGCGTGCATGTGATGGAGGGAAGGGTGAGGGGTTGGGAATGTCGCTCATCTCCCATCACCATCACCACCACCAGATGACTGCGCTGCGCATGCTGCTGCCAGCTCACCAGCAGGCGTGCATGTGATGGAGGGAAGGGTGAGGGGTTGGGAATGTCACTCATCTCCCATCACCATCACCACCACCAGATGACTGCGCTGCGCATGCTGCTGCCAGCTCACCAGCAGGCGTGCATGTGATGGAGGGAAGGGTGAGGGGTTGGGAATGTCGCTCATCTCCCATCACCATCACCACCACCAGATGACTGTCCTGCGCATGCTGCTGCCAGCTCACCAGCAGGCGTGCATGTGATGGAGGGAAGGGTGAGGGGTTGGGAATGTCGCTCATCTCCCATCACCATCACCACCACCAGATGACTGCGCTGCGCATGCTGCTGCCAGCTCACCAGCAGGCGTGCATGTGATGGAGGGAAGGGTGAGGGGTTGGGAATGTCACTCATCTCCCATCACCATCACCACCACCAGATGACTGCGCTGCGCATGCTGCTGCCAGCTCACCAGCAGGCGTGCATGTGATGGAGGGAAGGGTGAGGGGTTGGGAATGTCGCTCATCTCCCAACACCATCACCACCACCAGATGACTGCGCTGCGCATGCTGCTGCCAGCTCACCAGCAGGCGTGCATGTGATGGAGGGAAGGGTGAGGGGTTGGGAATGTCGCTCATCTCCCATCACCATCACCACCACCAGATGACTGCGCTGCGCATGCTGCTGCCAGCTCACCAGCAGGCGTGCATGTGATGGAGGGAAGGGTGAGGGGTTGGGAATGTCGCTCATCTCCCATCACCATCACCACCACCAGATGACTGCGCTGCGCATGCTGCTGCCAGCTCACTAGCAGGCGTGCATGTGATGGAGGGAAGGGTGAGGGGTTGGGAATGTCGCTCATCTCCCATCACCATCACCACCACCAGATGACTGCGCTGCGCATGCTGCTGCCAGCTCACCAGCAGGCGTGCATGTGATGGAGGGAAGGGTGAGGGGTTGGGAATGTCACTCATCTCCCATCACCATCACCACCACCAGATGACTGTCCTGTGCATGCTGCTGCCAGCTCACCTGCAGGCGTGCATGTGATGGATGTCGTCGGCTGTACCCAGTTACCTGCGAGCCACACAGCAAGATGCAGCAAGCAACGGGTGAGGCACGGCGGACCGCAGAAACTGCTACGTATATCACTATTGTTGGTGCAGCGGTTATTGGGTGAGGCGTAGATGGCTGCAAGAACTGCTACGTCGTGATGATTGGCAAGCAGTCAACAGCCGAGCAGATAGCACTGCTGACTCAAGTTAGGACGTGCAGTAAGCGCCGCATTGTCAGCAGATGCAGCAGCGCCTGGCCGCAACATACTATTTCAGCTGCCTGCACAACCCGGAAATGGGCAAACTGCGCAAGCACTGTTGTACAGACCGGCTCAGTTACAGCTGATGCAGTAACATGCATCATCAACAGCACAGCAGCAGGCACATGCCCACCATTGAAGCACCATGCTGTGATGGTGCCTGTCCTGTTGTATCCCGGTTCACAGCTGGCTGTGCAGGCTGCTGCATGTGATACAGGCGCCGTGCAATCCCACTCGCCACCAGCAGGCAGCCAAAGCAACGGTGGCGGCTGCCGGCAGGGGTCAGTGCCTGCAGGCAAGCAGCAGCAGGCAAGCAGCAGCAGCAGCAGCAGCAGCAGCAGCGGCAGCAGCAACAGCAGCAAAAGCCGCTCTTGATAAAACTGGTGAGTAGAATCATCAGCGCCGAAGCACAGCAGGCAGCAGTGCGCTAGTGTCCTCCCAACATCCGAATGGAAAGGAGGCTCAGCAGACCTGGCTCCTTGCTGTCATGCTGTGAACACGCAAGGCAGCAATGTTTATGTTCCAACAAAGCACACATCTGACAGCATGCGTACCACAATGTAAATACCACCAGCTGCTGCCTGGCGTGACATGCCCGGCTGTGCTGCCATACCTGCTTGCAAGCAATCGCACAGAAAGTGTAACGCAGCGCTCACCAAGGATGCAGGTCATATCGCCTGTTGGCTGCTGCCATAGGCCGTCCACGCATGCAGCCGTGCGAGTTGTTCGGGCCACGTTGACGTACCCAGGTGCACAAGCAGCCTGGCATGTGGTGCCGCTGAGAGTGGCTTGGCCACAGGCCCTGCAGCGGCAGCAGCAGCAGCAGCAGCAGCAGCAGCAGCAGCAGCAGCAGCAGCAGCAGCAGCAGCAGGCGTTGGCATGGGTGAGCCCATGGAGATGCTGACTGATTCCTAATTCAGACGTGCAAGGTAAGGCGCCAGGCAACTGTTACAATGTCGGGCAAGGTTCAAGTGATTGGTTTTGATATTTCTGACAAGACCATAACAGAGTGTTATAGACGACTTGATTCTGTGCAAAGTAAACCAAGTTACAAGTTTCACAAAGTTGATCTCTGCAGTGACACAGCTGTAAAACTTGTACTTAGACAATAAGCAAGGGCGCACGCCAATGCAGATGGCTCCAGGCTTCCAACGCTGCTGCTGTTGCTGCTGCTGCCGCGGTCGCTCTGCCGCTCACCACTGCGCGTTTGCCGGCATGCCATCTGTAGATGGGCCAAGGCTGTTTGAACAAGGTCCATCCGGCACTGCACGCAGCAAGCAGGCAATCCAAAGAGCAGGCCGCAGCAGAACAAAGAGACAGAGTAAGCTGCAGAAAAACAAAGAGACAGCATGCACAAAACAACATCCTGCCAGCCTGCATGACATGCAAGCTTGCAATGCATAGCGCTACCTGCATGCAGCAAGTGCACAGCCGGGAGCGGCAGCCAGCACCACTGCAGTGCCTGTTGCTCCAGCTGCGCAGCACATGCCATGCAGCACATGCCATGCAGCACATGCCATGCAGCACATGCCGGACAGCGCATGCACACAACAAGGGCCTGCATCCGTCTCCGTCTATTAATTGCATCCGCAGCCGCCAATGTTGAATACCATTGCTGCTGCTGCCGTTGCGTCACATGGGGCTGTACCTATGAGGCTGCAGGTGATGCCGCTGCCGCTGCCGCTGCCACTCCGGCTGCTGCTACTGCTGCTGCTGCTGCTGCTGCTGCTGCTGCTGCTGCTGCCCAAGACAACGACACCCTACAGCCGCACCCATGAGGCTGCAGGTGACGCCAGGGCCGGCTGGTGCCTGCCAGCCTGCTGCTGCTGCTGCTGCTGCTGCTGCCACAAACCACAATGACATCCTGTGGCCGCACCTATGAGGCTGCAGGTGACACCAGTGCCAGTTGGTGCCTGCCAGCCTGGCTCTGTTGCTGTTGCTGCTGCTGCTGCTGGTGCTGCTGCTGCTGCCAAAATAACACTAGCCGCACCTATGAGGCTGCAGGTGACGCCAGTGCCAGTTGGTGCCTGCCAGCCTTGCTGGGTGCAGCTGGACCCCCAGCTGCCATCCTGGCGGTAGCCAGGCGCACACTGAGCAGTGCAGGTGGAGCCGACAGCAGCCACGCCGCTGCTGCACGACCAGGCTGCATTGTCTGGCAGAGGCGAGCCAGCTGGAACTCCTGTGCAGCCTGCAGATCACACGGCAGCAGTCAGCAAGTCAGTGACATCAGTTGCAGGCGGTTTGGAAGCCAGGCGTCACCAGCAGGCTGCGTTCTGCTGTCATTGTGGCGGCGCGTAGCTGCGCTGGCGCTGGCGAGGACTTCTCTGTGGGGTACAGGGTAAGGGTAAAGCGTAAAACCTTTATTCTGAACCCTGAATGGAGCTGGTTGCGCGAGTGCGTCTGGCTGCCTCACCGTACATGTGCAGGATCCGTTGCAGCCGCCTCACCTAGCCGTCTGCATGCCAGCGAGGTTGCTGTAGCACTCCACTGGTAGTCGCCTTCATTGTTATCAGAATGTATACAGGTGGCTGAGAAGCTCCCAGATGCAGTGAAGCCAGGCAGGCAGGCAGCCTGGCACTCAGTATTAAACCACGAGTCCTGATTTGCCGGGTTGCAGTCGCCGCTTGCGACCCACTGTGCGTTGCTGGGCGGCGCCGGCAGCTCTTTGTTGGCGCAGCCGGTGGCTCCTAGCAGCGAGCGAGCCATGTCGCCAGTGAGCTCTGCCCCTGCAGGCCCGGCAGGACCGGCAGGCCCGGCAGCGCTGACTGGCCCTTCAGAGGTTTTAGGCGCTGCAGAGGGTTTAGGCCCTGCAGAGCTGGCCACATGTGCAGCAGCAATCTTTGGCACTGCGGGCGCTGCAGGCCCGGCACTGATGACGGGCCCTTCGAGGGTTTTAGGCCCTGCAAAGGGTTCAGGCCCTGCAGAGGGTTCAGGCCCCGCAGGCCCGGCAGCCCTGGCACTGCTCATTAACCATGCAGAGGATTCAGGCCCTGCGTAGCTGGCTACATGTGCATGCGCAGCGCTAACAGCGCCCAAGGGTGCTCCTGCAGGCGCAGCAGGCAGCGCCGCATGCACATGCATATGGCCCGATGCTGCTGATGGCCCAGCTGGGCCTGATTCGGCTACAGCTGCGTGGTCTGCGCCTGCTGCTGCATGCGCACGCAAAGCAGGCAGCGGCACAGGTGTACAATTGCAGGCCGGCAGAGGCAGCAAGAGACGCATGGGGTGTGTCAGCGGTGAGGTGGGGCACCACCTGCAGCAGGTAGACATGCTGGCAGCTGCAGTAATCTTGCTAATCCATCACCATCGAATGCTGATAGAGGTATGGAGGAGTTGCAATGGGTGCTGCTGGTGGTTGCTGTGTCACTCTGGAAGCAGCAGTTAATGGGTGGGCAGTAAGAAGGATATGATCAGGCGGCCCCCGTGCATGGATTGACTGCTTTGTCCGTGAAGCAAGTGTAACTGTGTTCGCCAGAACAGGCAGCGATCGGGAATGTCTGGGTGCGTTGGTCGTACGCTAACGCAGGCGATTAATCGTGGCAGCTTACCTCGATGAGAGAATATCACCACGCAGATCACAACGCAAAGCCATTTATTCTCCATGATATGCGCTGCAGGTGGCGAGAGTGGCTGTCAAGGGCTGCAGAGCATGCAGACTCCTGATGCGCGAAGAGGCAGTGATGGCTAGCTGCGCCAACGCAAGTTAGAAAACTTAGTAACTTCTGTTGCTGGTACCACAGCTGGCTGCCAATTCGCTGGCAATTCTGCCTGTCTGCTGTGATGAGCTGCTTGCCAACGAACAGGAGAACAGGTGCACTCAATAAACCATGTTATACAATAGGTATCATTGTCGTGAATCACGTGCTAGACGTTCAGCCAGTAGCTCACGCTCAACCAGAGCTGGTAATTTGCTTATGTTACTGCGTCCTTCCCCCGTAGTTCTGATGGTGTCGTTGAACAGTTGTTTTGGTCGATCTCGATGGCAAAATGTACCGGCAGCACGTGCGTAAATCACCATCCGTCGTACAGACTCCGCCCTTCACATGGCTGGCCGCCTGGGCATGTAACCATCGTGGTGCATGACATACACTACTGCTGAACGCGGCCTGAGGCGCTGCAGCTTAAAACCGAATATCATATAGGGTGAAGGGTCATTACCTAAATAGAGCAAGGGAGATGTTGTCTGCTTTGCCATGCTCTGGCTTGCAGCAGCTGCAGCTGCAGCAGCAAGTACAATGTGGCCAGACGAGGCAGCGGCAGCAACGGCAGCTGGTTAGGCAGCTGCAGCAATAGCAACAGCAGGATGGTCTGGCTATGGGCCACCATTCAGCACAAGTGCCCAGACGGAGCAGACCATGGGCAGCTGCTCCCAACACAAACCAGAATACATGCTCATCAGCGTCTGCTGCTGCTAAGGAACATTTCCCCACGGGCTTGCTGCTGCTACTGCTGCCGCTGCTGTCAGTGGCAGCATTGATGCTGGTGTTGGCGCACATGAGAGTGGTGAGTGTGTTGGGCGGCCATTGAAGCTATCTGCGTTCAGGGCTGCCACCTGCTTGGCACGTTGTCTTTGCAAAGCCGCTGCACATGCTGGCAGTCGCGCATCCTTGCCCAGAGCTGTAAATGCAACATCACACGCCATGCTCAGACTCAGCATTGGAGCCGCTCCAGCAGGCTGCTGACAATGGCCTTTTTTACGCGCTCAATGTGTCACGATGACCCATTTCAGCAAGCTGCATGCCCGTGTAATGCCTGGTTTCCACCGTGCAGTGCATGGTCGAATTACGAAAGGCGCACTGCATCTGGTGCGCATTGCAGAACTTGCTGCTGCCACGTCCTGCACCTGTGCTGTGCAGGCAGCAGAGGGTCCCTGTGAAGCTGAGCGTGTGCCGCATGACAGCAGCAGGCCATACAGCCGCTGGGCAAGCAGCAGCAGACTTAGCATTGGAAGGGGAGCCTCCAGCGGCAGCACACACAGCACACTCCCCAAGGTGAGCTGTGCGTCACCTGCCACGCATACGCAAGAAGAAACTTTCGCAGTAAGGGTAAATGCAACGGCCAAATCTCCTGGCCATGTAACGTTGAATGTGTGATGGCTACATGTCGGATGTGCCATGACTGCCATATCCCAATGCCAGGCTTCTGCGCGCTTACGAGATTGCCAGCTTTTAAACTGCAAACTGCACTCGTGTCTGAACACAGCCGCAGTAGCGCTCAGCAGGAAATCAAGGCTACCGGTCAAAC
Source organism: Tetradesmus obliquus (assembly GCA_030272155.1). Lineage (NCBI taxonomy): Eukaryota > Viridiplantae > Chlorophyta > Chlorophyceae > Sphaeropleales > Scenedesmaceae > Tetradesmus > Tetradesmus obliquus. The sequence continues at coordinate 3,307,750 of CP126196.1, read as the reverse complement.
CTACACCTGGAGTCATCACACTGGTGTCATGCGCATCGCTGGACAACCTCAATCACAGTCAGCCGTTGCATCTAAGCGCCTAACTCAGCTAATGTTCGTCACAGGTGGCGCTGCTCTTCCTGACAAGGGACGGCTCGCCCCTGCCAAACGAGCCGGTGTGGCGGGCCTTCTTTGAGGCGGCAGGGCGGCTGCAGCTGCAGCCAGCAGCAGCCACAGCAGCAGCGGCGGCGGCAGAGCGTGGTGCAGCCAGCAGCATACAGGACCTACTGGGCAGCAGGGCCCTGCACCCTGCTCTGGAGCCGCAGCAGCCCTGGAACTACCCAGGGTATAAGATACAGCATGGGCTGGATCGAGGTGCCTGGCAACCACCGCTACACAAACCTCAGATTCAGCGTCAAATAAACGTCAGCAGTCGTGAGATGTACCACAGCAGTAGCAGCAGCAGCAGCAGCAGCCAGCAGCCTGCATGGCTGCAGTTTTCGGCTGCAGATTTGCCACACGAACAGGGGCTGCTGCATAAAGAGGTGGAGCGTCTGCTGCAGCTAGCCCTGCACTCCTCGGCAGTAGCTCCACAGCAGCAGCGGCAGCAGCAGCAGCAGCAGCAGCAACAAAAGGCAGATGATCAAGCAGCACTGTGGGAGCCAAAGATTCAACTTTCTACAGCAGAACAGGCAGCAGTACGAGAGGCAGAGTTGAGTGCCCATGCTCCATGTAGCAGGAAAGGCGTGAGTGTCCGAGGCTTCAGACAAGGAGGGTGGCACCAGCAGCAGCAGGTCTTGCAGGGCGGCAGCAGCAGCAGCGACAGCAGACGAGGCCCGCTCCATCCTGTGCTAGGTCAGCAGCAGCTATTCTCGGTGTATGTGCACAGCCCTGATGGTATGCTGATGCCGGCTGGCAGCATATTCTCCGGCTCTGAGCTGCGCGCGAGGCTCAACACCACGCAGGGCTACGCGCAGCACGTGCTGGCTGAGACCGCAGTGCTGCTGCTGCGGGCAGCGCTGCAGGACGAGTCCAATGTTCACTTTGTGATGGTGTCAGACACATCCATCCCCCTGTACCCACCACAGGTGAGCAGCGGCGAGGGCAGATTGCTGTATGCTGCTGCAAGCTAGCAGCAGCCAGCCAGGCAATGAAACAAGCATGACGCTGCCTCTTGTGTGCTGGTTGTGTTGCCTCTTGTGTGCTGGTTGTGTTGCCTCTTGTGTGCTGGTTGTGTTGCCTCTTGTGTGCTGGTTGTGTTGCCTCTTGTGTGCTGGTTGTGTTGCCTCTTGTGTGCTGGTTGTGTTGCCTCTTGTGTGCTGGTTGTGTTGCCTCTTGTGTGCTGGTTGTGTTGAGGTGTGAATTGCATGCTAGTTCGGCTGAGGGCATGCATGCACGCGCAGTGGCCTGCGCCCCGATCAATGAAAACATATGTGTTTCGTCACTGTTGCATGGCGTTGTTTGTTTGCTGACACGTGTATGCTGGCGTCTTCGGGTGCTGCTGCAGGTGGTGTGGGCTCAGTTGATGTCGGAGCAGCGCAGCAGGCTGGACGCATGCACCACACGGCGCAGCTATGTTGACATGTACAGGTGGGAACTTCTCACCTGAGGTGAAACCCACATGGCTGAAAGTGGGCGGGCAGAGATTTCTGAAGAAAGATTATGTGGCTCTTCAATTCTGCAAACAAGTTGGGTTTGCCCATTCATGTGGCGAATCTATATAGATATATCCTGGTTCTAGCTTTGTGTGTTGTGCTGGCCTAGCAGCAGCAGCAGCAGCAGCGCGATCGAGCTGTGACAGGCAGATGCAATGATGCACATGCACCTGAGGCACAGGCTGGACCACACGCACTGCGCCACTCATGCAGCAGCTCACCCACAAGCCATGCAGCCCAGCAGCATATGCTGCAGCATCTGAGGCTGAAGCCTCCTCATGTTGAGCGTTCGATCGGGGTCTCTTTTTTTTGCACGCCAGTCATGGCTGTCCCTCAGCACCGGCCGCTGCTGCACTGCAGGTGGTCTGCGGCACTGTCGTCGGAGCACTTTGGCAAGCAGCACTGGCGCAAGAGCAGCCAGTGGTTCACGCTCACACGCCCCGCAGGTGCGCTGCAGCAGGCGCATAATGCGTTTTTGAGAGAGGATAGTTACATGTGGGTCCTGGCACCATCTTGGATGGTATGAGCCACAACAGGTTGAACACAAGGTCTGAGACCGGAAAGGAGATTGAGCACCGTAAAACACAATGCACACCCTTGAGCACCAAATCTCTCATGTTATATCCAGTTTTTGCCACAGCTCAGAGGAGCCTCTGGAGGCCTGACATTCGGCGCTGTTATTTTGTCACACTTTGATGTGGGCTGTGCTGCCAGTGCTGTTCAGTGCCCAGGGCGTAACCTCACACACACACAGCCGCAGGCATGCATAGTGTCACGGCAAGTTCCCCGCCTGTATCTGTTAGTGATCATAGTACCGCTCGCGTTGAGTTTGTATCTGCAACGGCAATGCGCTCAGCGACAGTGTATACGGCGGCTACCACCGTCGCACCTGCTGCTGTGTGTTGCAATTGCAGCGCTGCTGGTGGTGGCGGACAGCCACGTGCGCGAGCTCTTCCGCAGGCACTGCTACACCAACTTCACCAGAGGCCGCCCAATGTGTGTGAGCGATGAGCACTACATGGCTTCCTTGATGGCCAGCTATGGCTTGGAAAACGCAACAGACTGCAAGGTGCGCTACATGCTGTGTACTGCATACTACAACCGTAAGAACGGTAGTAACACGTCACGTTGCCCGCTGCAGTTGCCTGCTGTGCAGCTCAGGGCTGTGACTGCAAAGGTTGCTTGTGACATGGCAGTAACAGGGCAGTGCATTGTGCAGCCTGCATCATGCTGCACTGCTTGCTGCGCACTGGAAGGAGCACGGGCACAGTGCAACCAGCTGGGCAGGTAAATGATATTGCTTCAGTGTCACTGGTCAGAACAGTGATGGATAGCAAACATGTTCTGTAAGCTGCTCCGCAAGAGGCGTGTCACTGAGCAGCACTGCCAGCACTGCTCGCTGGCAGCAGTCTTGAATCAGCTCCATGTGCTGCTGTTTGCAGGGCCGTGTGAGCTATGCTGATTGGGCTCCTGGCGGTTGGCACCCCAGAACATTTTCGGCCAAGGACATCACCTCATCACTTGTGCAGCGCATGCGGGGTGGTGGCCAGGCAGCTGCAGTGCAGGCAGCAGCGTTGCTGGATGCAGCAGCACCCAACATGGATGCCGAGACAGCTGCAGCAGTAGCGCAAGCATTCGCAGCCACCCTCGCAGACGCAGAAGCAGAAGTAGCCGCAGAACTAGAAGCAGCAAAAGCAGCAGCACAGCTGCAGGATGCTGCTGACAAGGACGCGGATGGCCCGCCTCTGCCTGCATGTGAAGCTGCAGCAGCCATCCATTCAGCTTTGACTCTAGTGTTTCAGCCGCGGGGCACGCCCACTGGCACGCAGCACAGCGTGTCACCAGCCCATGCTGGCCCAGAAGCTGATGAATTCGCAGTGCCTGCACAAGCCATGAGAGGCGGTACAACTGCGGGAGGTGCTGCTGAAGCTGCAACTCAGCCAGCTGCAGCAGCAGCGGCAACCGGAAGGCGCCCCCTCAGCACAGTGCGATCGCATCTGCAGTGCCAGCAGCCTGCGCAGCAGAGGACATATGCTGGCCTGGCGAGTCGGCAGCGTAGTTTGAGGCTCCTGCAGGAGGGCGGCCAGCGGCTAGCAGCTCTGAAGAGTGGGAACAGTGCGGAAGGCGCTGCAGCAGATGCTGCGCGCGATGTGGGCGCTGCACGGTGGATGGTGTCTGCTGGGTATGTGCCGCTGGGTTCGCACTGCCCGCTGTTTGCGCGCAAGTTCACTGCTGGCGTGGTGAATGAGACGCTGGCCATGGCGCTGAGCTGTGCTGGGATAGGGCTGGGCAGCTGGTGCGCAGAGCAGCAGTGGCTGGCATTGGTGCATGGCTAGGGAATTGGTGTTCCTGCATGCTTACACTGCGCGCTGCTCCTAACTACCACCCGATCACACAAGGCATGCGACCAGGAGCGCTCACAGCAAATATGACGTCCCCTACAGGAATCTGCTGCTTCTCAGAAGCAGTGCTTTGGCTGGCTGGAGCAGGATCTATCCCAAATCTGCTGCAGTGCTTTGGCTGGCTGGAGCAGGATCTATCCCGTAACTGACATTTAACTTCATGCAGTCACAGCCGTGTGCTTGGCAGTCCAGCCTCAGGCAGCGTACCATCGGCGCATGCATACCAGTCCCTGCTTAGCCCCTCATCATGATGATGATGGCGAGACTGTAACATGCACTACAAATTGATGGGGTGCTTCGCATTCTCCTAGCCACTCACCTGATTGCGGGTAGGTAAGCACGTGAAAATGGGAAAAAATTCCAGCCTTGGCACGCTGGTATAAGCAGTGTTTGTGTTGGTGCCTGCCAGGCTGGCAGTGCCAGCTGGCACTGCTGCAGGTCGCCCCTCCAGGTGCGCTGTCCTATGGAAGTAGGTTGCAAGGCAGTCACGCATGTGCACGACTATACGCCGTGAAAGGTTGCATAACACCAACGCAACTAGACTTGCTACATACTATCGCCTAAACACCTGCGTCGAGTTGTGCATCTTTTGGGGGTTGCCTGCGAGTCAAACATCTGATCTGAAGGTGGCCGCTGGGTTTTAGGCCACTGAGAAAGCTTGATTATATAGTTGCGTCTTGGTCTTCGAACCGATGCACGCAGCACTTGGTCAGCTGCAACCACCCACCTTGTTCTGGGCGAGGGTGCGTTGGCAGGCGGCTTGCTTGGGCCAGTAGTACACACATGTTCACTTGAATTGTATTCGTTTAAGTATACAGTCGGAAACCGTGCAGTGCTGCAAGCCATGCCGGGGGATGATCAGCAGCACAGACAGCAGCACAAGCGGGAGTTGCAACAGCGGCCACATTGGCATGTTTCAGCGAAGCAGCGGCGTCGCAGCTGACAAAATACGTTGGTATACGTCAGCTGCTGGTATTGCAGCTGAGAAAAAGCAAACGACATGGGCCCGCTACATGGCTCTGCTGATGCCCCTGCTGCTGTTGACAGCATGGACATTAGCAATGACCCAGGTGCGGTGCTGGCAGCGGCAACATCACTGAACACATGGTATGCATATGTTTGGTTGTTGCTATGAGGCGATGTTGCTGTGGCTAGTGCATAGCGCTGCTGTAACTGTTGCTGCACTGCATGCTGACTCACTTCCCGCCCTCGCTGACAAGCGCTGCACAGCATGGGTGTGATGGCACATACTGAAACTCCTGCTATGCTTGTTGTCTGCAGGTCCATGGTTCCATGAGTTATACCGGACTTCAGCACCCGGCTCACCAGAGCAGCGTGCAGCAAAGCAGTGTATCTGTCACTGCTGTCAAATTGACCAGCACAGGCAGCGTTCGACGCATGAGCGGTAGCAGCAGCAGCAGCAGTAGCAGGGGTAGCGACAGCAGCAGTAGCGGGACCAGCAGCAGTAGGGGGACCAGCAGCAGTAGCAGGACCAGCAGCAGAAGCAGCAGCCTTCACAGCAGCAGGCGCAGCAGCGGCGGTCATGCCAAGCTCCCAAAGGTAAGAGCTGCGCTGTAGCAGCAGGCCTGTACATGACATTGCTCATCAGGCTATCGCGCTCTTTACTGCACCTGCATGATGACACACCATACAGCAACGCTTCTGCTTCTTCTCCTGGCGCGCTTTGGATCACAACGCTCGCACCCAACAGGTGGCACTGCTCTTCCTGACAAGGGACGGCTCGCCCCTGCCAAACGAGCCGGTGTGGCGGGCCTTCTTTGAGGCAGCAGGGTGGCTGCAGCTGCAGCCAGCAGCAGCCACAGCAGCAGCGGCGGCAGCAGAGCGTGGTGCAGCCAGCAGCGTACAGGACCTACTAGGCAGCAGGGCCCTGCACCCTGCTTTGGAGCCGCAGCAACCCTGGAACTACCCAGGGTATAAGATACAACATGGGCTGACGCCTGGTGCCAAACGTTGGTGGCCACGATTGTCACCTAGTCAATTGTTCAAGAACATCAGCGGCCTTAGAAGCAGCAGTAGCAGCAGCAGCAGCAAGCGGCTTGCTTGGTTGCAGTTCTCTGCTTATTCTTTACCTCAGGAGCAGCTCCTCCTGCATAAGGAGATGCAGCGGCTGCTGCGGCTTACTCCGCAGCGTGGTCCTGCATCGTTCGTAGCCGATCATCCTCAGCAGCAGCAGCGGCGCCAGACACAGAAAGATGACGACACATTCATCCGTGATCCCATGCAACAGCTGAATATAGTAGAGCAGGCAGCAGCACTTGAATTACATATGAGAAGTACTGCATCCAAGTCCGGCAGCGCAAAAGCAGTAGACCGCAGCCTGCGGCTGGGAGGTGGCCGCGGGGATCAGCAGCAGCAGCAGCAGCAGGGCAGCAGCAGCGACAGCAGACGAGGCCCGCTCCATCCTGTGCTAGCTCAGCAGCAGCTGTTCTCGGTGTATGTGCACAGCCCTGATGGTATGCTGATGCCGGCTGGCAGCATATTCTCCGGCTCTGAGCTGCGCGCGAGGCTCAACACCACGCAGGGCTATGCGCAGCACGTGCTGGCTGAGGCCGCCGTGCTGCTGCTGCGGGCAGCGCTGCAGGACAAGTCCAATGTCCACTTTGTGATGGTGTCAGACACATCCATCCCCCTGTACCCACCACAGGTGAGGGGCAACCAGCACACTTGCAGGAATAACACTCGCATGACAGGGCCAAAGGAACTAGTAGGCAGTGGAATCAAAACAGCGAGCTGCACCCTTTACAGGAGGGCTTGTCGCCAGCTTGTTTGATTGCATGTGCTCGTCATACTGTTGTGTGCATGCAAGGTGCTCATGTCCTCTGCTGCTGCTGCTGCTGCTGCTGCTGCTGCTGCTGCTGCTGCTGCCGCTGCTGCAGGTGGTGTGGGCTCAGATGATGTCGGAGCAGCGCAGCAGGCTGGACGCATGCATGTACAGGCGCAAAGACATCGACATCTACAGGTGCGCAGCGGCCGTGTCTCCCTTGTCGCTGCAGCCACAACCATGGCACATGCTCAATCTGCCCTGCATGCTGCAAAGTAGCCCAAGTCGCTTTGGGTGCTAGCTTGCTGTGTTGCGTGTGTTGTTCTGTGCTATAGCAGTACACTTTGTGCGTGGTATGCCGGCCCGGCTTGTGGTGTACATGTACTGCTGGGCTTCAGGCTTCCTAGCTGTTGCTGTCAGGGGCAGCAAGTCACCTCACCGCCTTGCCTGCCTCCCTGCGCCGTGCTGGCTGCTGCTGCTGCGCTGCAGGTGGTCAGCAGCGCTGTCGTCGGAGCGTTTTGGCAAGCAGCACTGGCGCAAGAGCAGCCAGTGGTTCACGCTCACACGCCCCGCAGGTGCGCTGAGGCGTGCTTCATTCAATAGTCAAATAGCCGGTTAACCTGTGATTGGCATGGCGCTGTGAGCAGCTGGGGATGGCACCGAGCCTGCAAGCGCTGCCTTGCATGCAAGCTGCAGTTCAGGCTGCAGCACTCAGGCTGCAGCACTCAGAGCAGAGTTTAGTACACTCACAATCTGCATACGCACTGCTTGCTCTGCTCTGTCCTGCAGCGCTGCTGGTGGTGGCGGACAGCCATGTGCGCGAGCTCTTCCGCAGGCACTGCTACACCAACTTCACGGTGCTGATTGGACGCTCGATGTGTGTCAGCGATGAGCACTACCTGCCATCGCTGATGGCCAGCTATGGCCTGGATGACGCCACAGACTGCAAGGTGCGCTGATGGAGGCCATGCCAGAGATGTGATTCAGAGAGGGCTGTTACATGTGCATTGCGGCACGATCTTAGACAGTACAGCCACAACACAATGGACGTGGTGTCTGAGACAAGAAAGTATGGCCTGGATGATGCCACAGACTGCAAGGTGGGCTGCTGGTGGTCATGCCAGCATGCCGAAATGGAGGCTGGTCATGTGGGCCCATGGGCTCGAGAAGCCACACATGGCCTCTGTGTCGCAGGTACCTTTCAGCGACATCAGGTGCTGCTGAGCTGCCTGAGATTTGCATCTCAGGCAACGTGTGCTCTCTGGCTGTCGGTCTTGACCAGTACTTTCGCTGCTTCAGCTGCAGCTGACCAGTACAAACATGCTGCTGCTGCTGCAGGGTGGGGTGAATTACAACGACTGGAGCCCAGGTGGCTGGCACCCCAAAACTTTTGCAGCCAAGGACATCACGCCAGCACTGGTGCCGCGCATGCGAGGCGGCAGAGTCGCGGCACACCTGCAACACCCAGCAGCAGCTCTGCCAGGACACCTGGCTGCAGCACCTGTAGTAGATGCTGAGACAGCAGCAGCTGCAGCAGTGTCAAAAGCTGTCGGGGCGAGCCTGGCCATAGCAGCAGCTGATGTGGCAGCGGCACGTGCGGCAGCAGCAACAGCAGCAGCAGCGTTGCGGCTGCAGGAGTCTGCAGAAGCAGACGATGGTGAGGAGGAGTCTGCGTGTGGCATAGCTGCAGCAATGCATTCAGCGTCAGCCATCTTTGTGCAGCCACAAGGTGGGGATGCAGCAGCGGGTGACGACTTAGCAAGTGCCACAGCAGCGGCGGCAGCAGCGGCTGCTGCTAAGAGCCTCGGCAGTGTGGTGTCGGATGTGCAGTATCACTTGAAGGTTCAGATGTCATGGCTCAGAAAGAAGGGCCGCCAGCTGGACAGCCAAGATGACAGCAGCAGCAGCAGCAGCGCGCAGGGTGAGGCTGGGGCAGGGGCAGCCAGCATGCAGCAGGTCGAACACGATGATGATGACGCTGGCGATGATGATGACGGTGATGACGGCTATGCGTTGTGGCGGGAAGGGGCTTCACGGTGGATGGTGTCTGCTGGCTATGTGCCGCTGGGTTCGCATTGCCCGCTGTTTGCGCGCAAGTTCACTGCTGGCGTGGTGAATGAGACGCTGGCCATGGCGCTAAGCTGTGCTGGGATAGGGCTGGGCAGCTGGTGCGCAGAGCAGCAGTGGCTGGCAGGGACTGGGTAACTCTTGGATAGGGGGCATGTGGTGCATGCATGCACCTGTCACAGGTACAGTGTACTACACAGGTGACCTGGCTGTTGGTATCCGATGCCCTTCGGATGACTTTGTCATGCTATGTAACGACAACGGGGCCCTTCGGATGATTTTGTCATCTTACCCAACAGCAACATTCGGGAAGTTATATAACTATATGTATATGTGACCGCCGCGTCATGTGCCCGCGTGCTTTAACATAAGTGCCTTCAACAAATGTGGTGGGCTTGCAGCCTCGTGGCACGTGCACGCTTGATGATGATCAGGTGATCACCAAGCAGATACATCAGCTGCTGCTCATCAGCTGCTGCAGCTGAGCTCATCATAAGGTTACCAAGAGACCCATCAGCTTATGCTGCTGGTAAAAAGGGCCGCTGTTGGTGAAAAAACACAGCAGCCTCTTCCAAGTTGACTTCAGCTTGAGTTCTGTACATACCCGGGCCTTTAAGCACATGGGGCCTCAAGCAATCCCACGAGACAGGTGTACAGGCCCTAGGAACAAAGCATGTATATTTTAACAGCAGGGCAGCGCTACAACTTTGTCAGCTAAACAACTACAGTGACAAAACGAGAAAGCTGTAGCTTGGCTGCCCCTGCAATCAGCTGCTGGCTGCTGATGGTGACAACCATGCCGGCCGCCGCCTCATGCGTGGGGCCTCCGCATCGCAGCAGCATGCAGCGCGAACAGCTGCTGCATCACCTCAGCACTCATTTTGCGCTGCGACCCCAGCTGCAGCAGCTCCGTGACCTCATCAGCAGGAATGCCTGCAGCCGCCGGCAGCTGGAGCAGCTGCTGCGCCAGCAGCGTGGTACTGGCAGGCACTGAGTAGCTGTCCCGCCGCATCAAGCTGCGCAGCATCCCGGCCACAGCACTTGCCGGCAGCTGCTGCGCACCCGGCAAGCCGCTCAGCGCTGCAATGGCTGGGCTGTCGAGCTGCTCCACAACACCAAAGGCCAATGCCGCTGCAGCAGCATCTGGGCCGAGCTGCTGCGCCCCTGGAAGCTCACACAGCCGCACCACCGCCTGCCTTGCGCCGTGGCGCCCCGCCTGCTGCAGCAGCAGCGCCACGCTGCCGCTGCTCAGCTGCTGCGCGCCCGGCAGATCCAGCAGCCGCACCATGGCCTGATCCCCACACGCGCGCATGCGCAGCGCGAGATCCAAGGTTTCCTCGATCTGGCTGGCTGACAACACCCGTGCCGGCTGTAGCTTACACATCGCATCCAGCGGCTCCGCTAGCCGCAGCCGCAGTGCCAGCTGCAGCAGCTGCAGCAGCTGCTGCGGCTGCAGCTCCTGCGCGCCCTTCAAGCCGAGCAGATACACCGATGCCTCGCCATCGAGTTGTTGTATGGCTGACTCGAGGAGCGCATGCACGCTGCAGCCTGGAAGCTCCTCTGCTGCCTGCAGGTGCACGGACAGCACCTCCACACCTTCTGTCCACTGCAGGTTGAGTGCTGTGCGCAGCAGCCTGCAAACTGCATCAGCTGGCATTGTCTCTGCACCTGCAAGCTCACAAAGGTCCTGCAACAGCAATTGAAAAGAGTGTCGCAGCAGAAGCAGGATGCAGGTGGGTGCAGCATTCGTCATCACTGGTTGATGTCTGCAGCCTGCTTCACTGCTGGACCAAACATTGTTGCGAGCATAGCCAAGCAAGCACCGGCGTACGGAGAGAGGCGCCAAGGAATGAGCAGAACACTTCCATGCTGTGTGGCCTCTACATTGCAGCTGCATGCTTCATACTGCAGTCTGCCACGCACATGCTGCCGGAAGCCCAGCCACACACCAATAGCCTCAATAAATAAGTAGTATATATAAAAATAAACAACACCCACCATAAGCATGCCGCAGCAACCCACGCGGATGGCAGCAGTCATGATCTGCTCAACACCCTCATGGCAGATGCTATGTGCCGCTGCCATCTGGCTCAAGATCTCCACACTGTTATCATTGTGCTGCTGCGTCGCGTGCAGCAGCAGCGCCTGCAGCCGCTGCGGCGACAGCTGCTGCACAGCCGCCGGCGTGCACAGCAGCAGCGCGACCGGCCGCAGCTGCCGCCGCTGCATGGCGAGTTGCAGCAGCGCATCAAGGCGCTCAGCAGTCAGCGCCTGCTGCCGCTGGTGATCCGCAACGAGCAACCCGCAGACCGCCTCTACGCAATCGCAGCTTGCGCCCAGCTCCAGTGCTGCAGTCAGCTGCTCTGCAACAAACTGCAGCTCCAGCTGAATAGCTGGTGGCAGCCTGCATAGCTGCTCAGCTACATTGTGCAGCTGCCGCGCCACTGCCGCCTGCAGGAGACCCGCGAGCTGCTGCGGGGAGAGCTGCGCAGCTGCCGGCAGCTTCACCAGCAGCGAGCACACCCTGCAGCACTGCTGCTTCACTGCAGGTGTGCACACAACAGCAGCAGCAACAGCGATGGCAGCAGCAGCAGCAGCGGGGTTATGACCTAGCAAAGCAACGGCAGGCAGGCTGAGGACAGATACAAAAGCCCCTGGCCATACCACGCAAAAGCCAGAAAGGCGTAACCTGCATGCTTAGCCCTGCGTGCCCCAAGGCAGCAGGTGCTGCACCATATAAGGATGCAAACTGATGAGGCTGCGAACAGCTCACTGAGCCCGCCCACTCGCTGCTGCAGCCAGGCTCACCTGCACAGTCGAGCAGCGCTGCTGCCGTGCCCACCTCCAACTGCTGTGCAGCAGGCAGCTGCAGCAGCGCAACAGCAGCATCTTCCTCCGCAGCCTCAACTGTGCACTCCAGCAGCTGCGCCAAACTCTCCCGGCTCAGCTGCTGCGCTGCTGCACTGGCCAGCAGCAGCTTCAGCACACCATACTCCTTATCATGTGCTGCACTCTGCAGCATCGCAGTGAGGCTGCTAACGCTTAGCTGCAGCTGCCTGCACAAGCAAGGCAGTACCCGCAGCGCCCGCAGCTGCACTGCCTGCCGAATCAGCGGCTCCGGATCCAGCAGCGCTGCAGCCGGCAGCTCGCAGAGCTTGTTAATAACAGGCACATCTGCAACCAGGCCCTCAGGGTCGCCATCTGCATCTGCATCCAGATCGCCACCTAATGCATAGCTGATGCTTCCAGACTGCTGGATGATGGTTTGCAGCAGCGAGCTGATGGTGGCTGCATCCAGCAGCTGCATGCCCGAGAGCTGCTCACACATCGCCAGTGCTGCAGGGTACGCGGCATCCTGCAAGCAGCAGCAGCAGCAGCAGCAGCAGCAGCAGTGCAGCAGCAGGTGTGGTGAAGTGCTGGGAAGACGAGCTGTGTGCTTGGCGTGTGCAGACATTTGGGGCTGCGCTTGCAGACAGCTCTTGTCCTTACAGCAGCTTGCCCAATTCTCCCCTCACTCTCCTCCGCTCCAAGCTGTGCGCTGCATTAGCCGAGTCTGACCCCTGACCCCTAGGACACGACGAGGGGAACCTGCTCTGGTCATGTAGCACTAAAAACGTCTCAGGTTTGTCGCCAGGTGTATACAAGTATACACACTCCCGCACCTGCAGCGTTGCCTGCAGCACTCCAGCCAGCGTCGCTTGGTCCATGCTGCCTGCTGCCGGCAGCGACAGAAGGAAGCGAAAGGACTCTAGCCGACTGAGGGGGTGCGACACGCAGCTCAGCGCCTGCCGCAGAAGTGCCGCAACAGACGCCGCCGGCAAGGCCTGAGCACCTACGGCAGCGCAGCAGCACACGCACAGCCAAGTAAGTGAAGCAGGTGGATAGCACAACCTGCTCTTTGCACCAGCCGGCCTAGGCTGTGGCTGTTCGCAAGTCAACTGATTACTGGCTCACTCCAGACGACAGACATACACGACACAACTGCAAAGGCATAAACATGCATCACCGCACAACGCCACACCTGGCAGCCCAAGCAGCGGCAGCACCAGCATATGGCTGCAGTAGCCCTTCAGCGCATCGCCGCCGTATGCTGTCAGTGCTGCAGCCAGCAGCCGCGCCAACGCTGCTGGCTGCAGCGCCCTCGCTGCTGCACAGCTGCACAGCAGCGCCACGCCGTGGTGTGCAACAGAGGCTGAGTTGGCCAGCATTGCAGCAGCAATGCTGTTCTCACAGTTGGCCGCGTCCAGCAGCGGCGACAGAGGCGGCTTGCACAGGGCTGCGGCACACACAGCGAGCAAAGTAAGCAACGGCTGTCAGATGGCATGTGAAAAACAAGTAAGCAAGGACCTTGTGTGAGCATCGGCAATAACACGACGGCATGCTCAGGACCTGCGCTGAGATTGTGTGCGAGGATAAAGGCAGGTTCAGCTGTTGCAACAGCCGAACCGCTGCACGCACACCTGCTGCTGCCGGCGAAACTGTTACGCATGTCCCGAGTTTCAAACTGCTCACCCGTAAGCATCACCATGCTGCGGCCTGGCGTCAGCGCAGCCTGAATCACCGCAGCCACATCAGCAGGCTGCAGCTGCTGCACCGCAGGCAGCCGCAGCAGCTGCTCCACCACACACACGTGCTGCCGCTCCACTGCTGTGCACAGCAGGTGCAGCAGCAGCGCCGGCGTGAGCTGCTGCAGCAGCGCCGCATGGCCTTTGTTGCTGCGGGGCAGCCGCAGGAAGGTTAGGAGCTGTGTGGCGGCTGTGGTGTCGCTTTTGTTGACTGCGATGTGCAGCAGGTCCTGCACGTTGGCTGCTGTGACCTGGCGGCTGCTGAAGGACAGCCAGTCCTGCAAGCACATACATACACACAGGATCAGAGCTAATGGCCGCAAAGGGCAATGCTGCAGAGCTTGGCTGAACATGCACTTACCTGCGGAGATTCATGCAGTCAAAATGCTGCTGCTGCTGCAACATCTGTGGCTGCTTTCTGAGGCTGACGCTGCAGCATCTGTGACTGCTCCTTGAGGTGAAGAATTGCATTGCCTACCCCTGCAACAGCAGTGCACACGCTCACCCCTGCAACAGCAGTGCACACGCTCACCCCTGCAACAGCAGTGCACACGCTCACCCCTGCAACAGCAGTGCACACGCTCACCCCTGCAACAGCAGTGCACACGCTCACCCCTGCAACAGCAGTGCACACGCTCACCCCTGCAACAGCAGTGCACACGCTCACCCCTGCAACAGCAGTGCACACGCTCACCCCTGCAACAGCAGTGCACACGCTTTCCACGACTGCAGGAAGCCCCGACTTGACGCGCATCGTCTTGCAGACCTTCACCCACGCCTCCAGCCCCAGCACGCGGCACCTTGCTGCGCTTGCAGGAGACCCAACAGCAGCAGCATCGAGCAACACAGCAGGCACATGGTGCACCTTTCAGGCGCTACAAGCCAGCTAATAGCAAAGAGTGTGTGATTGCTGCAGACACACGGCAGTTGTGCCCTGTGCAGTGAATGTGGAGTGTTGAAACGCAGAAGTGTCATCCGCATTGCTGCCATCTGTTGCGCCGGCTTCAACCCACCTGCTGCCACCAGCTGCTGCATATCCATACGTGCGCCGGTGTCTAGCACCGCCTCGATGACATCAGCAGGCATGCAAGGCATGCGCACCAGCTGGCTCAGAGTGCCATGCTCAAGCTGCTGCTCCTGCTTGGCCAGGAGCCACTCCAGCGCTGCCTGCTGCTCGTGACGGCCGTATAAAGTGATACATGATTGATAAGCCGCACCGGGCACGAGAACAGCAGCTTGGTCGTTTACAAACCGCGTAATTGCCTCTGCCCACTGCTTCGACACTACGCAGCACTGAGCCAGCTTTTTGATGCTGGTGTGATCTACAGCAGTGCATTGAAGGACCAAATGTAGAACTGCTGCTGTCGAGACAGCTGTTGGCATCGCATCCTTCCTTGCCCGGGCCCGCCTGGTCTGCATGACGCCCATCTGACTAGAATGTATTGCTGTGAACCACAGTTGCACATGGCGCAGAGTACCCAGCCTATTACTCTGAAAGCTTCCGCAGCTACAGCTTTAAGTGACACAAGCAGCACCTGGTAACCTTGCTGGGTCTACCCCTACCCTGTTCATGAGAATGACATGTGCATGCCGTTGCAAACTTCTGTGCTTTCTTAGATCGCTTGTCTCTTTATGATGATGATGATGTCTCTTTATAAGCTTTTCAATGCCTCTCAGCAGCTGTTACGTCAAGCAGTAGAGTCCAACACTCAGCAGCATGGGAGCAGGACCTGTTGACAGTGAACAGCCACCCCTCTACTCAGCTGCTGCAGCATGAACCTTAATTGAGATGAATAAGGTGATCCTTGAGACCTGCTCAAATCCAACAGCATGGTGGTTCAGCCTTTCCACCCGCATTGTCACCACATAATCACTGATGTGCTTTTTCACGGCGTGAACTTTATGCACAAACAAAGTTATACCACTCAGCCCATACACACGAGCATCAATGATTGTTAGCTTGACAGCAAGACTGCCTAGTCAAGAAGCACAGTATCAGCACGACTGAGGTGCACATGAATAACACAGCTGGGTGGAGTCAAATCTGCCATTGAATTGCCAACACCAGTCACACGGTGTCTGTGTGCATTCTGATAGTGTGCAACATGTTTCATTGTGTCTGCGGCTGAACAGACTGAACCCGCCAGGCACACATTCAGCACCTCAAGCGTAGCACACCCACAGGAGGTCTACCTAAAGCTGGCCCGTGAGGGAGTGCTGGGTGACCCTTTTGCTGCCGCAGCCAGGCTGCCAGGCCTGCCGCCACTGCCGCTGCCTGCCTTTAGCGGCGACGCTGCAGCAGACAGGCTGCCGCCAGTGAGTGATATCGACTTGCCCGACAGCGAGCGGCTCAGGCTAGCGCTGGCTGCACCAGCAGCAGCAGCAGTGCCAGAGCCAGAGCCGCCCGCCCTGCCCTCCAGCAGTGCTGCTATCCTGTCATACTTC
This sequence comes from Tetradesmus obliquus, assembly GCA_030272155.1. NCBI lineage: Eukaryota > Viridiplantae > Chlorophyta > Chlorophyceae > Sphaeropleales > Scenedesmaceae > Tetradesmus > Tetradesmus obliquus. The sequence continues at coordinate 3,291,855 of CP126196.1, read as the reverse complement.
TCCAAGTCACCCCCACCGGGGCTACGCGAGCCAGCCGCTGCTGCTGCTGCAGCAAGGCTCAGCGCAGCGCTCCTGCTGCCAAACGACGCCTGCGGGCTCATCGCCTTGCTGGCAGGCTGGGGGCTGGCAAGCAGGCCGCTGCTGCGCGCAGACAGTGATGGCGAGCGCTGGCCCAGGCCATCTCTGCCAGCTGGAATCCTGCCAGCTGCTGCCCCTGCTGCTGTCTGTTTATCCAGCAGCCCCTGCACCCAGCTCTCATAGTCGCTGAGCATGCTGCTGCTGTCTGCGCGGTACTGCTTTGCCTTGCGCTCGGCCGCCGCCAGTGCTGCTGCGTTGGTGGCTGCCTCGTCTGCCTTGGCCTTCGCATCAAGCACCTGGCTCAGAGTTTGGATCCTGTGCCAGGTGGATGACAACGCAGCAGCAGCAGCAGCAGCAGCAGCACCCAGGAATCCGTTACGACCAGGCTATGTGAGCTGAGATTGGTGGCTGACCAGGCATGGTCAGCAACATACTAAAGTAATAAGCACAAGGAAAAACAAGCAACAGCCGGCATATGCAGGGCCGCTGGCGTCAATGCTTGAACGGTGCTATGATGTCGAGGCAGACATGAAAGGCACAATCTAATGTGGTGTTCGGCTTGGCCTAGCATCCTCTGGTGCCTGCGAGCGTCGTCCTGAGCTCACCGCTGCGCCTGCAGCTGCGACTCCACAGTGGCCTGCTTCTTCTTGGCTCTGTGCAGCTCCAGCTGCGCATCCAGCCGCGCCTGCTGCTCAGCCTGGCAGCAGCAACGGCAGCGGCAGCAGCAGCAGCAACACAACATAGCATCAGCGCACAAGCACAGGGCCATTGTCAGGTGCGTACTGTACCAGCAAGATTTTAAAGTCATCCACGCGTGAACGGCTGGCATCAGCCTCCCACATGCACACACAAGCATCGCGCACACGCCAGATCTCATTGTGAAGCTCACGCACACTGTCGCATAACACTCGCAAGCCGCCAATCCAAGTCCTCACCGCCAGTGCAGCAGACAGCTCCTGCACGCTGCGCAGCCGCGCGTCCACCTCCGCGCCCTTCTCCCGCTCCAGCGCGCCCAGCTCAGCGCGCAGCGCAGCTAGCCGCGCCTGCTCGTCTGCGAGCGCCAGCGTGGCACTTTCGAGCTCCTGCTGCGTGGCGCGTAGCTGCTGCCGGTGCACCTCCGCCTCTGAGCGCGCTGCGTCGTGCGCCTCCTGCAGGTCCACCAGGCGGGCCCTGCGGTGCGGCCCAAAGGGTGCAGCACGCAGTTTGGAGTGAGAGGGCGTATGGATGCACAGCAGGGTTAAAGACACAATGCACACCGGCTAGCAACTGGCAAATGTAAGTGGAAGGCTTCCTCTAGGTGCTGCGTCGTGCGCCTCCTGCAGGTCCACCAAGCGGGCCCTGCGGTGCGGTGCAGCATGATGTAAGGTGTCGAGTGAGGGACCATGGATGCACACAGGGTTTGAACAGTTAGAGGCAGCAATGCACAAAGGCTTGCAATGGGCAAATGCAAGAAGCTCTGTGTAGACCATTTGTTTGCCTTTGGTGACAAAATAGCATTGCAGACGCGGGCTGGCACAACAAGCCAAACACATTTGATGAGGGTGTTGGGGCGAGTTTACTGCAAAGCTGCTTACAGCACTGCTCACCGGAGCGTGGTGACCTCCTGGCTCTGGCCCCTGTCCCGCTCCTCCCACTGCACCAGCAGCGCACTGCTGCGCTTGGCTGCAGACGTGCGCTCCTCCTCAGCTGAAGCCAGCTGCCGTCTGACCAGCGCCAGCTCAGCTGCTGCGTTGTCCAGCGCCACCTGCAGCTTGGCCACCTCGTGCGCATGAGCCTGGGAGCTGCTCACGGCCTGGTCAGACTTGGACTCAAGCTGCAGCAGAAGTACAGCAGCAGAAGCAGCAGCACCACAGATGCCTCAAAGTTCACCAGCTTTGTTCGCAAGTTCAGTGAGGGCAACTGACATAGGCAGCTGCCATATCATCCAAAGGAGGCCTTGGCCTGATGTATCCACAGCTTGCCGGCTCTGGGTGCAGTGCTTGGACATGCTACTGCCATCTCCCATAGCGCAACTCACCTCCTGCTGCAGCTGCACCGCCTTCTGCCGCCACTTGCTGGTAGACTCCTCCAGCTGCTGGCGCTCCTCAGTCCAGGTGCTGCTGCTGCTCTTCTGGCTGGCCAGCAGCTCAGACAGCGCAGCCTCCTGCTGCAACACATGCACCTGCAGCCGCAGCCGCAGCAGCAGGAGCAAGCAGCATCAGAAACAGACCACATCTCCGCAGACTCGTGCATAAAGGGCATACTAGCAAACTTCACGGCCGCTGCTCGTCACATGCACTGGCAGCCGGCAAACCCTGCCAGCTGATACCGTTTAACACAACACACCTTGGTCTCTTTCAGCTGCTCCTCATTGGCCTGCAGCTGCTGCTGCAGCTGCTCCACCCGGCTCTGCGCTGTAGCCAGCTGAGAGCCAGCAGCATCGCCGATGTGCCGCAAGCTGTCAACCTGCACACACGAACCAGTTGCCGCAGACAGCCACCCTGCATCAAGTCTTGGTTCCCAATGCTTGCAGCTCAGCACGTGTGCGCATGCCCTGACGCATGCCACTTTTCAGCAGGCGCGCAAACATCCAAGATGCACGCAATCTGCTCAGCGCACCTGCTGGGTGAGGCGTGTGATCTCAGCACGAGCTGCTGACAGCGCTGAGTCAGAGTCGCATGCAGCAGCGCCGCGCGCATCCAGCTCGCTCTGCAGCGCTGCCATGCGGCTGGCGTGCTGCGCTGCCAGCCGCTCCTCCCTAGCAGCTGCCTGGCTGCGCAGAGAGGCAGCCTGGCTGTCTGCCTCTTGCCTGCAAGCATACAGCATGTGAAGGCCATGAACGAGCTTGGTGGAGCCGCAGTGATGGTGCAGGTGCAGCTGCAGCTTCTGGCCAGCTGGCCCAACCGCTCACCAGCACACACACTGCGGTCAGGCACTGCTGCGGCCAGGCATTGTGTGTGTGATTCTGCAGAAAAACATATGCGCTGTCGCCATCGCAAACAAATAGCTGAGGTGCCGCGTATGGCACACAACCGCACCTCACAAGCTCCAGCTCCTGCTCCAGCCGCTCCGCGCGTGCACTTGCAGCACGCACCTCCACAGCAGCGTCGGAAGCTGCTGCCTGCCAACAGTTGCAGCAGCCAAAGCAGTAGGGAAGACAGCAGGGGCACAAAGACAGACGGTAGCTTCAGCAAACCGTACATATTGGCCAGCTGCACACATTATGTACACAGGCAAAAGGGTAGGGCAATCGCTGGACGCTTCTTGCATGCTGTGCATAAGTGACATGCACAAAGCACGGGCATTTGCACACTGGTCGACATGGCTGGCAGCGCAGCACACCTGTGCATCTGCCAGCTCCAGCTTCAGCGTCGCGCGCTCGTCATCGCCTGCTTCGCTGCGCTTGGTGAGGGAGCCCACCTCACGCCGCAGCCGCTCCACCTCAGCCTGCAGCATCATCATCATCATCATCATCAGCAGCAGCAGCAGCAGCCATGTTTGATATACGCAGGCTCATCACGCAGGCCAAGGTCATAACACCAGGGAGTCCTGATATCCGAGCAACCCACACCCCGAGCGGATACTCTGCTGCTGATCGCAGGAACCCGTGGTCATGTTGTTGTGCGCCTGATCAGGCTGCGTGACTTGCAGTGAGCAGCTGTCAACCCACCCGCAGTGCTGCTGCCTGGCTGCGCTCCAGGGTTGCATCCGCCTGCAGCTTGCTGTGCGCCACACGCTCTGCCTGCAGTGACTTCTCGCAGGCCGCCAGCTGCTTCTCAACCTGGCCAGCGTGGTCTGCACACCGCAAGCACGCACAGTGGCCACAACAACAGCAACATCTTCAGCATGCTGCACACAGCAGTAATACCATAAATTTGTACGGCATAGCATCGCCACGGTTGCCAACGTTGACTAGTCCTGTAGGCTAGGTTGAACAACTGCTGCAGCATGCTCAACTGTCTGCTATAGAACGTCTCTGCAACTGTGCACCTGCTCACAAAATGGCTACACGCTCACCCAGCTGCTTCTCTGCCTGCTTCAGCTGGCTGCTTGTTGCATCCAGCGCGTCCTGTGTGCCGCGCAGCTCCTGCTCCAGGGAGGTGCAGCGCTGCCACAGCTCTGCACGGCTGGCTGACTCCATCTCAAGCCTGCAGGATGCAGCCGCAATGCACAGCTTCCACTCAGCTATGACATCTGCAGGACAGCGTCAGGTGAATGTGCTGCTGCGCCACGCCGCTTTCCTCGAAGCAACCAGCTACACAGAGCCAAGAGCTTGTTTACTGCTGGTAAGCTACCATGTGCAAGCGCAGTGATGACGCAGGTGAGCGTGCAGTGCATGTTCCAAGCACAGCTCACCTGGCTGACACCTTGCCCAGCTGATCGCGTGTGTGCAGCAGCTGCGTGCTGTCCTCCTGCTGAGCAGCAAGCTCTGCCAGCAGCTGGTTGTGCGCCTCCTGCAGCGGCTTCAGCTTGGACAGATGGTCCTCCTTCAGCCTGCAGCACACCAGCGTAATCGACACAGCGGCAGAAATGTTTTGGCTTGGTGCAGCTGCTCGCTCAAACACTGGCTTTCAACAGGCTTCTCCTTCCGAATGCACAGCAGGGGCAGCACTTTCATGTCCCAGCCGATCCATCAACGGCATGCAAAGCCGTGCTAGCTCCTCTGCTGTCCGGAGCCCGCCGTGCGCCTCAAGCAGACATCTGACCCTCACCTGCGGGCAACCTCCTTGAGGCGACTGTGGTGTTTCTGTTCTGCCTCCTCATTTTGTTTCTGCGCATCAGCCAGCCGGTTCTGCAGCAGGTCCTGTTGATGAAAAGCAAAGCAGCAGCAAAGAGATGCAGCGCCCGTATCAGTGGCTAGGCTGAAGATTCAGCCAAACAATGCCCCTTGCGGGTGACTGATGAACGCTGGCATGTCTCCCTGTCATCGCCCATGCCGCTGCTGGCATGTGTGAAGTGAAGCTGCTTTGTCATAGATGCAATGTGCAGCACTTGCAAGTTGCTGCTGCTGGTGCTGTTTCAAATGCTGCTGCTGCTGCTGCTGCTGCTTGCTTTGCTGCATGCTCACAATCTTGTCATTCTGTGCCTGCAGCAGCAGCTCCAGCTTCACCACTTCTTCTCGCAACGCCTGGCGCTCCTGCACGCATCCACCAGCCACATGCAGCATCTTGTGACCCGTGCTCTGCTCAAGTGCTCAAGTACATAGATCAATCCATAAGCATAGCATGCACTGCTCATGCAATGGCATGTACACAACGCATGCATGTGCCGCGCGTCGTGACGGCGTGATAAACCGAATGATACTCCAGCAGGTTGTCCAGTAGTGGCGCAGTCAAGCTAGCACTTTCTGCACGCACCTCTCCACCAGTGGACTGCAGCCTGACAAGCTCATTAGCGAGTGTGGTGTTTGCTAATTGCAGGTCCTGCAGCATCACGCACGCACATCCAGTGTCAGTGCAAACCTTTTGCATTTTAGCATGTCTGCGGCGTGGCTACTGCGCCGTACATGAAGACGACTGCTCCCAGTGCTCCTGCTGCTGTTGCTGTCAGCGTGCCTTGCGTTTCCTGTTCCAGTCTGCAGTGGCCTGGCTCTTTGCACTTCCAGCAGTTTGCAGCTGTTCGTTGTAGCACACACGCTGCTGTGGGCTGCGGGTCACTGGTATTGTGTGTGGTACTGCTCTTACCTTCATGGCTGCTTTATTTAACCTCACAAGCTTCTCCTCATTGGCCTTGTCAGCGGCCCTTGCACCTCCGCGGGTGAGGTAGTTGACAGGGTCATACCTGTGTGATTGTGTGCATCAGAAACTGACATGGCTGCAGACACAGGAAGATGTCCAGCTTGTACATGAGCTGCGCATCTGCTGCTGCAGGCACTGCTGTGTGCACAGGAACAACGGCGTCATGCTGGTTGAAAGTGGATGCAAGGCTGCCCTTCAACATGCTCACGTACGAGCTCGCCTGTCTTGTACTGCAACGGCAGCTGCAGTGACATACCTGCCGCTCCCACACAGCACTGTCCTGCCAGGGCTGCTCCTGCGCACAGGGCTGCTGCTGCAACCTGTTGCAGGCATAAATTTTTCAATGAGTGCTACGTATGCATTTGTGCGGGGTGATGCTGCACTTGGGGAGAGATTGAGCACCTCTGCAGTGACTGTGCTCTCTATGTCTCCTCTCCCTGCTGGTGCCTCCCTCCGTGTAGGCATGGTGATGGCTATTGGTTGGCACAATAATAACATTCGTGGGAGTGTGGTACAGTAGGTTGCTGGATTCAGAGTCCATGTTGACAAGTCCACCTACTTCACCAGAAACAGTTTCAACTTGGCATCAAGCCATCGCTCCGTAACGTCATGATATGCTTAGACATGTGCGATTGTAGTTTGTATAATAGTAAAGTGTTTCTTTACAACCAAGTTGCACACATCGCATCACTTTCTCCAGTCATCTGTTACTTTGAAACACGTCAGTCGTCTGTGCGGCCGTATTTAAACGCATGGCCTGAAAAGCACTTGGTATTATTGCAATGGCTCAAGAGTTAACTGCGTCATTTGGTGTGACCCTGTCACGCCAGCTGAGTACGAAGCAGTAACAGGCAGTCACACCCCACCCAAGTGATAGGCGGTGCTTGGTGCATGGCGACATGTCTGTGCATAATGCACGGTACGCGACATCCGTCTGCTGCATGCCCGACACCTGCCTGATGTACACCCCATGGGCTGCCCCAAAGTTCACCCGGCCAGCGCTGTCACTGTCACGAACATCTGCTGTCGGCTGAGCTGCTGCACCAACAGTCAGCCAACAGGACCAGGGCATGCTGGCCCAGCCGCTAGTGACTCAGCACAGTCAAACCAGCAAGCGCAAGCATTTGCGCCCTGTCAAAATCAATCGTGACGGCCGTTGTTCAACAATGTAACAAGTCGTTTTGTCAGGCTGCCAGCCTTCAAGGCTTGAACAGAACACCACCTACTGCCAGAGCAATGCAGTACGCAACCCAGCTGCAGCAATGCTTTTGGCGGAAATGCTACCGGTCACTGCAGCAGCCGCAGGTGCCCGCCGATTGGCCTGCCGCAACGCTGCTAGTGCAGCTAGCTGCCTGTCAATCTCTGCTTCTTCACAGTCTGAGTCGTGGCCTGTACTCAGCTCTCCACCAGGAACTGCTATGCCAAGGCCACTCAGTTGCTGCTGCTGCTGCTGCTGGCGGTCAGCCAACCCCCATTCAGCTGCTATCAACCCTGGCGCTGATGCAGTGGCCACAGGCTGAGCAATGTGGCCCCTGGGCAGAGCAGTGTTAGCAGCAATAAGCCCATCTGCTGCTGCTGCTGCTGCTGCTGCTGGCGGCGACGCGGGGCTGCAGCCTGATCCCAGCAGGTGTCTGGACGACCGCCGGCCAGCTATGGGGGGCTTGGACGCCGAACAGCTGCCAGAACTGCTCGCCACGCTGCCCAGTTGCTGCTGGAGCTGCTTGCTGCTCCTGGCTGCTGCTGATGGATGTGGCTTTGACCACTGCATGACAACAGCAGCAGCAGCAGCAACAGCACAGCTTCTAGTTTGAAAGTGACCAAGCATCTGAGGCAATGCGCTCCAACTCATCAGCTTGCAAGCAGTTGACACGCTGCTCATGAAATCCATGCACTGCAGGCGCTGCTTGCTGCTCCTGGCTGCTGCTGATGTAGGTGGCTTTGACCACTGCATGACAAACAGCAGCAGCAGCAGCAGCAACAGCACAGCTTCTAGTTTGAAAGTGACCAAGCATCTGAGGCAATGCGCTCCAACTCATCAGCTTGCAAGCAGTTGACACGCTGCTCATGAAATCCATGCACTGCAGGCGCTCACAACACCACAGCCACACAAAGCATATTATCAGGCTTTTCATGTCACAAGCTAACACTGGCACAAGGATGTGTTAGCCTGTACAGGTCTGGCTTGGGGAGCATCAGTGGCTGCTGCAGCATCAATGTGAACCCACCATGTCACTGCTTGCCACGGCTGCACCGCCTCCTTCCAGTGCGCCTGCCCGCTTCACTGCCGGCTGGCTGTGCTGCGCACCAAGTGCACCAACGCCTGGCACGATGCAGGCGGTGGCGCCATCAAACATGCTGCTGGCTCGCATCTCAGCAGCAGCACGCTCCAACTGATATAATCTGCAGCAAAGCAGAATTAACACAAGCAGTGTCAGCTGCCGATTGCGATCAGGTTCTATGCTGTCATGGCAGCCATGCCGCTGCTGTCACGGCTACCCCGCAGGCTTGCAGCAGCTGCTGCGCGTGGTAATGTTGCAATATACTGTCATCCATTCTCAGGTTGAGTCAACCACAGGGTTATGATGAAAACCGCTCTGTCCTGTTCTCACCTTCTGGCCTGCTCCAGCTCAGCTGCTTGTCGCATGAGGTCCTCTGCCTTGCGTGCTTCCTGCCTGGCCTTCACGCTGTCAGCATGCAGGCTGCTGCTGGCGCTGCCGTCGCCGCTGCTGTAGCTGCTGCCATTGCTGCTGCCTTCACTGCCGCAGCCAAAGCCGTCGCTGCTACCGTCATAGCCAAGAGCTTGCACAGAGGCAGCGCTGCAACTGTAGTCACCTACGCGTCCAGCTGCTGCTACTCCGTCAACACGTGCAGTGTCTTCAAAGTTGAACAGGCTCCTGCGGGATGGACCGTGGCTGCTTGACCTGTGCATGAGGATAGGCTGCTGCTGGTCCAATGCACCATTGCAGCCAGTCCCCATGCTGAGAGCCGCCAATGCTGCCGTGCCATGCGCCACGATGCTTGGCAGCTGGTCCGCAGAGCAGGCTGACTCCAGGTGGCTGTACCTGTTGCTGCTGCGGGCACTGTGAGCTGCACTTGCAGGCGCAGTCAGCACTACAGAGTTGTGCCCGATGCCGCTAGCCACTGCTGCTGCACAGTCCGTGCTGCTGATTCTGTGCGTGCTGCTGCTGTTGCCAGCTTCAACACCAGCTCCCGCATGTGCCTGTGAGCCACGGAAGCTGGACCCAACTTTGCTGGACAACTGTGCCAGGCTTGGCTGAGCGCTGCTGCTGCTAGCGGTGCCGCTGTCACTGCGCAGCAGTTTCTCTATCACAGCAAAGGCAGAGGCACTTTCAGCCCCAGGTCTTATGGGTGGCAACTGCCCAGGCATGTTTGTACTGGTGCTGCTGCTGGTGGCGAGGCCTGCTGCCACAGCAGGCCTCAGGTCTCTGCTGGAGTTCGGTGCTGAAACCGCCCAGGAAGCATGTGGTACAGAGCCCCTCGGACTTATGTGGGCACTGCTTCTCCGGCTGACGAGGCCACCCTCTGCTGCCATGGCGGTCCCAGCAGCTGAAGCTGCTGTTGCAAGGGCAGCTGCGCTGCTGCTGCCAGTGCCACCATATCCATTCAGCATGATCTGCGACTGGGATACTGTACGCCGCTGCAGCGCCGCTGCTGCAAATTCAGATTTGCTGCCGTCGCTGCTGCTGCTGTGTGTAAAGCTGCCGTGCCCCTGCCTGTGCTGGGCTAGGGGTGGCATGTGTGGGTAGCTGCTGTCAATCAGCCCAGCTGGCTGCTGCTGCTGCTGCAATTGGACCAGCGGCTGCAGCACAAGCAGCTGCTGGTGTGACAGGCTTCTTGGTTGCTGCTGCTGCTGCTGAAGTGCGCCTGGCTCACCACCATCCAGCACTGTAGCTTGCTGCTGCACAAAGTCTACCTGGTACCTCAACACCTGCACACACAGCAACCGCAGCCGCCAACACCAAGTGAGCCTTTTATCCGCGCACTTGTACACCCACATGCGTGTACTGCCGACTTTGATGCACAGCTGCTTGTCAGTGCTTGCTGAAGTTGCCGCATCACGCCACGTTGCCAATGTCGAATTGCAGCACACGGCGCACCTGCTCTCGCACGGCCTCACGCTGCGCCTCAATCACCCTCAGCCGCTCCCGAGCTGCCTGCAGCTGTGCATCCAGCGCATCTCCGTCTGCTGCTGCTGCTGCTGCTGCCGCTGCTGGCTGCGGCCTGGGAGACACCAACAAAGGTGCTGCTGCAGGCGCTGCGTGGCTGTGAAAGCTGTGACTAGGCGACAGGGCGCGAGAGCTTGTGCGGCTGCTTCGGCGCCCTGAGACAGGAGGTGCAGCAGCAGCTGCTGCTGCGGCTGTCCTGTCGCTGCTTGCTGAGGGTCCGGCAGCTGCCGCAAGGTGCCTGCTGCTGCTGGACTTGGCAACGGCAGGCCTTGGTGATAGCACTGGTGCTGACTGTGCTGCCAAGGCAAGTGCCTGCGCAGGTCACAGGAAGTGTGCACAGAAAGGGCAAGTATCAACACAGCACCTCCTAACACCTGCACACCTGTACTCAGCCAGCACAGTCAGCCTGCTTCTTGAAAACAAAAAACGTACCCAAGCTGCAGATCTGCAACATGCTGCTTCAGCATTCAAGACAACACCGTGCAGCTGCTGTACCTGGTGTCACGCTCACTTCGCACATCACATGCTGTTGAGTGCGCTGTGCACTCTGTTGTGCTGTCTGCAACGTTACTTTCTTTCACAAGCAAGCAGCACAACCAGCGTGGCCACCGTCTCACCTGCTTGCTCGCCACCAGGTCCCTGGCAGCTGCCACTGCCGGCTGCAGCAGGGGCAGCGCCAGCAGCTCCTCGCAGCTGGGCCGCTGGCTGGGGCTGCTGCTCAGCAGCTGCCGCACCAGCGCCTGCAAAGGGCGTTATACACAACAACCAACACAACATCACAACATCATGTACGCCTGATGAAGCCCAGGTATACTGTGTGGTGTACTCTGGCACAGCAGTTGCTGTAAAGATGGCTCAATCAAACCCACCTAAACAGCCAGGTGTGTGCGGTGTGCAGGAACAGCCGCAGTGCTGCACTACTTGCATGGCAGTGAGCTGCACGGCCCCCTTCGCACCTGCAGCTCTGCTGGCACGTGTGCCGGCATGGGCTGGTGTGCCCCTGCCATGATCATGGACACCAGCCCAGGCATGTCTGGCGCGTCAAAGGCCTGCCTGCCAGTCAGCAGCTCAAACAGCACGCACCTGCAGCAGCAGCAGCAGTATTTGAAGGGTCAGGCAATGGCTGGCCTTCAATCACTGCTGCCAGTCACCCCTTGCCCCAATTGCCCTGCCACGTTCACACCAAGGTGGCAACGAATGCTTAAGGAGAGCAATAATGCCTTATTATGCCACGGGGCTGCTGTGCTGCTGCATTGATAAAGCAGTGGGGCGCTCACCCTGCGCTCCACATGTCGCTCTTGTAGTCATAGGGCAGGTTCTGCATGATCTCAGGCGACATGTAGTACGGTGTGCCGATCAGCGTGCTGGCCATGCCTGCGCTGCTGCGCAGGCTCCTGCAGCCAGGCGGCAGGGCAGCAGCAGACACACATCGCCATGCTGATGTTGACGTGTTGATCTTATGGATGGAGCATTACGCTGTCGATGCTGGTTGAGCGGAATGCGAGGCGGCTGCTGCCTATGCTGGCGGGCACAGGCATGCTGAATCTGCATGCATGCAAAACTGGTGCCCTGTGTAGCTGCTGCTGACTCCTTACATGTCTGTCCTGCAAGTTGTTGCTATTCCTCGACAGCTGCTGCCTTGCCAGCTGCACCACAGCCGGCAGCTGTGCACCTCACTCCCTCACTGCTTGCCCCCCGAGCCCCACCTCGCAATGCCAAAGTCTCCCAACTTTATGTATCCCTCCTTGGTGAGGAATATGTTTTGAGTTTTCAAGTCCCTGTGCAGCACGTCTTGGCTGTGCACATGCTGCAGCGCCAGCAGCATCTGCGCAAACCAGCCCAGAACCTGCACAGGGCACAGAAAACAAGGCACAGCTGCTGCTTATCCTTGTGCTACTATCTCAGCCACAGCAGCCTGCACGCCTGCCCCTTGAAGTCAATCAGCTCCCACTGCATCAGCCATCCGCTGTGCAATTGCGGTGCACATGCGCCAGGTTTGCTGCATCTGCTGCTGCGCGTCTGGCTCTGGCAGTTGCCAGCAGCTGTCCACATGATACCATTATCTGTGCAACAGCTGTAGCTGTGCGAAGCTGCATGCTGTACCTGAGCCTCCGGCAGCTGCGCGTGCCCCTGCTGCTGCTTTGTTGCTTGCAGGAACTGGTACAGGTCGCCATTCTCGCAGTAGTCTGTGATGATGCACAGTGTGTTCTTGTATGTGAAGTGATCCACATAGCTGGGAAGGTGCATGCACAGACAAAAACAGATACATCAACAGCGCCAGGTGAGAAAAGGGTCCAATGTAGTGCCCCTGCGGGACACGGTTGCCTACTGCACATCTGTAGTGTGCTGTACAGCAGGCGCGCGCGCTATGTCTTCATCATCAGCAACTGATGTCGAGCAACTACGTTCCAACATCAGCTGAGCTACATGTGTTGCTGCTGTCATGAGATCCGGTGTGTCGAGCTTCAAACACCAAGCATCACATGACATCACAGTAGCTCAGGGCTAGGCAAGCAGCAAGTGCCGAGACTTCAAAATATACATCAAAAAATTCTGCGGCAGTGCCTACCCCGCCTGATACTTACCTCAGCACAAAAGGGTGGTGCAACCTCGCCAGCAACTTTACCTCATTCTGTGCCTGCTGCTTTTCCCGCTCAGTGGCATCATGCGGCTGCACCTTCTTCAGCACAAACTGGCGCTGCGGGTCTGCTTTGCTGCAGACTAGATACGCAGAGCCATACGCCCCGGTGCCTATCTTACGCAGCACAGTGTACTTGTCCATGGCTCTGTAAGGTGCAGCCTCATGCTACTGAGCTGCAGATGTACTGCTGCATGTGCACATCTGCTGTGCACCAAACAGCAGCAGCTGCTGCTGATGTGCGTGGTGCGAGCGCCTCAATGAGACTTGGTTCAAATAATTAGTCCTTTGTGTTGGGATTCAAGGCGACCATTGGCTTGTTTGTTCCTGCGGTGACACTGGCGGGGACATGTAGTGCCTATGTACTGCGTTAGGTGCCCTGGCGTCAATAATGAATGTTATACGCAACAATCTGTGGTACTAGGAAACCGGAAATCTTTCCTGACAAGGCTCGCCCAGTCGTAAAACCTTCAATCCATCGCCAACATCGTCAGGCACAGCTGACAACACTGTACGCACTCTCCATCAACAAACCAACGTTGAAGCTCAATTATTTATCCTCCTTCTGCCAGCAACCAATTTTCTGAGAGGCCGAATACACACCTGTAGCACACCTCAGATCAGGACGTTTTGCGCACACATTACCCAACCATATCATTCCCCTCGCAGTTTCTACCATGCTAGGAAGGCAGCTTAGCGTGCTCCTGCAAGGGCAGCTAAACCTGCTGCACACAGGTGGGTGCTGCTGCTGCTGCTGCTGCTGCAGCTGCCCCTGGTGCTGTTGCCGGCTGTGCAGCGCACACATCAGCTTTGGCATCAGCCGCCTGCCACATCTGCCGAGCTCTCTTATCTGTGATACAAGATGGTGCCTACACAACATGCCTGGGATACGTGCTTGCCGTTGATACTGGACAGCAGCAGGGTAGCCCTGCTAGCACGGCAGCTGCCTCTCAGTTACAAGCTGGTCATTGCTGTGTCCTCTACTGTCGCAAATATGTTGATGGATGGCGCTTATGTCTTGCTGCTGCTACAGGCTGCCAGCAGACTGCCGGAATCGCGCAGCTTGCTGCTGTATTGCCATGCGGCATGCTGCGCGTTTCCAACAGCAATGCAGCAGACATGCAGGGCAACAGCAACAGCAGCTATAGCTATTGGCGTAGCTATAGCAGCAGCATCAATGAACCTAAAATCGGCAGCGGCAGCAGCAGCAGCAGTGAAGCAGGCAGTGCTGCTTCAGCATCTGGCAGCAGCAGCAGTGACCAAGCAGGTGCTGCATCAGCAGCCAGTGCCCCGCAGCAAGCTGCCGCGCCGCCAGTACAGCCGCAGCAGTGGCAGAAGCAGCAGCCAACAGCAGCAGCGGCTGCATACGGCCCACGCAAGATCACGCCGCGCGCAGGGCAGGCAGCAGCTGGTGCAGGGCCTACCAGGCGTGAAGGCATTGTGCATGTCAACAGCACCTTCAACAACACCATCATGGTGCTCACGGACCGTGACAGCAAGGTGCAGACGTGGACATCTGGCGGCACAATCGGCTACAAAAACGCCAACAAAGCAACACCCATGGCGGCTGAGCTGGCAGCAAAAGAGCTCGCCAAGCGTGCGATTGGGCTAGGGTTCCACTCCGTGGTGGTGAAGCTCAAGGGGATGGGCAAAAACAAGCAGTTTGCGGTGCAGAGCCTGGCGGCCAATGGGCTGACAGTCTCACAGCTGCAGGATGTGACGCCCATCCCATACAATGGCTGCCGGCTGCCACGGCGGCGGCGCGTGTGAGGCAGGGCTTGCGCTGACGCGTTATGCGGAAGGGCTGTTGCACATGTGCTTGCTGCATGGTTTGGCAGCTGCTAGAAGCTAGCTTTAGTGTATGTGGATCAGCGCTGGAAGTCATGTGCACGGTGCATTGTTTATGTCCTGTGCAAAAATCGTGTGTTTCAGGGCGCCTAGAATGGTTCCAGGTGTCAGGCCAGGCCCTGTGGATCATTGGCAGTGATTTCATGGTGGCATAATCTTGCATATCTTGCAGAGTAGCCATGTTGAGAGACGCAATCTGTGCATGGGCAGCGTTTGCTTGCGTGCTGTGTACAGCTGTCTGTTCCCACATCAATGGGCCCGGCAGCTCCTGCTAGCAGCACCGCAATCTGCGTGCTGTGTGAAACAGCCTGTTGCAGGTTAACATTGTACTGGTTGAGAACATGGTTACTGGTGTGATTGCACACACATTAGTGTCCACCCTGGTGCAGAGCAAACACCAGTACTGCTGTACCCAAATGGAGGCCAAAATCACCCAGCTGTGTCAACCCTGGATGTGCGTTGCCCCAGGCCCCGAGGCCCAGCAGCATAATAATATATATATTTATTTATTTATATATGAGAAATTCCAGGTGACGGCAACAGCCCGTCCGATACAAAAAATGATGTGATACTTTCCAAAGACCCAAAACAATGTGACAGGCTGGCTGCTGCCAAGGGCCTACAGCGCGCCTGAGTGCTCTGCCAGGCGTGCGCGTGGACGAGCAGTTGAGTGGGCATTCCTTCTTGACCCCGGTTCATCAGCCACCGTCTTTACGTTGAGGCGCCACAGTGAGCAGGCCTGCTGCCCAAAACTGATCCAGCCAACAACGCAAAGAGCATAGAACCATGAAGATACTCACGGGTGTCAATTATAGAAGTGACGTTGATAGTTGTCAGCGTTTGCTTGAGGCGATTGCCAGTCGTCGGGCAGCCAGCTCCAGCTCAACAACAGCTCCAGCTCAACAGGTGAGACGGGGCTCTGTAGGCCCCCGCCGCACCTACACGCATCACGTGATATTTATCTGGCATGAGAAACATTTCATGCTCTGCCTCGGCAGCTCAGGCTTTGACACGGGGCTGCTGCGGCTGTACATATACGAAATGCGCCAGGCCGAGTTTTCCAGGCTGTAGCCAAGGCAACAGCACAAGATTTCGGGCGACTGAAACACAGAAATATGTCTACAAACTGCCGGGCAACGTTGGGCTTGTCGGACCACGGCACTCGGCTGAAGAGAGGGTGTGCAGCTGGCATGTGTACAATGTGAGATATCCTTTACGCTTGTCCTGGCATGTCCCAGCTTCCACTAGACGTTGTTTGGGTATGTGGCATGCCTGTTCCCGCTTTGAAGTTATAGGATGTGTCGATGAAGCCACTCTGTCACTGTCTTGCACTGCACCTGCACACCATCTCGCTGCTCTGGTGGTGTGTGATGTGTATGCCTGTCGCTGCCTGCTTGCGCGCTGTTCTCTTGTGCCCTGCAGATCTCCATCTATCTCATGCAGCTGGAAAGCTAGCAGCAGCAGGCAGCGTGTGCGAGCACTGAGTGCACATGGCAGCTCTTCTGCTGGCCGCAGCACTGGCAGGCATGCTGCAGCTCAAGCCTCCGCGGCAGCATCAGCAACTGTTTTCTGCAAGAACCGCAGGGCAGCTTCTGGCAGCAATGCTGAAGACAGCTATGACGCAGACGAGGCAGCAGCAGCACCTATGCATGCGCTGCCTGGCAGCAGGATTGAGCCTGACGAAACATACGAAGCATATGAGCAGAGTGAGGAACCCCTCTATGGAGGCAGCTTTGACGCCACTCACTACGACTCGCAAAATTGGGAGCAGATGACCTCGCTGCTGTCATTTGATGGCGAGG
Source organism: Tetradesmus obliquus (assembly GCA_030272155.1). Lineage (NCBI taxonomy): Eukaryota > Viridiplantae > Chlorophyta > Chlorophyceae > Sphaeropleales > Scenedesmaceae > Tetradesmus > Tetradesmus obliquus. Next base: position 3,275,585 of record CP126196.1, on the reverse strand, counting down.
AGCACAAGTATTTGATGAGGTGCGTGCACAGTGCACGGCTGTAAGCTGCCAATGCATGTTAGCGCCAACTGCCATCAAGCAAGCTACAGTGCTGGGGTAGGACTGTGGCACCATTCACAGCGGGAAGCGCAGCATAAAACACACTGCAACAAAAGCAGTAGATGGTGCTTCTTGCAAGCCGGCTGCCACCTACTAATATCCAGACAGCCGGAGCGGCCTTTGACCGCACATCTGGTGCTGCTGCTGCTGCTGCTGCTGCTGCTGCTGCTGCCACTGACTGCTGTCCTGCAGGCACATGCCAGGTGCAGGCACGCGTGTGGAAGACATGTTTGCATCTTTTGACGGTGACGATTTCGAAGCTGTAATGACAGCCGCCGCGCGCAGCAGCGAGCCTGCAGCAGCACCAGCAGCCAAGCCAGCACACAACAGCAGCTTAGACAGCAGCGACGAGCCAGAGGACTTGTACCTTGCTGTCAGCAGGCGCAGGGCAGCTGCCATGGCTGCTGAGGCAGCAGCAAACAAGCAGGTGCCCACACCTAGGAGGCGCAAAGCCCCTCTAGGCAGCCAGGCGAGTGATGCATGGATGTTCCAAGCACCTGCAAACCACCCTCCGGCAGTGCTGCTGCAGGGCCTGTCGCTGGAGCAGCAGTATGCAGCTGCGCAGCGGGCGTTGCTGCCTCCACTGGAGCACGCAGCAGCTGCAACGAGCGGCGATGCAAGCCAGCAGCCTGCAACGTCAGTGGTGGCAGCTGCAGCTGCCGCAGCAGCACGTCAGGATGCGAAGCAGCAGCAGGAGGTTGTGGTGGTGGTGGTGGTGCAGCGGCCGGATGCAGGAGACCGGCCTGTCTCGCCAGCGCCCCATGCAGCACATGCGCAGCCTGCCGGGGAGCCTCAGCTGCTGCCAGTGCCGAAGCTAAAACTAAACATCAGCAGGGGCATGAGCGCTGCCGGGCTGCAGTCTGGGGCTGCGGCAGCGGGCCAGGCTCGCCCTGCTGCGTCAGTCTCAGAGGGAATGCTGGGCATGGCGGGAGTGGGTGCGGCCACAGTCGCCACGCAGCAGCGGCAGCCTGGCGAGGTGTGGAGCTACAGCAGCAGGGTGCAGAGCGCTGCGCCTGTGCTGCTGGTACCCCTGGCGGCTGCGACAGCTGCAATGGCTGGGGCTTGGGGTGGTGCTGGGCAGCTGGGCGGTGTGGGTGGTGCAGCGGAGGCAGCTGCAGGAGGTGTTGAGGCGCGCACGAGGCTGCCTGCGCTGCCTTCGAGTGACGACGAAGAATGCGAACGGGGGATGCTGGCTGCAAAGATCGTCAGTGGCAGCAGCAGCAGCAGCAAGGCAGGATGCGGCAGCTGGGAGCCTGCCAGTGGGGCGGGACCTGTAAACGATGTTGTTGTAGAATACAATGCGATGCCGCTTGATGGGGCTGTTTTTGCAAGGCGGGCAAATGGCACAGCGGCGCTGCGACGCGCGCTGTGCAAATTGAAGGGTGGTGTGGTGGCCTCCAACAGGTTTGGAAGCCGCCGCAGCAGCAGCAGCTCCTAGCTAGCTGGCGCTGAGAGCGCAGCAGCAGGGACTGTTGTGCAACACAGAACTCACGGACCACAGCACAATGTGCCGTGTCTGCATGTGATCCAGGTTGAGTCTGAGCTTGTGTTGCCTGGTTGTGGTGTTTGCAGTACTTGCCTTGTTCTGACGCGCTAATGAGTGTGTGTTGTGTATGTCCAAACAAGTGGTGTGTACAATACGTGTGGCATGACGTCATCTGTTGATGCTATGGGGGGTGCTGTTCTGTGGTGGTTCTAGGGGTGGTTCTTGAGCTTGTGTGCCAAATCATTGTGTGTTGGGATGTTGAGGGTTGCGGTGAATTGCGCGTTTCAGGAGCCTTTCTGCAGTTACGCTGCAGGCAGCATCTGCAAGCCTGCATGTGCATATGTACATGATTCGCTTGGCCGGTGTGCTGGTCATGTCACGGTTCACGGCACACAGCCTTGTGCTGTGCTACGTTGCTGAGGGTGTTGAGTCAGCATGGCACGTCTAAGCATGGACTGTCTCTGAGGTAATTGTCGGGGTTGCGTTTGCATGTTGCCCATGGGGCTGCATGGAAGCAATGTTGCATGGCAGCTAGTGTGGTGCAGGTTGTGACAGTACAACAGTGGCAAGGTCATTGCAGTATGTCTGCTGTCTGCCATGACTGCATGTGGGGTTATATACAACACACGCACACCTGACAGCGCACATGCTCGTACCAATATGGGCTGACTAGTCTGCTGCTGATGGGCAGTACTCGCCCACAGGTGCAGCAAGCCAAGGCTGCAGGTACACAGCATGTGTGCGCACAGGTTTGTGGCATTTCAATGATCCGGCCAACAGCAGCCATGCTGGTACAGAGGGGACTGTGCACCCCTGGTTTGCAGGGCACTGAAGGGGTTGTTTGCACACTGGTGCTGTGGACCCTAGCGACACCTTTGTATTGTCACTGGTTCTAACAGCGGTAAAGGCACAGCTGCTTGTGGTGCACAGGCGGTGCAGCATGTGTGGAACTGGGTATCTGCGCACGGATCAGGTATATGTTTGCTCCTGACAGCTACTTGTGAGCGAGCAGCACAAGCTGCCGCAGAAGATCCGATTCGAGCATTTTCTGACATCGGTGACTTGGCTATGTGGTCATCTGCGTAGTTGGAGCTACGTAATTAGGTGGTGCTGTCGGCTGATGTACTACTTAGTCCCTGTGCTTTACGCCCGTGCTGTTGATCTTGCAGGCTTGGGTGGCAGGGCTCTGCATTGGCGGGCGTGACTCCTGCTGTCAAGCAGCCTAATGGCAGACTGGTGGCTTTCAGGTGCTGGATTTTTTCTGAAACTGTACGCATTGAGGCATGGAAACTGAGCCACTTTCAAACATAGGCTAGAGTAGCTTGTGCTGCATGTCCTGTGCGCTGCTACACTGGGATGTGCTGCATGTCCTGTGCGCTGCTACACTGGGATGTGTGTGCAGTTTGCTCAAGGCCGGCACTTTGCGTCCGGCTCTGCCCCACCGGATTCAACTTTGGCTCGTGGTTGTGCACTTTTTGTTTTTGTGGTGTGACACTGGGATGTGCCCATTACAACATTCAACCTGCGACACAGCAACACTGCTATGCATTTCTGAGCTGTGAGAGTTTTTGAATTGTGGGGTGGGGGTAGGGGAGTCTGCCTGTTGTGTGATGGTGTGCGTGCCGCTAGGAACCCGCAACATGCTGTGATCTGCTGCGCGCTCCCGTGGCAGGCTGGCAAGCAGACGTCTGCAACATGCCTGCTGCGTACGCAGTTTGGAATATGTGCATACGCTGGTTGCACTTTTGTACCTTTTGCTGCGGAGTTTTCTGGGTGACAGCGCTGTAATGCGCAACTGCCTGGCTGCAATGCCCTGTCCTCGTGCTTTTTGGACTACTCATGCTTTGTGACGCCTCCTGGCTCTTCATGGTTTCCCAGGGTTAGCCTGGCAGGCTGCTGCTGCAGCACTGGATATGGTCTTGCACGGGGTTCAACTTTGGCAAAAAGGGCGCATCATGTGAGCAGTCCCTGCCAGTGCTGGCCCCATGCTGACCACTCATGCACTCATTACGTCTATTATCTGGCACTCAGCACTCGTTCGTTTGAGGGTTCAGCACGCTGCAATGTTGGGCGCCATTCGTGTAGATTTTGCTTGAGCTCTTTTGCCGCTGGTGGCGCTGCCATGCTTGTGATGGTGTGTCACGCAACACGGTGGTGTCAGTAGTACTTGTTATGCATCATGCATGATGCTGAGCACTCTAGTGTTGGCGCTGAGCGAGAGTGCAAAAACGATGCATGCGCAGTATGCACTCATGCTGCTGATGGGGTTGTGATGGCCCGCGGGCCGTCCACCCGCAGCAACTTTTATAAACATGCCTGGCTGGAAGGCTGAATACCTGAGCCCTATGGTGCTTGTTACTCGTGTAACCGTTACAGCGAACAGCATGCGCAGCAAGCAGGCGGTTGAGCCAACACTGTACAGTATGCATACTTATTGCTGCAAAGCTCAGTGCAAGCTTCGCACAGGCTCAGCAGTGAACAGGAGGAAAGGGGTTTGCCGCCGCTTTGAGCCTCCAAGATGGTGTGCGGGGCGCAAGGACCGAGTTGCAGCCAGCACTCCGGGATCTTATAACTCATTCTCAGAATGAAATAATGGCATGGCATGCATGCTGCGCTGCTAGCCTAGTCAAAGCGTGCCACATTCTGACGAGCCTGACTGTCATGGCACTGCAATGGTGAGCTTTTTTTGGCATGATGTGCTGCCATGTAAACGGCAGTCGCTGTGCCATATTGCGGCAGAACGGCCCAATGCTGCAATGACATAAGTTGCATGCCCAGCGGCAGAACGGCCCAATGCTGCAATGACATAAACAGCATTGCTGCTAGGCTCCAATATATTTTGGTTACATGCAGCCGCCTTGGCTGGCAACGATTGCACCACATTTTTGACTATTGATACGCCTCGCAGCCTGGCCTGTCAGCCTTATCCAGAGAGAGCATCCACACTCGCCGCCTGGTTTCCGCTGTACGCCTGCTGTATGTTGTCTTGCACTGCACCGAAATTGCCTGCATGGCAGCAAAAAGAAACCAAGCACACAGTGAGAACGATTATATCATCGAGCCATGCTGGGAATATGCATACATTTGTTTCTGAACAACATTTCAATGATTTGATGCACAACGCCATGCCTACGGGCAAAGTCATTATTGCATTGCTTTTTGCTGTGCATGCAGCTGCAGGGCTCACCCCAATACTCTCCCGCTGTAGATGTGAATTTGTCCCTCTGCAAGCAGACATGAGCAGAGGGGCAACAGCGTGAGCTACATGTTCAAGCGCACGGCAGAGGTTTGCTGTACAGGAGCTTACATACACTTATCTCGCAGCAGCCGACACACAGGCTTGAAGCACAGGGCTTCAGCAACACCAGTGGTTCCTGCAAGTGCTCTGTGGCAGCGATGCGTTTGGCATCATGCGCGGAGCACCCGTGATATACACAGTTGGCAGCTGCCCACAACAGCGCTACGTCACATGAACATGCACTGCGCAACACTGTCTGCTGTCGCCAACTCACGGTTTCTAGGAAGGCTGCCTTTGCCTTGAAGTAGATGGAGACCAAGCTGTAGCTGGTCAGCTTCTTGACCTGAGAGGCTGTGGTGAAGGCAGCGCTGTTGGCATCAACACCCTCAAAAGCCAGGTTGATGCCAGTGGCACAGCTGCAGGCGATAGGCAGACAAGCAAAGTTCAGAGACGCGTGTACAGGCTCCACAAGCACACTGCTGGTGCAGAGCCAAGGCAACAGCTGCTGCTGCACTTGCAAAGTTGTCATCAAGTGGGCATGCGATTGCAACTTCCCAAAGGTTGATCGTGCACGATTGACTTGCAAAAGAGTATGGCATGAAAGATGGGAACGGCCCCTGATTGCCGCACGCAAGCAACATTCAACTCACAAGGAAAAGTTGGCGTAGTTGCAGCTGGGTGTGCCCCCTGTTGCGTTCATCGCCAGCTGTACATCTGTACTGTTTGTTGGGCTGTTGCTGTCTGTAGTGCTGTTGCCGGTCATATCATTGCTCCCTGTGCCGCCATCCTGCAGAAGGTGCCGCGATGTGGGAGAGCTGCCGCTGCTGCTGCTGCTGGATGGACAAGTGCACACGCTGGGGGCCAGTGCGCAGCTTGTGCTGTTGATGCACTGAGCACTCGTGCGGCCGCCGCAGTCATTGCAGGTTAGGTTGAAGAACTGCAGATACCTAAGGTTGCCAAGCTCTGCATATATCACAGTACAATTGCAAACACACACACCATGAAGTCAGCGGTTGTTGGTGCACAACAAAGAGAGGCAGGGTGGGACGCAGCATGTGTCAACACCTGACACATTGCTGCGTTCTACATTGCTGCTGCTGCTGCTGCAGCACCACGCGCTTTTGCAGACACGGTGTGCCTGGTGCACTTGAACGCTGCAAGCAGTCAGGAGTTGTGCATATGGTGTTGCTTCCAATGCTTCTGCTCCGCCTGGGGTAGTCGAACACGCTGCTGACACAGCAAAACTGTACAGGGTGTGGTGCTGCTTTGTACGCACCAAACTTGGCGAGCAGTGCCAGGCTTGGCACAAACCCAGTGCCAGCGGTGACAGATGGCTCAAAGCTGGCAATGTATCGTGCCTCTGACCTGACATTGTTCCTGCAAACCAGCGCATGCGACAGCAGGAACACCAGCACAGCAGTACTGAGCAATCCACAGCCAAATCACAGAGGCACAGCTCTGAGAAGTCATGCGTAGCTATTCCTTGCTGGTTGGACCCGTGGAATGCAGCGGCAGAGGTGTCTTGAAGTATTGTGACTTGGCCGTACAAGCAAGTGCAGTGTCACCCTGGCTTTGCTGGTGTTCTCACCTGAAAGCAACTACTGATATAACTTTGGGTGAACCAGCTGGGGCCTTGGATGTCAGCATCAGCTCCTCAGGAAACGAGGTCTTGAGAGCAGTGAGGCGGTCTGCTCTGACCTGATATGTTGCAAACATTGCTCCTAGTGCGGTCTGCAGGAGACAGGAGGTGCGCAAGGTGGGCATGCGTGTTAGGCATGCTGCGGCTGTTTCCTGCAAGCGACAGCAACTGCAGCACAACTCAACCAGCTGCTGCTAGCAGGCTACCCAATACGCACCAGATTGGCTTGTACTGCAGGGTCACATGGCTGCAGTCCTGTCTCTGGGCTGCCCCAGTCTGTCTCAAGGCCTCCTGGCCAGTATACCAGACCTATTGAGAACGCCTCAGTCTGCGGAGCAGCAACAAGGTCCATAGATGTAGGGGTGCTGGCAGCAGCTGTTGTTATCAGGTATCTGCTATGTACGAGGAGCCTGTATGTACCCTTTTGATGGCTGTAATCTCGTCACATGGGCTGAAGTCGATGGCCACTGCTACTGACAGCAGCTGACAAGCCAGCAAGCATGCTGAACACAGGCGCCACCCGCTGCTGATGCTACGTCTCATAGCTTCCTTTGCATGTGTCGATACTCTGCAAGGTTCGTACTATCTCTTCCACGAGCGAGAAAACGCGACGTATCAACCTAAGTTCAGTGCTGTCCGGCGTTAAGGCCTGAACGATTGCCTGTAAACAAAGACACGTTCAAATGTCGAACAATGAAGCAACCAAGAAAGCTTTCAACTGCTTTAAAACCTCAGAACAACGCCTGTCACCTTTTGAAGTTTGACCACAACTGTCTGATTGACTTCACCAGGCGAAACACGAACATGACGGATGTACAAGTACACGAAACCCGAAACATGATAAGGAATATGCGTGCAAATTGGCTGTTACGGGGTCAGCGTCAGTACTGCCCGCTGTCTGCTGCTGGTGCTGGCTGACTGCTGCTGCTGCTGCCACCGTTACTGCTGCTCCCTGCAGCCACACCATCAGCGCCCGCCATACGCAACCCACTGCCATTTGCCTCATTGCTGCCAGCACTGCTACTGGCACTGCTGCTGCTGCCGCCGCCGTACATGGCTTCGTTCGGCGCTGCAGGCGCTGTTGGAGAGCCATAGTTCCACACACCACTGACATCAGCAGCTGCTGCAGTGGGGCTGCCGAAGGATCCAGCGTCACTGCTGCCGCCAGCTGTAGCAGCGCCATAGCCAGCGGTTGGCTGCTGTGGCGGTTCATGGTAGAAGCTGCTGCCGACATACCTGCTGCTGCCGAACCCCGCCGCGTCTCTTTGGTACACCCCACTGAACCCCTGGTCTACAAATGGCTGCCCATACTGGCCGTTGCTGCTGCCACTGCTGTTATACATGTTATTGTTTCCATAGAAGCCATATGCACCGCTGCTGCTGCTGCCGTAGCCTGCAGCAGCATTGCCGTAGTAGCCATAGCTTGCTGCTGCAGGCGACCACACACCCTGGCTGTCAATAATGACATCAGGTACTACTGCATTGCTGCTGCTGCTGTCGTCGCTGGTGCTGGTGGTGCTGCTGCTGCTGCCACTCAGCCATCCCAGCCCCTTAGTGACGCCAGAAGCAACATCAGCAGCCACGTTGGTAGCCACGCCACTGACTTGAGAGGCCACACCAGTGGCAACACCAGACAGCTCGCCAACCAGGCCAGCAGCATCAGGCAAAGGGAGGTCCGGCATGCGCAGCTCTGGCATGGACAGGAAGCCACCTGCACTGCTGCTGCTGCTGCTGCTGCTGCTGCTTGGGCCCTCAGTGCTGCTGCCACTGCTTGCCTTGCCATCGCTGGCACTCACATGGCCATTGCTGCTGCTGCTGCTGCCAATGGTGGCTTGGCTGCCATTGGTGAATGTAGCTTGATAGGCGCCCCCATTGCTGCTGCTGCCATTGCTGCTGCCACCTTCAGCAGCTTGCTCAGCAGCAGCACCAGAACCGGCGCTGTAGGCAGGGCCGGCATAGCTGCTGGCGCCACTGCTCGCATCAACAAACCCTGCCGCATCAACGAAACCAGCTGCGCTGCTGCCAGCTGTGCTACTGCCATAGCCGGCAGTTCCGTAACCACCACTGCTACCATACCCAGCATTGGCGTAATCGGCGCTGCTAAAACCAGCAGTGCCATACCCGCTGCTGCTGCTGCTGCTGTTAGTCCCCAATACAACCCAATCTGCAGCTGCCCCTGGCCCCAGGCCCGCCCCAGCAGCAGAAGTGCTGTCAGCTGTGACATCATACACCCCTGGGTACTGGTAGCCACCCTGCCCAGGGACCCCTGGTGCAGCAGCCTGCATCCCCCACCCATACCCACCAGCAGCAGCAAAGCCACCAGCTCCCGCAAACCCTGCTGCTGCTGGTGGGGTGGTGTACGCTGCTTGTCCAAAGCTGCTGTCCGCACCTACATCAACAAAGCTGCCAAAGCCCGCTCCTGCTGCTGCTGCTGGTGCGCCTGCTGCTGCAGGGCCATCTGCTGCTGCCTGCCGGCCTCTCTCGATGGCAAGGCTGACGTCTAGGAATACGTCACGGTCCACAAAGGGGTACTCTGAGAGCCAGATGCCAGACTGAGGCAGGTACACCTCACGCACCACCTGCAGCAGGCATCAACATCACATGGAGGGCAGGGCAGAAGTCGGCATGTTGGTGACGAGAGGGTTGGACTTTTGCAGCCCCTAACAGCTGCAACTGTGCTGGCATTCAGAATCACCTGCGCAGCTGCTTCCTCCTCAAGGTCAAATTGTAGAAATCATTGTGTCACTTATAACATGGCGCTGCAAAGATTTTATGAAACCAGAAGTCCGGCAGAAAAATTCACAACGCGTCCCAACCGTCTCACCTTGATGTTCATGAAGCGCTCATCCTGGCAATTCGTCAATCACAATATGGCTCTGTGAACCTCATGGAACCAGAGTTCTGGCAGAAAAGTTCACACGCATCCCGAGCGCCTCACCTTGAAGTTCACGAAGCGCTCATCCTGGCACAGCACCAGCAGCTCCGCAGGCTCCCCCTCCACGATGTCTTCACACCTGCAGGCAAACGAAAGTCATGCAGGCATCATACCGTCACTATATGTGACCATTGGAATCAACATGAAGCTGGTAGGAGTTGGTGCTGCCAGCAGCTCGCCTGGAACGTCATAACAGTGACAATAACGAGCTGCTGAAATTAAAAGACATGCAAGAAAGCACATACTTAAGGCAGCAGCTGCAAAAAAGTACATACTCACCCTGCCTGGTAGGCGAAGGTCAGCTCGCTGCGTGCACCCCCCTGCCAGGGGTCTCCCACTGTGATGGTGATGGTGTCACCGCCCGCCTGCCTGTAGGCGTACGGGATGGTGTTGATCTGCACCGTCAGCACCTGCGGCATGTCAAGCAGCGTGGCAGCGCCCACCCAGGTTGTCAGATGCTGTGACGCCTCAACACGCGCAACGCCACACGTTTTTGAACTGGTGCAGGTACAGCTGCTGCTGATGAAGCTGTTGCGGTTCAGTTGGTGTTGGAACCGGCTAACACCTCCTGATGTAGCTGTTGTTCTTTAGATCGTGGTTACAGCTGATGCTGCTGCCACGGGCATTTCAGCAGCAATGTCAGTTTGACAAACAGCACCCCTCCAGCTGTCTGCACATCCCCGACTGCAACAAGCGGCAGTTACCCACCTCAGCCCTCCACAGCCCCACACTCTTGAACTGGCGCAGGTACAGCTGCAGGTTGCGCAGCCCTGCCCGGATCCAAGGCCCCCAGATGGGGTACAGCAGCGCAGGCCCAGCCAGTACCGCGCTTTTGCTGAGCACCACAGACACACCAAAGGAGCCAATCACCTGCACCAGGCGCCTGTGGGGGCAGGGGCAGGCAGCAGCAGGGCATGATATTAGCTGGTTTAATTGCGTTGTGCTGGTTTGCAGTAGCTTGTACACATACAATGCACAACTGAGCAGCATGCAGTCAAGACACATAAGCATGCGATATGATGCCATGTGGTTTGCTCATGAAGCTAGTGCTGCTGTTACGGGCTTTTGCATGTCGCCTGTGTTATAGGTTATATCATAAGCTGTAGGATCTGGGCTGCAAGTGTAGAGCAAATGCAGAGCATGGATATGAAAAGTGAATATGAACAGCATGGGCAGCAAGCAGTCTGGCACTCACTCTGACACTGAGCGGGGCTGGTAGTAGCGCGCCTGATCAGCCGAGGGCCCTACCGGCAGCATAGAGTCCTGCAAGCATGCACAGCAGCGTGCGTTTGAAAGAAGACACACAATAAGAACGCTGACTTCCTCTATTAAATGCCAGGCGACCATGGCAGTCGCTGCCTTCACAGCAGTTGGTGCGCACTTGCAATACATATTGCTGCAAGCTGCATGTACGAGCACCAGCTTCAACAAGATGCTGCGAGAAACTATGCCTCACCGCATCCCGCCTGCCAATGAGTGTAATGTCAGATGGCAGCAGCCCACTAGGCTGCTGTGGCGCATTGCCCGCAGCACCGCCACCTGGCTGGTAAGATGATGTGGTGGTGTCTGCAAACGGCCAGCTGGCCTGCTGCTGCTGCTGCTGCTCATAGCTGCTACTGCTGTTGCTGAAGCTGCTGCTGCTAAAGCCTGATGGTGGAGGGGGTGGTGCAAACCCATTGCCTGTCGCAGCGAAGCCCGCAGAAAAGCCTGCAGCTGCAGGCTGGTCATAGCCAAAGCCACTGCTGCTACTGCTGCCATTCGTGGCAGACGTGTATCCTGCAGCGTCAAAGCCTGCTGCCGTTGATGCACCAGGATCTTGCTGCTGGTAGTACTGCTGCTGCTGCTGCTGTGCATTGCTGCTGCCTTGCTGGCCTGGAGCTGCTTGCGGCTGTTCACCCCAGTCCCCAGGGTTGAGGCTCTCGCCCCAATCAGCTGGCCATGGGCTGCTGCCATCATCCCAAGTTCCTGCAGCAGAAGCTGCGCCATCATATGTGCCCCATGCGCTGGCAGGGCTGTTTGGTGGCTGCAATGGCGAGCCTGCTGCAGCACTGCCAGCACCGTTGGGTGTGTTTGATGGTGCAGTGAAGCCCGTGCTGCTGCTGCTGCCGCCGCTGGGCCCATTGATGTTGAAAGATGCACCGTTTGCAACCCATCTGTTTGTTACTCGGCATCTAGCAGGCCTCTGGTGCTGCAACATCCTGCTGATGCTGCTGGTGGGCCTTGGCAGCAGCAGTGCTGGAGACAGCAGCTTGCCACAGCATGGGCGTACGCTCGCAGGCTGGCGAAGCTGCTGCATGATGCGTGTCCTGAAAGAATGACAGCCCCTGGAGGGGCCGCAGTATGACGACTCTGGAAGACAGTGTGGCTGCTGTTTGTGTCTTGAACTGAGGAAGCATGCGCCCTACGCGCCAATATTCAAGCTATCGTAACACCGAAAGCTTGCTTGTCTAGCACGGCGACATATGCTCCACGCAGGGCAGAACGCTTGTGACAGGTGGGACCTGAAGTGTGTGTTCGCAGTAGAGCAACACCCAGTGGTGCCGTCGAGATGGCGTTCCGGAGACGTTTGTAGTTCTATGGCAGTGCAGCTTACCAGTGATCGTACGCCGAAACACACAAACATCGCTCAAGGGCTTGATTGCAGAAACTTGTCCAATCTGTCCACGTTGACATTGCAGATGCTTCATTTACACAATACTTAGTAGTATAAAGGCACATCTGGGCACCACACCGCTCCTTAGCTTCCAACAGCAGGCGCTCTACTTGCCCAACCGTCTCCAGCAGACAATAGACAGCCATGCAGCAGACTCTGGTGAATATAAGGACTTGCAAAGCTTCCTTCACCAGCAGCAGACGCGGAGCTAAGCCGGTTGGAACAGGATGTGGTGAGGATGGACACATGCTTGCACTGCAAGCGCTGCACAACAGCAGCAGGCCAGGCATGCGTGCATGCATGCATGTATGTATGTATGGCTGGCATGCATCAGCACAGTGTGGTGTATCTAGAAGTCGATTGCAATATGCAGGTTGATCCTTTATGCGCTGCGATTGAAACTGGTCAGTTGGAGGCCAGGATGTGTCACTAGCCTGGCAGGCCCAAGCAGCACAGTTGCTGCCACGCCGCCTTTGCCATGCATATGCAAGCATGTTTCGGCGTGTCGGAAGGCTAGCAGGATTTTGTCATGCTACTGTGTCTAATCATTAGAGACGTTGGCAAATCAGTTGTTGCTTTGTGCTTTCTGTGTTCAGTTAACAGGTAGCGCACGACAGCTGTCGCTGACCTGTGCTTGCTCTAGTAGCTGCCGAGGCAGTCAGCTGGCACCTGCCAGTTTCACCTGTCACCTGCAAGTCTCACCTGTCAAGCTGTTGGCTGCTGCCACATAAGCATCTGCTGCTGTGCCGCGCTGCTTTCTCAGGGCCTAGGCAGCTGCTGCCTGTGCAGAGGTGCAGACGCACACCTGTGCTGGCAGCATACCAGCAGGATCCTCAGCCCAACAGCAGCAGCAGCAGTGGCAGAAGCTCAAGCAGCAGTGGCAGTGGCAGCAGCAGCAGTGGCGGGTCGGGCCCCAGTAGCACTGCGCTCCTGGCACCTACGTGAGTTTCCCTTTGCGTGTTTTTTGCTGCAACTGTGTTCCAGCAGCTGCTGTTGTTGTTCAGCTGTCATAAACTGATGTTGTGCTATAGTGTCGGCCGCTACATGGTGCCACCCTGCATGTGACGCCAGCAGTTCGCCAGCCTCGTGGTTTGTTACTTGGAGGTCTTTCGCTGTGCTGCATTGCACTTTGCTGACAGTGAATGTGGCGTGCTGAGCTTGTGGTTCTGCACCTTTGGCTGCCCTTCACATCTTGCACATGTGCTGCGTGAACTCCGTGTGTGCATGATGTGCTGTGATGCGGTCTGCTTGCGCCAGCATGTTTGGGTCGCTTGAGGCGCTGCTGTCGCGCCAGCTGTCAATCCTTCCTGTGCCTGACGTGCTGTGTTTTGCTGTGCTTTGCTGTGCTGTGCTTGCGCCAGCATGTTTGGCTGGCTTCAAGCGCTGCCGCCGCCCTAGTTCTCTCAATTTTTGAAGTGGCTGACGTGCTGTGTTATGCTGTTCTGTGCTGCTTTTGCATTGCAGCATCTTCGGGTCCCTTGAGGCGCTGCTGGCGCGCCAGTTCTCCAGCAGCAGGCCGGGCGAGCGCAACGACTGGCAGGAGCTGGAGGGCTGCTGGGTGCTGCGGCCGCCAGGTGAGAGCGGCAGCAGCAGCGGCAACAGCAGCAGCAGCAGCAGGGGCAGCAGCAATGCAGCAGCAGCAGGAGGGGTAATACAGGTAGCACAGCAGCACTCTACTTCCAGGCCTGGCTGCAGCGCTATGGCTTGGTGTGGCGGTTGGCAGCAGCAGTGGCAGCAGGAACAATTGAAGCAGCAGTCGCGCACCGAGTAGAACTGGAAACACGCACCGAGTCAAACGACTGCATGCCATGGCGCCTGGTGTGCAAACACACAAGGCATCGCCAGAAACAGGCTGTGCCTATCAATGTGGGCGCTTCACACTTGCGCTTATGCCTCACCTTGCTGCTTGTTCTGCCGTATCTATGCTTGCGCTGCAGCCGGCACAGCGCCCGAGGCTGTGGTGCACTTCCTGGGTGGCGCGTTTGTGGGCGCTGCCCCGCAGCTGTCGTACAGGCAGTTCCTAGAGGGGCTGGCGGCACGGGGCGTGCTGGTGAGGCTGATGCCTATCTGCACTATCTTTTGATGTCAACTTGAACATCTAGAGCGTCACAGTGTTTGTGTTATGAACACCACAGCACTGAAAGAGGTCAGTAGGAATCATGTTTGTAGACTACTGGTGGTGGTGTTGCACCCCGTATCAACAGCACCCTTCGTGCATGGTGCGTGTTTGTGCAGGTGATCACCACGCCATTCGGCACCAGCTTTGACCAGCTGCGCACTGCGGACGAGGTGCAGTACAAGTTTGACCGCTGCTGCAAGGCGCTGACGGTGAGGCTGGCAGCAGCAGCTGTGCGTTCAAATCTAAAGTATATGGTGCTGACTTGAAAGCACGCATCAATGAGTTGTGCAAGTAGTGTTTATGTTTTTTTTAGTTTTATGCACTACTTGCAGTTTTTTCTACTGAACGCTGTAGGTCAGGTCAGGTTGTGCTGCACAAAGCAACAGTTCACAGCAGGCAGGTGTATGGATTGTTTGCAGTTGATGCACTTGCTCAGCACTCTTGCTGCTGCTGTTGTTGCTGCTGCTGCAGGCGGAGGTTGGCGAGCTGCCTGTCTATGGCGTGGGCCACAGCATGGGCAGCCTGCTGCACATGCTCATCAACGCAAGATATGCAGTGAAGGTATGTCATGCTTGCGCAATGCAGGGGCGCTGCTGCTGGCACACAGTGCTGAACAGCAGCTGCAGCTGCAGCCGTCCATATGCTGGTCACCTCACAGCTTACGCAATGCTACAGCACCTTGTTCTGCTGGCTTCTGTCGAGCGCACAGGCTGCGTTGCGTCGTAGGCCGGGGGCAATTTGCATGCAACATTGATTGTGTGTGCTGATCAACCGTGTGATGGCTGTGCATACAGGTACATGCTGCGCGGGCAACGTGCCGATGTCATACAACGACATGCAGTGCTGGCCTTGAGCTAACCATAAATACTTGTGTGTGCGCATGTGCGGGTGTATCTGTGTGTGCGCAGCGCGAGGGCAACATGCTGATGTCTTACAACAACATGCAGTGCTGGCCTCAGCCAACCAGAGGTACATGTGTGTGTGTGTGTGCGCATGTGCATGTGTGTCTGCGTCCTCTGCATGCAGCGCGAGGGCAACGTGCTGATGTCGTACAACAACAGGCCCGCCACGGACGCCATCCCCTTCCTGTCGCCCATCCTGGCGCCCTCCGCCAGGGCGGTGGGACCGCTGCTGGAGCAGCTGGCCACCTCGCCACTGCGGTGCGTGGGATGGGTTGGCGTTGTAACTGGTTGGTTTCGGCCCTGGGCAGACTTTCAGTCTCATCCTCATTCTTGCGATGTCGCTTGTTGGAGCCAGCAGCAACATCGCCAACATCTTCAAAACATTGATTCTGTGCAGCTCAAGCTAACTGCCGTGGTTCGTGATGCGCTGCACAATGCGTGGCTGGCGCAGGTCTGGGCTGGAGACTGTGAGTGACGCGCTGCGCGGCGTGTCTCCCAGTCTGGTGCGGCAGCTGATGCCCATCTTTGACCAGCTCACACCTATCTACATGGACGTGGCGCAGGTGGGCAGGGGGCCTGGCAGCTGCAGTTCAAAATCATAGTTCATTTATTTGTTAGACGGTCAGATTTCTGTGTTTGATTGGCCAGTGTGCCCATCTACGTGGACGTGGCGCAGGTGGGCATGCGGGCATGCAGCTGCAGCTTGTCCACCCTTTGTCGTGCTGCTGCATCTTGGCTGGGTCTGACGGCATGAGACATCAACTACATGGCTGCAGAGTTGCAACTGACGCTGCAGGATGTGCTTTGTGTGGTGTATGCCATGCAGGGCCGTCAGGAATTCAGCCCAACACCATCGGAGACAGCGCAGCTGCTACGCAACTACTACGGTGAGGGCTGCTGCTGGTGGTCCTTTTCTTTCAATATTCAGCCACCGACAGGCTGATGTCAGCAGCAGCAGCAGCAGCAGCAGCAGCAGCAGCAGCAGCAGCAGCAGCAGCTTTGCCAATCTAGCTGCACTTGGCTCAGAGCAGACAGCACCACTGCACTGCCCTTGGTGTGCATGCACCTGCTGGCGCTCTGTCTCGCGCCGAGTCCCTTCAGCGCTCAGAGTGGCGATCAGAGTGGCGAGTCCTGCCTCTGCACAGTGTCTTGTCTGACACGGCAGTCGCTCATCAGCACCAGCCACACCTGCAGTGTCGTGGTACAAGTATTTGATTATAAGTCATCTGATGCCGATGCTGCTGCTGCCGCCAGGCGTGTCGCGCAACCTCATCCTGAAGTTCAAGGACGAAATGATAGACCTGCTTCGTGTTGTGCTGCTGCTGCCGCTGCTGCTGCTGCTGCTGCTGCTGCTGCCAGGCGTGTCGCGCAACCTCATCCTGAAGTTCAAGGACGACAGCATCGACGACTCCATAGAGCTGGCGCAGCTGCTGCAGGGCAGCGCAGCCATCAGCAGCCGGCTGGACCTGTCACTGCGCACACTGGAGGGGGACCACATACGGCCCATGGCGCAGGTGCGGCCAGGGCGCGTGCGGTGTGGCTGCGGTATGGTTATGTTTGTGGTCTGTTCATGGTCTTCCATGTAGTGGTGCTGCCTGCGCACACTGGAGGGCAAATTGGCAGTTGACCCATGGCGCAGGTGCGGGCAGGGCGGCTGCGGTGCGGTCTGTTTTGTTTTTATTGTTCAGCTGCCAGGCGCCTGCTTGACAGGCTCCTGGACTGTGGGATGCAGCAGCTCCCGGTGTCGTGGTGCTGCTTGCGCACACTGGACAGCGACCACGTCCGGACCATGGCGCAGGTGCGGTGCAGCTGTGGCTGCGGCTTGGCTGCGGTGTGGTCTGTTGTGTGGTGTGGCTGTGGCTGTGGTGGCTCATGGTGGCCTTTGTTGTCTTTCCCTGGTCTGCTGTTGGCCTGCGCGCCCCAGGTGGCTGACTGCGGTGCACACACTGACTGTCATCAACGTGCCTACTTGCATGTCTGCTGTGTTTGCTGCAGGCGCTAGTGGACCTACCGCCTGAAGTGGCGCGCGTGGCCAACCAAGCAGCAGCAACAGGCGGGCAGGTGCTGGGTGAGTGGCCTGCGCTGCTGGCATCGCTCGGCTTAGATCACCAAGACTTTCAGACGTCTTGCACGGGTGGCGCACTTGCCTGGACAGCTTACCTCCTGCAGTTGAGGGAAGCCAGTGGCCTTCCATGGGATGGGCTCCTATTGGAGCGCATCTGGTGTGAAAAGACGAGTATATACGCTGCTCTGTGCACCCTGGGGGGCAGTACTGTACTTTACTAATGGCGCTGTGCTTGCTGCTGTGCTGCTGTTGTTGTGTAGGCCGCCTGGCTGACATGGCCAGCCAGATGGGTGTGGCGGGCGCATCAGGGCCACTGGCAGACCTCAGCAAGGGCGTCAGCAACATGGCCAGCATGCTCAACGCAGAGGTGCGGCTGCAGTGCTGTAGACATAGACTTTACATGAGTTTGCATGTCACATGGAAGCTGCTCAGCGCAGAGGTGGGTAGACTGATAGAGGGGTAGATAGATGGGGCACCTTGCTTGTACGTGCCAGGCACAGTGGACATCATCAGGTCGCAGTGCTGCTGCGGATCATCAGCCAGCCTTTGAATGTGGTTGGTTGCGGCTCTCGTGTGCGGGGATGCCCACCCTCAAGCTTGCTACAGCTGTGCATCTGACTGTCGGCATGATCTTTTCTACATTGCTGAGCTGCTTGCTGCTGCTGCTGCTGCCGCTGTCTTTGCATGCGTGAACGTGCTTGTGTGTGCTGCCTGCAGCCCAACGGCCAGGCGGCCTCCTCTGCTCAAGAGCTGGCAGATGAGGTGGCAGCCTGGATGGGCGTAGGGGATGTGGTGGTGAAGGGCAGGCGTGCACTGCCTGCTTCAGCCATTGGCAAGCCAGCTGCGCAGGCACAGTGACGATTGGAGTGCATGCGTTGATGCACCAAGATGCAGTTTTACTTGCTTGCTCTTAAATGATGTCAGAACAGCTCGGTGAGCTGCAGCTACAGTGTGGCTGTACACTGTACGTACAGTGTATACAGTGGCGGGGAGTATCGGGGCCTGCCTCACCCGGCAAGCGTTGGGTCTCATCATCCCAACCACGGTTACGATATGACACGTTTCTAAGCATGAACGGGGTGCGTCAGCATTTTTGGATTTAGGCTCGCCAGAACGTTTACGAGCGCTTGTTTCTGCTCGCTGCGAGTGCTGTATAGCTAGGTCTGGCGCAGGGCTAGTTGTGTCAATGCTCTCTGTACTGTGTAAACGTTATAAATATCGTAGGGCAGCCTTTTTTCAAAATGCAATGTAATTGGGCGAGTCGCGATGCTGCGGTCAGAAGCTCACCATGCTGCTCGCGCTCATTCAGTGACATGTGAACCGTCAACAAAGGCGCGCTCACCATTTAGTATCAGGTGTTACTTTAAGTTTCGAAAGCCTTAGACCAACGCAGAGCCACGATTGAACGTCAGCTACTGCAGCTGGCACTGCACCCACCACGCCCAACAATGCAAGGCTGCAAACGTGATGAAGGGCAAATCTGATTTGTTAAAACGCAGTTCTTTATGTTCTCAGCTCTTATAATCGCCGCTTATCCGACGCATAAACCCTCGCCTACAAGGGACACGCATCCGCTTCCTGCTGTTGCTTGCTGTTGCGAGGAGCCTAATTCGCAGTTTAGCAACACACTAGCATATGCACGCGTAGCCGCTATCATTGAACAAGCACGCAGGCAGAATGCTAATGTCTAGAGCCACAACGTCGAGATACAGTCTCAACCAACCGAAAGGGTCTTCTAGCAACTACAACAGATGATCAATGGTCTACACAGCATCAGGCACACGCGCTGCGTTGCCTGGCACACTTCAAATTGCCATGGGGGGCCCTGGACCTCTATTGAACGAAAGGCAACTTACCAGCGCTATAAAGAATGCTACAAACGCAGAGCGCCTGCTGCAGCTTGCCTGCAGTCACAGCGGGTAGGTGCTATTGTCTGCAGCGCCCTTAGGTCGCTGTACCTGCTGCGGACATGCAGGTGCTGTTCATGCCTCGCAACTTTTCGTTCTTTGCGTAATACTTTGGTTTTCGCAGTACAGCAGCAGCAGCTGTCCAGCCACCCAGTAGGGGTACCTCAGTAGGTTTCAACTTGTGCTGCTGTCCTTGTTGCCTGCTGCAGGTGCATCAATGCCATCCACGTGGCTGCCATGCTCACAAAGCTTGCAAACATCACCAAAACGCATCCAATTCTATACCACCAGGGCGTCCTGGGCCAGCCACAACACAGCTCAGCAGCATTCAGCGGGCCTGATGGCAGCAGCAGCAGCAGCATTCAGGCGCAGGTGGAAGCAGGAGACGCGCTCGTTGCGCAGCTGCAGGAACTGCTGATAGCGCAGCGCTGCCACGGCCACTCGCCGCGCGGGCTGGCCAACATCATTTGGGCGCTGGGCAAGATGCACAACGCGCCAGACGCTGAGCTGATGCTGATGCTGCTGCGGCGCTTCTTTGGCACGCTGCCGTCAGCAGTACCGCAGGACATCGCTAACGTGCTGTGGGGGGTGGCGCAAGTCACGCGAGATCACGGGCTGATCTGCCCACCTGGCTTGCACGAGAAAGTGGCCGCAGATGATGCAGCAGAAGGCATGGGGAGGGGCAGCGCCCAGCAGCAGCAGCAGCAGCAGCAGCAGCAGGGTGCTGTCTTGGGCCCTGCTGCAGGAGCAGCAGCAGCAGCGGATGGGTGTGCAGGAGAAGCGTGTGGTGTCAGCAGCAGTACCGCTGGAAACACAGCAGCAGCAGACCCTGGCGCCTCCAGCAAGCAGCAGCAGCAGCAGGGTAGCGCCATGCTGCCGCTGCTTAGTGTGCAGCAGGTGCAGGACCTGCTGCAGAAGCTGTGCGCCATGCTGCTGCAGGCTGCGCCGCAGACCATCTCCAACATCACGTGCGCGCTGTGCGTGCTGCAGCACTGCCACAGCTGGTGCATGTGCAGTTGCCTGCCGCAGGTGCAGCAGCTGGTCACTGCCTTTGTGCAAAACATCCACGAATCGCTACCCAGCCACATCCACAAGGTGGTCACCTGCCTCACACAAATGGCAACAGCTTGTGCCAGCCATGCAGGAGATGCTTGGATTGTCTGGCAGCCGCCGCTGCTGCAGGTGATGCTGAGTCACCTGGCCATGCTGCGCCGCACACTGAAGCAGTTCCACATCGTGTCAGTGCTGCGCGATGTGACACAGCTGGCTTGCTTGTTCCTGCCGCTAGAGGTGACTAGTGAGGTGGCGGCGACATCAGCAGCAGCAGCGGCAGCAGCAGCAGCAGTGCAGGCAGGGGGCCGGCAGGGTGCCGCAGGCGCCAATGCAGCACCGGCGGCGGCAGCAGGTGGCAGCAGCAGCAGCAGCGAGGAGGCTTGGAAGCGAGTTGTGTTTGCACTGGCAGCAGCAGCGGCAGCAGTAGATGAGGTACTAGATGTGAAAGCCCTAGAGGACATGGAAGATGATTCGGGCCTGCCCTCAAGCAGCGCACCGCTGGCAGCGGCAGCGGCGGCCGCAGCAGCAGCCAGGGCACGTGCGGCGGCAGCAGCAGCTGGCGCTGCTGACGCGACAGCGCCGCCGTCTACGCCGCCATTGCCTGGCAGTGGTGCCCCCAGCAGCAGCAGCTCCAGCAGCAGCATGGATGGCGTCCTGGAGGCTGGCAGCCCTGGTGCCGCATACGTGCGCAGCCTGGTGGCAGGCATGTTTGCGCGGCTGACCGTGGCTGACGATGATGATGCGCAGTCGGCAGCAGCAGCAGCAGCAGCAGGTAGTGAGGCATCCAAGGGAGCAGCAGCTGGCACACCGGAGCGCCCGGCAGCGGCAGCAGCCGACAAGCCCGCAGCAGCAGCAGCGGGGCCGGCGGCTGCACCTGGCAGCAGCAGCGGCAGCAGCCAGTCGGTGCTTGAGAAGCTGCTGCCTCAGCTGGAGCGGCTAGGGCTGCTGCAGCAGTACAATGCGCTGCGCAACTGCGCCAACAGCCAGGGGCTAATGGGGGGCAACCTGCTGGGGCGGCAGTACACACAGATCGCGAATGCAGGCGGCAGCAGGCCGGGCCAGTATGGCGGGGAAGCAGGGTTCTTTGCGGGTGATATGGTGGCTGAGGCACAGCTTGCGCGGCAGCAGGCGCTGTCCTGGCAGCAGCAGCAGTATGGCGGCGGCGGCGCGATGCAGCAGCAGCAGCAGCAGCAGCAGCGCTGGTTGGACAACCACCACCAGCAGCAGCAGGGGCCGTACGGTGTGCGGGGTGATGGTGGGCTGTATGGAGGTCCCGGCAGGAGGCGGGTGGATGTCATGGGGCAAGTTATGGAGGCCGGGGTTTATGGAGGTTCAGGTTCGCCGACAGCGTATGGCCAAGGCATGCCTCCCGGGCGCGTATTCGTACCAGGCCCACACAGCAGTAACAGCAACCAGCAGCAGCAGCAGATGCATTTGCAAGGGGGCGCGCAGCCGCCACCGCCGCCGCCACAGCAGCACTATCAGCAGCAGCAGCAGCGGCAGCAGCAGCAGATGGGGCCACGCGCAAGCGCAGGCGAATTCATGGCAGCTACTGAAGCTCCCTCTGGTGATGTCAGCATGATCAGCCCTTTCCAGCACACCGCATCCGCAGCAGCAGCAGCGGCAGCAGCAGCAGCGGCGGCGCCGGCTGGCGGCGGCTCGCTGAGCAAGCCCCTCGGCGGAGTTTTAGGCGCACATGGCAGCAGCGCCAGCAGCAGCGTCTCTGCGGTGCCGTCGCACCTGATGCAGCTTTCCAGCAGGAGCAGCAACAGCAGCAGCTATGTGGGGCTGGGGCAGGCCGGCAGTGGCCTGAGCAGCTCAGTGAGCAGCCTGCAGCCTGGCATGTCTGGCAGTGCTGAGGGCAGGAGCGGCTACGGGCTGATGTCATCACACAGCTCAGGTGGGTGGGGTGGTGCTGCTGCTGCTGGCGCCTGGTGGTGTGTGTCGCGGCGCCCCTGTCTGTGTGTTATCAATCAATCAATCAATTACACGTTTTTCTAGCAAGAGGTGAACCCAGAGGAGGGAGCCACTCCCAAACCACCTTAGGTGATTCCTAACCAGTGAGTGCAAACCCACAAGCCAGGGCCAGATACGGCCAAAACCTTGAACACAAAAGCACTTGCTTGGCATGTCTCTCAATCACTGATGGCCCTGAGCTGGACCACAGCGTCAGTGCACTCCCGTGTTGGGTGAATCCTTCCACAAGGGCACTGCCAACCCACACCACAAATCATGAATGGCTCATTAGAAGCCGATTGTGTGTTATATTCTCTGCTTATTTCTTTTTCATTCAAACGATCAGTGCCAGCGTTTGGCATGTATGTGTGTGCTACTGGCGTGTCGCCTGCAGCCCTGCAACCTTCTCGCCAGCTCACATCACGTTCTGTGTTCCGCCGACCCACTGCTGCTGCTGCTGCTGCTTCTGCTGCTGCTGGCTGCAGGCGATGCACGCATGCGGCTGCGGCTGCCGGCACAGATGTCAGCCCCCAAGCCACAAGCCACGATGGGCCACGGCTCTTTCAGTGGCGGCATGGGCAGCAGCAGCAGCAGCAGTGCCGGCGGCCCTGCTGCTGCTTCTCTGCCTGGCCCCTCGGGCTCCGGCCCTGCTCAGTTTGGGGCAGTGGCTGGCGGCACTGCTGCCAGCAGCAGCCGCCAGTGGCAGATGATGCAGCAGCAGCAGCAGCAGCAGCAGCAGCAGCAGCACATGCCTAGCGGGCTGCAGACCTCAATGGCTGGCTCTGCAGGCCTAACCCAGCAGCAGCAGCAGCAGCAGCAGCAGGGTATGTCGGGGCTGCCAAACAGGAGCAGCAGCACTCAGATAGGCATGCAGGGCATGTCCATGCAGCAGGGCGGATTCGCTGGCAGGGCAGGCACGCCTGGGGGCCAGGCAGTAGCATATGCGGAGGCCATGGGGGTGCTGAGTCCTGAGAACTCTGCATCGCAGGTCTCAGGGTTGAGTCCAGAGGTGTCAGTGCACAGTGTGGGCGAGCCACCTGGGTTGCTTGGAAGCACTGCCTCTGCATCACAGCTTGCTGGCATGAGTCAGCAGCAGCAGCAGCAGCAGCTCGCTGCAGGGGTGGCTGATGCTCCGATAGTGTTTCTGACAGTTAACGGGCAGCAGGTGGCATACCACAGCTTTCCAGATGGGACACTGGTGCCTGTGCAGCAGCAGCAGCAGCAGCAGCAGCAGCCGCAGCAGCAGCAGATGATGATGATGACGATGTCATCCAGCTTCACTGGTGCGGTGAGGTCACCCACGGTGATGCAGGCCCAGCAGCAGCAGCCACAGCAGCAGCAGGCTCAGATGCTGCATATGCTGCAGCAGCAGCAGCTGCAACAGCAGCAGCAACTGCAGCAGCAACTGCAGCAGCAACAGCAACAGCAGCAGGTGCTTGCAGTTCAAAACAGCGCGCCCGCTGCGATGGCATTTGACATGACAGCGTCTGGAGGTGCTGCTGCAATGGCTGCTGCGCAGCAGCAGCAGCAGCAGGCCGGCAGGCAGCAGCCGATGCAGGTGTTCCAGCTGCAGCAGAGCCAGCAGCAGCCTCAGGTGGAGGCAGGCCAGGTGGTGTACTATGTGCCAGCAGGCAATGCGTCTGTTGGTGGTGATGGCTTGGGTACTGCTGGCAGCAGCGTTGGGCTGTCTGGTGCTGTGCATGCGGGGCAGGGCGGGTATGTGCTGGTTGACAGCGGCAGCGCAACTGTGTCGTCAGAGGGCGCAGCTGGATTCAACATGATGAATGCGCAAGGGCAGATGCTGCTGTCACCACAAGTGCTGCAACAGCAGCAGCAGCAGCAGGCTCAGCAGCTCCAGCAGCAGCAGCAGCAGCAGTTGCAGCTCCAGCAGCTGCAGCTGCAGCAGCAGCTCATGCAGCAGCAGCTGGCAGGGTCAGGCAGTAGCGCTGCCATGCTGCAACTGAGTGGCACTGGCAACGGCAACCTTGGCATGCCAGGTGCTTCTGCTCAAGATGCTGCCACAGCCCAACTGCTGTCAAGCCTGCAGCAACAGCAGCAGCAGCAGCAACAGCAGCAGCAGGTGTTTTATTTGCTGCCGCAGCAGGGTTTTCAAGGTAAGCGCTGGAACTGCATCACAGATAGTGCCGCTGCGCTGCCTTTTGCAGCCACCTTGCAGGTCGGTTGCGTATGCTGGTGTAGCCACAAACCTGGGCAGCTGCTGCAAACAAGAGTGCAAGTTGATCACGCTTTCTATCCAGATCCGATCCGACTTAGTCCCGTTGCTGTCCTGGCCCTCATCTGTGCTGCTGCCATCTGTTCCTTGGCTGCTGCTGCAGGCTGATGAGTATGAGAAAGAATTGCTGTGTTTTCCGCACCAGCTGGAGGCGGCAGCTGGCTGGTCAGGGCTGCTGTTGCAGCGAGGTGTGGTGCGGAGGCAGAGCAACACAGAGAGCAACACAGTGTGCATTATGCGGGACCGTGGCTGGCGACTTTGGTGCCCATGTACTGCAAGATGCACAGGAGCAGGCGTGCCTGTCCAGGGCACAGGAGGTGTGAGCTCAGCAGTCAACAAGCTCGCATGCAGAGTGCATCAGCAAGAGACGAAGCTGCGTTGTAGTCAGATGAAGCAGGGTTGGTGCATGCCTGCAGGCGCACGTGACGCTGCAACCATGTTGAGTGCAAACGTTCCACACTGCTATTTATGCGCTTTGGAGCGTGCATGCACCACAGTCTGCGCGTGAGGCATGGACAGTGCATTTGATCATTATTTGGCTAGCCGTGGTTTGATGCTCTGCTTCGGCTGATGATGAGCCGCATGCATTTTTGCCACATGGAAACAAAGCAGATGGCTGCTGACTGGGTCAGAAACCTTTATGACCCCGTGCAGTGCAGCCACAAGCCAGCAGTAGCGATGCGGCCAAATGCTTGCTGCTTCCATGGTTGCCATGGGGCAATGATCAGCACATTGTGAATGCTGAATGCAGAGAACACGCTGCGCTGTGCAGCTGTCGCTACTGTGCATATGGCTGTGCACTTTGCAGGAGATGAACCAGCACAGTATGACAGGCATGTGGAAAATCACATAGCTTGATTTGCTGGTGAGCAGCGGACTAAAGGCTGCTGGCAGCGGCTGTGTGTTATGCAAGGCTCCATTGCCAGCAGTTGTGCATCCAGCATGCAGCAGGGCAAATGGCTGCTGGCAGGTAGGCATATTTCTTGGATCTGTTGGTATGAGCACAGCAGGCATGCGTCTGCAGGTCGGGAGCTAGCGTTTCTTTCTTTGTGTGTGTGCGTTCATTGCTTTGTGACTTTGTGTGTGTGTTCTTATTGCCGTCGTCTGGCTGTGCACGGCTCTGTGCAACCATGGCGAAGATTATTTTGAGTTTCTGCACAGGCCATGCTGCATGTGCGTACGTGGCAGTGAGCACGGGATGCCTCAGCATCCTGCGATCGCTGTCACTGCATGTGGCTGGGGGTACCTTTGCTGCTCTTGAACACACCGTATGTATGCAGTCAGCTTGCATCATCTTGCACCTTTGCTCACAATTAAAACGCACCTCTAGGAGGCTGCATTCTGGCCTTGTTGCATGCGGTGCAGTGCAGCTGGTTAGCCTTGCCTGTGCAGGTCAAAAGGGGCCAGAAGGGTGCCGGACTGCCGGGCAGATGCTGTTGAGATGGAATGCAATGCAGCATGCCTGAAACTGCCGGGTTGCCAGTGCAGACAGTGCAGACAGTGCAGAACCACACGGCACTTCCCTGGTTTGCTGATTTGACCCCGTATGAGGTTTTGAGCCCAGCGTTCACACGCCTGGTGCGTCCCTCTGCCGGGCACTTGCGGTGCAGAGGGTTCAGATGAAAACATTCACTGCTGGTTTGGCTTGTTGTGAGTCAGCACTTTGACTGCGTACTATGCACTTCGACCTGCGTAATATGCAGAGCATGGCTTTGGTAGCCACAATGTGCAGCGCACGTGTTGTTCTTGAACGCAGCCTTGCATAGGCTTTGCTACGCATTGTGTGTCCTGTGTCAACACACAGCGTCGTGGTTTATGCTGCTCTGATCGCAGTCTTTGCGTGCATGGTGCAACGTTGCAGCCTCTGTATTATGGTGGCTAGCAGGCGCATGTGACGCGCCTTGGGCCTAGGAAGAGTTTGCCCAGCACAGATACCTGCCAACATGGGTTGCCAGCCGCTTGGGGGCGGCTGCGCGAACTGCAAAACTTCAGCGATGCAAGTCCGCCTGCGAATGCTGCAGGGCACATAACGTATCAGGAGCGCTCATTGTTTTTTTTCTTTCTGCGGCACAAACTGACCAGAGCGTGTTCTCCTATTTGTTTCCGCATGCCGAATTTGCGACTTGTGCTGGCTGGTGTGATGCTTGCAGCAGCCAGCCAGCATGTGTGCAGCCGTCACTGGCCGTGCGGATGGCGGCGGCTGTTACACGCTCAAAGACTGATTCCAGCAGCAGCTGCAACCAACCAGTTGAGCATCTTGGTGGCTTGCTTGCTGCGTGGCGGTTTTCTTGCGTATTATAACCGAGCAGACGTGCGTTGCTGGTTCCGTGGCACGCAGGGCGCGGCGAAGGGTGTGTGTGTGGGTGCCTGCCGCTGTGTGCTGGAAGCGGTGCTGCGCTGACACTGCCTAGGCAGTGCAGCTGTGCCTGCTGATGAGTGCCTGCAGTACATCACCAGGCGGGCTGCTGCTCATGCTGCTAGGTGATTTAGAGAGAATCCAACCTGTGTGGGTGGGCTCCCAGCACTGCCTAGCTTTGAAAGGAGGTCGCCCTGCAATACAAATCCGTGCAGTACGTACTATCGTTTGAAACATGCAGGCTGTGTCAGCCAAATCCTACTGTTGCGCATGTCAGCGAGTACGCAGTCCATGGTGATATCTGGTGTGGGGTGTGTATGTACGCTTTCCACAGGCCGTGCGACGAGCGCGTGCCTGTCTTGCGTGTGTGGCTCAGCACTAGTCATTGACAGAGCTTGTGGTGCAACCACCTTTGCTGCTGCAGCGGAGGCGTCCAGCAACGCTGCCTGGCTGCACCCTGTGCGATACCCTGCACACGGTCAGCTGCAGTGGTGTGGCATCAGAGTGAAACAGGCCTTGTTTTGGAGTGCGCGTGTGTGCTGGGTGGTGATGTGTGTGTGTGTGTGTGTGTGTGTGTGTGTGTGTGTGTGTGTGTGTGTGTGTGTGTGTGTGTGTGTGTGTGTGTGTGTGTGTGTGTGTGTGTGTGTGTGTGTGTGCGTGCGTGCGTGCGTGCGTGCGTGCGTGCGTGCGTGCGTGCGTGCGCGCGTGCGCGTGCGCGGCGTGCGCGGCGGGCGGGCGGGCGGGCGGGCGGGCGTGGGTGCGTGGGTGCGTGGGTGCGTGGGTGCGTGCGTGGGTGCGTGCGCGTGCGCTCAGCACCCCAACCATGTGTGAACAGTCAGTCACAGAGCACTGCATATTGGCACGCTGTGCTGGCATGAGTGCTGGCGCCGCGGCCGTACTATCGGGGGGAAATTCAATGCCACGCATCTGGCCATCCCTGTCTGCTGCTGCCAATTCTGGCAGTGGCATCAGGGCTGCTGTGTGTGTGGCTCAAATCATGTTGAGGCGCAGCTGCTGCTGCAGCGCCTGGCGGCGTTGCTGCATTGGCATTTGCATTTGCAAGGCGCCTGCCAGTCCCTCACACTGCTTGCGCAGCGATGATAAAGGGTAGTGCGTGTGTGCTGATGTGGCTGTGTGCGTCGCGCATCTGGGCTTGGCTTTAGGGCTTTCAGGCATGCGCTGATGTGTCCAAGGTCAGGCCTTGAGTGGTTGACGTGCACAGCCGTCCCACAGGCGTGTGTACGGCAATCTCTGAAGCATGGCCAGCACTGGCGCCTTGCGCCAGTCTTGTCTTGTGTGGCCTGGGGTGTTCTACATGCGACGGCTGCGGTGGACTGCAGTAGGGGCATGTGCAGGGGCATGCGCAGATCATTCTTTTGTCATAGATATGTTATTTATTATGCTCGCGTGGCAGCATCCTCTGCACAGGGTGGGGGCGGCGCCGGCATAGGCACGGCCCCTGCACGTGGGCAGCAGGGCAGTGCTGTGCACAGCTTCAGGGGGATGCAAGGGTGTATCTCGGCCTTTGGTGCATGTGCAGTACATGTGCAGTACATGTGCAGTACATGTGCTTTTGTTGGCAGATGCAGCAGTGCAGCAGCAGGGACAAACGGGCGCCCTGCGCAGATCAGGTGTTGGCACCAGTCGCGTTGCGGGTGTCTATTTTTATTCTTTTGCGCAGTCATGCATTGGCGGGAGGGCGTCAGGCCCACTGTGCAACTTGCTGTATGAGTCTGCATTCCATTCACAGCAAGGCATGCACGGCAGCTGCCAGCTTGCTGGCTCAGGAGCAGTTGGAAGGATAGAGAAGCAACATACAGAACGGTATTCAAGATTCGTTTTCACACGTGTCGAGTCATGTCTCTCTCTGGTAAGGCTTGTGGCTTGGTACGGCACTGCACTGTGCTGGTGCCTGGCTTGATGACGGACGCAGCCGGCAACGTTGCACATTATTATGCTTTGTTGCTTCTGATGCACCTTTGTGTGGTGTAATCATGTATTGCAGCAAGTGTGAAGGATGTTTGTGATTGAGGCGCCCAGTCAGCTCTGCTGATGATGCTGAGCAACGACCGCTGTGGCTGTGCTCTCCTGCGCAGACGTCTTTATGTTTTGCTGTTATGCCATGATTTGCCAAAGAGTGCATGCTGGACGTGCCTTTGTGTTGTGCCACTCTGCGTGCACGCAGTGCTGTTTGCCTCCACATGGTGCTGCATGTGATGATGAAGGTAATGACGATGGTGTTGAGGATTGTGATGCTGCACAATCCTGCAGCTGCTATTTCAGCCGCTTGATGCATGCTGCTAAGCGAGTATTGCGGCGAGTTGTTGACACTGCAGCACCAGCATGAGGAGTGAGTGCATGTGCTGCAGTTCTCGCCAGGTGAATCAAGATGCTTTGTTGTGCGGCGCAAAGACGTATGCATGGGCAGCACTGCTTTCCTGCAGTGTAGGAAGCACCTGCAGATGTTGATGTTGGGTGTGGGCTGCCATTCATGCTGTGGTGTCTGAGGTCGGAACTGATTGTTTGACTGGATGTTGAAATGTAACTGGACAAAATTTGTTGCGCAGATCATCTTGAGTCAAGCTAAATGGATTTACCACACAACGTGGTTTGTCTGTGCAGGCAGTACCCGACGGAAGAAATTCCACAACTTTCTGCATAGTTTGCATGCCTAACATAAAGCCGTGATGCATCCACATGGCATGGCGGCCCATCAGCCTGGCAGGCGGAACACAGCATGATACTGACTGCTGTACCTGCTGCCTTTTGCCCCACTAGGTGTGAAACATAGAAATCAGCTACAGTCCGGCCATGCGAGTCGCATGATGCACCTGTGGCAATTGGCACAGGTTGTTACTGTCGCTCGGTCAGTTAGCTGTGTTATGATTTGAACGCGTCTGACGAATTTGTCGATCGCTTGTCACTAGGAGCTCCAGCTTTTTAGCTTGAGTGTTCGTATGCTTTGTATTTCTACTTGCTTCTGACTTCGTTCATGCTGGACGTGCAATCTCGCTAGAAAATCAGCAGGCGACCCCCGGTGCTGCTGAACTCAACACGCTCGACACATTTCAGCTTTTTGAACTATGTTCGAAGACAGCGATGACGACAGCTCACCTGCTATCACATTCAGCCGTAGCGTCAAGCCAGCAAGACGCATGGCAAGGGTGCTTCAGGAAGATGACTCGCCAAATCCAGCCCAGCAGGCCTTAAAAACACCACAGCGCGATCTACAGCTGCTGAATCCGCTGCAACAAGCTGCACAACTGACTCACTGTGCAGGTACGTGCTACGCAGAGCTGGCAGCATACACAACTGCAGCAGCAACATACACAAACACGCCATATAAACACGTGTGCACTTTCGCCTGCAGGTGGCTTAGTGCCACCACATGCAGCTGCTGTGACAGACCCCCATATGTCGCATCAGCAAACACCCTGCGCGCTGCCCGCTTCATGCGGGGCTGACAACACACCTGGACCTAGCCCCCTGGCTTGGACTGGCAGCCCAAGCAGCCCGTCAACACAGCAGCAGCAGCAGCAGCAGCAGAAGCACAACAGCCCAGCTGCCAGTCCAAGTGACTGGTTGCATGTCCTTGGTGCAGCTGCAGGCAGGGGAGACGCGTCCTCACCTCAGCAGCAGCAGCAGCAGCAGGAGCAGCAGCGACAGCAGGCAGACATGGACGACAACAAAGAGATGGGGCTGCCAGCCATGATGTTCAGTGGTAGCCTCATCAGCAGCAGCCAAGCTCAGCAGAGCAGCAGGAGCACACCTGACCTGTTTGCTGGCTCGTCAGCTGAAGCTACAGCAGACCAGCAAACGCCAACAACGCCAACACTGCTTGCAGGAGCTCTGGACATAGCAGACCCCTTCACTCCTTGGCTGCGCACCAGCACAAAGCAGCCTGCAGGGTCTGGCACTCTGATGGGCAGCCCGTTGTCACTCAGCAGCAGCGACAGCGGCAGCAGGTCTCACGCCAGCAGCAGCAGCAGCATCATGCGGTGCTGGACAGGTGGCCTGCAGCTGCGGCAGCAGCACCACACAGTTGGCAGCAGCACTGAGAAAGCAGCCGCTGCTGCTGACCTGGTGACGCCCACTAGCAGACACAGCCCTGCAGGTGCGCCCGTGCAGTTACAGTTCACGTCAGCAGAGCAACACTGCACCCCAGGCATTTGCACCAGCAGTGCTGAAAGTAGCGGGCGCGTAATCAGCAGGAGCAGCAGCTCCCCAGTTGCAACACCGGCTGCAATCACACCAACAGCAGCAGGAGCTGAACCAGAGGAGGCACACCACTCCGCATGCAGCAGAGGCAGTGCCGGCAGCAGCGACAGCAGCGACCAAGATGAGGACGATAGCCTGCTCACCTTCACACGCACAAAGCAGCGGCAACCTGCGGCACGCAGCACAGCTTCACGCGGGCGCCAGCATGGCATGCACTGGGACAGCGATGATTGCAGCAGCAGCAGCAGCAGCAGTGCTGGCGCTGGAAGCAGCAGCAGCAGTGGCAACCGCAGCGATGATGGCAGCAGCTGGAGCGAAGCTGACGGCAGCAATGATGAGGCAGTCAGCAGCAGCAGCGGCGGCAGCAGGCGCAGCCGCCACAGGACAGCTGGCAGGGCTGCTGGCCTGCTGACAGGCGGCAAGCAGGCCTGCAGCAGCAGCGGCGGCTGCCCGCATACACACCGCGGGTCTCAGCCTGGCGGCTGCAGCCGCATCACCCCAGGCAGCAGCAGCTCACTGGTAGCACGCCGGCGCCGCCGGCTGCTGTCACCAGCAGCAGGCTTGCAGCAGCAGCAGCAGCAGCAGCAGCAGCAGCAGCAGTGTGCTGCAGTGGACGGGCGGCCTGCAGCAGACCCATATGACTTTGACGCACTGGTGCTGGCAGGAGGGCATGAACATGGGCCGCGGCAGCAGCAGCAGCAGTGGGATGAAGAAGCTGGCTGGAGCCCCAGCGCAGACAGCCCGCTGTCTCTTGCGCCCTTTGGGGGGGCTGTAAGCGGGGCTTGCATGCAAGCAGCAGCAGCAGCTACGTGGGCAAGGCACGTGCCGTTTGCATCCCCCATCAGCCCACCACCGCTGAAGCCATATGTGCTGCTCGCCAGCCCAGCAGCAGCTGGGCGCAGGAGCAGCATCGCGCCAAGTGCTGGCGGGGTGATGCCAAGCGCAGCAGCAGCAGCAGGTGGTGCAGTGACTGCCAGGCGACCAGGTGGCAGGGCAGGCACTGGCCCCAGGCCACAGCCGGGCTGCATGACTGCGCCTGCTAAGGCTCCTAGCAGCAGGACCTTTGCAAGGCAGCGGCAGCAGCTGTCGCAGCAGCTGTACGACCAGTGGAATGCACAGGTGTGCGCTGCAGGGGTGCTGCAGCAGATGACGCAGCCTAGCAGAGGGCCACAGATGCACAACAGGCTTGAACTGCGGCAAAACTGAGTCTGCTTGTGTCCTTACTGTGCTTGCGCTTCATTGGGCCGCAGCAGCAACCACACACCCTGCTGCCTGAGGTAGCCGGTGGCTGTGGTCACACAGACATACCACCTAATCTGCTAGGCCCGCTGAAATAGCGACTGCAGTTGTCCCTACTGCTGCACTGTCCTTCTGGCCGACTTTGGCCATGTAACCTTAGGCCATGTAGATACGAGGTGGCCTACAGTGCCTGCACTAGACACCAAGTGTCCATGCTCAGGTACCTGTCGGCTCTCCTTGCGCCGCCTGCTGCTGCAGCAAACGCTGCAGGTGTTTAGTGGCACGCTGCCGGCAGTGCTGCTATGCTGCTCTCCGCTAGCTGTTACCATGTGAAATGCGTTGCCTGTGCTTTCCGCCGGCTCTACCTGCCGCTGCCGGGCAGGTGGTGGATGACGGCAGCCTTTACAGGCTCAAGGCCAGCAGAGATCTGGTGAATGCGCTTATCACCTGCTCTGCCTGCCACTGGCTGCCACTGGCTGCCGCCGCTGCAGGTGTTTGACGGCGCGCTGCCTGCGGTGCCGCTGGTGTGGAACCCCCGGCTGACTGCCACTGCGGGTCAGGTGGTGGATGATGGCAGCCTCAACAGGCTCAAGGCCAGCAGGCAGGAGCGGATTCCTGTGCGGCTGGAGCTATCGACCAAGGTGGGGGAGCTGGGAATAAGCAGGTGGCAGGGTGGTGAAGGGACGGGGAGGATGAGGGAGCTGGGTATAGTGGCAGGTGCAGGCAGCTCGTGGAGCCCTAGCATGATGTGTGTGCATGAGCATGCGTGAGCACTGCCGATTGCGCTAATATGGCAGGTAACAAGGGTAGCATAGCCTGCCCATGTACCGAGCTTGGTTGTTGGGGTGCTGCTTTGAGACTGCTGATGCTCGCGTTGTGATCTGTGTGTGCATCCGAGCATGGAGTTCAGCCTGTGAACATGCTACTGGCCAGCCTAATCTTGCACATATGTAAACCACACCCACGTCTTCTGTGTGCTGCATGGTAATAACAATGGTAAGCGTCATGTGCATGGTATGGTCGCCTGCCTGTTGTGTGGTCACCTTTCTGTACCATCGCCGCCGTCCCCCCCGCCGCCTTCCCCCTTCCCCTGCCTCCACAGGTGCTGAACGGTGAGGCGCGGCTTGAAGTCTAAAGGATTCAGGGACTGGCCACCACTATGTTGAACCCACTCTTTAATTCAGTACTGCCTTGTGATCGTGCTGCCACCGCTTGTTTTGGCCACAGGTGCTAGACTACGGGGCGCGGCTGCGCACCACGCTGGCGCACTTCATATTCGTCATGCCGCATGTTATAACTCGCTACACTTCTGCCACCACTGACAGGTGCTGGACTGCGAGGCGCGGCTGCGCACCACGCTGGCGCACGAGATGTGCCACGTGGCGGCCTGGGCTGCCAGCAAGGAGTATGCGCAGCACCACGGCCCCGCCTTCTGGGCCTGGGCGCGGCGCGTGGAGGCGCGTCTGCCCGGCATCAAGGTGACCACCTGCCACAGCTACGAGGTGCACGCGCCCTTCAGGTGGCAGTGTGCAAACAACAGGTGGGCATAGGCGGGTGTTGTCTGTTGCAGCTAGTCGCTAGAATTAGGGCCAGCTTTTCTTGCTTACCAGGTGGCAGTGCACCAAAAAAGGTGGGAGGCCGGCATAGGGGCTGCAGGTTACCGAGCGCGTCAAAAGGGCATAATTCAGTATGCGGAGCATGTATACGATCAAGGCTGTATGTGCAGTCTTGCATTACATGTGCAGCTGATGCTCACAAGGTCATCTGTGCGTACACACATGTGTGGGGTTCAGTGTGTTAGCAAGCTGCCTGGCATCAAGGTGACCACCTACCACAGCTATCAGGTGGCAGTGCGCCAACGGGTGGCGCAGCACGGTTGGTGAAGATGACCGAGTGGGTCAGTGAGCGAGATTCTGTTGTGTGAGGCATCGTATGTGAGGCTGCACAACACTGTCAATCTGCAGCGTGTTTCCTGCATTTGCGCGGTGCACTTTGCCAGTAACCCACGGCTCTGCCCCTGCCTACCGACTCCTGCTGTCCGCAGCTGCGGCAAGCAGTACCACCGCCACAAGCGCAGCATCGACCCCGCCAAGCACGTGTGCAGCCGCTGCAGCGGCAGGCTGCTGTACCTGGGCAAGTTTAGGTGGGGGGCAGCTGTCTGGCCTTTGGGGTTTCATGCATGGCTGCTGCTCCATGACGTTGGCGTATGAGTGCAGCGCAGCGGCAGGCTGCTGTGCTTGGGCATGTTCAGGTGGAGCAGCGGCTGGCTGGCATGGCTGCTGCTGCTTGACAGAAAGCAATTCACTGCAGCGCAACGGCAAGCTGATGTACTGGGCAAGTTTGCATTGGGGGAGGGGCTATGGCTGTCTGGCATGGATGCTGCTGCAAAGATCATTGTTGTTTGGCGCAGCGCAGATCTTGCCTCAGCATGCCAGACTGCCACATGCTGCCCAGCCCTGTGACAGTGTCAGCCTTATGAGCAGCTTCTTGTGTCTGGCCCTGCCTTGCCAGAATCACATCAGCTGTACTGACCAACTGCAATGCATTGCCGCCCTGTGACTTGCTGCGTGTGCTGCGTGTGCATGCAGCCGTGATGGCAAGCTGGTGGGCAGCGCAGCAGCAGGAGCAGCTACGCCGGGCGCTACGCCTGGCGGCAACGCCTTCAGCCAGTTTGTCAAGGTGTGTGACAGGGCAGCAGAGGCTCTACACGCTTCAGCCAGGCTGGGATGAGCAGTCAGCAGTGCAGCCTGTACTCAGCTAGTCCGTGCCTGTGTCAGCAGCTGAAACAGCCCGTCACACCGATTCAGATGCACACTGCATGGCTTGATCAGTTGAAGAGCTCCTTGTGCATTGATGACACGACGTATCGACCCCTCATATGGACATCCTGGCATGCGCAAAAGCCTGAGCTGGGCCTGCATCGATGCAATGTTGGCGTTGCTGCCCTGCAGAGCCACTTTGCGCAGACCAAGCGCGAGCTGCCTGCAGGCACACCCCACAAGGAGCTGATGTCACGGCTGGCTGCAGACTACAAGCAGCACAAGGAGTCAGTGCAGAAGCAGCAGCAGCAGCAGCAGCAGCAGGCGAGCCCGCAGGCTGCACAACAGCTGGAATTGCAGCCTGTATGTCAGCAGCAGCAGCAGCTTGATGAGGGGCTGGTGGGGCAGTCTCAGCTTGAGGTGGTGGAGCTGTCTGACTCTGAGGACGAGGCAGGCAGCGGCAGCAGGCAGCAGCAGCAGCCGCAACATGACGGTCAAGAGCGCCTGACTGATCAGGAGGAGATGGGAGGGCTGCTGAGCTTCCTGCAGCGCCTGGACTTGGCCAGCACTGAATGAGGCGTGCCTCAGGTGCCTCAACTGCCTGAGCGGCAGCATCTATCTTTGTGTGAGCAGCAGTAGCGCAGTGACTGTTGGGGATGGTGAGGTAGCTTGCTGAGCTTGTGTGATGAGCTTGTGTTTTTGATCTGAGATGCCAGCTTAGGCCGGGCTACTCCTGAACGAAGGGCAGCTGCAGTGGCCACTGCTGGGCAGACTGAACAGCAGGCTGATCTGCAGCTGCTTTCTGGGTCAGTCTCAACCATGCAACTGGCTGTATGTGATCATCGCCGCAGCACCGGGCAACGCCTTTACTGCAGTGTCGGGGAACATAAAAGGAGTGGATGTGTGCAGCACTTCACACACGTGTCTCAGACCGTCATACAGGTGACCTGTATGTCACTGATACCAATGGCAGCAGTATGCTGTTCGAGCAGGTTGCACCAGTCCACCAGTAGTTTGTGATGAGCTACACTTGATCCTTGATCTGCGTGGATGCTTGTGTGAAGCTTCGTGAATGGCCCCCAAAGCGACTGATTGTGTTGCTGGTCTACCACAGTTTGAATTTGGCGGGTGCCAGTGCAGAAGATTCATTAGGCTCAGAAACGACTTGGTTGCAAATTTAAGTGATATACTCTGCGTATGCGACGGAAAGCGCAGCTACAACACCACTCTGATGATGCAGCCGATGTGACGAGTTTCAGCACTCACCCGTCACCTGGGCACATCACGCCAAGCAAGCTGCTAGCTACTGCATGATCTATTAGTCTTTGCAAACAGGGAATTTTCATGACATAATCTCCATCAAACCCTTCATCTGTCGCACTGCTCAGTGTTGCCTCGTGTGCTGCTTTTGATCCGACAAGCAAGGGCTGATCCAGCCTGCGGCAGCTGCATGGCCACTCCCAATCGCATCATGACAGGCAACTCGCCGCAGGAGGTGCAGATGACTCGCCTCAGCAAGTCACTGCTGGACCAGTTGGGTGTGCGCCTGGAGCACTCGGAGCTCAAGAAGCTGGGTTATAGGGCGGAGAAGCGGCCAAACAACCCCAACACGTACTACAAGGTGCCGGGGCTGCACGCCAACATCGAGAACTGCCCCAAGGTGGTCAAGTACATCAAGCAGGCCTGCCTGCAGAACAAGAAGCAGGAGCTGGAGAAGCTGCTGGGAAAGGTGGGACGCAGCAGCAGCAGCAGCAGCAGGACTTGAACAGTGTATATGCATCATGGGGACAGCAGGTTTCCTTGAAAAGAGTCTTAGCAGGCTAGGTGTGGTTGCTGCAGCTCGCCAGGCACAGCCTGTGCTGCAGCAGCAGGAAGTGATGCCTCACACAGCATGGTGTGTGCCTGCGACAGCACAGATATCTTTGCAACATGCATTACATGATATCATGTCAGCAATGTCATGTCAGCAATAAAAAGATCGTATCCTTTCCTGCACTGCATGTACTGTGGCGGCTTGTGATGCAGTCTTCCCTGATGGGATGATGTTCTGCCTGCAGGGTGTGACCCCCAAGCTGCCGCCCGCCAACCCCAGGCGCGGCGCAGCAGCTGCTGACGCAGCGCCCGGGGACCAGGGCAGCGATGATGAAAGCAGTGATGATGAGGTGGAGGTGAGGCAGCGGCAGGCTGAAGCTTGCTGGCAGCTTGAAGATTGCTGTTCAGGCAGAGTCACAGTGCAGCAGTCAGTGTTGCAATCATAACTGCTGTGGCTGGCACGTTGAAAAAGCAGCACCATCAGGAGGCTGATCAGGCTTGGTAGCAGCTTGACGGCTACGCTGCCTGCAGCTGCTGGCAGGGCTCCTGGAGAGTGCTGGGCAGGCTAGCTGGTAGGCTTGAGTGCATATCCTTGCGCAGATGCTGCACCTGATGCTTCTGTTGGCTTGCAGGGCGGAGTTGAGCATGTGTGGCGGGCATGTTCAGGCGTTCTTGCATGTAGGGAACTGATACACACATGAAGTATGGATGCTCTACTGATTCAGCAGCTGGTTGG
This sequence comes from Tetradesmus obliquus, assembly GCA_030272155.1. Taxonomy (NCBI): domain Eukaryota; kingdom Viridiplantae; phylum Chlorophyta; class Chlorophyceae; order Sphaeropleales; family Scenedesmaceae; genus Tetradesmus; species Tetradesmus obliquus. The sequence goes on along the minus strand of CP126196.1, from coordinate 3,238,180 downwards.
ATTGTGCGCGTCACCTGCCTGCTTGGCAGCTGAGTGCTGGCCTGCAGCTGAGGCTGATGTCTTGGCCAGTGCAACAGCGTTGCTCAAGTGTCAAACAACCTAGCCGTGACTCTCACCCTCACCTGGACAGACTTGCTGCATTGATCTGATGTCCATGAGCACTGCCACGTCATGCACTGCTTGTGACATAACAAGCTGCTGCTGCTGCTGCTGCTGCTGCTGCTGCTGCTGCTGCTGCTGCTGCTGCTGCTGCAGGCCAGCGATGAGGATGAGGAGAATGAGGAGGTGCAGGAGGCCCCGGCAACAGTGGACGGCAAGGGAAACAAGGTGAGCAGGGATGAGCAGCAGCAGCAGCAGCAGGTACTTATCAGGATCCATGCTTGCTACAAGTGGCAGCCGAGCAGGGTTGCTCGTAATCAGCATGGCAGTCAGTGGCAGGCTTGATATTTCATACCTGATTGGCAGATGACCACCTGACACCTCAATGAAGCACAGTCTGGACAGGCAGCCTGCGCAAGTGATCTGCATGCCTGTCTGTATGTGCTGGTGCACTGACTGCTGTGGGGTCAGGCTGAGTGCTGGGCCCCAGGCCGTGGGATGCACACCATGCAGCTGCTGCACACAGCCGTGTGTATCTGCTCAGAGGCTTCCACCTATGGGCCAGCACCTTCCACCAATGGGCCAGCTGTCATCAGCTTGCTGGCACCCTGGCATTGCTCCCAGCTGGGCCCTCCTGCTGCCCTGGCCGTGCTGCTGCTGGCCGCTAATCTCGTATTCCCTGCTGTTGCTGATGTCATGTTCGCTGTTGCTGCTGCTGCTGCTGCTGCTGCGCAGGCTCCAGCTGGCTTTGTCTTCATCAGCGGCGACAAGCAGGACAAGGTGCTCGAGGGCCTGGCCAGCTACATTGCAGCACAGGTATGTCTAGCGCCTGATGCCGTGCCAGCCGGACAGCTGTGCCTCCATGACGTCATGGCTGTCGACAGCCCACTCAAAGCATTGGGAGACTTTGGGCGGGGGTGTCCCGGTCCAGCCTATCGCCTGATGCCATGTTGCAGGACAGCTGCGCCTGCACGGCAGCCCACTCGGAGCATTGGTAGACTTTGCAGACTCTGGAGACCCCCCAGGTCCAGCTCTGCTTGAAAAAGCGCAGTTACTCATTTGCCTCAGTTCTTCATATTCCAAGAGCCGTGTGATGTCGGTTTTTGTGTACAGGCATCGCTGCGCAACATCACAGCAGCGCAGCTCCTGGCCAAGGGCCTGCGGGCAGTGGAGGAGAGCCGGCCGCTGGCGCCAGGGGAGCGCATGCGCCACGCGTTTGTGTGGTGGCCGGGGCGCACGCCGGAGCCGCTGCGCTGCGCGCAGTACATCTTTGCGGCCAAGAACCTGCTGGAGATAAAGGAGGCGCGGCAGGTGCGGGCGTGTTTGGTCTGGGGGTTGGGGAGGGGGAGAGCTGATGGAAACAACAGTCGAAGAACGTGCTGGAGATAAAGGAGGCGCGGCCGGTGCGGGCGCTTGTGTGGGGGAGGGTGGCGAAATAGGCGATGAAATGGTGAGGTGGCTGTGGTGAAGAACCTGCTGGAGATCAAGGATGCGCGCCAGGTGAGGGCGCGTGTGTGTGCGTGCTTGTGTGCGTGCTTGTCTGTGTGCTTGTGTTGAGGGTGGGAGATTGAAAGGTGATGAATTCTATAGGCGAGATGCCTGTGGTGGCGGCAGCAGGCAACTGCTTGCAGCAGTATGCTCACAAGAAATGGCACAGCTCCTGCGATCTGCTGATCCACAAGCAAGCTACAAGCCTGCGTGTGGCAACACACCACCACCACCACGCCTTAGAGGTACTTGCAGCCCCCAAAACGCCTGTCTGCTGCGTGACAGGTGTGCTCTGAGCCACACCACCGCTAGTTTCTGCGTAGCTACCTTCCTCTGCTCATCCTGCCACTCTTCTTCTGCTGCTGCTGCTGCTGCTGCTGCTGCACTGCCTGCAGGCGCTGGGTTTGCCCCCACTGGCTGCAGGCAAGCCCGGCTCAGGCGTCTCCTTCAGTGCAGCAGCAGCAGCAGCAAAGAAGCGGCCATCCTCAGCAGCCTCTGAGGGCGTGCTGACACCCCCACCCCTCAGCAGCGCAGCAGCAGCAGCCAAGCGCACACGCACTAGCACTGGTGAAATGGCTCGGGCGACGCCAGCCGCACCAGCCTCTGCGCCACCAGCTGGCAGCAATGCTGTGAATGCAGCAGCAGGCGCAGACAGGCAGGCGCGCAGCAGCAGCAAGGCTTCGCAAGCAGCAGCAGCAAGTGGAGGTGCAGCAGCAGGTGCTGCAGGCGTGCGTGCGAGCCACTTCCCGGTGTCGCCGGCTCAGAGCGGCCCTGCTGCTGCTGCTGCTGCTGGCAAGACACGCGGGTCGCTGAAGGCTGCTGCTGGCGGCAGTGGCGGCGCTGCTGCTACTGCTGGTGGTGGTGGTGCTGCCGGCAAGGGTGTTGCTGCTGCGAAGCTGGGTGCTGGCAACCAGCAGGTGCTGAACAGCGTGGATGATGCTGTCAAGCTGGTGAGGGCGGCAGGGGGGCAGCAGAGCATGTTCATGTGTGTTTGTTCAGTGGTAGTGTATAGGACTTCGGGATAGATACATGTTTAGTGGCTCACACATGTGCTTGCACAAGGTGGCCACATCTGAAGATTTGTTGACCACTGACTGTTGTAAAACGCTGGCTTGACTGCATGTACTTTTATTGGCAGCTGCCTTGCAGGCATCCTCGCATTCAGGACATGTCGCTTGATCCATGGGTGCTCACACGTAGATGGTTCAAGCTGCAGCAGCTGCTGCTGCCTGTGATCTTGTTCCAGCATTTGCGCCGACTGCAAGGTCCTCACGCACCTCCCTGCTGCTTTCACATACTGTCTCATTTTTGCGCTGCACCCGCTGTGACCACCCCGCGGTCCACTTTACTCTCAAACAAACCCTGATCCATGTTATGTCATGTCATGTCATGTTATGTTATGTTATGCAGCTGGGCGAGGCCTTAGCCCTGGCGCGCAGCCTGCCGCCCGCCGTGCTGAACTCGCTGCCCAGCGTGTTCACGGCAGGCCTAGACGGCACGCTGCAGGAGTTTCTAGCAGCAGCAGTAGCCATGCAGGAGGGCCTCAAAGCAGATAAAGAGCTGCTGCTGCGCATGGCAGCAGACTATGCCGCAGAGCTGGCAGCAGGCGGCACGGCCGGCGGCCTGGTAAGCTCTGCTGCTGCTGCCGGCAGCAGCAGCAGCCGAGGCCGCAGTGGCGCGGCGGCGGCGGCTGCGGCGGAGTCTCACTACCGGCGGCCGTACCTGGCGTTCCGCGCGGCGCTGGCGAGCTGTGCGAGTGACGCGCACAGCTGGCTGCAGGACAAGCAGCAGCGCGAGATGATTGCGCGGCTGGAGGGCCTATGCCAGATCAAGCAGCAGCTGCAGGACAAGAAGAGCCAGGAGGAGCAGATGCGTCAGGAGCAGGAGGCGATGCGGCAGCAGAAGGAGAAGCTGGAGCAGGAGCTGAAGGCCTACAAGGAGAAGCTGCAGCACATGGAGGAGGAGCAGCGGCGCAAGTCTGCTTCAGCTGTGGCCACGGCAGCTGCAGAGGCCACGGCGGCAGCGGCGCAGCAGCAGCAGGCTGGGCGGGGTGACGCTGCCGGCACGCAGCAGGCGCCGTGACTGGCACGGCTGGCGGGAGCGGTGCCTGGCTGGCTGGGCGCGCGGCTGCCAGGCGCTGCTGCTGCCGCTGCTGCTGGCAGGAGTGAGTAAGTGAGTGACTACCCAGGCAGCTCTGCAGCTCCTGAGCAAGTTAAGGCTGGAGAAGGCGTGTGGCCAGGGGCGGCGCCCTTGGGCTCCACGCCCTCTACCTGTTCGCTTGCACCCTAGGGCACAAGCGGGGCGTGCTGGCAGGAGCAGCAGGCCTGCCAGCTGATGCAGCTGCGTGGCATGCTAGTGCTGTTGTTATCGCTATTGGCCTGCCATGGCAGTGCTTCTGGTGGCAGCTACTGGTGTGCTTGGCTGACAAATGCAGCCTGGCCTGCAGCCTGTGACGGCCCGCCATATGCTGCCGCGTGGTGCACCTCGCCAGCATCAGTAGGAGAAATGTTGCTGTGAGTTTAGGCAGCATGCGGTGTGCATTAACTTGGGCAGTTGTGTTGGTGCTTCTGTGTTGCTTGTACAGGCAGTGTGCCGCTATTGCGCAGGGGTGGGGAGTTGCTAATGTTAAGGACTGTGTGGAACTGTTCTCTCCCTGCTGTGCTTTGTGATCCTTGCGTTGCTGTTCAAGCAAGTACGACCACTGCGAGTGTGTTTGTATGTGTCTCCTGCATGGTGAGGAGCACCGTGCCTATGTTGCTCTGCCAGCGCTTCATGCCAGGCTGTTTCTGCTGGTGTGTTGTGTTCCTCTGAAGGTTTGTGCCACATGGCTACTAGCCTGTAGTACAGCCTGCGGTATATCACGTGATTTGCCAGTGCACTGGCAACATGCAATGCTTGTCTATGTACGGTGGCGTTGTGTCATGACCCACAACGTCTGCACAGCGTTTATGTCACGGCAGTTACTACATACAGGACCAGGCACTGCCTGCTGGTGACCAGCTGACCCTGCAGTGGCGCCTGCTGTATAGGCTTCCCAGGCTGTTCAACGCCCACTCTGCGTGACTGTGAGGCGGTGGCTCATACCCTTGTATGTTTCCAGTGCGAGTGGTGCAGTTGACGCCAAGATCTTGACATGCATATGTACTGTGTAAGTCGACCTTTTATATGCCTGCAAATCCAGCAGCAATGCGAGAGAACGATTTGTTGCATCCAACTGCCAGCTGCCAACAGTGTTCCAATGTCTTTCCTGTAACTCCTTGAAACAGCTGCTGCGTCACCGTGTTTCGGGGCTTTGGGTTGGGGCGATCGGGTCACAGGAGGAAGTTGGGGCGACGCGCTTATGGTAACTTGTGCGGCTTTACGGTAACTGGAGCTGGGCGCGGTTCAGGGTTGGAGCTGGGCGTGGAGCGCACGGTGCGCTTGAAACGCGACTGGTGGTAGGTAGCGGAACCCTCGTCCTGTGTCTGGCTGCCGTCCGTCACACAGGCTGCGATGCCGGCAGTTTGGATAAAGGGTTACAACGTGCATGCAGCACTGCTGCTATGCAACTGATGTGGCGACGACGGCGCACAAGCACTTGCTGACAACATGATCACTGTGATATCGTGATGTTGAGCCACGACTTCAGCTACAGCACATACTCATCATAAGGTGTACTTGCCAGTGACAGTAATGACGCAAAGGCATGCGGGAGATGCGAAGCGCCTCTTCATGCTCACACCCAAAAGAGCGTGTCCTCAACAGCACCCCGCACTGTAGAGCCGCCAGCTGCAGGTGCGCCACGACCTGCCTGCTCCTGCTGCCCACAAGCTGCTAGGTACACCACGCGTGTCGTGCCCCATTATTTCCTGTCATGCGTCACCGCAGCGTCACATGCATCCACCTCACGATACATGTGCTGCATAATGCCTGAATTTGTACTGTATGACCTGCATGCACGTTGTACCTCGTGATATGATACAGCCGTGCATATGCCATGCATGGCAGGCTGTACCATCAACAATGTCACCCCAATTGCAACTGTGGCCAAACATGTCATGCTGCGTCATGTGCCAGGGTAGCATGCGGCGGCTGCTGCGCCCTGGCACTTGCATGCATGCATATGCTGCTCAGCACATGTCCCTGAACCTGTACAGGCTCAGCACATGTCCCTGAACCTGTACAGGCTCAGCACATGTCCCTGAACCTGTACACCTGAAAACCTGCTCAGCACATGTCCCTGAACCTGTACAGGCTCAGAGCATGTTCTGGTACAAGCACTAGGGTGCAATCAACAATACCAGTATGAGAACATGCCTAGATACAGAGCATACCTGGCAGCAGGAACCTGAAAAGGCTGCAATTTGAGAGAAGTTGCGCACAATTTATGCTGGACCAGGGACGTCCCCTGCCCAGTCATGTATGTTGCAGCACCGCTCCCACCAGGAATATGACGCCCTGCTGCCCACACACAAGGCAGCACCAGGCTTGCACGGTATGCAGCAGCATGGAAGTCCACGCACAATCTGCATGTCACCTGCGCTGAACACATTTGCTGGCAACTGCAGCAGTTGCAACAGCACAAAGCCCCCGTGCTACTATCTGGTTGACTGGCCGCTCTTGGCCAGGCCTCTCCCACTGGCACAGCAGCAGCTGGCTGCCATCATCTCGTTGTATAAAGGTATACACATACACAAGAACCAGCCATTCCTGAACATTAGGCAAGGCCTGGTTCAGTTTACAACCACCGCAAACATCAACAGTTCTCACACACTGAAAGGCAGTCGTTGCCTGATTACACTGGCCTGCAAGCAGCGAGCGCACGTTGTGCAAGCCACACGGTGCATTGAGCAGCAGCAGCAGCAGCAGCAGCAGCAGCCAAGGGCAGCGAAGCAGTTCCCCCTCATGCACAGACATCACATAGGGTGCCCAGGCAGCCATGTGGCACGTCTGCCTACTGCGCGGACCTGCTGCTCACGCTGCTCCTTGCGGTTCATGCACGCCTACAAGGCACACGCAGCAGCCAACTTGTTCCCAGGCGAGCCTGTCAGATATTCCGCTGGCGATGCTCAGCAGCAACTCAGGTGACAGTCTGCAAACGAACCGACTCCAGTGGTTGGCTATGCAACACAAAAGAAGAAGATCAACATGTCCACGCGCAGCATGCTGTGTGTTGCGAACGCTGCACACATCAGCACGGCAGCTACACAAACAGTCACCCAAGCAACCAAACATACATTGCAACTGACGCGTGATTGCTTCGCAACCTAGGACGTGCGCAGAGCCGCGAGGGCCTGCGCCAATCAACCGCCCACAAAAATGAAACAAATGAGACAGTGCACCACACCCACAGCCCACCAGCCAACAGCTGCGCTGCGCTGGCTGGACCCAAGCTATTGGCATACCAAAAAGGTGATAACACTCCTTGCGGTGACAGCCTTCCGTGCCAAATACTCACAGCCCCATATTCCGTTTGCAGCTGACTTCTCCTGTTGTGGTACTTGCTTTGCAGCTTCTGCGCAGTACCCATTGGCCTCAAGTGACACCGCAGACGCCACGCACGGCGTACAAATGTAGACATCCTTCAGTGTCCCAAATGGAGTCTAGCAAACATCGAGTAAGCAATACACCCTTGCTGTTGATACGCAGTTGTCCACTGCGCTTCTGGCGCCACACACCCACTGCCAAAACTACGGGCGGGCAGCTGTCCCACTGTTTACAGCCAGCTGTTGCTGCACAGGTATGATCGAAGGTGCTGTTGTAGCGGCATGATGTTTGCCGTCGCCTGCCGACTCTCAGCACGTACGCCAAGCCAAAGCATATGTACCATATGTCGGTAGATGCTGTTTAAGTGCATTTGTTGGTCACAAACATAACAAACATGGCACATACAAATGCCACATGTTTCTCGCTCCCATAAATGACTAGTGCAGTGACACACACGCCACGGTTGGCTACACTTGATGTTGTCAGCAGCCCTGACAGACTGCCGTGGCACCGTGACACAGCATATGCTGGCATGTTGACACTACTACACAAAGGCAGCAGTGGTGACAGTGACCATGCTCATTGTATGTGCAGCTGTAAGGTACCAGGCCCCCACATGTGAAACAGAGCATGCAGCAAGGAATTGAAGTGGGAAAGCCAAGCATTGGAAACAGGCTGCACATCTGCTCATGTTTGTGCCCAGATCTGCTCCGCATGTGATAAACATGCCGTCCTTGCTCCTGCAACACGATCACACCGAACAGAGCACCACCAAATCACATGCATTGAAGTAGAAGACTGTAGCGCTTATCTGGAGCCCCATCAGCATGACCAGCCCCTGTACAGATCTGAGCGCCCAAAGCCGGCGGAAACAACAAACGATCCAGATACCAAGCAGCCACCACAGTCACCAACTGCCGCCGCCAGCAGGCTGAGTCCGCACCATCAGCTGTGAATGGTGTGTTGAGACAAGCGCGGCAGCCACGCCAATGTTGCACATGCACATGACAGCGCAGTGCACTGTGCACATGACTGCGTCAGCATCGCAGACATCAGCAGCCGAGGGAACTGCACACAGCAACCAGCAGCAGCAGTGGACTACACACCAACTGATATGCAGCACACCGTACATCACCTCAAAAGGCTCTGCTGCTGGACGGCCAGGCCAGGCCGAGAATGCCAAGCCAATGCGCAGCTGCAACAGATCACAACACATCAGACGCAATAATCTCAAGCGTTAGGTTTGCATTTGTCTGCAGTCTGCGCTCATCAGTGGCAGGCAGCTGCTGCCAGGCGGACTGCAGCTCTGCAGCAGCAGCTGCGCCACCACAGCCTGCCAGCCACCCCAGCCGTGCACTGGCCGCTTGGAAGAGCATGTAAGCATGTGTGCTTGCAGCTTGAAAGGGCCTGGGGCTGCTTGCTCAACGCCTGCCACACACACGGCCCGCCTGCTGTCAGCACTGCAGCTGCTGGCAAACTGTAGTCAAAGGACTCACAAGCATGCGTTTTGATGGCTTGAACACACTATTAAAACTGGATTAGTGCCGGGACTACACAGAACACCTAAATAACCAACAAACACGATGCTGCATGCATTGATACACAAAGGAATTGACATCCTCAGCAGTGCTGACACAGCCATGAATGAGATACCAGATGAAACAGACACATCAAACAGTATGTAGGCAATACCGGGGACGACCACTCAGCTCATCTAGAAGGGACACCCCTTGACCTGTTCTACCTCCTATCGCAGTCCCATTGTTGTTGTGGTCGACACCATGCCAACAAGACACAGCCAGGCAGTGCAGCTTCCTGCTGATGCCCTGTACAACCTGCAAAGGTAACAAAAGCACACCAGGAGCTGCAGGGTCACACTCAGCTCCACCGCAACCGCAGCTCCACACAAGTTGCTGCCATTGCCAGCCCGCAAACTTAGCTGTGCAGCTGCTGCTGCTGCTGCTGCTCATCCGACTGCTGCAGACGAGCCATAGCGGCCTTTGTCAGGATGGTCAAGTTTGGCACAAAGGGCCACATGACAACATGCAGCTGCGCCATCTGCAGCAGGCTCAGCTGCCCCTGCAAGTATGCAGCAACAGCAACCCGGATCCTGTTGTCTTTCTTCAGCAGATTATCCATGCGCGCCGTAGCCTCCTCCTGCTTGCCGATACGCCATATGTGCTGCTGCAGCTGCAGCAGCAGCCTCCTTGCGCGCCGCAGCCCCACCCTCACAGCCAGCCCTGCCATACCCTGCAGCACTGCCGTTGCTGTCGCTGCTGTCGCTGGTGCTGCGCCACTGCCACGGCAGCCGGTGTTCATGCTGCTGAGGCCGCTGGCTCCCCGCAGCTGCTGCAGGTGCTGCCGCTGCGACTGCTGCTGCGAGTGCTGCTGCTGCTGCACACCCTGCAGCTCGACCAGCACGGTATTAATCATGCCGTGAAACACCATGTAGCCATCTGCCAAGCGCTGCTGCTGCTGCCGAGACAGCCCGAGCAGCTCCAGCGCTCGCGTATGCTGCTCAATGCTTGGCTCTGGCAGCATCCTGGCTGGGGCTTCGCAGCTGACGATGTACTGCAGCCTCAGCAGGTCACTCCTGCCGGAGAGGGCCAGCGTGGCGCGCATCCGCTGGATCCTGCAAGGCCAGGCAGGCCAGGCGAGAGACACGCGAGCACAGGGTGTCAGCATCACCAGTTTGGAGTAGCTCAGCTATGGACAGCACAGCAGCTACCCCTTTGACAAATTGCAGCTCAAGCTTCCTGCTGCATTGCTGGTGTGCTCTCCAGCCGATGCTCACGGGCACGTCACTGCAGGATCTTGCAGTAGGGACGACCATGCCGTGGACAAATGGCTGCATGCAATGCAGGCGACATGCACTGGCAGTACACGGCAGAACCAATCGCCCTCAACCACAGCAGTGCTTGCAGGGCACCATGCAGCCCCAGTAAGCACTGCAGAACAACAATGCAGCGTCGCCACCCCTCACCTGCTGATTATATCCTGCATCTTCTGCACAGGCGTCTCGTGGCGCATGCTGCACGCACTCAGCCCTGGCGGCACCTGCTGCTCCGCCCTGTACAGGCTGAGTTGCAGTGCCAGCTGCTGCACTGACGTAGCATACTCTGCTGCCAGCTGCTGCTCAGTCATGCTCGCTGCGCCAGGGAAGGGCGGCATGCAGCAGATGTGCCGCAGCAGGTACAGCGGGTCGCCGGCAGGCGCCAGCGGCTGCCTCTCTCACATTGCTGCTGGCAGAGAGGGTGCTGCTGAGCATGTCCCGTAAGCTGCACCCAGGAGCAGCAGCATCACCATCGCCAGCAGCTCCAGGAGCAGCAGCAGCGGCAGCAGCGCTGGGCCCTGGCCGCAGCCTTGGGCCCAAGGCTGCATGGATGCTCAAGCCCTGCAGCTGGTCCAGCAGCTTCATTCCTCGGCACTTGTGTCGTGGCTGAAGGCGCTGGCAAGCGAGCCAGCACCGGACTCTCCTGCTGCATGGTCCCGGAGCCAAGCCAGGTTGATGCTGTAGCCAGTGAGGATGCCGTCACGTATTCGCAGGAGGTTGTTCTGCTGCTCAAGCTCATCTAACTCCTTCTGCTTCTTAAGTAGCTCCCTCTCTAGGCGCCGGACCGTAGTCTTGAAGGGCTTCATCTTGAAAGGGGCACTGCGCCGCTTCCCTACGCGTGTGTCGGTCATCCACCACTGGTTTTGAGGCAAATGCGATTCACAATCAGTGCTGAGCAGCACACTGGCAGGGGGCACACACTTCAGCTGGCCGGGTAGCAGCTGAGTGCTGCTTGACAAGCACTTCCATTCTCCTGGAAGAGAGTTACACGTTTTCGACAAATGAATGCATAGACCAACTCTTTTGGGTGGGCGGTGCTGAGCCACTGCTCCAACACGTCAGGAAATGCAGCATTGCAATTACACTCAGTGTCAGTGACAGAACCGCAGTCGAAACAACCCCACACTGACACCCGGTCACCGCACCCTTGCCACAGCGATGCTGAGCATATGAGGTAAGGCTGTTGCGGCTGCACTCTAGCCAAAGCTTTGAGATAGTACATGGGTAAGAGATGGAAGCATTGAACCAGAATCCACAGCCGCAAGGTACGCGGCGTACCTTGCGCTGTCTCAGACAGTCTCATGAGACTGATCAGTGAGACAGATGGTGGCGAGACTTGGCGGAGCTGCTGCTGCCACGGTGGTGGGACGACATGCAGCAGCGGTTATGAAGAGCCAATGAGTAGTGACTCACTGTATTCATTATAGTTAGTAACAGATTTTGGATGATGTCGGCTGCCCAGCTGCTGATCTTCGCGCCTATGAGTTTGCTCCACCAAAACCAAGGCGACTGCAAGACGCAGCTTGCTAAGCGCACCATCATGCGAGATGCAGCCTGCTCTGCGCTGCAGCGCGAGGCTTGTTCCCAGGCAGGCAGTGCACTGCATAGGATGCCACCATTGTAAGGTCTCTAGGGCTGGTGTCAGGCTGGTGTTGCTGCAAAGAAGTGTTACAGTTTCTGACACCAAGCAAGTGCTGTTAAAACCGCACAGCAGGCAATCGCCGAGTTACAACAGCAACTCGTGGTTGCAATAAACGCTTACACTAGGGCCTGGGGCCCTGGATGAAAGCAACTCAGTGTAGTATTGGATGCACGCACACGCACTTGTGCACACATCAGCCTGATGAGTGAACTGACACATGAGTGAACTGACGCATAACAGTATGTGTACACTGAAGCCTGTTGTACAGTGTAGTCATATACATATGTCAGCATTGACAGCATTGACAGCATTGACAGCATTGCAGTGCAGTGTGGGGACATCAAACTCGCTCAGCTACGGTGCCATGAATTCAGAAATGTCAGCGCAAGCACCTTGCAGGAACTAGCAGCACTGACATGGCTGCAGCACTGCCATCCTGATGATATGCACAAATCAACACTGTTGACCATCACACACACTTGCACAGCCAGCACATGCTGTGGAGCCCATCCGCGTCACAACTACAGCTGTGGCCTCCACCGCAATGCATTGTGAGGCATACAGCTCAGGAAGATGCAGCAACAGGTGAACACCATGAACAGTGCACTGTAGGCAACCCCTCCACTGCTGCAGCAGCTCCAGCTGGAGCTGTGGCCGCATGGCATGCACATGCACACATCACACTTACGCAGTGCTTCATGTGAGGCACATCACACTTACGCAGTGCTTCATGTGAGGCACATCACACTTACGCAGTGCTTCATGTGAGGCACATCACACTTACGCAGTGCTTCATGTGAGGCACATCACACTTACGCAGTGCTTCATGTGAGGCACATCACACTTACGCAGTGCTTCATGTGAGGCACATCGCAAGCCATGCCCATACCGCATGGCCGGCGACTAAGCGCGATCCCTCAGACAGGAAAGAACGAGAGTACCAACAACCCGCAGTGTACACACATATCTTGTCACTAGTTGATGCCATCAGCTGCATCACATGTACTACATAGTAAGCTGCGGGTAGCTAGATAAGATTGCCGGAACAGAGACCAGAGAACAGAGACCAGAGAACAGAGACCTGAGGCCAGAGAACAGAGACGTGAGGCCAGCAGCCTCGGAGAGCCCCATCACTAGAAGAAGTGCAGTAACGCTCGCACGACGGGAACACACCCCTTTTTTGAGTCAATGACAGGCTCATTGGGCAACCACTACAGCCCAAATGACCAGCAGAGAGGCTGATGGAGCTGGGCGCTACCAACATGGCTGGAGTGAATCGCACCATGCTGACCCATACGACTGCTTCACGTCACATGCAGGCTGCAGCAGTCTGACAGCAGATACCGGAGCCACCATCAACTGCTCGGATCTGGGTGCCGGCGCCTGGCTGTCATGAGCAGCAACGCCGATACCGGGTACATGCTAGACACATGACTCTCATTCGTCAGTAGCACAGCTGCAAGCTGGCGGGGACTGCCAGGGTGCTGCTGCACAACCAGCAATGCTGTACAGAGCATTGCACGATAGAAGAACACCATGGACACCATGCAACCAAGCACTGAACCTGTGCCTGGAACCAACGACACCACTGGCATTTCAAAGGGGGAACAGACAGGCACATCAGGGCTAGATGTCCTTGCTCAGTGCCCCACATAAACAATCTCACGCACACGATACTGCTTTGGACAAACCAGCTCTTTCTCCTCCTCAGTGAACGCATCCAGGTTATAGTCAGCGGGCAGGGTGCTGAACAGCGAGGTGTTGTCGGTTGCTGCAGCCTGCAGCTCTCCTGCAAGTGCCTCCATGCCCTCACTCAAGAAGCTGCTGGCTGCTGCACAGGCAGGGCCGGCCTGCAGGGCCTCTGCCACTGCCAGCGAGGCCAGCAGCACGGCCATGCCTCCTGGCAGCATGCTGATGGCCCCGCCGTGGTTGGATGGCTCGTCTCCCCACCAGCGCCTACAGCCCATGCTGTTGTACACAGGGCCCCTGGGTCCGTTGCCACCACCTGTGAGCAAATTGCAAAAGAGCGGTGATATGAGTTGGTTTGCGCGATAGGAAGCAATTGACCAGTCCAAGGACTCCGACATGATATGAGGAACGGTGTGCTTGGTCCTGCTGACGCGGCAGCTGCGAGGTAACGGGATGGAGCCTGAGCACGCATCGTAGCACTAGAATACTAGAGGCTGATAGTTTGAAGGGAGCAGCAAGAGCCAAGAGCCCTCACCACAAGCGGCCAGCGCTACGCTCTCTGCCCTGAGTTTCGAGAACAGCAACAGAGCAGAGCGTTTACGGGGGGCCCTCTGTGTTGTCTTGCGCCTGTAGGGGCTGCACACAGGCATCGGGGTGGCAGAGACGCGGATGGACGGAGCTGCGAGTGTGTTCATGGTGTTCTGTTTCCTTGTAAGTGGTCAAAATATCCCCAAGTAAGCGTCTGCGACCATAGACATTTACTAGCCTTGCATTGTTGGCTATCGAGTTGAATGGAGAGGAACCTTAGCCGTGACATAGCCGAGACTAACAGCGTTCCAACAAGGTTGCCAGCCGCTGATTACGTCTAAAGCGCCACAGAGTTGCTTGAACGACAACAAAGATTGAAGTTGATTTAAGTTCAAAATTTGACTAATGACGGCAGGAAAATGTGCTCCGAGAGTTGGTCACACTTTGGCCCAGGACTTTGGGTCTTCTTCTTGGGACATTCGTCTGCCGTGTTTACTATGCTCCCACAAGAATGAACACCGAAGTCAAGAATGAAAGTGAATTTTATTTTGCATGTGTCTAAAGCACACGCAGTCTGTGTGGCGCCCGCTGTGGCGTTGTGCTGGCCCGTTTTGGGAGCTTCAGAAAAATTGGCCAATCAGACCAGCCAAAGCAGCACAGCCTGAATAGCAACACAGCCGTGACTCATCCCGTCCAATAAAAAAAAGTAATGCGGGGTTACATGCAGCACAAACACCGCTGCTAGCCAAAGCTGGTGACAGCGATCACAATTTGTGTGTTACACGACGGGAACACAGCCCGTTTTTGAGCCAATGACAGGCTCACTGGGCAACCACCAGATCAACCATCCTCTCAATCAAGGTTGCCACAAGCTGTGGCAAATTCACACCCCACCATGCGCCCGCATGCACGGCTGTTGTGCACAACTACTACCGCTGTACACAGTCCTGGATGTCCAGGCGCACCAGCATAGTGAGTGTGCCTCAAAGTGAGCACTTCTCACTAAACAGTTGTCTGCACCCACACCAGCAGCTGCTGCTAAGCAGTAGCAGAGGCACAGGTGGATTGCAGCTGAGATATGTGCAAGCCAAGAAAACAAGCCTGCAGCCGTTTTGCTGTGCTGCTTAACCACACATCCACACGCAGAAGGCATGCAGACGCGTGCTGCTGCCGTACAACCTTGCACAGTCACGAGGAGACCACAGCGACACCTACAGCCAGGTCGTGCCGCAGGCATCTGCTGCTTTGCGAGTGCTGCTGTTCTCTTGTCCAAGAGAGGAGCACGTAAGTAATGAACAAGGCACTAGGACAGCGATATGACCCCAAGGCCCCAACAACACCTCAACGTCACACAGTGCTGACACCATCTAAGATGGTAGCTGGCTCAACATGTGACAGCACTGTCCCGCCACGTGCCACGGAAACCACAGGCACAATGCAGTGGCTTCACCCTCACACCTCATACATTATCGCCGACAATAACCTCATGCAACCCCGCTCAGCTGAACGTCAGCACAGGTATACAACAGCACTGCAACACATGTCAGAAAACTACAGTAGCGCACGTCAAGACCCAACACAGTCATTTCGGCAGATGATACTTCAGCAGTAGACGCTGTGTAACCACCCCTTACCCCCGGCAGCCTGCTGTGCAGGTTTCAAGGTTTCAACTTATTGCATGCAAAATGCAAGCTGGCTTCCTCAGCCAGCAGCCGCAACTCCTGCCGGGTGTTGACCCGCGCAGCCACTGTAACAGCCCTAATCAAACGACACATAACAACACATACCAACATCAAAGCATACACCTGCAGACAAGCCGAAAGGGACAGGCGCCCCTCACCCCACGCAGTCAATGCGACATGCAGTCAGCCCTACCACGTGTTTGTGTTGAAGGCCCATGAGCTGCACAGCTAGATAGAAGGTCGCCCTGCGAATATCCAAGCTACCTCCTGTCTCAGCTCCCCGGGGAGGGCCCTCAGCTGATTACGCAGCGGCACAGCGGCTGCTTGCCCTCCCCCGCAGGCCCCTCCCCCTCCAGCAGCACCTGCCCATTCACGCTGCCCCCTGCCCCTAAACCCTCGCCCTCCTCAAGCCCTAGCCCACCAGGCCCACATTCATCCACGCTGCCAGCGCCAGCATATGCCCCGCCTGCACCTGCATGCCCAGTGAAGCCAGTGAGCCCCGAGTGCTGACTCAGCTGGCTGCGGCTGCGCGACTGAGGCCCCACAGACATGCTGCCTGACAGCACACTGCCGGGGCCCCACATCTGCCCGGGGCCATCTGTGTGGCTGCCATGCTGCAGAGGGCTGGCGCCGTGTGCTGCTGCTGCCGAGTGGTGGAGCTCGCCGTGGTCACTGCTGGCTGGCGAGACGCCGCTGGGCGAGCCGGGCGCGCTGTCCTGGGCGTCAAAGTACACGGAGGCGCCAGAGATGACAGAAAACCTGGCAGCAGCAGCAGCAGCAGCAGCAGCGGCGGCAGTAATCAGCCACAGCTATGTGGCGGTCAGCTTGCATTGCAACTGACCCTCAGTCAGTCGATGTTGCGCACATGCACGCACTGCACCCTCACGTTACAACATACGGTGCTTTCAACTACTGCATGGTGCTGCACCCGCTGCCCTATGCTGCACACTTGCTTAGCCCCTTGTTCATGACTACTCACTTGGATGCAGTGGACAGTGGTGTGGCCCAGCCCCCCTCATCAGCAGATGACACGCGGTCGCCAGCCCCTGGCGTGGACGAGGCCGGGCCGTGGCCCAGGTGCAGCTTGGGCAGCCAGCTGCCGCTGCCACTGCTGCGCTGTGCGTGCTGCTGCGGCTGCTGCAGGTGCGGCAGCTGCCCATTCACTGCCTGCAGCATCAGCGGGGGCTGAGAGGAGGGGGGGGGGGGCGGGGCATGCACAGCAGCAGCAGCGGCAGCAGCAGCAGCAGCAATGAGCATGCTGTTCAGCAGGGATGCGACCTGAATGTTCTGGAATCCAGCTTTCAAACGTACTTTGTAAAGTGTGCAGTCATGGCGGTGTCTCCTGTGCTCCATAGCCATGAATCTGGTATCTGTTGGCAGGTGCAAGGCCATTGCACCTCCCCATGCTGTTCTATCACCGCGGTGCATGCAGGGTACTTTCCTGTTGTTGCGGCACCAGCTGGCAGCACCACTCAAGCAGCAGCCCTCTCTAACATTGCTGCATGCCCGCCCTGGCAAGGTACCACCATGCTGTAACAACTGTTTGGCATCACCCTGTCCGCCTACCTGCTTGCCGCGCGGGTGCTGCTGCCGCTGCGCAATGGCTGCGTCCATTTTGTCCAGCCACTGCTGCCGCACCGCCTCATAGTCCATCTGGCCCCCCAGGAAGGTGGGCAGTGCATGAGCGCCAAATGCATCCAGCAGCGCAGCCTGCGGGCAGTGGTGCGGCAGCATGTCACAGGCAGCGAGCTTGGACAGCTGGTGAAAGGGTGGTGCAGCTGGCAGTGATAGGCAGCAAGCCAGGAGGAGACCCCGGTTGCAGCAACAGGAGCAGCAGCAGCAGCAGCAGCAGCAACGAGAAAGCAGCCCCGTGTTGTGCCGCAGCGCTCCTGCCATAGCAGCGATGCTCAGCAACCTGGCTGCAGACTGGCTGATCTGTCACAGAGCTGCAGCACGCGAGGGAAGTACAATGCCAGCTACCTCCTGCAAAGCGGGCAGCTGTCACCAGCTGACGCAAGCCGCACCCTCTAGCAAGGTTATCATAATCATCTTCGCATTCATCTTATTTAACGTCTTCATGTACATATCCTGACGCGTCACCAGCCAGCAGGTTCACCCTCAAAACTAACAGCACCCACCTGTGAGGCGCGTGCCCCTCCCAGCACGTGCACCTTGTCGCGCGTGCCCTTGTCCACAAACGGCGCCAGCAGCTTCCACACCGCGCTGAAGGCGGCCCCGGCATTGGCGATGTAGATGGCGTGACAGCACTCGGGGAAGTTGTCGCTGTCCATGGCGCTGATCAGCCGGAACAGCTGCAGCACAGCACGGCATGGCACGGCACGGCAACAGGCAGCAGGGCACAGCAGCAGGCAGCAGGGCACGAGATTGTCAGCAAGACAGCCTCAACTGCCCATCACGGCCAGCAAGTGTAGCTCGTTGCATGGTGAGGTGCACGCGGCGGCCAGCACACCGCAGCATGAAGCAAGGCAGCATGCAGGCACAGCCTGAGCAGCCAGGCAGGTGCGTTTTCGAGGCAATGAATGAGGGCGCGCCGCACGTGCGGCGTGTTGCCTTCTGCAGCCGTCTGGGCTCACCCGCTGCGCAAAGCCTGTCAGGGAGGACAGCGAGAGACCCGCAGCATCCATGATGCTCACAATGCGGTCCTGCGTGTGGCCCGCCGCTGCTGACGCCTCCGGCAGCACCACCTGCAGCAGCGCAGCACCACACAGCAGCAGGGAGAGGAGTTGAGCTGCTGCTGTATGGATGTTGTCTGGTAGCGGCAAGAGGAGTGCAGCGCACAAGAAAGAAGCTTGCTTGCTGCCATGTGACGTGATGTAACACCTTTTGACAAGCATGCCAGCAGCTACAACAGCAGGGTTCGCATTCAACATGTGCCGCAGGAAGACCCCGTAGCGAACGTCTCAGCGCCTTGAACGTACCAGCCTGCCTGCAGCCTGCACAAAGAGCTACATCGCTGTGTGCTGCTGCAACCTCTGCAGTCTGCCTGGCAGCCAGCCGCAGCCGCACCTGGCTCATGAACTCCATTTCTCTCAGGTGGTAGGCCAGTATGACGTCATCTGTGGCGCCCTCCCGCTCCATGCGCCGCCCATCCAGCTGCCCCAGCCGCTCCAGGAAGATGGGGTGGTGCTGCACAAAGAAGCAGAGCGTTACTTTCAGTTGCGTTCATTGCAATATATCTATACGAAGTTGGACGGCATCATGCTGCTGAACAGAAAGGTCAAGTGGGCCAGCAGTGAATCGTCCAGCTGCCCCAGCCGCTCCAGGAAGATGGGGTGGTGCTGCGAGTAGGACGGGAAGTGAAACAAATTGTCATGGTTTCAGCATGCAGCTGAGCAGGCAACTGAAGGTGCGTCAGCGGCAGCCGTGCAAGCAACCAGCCAATGTAAGCACAGGCTGTGGCGTGGGTTCAGCGTGAGCCATACTGCAGGGCCCTCAGCTGCCACTGCCATGCAAGTGAGCTGCGTCAGCAGCAGGCGTCCACAGGGCGGCAAGGGTGGCGGCTGCTAGCATTTGGCCACGGCTGGGCAGGCAGGGCGATGGCGGCAGCCTCTCATCAGCCCTGGCAAGTGTTCAGTGCATGTGGAGCACACTGCGCAGCTGCACAGCTGCCCGCCAGGTATGAGGCTGTCATCAGCTGGTGTCAGCAGGCTGCATTGCACGTGTACAAGGCACCCACATGCCCCACTGCCTCCGGCTGCAGCCCTGCTGGTTGCCACACCAGCTGCTGGTGCTTTGTTTGAGGCTGCTGCTGCTGCCGGTAGTGCTGCTGCCTCTGGCAGTGCTGTTACTGCTGGCAGTGCTGCTGCTGCTGGCAGTGCTGCTGCTGCTGGCAGTGCTGTTGCTGCTGGCAGTGCTGCTGCTGCTGCTGGCAGTGCTGCTGCTGCTGCTGCCGGTGCTGCTGCTGCTGCTGGCAGTGCTGCTGGTGCTGCCGCAGCTCACCTCCTTGTCGTATCCGATGTAGCTGCTGGGCCTGCACTGCCGCACCACACTCGTGAAGTGTGGGTCCATTGGCTGCTCCAGAATGGTGTCTGCGCCCTTTGCTGCACGCCATGCCAGCGACTCTGCACAAGGCAAGAAAGGGCAACAAACAAGGTGTCAGCAAGCAAGCAATGCAGATGGAATCTCACTGCGTGCTAGCTTCCAAGCTATGCAGCCGCTGCTGTTGTTGGCATTGAAGCTGGCAGTGTTTTCGCAGCTCGCTGCCTGCAAAGCACTGCTGCCTGAACTCAGCCATTTCAGGCTGCTGCTGGCCGGTTGCTCGCCTGCTGTGCGCTCCTGCAAGCACGAGTTGCTAGCTGTGACACACAGCATTGCTGTCCAGCAGTGCCTGCCCTGCTGGGACTCACTCTCTAGCATTGCATATGCCAGCTGCACATTGTACTTGCGCGCACGCAAGAAGCGGTACAGTGTGGCATCCAGGTCCCCGTTGACCACCAGCTCCCGTGGTATCTGCACTCCTGCCTCTGCTAAGCGTGCCTTGAATGCCAGCAGAGCAGAGGTATGCTCCTGCAAGCAAGCCAGTTGGACGCAGCATCAGCATCTGTGCAACTCCCCTGACCTGATTATGCTGCCATATGTGTGATGTGCTGAGATAGAATGCTCCAGGTAACATTCGAAGTCGACTTCGAATCGTCTGTAAGGTATGCAGCAGCGCTGCTAGCCTGCATGAAGCTGGTCAGGGTGACCTCAACTGCCAACTGCTGCTGGCAAGCTGAACAGAGCTACCCACATGGTCAATGTCGACGTATGTTTTGTGTACAGCAGATATGTTTTTCGAAAACATCCGAGAAAGGGCCGAGCCCCCCCTCTGAACGGGGCTTGCAGGTGCCATGGTCACGTTTCGTGTGCCAAACCCTCATACAGGGCTTGATCCGCCTCTCAATCTTCACACCGTTGATCACTCGATCTTTCAGTCCCTGCACTGCATTCTCAGCCTCATACACAAGCAAGGGTGTCACTCACCCACCACGTAACAGGGGTTGTAAGGAGCGACACAGATTGAAGCAAACTCAACATCAGAAACTAACGAATACAAGCTCGTCTGTCGACCCATTGAGTCTGCCCCAGCTCAGCTGTCTTACTTCAATCCCGAACCAGCGATTAAGCAGCTTGTTGTGAGCGTTTGATACGTCTCATTGGTAACTCACAGCGTCTAACAACCATGCAGACACTCAGGGCAGCCCATGGCAGCAGGTTGGCGCTCGGGAGCAGCAGCAGCAGCAGGCCACACATCAGCACGGTGCATGTGCACGGTATGTGCTGGGCGACGACGCTCCAAATTGTTCATTTGCATAATAAAGTCAAATGGTGTGCATGCATGGGGCTGCTGGTGCTTGCAGCTGTCTATGTCAGGTGCTACTGCTGTGGTAGTGGTACACGGCACACAGGGCCATGCTGGCAAGTCATGTGGGGATGGTTGCACCACAGCACACTGCAATCCTCGTGCCACCTTTCATGATCCTCGTATCCAACGCATTGTTTTCACACTGACTGCCACATCTGCCCCATGCAGGCCTCACACGCATCTGCAGCGCTGCACTCCGCCAGCCGCGCCACGCAGCGCAGGCGCAGCCGCTGCTGCCGTCCAGGCCAGCCCAGCAGCAGCAGCAGCAGCAGCAGCAGCAGCGCTGCAGCAACATCATCCCACGTGCAGAGCCCGAGGGCGGGCGTGAGGTGGTATACAACAAGGAGTTTGGCTACAGCCGCAAGGACGTGCTGATCATTATTGTGGCGCTGATCGCTGCTGGCGTGCTGATGTACGAGGGCCTGCAGGCCACCGGCATGACCCCAGGCATGGCGGGCAACTGGGTGCAGCTGATCATCTTCATGGGCATCTGCGTGGGCTGGGTGTCCACCTACCTGTGGAGGGTGGCCAACAAGGTGCGGCGCTTAAGCCGCTCTGTTGTACAGCTGTACTCCTGCCACAGCACAATTGAACTGCAGCTTCAAGTCAACAATGATCTTGGGAACCAGCCCAGCCCAGCCAGCCAATGCTTCGCCCATGGGGTGATTGTGGTTGTACCAACTGCCAGCGCAACAAGATGCACCGAACTTAGCAGCAGAAGTGCCAGCTGGCAGCAGGCAGGGGGCAGCGCCTTGCTGGGCGGGTGACGGCATGCAAGGGCTGCGGGTGTAGCCCGTGCAAGCAGTCTGGGAGGTGGGCGTGCGGCTGTTATTAGTTGCCTGCATGCTGGCCACTGGTGTGGTGTGAGGTGGGCCCTAGATTGTACCAGGTGACACTGGTGTGGTGTGAGCTGTGCCCCAGTTTGCACCAGGTGCACAGCGCAGGTGTGCTTGCCTCGCTGACATCGCACTGGACATCTGCTGCTGCTGTTACCGCCTTTTCTGCTGCGTGTACCGATTTACGTCATCGCAGAAAATGACGTACGCGCAGCAGCTGCAGATGTACGAGGAGGAGGTCATGAAGAAGCGGCTGGAGGAGATGACGGAGAGCGAGGTGCAGCGCCTGATGGCAGAGGTGGAGAGTGAGCGCGGCGGAGCAGCAGCCAAGCCTGTGGAGCAGCAGCAGCAGCAGCAGCAGCAGTGAGTGGCTAATGGCAGAGGTGGAGAGCGAAGGTTAATTGGCACAGGAGCAGAAGCGAAGCGTGTGGTGGAGCAGTGGCAGCAGTGAGCGGCTGGAGAAGATGGCTCAGCGCGGGCTGATGCACAGGCTGATGGCAGAGGTGGAGAGTGGGCGGGGCAGCACAGCAGCAGCACCAGCCAAGTCTGCAGTAGAGCAGCAGCAGCAGTGAGCGGCGCTGTTCAAAGCAACTGCGGCAGTGTTTGCAGAGCCAATGGGGCAGCAGCAGCAACATGGTGGCTGGAGATGGGGTTGCTGAGGCAGGACGGTAAAGGCCTGCAGTAGTGCGTCAGATTCAGATGCGCAGCCTGGTACCAGCAGAGAGTTGCCAACGCTACTGATGGGTGGCGTCAACATTCTCTTAATCTTTGCAGCAGTGTCGGGAAAGGAGCAGAGGTTACAGACGCATCAACCTGCATATATTTTCACCGTGAAAGAGGCTCTTTCATGTGATCAGTTGTGGCACGTGGGCAAAGTGGTACGGCTGAGCAACAAGCAGCTGCGCTGGACTGGGGCACTGCATTTGACTGTCCAAGTGTTGTTTTGCCAACCGACACACTGCACTGTACCACGCCCATCATGACTGTCGTTCCTGCAATTCTTTATAAAGACTGACTGCAGCAGCTTGTACACAAGCACTACGTAGTGGCGCTCAGGCTGTTACATCAGCTGCAGGCTTGTGGCCGACTGCAGTGCTGCACCACACACTGTGCAGCAGCACTGCAACAGCAGCAATGCCAGCTTGCTGTCGGCTCACCGGCAAAGGAGGCTCCTAGCACAAACCATAGCACCTGATGCTTACACACTGATGATCGTGCTAACGTTCTTGCAAATGTGTCCTGTGCTTAGCATCACAGCTGCACCACGATTTAACAAAAACATGCCTCTGTACATTCAACTGCGATGTGTGACCTGCATGCACGTTGAAGCTCGTACTACTGCAGCTGCATGGTCGGCTCCCAGCTGGCAGCATCAGTCCAGCAGCCGCCTCAGCTCCGCTGCTGCTGCTATGTGCTGGTCCACCAGGTAGGCCCTGTTGTTGGCTGTCACGTCAGCCAGCACGTACTTGTAGTTGACCATCAGCCCGCAGCTGCGCTCCAGGCCCGCAGCACTCAAGTCAGCCCTGCACATTGCCACGCACAGCAGCAGCAGCAGCAGCAGCAGCAAAGAACACATCACCCAAGTGCTCTGTTGCACAGGGTACCTCATCGCCCCGTGGCGTCATTGATGACATCGCGGGCTCAAGGCCCTCTGCCCCACTGCCGTGGCATCAGCTGGCCACCCTGCACAGCCCACCCTGACATGGTCAGCCCACCGCCAGGCCAAGATACGTACTGCTAACAGGTGCGCACCGTGTGTTGATGCGCCACAGCCAGGCGCCGTTTTTGAGGTGGAAGTGCTGTACAGGGTCCAGCGCCCAGCCGCGCCGCGTCTCAGCCAGCAGGTAGCGCCCACACAGCCGCAGCAGCACCGGCTGCAGCGCAGCCTGACCCGCCTCCGGCAGCTGCAGCCAGGCGTTGGCCTGCACCAGCTGCAGCAGCGCGGCTGAGGCTGCTGCGCTGCTGCTGCTGCTGCTGACAGCGCCGCTTGTGCTGGTGCTGGTGCCCGAGACTGAATGCGGCTGCTGCTGCTGCTGCTGCTGCTGTATCAGCTGCGCATGGAGGCGTGCCACTGTGTCCGCCTCATGAGGCTTCAGCAGCTGCGGCTCCTGCCCAGCGCTATTGCTGGCGGCACCACTGCTGCCGCCTGCTGCTGCTGCTGCTGCTGCTTGCAGCTTGGTGATGAGCCACGCCCTAAAGCCGGGTATAGGCGACAACGTGACGAGGTGCTGCAGCTGCGGCAGCTCCGCCAGCAGCTGCTGTGCAGCTTTCTTGATCAGGAAGTTGCCTAGGTCCACACCACTCAGCCCAGGCTGGCCCGAGGAGATGGAGTAGAAGCACGCCACACTGCCAGGGCCACTGCTGCTGTTATCAAGACCAGCTGTAGCAGCAGCAGCAGCAGCAGCAGCAGCAGCAGGCCCTGGAACTCCGGCTGAACCATGCTCAGCTGCCAAAAGCGCTGCTTTACCACCGCTGCGTCCTGCATTGGCAGATTCTGCTGTACACAGAAAGCGTGCATCTGCGCTGCTGCTGCTGCCGCTGCTGATGCCGGATACATGCTGGTGTGCTGCCAGCACGTCGTCCATGCTGGCAGGGATGCTGCCTAGTATGGCTGTGTGCAGCACCACCAGCGGCTCACGCGGCATGCTGGGGTGCAGGAAGGCAAACACACGCCTGGCAGCAAGTGCAGCCAAACATGACACAGCCAGAAACAAGGCACTGCGTCAGCAAGTGTGGCTACAGCGCCAGACCCAGTCCCATGAACTGCGTGCAACTGCTGAGGTTATTGACAAGCACTGCAGACAGAGCACCAGGGTTGAGATCATGTCATGCCAGCATGAAGATTGCTGGCCTTGGTGGTGCCTGTGCTCAGCTTCCTATGCTGCTGCTGCTGCTGCTGCTGCTGCTGCTGCTGCTGCTGCTGCGCCTCACCTGTCAGACTGCTGCAGGCGCCGCTTGAGCTGCCCCAGGTGCTGCATGCGGTGCACCGCCTCAGCAGCCATCACACGCTCCTGCACGCACAAACACAGGCACAACGTTACATGCATTGTACGTTGCATGGTTGCATTGTCACTGCTGTTGAACAGGCAGCCATCATGCGCTCCTGCAGGCAGCCTTCCAGGCAGCACACAGGACAGCACACGGCGCGGCACCAACACGTGGCCTGGTGAACACCAGCAGGCTTTCAGCAGGCTAGCAACTCATCCATGGAAACATAAGATGCATGTGACATGTGTGTCAGTGCCTGAGTTGCAGCTGTGTGCTGCCGGCAGCCCTCCTCACCAGCAGCTGGCCAGGGGTGTCCTCCCATGTGATGCGCTGCAGCTGCAGCAGGCCCACACTGAACCAGCGCGCCAGCGCAGACCTGCAGCGTGCATGACGATGCATCAAGCGAATGAGACTCTTGTTCAGGTACAATGCCTGTTGCTGCTGCTGCTGCCGCTGCTGTCACAGTTTAGTTGGTGCTGTTACTAAGCTGCTGCTTCAGTACGGCGAACCAAACAATGCAACAAAGCAACACACCTGCAGCTCCGGACTACGGACGCCCGTACATGGCCCAAAACAAGCATCTCAACATTGCAACCGCTGCATCACCACAGTAACTTCAAGTGACCGCTGCTGCTGCTGCTGCTGCTGCTGCTGCTGCTGGCTGGCCGCACCGTAGGTCCTGGCTGAGCGCCCTGAGTGCAGCAGCCTGGGGCAGCCCCGGCTGCTCCCTCAGCAGCTGCAGCAGGTCGGAGCGCAGCCGCACCAGGAAGGCAATGCCTGGCAGCAGCAGCAGCAGCAGCAGCAGCAGCAGCAGCAGCAGCAGCACAGGCAGGGCAGAGGAGCATCTGCAGACTGGCCAGGACAGGCAGCCCTGCTTGTGCACTGCTGACTAAACAACGACAATGCTTGTAGAAGGCGGGCCTGGTGATGCCTTGCTTAAGCCCACCAAGTAGACGCAGTGCTTTGATGCAACCGCATGGCGCTAGTGACACAGGGTTGCAAGGTTTGTCGACAACACACTGCCCTGTGGAAGCATGGACATACTAGCACATCACCAGCACCTGTGCGAAGCGCAGCAATTGTGCAATGCTGCAGCCCCTTGAGCGCACCTGCCTTGTGCTGGCTGACAGGCAGCAGCAGCTGCATGTACAGCGGCTGTGCTGCTGCTGTGAGGCGGTCTGCGAGGCGATACAGCAGCTCAGGGCTGGCTGAAGCAGCAGCAGCAGCAGCAGCAGCCGCAGCAGCAGAAGCAGCACGGCGGCTGTGGGTAACGCTGCATATGGCCACGATTCACATGTACGGTGTCAGCACCAAGGCAACAGCCCAGTCTGACAGCCTGCACGCACTGTGGAGCCAGCGGTTGAGCTCCTGCTGTTTACCCGGCTACGTGCTGAATGCTGCTCACCGTTTTGTGCTTGGCCCTTGTCCTGCCACAGCTGCACTGCTGCATCCACGGCTGCACCTGCGGCATATGCAACAACGCTTTCAAGCCTGAGAATGTTTACTGGACACCTTTCAGGTGTATGTTTGCTTGCAACACAAGCACTTTGCTTTGCTTTGATGTCAGAAGCAGTGACAATGTGCATCGCCGCATCTTCTGCTACATTCAACAGCACTGCCTGCATGGTATGTACCATGCACCCTCCATTAAGCAGCTGCTGCAGCACTGAGCAGCTGCGCACCCTGCACGCCAAACTCCCTCGCCAGCAGAGTGAAGAAGGTCAGCTGCTGCTGCGGCCCAGCCAGGCTGCTGTACACAGCCATGAACACCTCCGTCACCTGCAGCGCATGCCACACACCCAGCAAATGCATCACGCAAGCACGTCACACATGTATCCTGCTGATGCACTAACTGTTGTGTAGTTGAACACAGCAGTGCTGTACAGTAGTGGCTGTGCTGTGTCCAGCTCCTGTGGCGCATGATGCGTCAACTGCACCAGTGCATCAGCTCGGTCAGGAGCAGTGCTGCCACACACAGCGCAGAGCAGAAGGCGCCTTGCCAACCGTCTTTCCTGCAACTCTAGAAACAGGAGGAGCCTTGCAGCGGCGGCAGAGCTGCTGCTGCAGCAGCTGCTGCTCACGCCCTGCCAGCAGGCTGCAGCAGTGTCCTGACCTGGCATTGGCAATGCACCGAACAGTGCACATTGTGCAGCGCACATACCATGCAGCTGATGGGGCAATTCAATGTAGCAATTCTTTTGTTGTTGGCAGTGATGACCTTAATGCCACATGCCTACGTGCTGCAGCAGGCGACACGCGCACCTGGTCGGGCACAACTGCTGCAGCACCCTCCGTTTTGTACACATGGATGGCATCCTTGAGCAGCTGCCGCAAGTCGTTTGTTTCCAAAGTAGGTTGTCTGGACTGTTCCTCAGTGTTCACGTTGGAAAGAATGTCTTGCCACTTTCGGATCAAGCCCACAGATGTAGTGTACTGCTGCTGTTGTTGATGCCAATGAGTCCTGCCGCTGCACCACACCGTGGCCGACTCTCGAGTTCGTAAGTAAGCAGTGGTTACACGTATGATGCCCCTCAGACGCATATTATGGCCCCTGATGAACGATCACGGAACCATTACGGTTTGCAGGTCATGCTGCTGCTGCGCAAGGACTCTTGATCACCGACAGAGCAAGCAGCAGAAGACCAGGCAACGTTTTTGTGCATTTAATTCGTTCTGTCATGCGCCGGCGTTGTGTGAGCCTTCGTGGCCTATCCATCAAGGGGGTGTGACTGGAGTTCAAACCCTGCCGCTATGTTCTTCCTCGATTGGCCCACAAGCTCGTTCACAGAGGTGTTTACTCAGTTGGGCCATATATAATCTCAAATTTTGCCTTGTTTGGTGCGTACACGTCGTACGTAGTGAGAGGTTTACTACTGTAGTGCTGGCTACAGCTGGCTGATGTGCAGCAGTCCCACTATCAGAGCCGGCGTGAACTGAAAATCCACAGTTACACATCTTTTCTACTGGTATCTGAGACTTGTGAACGCCGACAGTGACATGGACTGTGGACACGGCACTTGGATCCTCACGTCGCGACGGTTACTGCTGACGTGTGCACAGCATCTGTCTCTGCTGAGCAGCAACGTACGTGCATGAACCTTTCTTTGCGAATGCTGAGTCTTTTGATTTCGTGATTGCTCGAAGTTGATGCAGCGCTCAGGCGCGCATGTTTACCGCGCTGTGATGGGGACACAACATTTGGCGCCAATGGACAAGATGTAGGCATAATTGTACCATATTCGCTATGGTAAGTGCGTTGGAAGAGCACGGTTGGGTTGGCGCTGTGCCAGTCCAGCGGCCAACACCAACGACGCTGGCCAGCAGCTGCAGCTGCTTCAGAAAGCTGTACAAAGCCATGCCAGATGCAGTCCGTGTTGAACCTGCCATTCTGACACCCCACAGAGTGCCAACAGCATTTGCAAAGCCTTTCTGGCACTGCAACTGGTGCTGTGTTTCCTATCATGGCACACAGCTGTGGGCCTGCCTGCAGCGTGCCCTGTGCTGGAGCCAGTGCAGTGCCCCCAGAGGTGAGGCGGCTGCAGCAGCAGGCAGCTGCAAAATATGCTGCAGCATCTTGTTGACATACATCACATCAAAAAGAATATGTAGTGGGCATGTAGTGCACACCAGCTCTGAGCGGTTTCACTGATAAGTCATAACCCGGCTTCTAAGGCTGCTGCTGAAGGGGTGATGCTGTGTTTGCTGTACCAGGCCTGTTGCGCCAGGCACCCCGCCAGTGCCCAAGCCTCCAGCCGAGACACCGGAGCAGCAGGCTGCCATCATTGCACGCCTGCAGGAAATGCTGGCAGCAGACAATGCACTCCTAGGCAGAGCGAACAGCAGCGGCGTCTTGTGCATGCAGCAGCCGTTGCACCAGCAGCAAGCAGGAGAGCAGCAGGGCATCGACAGCAGCCTGCAGCAGCCTCCCAGCAGGACAGCTGGCACCAACACAACTGCAGTGTACAATGGCCCCAGAAGTCAGGTCTACCGCACCCTGACCTTCCTGAACAGCTCTCGCATTGCTGCTGGTGTTGACGTGGCCAGTGCAGGCACGCTGAGCTGGGTGTCATCGCCCTGCATGCCACGACCCTACACGGACGAGAACCTGGTGTCAGACTGGGACCAGGCGAGGGGCACGTGGCAGCATCATGCTGTGGCAGCATCATGCTGTGGCAGCATCATGCTGTGGCAGCCGTGGCAGCCGTGCAGTGTATGTAGGCACTGGGCTTGTTGCAGCAGCAAGCTTGAGTGTAGCTCCAGGCATGCGCCAGCAGCTGTTGAGCACGGTGCCAGCCATGTCTGGACCAGGACGTCTGCAAACTGCTCGTGCTTGTGCTGCCGCTGCATTATGCTGACATTTGCTGCCACAAAACTGCTGCCATCCTGCTGCTGTGACTCACAGGGTCGCCTCATCCAGCAGTCCTACTATGGTGAGCGAGGCTGCTGCAAATCAAACAGCGCAGCTGAGCAGCCCCGAATTGTGCATCAATGACAAGCATCACAACAAACGAAATGACTTACTGCGCAAATGTGCGCACTGTAACGCATGCGCGGTGCATGCGCGGTGGTAATGCTGTTCCATGCGGCTGTTAGAGCAATGGAATGACGTCACAACATGTGCTCAGCTGCTGCAGCTGCTGCTGCTGCTGCTGCTGCTGCTGCCGCTGCCTGCAGGGTGTCCTGATGGCTCGTGCTGGGTGGGACACCCATGGGTGAGGACGACCATGGATAAGGACAGCAGGCGCAGTGCTTGTCAAGTGCAACTGTCCTTACAACTGTCAAGTGCAACCCCTTGCAATATACCACACGCAGCCAACAGCCGGTTCCGTATGGGTGCTAGAAGACCTTGGCAAAGCGGCCCCATGTGCAAGTATGTCATGCTGTGCATGATGGCCAGAATCAGTGAATGCCGCTGTTTCTTGCTGCATTGGAACAGGTGTGGAACCCTGTGCAAGGAGGCTCCTGGGAGAACAAGGGCAGCACAACAACCAAGGCTGAGCTCACGCAGGGCCAGCGCATCTACACGGAGGGCTACCCAAGGTGTGTGCACAGCGGATGATGCGGTGTGCTGTGCACACGTACGCTACGGCGCGCCTGACTCGCCAGCATGGTGCAGGCGCATCCAGGACGTGCTGTTGCCGTGTGAATGACCGAAATACCCTGCAACCCAAGCTAACTTGTTGAGTACTCTTCTGCTGACGCATGGTGGCTGAGGTACGCGCTGCTGCTGCTGCTGCTGCTGCTGCTGCTGCTGCTACAGGAACTGGGCCAGCCAGGAGCTCCGGCCTGAGATTGTCTTTGGCAGCGAGTACACGCTTGGCGCTGATGGCGACCACATTGTCGCACACTACACAGCAGCATACAATGGCGACATCACGCACCCCATCCTGGACCAAGAAGTGCCTGCTGTGTTTGTGCGGCGCCCGTTCAGTGTGCTGGCCAGATATGAAGGCGAGCAGCCCTGGACAATGGATGAGAATGTAACATACACCTTCCCAGGGGCCAGCAATGCATATGGGAGCTTCACTGAGAGCTGGGTGGCTTGGCTGGACCCAGAAACAGGCACAGGCATTGGAGTGTACCAGCCACAGGCGACCTTCTTCACAGCCTACAGGGTGCCAGCAACCACAGAGGCATCCGACATGCCCTGGCATACTTCTTACAGCGCCCTGCTGGTGCGTGCACAGTTCTACCCAGGCATGCCTACGTTTGAGTATGATGCATATATTGCTGTCGGCCGGCTGAGTGCCATTCGTGCCACTTTTGAAAAAATCCATGCGTCCTTGGCACACGCAGGCAAGGCGGCAGCAGCTGCAACGCCATTGCAACATGGTGAAGGGGTGCAGCCAATGGCCGGCAACCGCATCTCCCCCACACAGCACTGAATCTGCTGCTCTGTTGTTGTTGCAAGCAGAAGCCGCTTCTGGCAGAAGCACGCAGGTTGTATGAATGCATACATCATGCTGGCTGCAGCAGCAGTCATCCAATATTGAAGCATGTTCATCATCCCAGCCAAGGCATTCTGTGTTGCCCTGATTGAGGCTGCCTTGCTGGCCACAGAGCAGCAGTTGCATGGTGGCCTTGATTTATTGGAGCCCCTGCACTACTGCAGCCCAGTGCTATGCAGTGCTGTAGACAAGGCTTTGCTGCAAGTTGCACGTGAAAAAAGTTGCACGTGGGAGTTGAACAGTAACTGGCATGATGCCATCCAGTGGGGCATGGCACGGATACACAGACACGCATTGTTGGGCTAGCAGCCACCTATGTCAGAAGGTTGCGTTGAAACATCATTGTGGGTGTGGAGTGTTGAAAGCAGATGTCGACAGAATTGGTGCATTTGGATGCACGATGCAAGCAGGTTCAGCCTGGATGTGCCTGATCATTATGAGGAAGCACAAGCATCATCAACAGTGTTCCACTACCTGAAGCCTGTGAGCTGGAGCCTGAACACAGCTGCTGCTTGTGTTGCTTGTGCTGCACATCATGTGCACACACACGGTGAGTGTGGGTCATCATTCAATGATGGCGATGCTTTCGATGTAGCGGCTAGCTAGAATCAAGCGCCGCGCACTAGTATGCTGCTGCACGAGCGCCTTGCATGTCTGGCTTTATAGTCTTGTAATGCTTGACCAGCCCTGCCATGCGGGCAGGACCCATCAGCATGTCACCTGACATGCACTACAGCAGATCATGATAATCATGATGATGGACATGATGGCGCTCTTGCTGTTACTTGATTTCTTTGACGATGATGATGTAATACGTCAGAGAACAATTCAAAACGCTTGAAGTGCTTGAGCCGGCACGTCGTCTGCTGTTGTTACAAAGCACCCCTTGCTTGAAGACAACTGCACAGCATGGCTGCTTCAGGTGAACAGGTCAAAACCCAGTCTACTGGACTGCGAATGAGTCGCATATGTGGATGAGGTTTAGACTTCGTGCTGCCACCTTGACAGACTGCACGCCATGAAGCAGTAAGAAACCTCTACGCAAGAGCAGGCAGCACGTGCTACGTACTACGTCATACGTGCTACCAGGTACTACAGTGGTACTGTGGCAAACAAGTAACACAGAGGTACGTGCCGCACATGACACCACAGCCTGCCCTGTCAGCTACTTGCCAGGGAGGGCAAGGCGAGATACCTTGCTCAAAACAACGCGTCTGACAGGTAAGCAAAGTAAAGGTTGCTGACGCACACACATACTTGCAGTGTATGCGCCTGCAACTCGAACCTAGGTCCACCTGATGCAAAACATTGTGTGCATGCTCTTGTATGGTGAGTGATACACAGAGCAGTACACTGATGTACATTTGTCACACAGCCATGCAAAACACGCACACCACAGAAATGCAGACCTCCTGCTGTGCTCAGACTACAACTCAGCACCCCAGGCACACCTCACGCCTGAAACCTGGCTGTTGCTACACATAAGCCAACACAAAGCCATGTCTGCCCCAGCGGTGCCTCTGCACGGCCTGCCGGCGCTGCCTACAGCAACTACAACAGGTTTCCTGCCTAAGCTATATGAACGCATGCTGCTAGCCAACTGAACACCGCAGCAGCCACAGCAATCTATAGTCTCCAAAATTGGTCCGTCTTCTACAACGTCATGCCGGTTGCATGCTGCCATGCCATGCGGAGCAGCTGCTGAGCTTGCCCTGTAGCCGCTGCTGCTGCTGCTGCTGCTGCTGCTCAGCCCTGTGCATAGCGCTTGGTCCAGTCTGCTGCTGTCTTGTCGTGGGCTTCCTTGTCTGCCAGCAGCTGCTGCGCAATGCTGCCCACAAGCGGGTCGTCTGCATGCAGCAGAACAGGACAGCAGCAGCACGATGTGTTGTTGATGTTAGGACCACGTACGGCTTCTAATCCTTGCCTTCAGCTCGCGCACCCGTCTTTTCAGACAACATCCTCGCAGCAGCTTCCACAGGATTTAGCAAAACGACAGTGGGAGCGCATTACATGCACACACCGGAAGGAAACAGGCTGCATGACGGGTCCCAACCGCTGCTGCGCTCCCCAGAGCAGCAGCAGCTGCCGCGCCCAGGTCCACTCACTGGGGTTGGGGTCTGTGAGCAGCGAGCAGATGGACAGCAGCACCTTGCTGACGGTGAGCGCGGGGCTCCACTGGTCCTTCAGGATGTCCAGGCAGATGCCGCCGTTGCTGTTGATGTTGCAGTGGTAGATGCGCGTCTTGAACGTGACCTGCGGGCAGCAGCCACCACATAACTGCGTCACGGAAGCCACAGGCCATGCAGCATGTTGCTGCGCAGCCAGACAGCTAGATGGCAAAACATAGAAGAGCTGGCCTGCAGTGCAGTGCGCAAAACTAAATTCCTTGCATGCGCGGCATGCCAGGCACAACACACCTTGTGGAAGTCAACTACCAAAGGCTGCAGGCAAGCCAATGTGTGACAGCTTGCTCGAGATACGTCTGCCACTGCTACTGCTGCTGCTGCTGCTGCAAGTGCCAGTGCTGTTGCTCGCTGGCTGCTGTGCTGCGTGTGCCAGCACACCTTGGGTGGCTTGAAGGGGTAGTCGTGCGGGAAGTGAATGTCTAGGAAGAAGACACCACCAGCGTATGGCGAGCCTGCAATCATGCGATGCAGCAGAGGTCATCGACCAGCACACACAGCACACAGCTGCTGCCAGGTGGGCAACAGAACCTAGCCCATAACAGGCCACCAAGACGTCGGAACACGGTATTACTTGAGTTATCAAATTGCGTTTGCATGTACAGGCATGCTGCCAGGTCGAGCTCAGCACTGCTCAATTCAAAATACGCACTCCGCGACAGCAGGCCCATAGCTGGAACTTCAAGGCTCCTACCTGCAGGGCCCATTATAGTTGAGACCCACTCATAGATGTTGTCGCCTTTGGGGCCAGCAGAGCAATTGCAGGGCGGATCCAAGGAAATTTCTGCCAGCTCCTTCTGTATACGCTTGGCGCTGCTACTAAGCTGTGAACCTTTCATCATGCTGCCCAGATGAGCCCAGCTAAGCTATCCCTGACCGAGAACAACGTCGTTCAACGAAAGCACCACCACAGCAGTAGAAACGATGTTCAAAAGCTTAGCATTCAGAGCCCGATCACCGGCTGCGATGCCTTGAGTAACATCAACAGGGAACAAATCGACAACAACGGCATGCAGGTGCAAGGCGTCCCGGTCTATTTAGCTGCATGGCAAGGTTGTCACTGACAATTACTCATCACTCTGTGGTTCACGGACGGGTCTGCACACTTTACTGCTGGTTCGCACATACGCAATATCATTGTAATGTGTGTTAAATGCTCAGCTCGTTTTGCTGACGTGGACTGCGTTTGCGCGTCAACCTTCTCTGCAACCTCCGTTGCACCTGTAGCTCAGCTCTCCTTGCAACATCGTCGCAGTTTTCAAGATGCGATAGTTACTTGCGATGGATTCGGTGATGGCTAGGGGTGCCATCAACAGTGCTGCAGTAGTAGGGCCAGTAGCAGCAGCAAGGCCGAAGCTGGGCAGGCCATGCAGCGGGCCAGGCCATAGATTTCTGTCAACACTGGTGCTGGCTCATCACGAAAGGGCAGGAGCAGCAGCCTTTGCCAGCGTGAGTGTGCTTAAGTGCTTGCAGGACAACTGCTGACAATGAAAGCTCTTGCTGCTGAACGCGCAGCCTTGTATGCGCAGCACCATGTCGCTTCTAACAACGGATAGCAATTAATATAAAGTGGTGTTGCTGTGACACGACCCCGGCTTTCTTGGCAATGCACCTACGCATCTATTCAACAGGGGGCAAAAGCGCTGGAGACGGTCACTTGTCAGACCATCATCCAATTGCAGACTCCAGAGGACTTTCAGCTGGTCCTGCAGGTGAACACCGCTGCTGGTGGTTGTAACAGTAACATTGCAGCTGCGGGGTTTTGCCATCCATGAGGGCTGGCTTTACAGGCGTGCTGCTGCAGTCATTGAGTGTATGTTTGAGGGAAGGCATTCCTGCACATGTGCAACGCCTGCTGCGCCACCTTGCGAGGAGCCTTGAGCAATGGAACCAACACACACTGACATTGCTTCTACGCCTCCTACAGCACATCCTGAAACACACATGCTTGCTGACATGCATGCTGCACTCTCTGCTCGTGCCCTTGCACACCAGGCCAATGACTTGGTAGCGGAGAACTTCTACAGCGCCAGCGACAACCTGCTGCTTGATGCAGTCAGCTTCAACAGCTACAGGGTGCGCAGCGCCGGCCAGACGCTGGGCCTGCACATGGGCCCCTCACGCAGCCACGCCACCATCCTGGCCCTGCTCAACGGGCCGGGGCAGCAGCAGCAGCAGCATGCAGCGGCGGAGGTGAGCTGGAGTGCGAGCTGCGCTGTTGCTGGGTACTGGGCGTGCTCTGCGGCCCCAGTAGTACTGCACAACTCCCTATTGCCAGCAGCGCAATGCAGCAAGTGGGTGGTGGTCGTGCTTATGGCTTTGCAAGCGCCACATCAGCAACGCAAGGGCTTGACCTTGACCTTTGCTTGGTGCAGGCTCGCCCGTCTGGCTTCCTTTGTGCACCGCGCCATTGCAGCCTCTGATGCACTGCCCATGCATGCCTGTGCCCCTGCTGTCGTGTGCTGCAGCGTGCCGTGGGTGTGGTCAATGTGACGCTGATGCAGGCCTCAGACAGCATCAGCGCAGTGGCCAGCTGCAAGCCTGGCACGCCCTTCGCCATGATCACCAACATGGCAGTCACGCCAGCCATGCGGCGGCGAGGCATCGCGCACCAGCTCATGCAGGTGGGCTGGGCTGCTGCCCGTGGGGACGGCGTGGCAGCAGCTGGGTGCAAGCAGCGGCAGCAGAGGCAACTGCAGCCTGCAGTGTCAGCAACTGTGGATTAGGCGGCAGCAGGGTGGCAAAACAGGCAGATGAGCAGAGCTGTCTTGCCTGCAATGCAACCATGCTACAGCTGCTGACTCTAGCAGTGGGTTGACCACAAGGGCAGCTGGGCGCGCCAAAACATGCCCTTTGCCTTTACTTGTTGCAGGTGCACATTTGTTTTGTGCATCACTGCATCTGCAGCTGCTATCATGCTATCATTAAGTGTGCTTCATTATGTGCTGGTTGCAGGCAGCCATCAGGACCTCAATTCTGCAGTTGGACTACAGCCCAGCCTTTGCGCTGCTGCTAGCGTACAAGTACTACGAGCCAGCAGTCCGGTGAGGATGGCACAGCCAGTACAGTTTGTTGTGGCAGCAGGCATGTCCGTGCTACTGCTTGGAGTTGTGTGCAGCAGCTGTCATTTGTGCGCGAGGTGCATTGCCACTGACATGTAGTGAGCTTGGGCCTCCCACAGCCATTGTTGCTGCAATCCTGTGGCTTTGTTGTTATCGCCTGAGGAACGAACCTTGTGCACACCTCACAGCTGCTCATCAGCCTTCACATGCCTTTGACAGTGCATTGTGCATTGTCTTCTGTTCTTGCGGACACCAGCTCACTGGCATTGAGCTGTGCGCCACCTTGCTGCTGCCTTCTGTCCTGCCGCTGCGCCTGCCGCAGGCTGTACGAGCAGTGGGGCTTTGAGGCCATGCCCTGGGAGGACCCGCTGTGGATGCAGGACGCTGAGAAGGGCAAGATGGGTCGGCAGCGGCGCATCATGATGGTCAAGCAGCTGTCAGGTCCTGCTCTGGCTGCCAGCCCCTGGCAGCACAAGGACTAGGGCGCGCGCTAGGAGTTGCGCTGCTGCACGCAGCGCCAGCACTGCTGGGTGTGCGCAGCCTGGCTCAGTAGGTCAGGGCAAAGGGTTGTGCAGCTTGTAGCAGCTGATGCAGTGGCGGCAGCAGGTGCAGCAGCGCCAGCTCAAATAATCTGACAGATGCCATGCTGTATTGCAACAAGGCAGGTGTGCTGTTGTTGGGTAGCATAGCTAGGTCGTCATCATCTTTAGCATAGCTAGGTAGAGTGGCTGATGTACATGTGGCTTGACGACAGGCCGGGCAGGATTTGCAGTTGAACGTGTTTGATGTTTGTCAAGTGGCCTATGTACAGACCTGGTTCTGCATGCTGTGGTGTGGGCTGTGTGCATGCTTCCAACGTGCATACATGGGTGTGCGGATGACACCTGCTGGTGATGTAGGTGTAGCAGCATGTTGTACAACATTTTTATGCTTTTTTGAACATATGATCTGTTTGTTGTTTCCAA
This sequence comes from Tetradesmus obliquus, assembly GCA_030272155.1. Taxonomy (NCBI): domain Eukaryota; kingdom Viridiplantae; phylum Chlorophyta; class Chlorophyceae; order Sphaeropleales; family Scenedesmaceae; genus Tetradesmus; species Tetradesmus obliquus. The sequence goes on along the minus strand of CP126196.1, from coordinate 3,201,406 downwards.
GGAAGGCTTGGTGTCTGGCTCAATGATCAATGGCTCAATGGCTCACTGGCTGCGTGAGCACCGGAATTTGCACAGCTTTTTGTGGTTCCGTCGGGGAAATGCCATTGGGTCTGCAGCTTTATTTGGGGCAAGTGCTTGCAAGGCCTTTGGGGCCTTGGGGCCTTGGGGCCTTGGGGCAAGTGCTTGCAAGGCCTTTGGGGCCTTGGGGCATTGGGGCAAGTGCTTGCAAGGCCTTGCAAGGCCAATTGGCACTGAAGCATTTGTGCTCGTTTTTTTGCGCCATCTGTGGAAGAATGCTTCAATGCGGGGTAGCTGTTTTGCATCAGGCCTGCTTGCTTCGTCAGGCCAACATGAGGGGGTGGGTGCAGGCTACTGCCGTCGACCTTGATGGCTTGGCCGCCGTGTTTGCATGTCTCCATCAACACGAGATGTTTTGGCAGGCTGGAAACAACTGCAGTGCTGACCTGTCATGGCACCCACCCCACAACTTCTTTTCGACATTCGGCCCTTTCTGGTATGGGGCTTTTTTACTAAGAAGATGATTCCAATCATGTGATTCTATGCATGGATCTGGAAAGAGAGTGACCGCATGGTTGCGTGCGGTGGTCCATCTCATGGTAAACAACATCACAGAGCTCTGCAATCCATTACTTTGGCCTCTTCTACTGCTGATGCTGCTCACACACTGCTTGTGAAGCTGCGACCCTGCATGCAACTTTGATTGCGTCACGGCAGAGAAACGCGTCACAACATTTACTAGCTGCAAGTGGATGCGGCAACGCCCACATATTTCAAAATGCTACTGCAGCCTCTTGAGCTGTGCAATGGTCACACGCACTGGACCACACCTCAAAGGCATCATGATAACACTCTGGATTGAAAGCAAACCCCCATGGCAATGAAACTCATGCGCCCGGGGGGAATAACGTCACAGCATCCACTGGCAACCAGTGGATGCCGTTAGGTCAACAAATTTCAAGCTGCTACTGCAGCCTCTTGAGCTTTGCAATGGTCACAAACACTGGACCACACCTCAAAGGCATCATGATAACACTCTGGATTAAAAGAAAAACCCCATGGCATGCGCCGGTAGAGAAACGAGTCACAACATCCACTGGCAACCAGCGGATGCCGCCAGGTCAACACTTCAAACTGCTACTGCAACCGCTTGAGCTTTGCATTGGTCACATGCACTGGACCACACCTCAAAGGCATCATGACAACACTCTGGATTGAAAGCAAAACCCCATGGCAATGAATCTCATGCGCCGGCGGAGAAACACGTCACAGCATCCACTGGCTGCAAGCGGATGCCACCAGGTCAACAAGCTTTAAACTGCTACTGCAGCCTCTTGAGCTTTGCGATGGTCACATGCGCTTGACCACACCTCAAAGGCATCATGATAACACTCTGGATTGAGACCTGTGGTGTGTGTGCGGAACAGGTTGCCTCACTCTCTCAAATGATCTTTTTGTGGAGCAAGTGCGCAGTTATTTAGGTCAGCCCTTGTAACTTTCTTGCTTCATAAATAAAACTCTGGATTGAAAGCAAAACCCCATGGCAATATAACTCACGTGCCTGGGGGGAATACCGTCACAACATCCAATGGCAACCAGCGGATGCCGCCAGGTCAACAAGCTTCAAACTGCTACTGCAGCCGCTTGAGCTTTGCATTGGTCACATGCACTTGACCACACCTCAAAGGCATCATGATAACACTCTGGATTGAAAGCAAAACCCCATGCAACTGGAGACCCTCACCCACCTGTTAGTGGAGTGCCCTGTAGGTGCAGCAGCGTGGCAGTGGTACGCGCAACAGGTGTGGCAGCGTGTGCAGCCCGGAGCAGTGGTCCCTGTTTGATAACAGCCGTCTGCTGCTGCTGGATGACTTCGATGTGTGGGCGCCGCCAGCAGGGCAGCAGCAGATGTGGACGCAGCTGCGTCTGCTGCTGCTGGAATCCATTTGGGTGGTGCGCTGCAGCAGCATCAGGGCTGGCGTAACTGTGGCCAGTGCAGATGGCAGCGATGGCAGCGGCAGCCACAATGCAGGCAGCAATTCGCAATCTCAGAGCCACAGCATCAGCGATGTTTGGACAGTTCGGGCAGGGTGTACAATGCATTCGTTGGAGTAGTGGCCGTCGTTCCTCGTTGTGATGTGTTGCAAAATAGTATGGCAAAGGCTAAGTTGATGGCCGGGATACGTTATGTATGCATGTGTGTGGGTAGCAGAGTACGTTATGTATGCGTGCGTGTGGGTAGCAGAATACGAGGATGTGTGCAGCATGTGTGGATAAGTTTGTGTGTGTGTGGCTTTGTGTGCCTGAGTTGGTGTCATTTCCTACAGAATGCCACATATCTCATAGGTGTATGTTCTGTCAGTAGCAGGATGTGCTTTGCATGAAGTGGAGAGTCTATGAATAGTCAGGTGGGGATTATCTGTGTCGACAATCCGTCACCTATTAATAGGCGTCTTGTGTAGGTGTCGTAATGCTGCCTGTAAAGTGCAGCTTTTGCAGGTGTGCAAGTCACCATGCAGTGATAGCTGACAGTTACGCCATGGGCAGATTTTGTTTCAAGGGCCAGTCACGGTCTGTCACACATCACAGGACGTCATTGCGCGACTGTGATTTTAGTGGAGTCTGGGCACTCGGTCAGGTCCTGGATGCCTTTCGGGGCTGCTCCGCACGGGGCTGTCTGCATGATCGTGTGACAGCGTCTCTTGGTACAAGAGACCTGTGGGGTGAGTGCGGAACAGGTTGCCTCACCCTCTCAATGGATCTTTTTATGGAGCAAGTGCACAGTTATTTAGGTCAGCCATTGTAACGTTCTTGCTTCAAAAAAAAAAAAAAAAACAGCATCAGCGATGCAGAGGACAGCAGCAGCAGCAGCAGCAGCAGCAGCAGCAGCATGGGCAGTCAACGGTGTACAACTGGCGAGCCGGGCAGCTCATCCTACGCTGCTAAGGCTGTGGCGTGTAGGTTTCTGGCAGCGCTGCGGCAGCAAATTCAGAGGGAGTGGGATAGGGTGGAAGTAGATGTTAGGATAGGTTGTAGGATACCGTTTGCATGGCTGCAGGGAAGGTCGCCTGAGATCATACTTGTTGACTTTGAGCAGAAGTGGGGAGCACTGTATAGGATGGGCGCAAATGGGCGCATCAAGGTTCGGGCCAGCGCGGCTGGCATGTGAGGGATGGATTGGGCACGGGTCTACGAGGCGTGGTGGTCTGATTTGACGGTTCGGGCAGGGTATACAATGCATTCGTTGGAGTAGTGGCCATCGTTCCTCGTTGTGATGTGTTGCAAAATAGTATGGCAAAGGCTAAGTTGTTGGCTGGGTTACGTTATGTATGCATGCGTGTGGGTAGCAGAGTACGTTATGTATGCATGCGTGTGGGTAGCAGAGTACGAGGATGTGTGCAGGCATGTGTGGATAAGTTTGTGTGTGTGGTTTTGTGTGCCTGAGTTGGTGTCATTTTCTACAGAATGCCACATATCGGTGTATGTTCGGTTTACAAAGAGATATAACAATAGACAGCGTCTCTTGGTACAAGAGACCTGTGGGGTGAGTGCGGAACAGGTTGCCTCACTCTCTCAATGGATCTTTTTATGGAGCACGTGCACAGTTATTTAGGTCAGCCCTTGTAACGTTCTTGCTTCCCAAAGATAAAAATAGAAAAATAACATTCTTGCCGAAAAAAAGATATAACAATAAATAAACCTTTCACGAAGCACACCTAGCACATGTCCATAATGGGCCACGAGGCGGGCCGGAGCGAAAATTCAACCGTCGCGGCGCATCGAAGGCCGCTGCGCTAATTTTCGTATGTCAGGCAATGAATAGTCAGGTGGGGATTGTCTGTGTCGACAATCCGTCACCTATTAATAGGCGTTTTTTTTTTTTTTTTTTTTTTTTTTTGAAGCAAGAACGTTACAAGGGCTGACCTAAATAACTGTGCACTTGCTCCATAAAAAGATCCATTGAGAGAGTGAGGCAACCTGTTCCGCACTCACTCCACAGGTCTCTTGTACCAAGAGACGCTGTCACACGATCATGCAGACAGCCCCTTGCGGAGCAGCCCCGAAAGGCATCCAGGACCTGACCGAGTGCCCAGACTCCACTAAAATCACAGTCGCGCAATGACGTCCTGTGATGTGTGACATACCGTGACTGGCCCTTGAAACAAAATCTGTCCATGGCGTAACTGTCAGCTATCACTGCATGGTGACTTGTACACCTCTACAAGCTGCACTTTACAGGCAGCATTACGACACCTACACAAGACGCCTATTAATAGGTGACGGATTGTCGACACAGACAATCCCCACCTGACTATTCATGGACTCTCCACTTCATGCAAAGCACATCCTGCTACTGACCGAACATACACCTATGAGATATGTGGCATTCTGTAGGAAATGACACCACCTCAGGCACACAAAGCCACACACACACAAACTAATCCACACATGCTGCACACATCCTCGTACACTGCTACCCACACGCACGCATACATAACGTACTCTGCTACCCACTCACATGCATACATAACGTATCCCGGCCATCAACTTAGCCTTTGCCATACTATTTTGCAACACATCACAACGAGGAACGACGGCCACTACTCCAACGAATGCATTGTAGACCCCGCCCGAACCGTCAAAACAGACCACCACGCCTCGTAGACCCGTGCCCAATCCATCCCTCACATGCCAGCCGCGCTGGCCCGAACCTTGATGCGCCCATTTGCGCCCATTCTATACAGTGCTCCCCACTTCTGCTCAAAGTCAACAAGTTTGATCTCAGGCGACCTTCCCTGCAGCCATGCAAACGGTATCCCACAACCTATCCTAACATCTACTTCCACCCTATCCCACTCCCTCTGAATTTGCTGCCGCAGCTCTGCCAGAAACCTACACGCCACAGCCTTAGCAGCGTATGATGAGCTGCCCGGCTCGCCAGTTGTACCCCGTTGACTGCCCATGCTGCTGCTGTTGCTGCTGCTGTCCTCTGCATCGCTGATGCCGTGGCTCTGAGATTGAGAATTGCTGCCTGCATTGCGGCTGCCGCTGCCATCGCTGCCATCTGCACTGGCCACAATCACGCCAGCCCTGATGCTGCTGCAGCGCACCACCCAAATGGACTCCAGCAGCAGCAGACGCAGCTGCGTCCACATCTGCTGCTGCCCTGCTGGCGGGGCCCACACACTGAAGTCATCCAGCAGCAGCAGACGGCTGTTATCAAACAGGGACCACTGCTCCGGGCTGCACACGCTGCCACACCTGTTGCGCGTACCACTGCCACGCTGCTGCAGCTACAGGGCACTCCACTAACAAGTGGGTGAGGGTCTCCAGTTGCTGCGGCTGCTGGCACTGCTGTGCTCGGCAGGTAAAGTGAGCCGGCGCGTGTCTGCTGGATGCCAGCATGCGCCGTGCGCCTACCTGTGGAGTGAGTGCGGAACAGGTTGCCTCACTCTCTCAATGGATCTTTTTATGGAGCAAGTGCACAGTTATTTAGGTCAGCCCTTGTAACGTTCTTGCTTCAAAAAAAAAAAAAAAAAAAAATTTCGTATGTCAGTCCTAGGCATGTGAGGGCCTAACATGCTTGATCATGGAACGTCTGTGATAAAATCGTCCAGTAAGAATTTTAGCCGGCCAGTGAATTTCCAGTGGCAGTTCACAGACACCCGTGCCAACCCGCATCCTGCCCCCAGGACATCCTTACGGCTTCATATTTGATAAATCAACATTTTACAAAGAGATATAACAATAATTAAACTTTCACGAAGCACACCTAGCACATGTCCATAATGGACCACGAGACGGGCCGGAGCAAAAATTCAGCCGTCGCGGCGCATCGAAGGCCGCTGCGCTTATTTTCGTATGTCAGCCTTAGGCATGTGAGGGCCTAACATGCTTGGTCATGGAACGTCCGGGATAAAATCATCCAGTAGGAATTTTAGCCGGCCGGTGAGTTTCCAGTGGCAGTTCACAGACACCCGTGCCAACCCGCATCCTGCCCCCAGGACATCCGTACGGCTTCATATTTGATAAATCAACATTTTACAAAGAGATATAACAATAATTAAACTTTCACTGTAACGTTCTTGTTTTCAAAAAATAAAATAAAATTAAACTTTCACGAAGCACACCTAGCACATGTTCATAATGGGCCACGAGGCGGGCTGGAGCGAAAATGCAACCGTCGCGGCGCATCGAAGGCAGCTGCGCTTATTTTCGTATGTCAGCCCTAGGCATGTGAGGGCCTAACATGCTTGGTCATGGAACGTCCGGGATAAAATCGTCCAGTAGGAATTTTAGCCGGCCAGTGAGTTTCCAGTGGCAGTTCACAGACACCCGTGCCAACCCGCATCCTGCCCCCAGGACATCCGTACGGCTTCATATTTGATAAATCAACATTTTACAAAGAAATATAACGATTATTAAACTTTCACGAAGCACACCTAGCACATGTCCATAACGGGCCACGAGGCAGGCCGGAGCGAAAATTCAATCGTCGCGGCGCATCGAAGGCCGCTGCGCTTATTTTCGTATGTCAGCCCTAGGCATGTGAGGGCCTAACATGCTTGGTCATGGAACGTCCGGGATAAAATCGTCCAGTAGGAATTTAAAAAAAAAAAAAAGTAGGAATTTTAGCCGGCCAGTGAGTTTCCAGTGGCAGTTCACAGACACCCGTGCCAACCCGCATCCTGCCCCCAGGACATCCTTTTTTTTTTTTTTTTTTGAGGCAAGAACGTTACAAGGGCTGACCTAAATAACTGTGCACTTGCTCCATAAAAAGATCCATTGAGAGAGTGAGGCAACCTGTTCCGCACTCACCCCCCAGGACATCCTTACGGCTTCATATTTGATAAATCAACATTTTACAAAGAGATATAACAATAATTAAACTTTCACGAAGCACACCTAGCACATGTCCATAATGGACCACGAGACGGGCCGGAGCGAAAATTCAACCGTCGCGGAGCATCGAAGGCCGCTGCGCTTATTTTCGTATGTCAGTCCTAGGCATGTGAGGGCCTAACATGCTTGGTCATGGAACGTCCGGGATAAAATCGTCCAGTAGGAATTTTAGCCGGCCAGTGAGTTTCCAGTGGCAGTTCACAGACACCCGTGCCAACCCGCATCCTGCCCCCAGGACATCCGTACGGCTTCATATTTGATAAATCAACATTTTACAAAGAAATATAACAAAAATTAAACTTTCACGAAGCACACCTAGCACATGTCCATAATGGGCCACGAGGCGGGCCGGAGCGAAAATTCAACCGTCGCAGTGCATCGAAGGCCACTGCGCTTATTTTCGTATGTCAGTCCTAGGCATGTGAGGGCCTAACATGCTTGGTCATGGAACGTCCGGGATAAAATCATCCAGTAGGAACTTTAGCCGGCCGGTGAGTTTCCAGTGGCAGTTCACAGACACCCGTGCCAACCCGCATCCTGCCCCCAGGACATCCGTACGGCTTCATATTTGATAAATCAACATTTTACAAAGAGATATAACAATAATTAAACTTTCACTGTAACGTTCTTGTTTTCAAAAAATAAAATAAAATTAAACTTTCACGAAGCACACCTAGCACATGTTCATAATTTTTTTTTTTTTTTTTTTTTTTTTTGAAGCAAGAACGTTACAAGGGCTGACCTAAATAACTGTGCACTTGCTCCATAAAAAGATCCATTGAGAGAGTGAGGCAACCTGTTCCGCACTCACTCCACAGGTCTCTTGTACCAAGAGACGCTGTTAGTAATCAAGCAACCCAAGCATAGCTTGGACCAGCGACCCAACAGACTGCTCTCACTGGGATTCGATCCCTGATCCTTAAGCATAGAAGCCTGCGCGCATACCAAGTAGACCAAATTGGACACCTAGCATACAAACACATTTCGCGTGTGTTGGATGCCACATGTAGACGATTGCAAGCCTACATGGGGGATTCGAGCCCCTCCTTCGAACTCCCTAGTATGCACTAAGCGGCTTTTTGGGTAGGTAAGTACCCAGTGAGAGCAGTCTGTTGGGTCGCTGGTCCAAGCTATGCTTGGGTTGCTTGATTACTACATGTTCATAATGGGCCACGAGGCGGGCTGGAGCGAAAATGCAACCGTCGCGGCGCATCGAAGGCAGCTGCGCTTATTTTCGTATGTCAGCCCTAGGCATGTGAGGGCCTAACATGCTTGGTCATGGAACGTCCGGGATAAAATCGTCCAGTAGGAATTTTAGCCGGCCAGTGAGTTTCCAGTGGCAGTTCACAGACACCCGTGCCAACCCGCATCCTGCCCCCAGGACATCCGTACGGCTTCATATTTGATAAATCAACATTTTACAAAGAAATATAACGATTATTAAACTTTCACGAAGCACACCTAGCACATGTCCATAACGGGCCACGAGGCAGGCCGGAGCGAAAATTCAATCGTCGCGGCGCATCGAAGGCCGCTGCGCTTATTTTCGTATGTCAGCCCTAGGCATGTGAGGGCCTAACATGCTTGGTCATGGAACGTCCGGGATAAAATCGTCCAGTAGGAATTTAAAAAAAAAAGTAGGAATTTTAGCCGGCCAGTGAGTTTCCAGTGGCAGTTCACAGACACCCGTGCCAACCCGCATCCTGCCCCCAGGACATCCTTTTTTTTTTTTTTTTTGAGGCAAGAACGTTACAAGGGCTGACCTAAATAACTGTGCACTTGCTCCATAAAAAGATCCATTGAGAGAGTGAGGCAACCTGTTCCGCACTCACCCCCCAGGACATCCTTACGGCTTCATATTTGATAAATCAACATTTTACAAAGAGATATAACAATAATTAAACTTTCACGAAGCACACCTAGCACATGTCCATAATGGACCACGAGACGGGCCGGAGCGAAAATTCAACCGTCGCGGAGCATCGAAGGCCGCTGCGCTTATTTTCGTATGTCAGTCCTAGGCATGTGAGGGCCTAACATGCTTGGTCATGGAACGTCCGGGATAAAATCGTCCAGTAGGAATTTTAGCCGGCCAGTGAGTTTCCAGTGGCAGTTCACAGACACCCGTGCCAACCCGCATCCTGCCCCCAGGACATCCGTACGGCTTCATATTTGATAAATCAACATTTTACAAAGAGATATAACAATAATTAAACTTTCACGAAGCACACCTAGCACATGTCCATAATGGGCCACGAGGCTTGCTTCAAAAAAAAAAAAAAAAATTGGCCACGAGGCGGGCCGGAGCGAAAATTCAACCGTCGCGGCGCATCGAAGGCCACTGCGCTAATTTTCGTATGTCAGTCCTAGGCATGTGAGGGCCTAACATGCTTGGTCATGGAACGTCCGGGATAAAATCGTCCAGTAGGAATTTTAGCCGGCCAGTGAGTTTCCAGTGGCAGTTCACAGACACCCGTGCCAACCCGCATCCTGCCCCCAGGACATCCTTACGGCTTCATATTTGATAAATCAACATTTTACAAAGAGATATAACAATAAATAAACTTTCAGCGTCTCTTGGTACAAGAGACCTGTGGGGTGAGTGCGGAACAGGTTGCCTCACCCTCTCAATGGATCTTTTTATGGAGCAAGTGCACAGTTATTTAGGTCAGCCCTTGTAATGTTCTTGCTTCAAAAGAAAAAAAAAACAGGTTGCTTCACTTTCTCAATGGATCTTTTTATGGTGCAAGTGCACAGTTATTTGGGTCAGCCCTTGATACGTTCTTGCTTCAAAATAAAAATAAACTTTCACGAAGCACACCTAGCACATGTCCATAATGGACCACGAGACGGGCCGGAGCAAAAATTCAGCCGTCGCGGCGCATCGAAGGCCGCTGCGCTTATTTTCGTATGTCAGCCTTAGGCATGTGAGGGCCTAACATGCTTGGTCATGGAACGTCCGGGATAAAATCATCCAGTAGGAATTTTAGCCGGCCGGTGAGTTTCCAGTGGCAGTTCACAGACACCCGTGCCAACCCGCATCCTGCCCCCAGGACATCCGTACGGCTTCATATTTGATAAATCAACATTTTACAAAGAGATATAACAATAATTAAACTTTCACTGTAACGTTCTTGTTTTCAAAAAATAAAATAAAATTAAACTTTCACGAAGCACACCTAGCACATGTTCATAATGGGCCACGAGGCGGGCTGGAGCGAAAATGCAACCGTCGCGGCGCATCGAAGGCAGCTGCGCTTATTTTCGTATGTCAGCCCTAGGCATGTGAGGGCCTAACATGCTTGGTCATGGAACGTCCGGGATAAAATCGTCCAGTAGGAATTTTAGCCGGCCAGTGAGTTTCCAGTGGCAGTTCACAGACACCCGTGCCAACCCGCATCCTGCCCCCAGGACATCCGTACGGCTTCATATTTGATAAATCAACATTTTACAAAGAAATATAACGATTATTAAACTTTCACGAAGCACACCTAGCACATGTCCATAACGGGCCACGAGGCAGGCCGGAGCGAAAATTCAATCGTCGCGGCGCATCGAAGGCCGCTGCGCTTATTTTCGTATGTCAGCCCTAGGCATGTGAGGGCCTAACATGCTTGGTCATGGAACGTCCGGGATAAAATCGTCCAGTAGGAATTTAAAAATAAAAAAGTAGGAATTTTAGCCGGCCAGTGAGTTTCCAGTGGCAGTTCACAGACACCCGTGCCAACCCGCATCCTGCCCCCAGGACATCCCTTTTTTTTTTTTTTTTTTGAGGCAAGAACGTTACAAGGGCTGACCTAAATAACTGTGCACTTGCTCCATAAAAAGATCCATTGAGAGAGTGAGGCAACCTGTTCCGCACTCACCCCCCAGGACATCCTTACGGCTTCATATTTGATAAATCAACATTTTACAAAGAGATATAACAATAATTAAACTTTCACGAAGCACACCTAGCACATGTCCATAATGGACCACGAGACGGGCCGGAGCGAAAATTCAACCGTCGCGGCGCATCGAAGGCCACTGCGCTAATTTTCGTATGTCAGTCCTAGGCATGTGAGGGCCTAACATGCTTGGTCATGGAACGTCCGGGATAAAATCGTCCAGTAGGAATTTTAGCCGGCCAGTGAGTTTCCAGTGGCAGTTCACAGACACCCGTGCCAACCCGCATCCTGCCCCCAGGACATCCGTACGGCTTCATATTTGATAAATCAACATTTTACAAAGAGATATAACAATAATTAAACTTTCACGAAGCACACCTAGCACATGTCCATAATGGACCACGAGACGGGCCGGAGCGAAAATTCAACCGTCGCGGAGCATCGAAGGCCGCTGCGCTTATTTTCGTATGTCAGTCCTAGGCATGTGAGGGCCTAACATGCTTGGTCATGGAACGTCCGGGATAAAATCGTCCAGTAGGAATTTTAGCCGGCCAGTGAGTTTCCAGTGGCAGTTCACAGACACCCGTGCCAACCCGCATCCTGCCCCCAGGACATCCGTACGGCTTCATATTTGATAAATCAACATTTTACAAAGAGATATAACAATAATTAAACTTTCACGAAGCACACCTAGCACATGTCCATAATGGGCCACGAGGCTTGCTTCAAAAAAAAAAAAAAAAATTGGCCACGAGGCGGGCCGGAGCGAAAATTCAACCGTCGCGGCGCATCGAAGGCCACTGCGCTAATTTTCGTATGTCAGTCCTAGGCATGTGAGGGCCTAACATGCTTGGTCATGGAACGTCCGGGATAAAATCGTCCAGTAGGAATTTTAGCCGGCCAGTGAGTTTCCAGTGGCAGTTCACAGACACCCGTGCCAACCCGCATCCTGCCCCCAGGACATCCTTACGGCTTCATATTTGATAAATCAACATTTTACAAAGAGATATAACAATAAATAAACTTTCAGCGTCTCTTGGTACAAGAGACCTGTGGGGTGAGTGCGGAACAGGTTGCCTCACCCTCTCAATGGATCTTTTTATGGAGCAAGTGCACAGTTATTTAGGTCAGCCCTTGTAATGTTCTTGCTTCAAAAGAAAAAAAAAAACAGGTTGCTTCACTTTCTCAATGGATCTTTTTATGGTGCAAGTGCACAGTTATTTGGGTCAGCCCTTGATACGTTCTTGCTTCAAAATAAAAATAAACTTTCACGAAGCACACCTAGCACATGTCCATAATGGACCACGAGACGGGCCGGAGCAAAAATTCAGCCGTCGCGGCGCATCGAAGGCCGCTGCCCTTATTTTCGTATGTCAGCCTTAGGCATGTGAGGGCCTAACATGCTTGGTCATGGAACGTCCGGGATAAAATCATCCAGTAGGAATTTTAGCCGGCCGGTGAGTTTCCAGTGGCAGTTCACAGACACCCGTGCCAACCCGCATCCTGCCCCCAGGACATCCGTACGGCTTCATATTTGATAAATCAACATTTTACAAAGAGATATAACAATAATTAAACTTTCACTGTAACGTTCTTGTTTTCAAAAAATAAAATAAAATTAAACTTTCACGAAGCACACCTAGCACATGTTCATAATGGGCCACGAGGCGGGCTGGAGCGAAAATGCAACCGTCGCGGCGCATCGAAGGCAGCTGCGCTTATTTTCGTATGTCAGCCCTAGGCATGTGAGGGCCTAACATGCTTGGTCATGGAACGTCCGGGATAAAATCGTCCAGTAGGAATTTTAGCCGGCCAGTGAGTTTCCAGTGGCAGTTCACAGACACCCGTGCCAACCCGCATCCTGCCCCCAGGACATCCGTACGGCTTCATATTTGATAAATCAACATTTTACAAAGAAATATAACGATTATTAAACTTTCACGAAGCACACCTAGCACATGTCCATAACGGGCCACGAGGCAGGCCGGAGCGAAAATTCAATCGTCGCGGCGCATCGAAGGCCGCTGCGCTTATTTTCGTATGTCAGCCCTAGGCATGTGAGGGCCTAACATGCTTGGTCATGGAACGTCCGGGATAAAATCGTCCAGTAGGAATTTAAAAATAAAAAAGTAGGAATTTTAGCCGGCCAGTGAGTTTCCAGTGGCAGTTCACAGACACCCGTGCCAACCCGCATCCTGCCCCCAGGACATCCCTTTTTTTTTTTTTTTTTTGAGGCAAGAACGTTACAAGGGCTGACCTAAATAACTGTGCACTTGCTCCATAAAAAGATCCATTGAGAGAGTGAGGCAACCTGTTCCGCACTCACCCCCCAGGACATCCTTACGGCTTCATATTTGATAAATCAACATTTTACAAAGAGATATAACAATAATTAAACTTTCACGAAGCACACCTAGCACATGTCCATAATGGACCACGAGACGGGCCGGAGCGAAAATTCAACCGTCGCGGCGCATCGAAGGCCACTGCGCTAATTTTCGTATGTCAGTCCTAGGCATGTGAGGGCCTAACATGCTTGGTCATGGAACGTCCGGGATAAAATCGTCCAGTAGGAATTTTAGCCGGCCAGTGAGTTTCCAGTGGCAGTTCACAGACACCCGTGCCAACCCGCATCCTGCCCCCAGGACATCCGTACGGCTTCATATTTGATAAATCAACATTTTACAAAGAGATATAACAATAATTAAACTTTCACGAAGCACACCTAGCACATGTCCATAATGGACCACGAGACGGGCCGGAGCGAAAATTCAACCGTCGCGGAGCATCGAAGGCCGCTGCGCTTATTTTCGTATGTCAGTCCTAGGCATGTGAGGGCCTAACATGCTTGGTCATGGAACGTCCGGGATAAAATCGTCCAGTAGGAATTTTAGCCGGCCAGTGAGTTTCCAGTGGCAGTTCACAGACACCCGTGCCAACCCGCATCCTGCCCCCAGGACATCCGTACGGCTTCATATTTGATAAATCAACATTTTACAAAGAGATATAACAATAATTAAACTTTCACGAAGCACACCTAGCACATGTCCATAATGGGCCACGAGGCTTGCTTCAAAAAAAAAAAAAAAAATTGGCCACGAGGCGGGCCGGAGCGAAAATTCAACCGTCGCGGCGCATCGAAGGCCACTGCGCTAATTTTCGTATGTCAGTCCTAGGCATGTGAGGGCCTAACATGCTTGGTCATGGAACGTCCGGGATAAAATCGTCCAGTAGGAATTTTAGCCGGCCAGTGAGTTTCCAGTGGCAGTTCACAGACACCCGTGCCAACCCGCATCCTGCCCCCAGGACATCCTTACGGCTTCATATTTGATAAATCAACATTTTACAAAGAGATATAACAATAAATAAACTTTCAGCGTCTCTTGGTACAAGAGACCTGTGGGGTGAGTGCGGAACAGGTTGCCTCACCCTCTCAATGGATCTTTTTATGGAGCAAGTGCACAGTTATTTAGGTCAGCCCTTGTAATGTTCTTGCTTCAAAAGAAAAAAAAAACAGGTTGCTTCACTTTCTCAATGGATCTTTTTATGGTGCAAGTGCACAGTTATTTGGGTCAGCCCTTGATACGTTCTTGCTTCAAAATAAAAATAAACTTTCACGAAGCACACCTAGCACATGTCCATAATGGACCACGAGACGGGCCGGAGCAAAAATTCAGCCGTCGCGGCGCATCGAAGGCCGCTGCCCTTATTTTCGTATGTCAGCCTTAGGCATGTGAGGGCCTAACATGCTTGGTCATGGAACGTCCGGGATAAAATCATCCAGTAGGAATTTTAGCCGGCCGGTGAGTTTCCAGTGGCAGTTCACAGACACCCGTGCCAACCCGCATCCTGCCCCCAGGACATCCGTACGGCTTCATATTTGATAAATCAACATTTTACAAAGAGATATAACAATAATTAAACTTTCACTGTAACGTTCTTGTTTTCAAAAAATAAAATAAAATTAAACTTTCACGAAGCACACCTAGCACATGTTCATAATGGGCCACGAGGCGGGCTGGAGCGAAAATGCAACCGTCGCGGCGCATCGAAGGCAGCTGCGCTTATTTTCGTATGTCAGCCCTAGGCATGTGAGGGCCTAACATGCTTGGTCATGGAACGTCCGGGATAAAATCGTCCAGTAGGAATTTTAGCCGGCCAGTGAGTTTCCAGTGGCAGTTCACAGACACCCGTGCCAACCCGCATCCTGCCCCCAGGACATCCGTACGGCTTCATATTTGATAAATCAACATTTTACAAAGAGATATAACAATAATTAAACTTTCACGAAGCACACCTAGCACATGTCCATAATGGGCCACGAGGCTTGCTTCAAAAAAAAAAAAAAAATTGGCCACGAGGCGGGCCGGAGCGAAAATTCAACCGTCGCGGCGCATCGAAGGCCACTGCGCTAATTTTCGTATGTCAGTCCTAGGCATGTGAGGGCCTAACATGCTTGGTCATGGAACGTCCGGGATAAAATCGTCCAGTAGGAATTTTAGCCGGCCAGTGAGTTTCCAGTGGCAGTTCACAGACACCCGTGCCAACCCGCATCCTGCCCCCAGGACATCCTTACGGCTTCATATTTGATAAATCAACATTTTACAAAGAGATATAACAATAAATAAACTTTCAGCGTCTCTTGGTACAAGAGACCTGTGGGGTGAGTGCGGAACAGGTTGCCTCACCCTCTCAATGGATCTTTTTATGGAGCAAGTGCACAGTTATTTAGGTCAGCCCTTGTAATGTTCTTGCTTCAAAAGAAAAAAAAAAACAGGTTGCTTCACTTTCTCAATGGATCTTTTTATGGTGCAAGTGCACAGTTATTTGGGTCAGCCCTTGATACGTTCTTGCTTCAAAATAAAAATAAACTTTCACGAAGCACACCTAGCACATGTCCATAATGGACCACGAGACGGGCCGGAGCAAAAATTCAGCCGTCGCGGCGCATCGAAGGCCGCTGCGCTTATTTTCGTATGTCAGCCTTAGGCATGTGAGGGCCTAACATGCTTGGTCATGGAACGTCCGGGATAAAATCATCCAGTAGGAATTTTAGCCGGCCGGTGAGTTTCCAGTGGCAGTTCACAGACACCCGTGCCAACCCGCATCCTGCCCCCAGGACATCCGTACGGCTTCATATTTGATAAATCAACATTTTACAAAGAGATATAACAATAATTAAACTTTCACTGTAACGTTCTTGTTTTCAAAAAATAAAATAAAATTAAACTTTCACGAAGCACACCTAGCACATGTTCATAATGGGCCACGAGGCGGGCTGGAGCGAAAATGCAACCGTCGCGGCGCATCGAAGGCAGCTGCGCTTATTTTCGTATGTCAGCCCTAGGCATGTGAGGGCCTAACATGCTTGGTCATGGAACGTCCGGGATAAAATCGTCCAGTAGGAATTTTAGCCGGCCAGTGAGTTTCCAGTGGCAGTTCACAGACACCCGTGCCAACCCGCATCCTGCCCCCAGGACATCCGTACGGCTTCATATTTGATAAATCAACATTTTACAAAGAAATATAACGATTATTAAACTTTCACGAAGCACACCTAGCACATGTCCATAACGGGCCACGAGGCAGGCCGGAGCGAAAATCAATCGTCGCGGCGCATCGAAGGCCGCTGCGCTTATTTTCGTATGTCAGCCCTAGGCATGTGAGGGCCTAACATGCTTGGTCATGGAACGTCCGGGATAAAATCGTCCAGTAGGAATTTAAAAAAAAAAAGTAGGAATTTTAGCCGGCCAGTGAGTTTCCAGTGGCAGTTCACAGACACCCGTGCCAACCCGCATCCTGCCCCCAGGACATCCCTTTTTTTTTTTTTTTTTTTTGAGGCAAGAACGTTACAAGGGCTGACCTAAATAACTGTGCACTTGCTCCATAAAAAGATCCATTGAGAGAGTGAGGCAACCTGTTCCGCACTCACCCCCCAGGACATCCTTACGGCTTCATATTTGATAAATCAACATTTTACAAAGAGATATAACAATAATTAAACTTTCACGAAGCACACCTAGCACATGTCCATAATGGACCACGAGACGGGCCGGAGCGAAAATTCAACCGTCGCGGCGCATCGAAGGCCACTGCGCTAATTTTCGTATGTCAGTCCTAGGCATGTGAGGGCCTAACATGCTTGGTCATGGAACGTCCGGGATAAAATCGTCCAGTAGGAATTTTAGCCGGCCAGTGAGTTTCCAGTGGCAGTTCACAGACACCCGTGCCAACCCGCATCCTGCCCCCAGGACATCCGTACGGCTTCATATTTGATAAATCAACATTTTACAAAGAGATATAACAATAATTAAACTTTCACGAAGCACACCTAGCACATGTCCATAATGGACCACGAGACGGGCCGGAGCGAAAATTCAACCGTCGCGGAGCATCGAAGGCCGCTGCGCTTATTTTCGTATGTCAGTCCTAGGCATGTGAGGGCCTAACATGCTTGGTCATGGAACGTCCGGGATAAAATCGTCCAGTAGGAATTTTAGCCGGCCAGTGAGTTTCCAGTGGCAGTTCACAGACACCCGTGCCAACCCGCATCCTGCCCCCAGGACATCCGTACGGCTTCATATTTGATAAATCAACATTTTACAAAGAGATATAACAATAATTAAACTTTCACGAAGCACACCTAGCACATGTCCATAATGGGCCACGAGGCTTGCTTCAAAAAAAAAAAAAAAATTGGCCACGAGGCGGGCCGGAGCGAAAATTCAACCGTCGCGGCGCATCGAAGGCCACTGCGCTAATTTTCGTATGTCAGTCCTAGGCATGTGAGGGCCTAACATGCTTGGTCATGGAACGTCCGGGATAAAATCGTCCAGTAGGAATTTTAGCCGGCCAGTGAGTTTCCAGTGGCAGTTCACAGACACCCGTGCCAACCCGCATCCTGCCCCCAGGACATCCTTACGGCTTCATATTTGATAAATCAACATTTTACAAAGAGATATAACAATAAATAAACTTTCAGCGTCTCTTGGTACAAGAGACCTGTGGGGTGAGTGCGGAACAGGTTGCCTCACCCTCTCAATGGATCTTTTTATGGAGCAAGTGCACAGTTATTTAGGTCAGCCCTTGTAATGTTCTTGCTTCAAAAGAAAAAAAAAAACAGGTTGCTTCACTTTCTCAATGGATCTTTTTATGGTGCAAGTGCACAGTTATTTGGGTCAGCCCTTGATACGTTCTTGCTTCAAAATAAAAATAAACTTTCACGAAGCACACCTAGCACATGTCCATAATGGACCACGAGACGGGCCGGAGCAAAAATTCAGCCGTCGCGGCGCATCGAAGGCCGCTGCCCTTATTTTCGTATGTCAGCCTTAGGCATGTGAGGGCCTAACATGCTTGGTCATGGAACGTCCGGGATAAAATCATCCAGTAGGAATTTTAGCCGGCCGGTGAGTTTCCAGTGGCAGTTCACAGACACCCGTGCCAACCCGCATCCTGCCCCCAGGACATCCGTACGGCTTCATATTTGATAAATCAACATTTTACAAAGAGATATAACAATAATTAAACTTTCACTGTAACGTTCTTGTTTTCAAAAAATAAAATAAAATTAAACTTTCACGAAGCACACCTAGCACATGTTCATAATGGGCCACGAGGCGGGCTGGAGCGAAAATGCAACCGTCGCGGCGCATCGAAGGCAGCTGCGCTTATTTTCGTATGTCAGCCCTAGGCATGTGAGGGCCTAACATGCTTGGTCATGGAACGTCCGGGATAAAATCGTCCAGTAGGAATTTTAGCCGGCCAGTGAGTTTCCAGTGGCAGTTCACAGACACCCGTGCCAACCCGCATCCTGCCCCCAGGACATCCGTACGGCTTCATATTTGATAAATCAACATTTTACAAAGAAATATAACGATTATTAAACTTTCACGAAGCACACCTAGCACATGTCCATAACGGGCCACGAGGCAGGCCGGAGCGAAAATTCAATCGTCGCGGCGCATCGAAGGCCGCTGCGCTTATTTTCGTATGTCAGCCCTAGGCATGTGAGGGCCTAACATGCTTGGTCATGGAACGTCCGGGATAAAATCGTCCAGTAGGAATTTAAAAAAAAAAAAGTAGGAATTTTAGCCGGCCAGTGAGTTTCCAGTGGCAGTTCACAGACACCCGTGCCAACCCGCATCCTGCCCCCAGGACATCCCTTTTTTTTTTTTTTTTTTGAGGCAAGAACGTTACAAGGGCTGACCTAAATAACTGTGCACTTGCTCCATAAAAAGATCCATTGAGAGAGTGAGGCAACCTGTTCCGCACTCACCCCCCAGGACATCCTTACGGCTTCATATTTGATAAATCAACATTTTACAAAGAGATATAACAATAATTAAACTTTCACGAAGCACACCTAGCACATGTCCATAATGGACCACGAGACGGGCCGGAGCGAAAATTCAACCGTCGCGGCGCATCGAAGGCCACTGCGCTAATTTTCGTATGTCAGTCCTAGGCATGTGAGGGCCTAACATGCTTGGTCATGGAACGTCCGGGATAAAATCGTCCAGTAGGAATTTTAGCCGGCCAGTGAGTTTCCAGTGGCAGTTCACAGACACCCGTGCCAACCCGCATCCTGCCCCCAGGACATCCGTACGGCTTCATATTTGATAAATCAACATTTTACAAAGAGATATAACAAAAATTAAACTTTCACGAAGCACACCTAGCACATGTCCATAATGGGCCACGAGGCGGGCCGGAGCGAAAATTCAACCGTCGCAGTGCATCGAAGGCCACTGCGCTTATTTTCGTATGTCAGTCCTAGGCATGTGAGGGCCTAACATGCTTGGTCATGGAACGTCCGGGATAAAATCATCCAGTAGGAGCTTTAGCCGGCCGGTGAGTTTCCAGTGGCAGTTCACAGACACCCGTGCCAACCCGCATCCTGCCCCCAGGACATCCGTACGGCTTCATATTTGATAAATCAACATTTTACAAAGAGATATAACAATAATTAAACTTTCACTGTAACGTTCTTGTTTTCAAAAAATAAAATAAAATTAAACTTTCACGAAGCACACCTAGCACATGTTCATAATGGGCCACGAGGCGGGCTGGAGCGAAAATGCAACCGTCGCGGCGCATCGAAGGCAGCTGCGCTTATTTTCGTATGTCAGCCCTAGGCATGTGAGGGCCTAACATGCTTGGTCATGGAACGTCCGGGATAAAATCGTCCAGTAGGAATTTTAGCCGGCCAGTGAGTTTCCAGTGGCAGTTCACAGACACCCGTGCCAACCCGCATCCTGCCCCCAGGACATCCGTACGGCTTCATATTTGATAAATCAACATTTTACAAAGAAATATAACGATTATTAAACTTTCACGAAGCACACCTAGCACATGTCCATAACGGGCCACGAGGCAGGCCGGAGCGAAAATTCAATCGTCGCGGCGCATCGAAGGCCGCTGCGCTTATTTTCGTATGTCAGCCCTAGGCATGTGAGGGCCTAACATGCTTGGTCATGGAACGTCCGGGATAAAATCGTCCAGTAGGAATTAAAAAAAAAAAAAAAAGTAGGAATTTTAGCCGGCCAGTGAGTTTCCAGTGGCAGTTCACAGACACCCGTGCCAACCCGCATCCTGCCCCCAGGACATCCTTTTTTTTTTTTTTTTTGAGGCAAGAACGTTACAAGGGCTGACCTAAATAACTGTGCACTTGCTCCATAAAAAGATCCATTGCGAGAGTGAGGCAACCTGTTCCGCACTCACCCCCCAGGACATCCTTACGGCTTCATATTTGATAAATCAACATTTTACAAAGAGATATAACAATAATTAAACTTTCACGAAGCACACCTAGCACATGTCCATAATGGACCACGAGACGGGCCGGAGCGAAAATTCAACCGTCGCGGAGCATCGAAGGCCGCTGCGCTTATTTTCGTATGTCAGTCCTAGGCATGTGAGGGCCTAACATGCTTGGTCATGGAACGTCCGGGATAAAATCGTCCAGTAGGAATTTTAGCCGGCCAGTGAGTTTCCAGTGGCAGTTCACAGACACCCGTGCCAACCCGCATCCTGCCCCCAGGACATCCGTACGGCTTCATATTTGATAAATCAACATTTTACAAAGAAATATAACAAAAATTAAACTTTCACGAAGCACACCTAGCACATGTCCATAATGGGCCACGAGGCGGGCCGGAGCGAAAATTCAACCGTCGCAGTGCATCGAAGGCCACTGCGCTTATTTTCGTATGTCAGTCCTAGGCATGTGAGGGCCTAACATGCTTGGTCATGGAACGTCCGGGATAAAATCATCCAGTAGGAACTTTAGCCGGCCGGTGAGTTTCCAGTGGCAGTTCACAGACACCCGTGCCAACCCGCATCCTGCCCCCAGGACATCCGTACGGCTTCATATTTGATAAATCAACATTTTACAAAGAGATATAACAATAATTAAACTTTCACTGTAACGTTCTTGTTTTCAAAAAATAAAATAAAATTAAACTTTCACGAAGCACACCTAGCACATGTTCATAATGGGCCACGAGGCGGGCTGGAGCGAAAATGCAACCGTCGCGGCGCATCGAAGGCAGCTGCGCTTATTTTCGTATGTCAGCCCTAGGCATGTGAGGGCCTAACATGCTTGGTCATGGAACGTCCGGGATAAAATCGTCCAGTAGGAATTTTAGCCGGCCAGTGAGTTTCCAGTGGCAGTTCACAGACACCCGTGCCAACCCGCATCCTGCCCCCAGGACATCCCTTTTTTTTTTTTTTTTTTTGAGGCAAGAACGTTACAAGGGCTGACCTAAATAACTGTGCACTTGCTCCATAAAAAGATCCATTGAGAGAGTGAGGCAACCTGTTCCGCACTCACCCCCCAGGACATCCTTACGGCTTCATATTTGATAAATCAACATTTTACAAAGAGATATAACAATAATTAAACTTTCACGAAGCACACCTAGCACATGTCCATAATGGACCACGAGACGGGCCGGAGCGAAAATTCAACCGTCGCGGCGCATCGAAGGCCACTGCGCTAATTTTCGTATGTCAGTCCTAGGCATGTGAGGGCCTAACATGCTTGGTCATGGAACGTCCGGGATAAAATCGTCCAGTAGGAATTTTAGCCGGCCAGTGAGTTTCCAGTGGCAGTTCACAGACACCCGTGCCAACCCGCATCCTGCCCCCAGGACATCCGTACGGCTTCATATTTGATAAATCAACATTTTACAAAGAGATAAAACAATAATTAAACTTTCACGAAGCACACCTAGCACATGTCCATAATGGACCACGAGACGGGCCGGAGCGAAAATTCAACCGTCGCGGAGCATCGAAGGCCGCTGCGCTTATTTTCGTATGTCAGTCCTAGGCATGTGAGGGCCTAACATGCTTGGTCATGGAACGTCCGGGATAAAATCGTCCAGTAGGAATTTTAGCCGGCCAGTGAGTTTCCAGTGGCAGTTCACAGACACCCGTGCCAACCCGCATCCTGCCCCCAGGACATCCGTACGGCTTCATATTTGATAAATCAACATTTTACAAAGAGATATAACAATAATTAAACTTTCACGAAGCACACCTAGCACATGTCCATAATGGGCCACGAGGCTTGCTTCAAAAAAAAAAAATAAAATTGGCCACGAGGCGGGCCGGAGCGAAAATTCAACCGTCGCGGCGCATCGAAGGCCACTGCGCTAATTTTCGTATGTCAGTCCTAGGCATGTGAGGGCCTAACATGCTTGGTCATGGAACGTCCGGGATAAAATCGTCCAGTAGGAATTTTAGCCGGCCAGTGAGTTTCCAGTGGCAGTTCACAGACACCCGTGCCAACCCGCATCCTGCCCCCAGGACATCCTTACGGCTTCATATTTGATAAATCAACATTTTACAAAGAGATATAACAATAAATAAACTTTCAGCGTCTCTTGGTACAAGAGACCTGTGGGGTGAGTGCGGAACAGGTTGCCTCACCCTCTCAATGGATCTTTTTATGGAGCAAGTGCACAGTTATTTATTTTTTTTTTTTTTTTTTTTTTTTTTTGAAGCAAGAACGTTACAAGGGCGGACCTAAATAACTGTGCACTTGCTCCATAAAAAGATCCATTGAGAGAGTGAGGCAACCTGTTCCGCACTCACTCCACAGGTCTCTTGTACCAAGAGACGCTGTCACACGATCATGCAGACAGCCCCTTGCGGAGCAGCCCCGAAAGGCATCCAGGACCTGACCGAGTGCCCAGACTCCACTAAAATCACAGCCGCGCAATGACGTCCTGTGATGTGTGACATACCGTGACTGGCCCTTGAAACAAAATCTGTCCATGGCGTAACTGTCAGCTATCACTGCATGGTGACTTGTACACCTCTACAAGCTGCACTTTACAGGCAGCATTACGACACCTACACAAGACGCCTATTAATAGGTGACGGATTGTCGACACAGACAATCCCCACCTGACTATTCATTGACTCTCCACTTCATGCAAAGCACATCCTGCTACTGACCGAACATACACCTATGAGATACGTGGCATTCTGTAGGAAATGACACCACCTCAGGCACACAAAGCCACACACACACAAACTAATCCACACATGCTGCACACATCCTCGTACACTGCTACCCACACGCACGCATACATAACGTACTCTGCTACCCACTCACATGCATACATAACAGTTATTTAGGTCAGCCCTTGTAATGTTCTTGCTTCAAAAGAAAAAAAAAAACAGGTTGCTTCACTTTCTCAATGGATCTTTTTATGGTGCAAGTGCACAGTTATTTGGGTCAGCCCTTGATACGTTCTTGCTTCAAAATAAAAATAAACTTTCACGAAGCACACCTAGCACATGTCCATAATGGACCACGAGACGGGCCGGAGCAAAAATTCAGCCGTCGCGGCGCATCGAAGGCCGCTGCGCTTATTTTCGTATGTCAGCCTTAGGCATGTGAGGGCCTAACATGCTTGGTCATGGAACGTCCGGGATAAAATCATCCAGTAGGAATTTTAGCCGGCCGGTGAGTTTCCAGTGGCAGTTCACAGACACCCGTGCCAACCCGCATCCTGCCCCCAGGACATCCGTACGGCTTCATATTTGATAAATCAACATTTTACAAAGAGATATAACAATAATTAAACTTTCACTGTAACGTTCTTGTTTTCAAAAAATAAAATAAAATTAAACTTTCACGAAGCACACCTAGCACATGTTCATAATGGGCCACGAGGCGGGCTGGAGCGAAAATGCAACCGTCGCGGCGCATCGAAGGCAGCTGCGCTTATTTTCGTATGTCAGCCCTAGGCATGTGAGGGCCTAACATGCTTGGTCATGGAACGTCCGGGATAAAATCGTCCAGTAGGAATTTTAGCCGGCCAGTGAGTTTCCAGTGGCAGTTCACAGACACCCGTGCCAACCCGCATCCTGCCCCCAGGACATCCGTACGGCTTCATATTTGATAAATCAACATTTTACAAAGAAATATAACGATTATTAAACTTTCACGAAGCACACCTAGCACATGTCCATAACGGGCCACGAGGCAGGCCGGAGCGAAAATTCAATCGTCGCGGCGCATCGAAGGCCGCTGCGCTTATTTTCGTATGTCAGCCCTAGGCATGTGAGGGCCTAACATGCTTGGTCATGGAACGTCCGGGATAAAATCGTCCAGTAGGAATTTAAAAAAAAAAAAGTAGGAATTTTAGCCGGCCAGTGAGTTTCCAGTGGCAGTTCACAGACACCCGTGCCAACCCGCATCCTGCCCCCAGGACATCCCTTTTTTTTTTTTTTTTTTTGAGGCAAGAACGTTACAAGGGCTGACCTAAATAACTGTGCACTTGCTCCATAAAAAGATCCATTGAGAGAGTGAGGCAACCTGTTCCGCACTCACCCCCCAGGACATCCTTACGGCTTCATATTTGATAAATCAACATTTTACAAAGAGATATAACAATAATTAAACTTTCACGAAGCACACCTAGCACATGTCCATAATGGACCACGAGACGGGCCGGAGCGAAAATTCAACCGTCGCGGCGCATCGAAGGCCACTGCGCTAATTTTCGTACGTCAGTCCTAGGCATGTGAGGGCCTAACATGCTTGGTCATGGAACGTCCGGGATAAAATCGTCCAGTAGGAATTTTAGCCGGCCAGTGAGTTTCCAGTGGCAGTTCACAGACACCCGTGCCAACCCGCATCCTGCCCCCAGGACATCCGTACGGCTTCATATTTGATAAATCAACATTTTACAAAGAGATATAACAAAAATTAAACTTTCACGAAGCACACCTAGCACATGTCCATAATGGGCCACGAGGCGGGCCGGAGCGAAAATTCAACCGTCGCAGTGCATCGAAGGCCACTGCGCTTATTTTCGTATGTCAGTCCTAGGCATGTGAGGGCCTAACATGCTTGGTCATGGAACGTCCGGGATAAAATCATCCAGTAGGAGCTTTAGCCGGCCGGTGAGTTTCCAGTGGCAGTTCACAGACACCCGTGCCAACCCGCATCCTGCCCCCAGGACATCCGTACGGCTTCATATTTGATAAATCAACATTTTACAAAGAGATATAACAATAATTAAACTTTCACTGTAACGTTCTTGTTTTCAAAAAATAAAATAAAATTAAACTTTCACGAAGCACACCTAGCACATGTTCATAATGGGCCACGAGGCGGGCTGGAGCGAAAATGCAACCGTCGCGGCGCATCGAAGGCAGCTGCGCTTATTTTCGTATGTCAGCCCTAGGCATGTGAGGGCCTAACATGCTTGGTCATGGAACGTCCGGGATAAAATCGTCCAGTAGGAATTTTAGCCGGCCAGTGAGTTTCCAGTGGCAGTTCACAGACACCCGTGCCAACCCGCATCCTGCCCCCAGGACATCCGTACGGCTTCATATTTGATAAATCAACATTTTACAAAGAAATATAACGATTATTAAACTTTCACGAAGCACACCTAGCACATGTCCATAACGGGCCACGAGGCAGGCCGGAGCGAAAATTCAATCGTCGCGGCGCATCGAAGGCCGCTGCGCTTATTTTCGTATGTCAGCCCTAGGCATGTGAGGGCCTAACATGCTTGGTCATGGAACGTCCGGGATAAAATCGTCCAGTAGGAATTTAAAAAAAAAAAAAAAGTAGGAATTTTAGCCGGCCAGTGAGTTTCCAGTGGCAGTTCACAGACACCCGTGCCAACCCGCATCCTGCCCCCAGGACATCCTTTTTTTTTTTTTTTTTGAGGCAAGAACGTTACAAGGGCTGACCTAAATAACTGTGCACTTGCTCCATAAAAAGATCCATTGAGAGAGTGAGGCAACCTGTTCCGCACTCACCCCCCAGGACATCCTTACGGCTTCATATTTGATAAATCAACATTTTACAAAGAGATATAACAATAATTAAACTTTCACGAAGCACACCTAGCACATGTCCATAATGGACCACGAGACGGGCCGGAGCGAAAATTCAACCGTCGCGGAGCATCGAAGGCCGCTGCGCTTATTTTCGTATGTCAGTCCTAGGCATGTGAGGGCCTAACATGCTTGGTCATGGAACGTCCGGGATAAAATCGTCCAGTAGGAATTTTAGCCGGCCAGTGAGTTTCCAGTGGCAGTTCACAGACACCCGTGCCAACCCGCATCCTGCCCCCAGGACATCCGTACGGCTTCATATTTGATAAATCAACATTTTACAAAGAAATATAACAAAAATTAAACTTTCACGAAGCACACCTAGCACATGTCCATAATGGGCCACGAGGCGGGCCGGAGCGAAAATTCAACCGTCGCAGTGCATCGAAGGCCACTGCGCTTATTTTCGTATGTCAGTCCTAGGCATGTGAGGGCCTAACATGCTTGGTCATGGAACGTCCGGGATAAAATCATCCAGTAGGAACTTTAGCCGGCCGGTGAGTTTCCAGTGGCAGTTCACAGACACCCGTGCCAACCCGCATCCTGCCCCCAGGACATCCGTACGGCTTCATATTTGATAAATCAACATTTTACAAAGAGATATAACAATAATTAAACTTTCACTGTAACGTTCTTGTTTTCAAAAAATAAAATAAAATTAAACTTTCACGAAGCACACCTAGCACATGTTCATAATGGGCCACGAGGCGGGCTGGAGCGAAAATGCAACCGTCGCGGCGCATCGAAGGCAGCTGCGCTTATTTTCGTATGTCAGCCCTAGGCATGTGAGGGCCTAACATGCTTGGTCATGGAACGTCCGGGATAAAATCGTCCAGTAGGAATTTTAGCCGGCCAGTGAGTTTCCAGTGGCAGTTCACAGACACCCGTGCCAACCCGCATCCTGCCCCCAGGACATCCGTACGGCTTCATATTTGATAAATCAACATTTTACAAAGAAATATAACGATTATTAAACTTTCACGAAGCACACCTAGCACATGTCCATAACGGGCCACGAGGCAGGCCGGAGCGAAAATTCAATCGTCGCGGCGCATCGAAGGCCGCTGCGCTTATTTTCGTATGTCAGCCCTAGGCATGTGAGGGCCTAACATGCTTGGTCATGGAACGTCCGGGATAAAATCGTCCAGTAGGAATTTAAAAAAAAAAGTAGGAATTTTAGCCGGCCAGTGAGTTTCCAGTGGCAGTTCACAGACACCCGTGCCAACCCGCATCCTGCCCCCAGGACATCCCTTTTTTTTTTTTTTTTTTTTGAGGCAAGAACGTTACAAGGGCTGACCTAAATAACTGTGCACTTGCTCCATAAAAAGATCCATTGAGAGAGTGAGGCAACCTGTTCCGCACTCACCCCCCAGGACATCCTTACGGCTTCATATTTGATAAATCAACATTTTACAAAGAGATATAACAATAATTAAACTTTCACGAAGCACACCTAGCACATGTCCATAATGGACCACGAGACGGGCCGGAGCGAAAATTCAACCGTCGCGGCGCATCGAAGGCCACTGCGCTAATTTTCGTATGTCAGTCCTAGGCATGTGAGGGCCTAACATGCTTGGTCATGGAACGTCCGGGATAAAATCGTCCAGTAGGAATTTTAGCCGGCCAGTGAGTTTCCAGTGGCAGTTCACAGACACCCGTGCCAACCCGCATCCTGCCCCCAGGACATCCGTACGGCTTCATATTTGATAAATCAACATTTTACAAAGAGATATAACAATAATTAAACTTTCACGAAGCACACCTAGCACATGTCCATAATGGACCACGAGACGGGCCGGAGCGAAAATTCAACCGTCGCGGAGCATCGAAGGCCGCTGCGCTTATTTTCGTATGTCAGTCCTAGGCATGTGAGGGCCTAACATGCTTGGTCATGGAACGTCCGGGATAAAATCGTCCAGTAGGAATTTTAGCCGGCCAGTGAGTTTCCAGTGGCAGTTCACAGACACCCGTGCCAACCCGCATCCTGCCCCCAGGACATCCGTACGGCTTCATATTTGATAAATCAACATTTTACAAAGAGATATAACAATAATTAAACTTTCACGAAGCACACCTAGCACATGTCCATAATGGGCCACGAGGCTTGCTTCAAAAAAAAAAAAAAATTGGCCACGAGGCGGGCCGGAGCGAAAATTCAACCGTCGCGGCGCATCGAAGGCCACTGCGCTAATTTTCGTATGTCAGTCCTAGGCATGTGAGGGCCTAACATGCTTGGTCATGGAACGTCCGGGATAAAATCGTCCAGTAGGAATTTTAGCCGGCCAGTGAGTTTCCAGTGGCAGTTCACAGACACCCGTGCCAACCCGCATCCTGCCCCCAGGACATCCTTACGGCTTCATATTTGATAAATCAACATTTTACAAAGAGATATAACAATAAATAAACTTTCAGCGTCTCTTGGTACAAGAGACCTGTGGGGTGAGTGCGGAACAGGTTTTTTTTTTTTTTTTTTTTTTTTTTTTTGAAGCAAGAACGTTACAAGGGCGGACCTAAATAACTGTGCACTTGCTCCATAAAAAGATCCATTGAGAGAGTGAGGCAACCTGTTCCGCACTCACTCCACAGGTCTCTTGTACCAAGAGACGCTGTCACACGATCATGCAGACAGCCCCTTGCGGAGCAGCCCCGAAAGGCATCCAGGACCTGACCGAGTGCCCAGACTCCACTAAAATCACAGCCGCGCAATGACGTCCTGTGATGTGTGACATACCGTGACTGGCCCTTGAAACAAAATCTGTCCATGGCGTAACTGTCAGCTATCACTGCATGGTGACTTGTACACCTCTACAAGCTGCACTTTACAGGCAGCATTTTGACACCTACACAAGACGCCTATTAATAGGTGACGGATTGTCGACACAGACAATCCCCACCTGACTATTCATTGACTCTCCACTTCATGCAAAGCACATCCTGCTACTGACCGAACATACACCTATGAGATACGTGGCATTCTGTAGGAAATGACACCACCTCAGGCACACAAAGCCACACACACACAAACTAATCCACACATGTTGCACACATCCTCGTACACTGCTACCCACACGCACGCATACATAACGTACTCTGCTACCCACTCACATGCATACATAACGTATCCCGGCCATCAGCTTAGCCTTTGCCATACTATTTTGCAACACATCACAACGAGGAACGACGGCCACTACTCCAACGAATGCATTGTACCCCCCGCCCGAACCGTCAAAACACACCACCACGCCTCGTAGACCCGTGCCCAATCCATCCCTCACATGCCAGCCGCGCTGGCCCGAACCTTGATGCGCCCATTTGCGCCCATCCTATACAGTGCTCCCCACTTCTGCTCAAAGTCAACAAGTTTGATCTCAGGCGACCTTCCCTGCAGCCATGCAAACGGTATCCCACAACCTATCCTAACATCTACTTCCACCCTATCCCACTCCCTCTGAATTTGCTGCCGCAGCGCTGCCAGAAACCTACACGCCACAGCCTTAGCAGCGTATGATGAGCTGCCCGGCTCGCCAGTTGTACCCCGTTGACTGCCCATGCTGCTGCTGCTGCTGTCCTCTGCATCGCTGATGCCGTGGCTCTGAGATTGAGAATTGCTGCCTGCATTGCGGCTGCCGCTGCCATCGCTGCCATCTGTACTGGCCACAAGGAGCAAGTGCACAGTTATTTAGGTCAGCCCTTGTAACGTTCTTGCTTCAAAAAAAAAAAAAAAAAAAAAAAAAAGTACTGGCCACAATCACGCCAGCCCTGATGCTGCTGCAGCGCACCACCCAAATGGACTCCAGCAGCAGCAGACGCAGCTGCGTCCACATCTGCTGCTGCCCTGCTGGCGGGGCCCACACACTGAAGCGGAACAGGTTGCCTCACCCTCTCAATGGATCTTTTTATGGAGCAAGTGCACAGTTATTTAGGTCAGCCCTTGTAATGTTCTTGCTTCAAAAGAAAAAAAAAAACAGGTTGCTTCACTTTCTCAATGGATCTTTTTATGGTGCAAGTGCACAGTTATTTGGGTCAGCCCTTGATACGTTCTTGCTTCAAAATAAAAATAAACTTTCACGAAGCACACCTAGCACATGTCCATAATGGACCACGAGACGGGCCGGAGCAAAAATTCAGCCGTCGCGGCGCATCGAAGGCCGCTGCGCTTATTTTCGTATGTCAGCCTTAGGCATGTGAGGGCCTAACATGCTTGGTCATGGAACGTCCGGGATAAAATCATCCAGTAGGAATTTTAGCCGGCCTGTGAGTTTCCAGTGGCAGTTCACAGACACCCGTGCCAACCCGCATCCTGCCCCCAGGACATCCGTACGGCTTCATATTTGATAAATCAACATTTTACAAAGAGATATAACAATAATTAAACTTTCACTGTAACGTTCTTGTTTTCAAAAAATAAAATAAAATTAAACTTTCACGAAGCACACCTAGCACATGTTCATAATGGGCCACGAGGCGGGCCGGAGCGAAAATGCAACCGTCGCGGCGCATCGAAGGCAGCTGCGCTTATTTTCGTATGTCAGCCCTAGGCATGTGAGGGCCTAACATGCTTGGTCATGGAACGTCCGGGATAAAATCGTCCAGTAGGAATTTTAGCCGGCCAGTGAGTTTCCAGTGGCAGTTCACAGACACCCGTGCCAACCCGCATCCTGCCCCCAGGACATCCGTACGGCTTCATATTTGATAAATCAACATTTGGTAGTAATCAAGCAACCCAAGCATAGCTTGGACCAGCGACCCAACAGACTGCTCTCACTGGGATTCGATCCCTGATCCTTAAGCATAGAAGCCTGCGCGCATACCAAGTAGACCAAATTGGACACCTAGCATACAAACACATTTCGCGTGTGTTGGATGCCACATGTAGACGATTGCAAGCCTACATGGGGGATTCGAGCCCCTCCTTCGAACTCCCTAGTATGCACTAAGCGGCTTTTTGGGTAGGTAAGTACCCTTTTTCTGTTCTCTCAACCAAGCGGAACCTGTCCCCACATCCAGCGTGGTTCTTGATCCCCCAAGGGAGGCGCGGATTGGGCAGTAGCCTGGTGAGAGGCGTACTGCATGCTACTGAACTGGTGTGCGATCCGAGCCATGGCTCGGCCAGTACGTGTTGTAGCACTCCGGGGTATCTGGTAAGTCCGACTGGTAGTAATCAAGCAACCCAAGCATAGCTTGGACCAGCGACCCAACAGACTGCTCTCACTGGGATTCGATCCCTGATCCTTAAGCATAGAAGCCTGCGCGCATACCAAGTAGACCAAATTGGACACCTAGCATACAAACACATTTCGCGTGTGTTGGATGCCACATGTAGACGATTGCAAGCCTACATGGGGGATTCGAGCCCCTCCTTCGAACTCCCTAGTATGCACTAAGCGGCTTTTTGGGTAGGTAAGTACCCTTTTTCTGTTCTCTCAACCAAGCGGAACCTGTCCCCACATCCAGCGTGGTTCTTGATCCCCCAAGGGAGGCGCGGATTGGGCAGTAGCCTGGTGAGAGGCGTACTGCATGCTACTGAACTGGTGTGCGATCCGAGCCATGGCTCGGCCAGTACGTGTTGTAGCACTCCGGGGTATCTGGTAAGTCCGACTGGTAGTAATCAAGCAACCCAAGCATAGCTTGGACCAGCGACCCAACAGACTGCTCTCACTGGGATTCGATCCCTGATCCTTAAGCATAGAAGCCTGCGCGCATACCAAGTAGACCAAATTGGACACCTAGCATACAAACACATTTCGCGTGTGTTGGATGCCACATGTAGACGATTGCAAGCCTACATGGGGGATTCGAGCCCCTCCTTCGAACTCCCTAGTATGCACTAAGCGGCTTTTTGGGTAGGTAAGTACCCTTTTTCTGTTCTCTCAACCAAGCGGAACCTGTCCCCACATCCAGCGTGGTTCTTGATCCCCCAAGGGAGGCGCGGATTGGGCAGTAGCCTGGTGAGAGGCGTACTGCATGCTACTGAACTGGTGTGCGATCCGAGCCATGGCTCGGCCAGTACGTGTTGTAGCACTCCGGGGTATCTGGTAAGTCCGACTGGTAGTAATCAAGCAACCCAAGCATAGCTTGGACCAGCGACCCAACAGACTGCTCTCACTGGGATTCGATCCCTGATCCTTAAGCATAGAAGCCTGCGCGCATACCAAGTAGACCAAATTGGACACCTAGCATACAAACACATTTCGCGTGTGTTGGATGCCACATGTAGACGATTGCAAGCCTACATGGGGGATTCGAGCCCCTCCTTCGAACTCCCTAGTATGCACTAAGCGGCTTTTTGGGTAGGTAAGTACCCTTTTTCTGTTCTCTCAACCAAGCGGAACCTGTCCCCACATCCAGCGTGGTTCTTGATCCCCCAAGGGAGGCGCGGATTGGGCAGTAGCCTGGTGAGAGGCGTACTGCATGCTACTGAACTGGTGTGCGATCCGAGCCATGGCTCGGCCAGTACGTGTTGTAGCACTCCGGGGTATCTGGTAAGTCCGACTGGTAGTAATCAAGCAACCCAAGCATAGCTTGGACCAGCGACCCAACAGACTGCTCTCACTGGGATTCGATCCCTGATCCTTAAGCATAGAAGCCTGCGCGCATACCAAGTAGACCAAATTGGACACCTAGCATACAAACACATTTCGCGTGTGTTGGATGCCACATGTAGACGATTGCAAGCCTACATGGGGGATTCGAGCCCCTCCTTCGAACTCCCTAGTATGCACTAAGCGGCTTTTTGGGTAGGTAAGTACCCTTTTTCTGTTCTCTCAACCAAGCGGAACCTGTCCCCACATCCAGCGTGGTTCTTGATCCCCCAAGGGAGGCGCGGATTGGGCAGTAGCCTGGTGAGAGGCGTACTGCATGCTACTGAACTGGTGTGCGATCCGAGCCATGGCTCGGCCAGTACGTGTTGTAGCACTCCGGGGTATCTGAAAGGCAGTCTGTTGGGTCGCTGGTCCAAGCTATGCTTGGGTTGCTTGATTACTACCAGTCGGACTTACCAGATACCCCGGAGTGCTACAACACGTACTGGCCAAGCCATGGCTCGGATCGCACACCAGTTCAGTAGCATGCAGTACGCCTCTCACCAGGCTACTG
This sequence comes from Tetradesmus obliquus, assembly GCA_030272155.1. NCBI lineage: Eukaryota > Viridiplantae > Chlorophyta > Chlorophyceae > Sphaeropleales > Scenedesmaceae > Tetradesmus > Tetradesmus obliquus. Next base: position 3,168,125 of record CP126196.1, on the reverse strand, counting down.
CCCAATCCGCGCCTCCCTTGGGGGATCAAGAACCACGCTGGATGTGGGGACAGGTTCCGCTTGGTTGAGAGAACAGAAAAAGGGTACTTACCTACCCAAAAAGCCGCTTAGTGCATACTAGGGAGTTCGAAGGAGGGGCTCGAATCCCCCATGTAGGCTTGCAATCGTCTACATGTGGCATCCAACACACGCGAAATGTGTTTGTATGCTAGGTGTCCAATTTGGTCTACTTGGTATGCGCGCAGGCTTCTATGCTTAAGGATCAGGGATCGAATCCCAGTGAGAGCAGTCTGTTGGGTCGCTGGTCCAAGCTATGCTTGGGTTGCTTGATTACTACCAGTCGGACTTACCAGATACCCCGGAGTGCTACAACACGTACTGGCCAAGCCATGGCTCGGATCGCACACCAGTTCAGTAGCATGCAGTACGCCTCTCACCAGGCTACTGCCCAATCCGCGCCTCCCTTGGGGGATCAAGAACCACGCTGGATGTGGGGACAGGTTCCGCTTGGTTGAGAGAACAGAAAAAGGGTACTTACCTACCCAAAAAGCCGCTTAGTGCATACTAGGGAGTTCGAAGGAGGGGCTCGAATCCCCCATGTAGGCTTGCAATCGTCTACATGTGGCATCCAACACACGCGAAATGTGTTTGTATGCTAGGTGTCCAATTTGGTCTACTTGGTATGCGCGCAGGCTTCTATGCTTAAGGATCAGGGATCGAATCCCAGTGAGAGCAGTCTGTTGGGTCGCTGGTCCAAGCTATGCTTGGGTTGCTTGATTACTACCAGTCGGACTTACCAGATACCCCGGAGTGCTACAACACGTACTGGCCAAGCCATGGCTCGGATCGCACACCAGTTCAGTAGCATGCAGTACGCCTCTCACCAGGCTACTGCCCAATCCGCGCCTCCCTTGGGGGATCAAGAACCACGCTGGATGTGGGGACAGGTTCCGCTTGGTTGAGAGAACAGAAAAAGGGTACTTACCTACCCAAAAAGCCGCTTAGTGCATACTAGGGAGTTCGAAGGAGGGGCTCGAATCCCCCATGTAGGCTTGCAATCGTCTACATGTGGCATCCAACACACGCGAAATGTGTTTGTATGCTAGGTGTCCAATTTGGTCTACTTGGTATGCGCGCAGGCTTCTATGCTTAAGGATCAGGGATCGAATCCCAGTGAGAGCAGTCTGTTGGGTCGCTGGTCCAAGCTATGCTTGGGTTGCTTGATTACTACCAGTCGGACTTACCAGATACCCCGGAGTGCTACAACACGTACTGGCCGAGCCATGGCTCGGATCGCACACCAGTTCAGTAGCATGCAGTACGCCTCTCACCAGGCTACTGCCCAATCCGCGCCTCCCTTGGGGGATCAAGAACCACGCTGGATGTGGGGACAGGTTCCGCTTGGTTGAGAGAACAGAAAAAGGGTACTTACCTACCCAAAAAGCCGCTTAGTGCATACTAGGGAGTTCGAAGGAGGGGCTCGAATCCCCCATGTAGGCTTGCAATCGTCTACATGTGGCATCCAACACACGCGAAATGTGTTTGTATGCTAGGTGTCCAATTTGGTCTACTTGGTATGCGCGCAGGCTTCTATGCTTAAGGATCAGGGATCGAATCCCAGTGAGAGCAGTCTGTTGGGTCGCTGGTCCAAGCTATGCTTGGGTTGCTTGATTACTACCAGTCGGACTTACCAGATACCCCGGAGTGCTACAACACGTACTGGCCAAGCCATGGCTCGGATCGCACACCAGTTCAGTAGCATGCAGTACGCCTCTCACCAGGCTACTGCCCAATCCGCGCCTCCCTTGGGGGATCAAGAACCACGCTGGATGTGGGGACAGGTTCCGCTTGGTTGAGAGAACAGAAAAAGGGTACTTACCTACCCAAAAAGCCGCTTAGTGCATACTAGGGAGTTCGAAGGAGGGGCTCGAATCCCCCATGTAGGCTTGCAATCGTCTACATGTGGCATCCAACACACGCGAAATGTGTTTGTATGCTAGGTGTCCAATTTGGTCTACTTGGTATGCGCGCAGGCTTCTATGCTTAAGGATCAGGGATCGAATCCCAGTGAGAGCAGTCTGTTGGGTCGCTGGTCCAAGCTATGCTTGGGTTGCTTGATTACTACCAGTCGGACTTACCAGATACCCCGGAGTGCTACAACACGTACTGGCCAAGCCATGGCTCGGATCGCACACCAGTTCAGTAGCATGCAGTACGCCTCTCACCAGGCTACTGCCCAATCCGCGCCTCCCTTGGGGGATCAAGAACCACGCTGGATGTGGGGACAGGTTCCGCTTGGTTGAGAGAACAGAAAAAGGGTACTTACCTACCCAAAAAGCCGCTTAGTGCATACTAGGGAGTTCGAAGGAGGGGCTCGAATCCCCCATGTAGGCTTGCAATCGTCTACATGTGGCATCCAACACACGCGAAATGTGTTTGTATGCTAGGTGTCCAATTTGGTCTACTTGGTATGCGCGCAGGCTTCTATGCTTAAGGATCAGGGATCGAATCCCAGTGAGAGCAGTCTGTTGGGTCGCTGGTCCAAGCTATGCTTGGGTTGCTTGATTACTACCAGTCGGACTTACCAGATACCCCGGAGTGCTACAACACGTACTGGCCAAGCCATGGCTCGGATCGCACACCAGTTCAGTAGCATGCAGTACGCCTCTCACCAGGCTACTGCCCAATCCGCGCCTCCCTTGGGGGATCAAGAACCACGCTGGATGTGGGGACAGGTTCCGCTTGGTTGAGAGAACAGAAAAAGGGTACTTACCTACCCAAAAAGCCGCTTAGTGCATACTAGGGAGTTCGAAGGAGGGGCTCGAATCCCCCATGTAGGCTTGCAATCGTCTACATGTGGCATCCAACACACGCGAAATGTGTTTGTATGCTAGGTGTCCAATTTGGTCTACTTGGTATGCGCGCAGGCTTCTATGCTTAAGGATCAGGGATCGAATCCCAGTGAGAGCAGTCTGTTGGGTCGCTGGTCCAAGCTATGCTTGGGTTGCTTGATTACTACCAGTCGGACTTACCAGATACCCCGGAGTGCTACAACACGTACTGGCCAAGCCATGGCTCGGATCGCACACCAGTTCAGTAGCATGCAGTACGCCTCTCACCAGGCTACTGCCCAATCCGCGCCTCCCTTGGGGGATCAAGAACCACGCTGGATGTGGGGACAGGTTCCGCTTGGTTGAGAGAACAGAAAAAGGGTACTTACCTACCCAAAAAGCCGCTTAGTGCATACTAGGGAGTTCGAAGGAGGGGCTCGAATCCCCCATGTAGGCTTGCAATCGTCTACATGTGGCATCCAACACACGCGAAATGTGTTTGTATGCTAGGTGTCCAATTTGGTCTACTTGGTATGCGCGCAGGCTTCTATGCTTAAGGATCAGGGATCGAATCCCAGTGAGAGCAGTCTGTTGGGTCGCTGGTCCAAGCTATGCTTGGGTTGCTTGATTACTACCAGTCGGACTTACCAGATACCCCGGAGTGCTACAACACGTACTGGCCAAGCCATGGCTCGGATCGCACACCAGTTCAGTAGCATGCAGTACGCCTCTCACCAGGCTACTGCCCAATCCGCGCCTCCCTTGGGGGATCAAGAACCACGCTGGATGTGGGGACAGGTTCCGCTTGGTTGAGAGAACAGAAAAAGGGTACTTACCTACCCAAAAAGCCGCTTAGTGCATACTAGGGAGTTCGAAGGAGGGGCTCGAATCCCCCATGTAGGCTTGCAATCGTCTACATGTGGCATCCAACACACGCGAAATGTGTTTGTATGCTAGGTGTCCAATTTGGTCTACTTGGTATGCGCGCAGGCTTCTATGCTTAAGGATCAGGGATCGAATCCCAGTGAGAGCAGTCTGTTGGGTCGCTGGTCCAAGCTATGCTTGGGTTGCTTGATTACTACCAGTCGGACTTACCAGATACCCCGGAGTGCTACAACACGTACTGGCCAAGCCATGGCTCGGATCGCACACCAGTTCAGTAGCATGCAGTACGCCTCTCACCAGGCTACTGCCCAATCCGCGCCTCCCTTGGGGGATCAAGAACCACGCTGGATGTGGGGACAGGTTCCGCTTGGTTGAGAGAACAGAAAAAGGGTACTTACCTACCCAAAAAGCCGCTTAGTGCATACTAGGGAGTTCGAAGGAGGGGCTCGAATCCCCCATGTAGGCTTGCAATCGTCTACATGTGGCATCCAACACACGCGAAATGTGTTTGTATGCTAGGTGTCCAATTTGGTCTACTTGGTATGCGCGCAGGCTTCTATGCTTAAGGATCAGGGATCGAATCCCAGTGAGAGCAGTCTGTTGGGTCGCTGGTCCAAGCTATGCTTGGGTTGCTTGATTACTACCAGTCGGACTTACCAGATACCCCGGAGTGCTACAACACGTACTGGCCAAGCCATGGCTCGGATCGCACACCAGTTCAGTAGCATGCAGTACGCCTCTCACCAGGCTACTGCCCAATCCGCGCCTCCCTTGGGGGATCAAGAACCACGCTGGATGTGGGGACAGGTTCCGCTTGGTTGAGAGAACAGAAAAAGGGTACTTACCTACCCAAAAAGCCGCTTAGTGCATACTAGGGAGTTCGAAGGAGGGGCTCGAATCCCCCATGTAGGCTTGCAATCGTCTACATGTGGCATCCAACACACGCGAAATGTGTTTGTATGCTAGGTGTCCAATTTGGTCTACTTGGTATGCGCGCAGGCTTCTATGCTTAAGGATCAGGGATCGAATCCCAGTGAGAGCAGTCTGTTGGGTCGCTGGTCCAAGCTATGCTTGGGTTGCTTGATTACTACCAGTCGGACTTACCAGATACCCCGGAGTGCTACAACACGTACTGGCCAAGCCATGGCTCGGATCGCACACCAGTTCAGTAGCATGCAGTACGCCTCTCACCAGGCTACTGCCCAATCCGCGCCTCCCTTGGGGGATCAAGAACCACGCTGGATGTGGGGACAGGTTCCGCTTGGTTGAGAGAACAGAAAAAGGGTACTTACCTACCCAAAAAGCCGCTTAGTGCATACTAGGGAGTTCGAAGGAGGGGCTCGAATCCCCCATGTAGGCTTGCAATCGTCTACATGTGGCATCCAACACACGCGAAATGTGTTTGTATGCTAGGTGTCCAATTTGGTCTACTTGGTATGCGCGCAGGCTTCTATGCTTAAGGATCAGGGATCGAATCCCAGTGAGAGCAGTCTGTTGGGTCGCTGGTCCAAGCTATGCTTGGGTTGCTTGATTACTACCAGTCGGACTTACCAGATACCCCGGAGTGCTACAACACGTACTGGCCAAGCCATGGCTCGGATCGCACACCAGTTCAGTAGCATGCAGTACGCCTCTCACCAGGCTACTGCCCAATCCGCGCCTCCCTTGGGGGATCAAGAACCACGCTGGATGTGGGGACAGGTTCCGCTTGGTTGAGAGAACAGAAAAAGGGTACTTACCTACCCAAAAAGCCGCTTAGTGCATACTAGGGAGTTCGAAGGAGGGGCTCGAATCCCCCATGTAGGCTTGCAATCGTCTACATGTGGCATCCAACACACGCGAAATGTGTTTGTATGCTAGGTGTCCAATTTGGTCTACTTGGTATGCGCGCAGGCTTCTATGCTTAAGGATCAGGGATCGAATCCCAGTGAGAGCAGTCTGTTGGGTCGCTGGTCCAAGCTATGCTTGGGTTGCTTGATTACTACCAGTCGGACTTACCAGATACCCCGGAGTGCTACAACACGTACTGGCCAAGCCATGGCTCGGATCGCACACCAGTTCAGTAGCATGCAGTACGCCTCTCACCAGGCTACTGCCCAATCCGCGCCTCCCTTGGGGGATCAAGAACCACGCTGGATGTGGGGACAGGTTCCGCTTGGTTGAGAGAACAGAAAAAGGGTACTTACCTACCCAAAAAGCCGCTTAGTGCATACTAGGGAGTTCGAAGGAGGGGCTCGAATCCCCCATGTAGGCTTGCAATCGTCTACATGTGGCATCCAACACACGCGAAATGTGTTTGTATGCTAGGTGTCCAATTTGGTCTACTTGGTATGCGCGCAGGCTTCTATGCTTAAGGATCAGGGATCGAATCCCAGTGAGAGCAGTCTGTTGGGTCGCTGGTCCAAGCTATGCTTGGGTTGCTTGATTACTACCAGTCGGACTTACCAGATACCCCGGAGTGCTACAACACGTACTGGCCAAGCCATGGCTCGGATCGCACACCAGTTCAGTAGCATGCAGTACGCCTCTCACCAGGCTACTGCCCAATCCGCGCCTCCCTTGGGGGATCAAGAACCACGCTGGATGTGGGGACAGGTTCCGCTTGGTTGAGAGAACAGAAAAAGGGTACTTACCTACCCAAAAAGCCGCTTAGTGCATACTAGGGAGTTCGAAGGAGGGGCTCGAATCCCCCATGTAGGCTTGCAATCGTCTACATGTGGCATCCAACACACGCGAAATGTGTTTGTATGCTAGGTGTCCAATTTGGTCTACTTGGTATGCGCGCAGGCTTCTATGCTTAAGGATCAGGGATCGAATCCCAGTGAGAGCAGTCTGTTGGGTCGCTGGTCCAAGCTATGCTTGGGTTGCTTGATTACTACCAGTCGGACTTACCAGATACCCCGGAGTGCTACAACACGTACTGGCCAAGCCATGGCTCGGATCGCACACCAGTTCAGTAGCATGCAGTACGCCTCTCACCAGGCTACTGCCCAATCCGCGCCTCCCTTGGGGGATCAAGAACCACGCTGGATGTGGGGACAGGTTCCGCTTGGTTGAGAGAACAGAAAAAGGGTACTTACCTACCCAAAAAGCCGCTTAGTGCATACTAGGGAGTTCGAAGGAGGGGCTCGAATCCCCCATGTAGGCTTGCAATCGTCTACATGTGGCATCCAACACACGCGAAATGTGTTTGTATGCTAGGTGTCCAATTTGGTCTACTTGGTATGCGCGCAGGCTTCTATGCTTAAGGATCAGGGATCGAATCCCAGTGAGAGCAGTCTGTTGGGTCGCTGGTCCAAGCTATGCTTGGGTTGCTTGATTACTACCAGTCGGACTTACCAGATACCCCGGAGTGCTACAACACGTACTGGCCAAGCCATGGCTCGGATCGCACACCAGTTCAGTAGCATGCAGTACGCCTCTCACCAGGCTACTGCCCAATCCGCGCCTCCCTTGGGGGATCAAGAACCACGCTGGATGTGGGGACAGGTTCCGCTTGGTTGAGAGAACAGAAAAAGGGTACTTACCTACCCAAAAAGCCGCTTAGTGCATACTAGGGAGTTCGAAGGAGGGGCTCGAATCCCCCATGTAGGCTTGCAATCGTCTACATGTGGCATCCAACACACGCGAAATGTGTTTGTATGCTAGGTGTCCAATTTGGTCTACTTGGTATGCGCGCAGGCTTCTATGCTTAAGGATCAGGGATCGAATCCCAGTGAGAGCAGTCTGTTGGGTCGCTGGTCCAAGCTATGCTTGGGTTGCTTGATTACTACCAGTCGGACTTACCAGATACCCCGGAGTGCTACAACACGTACTGGCCAAGCCATGGCTCGGATCGCACACCAGTTCAGTAGCATGCAGTACGCCTCTCACCAGGCTACTGCCCAATCCGCGCCTCCCTTGGGGGATCAAGAACCACGCTGGATGTGGGGACAGGTTCCGCTTGGTTGAGAGAACAGAAAAAGGGTACTTACCTACCCAAAAAGCCGCTTAGTGCATACTAGGGAGTTCGAAGGAGGGGCTCGAATCCCCCATGTAGGCTTGCAATCGTCTACATGTGGCATCCAACACACGCGAAATGTGTTTGTATGCTAGGTGTCCAATTTGGTCTACTTGGTATGCGCGCAGGCTTCTATGCTTAAGGATCAGGGATCGAATCCCAGTGAGAGCAGTCTGTTGGGTCGCTGGTCCAAGCTATGCTTGGGTTGCTTGATTACTACCAGTCGGACTTACCAGATACCCCGGAGTGCTACAACACGTACTGGCCAAGCCATGGCTCGGATCGCACACCAGTTCAGTAGCATGCAGTACGCCTCTCACCAGGCTACTGCCCAATCCGCGCCTCCCTTGGGGGATCAAGAACCACGCTGGATGTGGGGACAGGTTCCGCTTGGTTGAGAGAACAGAAAAAGGGTACTTACCTACCCAAAAAGCCGCTTAGTGCATACTAGGGAGTTCGAAGGAGGGGCTCGAATCCCCCATGTAGGCTTGCAATCGTCTACATGTGGCATCCAACACACGCGAAATGTGTTTGTATGCTAGGTGTCCAATTTGGTCTACTTGGTATGCGCGCAGGCTTCTATGCTTAAGGATCAGGGATCGAATCCCAGTGAGAGCAGTCTGTTGGGTCGCTGGTCCAAGCTATGCTTGGGTTGCTTGATTACTACTCGTTGTGATGTGTTGCAAAATAGTATGGCACAGGCTAAGTTGATGGCCGGGATACGTTATGTATGCATGTGAGTGGGTAGCAGAGTACGTTATGTATGCGTGCGTGTGGGTAGCAGTGTACGAGGATGTGTGCAGCATGTGTGGATTAGTTTGTGTGTGTGTGTGGCTTTGTGTGCCTGAGGTGGTGTCATTTCCTGCAGAATGCCACATATCTCATAGGTGTATGTTCGGTCAGTAGCAGGATGTGCTTTGCATGATGTGGAGAGTCAATGAATCGTCAGGTGGGGATTGTCTGTGTCGACAATCCGTCACCTATTAATAGGCGTCTTGTGTAGGTGTCGTAATGCTGCCTGTAAAGTGCAGCTTGTAGAGGTGTACAAGTCACCATGCAGTGATAGCTGACAGTTACGCCATGGACGGATTTTGATTCAAGGGCCAGTCACGGTCTGTCACACATCACAGGACGTCATTGCGCGACTGTGATTTTAGTGGAGTCTGGGCACTCGGTCAGGTCCTGGATGCCTTTCGGGGCTGCTCCGCAAGGGGCTGTCTGCATGATCGTGTGACAGCGTCTCTTGGTACAAGAGACCTGTGGAGTGAGTGCGGAACAGGTTGCCTCACTCTCTCAATGGATCTTTTTATGGAGCAAGTGCACAGTTATTTAGGTCAGCCCTTGTAACGTTCTTGCTTTAAAAAAAAAAAAAAAAAAAAAAAGATAAATCAACATTTTACAAAGAAATATAACGATTATTAAACTTTCACGAAGCACACCTAGCACATGTCCATAACGGGCCACGAGGCAGGCCGGAGCGAAAATTCAATCGTCGCGGCGCATCGAAGGCCGCTGCGCTTATTTTCGTATGTCAGCCCTAGGCATGTGAGGGCCTAACATGCTTGGTCATGGAACGTCCGGGATAAAATCGTCCAGTAGGAATTTTAAAAAAAAAAAGTAGGAATTTTAGCCGGCCAGTGAGTTTCCAGTGGCAGTTCACAGACACCCGTGCCAACCCGCATCCTGCCCCCAGGACATCCCTTTTTTTTTTTTTTTTTTTGAGGCAAGAACGTTACAAGGGCTGACCTAAATAACTGTGCACTTGCTCCATAAAAAGATCCATTGAGAGAGTGAGGCAACCTGTTCCGCACTCACCCCCCAGGACATCCTTACGGCTTCATTTTTGATAAATCAACATTTTACAAAGAGATATAACAATAATTAAACTTTCACGAAGCACACCTAGCACATGTCCATAATGGACCACGAGACGGGCCGGAGCGAAAATTCAACCGTCGCGGCGCATCGAAGGCCACTGCGCTAATTTTCGTATGTCAGTCCTAGGCATGTGAGGGCCTAACATGCTTGGTCATGGAACGTCCGGGATAAAATCGTCCAGTAGGAATTTTAGCCGGCCAGTGAGTTTCCAGTGGCAGTTCACAGACACCCGTGCCAACCCGCATCCTGCCCCCAGGACATCCGTACGGCTTCATATTTGATAAATCAACATTTTACAAAGAGATATAACAAAAATTAAACTTTCACGAAGCACACCTAGCACATGTCCATAATGGGCCACGAGGCGGGCCGGAGCGAAAATTCAACCGTCGCAGTGGACAGATTTTGTTTCAAGGGCCAGTCACGGTATGTCACACATCACAGGACGTCATTGCGCGGCTGTGATTTTAGTGGAGTCTGGGCACTCGGTCAGGTCCTGGATGCCTTTCGGGGCTGCTCCGCAAGGGGCTGTCTGCATGATCGTGTGACAGCGTCTCTTGGTACAAGAGACCTGTGGAGTGAGTGCGGAACAGGTTGCCTCACTCTCTCAATGGATCTTTTTATGGAGCAAGTGCACAGTTATTTAGGTCCGCCCTTGTAACGTTCTTGCTTCAAAAAAAAAAAAAAAAAAAAAAAAACCGTCGCAGTGCATCGAAGGCCACTGCGCTTATTTTCGTATGTCAGTCCTAGGCATGTGAGGGCCTAACATGCTTGGTCATGGAACGTCCGGGATAAAATCATCCAGTAGGAGCTTTAGCCGGCCGGTGAGTTTCCAGTGGCAGTTCACAGACACCCGTGCCAACCCGCATCCTGCCCCAGGACATCCGTACGGCTTCATATTTGATAAATCAACATTTTACAAAGAGATATAACAATAATTAAACTTTCACTGTAACGTTCTTGTTTTCAAAAAATAAAATAAAATTAAACTTTCACGAAGCACACCTAGCACATGTTCATAATGGGCCACGAGGCGGGCCTGAGCGAAAATGCAACCGTCGCGGCGCATCGAAGGCAGCTGCGCTTATTTTCGTATGTCAGCCCTAGGCATGTGAGGGCCTAACATGCTTGGTCATGGAACGTCCGGGATAAAATCGTCCAGTAGGAATTTTAGCCGGCCAGTGAGTTTCCAGTGGCAGTTCACAGACACCCGTGCCAACCCGCATCCTGCCCCCAGGACATCCGTACGGCTTCATATTTGATAAATCAACATTTTACAAAGAAATATAACGATTATTAAACTTTCACGAAGCACACCTAGCACATGTCCATAACGGGCCACGAGGCAGGCCGGAGCGAAAATTCAATCGTCGCGGCGCATCGAAGGCCGCTGCGCTTATTTTCGTATGTCAGCCCTAGGCATGTGAGGGCCTAACATGCTTGGTCATGGAACGTCCGGGATAAAATCGTCCAGTAGGAATTTAAAAAAAAAAAGTAGGAATTTTAGCCGGCCAGTGAGTTTCCAGTGGCAGTTCACAGACACCCGTGCCAACCCGCATCCTGCCCCCAGGACATCCTTTTTTTTTTTTTTTTTTTGAGGCAAGAACGTTACAAGGGCTGACCTAAATAACTGTGCACTTGCTCCATAAAAAGATCCATTGAGAGAGTGAGGCAACCTGTTCCGCACTCACCCCCCAGGACATCCTTACGGCTTCATATTTGATAAATCAACATTTTACAAAGAGATATAACAATAATTAAACTTTCACGAAGCACACCTAGCACATGTCCATAATGGACCACGAGACGGGCCGGAGCGAAAATTCAACCGTCGCGGAGCATCGAAGGCCGCTGCGCTTATTTTCGTATGTCAGCCCTAGGCATGTGAGGGCCTAACATGCTTGGTCATGGAACGTCCGGGATAAAATCGTCCAGTAGGAATTTTAGCCGGCCAGTGAGTTTCCAGTGGCAGTTCACAGACACCCGTGCCAACCCGCATCCTGCCCCCAGGACATCCGTACGGCTTCATATTTGATAAATCAACATTTTACAAAGAGATATAACAATAATTAAACTTTCACGAAGCACACCTAGCACATGTCCATAATGGGCCACGAGGCTTGCTTCAAAAAAAAAAAAAAAATTGGCCACGAGGCGGGCCGGAGCGAAAATTCAACCGTCGCGGCGCATCGAAGGCCACTGCGCTAATTTTCGTATGTCAGTCCTAGGCATGTGAGGGCCTAACATGCTTGGTCATGGAACGTCCGGGATAAAATCGTCCAGTAGGAATTTTAGCCGGCCAGTGAGTTTCCAGTGGCAGTTCACAGACACCCGTGCCAACCCGCATCCTGCCCCCAGGACATCCTTTTTTTTTTTTTTTTTTTGAGGCAAGAACGTTACAAGGGCTGACCTAAATAACTGTGCACTTGCTCCATAAAAAGATCCATTGAGAGAGTGAGGCAACCTGTTCCGCACTCACCCCCCAGGACATCCTTACGGCTTCATATTTGATAAATCAACATTTTACAAAGAGATATAACAATAATTAAACTTTCACGAAGCACACCTAGCACATGTCCATAATGGACCACGAGGCTGCTCCGCAAGGGGCTGTCTGCATGATCGTGTGACAGCGTCTCTTGGTACAAGAGACCTGTGGAGTGAGTGCGGAACAGGTTGCCTCACTCTCTCAATGGATCTTTTTATGGAGCAAGTGCACAGTTATTTAGGTCAGCCCTTGTAACGTTCTTGCTTCAAAAAAAAAAAAAAAAAAAAAAAAATGGACCACGAGACGGGCCGGAGCGAAAATTCAACCGTCGCGGAGCATCGAAGGCCGCTGCGCTTATTTTCGTATGTCAGTCCTAGGCATGTGAGGGCCTAACATGCTTGGTCATGGAACGTCCGGGATAAAATCGTCCAGTAGGAATTTTAGCCGGCCAGTGAGTTTCCAGTGGCAGTTCACAGACACCCGTGCCAACCCGCATCCTGCCCCCAGGACATCCGTACGGCTTCATATTTGATAAATCAACATTTTACAAAGAGATATAACAATAATTAAACTTTCACGAAGCACACCTAGCACATGTCCATAATGGGCCACGAGGCTTGCTTCAAAAAAAAAAAAAAAAATTGGCCACGAGGCGGGCCGGAGCGAAAATTCAACCGTCGCGGCGCATCGAAGGCCACTGCGCTAATTTTCGTATGTCAGTCCTAGGCATGTGAGGGCCTAACATGCTTGGTCATGGAACGTCCGGGATAAAATCGTCCAGTAGGAATTTTAGCCGGCCAGTGAGTTTCCAGTGGCAGTTCACAGACACCCGTGCCAACCCGCATCCTGCCCCCAGGACATCCTTACGGCTTCATATTTGATAAATCAACATTTTACAAAGAGATATAACAATAATTAAACTTTCACGAAGCACACCTAGCACATGTCCATAATGGACCATGAGACGGGCCGGAGCAAAAATTCAGCCGTCGCGGCGCATCGAAGGCCGCTGCGCTTATTTTCGTATGTCAGCCTTAGGCATGTGAGGGCCTAACATGCTTGGTCATGGAACGTCCGGGATAAAATCATCCAGTAGGAATTTTAGCCGGCCGGTGAGTTTCCAGTGGCAGTTCACAGACACCCGTGCCAACCCGCATCCTGCCCCCAGGACATCCGTACGGCTTCATATTTGATAAATCAACATTTTACAAAGAGATATAACAATAATTAAACTTTCACTGTAACGTTCTTGTTTTCAAAAAATAAAATAAAATTAAACTTTCACGAAGCACACCTAGCACATGTTCATAATGGGCCACGAGGCGGGCTGGAGCGAAAATGCAACCGTCGCGGCGCATCGAAGGCAGCTGCGCTTATTTTCATATGTCAGCCCTAGGCATGTGAGGGCCTAACATGCTTGGTCATGGAACGTCCGGGATAAAATCGTCCAGTAGGAATTTTAGCCGGCCAGTGAGTTTCCAGTGGCAGTTCACAGACACCCGTGCCAACCCGCATCCTGCCCCCAGGACATCCGTACGGCTTCATATTTGATAAATCAACATTTTACAAAGAAATATAACGATTATTAAACTTTCACGAAGCACACCTAGCACATGTCCATAACGGGCCACGAGGCAGGCCGGAGCGAAAATTCAATCGTCGCGGCGCATCGAAGGCCGCTGCGCTTATTTTCGTATGTCAGCCCTAGGCATGTGAGGGCCTAACATGCTTGGTCATGGAACGTCCGGGATAAAATCGTCCAGTAGGAATTTAAAAAAAAAAAAAAGTAGGAATTTTAGCCGGCCAGTGAGTTTCCAGTGGCAGTTCACAGACACCCGTGCCAACCCGCATCCTGCCCCCAGGACATCCTTTTTTTTTTTTTTTTGAGGCAAGAACGTTACAAGGGCTGACCTAAATAACTGTGCACTTGCTCCATAAAAAGATCCATTGAGAGAGTGAGGCAACCTGTTCCGCACTCACCCCCCAGGACATCCTTACGGCTTCATATTTGATAAATCAACATTTTACAAAGAGATATAACAATAATTAAACTTTCACGAAGCACACCTAGCACATGTCCATAATGGACCACGAGACGGGCCGGAGCGAAAATTCAACCGTCGCGGAGCATCGAAGGCCGCTGCGCTTATTTTCGTATGTCAGTCCTAGGCATGTGAGGGCCTAACATGCTTGGTCATGGAACGTCCGGGATAAAATCGTCCAGTAGGAATTTTAGCCGGCCAGTGAGTTTCCAGTGGCAGTTCACAGACACCCGTGCCAACCCGCATCCTGCCCCCAGGACATCCGTACGGCTTCATATTTGATAAATCAACATTTTACAAAGAAATATAACAAAAATTAAACTTTCACGAAGCACACCTAGCACATGTCCATAATGGGCCACGAGGCGGGCCGGAGCGAAAATTCAACCGTCGCAGTGCATCGAAGGCCACTGCGCTTTTTTTCGTATGTCAGTCCTAGGCATGTGAGGGCCTAACATGCTTGGTCATGGAACGTCCGGGATAAAATCATCCAGTAGGAACTTTAGCCGGCCGGTGAGTTTCCAGTGGCAGTTCACAGACACCCGTGCCAACCCGCATCCTGCCCCCAGGACATCCGTACGGCTTCATATTTGATAAATCAACATTTTACAAAGAGATATAACAATAATTAAACTTTCACTGTAACGTTCTTGTTTTCAAAAAATAAAATAAAATTTTACTTTCACGAAGCACACCTAGCACATGTTCATAATGGGCCACGAGGCGGGCTGGAGCGAAAATGCAACCGTCGCGGCGCATCGAAGGCAGCTGCGCTTATTTTCGTATGTCAGCCCTAGGCATGTGAGGGCCTAACATGCTTGGTCATGGAACGTCCGGGATAAAATCGTCCAGTAGGAATTTTAGCCGGCCAGTGAGTTTCCAGTGGCAGTTCACAGACACCCGTGCCAACCCGCATCCTGCCCCCAGGACATCCGTACGGCTTCATATTTGATAAATCAACATTTTACAAAGAAATATAACGATTATTAAACTTTCACGAAGCACACCTAGCACATGTCCATAACGGGCCACGAGGCAGGCCGGAGCGAAAATTCAATCGTCGCGGCGCATCGAAGGCCGCTGCGCTTATTTTCGTATGTCAGCCCTAGGCATGTGAGGGCCTAACATGCTTGGTCATGGAACGTCCGGGATAAAATCGTCCAGTAGGAATTTTAAAAAAAAAAAGTAGGAATTTTAGCCGGCCAGTGAGTTTCCAGTGGCAGTTCACAGACACCCGTGCCAACCCGCATCCTGCCCCCAGGACATCCTTTTTTTTTTTTTTTTTGAGGCAAGAACGTTACAAGGGCTGACCTAAATAACTGTGCACTTGCTCCATAAAAAGATCCATTGAGAGAGTGAGGCAACCTGTTCCGCACTCACCCCCCAGGACATCCTTACGGCTTCATATTTGATAAATCAACATTTTACAAAGAGATATAACAATAATTTAACTTTCACGAAGCACACCTAGCACATGTCCATAATGGACCACGAGACGGGCCGGAGCGAAAATTCAACCGTCGCGGAGCATCGAAGGCCGCTGCGCTTATTTTCGTATGTCAGTCCTAGGCATGTGAGGGCCTAACATGCTTGGTCATGGAACGTCCGGGATAAAATCGTCCAGTAGGAATTTTAGCCGGCCAGTGAGTTTCCAGTGGCAGTTCACAGACACCCGTGCCAACCCGCATCCTGCCCCCAGGACATCCGTACGGCTTCATATTTGATAAATCAACATTTTACAAAGAGATATAACAATAATTAAACTTTCACGAAGCACACCTAGCACATGTCCATAATGGGCCACGAGGCTTGCTTCAAAAAAAAAAAAAAAATTGGCCACGAGGCGGGCCGGAGCGAAAATTCAACCGTCGCGGCGCATCGAAGGCCACTGCGCTAATTTTCGTATGTCAGTCCTAGGCATGTGAGGGCCTAACATGCTTGGTCATGGAACGTCCGGGATAAAATCGTCCAGTAGGAATTTTAGCCGGCCAGTGAGTTTCCAGTGGCAGTTCACAGACACCCGTGCCAACCCGCATCCTGCCCCCAGGACATCCTTACGGCTTCATATTTGATAAATCAACATTTTACAAAGAGATATAACAATAAATAAACTTTCAGCGTCTCTTGGTACAAGAGACCTGTGGGGTGAGTGCGGAACAGGTTGCCTCACCCTCTCAATGGATCTTTTTATGGAGCAAGTGCACAGTTATTTAGGTCAGCCCTTGTAATGTTCTTGCTTCAAAAGAAAAAAAAAACAGGTTGCTTCACTTTCTCAATGGATCTTTTTATGGTGCAAGTGCACAGTTATTTGGGTCAGCCCTTGATACGTTCTTGCTTCAAAATAAAAATAAACTTTCACGAAGCACACCTAGCACATGTCCATAATGGACCACGAGACGGGCCGGAGCAAAAATTCAGCCGTCGCGGCGCATCGAAGGCCGCTGCGCTTATTTTCGTATGTCAGCCTTAGGCATGTGAGGGCCTAACATGCTTGGTCATGGAACGTCCGGGATAAAATCATCCAGTAGGAATTTTAGCCGGCCGGTGAGTTTCCAGTGGCAGTTCACAGACACCCGTGCCAACCCGCATCCTGCCCCCAGGACATCCGTACGGCTTCATATTTGATAAATCAACATTTTACAAAGAGATATAACAATAATTAAACTTTCACTGTAACGTTCTTGTTTTCAAAAAATAAAATAAAATTAAACTTTCACGAAGCACACCTAGCACATGTTCATAATGGGCCACGAGGCGGGCTGGAGCGAAAATGCAACCGTCGCGGCGCATCGAAGGCAGCTGCGCTTATTTTCGTATGTCAGCCCTAGGCATGTGAGGGCCTAACATGCTTGGTCATGGAACGTCCGGGATAAAATCGTCCAGTAGGAATTTTAGCCGGCCAGTGAGTTTCCAGTGGCAGTTCACAGACACCCGTGCCAACCCGCATCCTGCCCCCAGGACATCCGTACGGCTTCATATTTGATAAATCAACATTTTACAAAGAAATATAACGATTATTAAACTTTCACGAAGCACACCTAGCACATGTCCATAACGGGCCACGAGGCAGGCCGGAGCGAAAATTCAATCGTCGCGGCGCATCGAAGGCCGCTGCGCTTATTTTCGTATGTCAGCCCTAGGCATGTGAGGGCCTAACATGCTTGGTCATGGAACGTCCGGGATAAAATCGTCCAGTAGGAATTTAAAAAAAAAAAAGTAGGAATTTTAGCCGGCCAGTGAGTTTCCAGTGGCAGTTCACAGACACCCGTGCCAACCCGCATCCTGCCCCCAGGACATCCCTTTTTTTTTTTTTTTTTTGAGGCAAGAACGTTACAAGGGCTGACCTAAATAACTGTGCACTTGCTCCATAAAAAGATCCATTGAGAGAGTGAGGCAACCTGTTCCGCACTCACCCCCCAGGACATCCTTACGGCTTCATATTGGATAAATCAACATTTTACAAAGAGATATAACAATAATTAAACTTTCACGAAGCACACCTAGCACATGTCCATAATGGACCACGAGACGGGCCGGAGCGAAAATTCAACCGTCGCGGAGCATCGAAGGCCGCTGCGCTTATTTTCGTATGTCAGTCCTAGGCATGTGAGGGCCTAACATGCTTGGTCATGGAACGTCCGGGATAAAATCGTCCAGTAGGAATTTTAGCCGGCCAGTGAGTTTCCAGTGGCAGTTCACAGACACCCGTGCCAACCCGCATCCTGCCCCCAGGACATCCGTACGGCTTCATATTTGATAAATCAACATTTTACAAAGAGATATAACAAAAATTAAACTTTCACGAAGCACACCTAGCACATGTCCATAATGGGCCACGAGGCGGGCCGGAGCGAAAATTCAACCGTCGCAGTGCATCGAAGGCCACTGCGCTTATTTTCGTATGTCAGTCCTAGGCATGTGAGGGCCTAACATGCTTGGTCATGGAACGTCCGGGATAAAATCATCCAGTAGGAACTTTAGCCGGCCGGTGAGTTTCCAGTGGCAGTTCACAGACACCCGTGCCAACCCGCATCCTGCCCCCAGGACATCCGTACGGCTTCATATTTGATAAATCAACATTTTACAAAGAGATATAACAATAATTAAACTTTCACTGTAACGTTCTTGTTTTCAAAAAATAAAATAAAATTAAACTTTCACGAAGCACACCTAGCACATGTTCATAATGGGCCACGAGGCGGGCTGGAGCGAAAATGCAACCGTCGCGGCGCATCGAAGGCAGCTGCGCTTATTTTCGTATGTCAGCCCTAGGCATGTGAGGGCCTAACATGCTTGGTCATGGAACGTCCGGGATAAAATCGTCCAGTAGGAATTTTAGCCGGCCAGTGAGTTTCCAGTGGCAGTTCACAGACACCCGTGCCAACCCGCATCCTGCCCCCAGGACATCCGTACGGCTTCATATTTGATAAATCAACATTTTACAAAGAAATATAACGATTATTAAACTTTCACGAAGCACACCTAGCACATGTCCATAACGGGCCACGAGGCAGGCCGGAGCGAAAATTCAATCGTCGCGGCGCATCGAAGGCCGCTGCGCTTATTTTCGTATGTCAGCCCTAGGCATGTGAGGGCCTAACATGCTTGGTCATGGAACGTCCGGGATAAAATCGTCCAGTAGGAATTTAAAAAAAAAAAAAGTAGGAATTTTAGCCGGCCAGTGAGTTTCCAGTGGCAGTTCACAGACACCCGTGCCAACCCGCATCCTGCCCCCAGGACATCCTTTTTTTTTTTTTTTTTTGAGGCAAGAACGTTACAAGGGCTGACCTAAATAACTGTGCACTTGCTCCATAAAAAGATCCATTGAGAGAGTGAGGCAACCTGTTCCGCACTCACCCCCCAGGACATCCTTACGGCTTCATATTTGATAAATCAACATTTTACAAAGAGATATAACAATAATTAAACTTTCACGAAGCACACCTAGCACATGTCCATAATGGACCACGAGACGGGCCGGAGCGAAAATTCAACCGTCGCGGAGCATCGAAGGCCGCTGCGCTTATTTTCGTATGTCAGTCCTAGGCATGTGAGGGCCTAACATGCTTGGTCATGGAACGTCCGGGATAAAATCGTCCAGTAGGAATTTTAGCCGGCCAGTGAGTTTCCAGTGGCAGTTCACAGACACCCGTGCCAACCCGCATCCTGCCCCCAGGACATCCGTACGGCTTCATATTTGATAAATCAACATTTTACAAAGAAATATAACGATTATTAAACTTTCACGAAGCACACCTAGCACATGTCCATAACGGGCCACGAGGCAGGCCGGAGCGAAAATTCAATCGTCGCGGCGCATCGAAGGCCGCTGCGCTTATTTTCGTATGTCAGCCCTAGGCATGTGAGGGCCTAACATGCTTGGTCATGGAACGTCCGGGATAAAATCGTCCAGTAGGAATTAAAAAAAAAAAAAGTAGGAATTTTAGCCGGCCAGTGAGTTTCCAGTGGCAGTTCACAGACACCCGTGCCAACCCGCATCCTGCCCCCAGGACATCCTTTTTTTTTTTTTTTTGAGGCAAGAACGTTACAAGGGCTGACCTAAATAACTGTGCACTTGCTCCATAAAAAGATACATTTTTTTTTTTTTTTTTTTTTTTTTTTTGAAGCAAGAACGTTACAAGGGCGGACCTAAATAACGGTGCACTTGCTCCATAAAAAGATCCATTGAGAGAGTGAGGCAACCTGTTCCGCACTCACTCCACAGGTCTCTTGTACCAAGAGACGCTGTCACACGATCATGCAGACAGCCCCTTGCGGAGCAGCCCCGAAAGGCATCCAGGACCTGACCGAGTGCCCAGACTCCACTAAAATCACAGCCGCGCAATGACGTCCTGTGATGTGTGACATACCGTGACTGGCCCTTGAAACAAAATCTGTCCATGGCGTAACTGTCAGCTATCACTGCATGGTGACTTGTACACCTCTACAAGCTGCACTTTACAGGCAGCATTACGACACCTACACAAGACGCCTATTAATAGGTGACGGATTGTCGACACAGACAATCCCCACCTGACTATTCATTGACTCTCCACTTCATGCAAAGCACATCCTGCTACTGACCGAACATACACCTATGAGATACGTGGCATTCTGTAGGAAATGACACCACCTCAGGCACACAAAGCCACACACACACAAACTAATCCACACATGCTGCACACATCCTCGTACACTGCTACCCACACGCACGCATACATAACGTACTCTGCTACCCACTCACATGCATACATAACGTATCCCGGCCATCAGCTTAGCCTTTGCCATACTATTTTGCAACACATCACAACGAGGAACGACGGCCACTACTCCAACGAATGCATTGTACCCCCCGCCCGAACCGTCAAAACACACCACCACGCCTCGTAGACCCGTGCCCAATCCATCCCTCACATGCCAGCCGCGCTGGCCCGAACCTTGATGCGCCCATTTGCGCCCATCCTATACAGTGCTCCCCACTTCTGCTCAAAGTCAACAAGTTTGATCTCAGGCGACCTTCCCTGCAGCCATGCAAACGGTATCCCACAACCTATCCTAACATCTACTTCCACCCTATCCCACTCCCTCTGAATTTGCTGCCGTCCTGTGATGTGTGCCTGAGGTGGTGTCATTTCCTACAGAATGCCACGTATCTCATAGGTGTATGTTCGGTCAGTAGCAGGATGTGCTTTGCATGAAGTGGAGAGTCAATGAATAGTCAGGTGGGGATTGTCTGTGTCGACAATCCGTCACCTATTAATAGGCGTCTTGTGTAGGTGTCGTAATGCTGCCTGTAAAGTGCAGCTTGTAGAGGTGTACAAGTCACCATGCAGTGATAGCTGACAGTTACGCCATGGACAGATTTTGTTTCAAGGGCCAGTCACGGTATGTCACACATCACAGGACGTCATTGCGCGGCTGTGATTTTAGTGGAGTCTGGGCACTCGGTCAGGTCCTGGATGCCTTTCGGGGCTGCTCCGCAAGGGGCTGTCTGCATGATCGTGTGACAGCGTCTCTTGGTACAAGAGACCTGTGGAGTGAGTGCGGAACAGGTTGCCTCACTCTCTCAATGGATCTTTTTATGGAGCAAGTGCACAGTTATTTAGGTCCGCCCTTGTAACGTTCTTGCTTCAAAAAAAAAAAAAAAAAAAAAAAAAAAAAAATTTGCTGCCGCAGCGCTGCCAGAAACCTACACGCCACAGCCTTAGCAGCGTATGATGAAAAAGATCCATTGAGAGAGTGAGGCAACCTGTTCCGCACTCACCCCCCAGGACATCCTTACGGCTTCATATTTGATAAATCAACATTTTACAAAGAGATATAACAATAATTAAACTTTCACGAAGCACACCTAGCACATGTCCATAATGGACCACGAGACGGGCCGGAGCGAAAATTCAACCGTCGCGGAGCATCGAAGGCCGCTGCGCTTATTTTCGTATGTCAGTCCTAGGCATGTGAGGGCCTAACATGCTTGGTCATGGAACGTCCGGGATAAAATCGTCCAGTAGGAATTTTAGCCGGCCAGTGAGTTTCCAGTGGCAGTTCACAGACACCCGTGCCAACCCGCATCCTGCCCCCAGGACATCCGTACGGCTTCATATTTGATAAATCAACATTTTACAAAGAAATATAACAAAAATTAAACTTTCACGAAGCACACCTAGCACATGTCCATAATGGGCCACGAGGCGGGCCGGAGCGAAAATTCAACCGTCGCAGTGCATCGAAGGCCACTGCGCTTTTTTTCGTATGTCAGTCCTAGGCATGTGAGGGCCTAACATGCTTGATCATGGAACGTCCGGGATAAAATCATCCAGTAGGAACTTTAGCCGGCCGGTGAGTTTCCAGTGGCAGTTCACAGACACCCGTGCCAACCCGCATCCTGCCCCCAGGACATCCGTACGGCTTCATATTTGATAAATCAACATTTTACAAAGAGATATAACAATAATTAAACTTTCACTGTAACGTTCTTGTTTTCAAAAAATAAAATAAAATTTTACTTTCACGAAGCACACCTAGCACATGTTCATAATGGGCCACGAGGCGGGCTGGAGCGAAAATGCAACCGTCGCGGCGCATCGAAGGCAGCTGCGCTTATTTTCGTATGTCAGCCCTAGGCATGTGAGGGCCTAACATGCTTGGTCATGGAACGTCCGGGATAAAATCGTCCAGAAGGAATTTTAGCCGGCCAGTGAGTTTCCAGTGGCAGTTCACAGACACCCGTGCCAACCCGCATCCTGCCCCCAGGACATCCGTACGGCTTCATATTTGATAAATCAACATTTTACAAAGAAATATAACGATTATTAAACTTTCACGAAGCACACCTAGCACATGTCCATAACGGGCCACGAGGCAGGCCGGAGCGAAAATTCAATCGTCGCGGCGCATCGAAGGCCGCTGCGCTTATTTTCGTATGTCAGCCCTAGGCATGTGAGGGCCTAACATGCTTGGTCATGGAACGTCCGGGATAAAATCGTCCAGTAGGAATTTAAAAAAAAAAAGTAGGAATTTTAGCCGGCCAGTGAGTTTCCAGTGGCAGTTCACAGACACCCGTGCCAACCCGCATCCTGCCCCCAGGACATCCTTTTTTTTTTTTTTTGAGGCAAGAACGTTACAAGGGCTGACCTAAATAACTGTGCACTTGCTCCATAAAAAGATCCATTGAGAGAGTGAGGCAACCTGTTCCGCACTCACCCCCCAGGACATCCTTACGGCTTCATATTTGATAAATCAACATTTTACAAAGAGATATAACAATAATTAAACTTTCACGAAGCACACCTAGCACATGTCCATAATGGACCACGAGACGGGCCGGAGCGAAAATTCAACCGTCGCGGAGCATCGAAGGCCGCTGCGCTTATTTTCGTATGTCAGTCCTAGGCATGTGAGGGCCTAACATGCTTGGTCATGGAACGTCCGGGATAAAATCGTCCAGTAGGAATTTTAGCCGGCCAGTGAGTTTCCAGTGGCAGTTCACAGACACCCGTGCCAACCCGCATCCTGCCCCCAGGACATCCGTACGGCTTCATATTTGATAAATCAACATTTTACAAAGAGATATAACAATAATTAAACTTTCACGAAGCACACCTAGCACATGTCCATAATGGGCCACGAGGCTTGCTTCAAAAAAAAAAAAAATTGGCCACGAGGCGGGCCGGAGCGAAAATTCAACCGTCGCGGCGCATCGAAGGCCACTGCGCTAATTTTCGTATGTCAGTCCTAGGCATGTGAGGGCCTAACATGCTTGGTCATGGAACGTCCGGGATAAAATCGTCCAGTAGGAATTTTAGCCGGCCAGTGAGTTTCCAGTGGCAGTTCACAGACACCCGTGCCAACCCGCATCCTGCCCCCAGGACATCCTTACGGCTTCATATTTGATAAATCAACATTTTACAAAGAGATATAACAATAAATAAACTTTCAGCGTCTCTTGGTACAAGAGACCTGTGGGGTGAGTGCGGAACAGGTTGCCTCACCCTCTCAATGGATCTTTTTATGGAGCAAGTGCACAGTTATTTAGGTCAGCCCTTGTAATGTTCTTGCTTCAAAAGAAAAAAAAAAACAGGTTGCTTCACTTTCTCAATGGATCTTTTTATGGTGCAAGTGCACAGTTATTTGGGTCAGCCCTTGATACGTTCTTGCTTCAAAATAAAAATAAACTTTCACGAAGCACACCTAGCACATGTCCATAATGGACCACGAGACGGGCCGGAGCAAAAATTCAGCCGTCGCGGCGCATCGAAGGCCGCTGCGCTTATTTTCGTATGTCAGCCTTAGGCATGTGAGGGCCTAACATGCTTGGTCATGGAACGTCCGGGATAAAATCGTCCAGTAGGAATTTTAGCCGGCCAGTGAGTTTCCAGTGGCAGTTCACAGACACCCGTGCCAACCCGCATCCTGCCCCCAGGACATCCGTACGGCTTCATATTTAATAAATCAACATTTTACAAAGAAATATAACGATTATTAAACTTTCACGAAGCACACCTAGCACATGTCCATAACGGGCCACGAGGCAGGCCGGAGCGAAAATTCAATCGTCGCGGCGCATCGAAGGCCGCTGCGCTTATTTTCGTATGTCAGCCCTAGGCATGTGAGGGCCTAACATGCTTGGTCATGGAACGTCCGGGATAAAATCGTCCAGTAGGAATTTAAAAAAAAAAAGTAGGAATTTTAGCCGGCCAGTGAGTTTCCAGTGGCAGTTCACAGACACCCGTGCCAACCCGCATCCTGCCCCCAGGACATCCCTTTTTTTTTTTTTTTTTTTTGAGGCAAGAACGTTACAAGGGCTGACCTAAATAACTGTGCACTTGCTCCATAAAAAGATCCATTGAGAGAGTTTTTTTTTTTTTTTTTTTTTTTTTGAAGCAAGAACGTTACAAGGGCTGACCTAAATAACTGTGCACTTGCTCCATAAAAAGATCCATTGAGAGAGTGAGGCAACCTGTTCCGCACTCACCCCCCAGGACATCCTTACGGCTTCATATTTGATAAATCAACATTTTACAAAGAGATATAACAATAATTAAACTTTCACGAAGCACACCTAGCACATGTCCATAATGGACCACGAGACGGGCCGGAGCGAAAATTCAACCGTCGCGGAGCATCGAAGGCCGCTGCGCTTATTTTCGTATGTCAGTCCTAGGCATGTGAGGGCCTAACATGCTTGGTCATGGAACGTCCGGGATAAAATCGTCCAGTAGGAATTTTAGCCGGCCAGTGAGTTTCCAGTGGCAGTTCACAGACACCCGTGCCAACCCGCATCCTGCCCCCAGGACATCCGTACGGCTTCATATTTGATAAATCAACATTTTACAAAGAGATATAACAAAAATTAAACTTTCACGAAGCACACCTAGCACATGTCCATAATGGGCCACGAGGCGGGCCGGAGCGAAAATTCAACCGTCGCAGTGCATCGAAGGCCACTTTGTGTGCCTGAGGTGGTGTCATTTCCTACAGAATGCCACGTATCTCATAGGTGTATGTTCGGTCAGTGGCAGGATGTGCTTTGCATGAAGTGGAGAGTCAATGGATCTTTTTATGGAGCAAGTGCACAGTTATTTAGGTCCGCCCTTGTAACGTTCTTGCTTCAAAAAAAAAAAAAAAAAAAAAAAAAAAAAAAAAAGTGGAGAGTCAATGAATAGTCAGGTGGGGATTGTCTGTGTCGACAATCCGTCACCTATTAATAGGCGTCTTGTGTAGGTGTCGTAATGCTGCCTGTAAAGTGCAGCTTGTAGAGGTGTACAAGTCACCATGCAGTGATAGCTGACAGTTACGCCATGGACAGATTTTGTTTCAAGGGCCAGTCACGGTATGTCACACATCACAGGACGTCATTGCGCGGCTGTGATTTTAGTGGAGTCTGGGCACTCGGTCAGGTCCTGGATGCCTTTCGGGGCTGCTCCGCAAGGGGCTGTCTGCATGATCGTGTGACAGCGTCTCTTGGTACAAGAGACCTGTGGAGTGAGTGCGGAACAGGTTGCCTCACTCTCTCAATGGATCTTTTTATGGAGCAAGTGCACAGTTATTTAGGTCCGCCCTTGTAACGTTCTTGCTTCAAAAAAAAAAAAAAAAAAAAAAAAAAAGAAGGCCACTGCGCTTATTTTCGTATGTCAGTCCTAGGCATGTGAGGGCCTAACATGCTTGGTCATGGAACGTCCGGGATAAAATCATCCAGTAGGAACTTTAGCCGGCCGGTGAGTTTCCAGTGGCAGTTCACAGACACCCGTGCCAACCCGCATCCTGCCCCCAGGACATCCGTACGGCTTCATATTTGATAAATCAACATTTTACAAAGAGATATAACAATAATTAAACTTTCACTGTAACGTTCTTATTTTCAAAAAATAAAATAAAATTAAACTTTCACGAAGCACACCTAGCACATGTTCATAATGGGCCACGAGGCGGGCTGGAGCGAAAATGCAACCGTCGCGGCGCATCGAAGGCAGCTGCGCTTATTTTCGTATGTCAGCTCTAGGCATGTGAGGGCCTAACATGCTTGGTCATGGAACGTCCGGGATAAAATCGTCCAGTAGGAATTTTAGCCGGCCAGTGAGTTTCCAGTGGCAGTTCACAGACACCCGTGCCAACCCGCATCCTGCCCCCAGGACATCCGTACGGCTTCATATTTGATAAATCAACATTTTACAAAGAAATATAACGATTATTAAACTTTCACGAAGCACACCTAGCACATGTCCATAACGGGCCACGAGGCAGGCCGGAGCGAAAATTCAATCGTCGCGGCGCATCGAAGGCCGCTGCGCTTATTTTCGTATGTCAGCCCTAGGCATGTGAGGGCCTAACATGCTTGGTCATGGAACGTCCGGGATAAAATCGTCCAGTAGGAATTTAAAAAAAAAAAGTAGGAATTTTAGCCGGCCAGTGAGTTTCCAGTGGCAGTTCACAGACACCCGTGCCAACCCGCATCCTGCCCCCAGGACATCCTTTTTTTTTTTTTTTTTTTGAGGCAAGAACGTTACAAGGGCTGACCTAAATAACTGTGCACTTGCTCCATAAAAAGATCCATTGAGAGAGTGAGGCAACCTGTTCCGCACTCACCCCCCAGGACATCCTTACGGCTTCATATTTGATAAATCAACATTTTACAAAGAGATATAACAATAATTAAACTTTCACGAAGCACACCTAGCACATGTCCATAATGGACCACGAGACGGGCCGGAGCGAAAATTCAACCGTCGCGGAGCATCGAAGGCCGCTGCGCTTATTTTCGTATGTCAGTCCTAGGCATGTGAGGGCCTAACATGCTTGGTCATGGAACGTCCGGGATAAAATCGTCCAGTAGGAATTTTAGCCGGCCAGTGAGTTTCCAGTGGCAGTTCACAGACACCCGTGCCAACCCGCATCCTGCCCCCAGGACATCCGTACGGCTTCATATTTGATAAATCAACATTTTACAAAGAGATATAACAATAATTAAACTTTCACGAAGCACACCTAGCACATGTCCATAATGGGCCACGAGGCTTGCTTCAAAAAAAAAAAAAAATTGGCCACGAGGCGGGCCGGAGCGAAAATTCAACCGTCGCGGCGCATCGAAGGCCACTGCGCTAATTTTCGTATGTCAGTCCTAGGCATGTGAGGGCCTAACATGCTTGGTCATGGAACGTCCGGGATAAAATCGTCCAGTAGGAATTTTAGCCGGCCAGTGAGTTTCCAGTGGCAGTTCACAGACACCCGTGCCAACCCGCATCCTGCCCCCAGGACATCCTTACGGCTTCATATTTGATAAATCAACATTTTACAAAGAGATATAACAATAAATAAACTTTCACGAAGCACACCTAGCACATGTCCATAACGGGCCACGAGGCAGGCCGGAGCGAAAATTCAATCGTCGCGGCGCATCGAAGGCCGCTGCGCTTATTTTCGTATGTCAGCCCTAGGCATGTGAGGGCCTAACATGCTTGGTCATGGAACGTCCGGGATAAAATCGTCCAGTAGGAATTAAAAAAAAAAAAAAGTAGGAATTTTAGCCGGCCAGTGAGTTTCCAGTGGCAGTTCACAGACACCCGTGCCAACCCGCATCCTGCCCCCAGGACATCCTTTTTTTTTTTTTTTTTTTGAGGCAAGAACGTTACAAGGGCTGACCTAAATAACTGTGCACTTGCTCCATAAAAAGATCCATTGAGAGAGTGAGGCAACCTGTTCCGCACTCACCCCCCAGGACATCCTTACGGCTTCATATTTGCTAAATCAACATTTTACAAAGAGATATAACAATAATTAAACTTTCACGAAGCACACCTAGCACATGTCCATAATGGACCACGAGACGGGCCGGAGCGAAAATTCAACCGTCGCGGAGCATCGAAGGCCGCTGCGCTTATTTTCGTATGTCAGTCCTAGGCATGTGAGGGCCTAACATGCTTGGTCATGGAACGTCCGGGATAAAATCGTCCAGTAGGAATTTTAGCCGGCCAGTGAGTTTCCAGTGGCAGTTCACAGACACCCGTGCCAACCCGCATCCTGCCCCCAGGACATCCGTACGGCTTCATATTTGATAAATCAACATTTTACAAAGAGATATAACAATAATTAAACTTTCACGAAGCACACCTAGCACATGTCCATAATGGGCCACGAGGCTTGCTTCAAAAAAAAAAAAAAAATGGCCACGAGGCGGGCCGGAGCGAAAATTCAACCGTCGCGGCGCATCGAAGGCCACTGCGCTAATTTTCGTATGTCAGTCCTAGGCATGTGAGGGCCTAACATGCTTGGTCATGGAACGTCCGGGATAAAATCGTCCAGTAGGAATTTTAGCCGGCCAGTGAGTTTCCAGTGGCAGTTCACAGACACCCGTGCTAACCCGCATCCTGCCCCCAGGACATCCTTACGGCTTCATATTTGATAAATCAACATTTTACAAAGAGATATAACAATAAATAAACTTTCAGCGTCTCTTGGTACAAGAGACCTGTGGGGTGAGTGCGGAACAGGTTGCCTCACCCTCTCAATGGATCTTTTTATGGAGCAAGTGCACAGTTATTTAGGTCAGCCCTTGTAATGTTCTTGCTTCAAAAGAAAAAAAAAAAAAAACAGGTTGCTTCACTTTCTCAATGGATCTTTTTATGGTGCAAGTGCACAGTTATTTGGGTCAGCCCTTGATACGTTCTTGCTTCAAAATAAAAATAAACTTTCACGAAGCACACCTAGCACATGTCCATAACGGGCCACGAGGCGGGCCGGAGCAAAAATTCAGCCGTCGCGGCGCATCGAAGGCAGCTGCGCTTATTTTCGTATGTCAGCCTTAGGCATGTGAGGGCCTAACATGCTTGGTCATGGAACGTCCGGGATAAAATCATCCAGTAGGAATTTTAGCCGGCCGGTGAGTTTCCAGTGGCAGTTCACAGACACCCGTGCCAACCCGCATCCTGCCCCCAGGACATCCGTACGGCTTCATATTTGATAAATCAACATTATACAAAGAGATATAACAATAATTAAACTTTCACTGTAACGTTCTTGTTTTCAAAAAATAAAATAAAATTAAACTTTCACGAAGCACACCTAGCACATGTTCATAATGGGCCACGAGGCGGGCTGGAGCGAAAATGCAACCGTCGCGGCGCATCGAAGGCAGCTGCGCTTTTTTTTTTTTTTTTTTTTCGAAGCAAGAACGTTACAAGGGCTGACCTAAATAACTGTGCACTTGCTCCATAAAAAGATCCATTGAAGGCAGCTGCGCTTATTTTCGTATGTCAGCCCTAGGCATGTGAGGGCCTAACATGCTTGGTCATGGAACGTCCGGGATAAAATCGTCCAGTAGGAATTTTAGCCGGCCAGTGAGTTTCCAGTGGCAGTTCACAGACACCCGTGCCAACCCGCATCCTGCCCCCAGGACATCCGTACGGCTTCATATTTGATAAATCAACATTTTACAAAGAAATATAACGATTATTAAACTTTCACGAAGCACACCTAGCACATGTCCATAACGGGCCACGAGGCAGGCCGGAGCGAAAATTCAATCGTCGCGGCGCATCGAAGGCCGCTGCGCTTATTTTCGTATGTCAGCCCTAGGCATGTGAGGGCCTAACATGCTTGGTCATGGAACGTCCGGGATAAAATCGTCCAGTAGGAATTAAAAAAAAAAAAAGTAGGAATTTTAGCCGGCCAGTGAGTTTCCAGTGGCAGTTCACAGACACCCGTGCCAACCCGCATCCTGCCCCCAGGACATCCTTTTTTTTTTTTTTTTTGAGGCAAGAACGTTACAAGGGCTGACCTAAATAACTGTGCACTTGCTCCATAAAAAGATCCATTGAGAGAGTGAGGCAACCTGTTCCGCACTCACCCCCCAGGACATCCTTACGGCTTCATATTTGATAAATCAACATTTTACAAAGAGATATAACAATAATTAAACTTTCACGAAGCACACCTAGCACATGTCCATAATGGACCACGAGACGGGCCGGAGCGAAAATTCAACCGTCGCGGAGCATCGAAGGCCGCTGCGCTTATTTTCGTATGTCAGTCCTAGGCATGTGAGGGCCTAACATGCTTGGTCATGGAACGTCCGGGATAAAATCGTCCAGTAGGAATTTTAGCCGGCCAGTGAGTTTCCAGTGGCAGTTCACAGACACCCGTGCCAACCCGCATCCTGCCCCCAGGACATCCGTACGGCTTCATATTTGATAAATCAACATTTTACAAAGAGATATAACAATAATTAAACTTTCAGCGTCTCTTGGTACAAGAGACCTGTGGGGTGAGTGCGGAACAGGTTGCCTCACCCTCTCAATGGATCCTTTTATGGAGCAAGTGCACAGTTATTTAGGTCAGCCCTTGTAATGTTCTTGCTTCAAAAGAAAAAAAAAAAACAGGTTGCTTCACTTTCTCAATGGATCTTTTTATGGTGCAAGTGCACAGTTATTTGGGTCAGCCCTTGATACGTTCTTGCTTCAAAATAAAAATAAACTTTCACGAAGCACACCTAGCACATGTCCATAACGGGCCACGAGGCGGGCCGGAGCAAAAATTCAGCCGTCGCGGCGCATCGAAGGCAGCTGCGCTTATTTTCGTATGTCAGCCTTAGGCATGTGAGGGCCCAACATGCTTGGTCATGGAACGTCCGGGATAAAATCATCCAGTAGGAATTTTAGCCGGCCGGTGAGTTTCCAGTGGCAGTTCACAGACACCCGTGCCAACCCGCATCCTGCCCCCAGGACATCCGTACGGCTTCATATTTGATAAATCAACATTTTACAAAGAGATATAACAATAATTAAACTTTCACTGTAACGTTCTTATTTTCAAAAAATAAAATAAAATTAAACTTTCACGAAGCACATGTTCATAATGGGCCACGAGGCGGGCTGGAGCGAAAATGCAACCGTCGCGGCGCATCGAAGGCAGCTGCGCTTATTTTCGTATGTCAGCCCTAGGCATGTGAGGGCCTAACATGCTTGGTCATGGAACGTCCGGGATAAAATCGTCCAGTAGGAATTTTAGCCGGCCAGTGAGTTTCCAGTGGCAGTTCACAGACACCCGTGCCAACCCGCATCCTGTCCCCAGCAGGTGGCAGCGGTGGCGGTGTATGCGCCGCACGAACCCACGGGGCGCCCAGCCTGGTTTCAGGGGCCTTATCAGGAGGCACTGGAGGCAGGCGCGCAGGGGTCCAGCCTGATTGTGGGCGGGGACTTCAACTGTGCCTTGCAGGAAATCGACGTGCAGCCAGTGGCTGGCACGCGGGCGCGACACTCGCGCCGCATGGTGGGGGCAGCGCAGCTGCAGCGCGTCACTGTGCGCTCGGGCCTGGTGGATGCGTGGCGACACTGCAACCCGCACGCCAGGCAGCCTACGCATTACAGCTACCATGGCAGCGCAGCTGGCAGCAGCAACGCGGCAGCCGCAGCAGCAGCAGCAGCAGCAGCAGCAGCAGCAGCAACAACAGCAATAACAGACGCTACAGCCACAGCTCATGCTGCAGCCGCGGCGGCTGCAGTAGCGGCTGCAGCAGCAGCAGGCAGCAGGCGAGATCAGGGCCAGCCAGCAGCAGCAAATCAAGCCACGTCAGCCGGCAGGATTGACTATGTCTTCTTGTCAGCAGACCTGGTTGAGGAGGGCTGGCTGCAGAAGGCCACACAGCACATGAGGCAGCCTTCAGATCACCGCCCTGTGGTTGTCAAGCTGCGGCCGCCTGGCATGCCGCTCCTTGGACAGCGCAGGTGGTGCTTCCCCACCTCTGCTCTGGGTGGCGCAGCTTTTGTCTCAGCTATGCAGGAGAGCCTGTCAGCAGCGGTGGAGCAGCAGCAGCAGCAGCGGCCGCGCAACAACCCAGCAGCTGAGTTTGAGCACCTTAAGCAGCATGCTGTGACTGCCACTGCAGTCATAATGCAGCGACAGAGGCTGCAGCAGCAGGCAGAACTTAGGCGGCTGCGCAGGGCGGTGGCAACAGCCGGCTGGCAGCAGCGCCAGCACAGCAATGGGCAGACGCAAACCAACCTTCAGCATGCAGAACAGCAGTTGCTGGATTATGAAGTGCAGCAACGCCAGCAGCAGCAGGAGAAGACTGATGCGATGTACGAGCTGTACGCTGATGGCCCGTCTAGCTTTTGGGGAGCGAGGCTAGGGCAGGCCGTGCCGGAGCCGCAGTATATCAGCGCTGTGGCTGCAGCAGATGGCACCACAGTGTCCACTGGCAGCAGCGAGGGCGCGGCAGCAGCAGGCAGCCTGCTTGCAGACTTTTATGACCCTGCAGAAGACGGGCTGTTCTCGCGACGCCCCACCGACCCACAGCAGCAGCAGGAGCTGCTTGCGTGTGTGGATAAGCAGCTTTCTTCGGAGCAGCAACAGCAATGCCTGGGCCCCGCAGGCGACGGCACCATCACCTTGGAGGAGGCGACAGCGGCACTCAACAGCATGCCTAGAGGGAAGGTGCCAGGCAGCGATGGGCTCACGTATGAGTTCTATAGCGCATTCTGGGAGCAGCTAGGACCAGCTTTTGTGGCAGCATGCAACTTCCGGTTTGGTCTGGAGGGGGCGCTGCTGTCTCCGCAGCAGCGCCTTGGGCTCATCACCTTACTGTTCAAGGGTGGCGGTAAGCCAAGGGACCAGGCTGCCAGCTACCGCCCCATCACGCTGATGAACTGTGATGTGAAAATTTTGGCGAAGGTGGTGGTGCTGCGGGCGGCGCCAGTGCTGGACAGCGTCGTGGACAGCACTCAGACAGCGTTTGTTCCAGGCAGGGACATTGCAGACAATGTGCTGCTGCACCTGGAGGAAGTTGACTTCCTCAGGACGCAACAGCAGCCCGGCTGCATTTTGTTTCTGGATTTTGAGAAGGCCTATGACAGGCTAGACAGGGAATGGCTGATGAAGTGCATGGCAGCAATGCAGTTCCCGCCAGGCATGCGTAGGTGGGTACAGCTGCTGCTGGCAGGCACACAGGGCCGCATCGTGTTCAACGGCGGCCACCTCAGCAGGGTGTTTGACGTCCCCTCTGGCTGCGCGCAGGGCAGCCCACTCAGCCCGCTGCTGTATGTGCTAGCAGCGCAGCCGCTGGCGGCCAAATGCAGAGCGCTGCAAGCAGCAGGGGAAGTGGACAGCATCAGCATGCCCGATGGCTCAGCAGCACCCTGCAGCATGCAGCATGCAGACGACACCACCCTGCACGCCGCCAGCAGGCAAGGCGTTGCTGTGCTGGTGAGGAAAGCAGTACAACCGTTTTGTGCAGCGAGTGGCGCCAAGCTGGGAGTCAGCAAGTGCCAGGGCATGGAAGTGGGCACGCAGCAGCCGTTTGTAGGGGTAGATCCAGCCACGCAGATACCGTTCCATGATACAGCACTACACCCGATCAGGCACCTGGGTCTGCTGCTGTCAGCAGCAGGCGCAGAGCCGCATGCAGCAGCGCTGTACACGCAGCGCCTGCAAACCATCACATACCGGGCGCGGCAGTGGGCACGGCAGAATCTCAGCTATTTGGGGCGCTGCGCAGTTGCGCAGCAGATGATGGCATCTTGCATCACCTATCATGCGCAGTTCGTGCCAGTCCCAGTAGATATCATGGCCAGGATGCACCGCCGCCTCTTAGGGTTTGTGACAGAGCAGGGCTGCGCTCGAGAAGCCAACATCCGGCAGTGGAATGAAAGCCCTCCGGCAGCAGTGGCCAGCCTGCCTTTCAGCATGGGCGGAATGAGGCAGGTTGATGTCAGGGCGCACGCCACAGCAATGCAGGCACGTACAGCAGCAGCATTGCTGTCGCCGCGGCGAGCCCCATGGAAGGCCTTCATGCGGGCCAACCTGCGCCACGCACTGCCAGGACTAGGGGAGGCAGCGTTGGTGCAGCGATCAAAGGCGCCGCTGCAGGCTGCCGCCAGGGGCGGCAGGCTGCCGCTGCGCCTATCAGCATACATAGAGGCGCTGCAAAGCGTGGGCATTCACAGGCACGTCGAGCACAGCGCCATGACCAGCCAGCAGATCCAGCTTGAGCTGCTAGTGGGGAACCACAGCGTGGGCAGCAGCTCAGATGGGCAGATGTTGGCAGCAGCCGGTGCCCTCCCTGCTCAGCTGCGCCACGGCGCAGGCACCACACTGGGGCAGGTGCAGCAGCAGCTAACTGGACAGCCGCAGCAAGATGGCATTGTGCTGCCGCCGGCATGGCTGCACACTCTGCGGGAGGGCAGCACAGGTGCATGGCAGACCGACACGCAGCAACAGTGGGCACAACAGTTGCAGCACGATGGCACCACCAAGTGCTACAAGGTGCAGCAGGATGGCAGCTTGAAGGCCACAACAGCTGTCCTAATGGACACAGCAGCCCTCCAATGGGCGCCATGTTGTGTGGTAGATGTAACAGCAGTGCCGCACCCTGCATTTCAGCGGCAACAACAGCAGCGGCAGCAGCGGCAGCGGCAGCAGCGGCAGCAGCAGCAGCAACAGCGGCAGCAGCCAGCAGCACGGCAACAGCGGCAGCCACGACAGCAGCAACAACAGGAACGTCAGCAGCAGCAGCTGCAGCAGCCAGCTGCATGGCAACAGCAACAGCCGCGACAGCAGCAACAACAGGAACGGCAGCAGCAGCAGCAGCAGCAGCAGCAGCACCACCAGGGACAGCAGCAGCAGCAGCAGCAGCAGCAGCAGCAGCAGCAGCAACAGCAGCACCAAGGACAGCACCAGCAACAGCAGCAGCAGCAGCAATCGCGAAGCACGCCGTCATGGTACCTGGTGGGGGCTTGGGCAGACATTCGCGTAGATCCTAGTGTATGGGGGATGGGGTTTGCTGTCAGCTTGCTGCAGTTCACGCCAAAGGTGGCAACATGCAGGCTGCTGCAGGAGCAATGCAGTCGGCAGTGCAAAGAGGGATGGGTATCAGGTGTCGGCATGCGCCCGCGCCTGTGGCGCAACCGCCTGGGTGCTGAGGCGCCACAGGACGGCTTGCAGGAGATGGAGGCAGCTCAGAAACGGTCCTTCCAGCAAATGCAGCAAAATAGCGAGGCGCCTGGCAATCGTAGCAGCAGCAGCAGTGGCAGCCAGCGGTTGAGCGACGCAGCTATGATGGCGGCTTACCATGCGTCCTGGATGGATCCGTCCAGGGAGCGGGAGCTGCCAAGACAGCGCGCGGCAACAGCAGCAGCAGTAGTCACGGCTCAACGGCAGCAACAGGAGCAGCAACAGCAGCGCATCAGCTGCCCATCACACAATGATCTACTGGACCCGATCACTCACTCCATGGGTGCTGCCAATGCCAGGCAGCACCGCTGGGTGGCGAGTTATCAGCGGCTAAAAGACACCCAGCTGCCGAGGCGGCTGCGAGTGTTTGGCTGGCGGCTTCTGCATGCAGGAGTGAAGGTAGGCGCACGGCGCATGCTGGCATCCAGCAGGCACGCGCCGGCTCACTTTACCTGCCCAGCACAGCAGTGCCAGCAGCCGCAGCAACTGGAGACCCTCACCCACTTGTTAGTGGAGTGCCCTGTAGCTGCAGCAGCGTGGCAGTGGTACGCGCAACAGGTGTGGCAGCGTGTGCAGCCCGGAGCAGTGGTCCCTGTTAATAACAGCCGTCTGCTGCTGCTGGATGACTTCAGTGTGTGGGCCCCGCCAGCAGGGCAGCAGCAGATGTGGACGCAGCTGCGTCTGCTGCTGCTGGAGTCCATTTGGGTGGTGCGCTGCAGCAGCATCAGGGCTGGCGTGATTGTGGCCAGTACAGATGGCAGCGATGGCAGCGGCAGCCGCAATGCAGGCAGCAATTCTCAATCTCAGAGCCACGGCATCAGCGATGCAGAGGACAGCAGCAGCAGCAGCATGGGCAGTCAACGGGGTACAACTGGCGAGCCGGGCAGCTCATCATACGCTGCTAAGGCTGTGGCGTGTAGGTTTCTGGCAGCGCTGCGGCAGCAAATTCAGAGGGAGTGGGATAGGGTGGAAGTAGATGTTAGGATAGGTTGTGGGATACCGTTTGCATGGCTGCAGGGAAGGTCGCCTGAGATCAAACTTGTTGACTTTGAGCAGAAGTGGGGAGCACTGTATAGGATGGGCGCAAATGGGCGCATCAAGGTTCGCGCCAGCGCGGCTGGCATGTGAGGGATGGATTGGGCACGGGTCTACGAGGCGTGGTGGTGTGTTTTGACGGTTCGGGCGGGGGGTACAATGCATTCGTTGGAGTAGTGGCCGTCGTTCCTCGTTGTGATGTGTTGCAAAATAGTATGGCAAAGGCTAAGCTGATGGCCGGGATACGTTATGTATGCATGTGAGTGGGTAGCAGAGTACGTTATGTATGCGTGCGTGTGGGTAGCAGTGTACGAGGATGTGTGCAGCATGTGTGGATTAGTTTGTGTGTGTGTGGCTTTGTGTGCCTGAGGTGGTGTCATTTCCTACAGAATGCCACGTATCTCATAGCTGTATGTTCGGTCAGTAGCAGGATGTGCTTTGCATGAAGTGGAGAGTCAATGAATAGTCAGGTGGGGATTGTCTGTGTCGACAATCCGTCACCTATTAATAGGCGTCTTGTGTAGGTGTCGTAATGCTGCCTGTAAAGTGCAGCTTGTAGAGGTGTACAAGTCACCATGCAGTGATAGCTGACAGTTACGCCATGGACAGATTTTGTTTCAAGGGCCAGTCACGGTATGTCACACATCACAGGACGTCATTGCGCGGCTGTGATTTTAGTGGAGTCTGGGCACTCGGTCAGGTCCTGGATGCCTTTCGGGGCTGCTCCGCAAGGGGCTGTCTGCATGATCGTGTGACAGCGTCTCTTGGTACAAGAGACCTGTGGAGTGAGTGCGGAACAGGTTGCCTCACTCTCTCAATGGATCTTTTTATGGAGCAAGTGCACAGTTATTTAGGTCCGCCCTTGTAACGTTCTTGCTTCAAAAAAAAAAAAAAAACCCGCATCCTGCCCCCAGGACATCCGTACGGCTTCATATTTGATAAATCAACATTTTACAAAGAAATATAACGATTATTAAACTTTCACGAAGCACACCTAGCACATGTCCATAACGGGCCACGAGGCAGGCCGGAGCGAAAATTCAATCGTCGCGGCGCATCGAAGGCCGCTGCGCTTATTTTCGTATGTCAGCCCTAGGCATGTGAGGGCCTAACATGCTTGGTCATGGAACGTCCGGGATAAAATCGTCCAGTAGGAATTTAAAAAAAAAAAAAGTAGGAATTTTAGCCGGCCAGTGAGTTTCCAGTGGCAGTTCACAGACACCCGTGCCAACCCGCATCCTGCCCCCAGGACATCCTTACGGCTTCATATTTGATAAATCAACATTTTACAAAGAGATATAACAAAAATTAAACTTTCACGAAGCACACCTAGCACATGTCCATAATGGGCCACGAGGCTTGCTTCAAAAAAAAAAAAATTGGCCACGAGGCGGGCCGGAGCGAAAATTCAACCGTCGCGGCGCATCGAAGGCCACTGCGCTAATTTTCGTATGTCAGTCCTAGGCATGTGAGGGCCTAACATGCTTGGTCATGGAACGTCCGGGAGCTGTCTGCATGATCGTGTGACAGCGTCTCTTGGTACAAGAGACCTGTGGGGTGAGTGCGGAACAGGTTGCCTCACTCTCTCAATGGATGTTTTTATGGAGCAAGTGCACAGTTATTTAGGTCAGCCCTTGTAACGTTCTTGCCTCAAAAAAAAAAAAAAGAACGTCCGGGATAAAATCGTCCAGTAGGAATTTTAGCCGGCCAGTGAGTTTCCAGTGGCAGTTCACAGACACCCGTGCCAACCCGCATCCTGGGCAGTCTGGGCACTCGGTCAGGTCCTGGATGCCTTTCGGGGCTGCTCCGCAAGGGGCTGTCTGCATGATCGTGTGACAGCGTCTCTTGGTACCAGAGACTTGTGGAGTGAGTGCGGAACAGGTTGCCTCATTCTCTCAATGGATCTTTTTATGGAGCAAGTGCACAGTTATTTAGGTCCGCCCTTGTAACGATCTTGCTTCAAAAAAAAAAAAAATAACGTTCTTGCTTCAAAAAAAAAAAAAAAACCCGCATCCTGCCCCCAGGACATCCTTACGGCTTCATATTTGATAAATCAACATTTTACAAAGAGATATAACAATAATTAAACTTTCACGAAGCACACCTAGCACATGTCCATAATGGACCACGAGACGGGCCGGAGCGAAAATTCAACCGTCGCGGAGCATCGAAGGCCGCTGCGCTTATTTTCGTATGTCAGTCCTAGGCATGTTAGGGCCTAACATGCTTGGTCATGGAACGTCCGGGATAAAATCGTCCAGTAGGAATTTTAGCCGGACGGTGAGTTTCCAGTGGCAGTTCACAGACACCAGTGCCAACCCGCATCCTGCCCCCAGGACATCCGTACGGCTTCATATTTGATAAATCAACATATTATAAAGAGATATAAAAATAATTAAACTTTCACGAAGCACACCTAGCACATGTCCATAATGGGCCACGAGGCTTGCTTCAAAAAAAAAAAATATTGGCCACGAGGCGGGCCGGAGCGAAAATTCAACCGTCGCGGCGCATAGAAGGCCGCTGCGCTTATTTTCGTATGTCAGTCCTAGGCATGTGAGGGCCTAACATGCTTGGTCATGGAACGTACGGGATAAAATCGTCCAGTAGGAATTTTAGCCGGCCAGTGAGTTTCCAGTGGCAGTTCACAGACACCCGTGCCAACCCGCATCCTGCCCCCAGGACATCCGTACGGCTTCATATTTGATAAATCAACATTTTACAAAGAGATATAACAATAAATAAACTTTCAGCGTCTCTTGGTACAAGAGACCTGTGGGGTGAGTGCGGAACAGGTTGCCTCACCCTCTCAATGGATCTTTTTATGGAGCAAGTGCACAGTTATTTAGGTCAGCCCTTGTAACGTTCTTGCTTCAAGGGCCAGTCACGGTCTGTCACACATCACAGGACGTCATTGCGCGACTGTGATTTTAGTGGAGTCTGGGCACTCGGTCAGGTCCTGGATGCCTTTCGGGGCTGCTCCGCAAGGGGCTGTCTGCATGATCGTGTGACAGCGTCTCTTGGTACAAGAGACCTGTGGAGTGAGTGCGGAACAGGTTGCCTCACTCTCTCAATGGATCTTTTTATGGAGCAAGTGCACAGTTATTTAGGTCAGCCCTTGTAACGTTCTTGCTTCAAAAAAAAAAAAAAAAAAACGTATCCCGGCCATCAACTTAGCCTCTGCCATACTATTTTGCAACACATCACTTTTTTTTTTTTTTTTTTTTTATAAGCAAGAACGTTACAAGGGCTGACCTAAATAACTGTGCACTTGCTCCATAAAAAGATCCATTGAGAGAGTGAGGCAACCTGTTCCGCACTCACTCCACAGGTCTCTTGTACCAAGAGACGCTGTCACACGATCATGCAGACAGCCCCTTGCGGAGCAGCCCCGAAAGGCATCCAGGACCTGACCGAGTGCCCAGACTCCACTAAAATCACAGTCGCGCAATGACGTCCTGTGATGTGTGACATACCGTGACTGGCCCTTGAAACAAAATCTGTCCATGGCGTAACTGTCAGCTATCACTGCATGGTGACTTGTACACCTCTACAAGCTGCACTTTACAGGCAGCATTACGACACCTACACAAGACGCCTATTAATAGGTGACGGATTGTCGACACAGACAATCCCCACCTGACTATTCATTGACTCTCCACTTCATGCAAAGCACATCCTGCTACTGACCGAACATACACCTATGAGATATGTGGCATTCTGTAGGAAATGACACCACCTCAGGCACACAAAGCCACACACACACAAACTAATCCACACATGCTGCACACATCCTCGTACACTGCTACCCACACGCACGCATACATAACGTACTCTGCTACCCACTCACATGCATACATAACGTATCCCGGCCATCAACTTAGCCTTTGCCATACTATTTTGCAACACATCACAACGAGGAACGACGGCCACTACTCCAACGAATGCATTGTACACCCCGCCCGAACCGTCAAAACAGACCACCACGCCTCGTAGACCCGTGCCCAATCCACCCCTCACATGCCAGCCTTTCGTATGTCAGTCCTAGGCATGTGAGGGCCTAACATGCTTGGTCATGGAACGTCCGGGATAAAATCGTCCAGTAGGAATTTTAGCCGGCCAGTGAGTTTCCAGTGGCAGTTCACAGACACCCGTGCCAACCCGCATCCTGCCCCCAGGACATCCGTACGGCTTCATATTTGATAAATCAACATTTAACAAAGAGATATAACAATAAATAAACTTTCAGCGTCTCTTGGTACAAGAGACCTGTGGGGTGAGTGCGGAACAGGTTGCCTCACCCTCTCAATGGATCTTTTTATGGAGCAAGTGCACAGTTATTTAGGTCAGCCCTTGTAACGTTCTTGCTTCAAAAGAAAAATAACAGGTTGCTTCACTTTCTCAATGGATCTTTTTATGGTGCAAGTGCACAGTTATTTAGGTCAGCCCTTGATACGTTCTTGCTTCAAAATAAAAATAAACTTTCACGAAGCACACCTAGCACATGTTCATAATGGGCCACGAGGCGGGCTGGAGCGAAAATTCAACCGTCGCGGCGCATCGAAGGCAGCTGCGCTTATTTTCGTATGTCAGCCCTAGGCATGTGAGGGCCTAACATGCTTGGTCATGGAACGTCCGGGATGAAATCGTCCAGTAGGAATTTTAGCCGGCCAGTGAGTTTCCAGTGGCAGTTCACAGACACCCGTGCCAACCCGCATCCTGCCCCCAGGACATCCGTACGGCTTCATATTTGATAAATCAACATTTTACAAAGAGATATAACAATAATTAAACTTTCACGAAGCACACCTAGCACATGTCCATAACGGGCCACGAGGCGGGCCGGAGCGAAAATTCAACCGTCGCGGCGCATCGAAGGCCGCTGCGCTTATTTTCGTATGTCAGCCCTAGGCATGTGAGGGCCTAACATGCTTGGTCATGGAACGTCCGGGATGAAATCGTCCAGTAGGAATTTTAGCCGGCCGGTGAGTTTCCAGTGGCAGTTCACAGACACCCGTGCCAACCCGCATCCTGCCCCCAGGACATCCTTACGGCTTCATATTTGACAAATCAACATTTTACAAAAAGATATTACAATAAATAAACTTTCAGCGTCTCTCGGTACAAGAGACCTGTGGGGTGAGTGCGGAACAGGTTGCTTCACTTTCTCAATGGATCTTTTTATGGAGCAAGTGCACAGTTATTTAGGTCAGCCCTTGTTACGTTCTTGCTTCAAAAAAAAAATACGTTCTTGCTTCAAAAAACAAAATAAACTTTCACGAAGCACACCTAGCACATGTTCATAATGGGCCACGAGGCGGGCTGTAGAGCGAAAATTCAACCGTCAAAAAACCGTCGGAGCGAATATTCAACCGTCAAAAAAAAAACATTTTCAACCGTCGCGGCGCATCGAAGGCCGCTGCGCTTATTTTCGTATGTCAGCCCTAGGCATGTGAGGGCCTAACATGCTTGGTCATGGAACGTCCGGGATGAAATCGTCCAGTAGGAATTTTAGCCGGCCAGTGAGTTTCCAGTGGCAGTTCCAGACACCCGTGCCAACCCGCATCCTGCCCCCAGGACATCCTTACGGCTTCATATTTGATAAATCAACATTTTACAAAGAGATATAACAATAATTAAACTTTCACGAAGCACACCTAGCACATGTCCATAACGGGCCACGAGGCGGGCCGGAGCAAAAATTCAGCCGTCGCGGCGCATCGAAGGCCGCTGCGCTTATTTTCGTATGTCAGCCTTAGGCATGTGAGGGCCTAACATGCTTGGTCATGGAACGTCCGGGATAAAATCGTCCAGTAGGAATTTTAGCCGGCCGGTGAGTTTCCAGTGGCAGTTCACAGACACCCGTGCCAACCCGCATCCTGCCCCCAGGACATCCGTACGGCTTCATATTTGATAAATCAACATTTTACAAAGAGATATAACAATAATTAAACTTTCACTGTAATGTTCTTGTTTTCAAAAAAAAAAATAAACTTTCACGAAGCACACCTAGCACATGTTCATAATGGGCCACGAGGCGGGCTGGAGCGAAAATGCAACCGTCGCGGCGCATCGAAGGCAGCTGCGCTTATTTTCGTATGTCAGCCCTAGGCATGTGAGGGCCTAACATGCTTGGTCATGGAACGTCCGGGATAAAATCGTCCAGTAGGAATTTTAGCCGGCCAGTGAGTTTCCAGTGGCAGTTCACAGACACCCGTGCCAACCCGCATCCTGCCCCCAGGACATCCGTACGGCTTCATATTTGATAAATCAACATTTTACAAAGAGATATAACAATAATTAAACTTTCACGAAGCACACCTAGCACATGTCCATAATGGGCCACGAGGCTTGCTTCAAAAAAAAAAAAATTGGCCACGAGGCGGGCCGGAGCGAAAATTCAACCGTCGCGGCGCATCGAAGGCCACTGCGCTAATTTTCGTATGTCAGTCCTAGGCATGTGAGGGCCTAACATGCTTGGTCATGGAACGTCCGGGATAAAATCGTCCAGTAGGAATTTTAGCCGGCCAGTGAGTTTCCAGTGGCAGTTCAGTCAGTAGCAGGATGTGCTTTGCATGAAGTGGAGAGTCCATGAATAGTCAGGTGGGGATTGTCTGTGTCGACAATCCGTCACCTATTAATAGGCGTCTTGTGTAGGTGTCGTAATGCTGCCTGTAAAGTGCAGCTTGTAGAGGTGTGCAAGTCGCCATGCAGTGATACCTTTTTTTTTTTTTTTTTTTGAAGCAAGAACGTTACAAGGGCTGACCTAAATAACTGTGCACTTGCTCCATAAAAAGATCCATTGAGAGAGTGAGGCAACCTGTTCCGCACTCACTCCACAGGTCTCTTGTACCAAGAGACGCTGTCACACGATCATGCAGACAGCCCCGTGCGGAGCAGCCCCGAAAGGCATCCAGGACCTGACCGAGTGCCCAGACTCCACTAAAATCACAGTCGCGCAATGACGTCCTGTGATGTGTGACAGACCGTGACTGGCCCTTGAATCAAAATCCGTCCATGGCGCAACTGTCAGCTATCACTGCAAAGGCTAAGTTGATGGCCGGGATACGTTATGTATGCATGTGAGTGGGTAGCAGAGTACGTTATGTATGCGTGCGTGTGGGTAGCAGAGTACGAGGATGTGTGCAGCATGTGTGGATAAGTTTGTGTGTGTGTGGATAAGTTCACAGACACCAGTGCCAACCCGCATCCTGCCCCCAGGACATCCGTACGGCTTCATATTTGATAAATCAACATTTTGGCACCATACGGCAGCGTGCTCTGGCTGCAGCCTCACAACAAGTCGCTGCTAGCAGGCGCGCCTAGGCTGCTGCGCGGCAACACCAAGGAGGCCGCAGCTGCGCGCATCGCGGCAATGAAGCAGATCACGCTGGCAGCTGACGCCATCAGGCAGGGCAACATGCCTCCAGCAGCCCTATCAGGACCGGCCCTGCCAGCGACCGGGCAACACAGCAGCAGCACATCGCAGCACAGGAGCAGTACCTGATAGCACAGCAGGGCTGGTGGCGGCAGTTTGCCTTCACGCCGGCGACGCCCGCGGAGTACCACAGCCGCGTGCAGCAGGCGATCAGCAGGCTGCTGCACGTGCCGCCGCCACCTGCCGCGGCGGCGGCAGACGAGGCAGCAGAGGATATTGAGGGACTGCAGCCGGACGACCTGGACATGCTGTTTGATGACATGATGGGCGGCGCCGCAGGCGTGACAGCAGCAGCAGTGACAGCAGAAGCCCTGGGGCTGCAGTACAAGACCAGCATGGCAGCAGCGGCGGCCGAAGCAGACGGGCCGGCCAGCAGCAGCAGTGCCGCTGCTGCAGCATCAGCAACAGCAGCGCGTGTGCGAGCTGCCGGCCAAGGCTGCCCAGCAGATGTTGGCGCGGGCATGGTGCCGCAGCTTGGCGGCAACAGCACGATCGACGGCCGCGGCGGCGGCCGAACCAACTCCAGCAAGGCAGCAGGCCAGACAGCAGCTGCTGCTGCTGCTGCTGCCGACGACAAGGCAGCAGCTGACAAGGCAGCAGCAAACAAGGAGGCAGCTGACAAGGCAGCAGCAGAAAAGGCAGCAGCAGACAAAGCTGCATCAAAAGCGCGCAAGGAACAGCGCCGCCAGCAGCAGTTGCTGCTGCAGAGCCAGGAGCTGTCCGGCAAAAAGGGCGACCCCATGGTTACCGGAGAGCAGGTCAGTGCAGGGGGTGCCTCCTGCAAATCACACATGCCATGCGCACTTTTACATGTGCATGCGCTTATCTCCAACATCCAGCTCTGCCAGCACCTTGTGCTCTCAACACCCTGCTGGTTCACGGCGCTCAAACCTGCGAACGAGTGCAACAGCCACTCATGTTACCTCACCCGCCACGACACTGCTGACCCTGCTGCGCACCCACTCTGTCCAACCGCGGCATCTCTGCCATGCAGGCACCCGACGGCGTCACGGACGCTGCCGGCGGCGCGCCATAGACCACCAAGCAACCCACCACAGCAAGCACCTGGCATAACACGATTGCGTGATGCACGCAAGCGTGGAGCTGCTGATGGTGGAGCGCTGCATCCAGCCAAACTACAGGATGGTCTAACAACAGCGATGGCCACATCTGTAGTAGCTCCTGCACCCTGTGGAACAGTGAATCAACAGCAGTGGTTGCG
This sequence comes from Tetradesmus obliquus, assembly GCA_030272155.1. Classification (NCBI taxonomy): domain Eukaryota; kingdom Viridiplantae; phylum Chlorophyta; class Chlorophyceae; order Sphaeropleales; family Scenedesmaceae; genus Tetradesmus; species Tetradesmus obliquus. Next base: position 3,123,366 of record CP126196.1, on the reverse strand, counting down.
TGGGCGAGCAGCGAGCAGGCGTTCCCCGGCACCGTCGCATGCGGGGCCTACGGGTAGAACACGATGCACATCAAAACACAATGCCAGAGCATGTTGCGCTCTTTTTGTTAGTTGGATCAACTGTCAGGGCGGGTTCGCGTACGTGCCCGCCGCGTACGCGTGTCGAGCAGCCAAACAGACGGATACACATTTGTGTGGCGGTAGGCTGCAGTGCGGCGCCCATGCACGTCATGAGTGCCGCCTTGCATTGGACTGCCAAGGTAACATCAAGGCGCGCTGCGTGTATGCTATTCTCCTGCTCCCTGCTCACAGCGTGACGCCCTGCACAACGATAGGCCTCCGCAATCATACAGCATGGCACACAATGACATACAAAGCGGGCGTGCTACAACTTGTCATAATGCATATCAGCAGCAGTGCACCTGGGCGTCACATCCGGATGCATGACGGGCTGGAACCACTAGTATGGCCGCTCTACCACAAGTCGGGTGTTGCTGAACACCTAGACTCGAATCAATTAAGCTTCGGGCGTGGACTCGGTATGCCTGACGTCCAGGACACGAAAACGAAATTACACAGCAACCCGCTGCGGGCACCCGAACCCAGACTACCGGCCGATGCCCAACAAGAGGTGAATCGACTGAAATTCACCAACTACAGATTGGATTATAGCTACAGCTCGACACGAACAAAGCCAGAGGCCTCGGCACATTCAGCACTTGTGACACACCACGTAATGCCGTGCGCACGATTGATTACACCTACGGCAGTCCCGCTATACAAGAGCAGCACCAGTGCCAAGCACCTTTCAGAATTAACAGAATATATACCACAGACCATGCCAAGACGGGCACCTGCGGTACTGCATGATGAAGTTCTGCTGGCACTCGCGCTTGCATTGCTGGCAACTGCCTGGTGCATGACGCCCTGCGGAGGACCCCCTCGATTATTTAAAACAACAGTTGCAGTCGCTAAACCAACAACAGGGCCGCGGGGACTCAGCAAGCCGGCATTCCAACTACTACTGCTGTTACTGCTGATGTTGGCACTGCACCGCATCCCCACTGCCAGGGCTGCCTGCATCGCACCCGGCAACAGCATGCCAACACCCCCCGCCAACTCACACGTAACGCCCCATGCAGGCGCGGCGGCGCCAGCTACCCAGCATGGTACACAAACGCGCACTCCAGCCACCAACATCAACTGTAGGAGCCGCACGCACACTGCAGCTCCGCGCCAACTCACCACTTGCAGACGTACGATAGCACCTGCCAGGGTGAAACGAAGACGCTCTAGACGAACCAGACGCAAACAGCCGAATAAGCAGACCACCGTCAACTGTCGGCGCCGCATGCGCACAGCAGCTCAGCGTAAGCTCACCGTGCACAGACGCTTAGTGGCGCTCGCCAGAGTGAAACAAAGGTCATTTAAACGAGCCAGGCGTAAACTGCTGAATAAGCAGGCCCGCCGAGCCACCCTCGCTAGAGTCAAGGATGACCTGCTGCACTGGAAGTTACCAACACCAGCGCGGCAACACAAACACTGGCAACGCAGCTTATATGGCACACTCATGCTGCCACGACTTGAAGCTCACTTGAACGACCTAGCAAAACTAATCGCAGCAATACAAGAAAAGGCAAATGCAGCCGCTGCTGCAGCAGCGGCAGCAGCAACAGCAGCGACAACGCCAACAGTCACCACAACAACAGCAGAAGCAGAAGCAGCGACAACAGCTAGATCCGAAAACAGCACGGACGAACCCGTCAACACCAGCACGCAATCAACTCCGGCGCTCAGCGCTGACCAACCCGCACCCAAGGGAGATGCAGCTGCTAGCACAATGCCGATCAAAGGAGGGGGGCACACCTACAGAAAGCGACCACAAAAAAGACCACTGCCGCAAGGCACATGGATGGATCCCCGCTCCGTGGGGCTTTATTGTGAGGCACAGACAGACCGACACTGTGGTGCACATGCACTCAACGCTCTGTTGGGCAGGGCTGCGATCACCCACGCCACCACATACATGGTTAGAGCGCTGCAAGCTAGCGTTGCCAACGCCCGCATCGCAGGGGACGTACTCCCTGACCTGCTCGAGCGCGACGGACAGTACGACATAGCCGCAATCAACACCTGGCTCTACGAACACACGGGTGCCAGGTACATGCTGCACCCCTTCCTCGAAGTGGTACAACCTGGCATGTCTCAAGCAGACGCGCTACGCGCCGCTCCAGCAGGGTGCACAGCCATATTCATTCAATACGAGCACATAAACGACGAAGGATCGCGCATTCTGCACTACAAAGCCTGGGCGCAGGAAACCCGTGTGCACCCACAGGGCACACACAGCACAAACAACTCCAAAGGCAGCTGGTACGAGTGTGAAAGCCTCGCATATGCCGAGCACGGAAAAGTGAAACAGCTGACGGAGCAGGATTGGCAGGCGTTCACAGGCAACATGATGTGCTTGGTCTCAGGTGACGCATACATGGCTGGAAGGGGTATGCTCATGCCAATTGATGAACATGGGAACACCTTCTACGCTCAACAACCAGGCACGGGAGTAGCTGTTGATGGGAGGTCCATACAACTCAGTACCGAGCCGGTGAAGTGCATGGCAGCCGCGCACCAGGAGCGCATGTTCGCCCGCCTGGCGGCACAACGCTCCGATGCAGCGCCTGACACCAACATGCAGGTAGACCCACCAGCGCAGCCTGATGTCTACTGGAGCAACCCACTAGCACGAACAGATGTGGAACACATGGACATCTCAAGCGAGGAAGGAGGAGAAGACGAAGCTCAGCCCATGCTAACGGATGAACAACACGCACAAACACAACCGGAAACAGTGCATGGTAAACCAATGAGCATCGACGATGGGGACACAGAGCAGGAGGTCTGGGTGGACCCCGCGGTGGTTGGCCTGTACTGCGAACCTCAAATAGATATGCAATGCCTCTGCCATGCATGGCACGCCCTGCTGGGCAAACGGGTGGCGCCCAACTTCTTCTACCAGGCACTTATATCAAGCAATGCTCCGCACTCTGAACTAGCAGCTCTGCAGCCCAATGGCAACTATGGGCCAGCGCACCTGAACCTATACGCAGTAGAACACAGCAGCAGCCAACGACAGGTGACGCTGAGAAACTTCCTGAACTGCATGCAACAACGATACAGCCAGCAAGAGATACTGGACTACGCACCCGTCAACTGCAAGGGCATCATAGCGCACTTCGCCCTGACACCCTCGATCAACCACTTCACTACTTGGCGCCAAGCAACAGACGGCCACTGGTACAATTGTGACAGCATACCGTACGCGGCCACAGGCAAGGTGAAACGCATGCACCGAAGGGACTGGGAGAACTTTGCAGGTTGCCTGTACTGCCTGGTCGAGATGGACCCCATTGAATATGGATGCACCTTGATCGAACCACCACACAGACCTAACCGCGCGCGTGGCTCGCGCACCGCCCCGAGCATCAAGACACTGACATGGGTGGATGGCGCCACGCTGAAATACAGCACCAGCAAACAACGCATTGTCAACACGGATGGCACGGTTACTCCCGCCCACACCCCCCGGCAACAAACCACGTCCACAGACACACCGCATGCAACGGGCACAGACACGGCGGCCGGGAGGAAACGCACTGCTGGCCACGCATTACAGACTGCTCCAACCAGCAAGCGACAACAGCTGTCAACCGCAGCGCCGCAGGCAGGCACGTTTCCAGCCAGCCACACGGCGCGGGCGAACACTCACTCCCAAGCAAGCGGCGGCACGAGGCTAACCCCACCCGTAGCCAGCTCACGCACCTCACGTAAGCCAGGCAAACCCTCCAAGAGCAGCCAGCCTCCTCTGACACATAACACAATAGCTAAGTACTTCGGGCTCACCACCCGTCCCACCACAGAAGCGGCCACCAACCCTGCCAAAACAGCCACGCACAAAGCGCGGCCGCGCCGCAAGCCCAACATAGCAGCTTCGCACACACAGGACATCCAGCAGCTGTTGCGTAAGGCAGCAACTGTGAGTGGCACAACCACTGCGGCAAAGCCGACCACAGCAACCGCCACCGCAGCACACAGGCCTGAACAGCAGCCGACACGCCAGCCGACACAGCCGCCACCACGTCCGCCGGCACAGCCGCCGGCACAACCGCCCAAGCAGCAGCCACCACAGCAACAAGAGAAGCAACGCGACCGCCTGCTGAGCAGCCAGCACACCGGCCACAAGCCAAATCTGTGGCGCAAAGCCCTGGACAGCAGCCGGTGAGGCAGCTGGCGCAACCACCGCCACAGGGACTGTCACAATGCCCCACACACCAGCCAACACAACTGCCAGCACAGCCGCCGGCACAGCTGCCAATACAGACGACCGAGAAGCAGCCACCACAGCCACACCAGCCTGCTGAGCAGCCAGCACGCCAGGAAGCACAACAACCCGCCAGTGGAGGTGATGGCAGCACGTTGCTCACCGCCCAGCAGCAACACCTCAAGCTATATCTGCAGAATGTGCAAGGCATATCTGCCACGCGGCCAGGCGGCTGCAGCCATAGAGCAGCCAGCAAGCGCGCAGAACTGAAACAACTGATTGAAAACACAGGAGATCACAAACCGCACTTGGTGGTGCTCACCGATCACAAATACACCAGGACACACGACACCCTAAAACACCTGCTGACAGACTACCAGGTCTTCATGAACCCGCTTCATGTATCACCCACAGTCTCTCATACTGAACCCAGGTTCGGAGTGGTGGTGGCGGTGATGCAACCACTCTGCGAGCTAGGCAATGTGCAGAAGATCCCGCTGCACAACACAACACTGGCACAGTACATCACACACGTGCAGATCGACCTGCCCGCGTCAACCCCGCTGCATGTACTAGGAGTATACAGCCCCTCAAATGGCAACGCCAAGATACTGCGTGACGAGATCTACAAGGAATGCGCCACGGTGCTACGCGACGCAAAGGAACACAAGCACAACGTCATGCTCGCAGGTGACTGGAACGGCACGGCCCAAGACAATGATCGGGCTAACGGCAAGGCATATGCAAGGGACCACAGCCTGCGCCAGTTCTTGGCCGACACACAACTGCTCCACACGGACCCACCGCCCACAGATGGCACGGCCAGGGCCTACACGTACCTGCGGGGCACAACAGCTCATGAACACAGCCGCATAGATGACATATACATACAGATGAGTCCTGCGCTGCACCCATCGCGGCATGACCTAACACAGCACATGCAAACCACCGTAGTAGACACTGTGGGCACATACTTTGACCACCATGGCCTTTTGCTGCACATGCCATTCACAACCCTGGACCTGTTGCCCCCGCCGGATCAAGCAGAGCAGCGCGGCGGTGTGCGCCTAAAACGACTCACGACAGCTAGCACGAAGGCCCTACAACATGCCCTGGCCACTCGACACGGCCAGGACTGGGAAGCACTGCTCCGAGAAACAACCAACATAGTACAGCAGGATGTCAGGCCACACTGGCAAGCATTGGAGTGCACGTCGGCCGACCGGCCGCGCACGCTGCAGCGCATAAACGAGCAGCCGGCTAACGACGTGGTGAATGCTCTGGGGGAAAAGATCCTGTCGCTACTGGCCAATGCCAGGGATGAAGCATATGAGGTGTGTCTCACAATAGATAGCACACACGGCTGGAAACACTACAGGAAGAGACGGCTGCGATGTACGCGCAAACGCCTCGCGCAGCTCAGACATGCAATCAGCGTGGTGCTGGGGGCCCATGGGAGACAAGACCAATCTCCAGCAGACGACACACTCGACGTCACCGCGCTGCGTGACCAAGCGTCAGCAGACCACAAAGCCGCCACGATGCTGCTGCACACGGCCAAGCACAGAACTCCCCACAGCAAGCACGTGGCAACGCCGTCGCAGGCGGCGTTTGCCACAGTGCAGCGGCTGGTGCAAGAACATCTAGAAGAACACCCCGAACATGATGTGGTTCAGGCGCACCAGGCGGTGAGGGACAAAACACGTGCGCAGCTCAATGAAATAGACAAGCAGTGCCCCCGTTAGGCCCACCAGCAAGCGATAATGCGCACACAGCAACAGCTGGAACAAAATCAGCGCAGAGGAAACAAGCTGGCCCTAGGCAAACACAAACCCAACCCCACACTGGCACTGCGCGTGATCAAAACCCCGGAAGGAGCATACGCAACAACACAACATACAGTACTGCCAGAGGTGGAAGCCACTGCCACCCGAAAGTTCACTGCACCTGAACCCAACGGCAAGCAAGGGAAATACCTCCCAGAAGAAGCACCGCGGCACTACCCGTTCGACACATCCACTGATGAGGAATTTAGGCAATATCATAACCTGCTGCAGCACACCGCACCCGCCTCAACCCACCGACAATGGCTACATAACGCCATAGATGACGAGCTTGAGTTTGAACACTGCCTGAACGGACTGGCAAACAACAAAACACCCGGGCCTGATGACGTGTGCAATGAAGTGATCAAGGCCCTACCACCATCAGGCCACCAGGCGCTACACAACATGATGCGCATCATGTGGGCCACAGGGCTCACCCCAAACAGCTGGAAGCGGAGCACCACGCTACTTCTCTACAAACACAAAGGCACGCCACTAGAACTCAAATACTACAGATGGATCGGACTGGAGCTCACTGTATATAAGCTGTGGACACGTATGGTCACGCGCACCATGGCAGACAGGGCTGAGCGACTGGGCATGCTGAGCAGCTCTCAAGCTGGGTTCCGCAACAAACGCAGCACAGCAGAACAGGTGGAAATGATGATAATGGCGCTGGAAGACGCCCACCTTTTCAAACAGAACATTTTCATGATTCAAGCCGACCTAACTGAAGCGTTTGACACCATCTCGCATGACAAGCTGCTAATGATACTGTATGATCTGCACTTCCCCACAGACGCAATCGAAGTGGTCAAAGACCTGTACACACAAACAAAAACAGCAGTGCAAACCCCGTACGGCATGACAAAAAACATTCCCATAGAACGCGGCACCATACAGGGCGACAGCCTATCCCCCTTTCTGTTTGTGCTATACATGGAGCCGCTGTTGCGCTGGCTGCGCGCAGGAAACAAAGGGTACCGGCCGGGAGCGCTGGCTCACCTCGATGCCGCCGAAAGGCAGGCACACCAAATAACGGATATAACATATGCAGACGACGTCAACATCATAACAGGAGGCAGATCTGGGCTAGCAAACCTGAAACATCAAGCAGCCAAACTGAGCCACTATGCAGACTGGGGGCACCTCAATGTGAATAACACCAAAACCACTGTCACAGGGGCCCTGCATGGTGACCAGCCACACCAGCCATACGACGAAACTGCCCTGGCGCAACGGTTGTGCAACACAATTAGCATACAAGATAAGAAAATCACATATCAATCGCCGAAACAGCCGTTTCGCCACCTGGGCGTCCTGCTCACCATGGACCTAAACTACAAACACCAACTGAAAGCCACGCTTGAGGAGGTAGCGAACATGACCCACAACCTTGGCAAATCACTCGCTAGCACGCAGCAGAAACAGCGCATACTTGAGCAGTCCATCCGTCCGTCTATAACATACGCCTTCATGGCAGCACCCTACACACTAGCAGAAATCAAGTGCCTAGACAGCCTGCTCACCAAGGCGGTCAAAAAGGCACACAGACTGCCTACCAGCATGTCCACAGCAGCCGCACACCTAAGCAGAGACAAAGGGGGACTGGGCTGCCACTCACTAGAGGTTGAATACAACAAGATAGGAGTGGAACGACTAACCAGGTCACTCAACAACGCTGGCACATTGGGTGTGCTCAGCAACGCCCTCTACCAGTGCCAGTGCCAGGGCATGGACAATCTCACTGCACAGGAGCTGCCGTACACCCTCAGATACAGCATGCGAGTGAGGCAGCTGATGGCCTTCAAGCGCTGCGATCTAAGAGTCTGCAAAGATGGGCAACCACTAGACACAATGAAAGACAGGAGCACGCTCGCCGCCGCGCTGGAGCACGCGGTCGATGGACACACACACTGGGACAGGCAACTTGTATAGGACATACACACCCTCAGCAGCGCTGGGGTGCAATCCATTGAACAGCTGCTGGATGCCACCCGCACAAAAGTGCGGTCTGCTGCCGACCTGGCGGCCATGCTGGGAGCCCGAACAATCCGAGCGAAACAAATAGCAGCATGGAACAGGATAAGCCACCTTCTCACCACAGGCACAAACATCCGTGATGGACACTGCGACACGGCAGCAGGCATGTCACACGCCAGCCGGCATCTGCACGCGTCTATCAAGGAGGCCCTGCAAACGCTGTGGCCAGCCAACCCAAATGCCAAGCCACACACCATAGTACACATGCTTGCAGACCTGCAGCACAGCAACCGCAACCGCATCCACAGCATCAGAAGCAAGATGACACTCACGGTGGAAGAGAGAATGCACATGCGAAGGCACACAGTCCTTGATAGCAGTGCGCGCAACAACGCAGCACTGATCAGGCAACCAACTGCCAGGACACACAACACTCGCAGCACAGCAAAAACAGGCTACGAGAAAGTGCAAGAAAAAATGACGCAGCATAGGGCAGCCTGTGGTGCAGACAAAGAGCGTTTGCAACAGGAGCTGCTGGGCCTGCAAGAACAGTACTCTCTGAAACCGGAAACCATTGTCAGCGTGGACACCGGCGGCCCCGCGCGGGTGAAACTCAACACACCACAACCATCTACACAACTGCAGGTGAAAATAAAATGGGGAGAGTCTGCCCAGCTCGGGTATGTGCTGCAAGTCTTCCTGGAACTGGGCTACAAGACGGCGGCGCCGCCGACCCGCATCCAGCCAGACGACGTCGCTCTAACAGGCATCCCATGGCCATGTGAGATCTGCGCGCGGAGAGACACAGCAGCAGATACCGTCACTTGCTGCGCGTGTCACCGGCGGTACCACGTCCAGTGCGTAACTGGTACACAGCCCGTCCTTGGACAGCAGTACAAATGCAGGCAATGCAGAGCAAAGCGATGGACCTCAGACACACTGCCGCCGGAACTCTGGCTATACAAGGCGACCTGGCAGGACGCATACGAACCCATACCAACAGTGTTGGCAGCCGGCACAGACCACGCAAAGGAACAGTTGCTGTCAATGCCGGCAGTCCAAGGTATGCAACTTACGGCAGATGACAGCAGCCCCCCTCCTCCCAAGCAGGCCTGTCCCGCACCACGGCCCCCGCCGCCTGCCGATTCCGTGTACGACATCACGATAGGACAGGCCAGACGCCAAAAGCTGGTGGTGCACGCGCTGCCAATAAATCCCCACACTGATATAGGACCTACCGGTGCACAAAAGGTCCTTCTCCGGCAAGTAAGATTTGGGGAAGGCCCGGACGGGTCTGCCTGCTGCCACAGAGAGCTGGCATGCGTGTACCATGCTGACGGCCGATGTGAGCACATGCTTGCCCCTGCAGTGGCAGCAGCATTGCACCTCAGATACAAGCACATGCAAAGGCACCACCGAAAGCTCATGATCAAGCTCGGCTCCACCACATATGAACAAGACCTGGTGAAGCTGGTGACCAGATATGCGCCAGGCAACTGCATGCCTGGGAATGGCGGCAAAACCATCAGTGCAAAGCAGCAGTGCACACTGCCGGCTGCACTCAAGGACTACCTTTTCCACGAGCTGGGATGCAAACAGGAACGCTTTGCAAGCCCACTCAATGTCCACCCAGCATGCAGCAAATATTATTCTGCGTTCAAGGACGACTGCATGTTCGGCGCCCAAGGCAGTGCATACAGCAGCAAGTGGACAGGCCCCAGCGTTGCGGTGCCTGACTTTGACCAGGACGCGGCCACACAAGCAGTCCAGTGGGCAGTATACTCGGCAAAAGCAACTCACGCAAAGCCCACCTTAACTCTGCTGTTCCTGCCCAGCTTCTCTGACAGCAAGGATGGATACAGCAACGCCCCATACATGCACTGGGTGCACCGCCACCCTGAATGCTGCAGGCGCTTGCTGGTCATCCCCAGCAGTAGGATGGAGCTCCAGCCCCCCGGCAACAAGCCTCACGCGCCCCATGCCAAGCTGAAATGGAACACATTCGTGCTGGCAGTGGGCAACGTGGCAGAGATTCGAGAGTATCTGCCATTCTGGGAGCAGGAACCGTATGGCGCCACTGCCTGGGATAAATTTAAGACTCGAATGACTGAAATATTTGCTAATCGCGAAACGAACGGGCCAGGACTCAATTGGGGGACTGCAGACAGTGGTGACGGCTTTGTGGACATCTCTAGGCAGCCACGGGATGTAAACAACGTCACGTTGCCAAGCAAATTCCGCCAACGGCCTAACGACTGCGATCAACGCCCCCGAGTGCCGCCAATCGACAGGCTTCTCACTCTGACAAGAGGTCACACTCACAAAGGACAACATGACCAGGAGGCACGCACCACAGACACTCCTGGCGCGTCGAGTGTCATTCAAGGCTATCAGGCAACGAGCGAGGCCTGTCCGGGAGACCAAACTCGACGGGCAGTACAGGAGGCAATCGTAATGATGAAAACACTGCAGGGAGAAATACCAGCCCTCAAACATGACTGGAGGGAGTTCATTTACACGGACGGTAGTGTCTTACCCTAAGACCGAAAGCAAAAAGGACCTGGCATAGGAGCGGCTGTGCACATTCCCGCCAACCCACTCACCGGGCGTGTGCCCGTGACCATCCCAATCAACTGCTGCACCTCGGAACAACACGTAGATACAATCAACAGAGCCGAACTGGCAGCCATATCCGTAGCTTTTGAAGCGGCAGACCAACACATGGCAAGCACAGACGTGCTGCACATCGCCACGGACAGCCTGGGCAGTATCAGGCAAATCTTCAAAGCAAACACGAGACCACAAGACATGCTAGAGCATCGGCACTTTGCACTCATCAAAAGCATTGCTAACACGGTCGCCGCACATGAGGGAACGGTCCACCTGTGGAAGGTGAAAAGCCACATCGGCATAGTGGGCAACGAAGAGGCAGATCGGGCGGCTGGAAGCGTGGCAAAGGGTGACACGCCACCACGGGAAACTCGCACCTTTAGCCACCCGAGTAATGATAGGAACAATATGGTATGGCCTCACACAGAGACCTTGGCGGAATCCTCATCTGGAGCAGAGCAGCATACCCGGTTAGTGCCACTGGCCAATATGAGTGAAACTCTCGCGCAGATAGCGCTGACAACGGGAGAGCTGGGATCCTCAAACCAAGAATCCATATACTTCAGAAGCTGGGAGGCTGCATGCCCGGGCATGAACCATGAGTACAGCCACTTGTTTATAAACGACCCCAAGCTGCCACAGCAGACAAAACGGCTGCCACTGCAAGCCCGTTATGGGCAGGTACCCACCCAGAAACTGCTGAGCAGATGGGACAAAACAGGCAACACCAGCAGCCTGTGCCTGCTGTGCGGCAGAGAGGATGGAGGGCACCATGCTATCAGCGGCTGCCCAGCGCTGTCACAAACAGTGACACTGCGACACAACGACGCGGGAACCGCCATAGTGAAGGCTATTCTACACGGTGATAGAGGTGGAGAACTGGTTACATCGGATGTTGGCGTACACAAAAGAAGCAGCAAAGAGGAGCTCACTCGCAATGGCACCACTCTGACTACCCGCAGACGATATACTGCTGAGGACTTCGCCAACCCATACTTGGAGGCGGTTCCCCTCGCAGTGCAGCGCGCCCTAATCAACCAACACAGTGTGCCGGATGCCCTGATGTATAACCACCAACACAACGAATTCACGGTGGTGGAAATCAAATATTGCAGGGACACTGATAGAAGCACACAACATGCCATAGCAACCCAACAACATGAACACCTACGTACCAGCATCAGCGGTGCCTCCGCCCAAACCGAACTAGGCGCACAAGGCAATCAAGAGATGACCAGCATGTGTGCCGCGATCTCGAATACGGACTACTCGCGACCCAGTGCACGGCAGGTCACTATCCTGCTGGGGGTCACCGGTGTAATTTTTACGGAGACAGAACAACAGCTGACAAACTTAGGAGTCAAGGGATCCGCGCTCAAGAAGCTGCTGCGTGACCTGCATTACATTGCCATCAATGGCATGGAAAGGATATGGAAGCAGCGCGGGGCACTGCTCAAACACCTGGGCCACCTGAAGCTCAACAACTGCAGCAAAAACAAGAGAGCACACATGAAGAGGGCATTCAAGGCACCAAGCCACCGCAAACACGTCAAAAGACGGAAAAGCTAAACTGGTACCCTGACGGGGCTGACCAAGGATGCCTACCTTGGTCAGCATAAACCTCTCCAGGGGGCCGCACGGTCACCTGGTGGAGGGGTAGGGGGTACGGAGCCGGCGACGGCAAGCCTACCCTCGTTCCTTAATTTACGCAGGCTTCCGCGCCCCTGGCAGCCAGGAGTGCACCTTAGCCTCGCGTAGTCTCTCTCTCTCTCTCTCTCCAGGCCAGATGCACTGGCCAGGGGCAGAGGGAGAGCAAATCTGAGTACATTAAATGCTTGCAGGAAAGGGCAGCAGCAGCGGTAGCAGACTGCTGCTGCTGCACCTGATGTGAATCAACATGCCCCATACTGTTTATGAATATTTACAATATTGATTATGATTTTACCTTCAGCATATGTGACTGGTTTTACAGTTGGCTCTCTACATGTCAAATGCTGGCTGCAGCACACTTGTTGCCTGGCAGCAGCTGCTGTCAGTGTTTGAATGCAGCAGAGATCCGCTGGTTTTACAGTCGCAGGGTTTTGCAGCCATTGCTGCTGCTAAGCATATTTGGCCAGATGCACACCGAAAGGTGCTGCCATTCTACCATTATCAGCAGACGTCTGTGGTGTCAGCAAGGTGGCCACCTGGGTGAGGCAAGGGCGGAGCTCCAGCATGAGACGCTGAAATGCATGCCGGTCCCACTCTGTCGTTGCACTGCAGCAACAGAGTTGCCGCTTGAACCCAGAGCCTTGTTGAATGATAAATGATGGAATGCTGCAGGCCCGAGTAACTCGACCTCAGAAACTGCGCACTGCGACGGTCTCCGTTCTGCCTCCTCGATCTGATTATCAGCGATAAGCATATATACATATATATGCTATAAAAGAAAATTGACGGGTCAGTAATGCACGAACTCCTGCGTGCACGAAAGCAATATGCGCCCACCAGAAGCTTCTAGCAGCAGCTGGCAGTGCCGGTGCAGAGCTTCCCCAGAACACAGTGACTGGGGCAGTGAAAGCCAGCAAAGACTGACGACATGATGAAAAACATTTGCGGATACGCAAAATACAAGACTCTCTCTGCCACTCTCTCTTCGGGGTTAGGCAGGAAGGCCTGGAAGCCGCTTGGCGAAGGTGCGGTCTTGCTTGCCTCTGGTTCAAACTTATCTCAGCCTTGCCTTCAATGACTGTGGATCCCACAAGCATTGATCAGGGAACGAGCAGGCTTGAAGCCCAATATATTATTATATCTCCAGAATGGCTCGCAGGGGTTACAGTACTGCGCTGTTGCAGCAGATGTAACACCAGCACAGCAGTGCTGGCAGGGCTGTTGTGATCCTCTGGCATATGGCACATGACAGATGTAAAACCCGAATTGGGCAGATCCTATGACAGCCCCTCAGCTATGACACGCAGTTTCTTGAACTATGCTGACCTTCAGCTGTATGCGGGCATGTGTATGGCACCACTTGCTTCGGCCTTGCCAGTAACCAGCTGATGCACTGCACCGCATCAGCTGACTGCCCCCTCAGGAGCATTGTCGTCTACACCAGCCACGCAGCATGGCGGACAATGAGGATCTGCAGCAGCTTGCCGAGGATGGCGTTGAGCAGGAGGAGCAGCAGGGGCAGCAGGAGCTGAACAGGCGTACGCTTGAAGTGAGTGCTCTGGGCAGGAACTATGTGGCAATTGAACGCACCAGCAGCAGGCCAGTGACAATTAAAGCGCGGTACATATCACGTTGTTTGGAGCATGCACACCCGATGCAGATGCTGCATGAGGTGATCATAGCCCAACTGCAACCAGTACTGCTAAATGCACTGCCGGAATACCAGCTCACATGGAGCTATGAGCAGCAGCTAAAGCCAACAGCCATCAACGCACGCCAAGTAATGGCACAGCAGCAAAGCATACAAAGCCTAGAACAGCAGCTGGCCACCATGTCATGCAGCTGCGCTAGCCTTGATGCACGCTTCAAAACTACCATCACGGATGGCAGCATTCTGGAGCACTGCCCCATGGCTTTCGGTACAAAACACGTGCTCACAACAGACCTCGCAGTGGTGCAGTATGCACCACTGAGGGAGCTGCTAGCATGCGGTTTAAATCACATACCTTTAGCAGCAGCAGACGGGCAGCAAATGGTGGACTGCAACCGCGAGGTTGCCTGGCAGTTCTATGATGATATATTAGCACCAACAACAGCAGCCTGTGGCGTTGACCTGCCCCTGGATGCATGGGACATTATCAGCCAGTCGGCTGAGACATGGACCCTGCACCAGTTGCAGCGAACAGGCCCTCCACAGGAGGCACGTACCAGTGCTGCAGCGCCCCTCACAGGTGCTCACAGCAAAGCTAAGGCAGGGCGGCAGCACGCCAGCAGCAGGCCACCAGGCAGGTGGACCGGCTGCTGGGCAGGCTGGCGGCCGCCACGGCGCGGCTGCTGCAACATATGGACAGCAGCCAGCGCGGGCTGCAGCCCGGGCGCTGCCGGCCACACTAAACATGGCGGCAGCAGCAGCAGCAGCAGCAGCAGGAGCAGGAAGCAGCGTGGGTGCTGGCAGCAGTGCGGGCGCTAGCAGCAGTATCAGCAGCAGCGAGCTAGCTGCACTGCGACAGCAGTTTGCAGACACACAGGCAGCTCTGGCGAGGGTGGAGGCAGCGGGCACAGCAGCAGCGGCCGGGGGCGACACAGAGGCAGCGTATGAGGGTGGCGAGATGGAGACGCCGCCGCAGCAGCAGTTCAGCGTGTGGAGCGCGCCCAGCAACAGGGGCAGTGGCACAGGCAGGGGCTACGGCAGGGGGCGTTACAGCAATGACGGCAGCAGGGGTGACAGGGGTGGCTACGGCAGTGACAGCAGCAGGGGTGGCTACGGCAGTGACAGCAGCAGGGACGGCTACAGCAACAGGGGCCGCTACACGGGCGGCAGGGATGCGCCACGCGGGCGCCACAGCGCAGGCCAGCGTGGCAGGTTTAGTGGCTATGGCCATGGTGGCAGGGGTAGCGGCAGGTACACTCCATACTAGGCTGCGAGCGTGTGATTGGATGGTGCATGGCTGGCTGAGGGCTGCTGTGATATGATTGATGGCTTTGTGTACAGTCGGTGGTGGTGAATGATTGTTTAGGATATGTGAAGGCTGGTGCAACTTGAATCTGATGATACGTGATGTGCACAGCTGTGCAGCATCAGCAGCAGACTCCTGGCCTACCTGCTGGTGGCTCAGGGGCTGCTGTCTGATCTTCACACATGGTGCATGAGCACTGACACTGCAGTGTATATATGTGTGAGGCAGCAGCACCTGACTGCCCGCCGGTTTGTTGCCAGGAGGGGTGGACGGTGGGCCTCTCTCTCTCTCTCTCTCCAGGCCAGATGCACTGGCCAGGGGCAGAGGGAGAGCAAATCTGAGTACATTAAATGCTTGCAGGAAAGGGCAGCAGCAGCGGTAGCAGACTGCTGCTGCTGCACCTGATGTGAATCAACATGCCCCATACTGTTTATGAATATTTACAATATTGATTATGATTTTACCTTCAGCATATGTGACTGGTTTTACAGTTGGCTCTCTACATGTCAAATGCTGGCTGCAGCACACTTGTTGCCTGGCAGCAGCTGCTGTCAGTGTTTGAATGCAGCAGAGATCCGCTGGTTTTACAGTCGCAGGGTTTTGCAGCCATTGCTGCTGCTAAGCATATTTGGCCAGATGCACACCGAAAGGTGCTGCCATTCTACCATTATCAGCAGACGTCTGTGGTGTCAGCAAGGTGGCCACCTGGGTGAGGCAAGGGCGGAGCTCCAGCATGAGACGCTGAAATGCATGCCGGTCCCACTCTGTCGTTGCACTGCAGCAACAGAGTTGCCGCTTGAACCCAGAGCCTTGTTGAATGATAAATGATGGAATGCTGCAGGCCCGAGTAACTCGACCTCAGAAACTGCGCACTGCGACGGTCTCCGTTCTGCCTCCTCGATCTGATTATCAGCGATAAGCATATATACATATATATGCTATAAAAGAAAATTGACGGGTCAGTAATGCACGAACTCCTGCGTGCACGAAAGCAATATGCGCCCACCAGAAGCTTCCAGCAGCAGCTGGCAGTGCCGGTGCAGAGCTTCCCCAGAACACAGTGACTGGGGCAGTGAAAGCCAGCAAAGACTGACGACATGATGAAAAACATTTGCGGATACGCAAAATACAAGACTCTCTCTGCCACTCTCTCTCTCTCTCTCGACATTTTACAAAGAGATATAACAATAATTAAACTTTCACGAAGCACACCTAGCACATGTCCATAATGGGCCACGAGGCTTGCTTCAAAAAAAAAAAATTGGCCACGAGGCGGGCCGGAGCGAAAATTCAACCGTCGCGGCGCATCGAAGGCCACTGCGCTAATTTTCGTATGTCAGTCCTAGGCATGTGAGGGCCTAACATGCTTGGTCATGGAACGTACGGGATAAAATCGTCCAGTAGGAATTTTAGCCGGCCAGTGAGTTTCCAGTGGCAGTTCACAGACACCCGTGCCAACCCGCATCCTGCCCCCAGGACATCCGTACGGCTTCATATTTGTTAAATCAACATTTTACAAAGAGATATAACAATAAATAAACTTTCAGCGTCTCTTGGTACAAGAGACCTGTGGGGTGAGTGCGGAACAGGTTGCCTCACCCTCTCAATGGATCTTTTTATGGAGCAAGTGCACAGTTATTTAGGTCAGCCCTTGTAACGTTCTTGCTTCAATAGAAAAATAACAGGTTGCTTCACTTTCTCAATGGATCTTTTTATGGTGCAAGTGCACAGTTATTTAGGTCAGCCCTTGATACGTTCTTGCTTCAAAATAAAAATAAACTTTCACGAAGCACACCTAGCACATGTTCATAATGGGCCACGAGGCGGGCTGGAGCGAAAATTCAACCGTCGCGGCGCATCGAAGGCAGCTGCGCTTATTTTCGTATGTCAGCCCTAGGCATGTGAGGGCCTAACATGCTGGGTCATGGAACGTCCGGGATGAAATCGTCCAGTAGGAATTTTAGCCGGCCAGTGAGTTTCCAGTGGCAGTTCACAGACACCCGTGCCAACCCGCATCCTGCCCCCAGGACATCCGTACGGCTTCATACTTGATAAATCAACATTTTACAAAGAGATATAACAATGATTAAACTTTCACGAAGCACACCTAGCACATGTCCATAACGGGCCACGAGGCGGGCCGGAGCGAAAATTCAACCGTCGCGGCGCATCGAAGGCCGCTGCGCTTATTTTCGTATGTCAGCCCTAGGCATGTGAGGGCCTAACATGCTTGGTCATGGAACGTCCGGGATAAAATCGTCCAGTAGGAATTTTAGCCGGCCGGTGAGTTTCCAGTGGCAGTTCACAGACACCCGTGCCAACCCGCATCCTGCCCCCAGGACATCCGTACGGCTTCATATTTGATAAATCAACATTTTACAAAGAGATATAACAATAAATAAACTTTCACTGTAACGTTCTTGTTTAAAAAAAAAAACTTTCACGAAGCACACCTAGCACATGTTCATAATGGGCCACGAGGCGGGCTGGAGCGAAAATGCAACCGTCGCGGCGCATCGAAGGCAGCTGCGCTTGTTTTCGTATGTCAGCCCTAGGCATGTGAGGGCCTAACATGCTGGGTCATGGAACGTCCGGGATGAAATCGTCCAGTAGGAATTTTAGCCGGCCAGTGAGTTTCCAGTGGCAGTTCACAGACACCCGTGCCAACCCGCATCCTGCCCCCAGGACATCCGTACGGCTTCATATTTGATAAATCAACATTTTACAAAGAGATATAACAAAAATTAAACTTTCACGAAGCACACCTAGCACATGTCCATAATGGGCCACGAGGCGGGCCGGAGCGAAAATTCAACCGTCGCGGCGCATCGAAGGCCACTGCGCTTATTTTCGTATGTCAGTCCTAGGCATGTGAGGGCCTAACATGCTTTTTTTTTTCGAAGCAAGAACGTTACAAGGGCTGACCTAAATAACTGTGAACTTGCTCCATAAAAAGATCCATTGAGAGAGTGAGGCAACCTATTCCGCACTCACTCCACAGGTCTCTTGTACCAAGAGACGCTGTCACACGATCATGCAGACAGCCCCTTGCGGAGCAGCCCCGAAAGGCATCCAGGACCTGACCGAGTGCCCAGACTCCACTAAAATCACAGTCGCGCAATGACGTCCTGTGATGTGTGACAGACCGTGACTGGCCCTTGAATCAAAATCCGTCCATGGCGCAACTGTCAGCTATCACTGCATGGCGACTTGCACACCTCTAAAAGCTGCAATTTACAGGCAGCATTACGACACCTACACAAGACGCCTAACATGCTTGGTCATGGAACGTACGGGATAAAATCGTCCAGTAGGAATTTTAGCCGGCCAGTGAGTTTCCAGTGGCAGTTAACAGACACCCGTGCCAACCCGCATCCTGCCCCCAGGACATCCTTGCGGCTTCATATTTGATAAATCAACATTTTACAAAGAGATATTACAATAAATAAACTTTCAGAGGCGTGGTGGTCTGTTTTGACGGTTCGGGCAGGGTGTACAATGCATTCGTTGGAGTAGTGGCCGTCGTTCCTCGTTGTGATGTGTTGCAACATAGTATGGCAAAGGCTAAGTTGATGGCCGGGATACGTTATGTTTGCATGTGAGTGGGTAGCAGAGTACGTTATGTATGCGTGCGTGTGGATAGCAGAGTACGAGGATGTGTGCAGCATGTGTGGATAAGTTTGTGTGTGTGTGGCTTTGTGTGCCTCAGGTGGTGTCATTTCCTACAGAATGCCACATATCTCATAGGGGTGTGTTCGGTCAGTAGCAGGATGTGCTTTGCATGAAGTGGAGAGTCCATGAATAGTCAGGTGGGGATTGTCTGTGTCGACAATCCGTCACCTATTAATAGGCGTCTTGTGTAGGTGTCGTAATGCTGCCTGTAAAGTGCAGCTTTTAGAGGTGTGCAAGTCGCCATGCAGTGATAGCTGACAGTTGCGCCATGGACGGATTTTGATTCAAGGGCCAGTCACGGTCTGTCACACATCACTGGACGTCATTGCGCGACTGTGATTTTAGTGGAGTCTGGGCACTCGGTCAGGTCCTGGATGCCTTTCGGGGCTGCTCCGCAAGGGGCTGTCTGCATGATCGTGTGACAGCGTCTCTTGGTACAAGAGACCTGTGGAGTGAGTGCGGAACAGGTTGCCTCACTCTCTCAATGGATCTTTTTATGGAGCAAGTGCACAGTTATTTAGGTCAGCCCTTGTAACGTTCTTGCTTCAAAAAAAAAAAAAAAACTTTCAGCGTCTCTTGGTACAAGATACCTGTGGGGTGAGTGCGGAACAGGTTTCTTCACTTTCTCAATGGATCTTTTTATGGAGCAAGTGCACAGTTATTTAGGTCAGCCCTTGTAACGTTCTTGCCTCAAAAAAAAAATATGTTCTTGCTTCAAAAAAAAAATACGTTCTTGCTTCAAAAAAAAAATAAACTTTCACGAAGCACACCTCTCATCACATACCGGGCGCGGCAGTGGGCACGGCAGAATCTCAGCTATTTGGGGCGCTGCGCAGTTGCGCAGCAGATGATGGCATCTTGCATCACCTATCATGCGCAGTTCGTGCCAGTCCCAGTAGATATCATGGCCAGGATGCACCGCCGCCTCTTAGGGTTTGTGACAGAGCAGGGCTGCGCTCGAGAAGCCAACATCCGGCAGTGGAATGGCTATTGCTCAAGTTATTGATGATGCTGATGAGTTTCTTTCTGCGATCTCTTCTGACGGTTGGGATGATGATGAGTTGTTCTTCGATGTTTCCTCCCCCTATGAGCCTCTCGTTGGCTCCTGACTGGGGTTCCCACTCCTCGTTGAGTGGAGCATGTAATGTAATGTAATGGAATGGAATGAAAGCCCTCCGGCAGCAGTGGCCAGCCTGCCTTTCAGCATGGGCGGAATGAGGCAGGTTGATGTCAGGGCGCACGCCACAGCAATGCAGGCACGTACAGCAGCAGCATTGCTGTCGCCGCGGCGAGCCCCATGGAAGGCCTTCATGCGGGCCAACCTGCGCCACACACTGCCAGGACTAGGGGAGGCAGCGTTGGTGCAGCGATCAAAGGCGCCGCTGCAGGCTGCCGCCAGGGGCGGCAGGCTGCCGCTGCGCCTATCAGCATACATAGAGGCGCTGCAAAGCGTGGGCATTCACAGGCACGTCGAGCACAGCGCCATGACCAGTCAGCAGATCCAGCTTGAGCTGCTAGTGGGGAACCACAGCGTGGGCAGCAGCTCAGATGGGCAGATGTTGGCAGCAGCCGGTGCCCTCCCTGCTCAGCTGCGCCACGGCGCAGGCACCACACTGGGGCAGGTGCAGCAGCAGCTAACTGGACAGCCGCAGCAAGATGGCATTGTGCTGCCGCCGGCATGGCTGCGCACTCTGCGGGAGGGCAGCACAGGTGCATGGCAGACCGACACGCAGCAACAGTGGGCACAACAGTTGCAGCACGATGGCACCACCAAGTGCTACAAGGTGCAGCAGGATGGCAGCTTGAAGGCCACAACAGCTGTCCTAATGGACACAGCAGCCCTCCAATGGGCGCCATGTTGTGTGGTAGATGTAACAGCAGTGCCGCACCCTGCATTTCAGCGGCAACAACAGCAGCGGCAGCAGCGGCAGCAGCAGCAGCAACAGCGGCAGCAGCCAGCAGCACGGCAACAGCGGCAGCCACGACAACAGGAACGGCAGCAGCAGCAGCAGCAGCACCACCACCAGGGACAGCAGCAGCAGCAGCAGCAGCAGCAGCAGCAGCAGCAGCAACAGCAGCACCAAGGACAGCACCAGCAACAGCAGCAGCAGCAGCAATCGCGAAGCACGCCGTCATGGTACCTGGTGGGGGCTTGGGCAGACATTCGTGTAGATCCTAGTGTATGGGGGATGGGGTTTGCTGTCAGCTTGCTGCAGTTCACGCCAAAGGTGGCAACATGCAGGCTGCTGCAGGAGCAATGCAGTCGGCAGTGCAAAGAGGGATGGGTATCAGGTGTCGGCATGCGCCCGCGCCTGTGGCGCAACCGCCTGGGTGCTGAGGCGCCACAGGACGGCTTGCAGGAGATGGAGGCAGCTCAGAAACGGTCCTTCCAGCAAATGCAGCAAAATAGCGAGGCGCCTGGCAATCGTAGCAGCAGCAGCAGTGGCAGCCAGCGGTTGAGCGACGCAGCTATGATGGCGGCTTACCATGCGTCCTGGATGGATCCGTCCAGGGAGCGGGAGCTGCCAAGACAGCGCGCGGCAACAGCAGCAGCAGTAGTCACGGCTCAACGGCAGCAACAGGAGCAGCAACAACAGCGCATCAGCTGCCCAGCACACAATGATCTACTGGACCCGATCACTCACTCCATGGGTGCTGCCAATGCCAGGCAGCACCGCTGGGTGGCGAGTTATCAGCGGCTAAAAGACACCCAGCTGCCGAGGCGGCTGCGAGTGTTTGGCTGGCGGCTTCTGCATGCAGGAGTGAAGGTAGGCGCACGGCGCATGCTGGCATCCAGCAGGCACGCGCCGGCTCACTTTACCTGCCCAGCACAGCAGTGCCAGCAGCCGCAGCAACTGGAGACCCTCACCCACTTGTTAGTGGAGTGCCCTGTAGCTGCAGCAGCGTGGCAGTGGTACGCGCAAAAGGTGTGGCAGCGTGTGCAGCCCGGAGCAGTGGTCCCTGTTAATAACAGCCGTCTGCTGCTGCTGGATGACTTCAGTGTGTGGGCGCCGCCAGCAGGGCAGCAGCAGATGTGGACGCAGCTGCGTCTGCTGCTGCTGGAGTCCATTTGGGTGGTGCGCTGCAGCAGCATCAGGGCTGGCGTGATTGTGGCCAGTGCAGATGGCAGCGATGGCAGCGGCAGCCGCAATGCAGGCAGCAATTCTCAATCTCAGAGCCACGGCATCAGCGATGCAGAGGACAGCAGCAGCAACAGCAGCAGCATGGGCAGTCAACGGGGTACAACTGGCGAGCCGGGCAGCTCATCATACGCTGCTAAGGCTGTGGCGTGTAGGTTTCTGGCAGAGCTGCGGCAGCAAATTCAGAGGGAGTGGGATAGGGTGGAAGTAGATGTTAGGATAGGTTGTGGGATACCGTTTGCATGGCTGCAGGGAAGGTCGCCTGAGATCAAACTTGTTGACTTTGAGCAGAAGTGGGGAGCACTGTATAGGATGGGCGCAAATGGGCGCATCAAGGTTCGGGCCAGCGCGGCTGGCATTTGAGGGATGGATTGGGCACGGGTCTACGAGGCGTGGTGGTCTGTTTTGACGGTTCGGGCAGGGTGTACAATGCATTCGTTGGAGTAGTGGCCGTCGTTCCTCGTTGTGATGTGTTGCAAAATAGTATGGCAAAGGCTAAGTTGATGGCCGGGATACGTTATGTATGCATGTGAGTGGGTAGCAGAGTACGTTATGTATGCGTGCGTGTGGGTAGCAGAGTACGAGGATGTGTGCAGCATGTGTGGATAAGTTTGTGTGTGTGTGGCTTTGTGTGCCTGAGGTGGTGTCATTTCCTACAGAATGCCACATATCTCATAGGGGTGTGTTCGGTCAGTAGCAGGATGTGCTTTGCATGAAGTGGAGAGTCCATGAATAGTCAGGTGGGGATTGTCTGTGTCGACAATCCGTCACCTATTAATAGGCGTCTTGTGTAGGTGTCGTAATGCTGCCTTTAAAGTGCAGCTTGTAGAGGTGTGCAAGTCGCCATGGAGTGATAGCTGACAGTTGCGCCATGGACGGATTTTGATTCAAGGGCCAGTCACGGTCTGTCACACATCACAGGACGTCATTGCGCGACAGTGATTTTAGTGGAGTCTGGGCACTCGGTCAGGCCCTGGATGCCTTTCGGGGCTGCTCCGCAAGGGGCTGTCTGCATGATCGTGTGACAGCGTCTCTTGGTACCAGAGACCTGTGGAGTGAGTGCGGAACAGGTTGCCTCATTCTCTCAATGGATCTTTTTATGGAGCAAGTGCACAGTTATTTAGGCCCGCCCTTGTAACGTTCTTGCTCCAAAAAAAAACGAAGCACACCTAGCACATGTTCATAATGGGCCACGAGGCGGGCTGTAGAGCGAAAATTCAACCGTCAAAAAAACCGTCGGAGCGAATATTCAACCGTCAAAAAAAAAAATTCAACCGTCGCGGCGCATCGAAGGCCGCTGCGCTTATTTTCGTATGTCAGCCCTAGGCATGTGAGGGCCTAACATGCTTGGTCATGGAACGTCCGGGATGAAATCGTCCAGTAGGAATTTTAGCCGGCCAGTGAGTTTCCAGTGGCAGTTCCAGACACCCGTGCCAACCCGCATCCTGCCCCCAGGACATCCTTACGGCTTCATATTTGATAAATCAACATTTTACAAAGAGATATAACAATAATTAAACTTTCACGAAGCACACCTAGCACATGTCCATAACGGGCCACGAGGCGGGCCGGAGCAAAAATTCAGCCGTCGCGGCGCATCGAAGGCCGCTGCGCTTATTTTCGTATGTCAGCCTTAGGCATGTGAGGGCCTAACATGCTTGGTCATGGAACGTCCGGGATAAAATCCAGTCTCTGGATCTGAAAACCATAGCGCGTGCTTTTGATGGCGTTTTGTACTTCCAGTCTCTGGATCTGAAAACCATAGCGCGTGCTTTTGATGGCGTTTTGTACTTCCAGTCTCTGGATCTGAAAACCATAGCGCGTGCTTTTGATGGCGTTTTGTATCAGCAGTGGCAGGGGTGCCCTGTCAACCCGCGGGATGCTGCTAGTGGTCATGGTGTCTACAATACCTATGAGCGGTGGTTTGCGGCATGCTCTTCTGCTGACATGCTGTCTGTGAGCCCAGCTTTATGGCGCCCAGATTATGTCTCTCAAACTGCTGGGATCAACAGAGAGCATCTGGGGTCCTTGACCCGTTTCCGGTTGGGTGCCCATGATTTACGTGTCTGCAGTGGCAGGTGGCAGCGACCACCTGTGCCGCGAAGTGACAGGGTGTGCCTACGTCCTGGCTGCCAGACTGAGGTTGTTGAGGATGAGTTTCATATGATCTTTGAGTGCCCTTTCTATGCACCAGTCCGCGAGCGATTTGCTATGTTGTTCGAACCCTTCGGGGACTCGTCACAAACATGGGCTACTATTGCTGGTTGCCACCCAGCAGGCGATGACATGATCACTTTTATGAAGCAGTCACCTGCTTTGGTGGCTGCTTTTGTGCACTGCTGCTATCTGATGCGGTGTCACCCGGACACCGATCCTGAGGTCCTTCTGTCCTGTCAGGCTATTGCTCAAGTTATTGATGATGCTGATGAGTTTTTTTCTGCGATTTCTTCTGACGGTTGGGATGATGATGAGTTGTTCTTCGATGTTTCCTCCCCCTTTGAGCCTCTCGTTGGCTCCTGACTGGGGTTCCCACTCCTCGTTGAGTGGAGCATGTAATGTAATGTAATGTAATGTAAAATCGTCCAGTAGGAATTTTAGCCGGCCGGTGAGTTTCCAGTGGCAGTTCACAGACACCCGTGCCAACCCGCATCCTGCCCCCAGGACATCCGTACGGCTTCATATTTGATAAATCAACATTTTACAAAGAGATATAACAATAATTAAACTTTCACTGTAACGTTCTGTAACGTTCAATAATTAAAGTTTCAGCGTCTCTTGGTACAAGAGACCTGTGGGGTGAGTGCGGAACAGGTTGCCTCACTTTCTCAATGGATCTTTTTATGGAGCAAGTGCACAGTTATTTAGGTCAGCCCTTGTTACGTTCTTGCTTCCAAAAAAAAAATACGTTCTTGCTTCAAAAAAAAAAATAAACTTTCACGAAGCACACCTAGCACATGTTCATAATAGGCCACGAGGCGGGCTGGAGCGAAAATTCAACCGTCAAAAAAACCGTCGGAGCGAATATTCAACCGTCAAAAAAAAAAAATTTTCAACCGTCGCGGCGCATCGAAGGCAGCTGCGCTTATTTTCGTATGTCAGCCCTAGGCATGTGAGGGCCTAACATGCTTGGTCATGGAACGTCCGGGATGAAATCGTCCAGTAGGCTAGCTGAATGGGGTGTGAAGCCGCTGCATATGTGGCTACACCAGCGCACAGTGGAGTATTACTTCAGGGTACAGCGTATGCCTGTATCCAGATTGCCTAAGCAGGTTGTTTCTGCTGAATGGAGGGCCCAGGGCGGTGCTACGCTGCTAACAGGCTGGCAAAAGAATGTACACAGCCTTTTGTGCAAATATGGTGTCAATGTTGCAGTTGCGTCCGGGTCGGCTAAGGAGTGCAAGAATCACATCAGGCGGCAGGTGGCATCCATATACGCTGATGTGGCGGCTGATGCGGCCAGCAAGAAATCGACTTTTGGTACTTACGTCACTCACGTGCATAAAACTCATGTTGATTCTATGCGTTTCAAGGCACCTAGGCCATTTTTGTGTTCAGGTTGTCCTTCACGTGGTATTGAGCTCCTGATGCGAGTTCGTCTGCGCTGCTTGTGTGTGCATGCACGTACAAGCAAAAATGGTGGCCGTCGGGCCAATCCTACCACTGTCTGTCCTGCATGCGGTTCTGCTACTGAGACTTTGTCCCACTTTGTTTTGGGGTGTCCTGATACCGCTGATTTGAGGGAATCTATGTACGCAGAGCTGCGAAGGCTGCCAGGTTGCGCTGAAAAACTGCGTACTTTATTGGCCATGACTGACCCCTCTGCCATGGTGTTGCGTTTTGTTTCTGACGATGTTTGGGGTGGATCTGGTGTTTGCAGGTTGGCTGCTCGGCTGATTGCTGACTACCTTGTTCTTGCCTGGAATCACAGGAATGTCTGCAAGCGGGATAATGAAATAGTGCTCCCTCCCCTTCCCCCTTCGCCTGTTCATTCAGCCGCTCCTGTGGGGCGCGGGGCCGATGGCGACGTTGCTATGGCTTAAATGGTAACATGATGATGATGATAACTTTGCACTTCCTCCACAAAAAGATCCATTGAGAGAGTGAGGCAAGCTGTTCCGCACTCACCCCACAGGTCTCTTGTACCAAGAGACGCTGTCACACGATCATGCAGACAGCCCCGTGAGGGGCAGCTCCGAAGGGCAGCCAGGACCTGACCGAGTGCTCAGACTCCACTAAAATCACAGTCACGCAATGACGTCCTGTGATGTGTGACATACCGTGACTGGCCCTTGAACAAAAGCTGTCCATAGTGTAACTGTCAGCTATCAATGCATGGTGACTTGCACACCTCTGAAAGCTGCAGTTTAAAGGCAGCATTACGACACACACACACACACACACACACACACACACACACACACACACACACACACACACACACACACACACACACACACACACACACACACACACACACACACACACACACACACACACACACACACACACACACACACACACACACACACACACACACACACACACACACACACACACACACACACACACACACACACACACACACACACACACACACACACACACACACACACACACACACACACACACACACACACACACACACACACACACACACACACACACACACACACACACACACACACACACACACACACACACACACACACACACACACACACACACACACACACACACACACACACACACACACACACACACACACACACACACACACACACACACACACACACACACACACACACACACACACACACACACACACACACACACACACACACACACACACACACACACACACACACACACACACACACACACACACACACACACACACACACACACACACACACACACACACACACACACACACACACACACACACACACACACACACACACACACACACACACACACACACACACACACACACACACACACACACACACACACACACACACACACACACACACACACACACACACACACACACACACACACACACACACACACACACACACACACACACACACACACACACACACACACACACACACACACACACACACACACACACACACACACACACACACACACACACACACACACACACACACACACACACACACACACACACACACACACACACACACACACACACACACACACACACACACACACACACACACACACACACACACACACACACACACACACACACACACACACACACACACACACACACACACACACACACACACACACACACACACACACACACACACACACACACACACACACACACACACACACACACACACACACACACACACACACACACACACACACACACACACACACACACACACACACACACACACACACACACACACACACACACACACACACACACACACACACACACACACACACACACACACACACACACACACACACACACACACACACACACACACACACACACACACACACACACACACACACACACACACACACACACAAACAAGACGCCTATTTATAGGTGTAGGATTGTCGACACAGACAATCACCATCTGACTATTCATAGACTCTCCACTTCATGCAAAGAACATCCTGCTATTGACCATACGAAAATAAGCGCAGCGGCCTTCGATGCGCCGCGACGGTTGAATTTTCGCTCCGGCCCGCCTCGTGGCCCATTATGGACATGTGCTAGGTGTGCGTCGTGAAAGTTTTATTTATTGTTATATCTCTATGTAAAATGTTGATTTATCAAATATGAAGCCGTACAAATGTCCTGGGGGCAGGATACGGGTTGGCACGGGTGTCTGTGAACCGCCACTGGAAACTCACTGGCCGGCTAAAACTCCTACTGGACGATTTGATCCCGGACGTCTTTGTAAAATGTTGATGTATCAAATATGAAGCCGTACGAATGTCCTGGGGGCAGGATGCGGGTTGGCACGAGTGTCTGTGAAACCTTTGGCGGGCAAAAGTAGCGGGCGCTCCAGATAGGCCCGCATGCCTGTGACAAAGGTGTCCGAGTTTGATTCGACGGGTAGGGCGTTTGTCAAGCCCATTCAAATGACAGCGACGGTCAACAAGCACCCGCATCAACCTGCGTCTAGCTGCCTTCTTAAATATACGAATCAGAAGACCTGGCTGTTGGATGGTGTCTTGACAACACATTACAACCTCGCAAGTGCCTTTGTGACAGACACTCTTGCGACTGGCTGCACGACGCAACCTCCCTCTTTACACCAACCCCAAATGGTCAGTGTTGCATGCTTACCATCATCCTGCCCTTTGTCGCAGCATGTTGCGACAAATTTGACTGGTAGCAACAGTTCAACGTGCAACTAAACTAGACAGCAACTAAATAGCGCAATGCACTGCCCTCAGCAATGATTCCATCACCAGTGTCCTAGTGACCCAGCAAGAAGCAAACAGCCCCTGGCCTTGCTTCACCAACAGCATGTGATACACCAGTCACTGACACAGCTCAAGCCTGGAGCTGGCGCTGCCTGATGAGCTCCTCGGTGTTGCTGGGAATCTCAGCTGGCGGCACCTCAAAGTTGTCAGCAGCAGCAGCCAGCTGCTCCTTCACTGCGTCCTGCGCCGCAGCCACCTGCAATGCACGATGCACAGCAAGCCAAGGGTTATGCACAGCTATCTGATATTGAATTATGGCTTGTCATGCGGGCATAACAACTTCCCTCACAAGCAGATGCTCAACAAGTAAACACAGGCATCACTATTCACTGCTCTATTCTTCTCAGCCACTCTATCATCAGCTATCTCCTCGAGCCAGTCCTGCAGCAAGACTGCACCACATGCTTTATCTCAGCGCCGCGCACCCACCTTCTGTGCCACTGCCTCTACACTACTCTCCAGGTGGCCCACAGCCAGGCCGGCAGCCTTGGCAGCATCATCAATGCCAGCCTGCAAGGGGCGCAGCAGCACGGCACCACACAGCACAAAATCCTCGTGTTGGCAACGTGTCGCTCACATTGCAGCACATGCACAGGGAACAGTGTGTTCAGCATCTATCTGCTACACTGTCAAGCAGAAGCATTGGTTGCAACATCAGTCTGTAGGGCATGCAGCATGAATGAATGAATGACTGAACTACGCGTGGTGTGTTACAACTCGCCATCCACGTAAGTTAAGAGTGTGTGTGGGTGTGGGTGACGATGTGGATACCCCACGCGCCACCATGCAACAGCACACTGTGTGCTTTTTCACCCCACACATTCCTCGCAGCAGCAGCACATGCACGGAGTTCCCTTCGCACGCATCACCCTATCAAACAGCACACTGCCAGTCACAAGCTTATATTCAGCAGCAGATGCAGTGTGCGGCTGTGCTCTCACTTTCAACTTCTGCCTCTCCCGCTCCCTGTGTGCCGCTGCCTCACCTGCAGCCTGCTCACATCCACCGCATCACCAGCGGGAGGGGCTGCACCACGCGCCTGCTGCACCTTGGCAGCAGCAGCATCCCCAATGCTCCTGCCGCTGTGCTCAGTGGTGTCCCTGCCAGCTGCCCTGCTTGCGTCCAGGCGTGCCGCCTCAGCGCCGCTCAGCTGCTCCACGCCCACAGGCTCGGGCTTGGGTGGCGTGCCTGTTGGCAGCAGGAACAGGAGCAGCTGCTGTTGTAGCGTCCGTGCTGCTTGCAGAAGTCCTTTGTTCAGTGAAAGCCTATTGAACAACATGCGGCCTATTAGCTTGCACGTGCACATCACGTGCGGTTGATTTTATCCCAGCATGATGATTGCGCCTTCAGACGACATCTCTCATATCAATGATGTATGCCCAGGCTGCGTCAACTGCACACAAACCCCACAGCCGCAACCCTGCCCACCTGCCGCCACGGCGCTGCTCTCCTCGAAGGCCGCCTCCCGCTCAAAGGGCCCCAGCAGCCCGCCAAGCAGGCTCTTGGCGGCACCACCCACGCTGGACAGCAGCCCACCAGCAGCGTTGCCGGCTGCAGCGGCAGCAGCGCAAGGGGCAGGGCAGCAGCCACAGCAAGACAAGGATGTTGGGGAAGGATGTGCAGCGGCCAGTTTGTTAGGCTGCCGCCAATGATGCAGAGCTGCATGCCTGACACAACTATGCCAAGTGTGACTCAACAAAAAAACACCACATGCCAACACCATGCCGCATGCATGCATGCATGTGCCACTCCATAGTCCTGGGCATCCTGCTCCAACTGTGTGCCCTGCCTCACCTGTCTCGAAAGCTGCTGCAGACTGCTGCTTGGCCTCCTCCACGTTCCTGCTGACAGTGCCAGCAGCCCTGCCAGCACCATGTGCAGCAGAATCCACGCCAGCCTGCAGCTCCATCTTGGTCACGTCACCCGCAGCAGCAGCAGTGTCGCGCGCCTCACGCGCCGTGTCGCGCGCAGCATCACCCACACTCCTGGCTGCGCCCTCCACCTTATCACCCACAGCCTCCGCAGCGGTCTCCACCTTGCCGGTGGCCCTGCCAGCCGCCTCTGCTGTGCTGTCAACAGCGCCCTGTGCTGCGTCCTTGGCCTCATCAGCCAGGCTGGCAGCATCCTTGTGGTGATGGCGCTGCCAGAAGTGGGTGTGGTGGTGCGGCGCATGATCCTCACCTGTTGCTGCTGCTGCAGAGCCTGATGCCGCATTTGCCTCAGCAGCCTGGGCTGACATGGTGCCGCTGGGCTGTGCTGAGCTGGACATGGCTGCAGGGGACGAGCCTGGTGATGGGCCGCTGCTGTCGCTGCCGCCTGCCGCCTGCTCAGCCTTGTACTCCTTGTAGGAGCTGCGGGGACAGGTGGGGAGGGGTGGGTGGGGCGCAGGCAGCAGGCCCGCAAATGTAAGCCATGCCCTTGTGATGGTTAGCAGTGCAGGTGCGATGTACATAGTAAAATACACATGAAATGCAGATGATTACGGTCAGCGCCATACCAACACCAAGCAAGCGCTGCAGCCACCACTGATGCTGGGCAGCGCCTCTGTAAACATCAGCACTGGCGCTATGCAGAAGGTTCCACGTTCACACGTCAGAAGCGCTGTGCAGCGCAGGCACAATGCAGGTGCATCTCAGCCTCCACTCACGCAGCCAGCTCCTTGGCCTTGCTCTCATCACCCATGTCTGACACCAGCGGGCCAATCACCTGCAGCAGGGCAGCAGCAAGATGAGGTAGCACAGCATCAGGGTACTGACATGGGGCAAAAAAAGCATGCGCTGGTCACCATCACAGCCAAGCACCCATCACATCACTGCTGCCATCAACCACCCACACCTACGTATGTAGCAAGTACACCGCTTGCTGCCGTTTGACTGAAACACTGAACCCCACTTTATCCCACACCTAAACCAGTTTACTGTGCTCATTCTGTTGTGTGCTGTGCCTCCCCCTGTCACCTTGTCTCCCAGCGTCTCGCGCTTGCCAGCTGGCGACTCAATGGCTGCCAGGCGCTGCTCCTCCAGCGCCTGCATGTCCCCTGCACCCCCTGCACCCACGTTCATGCTGTGGATGCGGGGGGCGCCCTCACTGGGGCCGTCACCTGGGATGGACCCGCCAGCAGCCACACGCGCCACGCCAGCCTGGCAGCAGCGGGCACAGCAGAGGGAGCAAGCAGCACAGCATACGCAAATAAGGATGTGCGACATTGTGCAGCATGTGTGCCACACATTCGGAAGGTGCTGTAGCGAGTGCAAATAGTACCAAGGTGGCAGCAAGCAGCCAACTGACAGCTCAAGTCGTATGCAAGCTGCACCAATCAGCACTCATTCCTGCAGCACAACACAGCTGTGCGGCCATACAAAGGATGCCCAGTTAAAGTGGCTTGTGTCCGCTGCTGAGTATCAAACATATCACCACTGGGGCTGCCTTGCCCGGTGGTGCTGCCAGCTTGAGCCACACAGCTGTCCCAAACCACCACCACATGCGCGCTGCAACCTGTCCACTACAGTGCGCCACCACTACATGCGCCACCAAACCTCTCTGCCTGCCGCCCTCACCTCTGCGCGCTCCTGCCTGGCACGTGTGCCTGCAGCGTGTGCGCCGGGGTGTGCCAGTAGCTGTGCGGCGTCGCCCACCTTCTCCCCGAGGTGCTGCAGCACACCGCCGCCGATCTCAGCAGCAGTGCCCAGGGCCCCAGCCACCTTGCCAGGTGCCTCCTTGAGGCCCTCCACAGCCTCGGCTGCCTCGTGCTTCAGGAAGTACTGCGGGCAGGGAGACAGCCAGAGGCAGCAGCAGCAGCAGCGAACGAGAAAAGTGAACTTCTGATGGCAACTTGCTGCAAAATCCTGCACCTGTCCTGCATTTTTAATCCAGCACAGCCATAGCCAGAGCTACAAGGCATACACGGCTCATGTCTGCAGCAGCCACAGGTCAGCCAGCTCTCAGTACAGTGAGCCTTTTGGCAGGTCACACCACTTATGCTGCCAGACCTTCAACTCCAGGCATGCGCCACACCCACCAGCACCTACGCCTCGTGCCCGGTCTTGCCGAACCTCCTCCACCAGGCTCACCTCAGTGCCGTCTGGCCTGTTGTCGCTGCTCTTGCCCTTGAGGTTGTTGGGGTCAGCCGCCGCCTCCTCGCTGCTGGTGGTGAGGCTGTCCTTGACCGCCTTGCCCAGCCGCTCCACCTGCAGCGCGTTGCAGCAAAAGGCCACAATCAGCAGGCAATGGAGGTGTCAGTACAGTGTGGTCACCTGTTTAAAGCAAACACGGCTGCTGCAGATCGGGGCCACGGTAAACAGGCAGTGAGCGGCCTCTCTGTGAGAATGTTTTACTCACTGCAAAGCAACTGCTGCTAGTTGCTGTGAATGCAAGATGGCAACAGCAGCAGTACTGCTGTTTGACTCCTCTGTTGGGTCTGTGCAGCAACACATTAGGTGCTCATGCACACAGCAGGCACAATGGACATCATGCCCTGCACACTGCCGCACCTTGTCAGCCACCATGTGGGGGTCCCTGGAGGTGCCGCCAGTGGGCACCTGCAGCAGAAGAAGCAGGCACGCAGGCCAGCACGCAACGTTATAGACAAGGAGTCACATCTCTGTGACATGTGGTGGCAAAACTCATGCACTCTACTACTCATTACTGCTTCTGGGACGATCCTGCAAGGTGTCACGGCTGCAGGATTCCAGCACAATCTGCATCCAGCATTGCTGCACGGCATGTACTGCAGCAGCTTGCAGATGGGGTGTACGCATCCGCCGCCCTGCACTGCCCAGCATGCACCTAGGCAGTCAACCCCTCCCTACACCCGCCTTGCCCCTCCCACCTGGTCAGCGGGCCTCATCATGACCTTGTGGCCGGGTGACTCGCCCTGCACCTTGACAGCGCCACGCACCGGGTCGATCATCACGTCCTGGGTGGGGTTCTGGGAGCAGGCAGGCAGGAATGAGCGGGAAGCAGCAGGGCAGCAGTGGCACAATGCAGCGGTGAGGCTTCACCAAGAACAGCGAGAGCTGCTTGTCAGCAAGTGGTCGAGGCCCGAGGCGAAGCCCATGCAGCGAATGTTGGAGAGCCACTGCGTTGCTACTTGAATGACGTGTGCTTCCACCCATCGCACTTGAACAGCACGAAGCGGCAGCCCAGCTTTGAAGCCCAGCAGCTGCTGCTAGCAGAGAGACGCTGCTGAACCATGCAGCCGCTGCAGCTGTCCACCCTAATACTGCACTATACTGCAATATGCTGCGATAGTTGCCATGTCACACATCAACGCAACCGTCCCTTTTGCACCAGCCACTCACGTCAAAGTCCTTGGGCACGTCCTTGCCTGTGGGGCCCACCGCTGACGCCCTGCCCATGTTGCTCCAGGCTGACACCACACTGCCCACCCAGCCGCGCACCGTGCCCTGGCCAGCAGGCGCGGGCTCAGCCACGTCAGCGCTGGGCAGGCCACCTGCAGCCAGCATGCACAGCAAACATGCAGGTGACACACTGGCCGGCAGCACAATCGGTATAGTAGTGCGGTCGCCTGCACAACCAGAGCAGCGCCTGCAGCCTGGCTGGGTATTGACATGCTGCAGGGGCTGCTCCTTACTGGCTGCTTCAGGACAAGCAAAAAACAATCAACAGGACGAAAATGATTGGAGCAAATGCCTCTCAGCACTTGTCTGGGCACACCCTGCTGCTGGGCACCCCAGTGCACCATCACCACGCACCTGCTGTGCCGCTGCTGCTGCTGTGCATAAAGTGCTGGGTCGCGCGCTTCACGGCGTCACCGCCCCAGGGCGCTGCCGAGCCTGTGCCGAAGCCTGTGTTGATGCCCTTGTCTCCTGCAAAGCGGTTAGGCTGGTCGGGGGTGACGCGCGAGGTGTCAGGCTTGTCGTGGGGCACAGCGCCTGCACGGGGCACGGCGGGGTAGGCACGCAGCACACAGGGGTGATGAGGCAGCAAGGCAGGCGAAGAGTTAGGAGGCCTCACCAAAAACAAAGACAGCACGCATGAGCAGTGCTGTTGTGCAGCGCTGAGGAACGCAAGGATATGGGCAGGCAGAGGCACACATGACGCATTGCTGCTTGTGAAGCACATCACCAACTTGGGCTGCATGTTCAGTGTGCCTGGCTGCATGAGGCTGCTGTACCAGATGTGCAAGCAGTACACTGATGCTCCTCCCCACCCACCTGTGACCTGGTGCTTGGCCCCCGCCACTGCTCCTGATGCTGCGCGGGCCTGCTCCTGGTCAGACAGGGGGTGCGCCTGGGAGCCAGGGGCTACGCGGTACACCTGTGGGGAAGTGCAGGGAAGAGGATGCAAGGGGTTGACGCTGGCAGCGTAACACCGCACAGGTGGAGCACACCCTTCAATATTGCTGCGTAGTGCCAGCAGCTGCAAACAACTGAAATAGGTTTGATCGACCAGCCGATTGACAGATGCACAGCACTACACTGCTGTCCTTTGCAACCCCCTTGTTCCACTCAGGCAGCACAAGGAGGCTGTTTGCTGCAGCCACACAGGCCACCACAGCCAACTGCAGCATCAGCACAGCAAACCAAGCGATATTTGCTTACACCCCCGCCCACCTCGGCGTCGTAGATCTTGGCCTGCTGTGGGTCGGCCAGGTGCTTGGAGCGCTCCACGTTGCTGGTCACATCATGAGGGGCGGCAGTCTCACCCTGCAGGCCAGGCAGGGTGCATGCGCATGGTGTAAACAGGAGGCGAGTGATGTGAAGCCGGGCAGTTGTTCGCGCCCCAGCTGTTGAGGGCGTGCATTGGGCACTATAGGACACTTGCAGGACAGCAGCTGGTGACAGGTGAGCGCCACCCGCAGCAGCAGCATGCTGAGCACTCATTCAGCACAAGCAACCCCCGACTGCCCACGCCCTGCCTGCCCTCACCGCATTGGCCACTGCCCGGGGTGCCTTGCTGCCTCCGTGCTTCAGGTCCTCCCAGGCCTGACTCAAGCTGCTGCCCTCACCACCAGCATAGCCACCACCAGAGGGGCTGCTGCTGCTGCCGCTGCCATGGCCAAAGCCGCCACCCCTCATCTCATCCGCCTGCTGGCTGCTGCTGGTGCTGCCGCTGCCGCTGCTGGTGCCGCCTGTGACCTGCTCTGCGGTGTGCTTGATGGTGTCTGCTGCGCTGGCTGCTGCGCCTGCTGCTGCATCGTATGCGCCCACCAGGCCCTCCTTGGCACCCTGCACCAGCGAGCCGCCAGCAGCCTGCAGGGGCAACAGGTGGGAGAAGGGGCAGCAACGCGAGGTTATTAGCAGCAGCCGGAGCGCACCTAACAACAGAACAAAGCCAACTGTTTAGAAAGCAATGGACACATGATCTGCTTATAGCTTAGCTGTCCTTGCTGGAGCACATGGTATACAGCACAGCTGCCAATAAATGCACGCACCCGCACAGCTGCCGCCATCCCCCCGACACGAGGGCTGCCAGCAGCAGGGCCGCCAGTGGTGCTGCCGCTGCTGCTGCTGCCAGCTGCAGCCTGTTCACCATCAGCTGCTGCCTGCCTGCTGCCAACAACAGCTGTATCCCTGCCTGCTGTCGCGTACACTGCCATGGCCTGCTGCTGCTGCTGCCTCACATCATCCACGTTCAACCTCAGGCTAGACACCAAGCTGCCAGAGCCGCTGCCAGCACCGCTGGCGGTGGCACCAGCGCCTGCCTGTGCAGCTGCGTCTTTGCTGCCGCTGCTGCTGCTGGCTGGGTGCAGGCACATGTCAGGGTAAACCGGGGAGCCCGCCACTGCCTGGGACAGCGCCACATGCTGCGCCACCTACACGCACGCCCAGGCACAACAAAGCACAGCAATGAAAAGGAGGAGCTCACCTGGACACACTCAGCGGCCACAGCTCCTGATGTCTGGCACAGTCTTGAAGTGCAAGAGACATGCAAACAAATATCAGTGCCACCCTGCTGAAAGGCTCCTGCAACTGCTAGGGCACATCACAGCAACTTGTTGCCCAGCCCCCCTCTCACCTGCTCGCCACCTGCAGGCAAGGCAGGCGCAGCGCCCTGCTGCCCAGCAGCACTGCTGCCACCACCGTCGCCAGCAGCAGCAGTGGCAGCAGCAGCAGCAGCAGGCTGCTCAGTACTGCCCTGTACCACGCTGTCCCTAACTGTGCCCCCTGCTGCTGCATGGCTGTGGAAGCCCAGGCCTGAGCCGCCTGTCCCCTCCTGCTCCATGGCCCTCACCACAGCCACTGCCGCCCTGCTCAGCCCAGCAAGCACCCTGCCTGCTGCCGCCCCCGCACCCACCTGCACACGCTCCGCTGCACCACCAGCGCTCTCCTGGGTAGCAGCAGCAGCATCGCCCGCCGTGTCCTGGGCAGATGCAGCAGCGCCGCTGGCAGCGTCCTTGGTGGCAGCAGCAGCGTCACTGACCTTATCCTTGGCAGCAGCAGCAGCGTCACTCGTCTTGTCATGGGCAGATGCAGCCGCATCCTTGGTGGCAGCAGCAGCGTCGCTGACCTTCTCCTTAGCAGCAGCAGCAGCGTCGCTGACTGCGGCCTGGGCAGAGGCCGCCATGTCACTAGCCTTGTCCTTGGCAGCAGTAGCAGCATCACTTGCTGCCTCGCCCACGTCAGCTGCCTTCTCCTTGGCAGCAGCAGCAGCATCACTAGCAGCCTCACCCACGCTGCGCCCTGAGCCGCCCACAGCATCCTTGGCAGCAGCCACCTTGTCTGCTGCTGCGTCTGCTGCTGCCGCCGCCTCTGGCGCGGGCTGCTGTGCAGTGGCCCCGCCTGCTGCTGCCGGCCCCGGCACCTCATCAGGCACCAGGCCCCCAGCCATGAGCTCCTCACTGCTGCTGGCCAGGTTGACCTTGGTGGCAATGTCAGTGACAATGCTGGCCAGCCCTGACAGGAAGCCACCCCCTGCACCACCCGCTGCTGCAGTGCCGCCACTGGCAGCGCTGCCACCAACAGCCTCTGATGCTGCCTGTGCGGCTGCGTCCAGCTTCTCCTGCGCGCTGTCCTTCACTGACTCGTAGCTCTGCTGCGCGGAGTCCTTCATCTGCTCATAGCCCTGCTGCAGTGCAGCTGGGTCAACGCCTGCTGCAGCATCCGTGCTGCCGGCGCTGTTGCTGGCTGTGTCCATGGCCTCAGCAGCCATGACTGCATCACCACGGCCGCTGCTGCTGCTGCTGCCAGCTGCTGGTGTGGCAGCAGTGTCGCGTGATGCAGCCAGTGCCTCCTTGAGCCCCTTCATGTCTCCCACCGCCACGCCTGCGGTGCGGGGGTCAGGGATGTCGGGCGGGGGCCCTGCGGGGGCACCTGCAGTGCCGCCAAAGCCCAGCGAGTCCTGCACAGAGGGGGAGGAGGAAAGGGGAGATGAGGCAGCAGGGAGGCAGCAAGTTCAGTGCTGTGCTGTGGTGTTGGAGCAGGTGGAGGAGGCAGCAGGGATGCAGCAGGGATACATAAATGACGGTCAAGCCAGCAGGCAGCGGGCAACAGTTGACAATGTGCCAGAGCTGGGCTTGTGGAGATGTGGATGCTCGGAACGACAGCAGATCAAGCAGCGCACCTGTGTCACGTTTGTCATAGCACAGCCAGCATCAAAAGGCATACAACTGCTTTGCCTGGTCCTGCAATACTTCATGCAACATGTCAACCAAAGGCAATAAACTCGGCTCAGCTCAGCTGCAAT
Organism: Tetradesmus obliquus; assembly: GCA_030272155.1. Lineage (NCBI taxonomy): Eukaryota > Viridiplantae > Chlorophyta > Chlorophyceae > Sphaeropleales > Scenedesmaceae > Tetradesmus > Tetradesmus obliquus. Next base: position 3,085,070 of record CP126196.1, on the reverse strand, counting down.
GCACCCCAGTCACCACCCAGTCATCCCTGCTGCATCACAGCGGCTGCCTGCTGCGGCTGTCTGTTGCGGCAGGACGCTGTTGCGGACGACAGAACTGCGACTTCTGTGTTCACAACAGCACCCTGCCTCAATTGACACACATCAACCAAACCTAATCGCAACCCATCTCGAGACATACATCGGCATCTCTTGACCCCTACACCCCACCCCACCCCACCCCACCAGCCATCCAAACAACAGCCCCCGGCCCTCACCAGCAGCCGAGCCTGGCTCACCAGGATGCCCTTGCCGGCTGTCTTGGCAGCAGCCACAATGTTGGCGCCACCTGCAGGGTCCCCCGCAGCCACGCCCACGCTGCCCTCGCCCAGCGAGCCGCCCCCGGCTGGCTCCTTGGGGCTGAAGATGACAGGCTGGCGCGGCTTGTCCAGCAGGCCGCTGTCCTTGGTGGTGCCAGTGCCAGTGGTGCTGGTTGTGCCGGTGGTGATGTCGCTGGTGGTGTGTGCGTCAGCGCCGGCTGGGGCGCCTGCCAGGGCTGGTGAGGCCTTGATCACTTCCAGGGTGAGGGGCTGCGTGCGGGACTCTGCAGGAGGGCAGGTGTGAAGAGTAGAGGAACAGCAGGTGTGTGATTGAGCAACAGGTAGGCATTTGCCCACATCAGGGCAGAGGTTGATGCTGTGATTTGACGCGGCACTGCGGCGCATATTCAGCCAGTTCCAGCATCACAGAATAGGGGGCAGTGTGTAATGCACAGCTGGCAGGTGGCCCCTGCAGCCATCAATGCCCGCTCGCCAAGAAAGGTGCTGCTATGCACACATAATTGAGCCACGCACACAGCTGTCCAGGCATAAAGCAGCAACAACCAGCCTGCACCTGTTGCGTGCGCCACAGATATTGCAGACATGCAGGCTTGATGTAGCGCAGCTGCCAGCCGATGCAAGTAGCCGCCCTCACCTGTCTTGCTGCCCTGGTTGGCCGGTGCTGCTGCCAGCTGCTCAGTGGTAGAGTGACCTGAGAGAAGGAGCACAGCAGCAGGTAGCGGGATGCAGTAGCATTACGCAGTCAAGAGGCAGGGAGAGAAAGTATGCAGGGCATGTGCATTGCTGAATTTACCAGCGCAATGCATCACTCAACTGAACAGCAGCAGGAGCAACGCTGGGTTGCACACAGCCCTTGATGATCTGTCCAATGAAGCAGCAGCTGCACACCGTTCATCAACACCCTGTCTCACCTGCGCGGCCGCTGCTGGCCGCCTCCCTGTACTCGGGGTCATCACTGGAGAAGACTGCGCCCTCGTAGGCGGTGGCTGGGGAGCCCTCAGCCTCAGCACCCAGGCCCAGCGCACCCTGGCAGTGATGTGGGGGAGCAGCACGGCAGGGGGACAACATGCGCAAGTAGCAGGAGCGTCAGTGGCAGAAGCAGCAGCAGCAGCAGCAGCAGCCAGGTGTACCCTGGCAGTGAGGCAGCAGCGAGTAAGAGCTGCCAACCCAGCTGCCACCTCAAGCCAAGCACGCAACATTATGTACGAGTGTTCTCACACCTGCATGTGCCTAGCTAATCAGCACACTAAGCTGACTGCATTGCCTGCCAACCTTCCTCCTTTGTCACCTTCAAATAGAAAAATACCGCCCAGCATCCACAGCTCAGCCTGGTCCACCCGGCCCACCCCGCACCTTGACGGCCTCCTTGGCGCTGCCCAGCAGCCCGCCAGCCTGCGCGGCCAGCCCCACGCCGCCATCAGCAGTGCCAGACACCGCCTGCCTGCTGGCAGCAGCAGCGTCGCGCAGCTTGCTGGTGGTGGCCTGGTCTGCGCTTGCGATGGTGCCCTTGATGGCCTCACCCACTGCTGAGGCGGTGTTGGCGGCCTTGGAGTAGAGCTGCGCCTGCGCTGCCTGCACCTTCTGAGTGATGGTGGGGCCCTGGTGGGTAGAGCTGGAGGTGCTGGTAGTGGTGCTGGTGGTGGTGGTGGTGTCGGCTGGTGTCACGGTGTGCTTGATGGCCTCAACAGTGGCGGCTGCTGTGTCAATGGCTTTGGTGTAGAGGCCAGCAGCTCCTGCCTGCACCTTCTCAGTGATGGTTGGGCCGTGGCCAGCTGCGCTGGTGGTGGTGGTGGTGGTGCTGCTGCTGCTGCTGGTGGTGTGTGAGGGTGCCACAGTGTCCTTGATCGCCTGGCCTGCTGCTGCTGCAGCGTGCTGCGCCTTGGCAGACAGGTCAGCTGCACCAGCCTGCACCTTCTGGGTGATGGTAGCACCTTCTGGGCCATGTCCAGCTGAGCTTGTGGTGGTGGTGGTGGGGCTGCTGCTGGTGTGGGAGGGTGCCACAGTCTCCTTGATGGCTGCTGCAGCGTGCTGTGCCCTGGCAGAGAATTCTGCTGCACCCGCCTGCACCTTCTCTGTGATGGTAGGGCCCTGGGCAGCTGAGCTTGTGGTGGTGCTGCTGGTGGTGAAGGACGGAGCCACAGTCTCCTTGATGGTCTGGCCTGCTGATGCTGCAGCGTGCTGCGCCCTGGCGGAGAGGTCAGCTGCACCCGCCTGCACCCTCTGGGTGATGCTGGGGCCCTGCTGGCTGGAGGCGCGGCTCTGGTCTGATGTGGCAAGGGTGTCCTTGATGGTGTCGCCTGCCGCTGCTGCAGAGTCCTTGGCCTGGTGGTAGAGGTCTGCTGCTCCTGCCTGCACCTTGGTGGCGAGGCTGGGGTCCTGGCCTGGCGCAGCGGAGGGCTGGTGGCCAGTGGAGCCGGCAGGGAAGGCCTGGCAGGAACAGAGAGAGGAGGGGCAGGCAACAGCGGCAGTGGCAGGTCAGCCATCTATGCAGGTGAGCAGAAGTTTGGCAAGGAAGGAAATAGCTGCAGGCATGTTTGTGTTCGCGGGAGATGACTGCCTGCCATGAGGTGAGCAGGGGTAGTAGGGTGCAGCAATTAGGTAGGAGAGAGCAGCTCACAGCTGCGCATGGTGCACAGACAAATCAACTGCAGTACTCAGGCTTACTAAAGTAAACAACTCCATCAATGCCTGCAGGTGCCTCTTCAGGACCATTTGCATGCATGCGCAATCACAATGCACATCACAGGAGGTGCTGCCTCAGCCTGAACCCGGGGCCGGTACATGGCAGCAGCAGCTGCACGCACCGGTGTGGTCTCAATCGGTTCTGGTAGGATGGACTTGATGTGCTGGGCAGCCAGGTGGGCGCTCAGCAGCTCCCCAGTCACATCTTGAGCGGTGTTGACAGCTTCCACCTCCTTCTCCACCTGCTGCCCCCTCAACTCAGCCTCATGCTGCAGCTTCTGGTTGCGTGCCTGAGCGATGTCAGACACGCTGGGGCCCAGATCTGACATAATACGTGCCTTTTACAATGAAGCGCTAGCTGTGCGAGCAACGCAGTGCCAAAATTCGTGCTACGATGTTCTACTGCAACTTGGTTTTCTTGAAGTAACACGTGTCAATTAATCACTGGAAATAGCTGAGTTGTGGACGTCCGGACACTTCTGTGTAGTATGAGGCCTAACGGGCCACGCAGCAAGCTGTGAATCATGCCGCGTCACCAGTGCCAGGGATGCTGCAGGAGGGGTCTGATACTGCGTAAGGACCTAGAATTTTTCGTTCACTGTTGGTTCATTTACCACGCAAGTAAACTCATACACCACCGTCATCCTTCAGCAATTCCCTTGCAACTAGGGTTGTAGCCAATGTACAGGCCTGTACTGCCAGCTGGCAGCAGTCCTGCACCTCAAAGAAGAAGGTGATACGACAATGTAAAGAAAATATCTGCGAAAATGACAACAATAGCTATGTCTGACCGCGCTGTCCAGGTTGTTCAACACACTGCTAGAACCCAGTCACTGGGTGGCGCCCTTGAGGGCTGTGAGTTGCCCTTCACGCAGAGCCCCACTTGCTTGCCCCACAAAAGTCTTTCCACATTCCCCATCAAGCCAGCAGTCTATCATGCCTCTTCATCACCGTCGCACACACACCACCTGTCAGTCCAGGCACAGCCAGCATATGATGCATCAGCAAACCACGTCAGGGTCGAACCCTGGCTTCACGGCGCCTGCAGGCACGTGCACGCCCAGCGCCTTGGCCACTGCCGCATCGCTGCTGTAGGTGCCCAGCATGCGCAGCGTCTGGTTGGTGGTCTGCGCCTGCGGGCGCGCTGCTGACATGAAGTCCAGCGGGAAGTGCTGCAGGGAGGCACATATGAGAGAGGTCAATCGCCAAGTAACCAGTATTCACAATGAGCCTGGTTTTAAGAGAAAGCCGTGGCCTATTTTTGGTCACATACAGCAGTTCGCTTGTGTTCAGCTGCGCACTGCACCGCCAAACCATTTGTTGCTGTTGCGGCATCTTGCAGGACAGTTGCAAACCATGGTTTAGGCTGAGTGCTTCAACAATGCATCCTGTTGGCTGTGCAGCTGGCTGTCGTCACACAACTGCTGTGGCAAAACACATCCACTGCTGGCTTGCGCTGTGGCGACGCCTCACCTTGTAGTAGGACTTGAGCGTGATGGGGTGCAGGCTGCCCAGCGGCAGCTGCTCAGCTCCAGCAGAGGCAGCAGCCTCATGCAGCGAGCGCGTCAGCGCTGGCACGTTGTTGTTGCTCACAAACCTGCAGGTGCAAGCAAATGGGCGGTGTTGGCAAGCTGCCGGACAGCGCACTGTGGCTGCAGCTACCTGTAGAATGGAGGCGCAATAATACCGCTGAGTGCGCCGCATGTGAAGGCGCAAGGTGCTGCCCAAGTGCTTTTTTGCTGCTGGTTCCAACCTGGCATAGTTACAGCATATCAAAGCAAGCAAGCCAAGGCAGCTGCCCCACAAAAGAGCCCGCAGTTGCTTGGAACTGCTGCGGTGCTGCCTATATATGGCATGGGACAGCTCTCACCCGCTTGGTGGCCTGCTGCTGCTCCTGGATCGAGCTCCTGACAAGGAGGCTCCGCTGCTGCTGCAGCTGCTGCAGGGTGAGGTTGAGCTTGCTGTCATGCGCGCCCAGTCACTGCCAAGGGTGCCAGCTGGAGAGGATGCTGCGTGTGTGACCTGGAGGCGCTGCCGCACAGATGCGTCTGCAGAAGCAGCAATCACGTGACAGCAGGGCAAGCAGGGGGTTTCCTGCAAGCTGTTATGAAAGGAAGGAGGCTTCACAGCACACGTTTGATGCAGTGCAGGGTGCTGCTGCCGTTGGTAGATGTCACAGCGCAGCCATGTTGTGTGGTCAGAGTAGCTGGCAGATGGTGGACACTGCCAGCCATTGCATGGCAGGTGCTGCTGTCCACTGCTTACCCATCGTCAGGCGGTCCACCACTCCCATGCTCTGTGCGCTGTTGTATATCCTGCAGATCATTGCAGCAGACAAGAGTCTTGCTTGCGGAATGGCTTTGACAACTCTTTGTGCAACACTGTGCTGTCCTGGCACTAGTCTGCTATGGTTTCTGTTGCAGGCCTGCCCTTCTAGAACAGTACATAGGTTGATGCGGATGGCAGCAGGCAACATGATGAACAGCGCCTGGACAAAGACGAGATGCAAGACCAGTGTACCGTATGTCTGCATGAGCTGGGCTGCATTGCACTCTGTGCAGCGCCTGCCTGCCACAGCTAGGTCATGATGTTGCTGCAGCTACAGCAGCTAACTCACTTGCCATACTCAAAGCCGGCTGTCTTCTGCAGCAGCTGTCGCTCTCGGTATCCCAAAGTGCTTGGAAGCACAACGCATTCGCTAACGCCTTCCAGCCGACCGAAGGTTGTACGCACGGGCTGCTCCAATTGGCCAAAGCGCTGTGCACTACTGTTGGGTGCCATAACTATCACTTGTGGCTGCAAGAAAACAACAGGCTGAAAAACAACTTCAAATACTCAACTGACTCTAGTGTAGGTACAACGCCTTGAACAGCTAAGGAGGTAAGTTCCCACGTATTTATCGTGCACATGTTCGCGCCCTTTCTGTCGTAACCCGTTATGTAACAAGTATGCTGAAAACAACAAATTGAGCAAAAGGAAAAGTCAATTTGGCGCGTTTGCATCAATCAGAGCCCCTGCAGTTAACTCCATAGGCGCCTCTGAACTAGCAGCACGTAGCTCTGCTCAAGCAACAGCAACTCAGTTGAACTGTGTGTGGTTACCAAGGCCAAAGAGCGCCCAAAGAGCTTTGATTACATTAGTAACAATGAATGAACGATCTGAAAGGCATAAGGTGCACACACAAGTGCACAGCATGGCTGCCAGGGAAGGCAGACTGCTTAGGAAGCAGCTGCTTCATGCCGTAGCCAAGGTGAGCATTCACAACAAACGAGGAAAAGAGGCATCAACATCAGCTGCCGCTGCGTTGTCTAGCAAGTTAACGAATCCTAATAGCATGGCTCTGGCTGATGATCTGCAGAGGGACTGTGCAGCAGCAGAGCAGATCCTGCTTCTGCACCCCCTGGCTATCAAGGTACGCACAAGTTGACACCTTACTACAGAGCTCCCGCGCCCAACACAGCATACCATACAGTATGAGCGGCAAGTGCATAGTGCATAGTGCGCCTGCTGTACACAGGGATGCATACTGCGCCTGTCAACACAGGGTGGCATGTTCCTGCAGGCGCAAACATCGTATCGCATGGGAGTGCTGAGCCTTGCCGCTGCCCAGGGAGGTGAGGCAACTGGCATGAGTCCCATGTACAGCCTGGCAGCAATAGCACTGGTATGCAGCTCAACTGAGGATCTCACTACATCTTTGATTGAATGACTGCCCAGCAGCTGGAGCAAGCAGTGATGCTGTACCCCAACACTGCTCAACAGATGTATCCCCATTGCACTTGCAGATGTGCCCATGTGCGAGCTGCTGCTGGAGTACGGCGCTGACATCAGCCAGAGGGACACAGTGGGCGCCACGCCGCTCATCCATGCAGCTGCACGGGGAGCCACTGCAGCAGTGCAGCTGCTGCTGGCCAGCAAGGCAGGGGCCAACCTGGGGCGCCAGTGGCTGCTGCAGCAGGCCACTGAAGGAGGCGAGACGGCAGTGGTGGCAGCAGCAAAAAGAGGCCACCTGGATACTCTGCAGGTGTGTGAAGCAGCAACAGAGCATTGCCCTGCACATTTGCGTCAAAGCTGTATCTCAGCCGTACGTTAGAACATGCCAGCCAGAAGACAGTAAGCACAGCAGCTGTGCTTGCAGGGGCTGTGCCTGCTGCAAGCGGCATGCGCAGCTGTGTGCCCCAAAAACCTTGATAACGTTGAAAGCCATCCAGACAGTGAGATTTGACTGCTGCATTTGGCTGCAGGCATTGTGCGCTGCCGGAGCCGACCCGGCAGCAGCCAGTGCCAGAGGAGTGACAGCGCTGCTGCTGGCTGCCAAGCACAACCGTGCGGCAGTGGTGCAGCACCTGGCCACCCAATGCGGCTGCAGCTGCAGCCAGGCTGACAGCAGCGGCACCAGCCCCCTCATGGCAGCAGCAGCTGGCGCTGCAAGGGAGGTGGTGGCACTGCTGCTGCAGCACAGCCAGCAGTGGGGAGTGCAGCTGGCAGCTGTGGATGCAGCCGGTGATGGAGCCGTGGTGTACGCAGCGAGGGGCGGCAACGCTGAGGTGCTGCAGATGCTGGCAGCAGCTGGCCTGCCGCTTACAGCCCAGTGGCCCTGCTGGAGCGCTGCAAACGCCAGCAAGCAGCAGAATGCACCTACTCCAGCCTGCCAGCCAACTGCTGCTGGCCTGGCACATGCTGCTGTACAGCCCACGCGACTTATGCCAGGTGCAGCGCAGCGTGGCTGCTGTCCAGCTCCATGCGGCGTGCTGGCTGGGCTGTGCCTGGATGGCGGGGATGCGCTGATGTACGTAGCTGCAGCGGCTGGCAGCGTAGGCGTGGTGGCGTGGCTGCTGCAGCAGGGCATAGGTGAGCAGGCAGCATGCTGGTGGATGCTGCTGTTGGTTGCAGCAGGCAGTGATTCAGCATGGCGCAGCAGCTGTGGTCTTATGCTCAGCAAGCACAGCAGCAGCACACCACGAGATGGCTTGGCCGGATGCTCTGCAGGCTTTAGCTGCAGCAGGGCGGCGCCGGCACCTAGGGAAATGCACAGCATCCGGGTGCATGTGTGTGCACAGCTGCAGCCACCCACCACATCAATGTACAGTATGGGCCCAACAGCAGTGTCCTGGCTGCTGCGCAGGTGTCAAGTGCCTGGCGGCGCGCGACAAGCACAGCGCTGTGTTTGCAGCGGTGCGGCAGGGCCAGGCTGACATGGTGCGCTACCTGGCGCAGCAGGGAGCCAGCTTGGAGGCCAGGGATGAGAGGTGCGTGGATAGCAGCAGCTGGTGGGTGCAGGTGGGGTGGAGAGGCCCTCTCCATATGGCATATGGCATATGCAGCTGGCTGGCAAGGACAGAGCACTGCTCTTTCATAACGCATCTCTGCTGCACGGGCGAGGGGGTACTTGCTGCCTTGGTGCTTGTTGATCTAGCCTGCCTGTTGCCTGCCTGCAGGGGCCGCACGCCGCTTGCCTGGGTTGCTGCTGCTGGCGCCGGCAGCATGGTGCGGCTGCTGGTGGGCCTGGGCGCTGACCTGCTGGCGGCTGACAGTGCCGGCATGGTGCCACGGCAGCTGGCGCATGCAACGGGCCAGCGGTCAACGGCAGAGCTACTGACGCAGCTGGCACGTGACAAGCTGCTGCTGCACTGCTCAGACGATGGCAGCTGCTAGGCATTGTGGTCGTAGAGTTGTGCCTTGCTAGCGGTTGTGTATATTCAAGGCTGCCGCTGTGCTTGTCGTTGTCAAATGACGAATTTCATTGTCGTTGTGCCACAGACAGTGTCTGCATCCAGCCAGTGGGCATGTCCCTGCAGCGAACATGTTCCACATGCGGCTTCCTGTACTCGTGTAACGGACTCTCAGCACGCCTTCAGCTTGCCACTGCCCTGCTACAGCACGCCTTCCAGAGTGTTGTGTTGTCATATGGACAAACATGCATGGTTTTGTTACATCACGGGAAGAGCGGGACGCACATATCAAACGAGCCAGCCCCAACCAGCTGTTGTGAATGTTTACTAGCATGCATATGGGTCGAGATCAACCAAGCTGAACGTTCGTTGACTTGACAACTTATCAATGTATAGTCAAGGCCCAAGCCAGTACTCAACTGCCAACCAAGCAGCGCTGACTGCCGCACCCAAAAACATAAGTAATGCTTTCCATGACAAGTCAAGGGCATGGCCACAGTTGTGGCTGAGCAACAACCCATCGCTGGGCAGAGCAACACCATGCTCAGGGCAGCATTGAAACAGCTTTGTGACAGCTGTAGCCCGGTAGGCACATCTACATCAAACCGATCACGTGTGTGACATGCACAGCACCCAGCACCACCAGCTGCAGTAACGGCTGAAACTTGGTGCTGCCGCAGCAGCGGCTGCAAAAACACCGTGCTTAGTTCTTGAGCTCATGCATTGACCACAGCAGTCCGCGTTCTACTGTCAAGAACAGTGTGCCCCTGCTCAAAAACAGCAGCATCAGCCGCCAGCAAAGAAGCAAGCCGCTGAGCCGCCAGTCCATAATTTTGTAATTCTCATGGTCAACGCAATGCGTTGAGGATGTTGTTATAACACATTATTATGTGTAGCCATGTGATCACACACAGTATCCGAAACGTCTCTGGCATGATCACGTCACCACAGGCGTGCTGACAATCAGCTCCACCGCCTCTGCCGTTCATGAAACAGCACAGACATTACCGCGCTGCGCAGAACTATGCCAAAGTATATCATATGTTGTGAACACCAGCTGTGCTTGACCTCATGTTGTTGCATGCACTTGCATGTGGGTTCACCACAAACAGCCAACAGCACACATCCCAGAGATAGGCCACGGCCTGCTGTTCTGAAGCAAGCTGACCCTGTTGCCTTGCATCCTTGTCATTTGCGCCTGGCACTGAGTCCAATGCTATGCTGCCAAACTCCACTGCCGGCACGCTGTTCCTGTGAGTTGGCTACTCCGTTGCGCTCCCTTGCGCGAGTGGCAGCTGCCCCTACTGCCTGGCCACCATGCAGCCTGGTGCTGCTGCTGCTGGCGGCAGCAGCAGCAGCAGCGCGTCCTCACTAGTCCAGGTCCAGCTCCCTCACCAGCTCAGGGAAGCAGCTGCCCACCTTGTCACCAAACTTGGAGCGGATGCGGTGGCACCTGAGGCAAGGGGAGGGGGGGGGAGGGTAGCAGCATCAGGGCATAAGTCGAGGAGCCAGCAACAGCACTCTCAAGTGCAGCGGCGTCATGTCCCACACGCTCAGACCTGGCCTCTGCAGCTTGAGCTGACCAGCATGCGCACACTGCACTGCATCAAGCGCTGCGCACCAGCTGAGCCCTTGCCCCTGCTATGGCGTGTCAACCCCTCTACATCACATGTGCGGCAGCCTGTGCAAGCAATAGGACACACATTTTGCAGAAGCTGCTGATGTAGTGGGTGCAGCTCACTGCAGCCGGTCCCGCCCCAAGCAGCAGCAGCCACCCCCCTAACTCACCTGATGACCACCTCGTAGTCGTCCAGCACCACAGTGTTGCGCTCAGCGCCTGCAGCAGCAGCAGCAGCAGCAGCACAGCAGCAGGACTTGATGTGTATCCATAGCAGTGCTATTTCAACACCCACACATGCCGATGCTGGCAGCCGAACGCCAGGCAGCGCCTGCTGACACCTCTGCAGTGTGCGCTGCATCTATCACAAACACCTGCTGGCAGGCCGGGCACAACACCCTGCACTCTGCAGCATGCACCGGCTAGCGCTGCCGCCCCCTCACCCACCCCCCACCCCTCAAAAGCACATGCACCTGTCACGACGCACAGCCTTTTCCCCGCACCACCACCACCACCACCACCACCACCACACCACACCCTCACCCGCCACGAAGCACAGCGTGTACAGCGCCAGCTCAAACTCGGGCGAGGTGCCGATGAGCAGTGTGGTCACAGGCTTGCGCTGGCCCTGCCAGTCAAACTGCACGCTCAGCACGCGGTCAGCGTCATCCACCTGGGGGGGGGGGGCAGCGGCAGCGGCAGCAACAGGGTACAGATGATACAGGGTGGCGGCCTTGATCCAACGGTGTGCACAGCATGAGCTGGCCTGCTTTCCATGCATCCCCTCTCTGCCATCAGCCACACTACCGCTGTCCTTCTGCACTGTGTCCTACTGCGCCCCGTGCAGCCCCCCTCATTTGCTCCTGTTCCCACCCTTGGCGCTGTCCTGCCTCCTCCAAAGCCTGCCCCACTCTGTCTGTCCTTGTGCAGGAGCCTTGCATCTCCCCCTTATGCCCCATGCAGCCCCCCCCCCCACCTTGGCGCTGTCCTGCCTGCGCCGCCCCAGCAGGAAGCCGCGGTAGTCCAGCGCCCCCTTGCGCTCCTCTATCCAGAAGGTGACCCAGTTGTGGAAGCCAGACACAGCAGCTGCAGCAGCAGGTTGGCACGCCAGGCGGCAGGGCGCATGAACAGGATGGGAAGGGCGGAGGCACGGCAGAGCAGGTTTGGTGTGTGAGTGGACTGTTTCACTGCGTGTGGACCTAGTGAGGTAACAGGTGTTGCTGGCAGGCAGGCTGGGCTGCTGCCAATGCCATGCAAAAACACAATTGATGCTTGTGGTATGGTGTGCACGCTGTGCATCCGCACTGCCGCTGTTGCTGCGGAGGAGGGCTGCAGCAGCACTGCCGCTGCTGATGCAAGGGAGGTGGCTGGCAGGCGGCCTCACCATCGCTGGTGTCGTGCTCCCCCACGAAGACGTGCTCAAAGCCGCTGGAGTCGCGGGATCCGTCACGGTTGTACAGCTCAAACCACATCTGGTGCAGCATGCGCTCGAAGCCCTGGCCCACAGGCAGCGCAGCAGAACGCAGCAGCAGAGGCACAAAAGCGACAGCAGCACCAGCAGCAACGCAGGTCGTCAGCAGGCGCAGCCAACACATCCCAGTACTACTACTACTACTGCTGCTGCTGCGTAGCAACGCAATTATGTCAAACACGCGCAGCTGTCCTCTGCAGTCAGAACTGCTCCATGATGTGCCGTGCGGCACTGCCACAGCAGCATGCATCTGCAGGCAGCCTCCTGCACTGCAGCAGCAGCACTGCTGCACTGGGCTGCTGGCTGCAGCCACAGCATGGTGCTGCAGTGCTGCCTCGTTCGCAGCCTCACCTCCTCATCCGCAGGTGCCAGGTTCTGAAGGGGGCAGCAGCAGCAGCAGCAGCAGCAAAGCACAGTTTGTCAGGTAGGGTGGCTGGGCTCACAGCATACACTGGCCACTGCGGCCCGGTAGGAGTTAGCGTGCTGGGTGCTGGCGCATACAACAACCTACTGACAGGCTGTCTGTCCACAGGCTTTGTACGTTTTGCACGACATGTGCGTGCATACACGCAGCACAACCGCTGCAGCGGTGACCATGTCGCCATCCCTGGCCTCCTTCAAAGCAGCTGCCTTGTTGCACACGCCCTTCATGGCAGCTGCCGCAGCTGCTGCCCTGCTGCTGCTGCTGCCCTGCTGATGCCCGCCCTGCTGCTGCTGCTGCTGCTGCGCACCATGGCCACCAGCAGTGCGTGGCAGTAGCGCATGGGCCGCGTGTCCATGACCGCATCCAGAAAGTCGGCCGTCTCCTGCCGCTCACGCGCAGTCACCTCCTCAGCCGTGCCGGTGACCCTGCGGGCGTCGGCAGACATGCAGTGGATTTCATGCGGTCAATTGGCATGCCGCAGCAGCAAGGCATTGTCCTTTTACAGACTCATGCGCGTGCGCAAACGGCTCGTGACTATCAACAGCCGCGGCAGCGGCAGCAGGGGCACCTGCTGGTGGCCTGCATGTCGCAACAGGGTCTGCCCACCAAGCATCTACAGCGCCACCCACATGCACACAAACTGCACTGCCCATGAGCGTAGCTGGCCCTGCTTCTGCTTCTGCTGCTGCTGCTGCTGCTGTGCGGCCCACCTGGCGTAGTTGTCCAGCAGGTGGTAGAAGATGAGGAAGGTCTTGCGCTGCCACACCTGATCGCTGACCTTGGCAAACAGCCTGCAGCGCGGCGCAAGTGATCATTGGGTGACAAACACAGTGTGGCGGCAGCAGTAGCATGCTATTGCTGGGTGATAGAGGCTGTGTGGCGACAGCAGCAGCATGCTGTTGAGCATGGCAGAGTGCACGCTGGCAGCGTGACACACGCTGCTGGTGCTGTCTGCATGCGTGGGCTTGACCTTGACAGCATGATGTACGCCACAAGCTACAGCAAGACTACACACCAGTGTTGATGTAGGTGTGCTGCTGCTGCTGCTGCTGCTGCCGCCTCACCTGGTGGCCGCTGCGTCCCCCACTGAGTGCATCTGCTTGCCGGCCTGCACATCTATGTCGTAATCCTTGCCCGGCTCCAGCCTGCAGGACCGCAACAGCCGCAGTTGACGCATCGCTACTATACAAAGCTGAATGATTGTTTGTTGTTGCTGCTTTCGCATGCAGGCCTAAAGGTGAAGTTGACGCATTGCTACTGCACAAAGCTGACATGATTGTTTGTTGTTGCTGCTGCTGCTGCTGCTGCTGCTGCTGCTGCTGCAGCAGCTGGTTGGCGCAGGCGGGTCACCTGTTGTCATCGAGCTCCCATAGCTTCTTCACGGCAGCCGACAGGTCAGTCAGCTCCAGTTCCGTAGGCTGCAGCGCCATCTTGACGGAATGGTGCGAGGTGGTTGGGCTGGCCTGCAGTAACCACCAAGGTGATACTTTGAATGCTGTGCCAGCCCACGATGAGCTGCTGACAAGAGTAATACGAAAAGGTTGTAAACTAGGGTTTGTCGCTCGGTGGAGCAATTTTCACGTACCAAACACCGTCACAAGTCAGGGCTGTACAATCACACACGGAACTGCCCTTGCCGAGGAATCAACGACACATGTGGCTGGTGATCAGCCATTAAACATAAACTTCAGGACGGTTTGCATGTTCTGCAAGCTTAGCTGCGCAGCTGCAAGCTACAAGCGTCACTCTGTCATTACAACCCTAGCTCCCTGGCAAACTGGTGTCATCCTTCCGTGTGCACACGCCCAGACCACGTAGCTCTGCACGTGATGCAGGCGACAGCTGACTGCACTGGTATAGTGTAGGAATACAAGGCTTGCTGCTTGCCAGGAGCACGTGACGAGTGACTGCTCTCTTGCTCTGCTTCGGTGCTGTACGTGATCTCATCTGACGCTCTCTGGCTTCACTTTCAACGTAACAGCCAGTCAACATGCTGCGTCAAACGAGCAACCTCCTGCAGCAGCAGGTGCCGTGCCTTCAACAAGCAGCACGCTCGATGAGCACGCAGCCTATCACAGCCACGTTATTCCCAGGTAAAAGTCCTTGCGTGATCAAGCGCCGCTCAGGTGCAAGCGGTCACAGCTCAGGATTTCACGACTCTCAGGACTGGCCTGCTGCTGCTGTACCCAGGCGATGGCATCGGGCCGGAAATATCAGAGGCCGTCAAGGCCATCTTCAAGGCAGCGGGGGCACCAATTGTTTGGGATGAGCAGCACCTGGGCAAGACCGTGGATGAGCGCACAAACAGCTTTGTCACGCGCGAGAACCTGGACTCGGTGCTGGTGAGCTGCCCTAGCAACATGGCACAGCATAGACTGCCCTAAAACCATCTTCCAACCCATTATCTTGCCCTTGCAGAAGCATAGGATCGGCCTGAAGGGCCCCATGACCACCCCCATTGGCAAGGGTTTCAGGTCCCTCAACCTGACGCTGCGCAAGGAGCTGCAGCTGTATGCTAATGTGCGGCCCTGCTTCAGCCTGCCCGGCTACAAGACAAAGTACGACAACGTGAACCTAATCACCATCCGCGAGAACACGGAGGGCGAGTACAGCGGGCTGGAGCACGAGGTGGTCAAGGGCGTGGTGGAGAGCCTCAAGGTGCGGCGCCGCTGCCGCTGCTGCTGTTGTTGTTGACTGGGCAGCGCATTGGGCTGCAGATGCAACTAGATAGCAGCAGGATCAATACAACTCCTTGAGCATGTGCTGGGTGTCAACATCACTGGTGGGCTGCTGGAGTGTTGAGCCGCGCTTCTGGCGCTGCTGCCTTCAGCAGCTCCTGTCGGGAAGCGCAGCAGCAGCAGCAGACGCATTGAGCTGGCGCAGATTCTGGACATATACTCTTGCTGCAGATGCTGTCAAGCTGACCCTTTGAGTATTTACTCGCGCTGCAGTGCGGCCATAAGCAGGCCACAGCTGCCAGCAAACACAGCAGCGTTGTCGTGCACACCAGCGCACAGCTTGCTGGCACAGATGCATTCTCGCACCTTGCCTGCCACCTTCTGCCTGCCTTACCCTGCTGCTGCTGCTGCTGCCAGGTCATCACGCGTGGCGCCAGCACGCGCGTGGCTGAGTACGCGTTCCAGTATGCGCGCGACAACAAGCGCAGCAGGGTGTCTGCGCTGCACAAGGCCAACATCATGAAGAAGGCGGACGGGCTGTTCATCAAGTGCTGCAGGGAGGTGGCAGGTGCGGCAGCAGCAGCAGCAGCAGCACCAAGGCAGCAGCAGCAGTTGGTGATGTTCTTGCCAGCTGATGGCAACAGCCGCTGCCGCAGGAGCAGCAGCAGCAGCAGCAGCAGCAGCAGTGGTGGTGGTGATCAATGGTGGCAAGAGCAGGTTACAGCGACCTGTTAGGACATGCACATTTGCGCACCTGGCACCAGCAATGGGGAAGCAGGTGCTGCTACTCGCTTCTGCAATGCACGAACAAGCACCTGTTGTTGCTGCTGTCTGCCTGTGCGCCTGTGTGCTTGTGTGCTGCTCGTCCAAAGCGCCACCCTGACATCTTATGTAGCGATCCTGTTGCTGCTGATGCATGATCAATGTCTGCTGCTGCCTGCCGCTGTGCCCATCTCTTGCGTGCCGCCAGAGCGCTACCCTGACATCCAGTACGACGAGGAGATTGTGGACAATGCATGCATGACGCTGGTGTCTGACCCCTCCAAGTTTGACGTGCTGGTCATGCCCAACCTGTACGGCGACATCGTGAGCGACCTGTGCGCGGGGCTGATTGGGGGGCTGGGGCTGACGCCCTCCGCCAACGTGGGTGAGTGATGCAAGAGGGGCACAGAGCTCCCCAGCAACAGCTGCAGCAGCAGCAGCAGCAGCAGCAGCAGGACACGTGTGTGGTAGCAGGTGCTGTGGTTGAGTGAGCGGCAGTGGCGGCAGTGGAGTGGTGCGCCTGGGCAACAGCTGCAGGCAGCAGCAGCAGCAGCAGGGTCGGTGTGGAGCAGCAGCCTGCACCACAGATGACCGGCCGTGCGAAGTGCAGCGACTGCAGAAAGCAGGCTTTTCAGCAAGCAACACATGCTGTTACACAGAGCACTTCGCACAGAGCACCCCGCACGACTTAGTCTCTCTGCCTTGCTGCTGCTGTACCCCCCTCCCCCAAATGCCAAAATCGCAGGCGCCAACGGGCTGGCGCTGATGGAGGCGGTGCACGGCACTGCCCCAGACATCGCGGGCAAGAACCTGGCCAACCCCACTGCGCTGCTGTTCAGTGGCGTGATGATGCTGCGCCACCTGGGGCTGCACGACATCGCTGAGGACATCCACAAGGCAGCGCTGGCGGTCATTGCGGAGGGCAAGTATCGAACTGGCGACCTGGGGGGGACCGCCACCTGCAGCGACTACACCAAGGCCATCATTGATAAGCTGCAGGGGCGCGGGGGTGATGACAGCGACTGAGCACAGACACTGCTGCTGCAGTAGTTGCTAGCAGCTAGCGCTGATGCTGCAGCGGCGTGGCTCAGCTGCCGCTGCAGTTGCCACTGCTGTAATGGCCACAGTAGCTGCTCTCAGTGTAGCAAGGGTGGCAGCTGCTGGGGTGTGTGCTGCAGATGCATCGGCAGTGTACCAGCACGGTGGTGTGCAGCAGGCTGTGTTAGCACGCCACTTCAGCGCGTGATGTTTTGATGCATGCCATTGTGGTTGCCAGGCACGTGGTGTGCACAGCACGCGCACGTGCAGCGGCAGCGCACCTCATCACTGCTGATTGTTGCTGTTGGTGGCACATGGATGCAGCAGCACCACAGAGTCGAGCCGAGGCACCATAGCGGTGGCCTTGCTGCTGAATAGCGTTGACCATGCAGGTTATTAGGTTCATTGGTGACAGCGCACGCGTTACTTGCATGCTGCACAGGTTGCTCCCTGCTGTGTGTACTTGCCAAGAGCAATGTCGTGAGCTTTGGATGACCGGCAAGCAGCAGCAGTTGAGAAGCTGTTGCTGATTGCATGCAAGTCAGGAAGGGCTGCAGGGCTGTACAGCAGGCTCTTTGAAACCTGCGGACAGCCAGCTGTGTCTGTTAGCTGGTGGCTCGCCTCGTACTGGGGCCGTGCTTCGCATGATAGTGGGTATGTATGCAGGGTACTGGCTGCGCGTGTTGCATTGAAGCTACGCACTGGAGCCGCAGACACAGGTCCCCTGTTGCTCACACGCGTGCTGCACACTATGAAGCAGCAGATACTAACTGTGTCCTATGCAGGATCGTTGTGTAGAGCAGCGTCAAAGGCAGGCGCGTGAGTCGTCGCGTGGTGCTTGACCCCTGCACATGTCGTGGCTACTGTGTGACAAGTTTGTGTGCAGCTGGGGACAGGCCCTAGGGTGCGCACAGCCCTGCTCCCTGCTGTCTGCCGCTGAGCAGCGCATCCTGCGGCAGCTGCAGGTGTGCAGCTCAGGTGGACAGTGTGAGCATAATGGCCGTCATGGCTCCGCCTGCAGCTTGTCAAAGTTTATTTGAAGTTTGTTGGTCCAACCTGCTGTGGTGTGCCTGCACGGTGTGTGGGTGCTGCTGCTAGGCCTTTGCATTTGCAGCTGGCAGCTTGGGGCGCAAACTTTGATTGAGGTAGCGCACTGAATCGCCAAGTGGCAGCAGTGCGTGCAGAGCAGGTGGAGGCATGCTCATCTGATACATTGCATGCAGCACGGCAGGCAGTCACGTGCCATACAGCGTAAGCTTCTTTGTGTAAACCGTTTTTCCTCCGTGAGGTTTCAGCCTGTGCTGTTGCCAGTATCAGGCTGGCACCATTGGTGCCCCATGGGTGCTGGCCAGTATTATCCCCGAATGTCTGCATATTTTTATGAGGTATTAGTGAATGCAGGAAAGACAATTTGCAATAGCTGAATGCAACATAATGCTCACTCACGGGTCTAGAAGGTGCCACCGCTAGCCATCAGCCACCTGCCATTTGCCAGCGAACAGGGCTTTGATAGGTGACATGATGGCGATGACGATGGTGGAGATGACGCCTGCAGAACCCTAGCTAGAGCAGAAAGAAGACAGTGCCTGAAGGTATGTTACAAGTGCACATCAGCTTTCATCACAACTCGGCAGGCGGCCTTGGCAGCAGGTGCAGCAGCTAGCTGCGTAGCAATGGCGGCAGCTGCAGCACCTCTGTGCTCAACTGTTTGGAGTGCAGTGCGAGGCTGCATCAGCCTGCCAAATGGCACACCAAAGCGTCATCACCATAGTAACCACAGAGGTGTGCTGCTTGTGCTGCCTTGCAATAAGTCACAGCAGTGCCACACCCAAGAATCATCACGCAGCGCATTCACAGGCGCTGCTGCTTATTGAAACAACACTATACACACACTGGTACATGAAGATGAACACACGCATAGTGCAGCATGTTACAGGGCATGAGCTGGAGCGCAGGCCGCCAGCAATGCAGGACAGCACAGGCACAAGCAGAAGCGACGGAAGGGACACAGCTCAGCCAAGCGCCGAGCAACAACAGCATCAGACATCAAGTGCGTTGTGTTGTGGCTGTGCGGTTTGAACAACTGCTGTACATCAACTTACCACAGGTTACATAAACACAACAGCATTCGCTGCTCACACAGTAGTTAAGCAATACCCTAGTCTAAATGGCGCCTTAAAAGTGTACAGCAGGCGCAACGAGCTTCCTGTGCACAGCTGCTGCTCCAGCTGCTCACATCAGCAGCATAGCGCAGCCAAAATTACGCAGGCAACAGTTGAGCTACCAAAGGAAAAGCAGCTGCTGTGTGCAATGAACAACAACTGTGTTGCAATCAGCGCATACAAGGTGTGACGCAGTGACAGAGCATGTTGTGTGCGGTGCAGCACATGACATGCGGCCAGACCTGCTGCCTGCACTTACTGCTTGTGCCGCGCACAGGCAGGAGCGGTGCAGTGCAGCAGCCGTCCATGTGTGAAGCGCAATAGCAAAGTAGTGGTACAAAAGGCTCATGTACATGTTGTCGCATCAGCAGAACACCACCAAGCACCTAGCATGCACATGCAGCCTGGACACTCTCGCCGTCCGCAACTGACCCACTGTGTGTGTTGTGTGTATGCCATGGTGAGCCCATTGTCACTGCAGCATATGCTGCTGCTGCTGCGCCGCACAAGATAGGATGCTTCATACACTGCTGTACACTTGGGAGAGCACGTGCTCCTCCGCTGCAGCTGCTGCTGGTCAAATGCACATTGCCGTTGCCTGCACGACCCTGCTGTGGTCAACAACCCACTCCAACATCAAGCCTGCTCCTGCACAGTACAGCTCACAGGCCAACACCAAACACTATATATGTGGCCATTGCCAGCCTTCCTTGAGCGCCTCCTGACACCTGCACGCGCTGTGCGTGCAGCGCTCTGCCACCATCCCAGCTTGCACAGCAACTAACGCCTCGCAGGTGTGAGACAACACCCTGCACATGCGTCAACTGCATAGCAAGGAGCACACTGCGACATCATCGTCATCATCAAATGATTCTTCTCTTTTGCTGTGAACCGCAGGGCCATCAAACACCCCAGCAGGGCGCTTGGCCGTCCAAGGGTGCCAGCAGCAGTACGGAGCTGTGGCAGGCAGCACAATGACTGCATTGCGCCTGCGTACTTTGCTGCACAGATACACAACCAAATGCGACTGGCACATCACTTGCCTTCATATGGCATACTCGGGCACTTCAATTTAGTTTCGGTCCTAGTCAAAGAGCCAGTGCTACTCAGCAAGGAGTAGCAACTGGCGGCTGGCAATAGTAACTAAGCAGCAACACTCGAGTACTCGCATCGCTCTCCTACACTGATGACGCCCTAATGGCAACAAAACTGCAAGTGATACAACATGTATTTTGCAAATGCAGCACAGTAAAAGCTGCCGTCGACGCGCAGAGACATCACATGGCGTAGCAATGGTCTGCAACAACAGCTGCACCATCTGTGTCTCGTCTCCCAGGCTGCAACCAGCCATGCTCCCCCCTTCACAGGCCCCTCCTGGCGAATGCACCCAAGACCACCGCAGTGCACCAGCCTCCACATGCACACCTCGCCAATGCCTGCAACCCTACGCCGCACCAAACAATGCCCAGCACCCCCAGCACCCGGCACACCACCCCAGCCCAGCCCAGCCGTGCGCACTGTGCACGCACTTCACAGCCTGGCGCGCATGCCCGCTGCGCCGCTGCGTGCCGCGGGCGTGAGCTCCTCCCTGCTGGCCTCGTTGCGCTCCGGGGGCACGTCCAGGGTGGGGTTCCAGGTGAAGAAGCCGTACGGCTTCATCATGAAACCCACACTCTCAACAGGCATCACCTGCAAGGGGAGATCAAAAGTGAGGGGGCGTGACGCAACGAAGAGGGGCAGCAGTGTGCATTTGACCCCAGACAGCTGCACACGTGACCCAGGAGGCGCCACCAAGGCTGACGTGGCAGGCTGCACATGCCATCGCTCAACACTGCAACTACTGCTGTTGGCACAAGGCATCACTACAACTGCTGCTGCTGCTGCTGTCGCAGGCCGCTGCGGCTGCCAGGGCCTCACCGGGAAGTCCTCCAGGCGCGGCAGGTGCGTGACGCCAAACGAGTACCACAGCACGGGGTCGGCGCCCAGCAGCGGCTTGTCCTGCAGGGGGCAGCAGCAGCAGCAGCAGCAGCAGCAGCAGCTGGTTGGTGGCTGAGCATGGCACTTGCAGGCACCAACATACCAAAATGTGCAACTGGCCTGATGCGTGAAGCCACACACATGGAGTGCAACCTCTCTGGTCAACGGTTCAGCCACACCAAACATCGGCAGTGCCGTCTGCCACTGCTCTGCACACACACAAGTATCGACACCCCTCCATCTCCCCGTGTCCCTGCTGTCTTAAGTGAACGCATGCTCACCTCCTTGGTCCACTGCTTCAGCCCCAGGCAGTCCTCGCTCTGCACCACGTGCTCCCCCGCGGCGTACAGCTGCCCGTCCACGTGCGGCGTCACAAAAAGGTGCTTCTGCGCAAAGAAGGCGCGCTTGCCCACCAGGCTGTCGGGCTGCATCAGCATGGGGCAGTCTGCAGCAGATGCAGCAGCGGCAGGACAGCAGCAGCCGGTCAGGACCCACTGTCAGTGACATGATCAACTAGAGGACACTTGAGCATGGCCAGAGGCTGGCTACACGCACACTCACTTTGAACACAAAACAAAACTGCATGTAACAAAGCAGTAGGACCTGTTACATCAGACAAGCAAGCAGGCCAGCAAGCAAGGCAGGCAGGCAGCTCACTGGTCTGCGGGATGAGCTTGAAGCTGACGGGCTGGCCCGTGATGGGGTTGATGACCGCGGGGTTCTTGATCTTCCAGGCGCGCCCCGCCTCGGGCTTGGCCATGCGCATGGCGGAGTGCACGCTCAGCAGCGGCGTCTCAGTCACGCGGAACGCGTTGCCTGCACGCGCGCCACAGCAGCAGCAGCAGCAGCAGCACCAGCAGTGCATCAGGTCAGCACGGAGAAGATCAACCCCATTTTGTGCACAGAACTGGCAGCTAAGCACCTGCCCTGGACCCGCCTGCAATCTGCTCTGCACCGCTGTGCAGCATCCCACACCCCTGCAAACACCCGGCCACTGCCTGTGCAGCTTCACACCCAGCAGCTCTTTGCAACCACCCAGCGTCACATCACAACACACCAACCACACTGCCCCTCACCGTGCGGGTTGTCGGGCCCAAAGGGCAGCGGCTCCGCATTCACCTCCGCCACCACCAGGCCCTTGCCGCCATCCGCATCATCCACCGCCGGATCAATGCGCACACAGAACAGGTGCTGGTGGTTGCTGGCCACCACCCCTGGGGCCACTGTGATGCCAAAGGGCAGGTCTTTTGCGGTGAGGTCGCTCACGCTGGTGGACAGGATGCCTGTGAGCTTCATCTCCAGCTGGATGGTGCCGTCCAGGTAGAAGTACCAGAACATGCCGTACTCCTGCAGGGCGGCAGCAGCAGCAGCAGCAGCAGCAGCAGCATGAGAAAAAGCAGGATGAGTACAGCAGCACTTGGTCCAGAAAGTATCACAATATGCCACACTGGTGGAACACAAGCACTTCACATCAGCATCGTACGCATGCTGCGTGTCCGCCGCTGCAACAGCCTGTCCCACATAGCAGCAGGCCGGCAGCAATGCACTACTCCACCACACATACCGCAGCGCACAGAAAGTCGACCCCGAACAGACGCAACCAACCACCCCACCCCGCCCCACCCCCACCCCCACCCAGCCCCCCAGGCACACTCACGTAGTTGGCAAAGGTGGAGACCTGGCTCAGCACCAGCCGCCTGTTGCGGCGCACCTCCACGTGGCCCAGCCGCGTGTCGGTGTGCTTCCACAGCATGCCCGCGTCCTCCTCGTGAACACACACCGCCTTGGGGATGACCAGCGCCTCGCCCTGCAACAAAACATACCGGCATGGACCAGGCAGAGGTCAGGCTTCATGAGCTGTGGCGCAAGTGTTGGAGCATGTCCAGCAAATGGGCTTGGCAGGCGCGGCTAGTGTGGCAACAAGCTTCTCCTCTGTGTGCTGTGCAACCTGCACATGCGGCTGACCAGCTGACACGCAGCTCATCTAGTCATGCTGCTGCTGGCACCACACGCTCAGCCGCACAGCCTGCCCACCTGTGCGTTGCTGACCACGCCGTCAAAGTACTTGATGTGGCCCAGGCAGTCGCAGCCCAGCGCCAGGCTGTTGGCGGTGAGCCCCATGCCGTAGTCGCCGCAGTCCATGGCGCACTTGCGGATGTAGGGGTAGTTGGGGTCGCCTGGGGCGGCAGGCAGCAGCAGCAGGAGAGGGCTTTAATCAGCACAACTGGAGCTGAATGTTGCCGGCCGACAGCACACAAACCATAAATGCATATCCGCACAGCTTGCATCAACCCCTCATGAACATTGCTGCAGAATGCGCCCTGCATGCGCCAAGTCTGATACAGCAGCGCAGCAGCCCGCTCTCCTTCCCCCTTGCAGCCTCCCGGGGCTCACTCACCGTAGGGCACGGTCATCTCTGATAGGCTGGCGCGGTGCAGCACCGGCCGCAGCCGGCCACCATCCTGCCAGTCCACCTGGTGCAGCACCAGGCCCTCGCGCGCGTTGAAGCCCACACGGATGTGCCACTTCTGCCACGTGATCTGCACACAGCACACAGCACACAGCATGGCATGGGCGTTAGGAGGTGTCAATGGACCAGACAGCGCAGCCTGTGCACGCATCAAGACCAGCCAGCACGCTGCTGCCTGCATGGAACAAACAACCTGTTGCACCTGCTTGTGCAACCCCTGCAAACACATGCAGCATCTGCTGCTGCTGGCTGGTGCTGCCGGTAGCCACTGCCGCTGCCGGCCTGCCTCACCAGGTTGCTGACTATGCTGAAGCTAGGGCCCTGCTGCTGCTGCTGCTGCTGCTGTTGCTGCTGCTGCTGCTGCTGCTGCTGCCAACCAAAGATGGTTGTCGCTGCGTGCTCACCAGGTTGCCCTCTATGTTGAAGCTGGGGCCCTGCGGCTGTGTGATGTTAATGGGCCGCATGTCAGCGCGCCACTCCTGCCCAGTGGTGGCCTTGGCCAGGTCGCGGTGGTAGTTCACCTGAGGGCAGCAGCAGCAGCAGCAGCCAGAACACATAAGCTCCAGGGCCCACCTATCGCCCGCATGGCCTGATCAGCAAGCTGAGAAGTAACTGGTGTATATCGTTGCACTACCACCTAGCCAGTGCCACCAGCACATGGCGAGTTGAAACTCTGCTGTGTGTTGTTGCTGCCGAAAAGTTGTGCTTGAAGGTGCTGTGCGCAGTGCTGCCTGCTAGCACTGCTGGCCTCACCAGCGTGGGCGGCATGACTGCTGGCGCGTCGTACATGTCCACGTGGATGACCTTGCCCAGGTTGAGGTCCACCAGCGGGCAGCTGCAGACACAGGGAGCGGGAAGAAAGAGGAGAGAGAGGGCAAGCACAGCGCAAAGCACAGCATCAGATATCTAGCAGAGAACTTGGCAGGGAGATCAGGGCCCGAGTCAGCTGCTGCTATGGGCACCGGCACCGGCAGCGCAACAGCTACGGCTGCGACCACTGCTGGTGGTGCCAAGTGAGGCATGCTGCAACACGCTGCTGCTGCTGCTGCTGCTTGCCAGCCAGTGAGCAGCTGCATGCTGTGCTGCCCAGTCAGCCCCATGTCACCCAAGCACTCACAGGTCCAGCGGGTGCGCGTACTCGTTGTCCTCCTTGCAAGTGCGCACATACAGGTAGCCCTGCACCAGCAGGAATCAGTAGCAGCAACAGCAAACAGCATCATTTATCAGCACTTGACAGCGTGGCAGGCAGCTCAACCTGAACCCAGCGCACAGCAACAAGCCTCAAATCCATCCTGCTGTCACGCACCCTACTGCTGCTGCTGCTGCTCCTGCTGCTCCACAAAAAGATGCACCATGTCCTCCACCCAGCCCTAGCCTCGCCTTGCCTGCCTGCTCCTGCTGCTGCTGCTGCTGCTGCTGCTGCACCACCCTCATCCCCTCACTCCCCCACGCACCTGCATCAGGCGCCGCCCCTTGTACTGCTCAGGCGTGCCGTGCAGGCTCCAGGGGTCAAACACCACCAGGTCGGGGTCGGTGATGCCGTAGCGCTCCGCCAGCAGCTGCCGTATGCGCGGGTCAGCCATGATGATGTGCTCCGCCAGGCTGCAGTCGTCAGGCGTGGTGGTGGGCTGCACACCCTCCACCTGACGCAGCGGCAGCAGCAGCAGCAGCAGCAGCAGCAGCACAGGACACACCAAGCAGTGCACAGTACACCTGAGGTTGAGTGGCTGAGGAGCAGCGTGTACGAGTGGGCCAGGCAGCTGCGGCAAGCACTCCAGCTGCTGACGTGCTCCTAATTGCATCGCCGTCAGCCTGCTGCTACAGACACTGCTGCTGCTACAGACACTGCTGCTGCTGCTACAGACGCCGCTGCTGCTGCACATTCAATTGTACCAGTGCCACTACTGTGTGGCCCTCCACTGCCCGTGCTCTACAGTGCACACAACGACCAGCACCACAGCTAGCCGGCCAACTGCTGGACACATCTCAATGGGCAACCCAGCCGATGCTCCCCTTGCACCCTCCCCCCACCCGCACTCAGAAGCAGCGCCGCTGCCTCACCTTGGTCCAGGTGCGCACCACATCTGCTGCTGCTGCCGCAGCCGCCACCCCCTCAGGCAGGGCCACCACTGCCTCGTAGAAGTCGCCGCAGGGCGGGTTCAGCACCCACACCAGTGCGCGGCGCTCAGGCCGTGGCCCGCGCCGCTGCTGGTACGCCAGCAGCTCGGCTTTGGGGGGCTCCTGCAGCATGATGGTGTTGAAGCGCAGCGCACCCGTGACGCCTGCTGCTGCTGCGTGGCGGCGCACTGCAGCTGATGCGCGCGAGATCTCTGCTGGCGTGAGCTGGTCCAGCGGATGATCTGCAGGTACGGCAGAAGTATGGCAGCAGCAGCAGCAGCAGCAGCAGCAGCAGCAGCAGCAGCGTGAGAAGAATCTTATGGTGTGAGTACATGGTGAGTACAGACAGCTTGAGGGTGGTGGTTGGATGGGGTGGGTGGACTGTGGGTCAGTGTTGCAGCTGTCACAGCCGATGCGACACTGATGATGGTGTTTGCTTGCACGGTAGGTGGTGGCCGGGGTTTCCTTGCACCAAGTGCAAGCTGCAATACGCTTCACCAGGCGCTGCAGACAACCCTAGTTACGGGAAAAGCTCGGTTGGCCATGCAATGCACCAATTACGGCACTATTGCATAAAATACATATCTTCACTACGTCCCTTTCAGCATCACAGAGCACCCTGGTCGCATCACCACAGGTAGGCATCGATTTGGCACGTAGGCACTTCTAGAGCCTGCTGCACCCAAAACCGGGCGCCATCCCACCAAACATGCTTCAATATTAACCCAAAGGCGAGGTACACGGTTGCTGGGTGCTGTAAGTTCCGCAACAAGTGCGAGGTGTTCTTGTGGCTTTTTTGCATTGTTCAAGCCCATGCACGCCTCCGATCCCCCTCCATTAAGTTATATGTGTTGCCAATGTTGTGTATACGTGGGTTCACAGCCAAAATGGCAGGGGATAACCTGGGAAGCTGCTGCTGGGCTAGGAGTCGTGGCCATTGTTTCACCCTCCCTGGACAAGCAGCTCTGCCATGCCACTTCACATATGTTCTGCGGCTTCTCGAAGCTGCGAATGAGCGTCCGATGCCCCCTCACCTCTTGCGTCTACCAAAGTTTTTGAGCTTGAAGCATCCTTGTTGTTCCACACAGCTGGCTCCATTTTGTTGTTTCGTTGCTCTGTGTTGTGTCGATTTTGGGTCCTGGTGGGCAGAAGGAGATCCTCTCTTCATCCAGAGAGCTCCGAAAGTAAACAGCAGCAAGGAGGTGTCAGAGAAGCATTCTCTGGGGTGCTGGTATATATATTCAGACAAAGTTGTGGTGCTTTCGAGACAGGGGCTGCTTAGCTAGACTATACCAGCACTCGCTGCCACAAAACGTCACCCCCAGAACCCATGCCCATCAGGCCTCGATGACAGGTAACGGTCAACAGCGCTTAGCCGACTGAATCGCCCGTTTATATTACTTTGTGGCTAGCCGTGCTAAGCTTAGTTGTGCCGGTGAAGTGCATAACTGTCGTCTCTCCTGCCCACCCAGTGGTGTGGCACCAGATACTGTTCGGGCCCTTAGCGCTCGCAGGGGCTCGTATGAGGCTTGGCAAGAGCAGCAAAATACCTTGCTACTTTTAGTCCTGCAGCTGTGACATCTGTTCTTGCAGCCATGGGTGTGGGTGAGTACCCAGGGGTCGACCCGCTGCCATTGCTGCTGCTGCTGCCCAGGCTGCACACAACGCATCTGTGAGATATGCTGCAAGTGCCTACAATGCTTGCCCTACAACTTGAATAACTCGTGGCATCCCTAGTGCGGTCATCTGCATCCTACGATAAACACACAAGCTCTTCCAACACTGTGACAGCAGCAAGCTGCCGCCAGCAGCTGTTACGGCAGAGCAGCTTGCAGTGCCTCCTGCCGCAGCTTACTTTGCAATCAACAACTGTTGTTTGTCTGCAGCCGTTGGCGGCGCTGCAGCTGCGGCTGCCCAGCATGTGCCCGCCCACCACTTGAGCCAGGCGCCGCCCGTGCTGTGGGGCCCTCGCTTCACCAACCCCTGGCCCACATGGACGGGAGATAAGAGCCTGGTGCGTGGCACACTGCAGCAGCTGGTGCCATCATTAGATGCAGTGTTGGTTGCTTGAGGGGGGTGGGGGGGGGGCAGCGGCAGTGGCCAGCAGCAGCATAGCACCCTGAAGGTTCTGCTGCTACAGTGGCTAGGGTTTGTGCTGGTGCTGATGTCAGATAGGCTCATCACAACAGCAGCTGACCATGCTGCTGCAGTGGAGAGCAACCAGCTGCAGTTACCATTAATCACAACAGAAGCTGTCGCCAGGAGCCTCCCTGCAGTGGCTGTCCTTGTCACTTTTGACAGCAGTGACAGTACACAGACTGCAAGCGGTTGCTCCTCACCCAACACAGAGCCTTGACATGCATATGTAGAGTATACTATATAGTAGTACTGTATAGTAGTACTGTATAGTAGTACTGTATAGTAGTACTGTATAGTATACTATGCTAGTAGCAGGGCCTGTGTGTGGCTGCTTCCATGCCTGCAAAGCTCATGGCGGGAAGCTCACCACACATGCCGCCTGCAGCTGTGATGCGTCCTGTAGCAGGCATGGTGGCTGAAACAGGCTGAGGGGAACCCCCAACCCCCAGGCTGATGCCCACACCCCATGCCGCCTGCTGTGTGCTGTCCTACAGGCTGACGTGTGGGGCCTGATGAGCAAGATGCGGGCGCTGGGCGCGCCAGCCTGGGGCTACCTCAGCAGCAACAGGAGCCCCAGCCTGGAGGACTGCGCGTGAGTGGGTTCCAGCAGCAGCGGTAGCAGCGCCAGCAGCAACACATGTGCAGCAGCTGTTGTGCCACGAGTCGTGCCAGTCTCGCGGCAAACCGCAGCAGTCCTAGATAAAGTGATGCTCGCTCAAGTATGGGAAGTGCACGAATTACAATGGTGCTGCTGCTGCTGCTGCAGCATGCACGTGCACCCCCTGCAGCAGCCTCTCAGTCTGGCGCTTGCTTTGCACAAACCACATCATGCCATCTCACACTCAGCAGCCTCATACCATCTGCCCAAACATGCCTCATATGCTGCTGCCCTGCCCCCTGACTCCTCTGGCCACCTCTGCTGCTCACACACCCCCACCCCCTCCCCAATGCCCACCTGCAGCCGTGCGTTCCCGATGGTGCCTCCTGATGCAGCTGCACTGGCAGCCCCCCCTGCTGATGCTGTGCAGGCGCTGTGGGTGGGCCACGCCAGCCTGCTGGTGCAGATGGAGGGGGTGGCCTTCATGACCGACCCCTTCTTCTCACAGCGCTCCAGCCCAGTGCAGTTCCTGGGGCCACGCAGGTGGGGCAGTGTGGTGCAGAGTACCTGCCGTGTGGTAGTGCACAGTTGAGTGCAGTTCCTGGGGCCACAAAGATCGGGTGCAGCGGCAGGGCGATGCACAGTGGGCAGGAGGGTGATGCTGTACGGTGCACAGGGTAGTGTGAGGCAGGGGGCAGGTGCGTGCCCACAGCAGCCGTGCTGTGTGCAGCTTGAGTGCCCCGATACTCCTCTCAACATGTGTTGATGCTGGGTGTGTGATGCTACTGCTGCTGCTGCAGGGCTGTGCAGCCTGCGCTGGTGCCTGAGGACGCTGCCATGCCGCGGCTGGACTTTGTGCTGCTGAGCCACAACCACTACGACCACCTGGACACCGGCAGCGTGGACAGGCTGCACAGGTGCGGCATGGCGTGTAGCGCTGCGGCAGCTTACAACTGGCGGCGGCTGTGTGATGCAGGATGACGGGCATCAGCTTGCCTGCACAGCAGCACGGTATCATGCTGCCATGATGTCTCAAAAGCGTTATTTGCAGGCGCAGCGCCGTGTAGTACATGCAGCTGGTTGGCTGCCACTTGCCTTTATCATGCGTCAAGCGTAATAAAATGCCTGTGTGCGGGCTGCTGCTGCTGCTGCCAGGCGCTTTGGCCCCGAGCTGGCCTGGTACGTCCCCCTAGGCATGCAGGCCTGGTTCAGCGGGCGCGGCATCACCAACGTGACTGAGCTGGACTGGTGGCAGGAGGTGCAGCACCCAGGCAGCAAGGTGTGTATGGTTGCACTGCTGACTGCACAGCGCGCTGCTGGCGCTGCTGCTGCACGCATGCATCAGCATCGTCAGCTGATTGCAGCTTGACTGTCGTATGGACGTGTTGTGCTTACGCATGTTTTGGTAACATTGCTGGAGCTGCTGTGGGCAGCGAGCATGCAGGCGAGCCTTGCATCAGCACCAAGGGCAGGTGCTGATATGGCACAGTGTGTGCTGCTTCCACATGCCTACGTTGCTGCTGCTGCTGCTGCTGCTGGCAGGTGCGTGTGGTGATGACGCCTGCACAGCATTGGAGTGCGCGAGGTGCGCTGGACAGGCGTGCCACGCTGTGGGGCGGCTGGGCGGTGCTGGGCCACGACCTGCGCTTCTGGTTCGCAGGTGAGCGCAGTGACTGCAGCAGGCATATAGTATATATCTACTGTTATAGACACAGCTACGACTCAACACATCAGCAGATGCAGCAGGGGCCGTGTAGCGTTTATGAAGCACCCAGTCAGACCCCAGTAATGTGTCACGTTCTGCAACTCTGCTGCCGCAGGTCTGCAGTTTGTTGTACCTGAACACCCGTCGCAGTCCGAGTCACTGGCAGCCAACACAAACAGTTCTTGCTGCTGCTGTTGCTGCTGCTGCTGCTGCTCCTGCTGCAGGCGACACCGGCTACTGCCCCGTGTTCAAGGAGATTGGTGACCGCCTGGGCCCCTTTGACCTGGCAGCCATCCCCATCGGGGCTTATGAGCCGCGCGACTTCATGCGGCCCATGCACATCGGGCCTGAGGAGGCGCTGCAGGTGCACAGAGACGTGCGCAGCAGGAAGAGCGTGGGCGTGCACTGCTGCACCTTCTTCCTGACCACAGGTGTGCTGCAGCAGTGCTGCCTTGTCTCTGTACGTGATGTGCATTTGCGTGGCATGTTCTGCAGTGGCCGTGAAGTACTCAGTTCGGCTGCTTTGCATTTTTGTGCGAGGGACAGAAGCTTTTGTTCACATGCTTTCAGGCCAGTTGCGTCGGCTGCTGTTGTTCACATGCTTTCAGGCCAGTTGCGTCGGCTGCAGCAGCTGCTGCTCACTGCATGGCTCCGCGCTGCTGTTTGCTGCTGCCTGCTGCTGCCTTCAGAGCCGCTGGATGAGCCGCCCAGGTTGCTGCAGCAGGTGCTGGCGCAGCAGCAGCTGGACGCCAGCGAGTTTGTCACGCTGAGGCACGGCGCGCTGCTGCAGACAGCCGGCGGCGTGGACCTCAACTCGCCGCCGCTGCTGCCGCTGAGCGAGTGAGCCAGTTGAAAGAGCGATTGCAAATGTGAGCGTGACCGAAGAGACCGCGTGTGCAAATCATGGATGTGGCAAGTTGAGGTTGGTGCTGATGCGTGTCGCTTAGGGCATGAGAGTGAGATCCTGTCTTGGTGCTGATGCGTGTCGCTTAGGGCATGAGAGTGAGATCCTGTCTTTCAGGCACGCTGCATGTCCCAGCAAGGCAGTCGCCTGCAATCACATGTTCTTTGTCAGCATTGCACTTCTTTGAGCATTTCAGCACGAAGCCTGCTGCACGTGCCTACATGTACGTGGCGTGTACTGTATATACAGTCAACCACGTACTGCTTCCAGCGGTATTGTGGGCATGCATGCCGTGGGCGGTGGTGCACCTTGCTTCGTGTTACGTGCCGCATGCAATTACGTGCAGCATGCTTGCTAAATGAATCGGCAGCTGAACTTCAGCTGCAAAACGCATCTATGGTTTTGTGTATGGTGAACGCACGAGTAAGCAATTGCAGCGCCCATGCAGTGCACAGCGTTCTGCTCATGTCATGATCTACTGCTGTGATTGATACACGGCATTGGCAGGTTTTGCATTCATGGTATCTTCTTGATGTGTTCACACTGTCAACACTGGTAGTATAATGGCGGTTTTGTGGCAGCCTCGTGCTGTCGCCTGTACCTTGGGACACCTGCCTGCATACGCGCATCATCTTTAGCTTGGCCTGGCATCTTTGTGTTACCAGCCGAGCCATGGTCAATGCACCCCGTGTTGTACAACAGCAACTTGCTGTTGCAACATCCAACGGTGCCGCCCGTGCGGGCTGACGGCAAGCCCATCTTTGTACTACAAAGTAGTACTGTACTGAAGCTGGTAACATTCGATTCATCAAGCGCCCTATGCCGCCCCCTCTGCTGGTGTAGTCGCGGTACGCACAACATCCTGCCTCTAATATGGCTGATGACCGCCACTGGATGCGGCACTGAGCAGTGGACTGCCTTGCTAGCACCTCTGCAACCAGGCATCAGAAACATGGCTCATGCAAGGCGCCGTTTGGCGCCACGGTATGCAATGTGAATTATTATCACTGACCGCCGGGAACCAAACAATCACCAAATATTACTCATACCATGTGCACATACATGCCATCATGCTGCCGAACGAGCACATTGCAAGACGGCAGTGCAGACAAAGTAACTTACGGCTGAGCACAGCAGACTTGATGGATAAGAATGCTGTGCAACTTGCAACAGCTGTTAACATGGCTTGTAGCATGTAGCTGTGAAGCATGGACGCTACTGCAGCGACGCATTGCCTGCCTGCCAGGCATTCAGCACATGCGCATTACCAATTACCAATCACCAAAGTAGGGCCGCAGGCCCACCCACTAAGGAGCCAGACAAGGCTCATTCAGCACATGCGCACCACATCACACCATCATTCAGCACATGCGCACCACATCACACGCTTCGGCAGTGTTCAACACAGTGTAGGCGCAGACTTTGCTGGCACAGTCTTGTCATCCCACCAAGTCCAACATACAGCATAGTCAACCTATGGTCCAAACGATTGAATGCCAAAAAACATGTTGTGACAATTATGTGGTGGACCCTTGACTACTGTTGTATGCAACACCGCTGAACTTTAGGTACTACTAGCTGGTACCTTTTAGTGCCCAACCGACGTCACGACAGCAGCAGTGTTGCTTGTACAACGGCGATAGCACCACCTTGCGCCGGCATCTCTCCCCCAGGCGCCTTCTTTTCCAAGCTGATTTTCTTGTGACATGATCTGCCGCCTGCTATGCAGCAATGCTCCCATCTGCAAACCAACTCACCAAAGCGGCTGCCAGGCGCCTGGGTTGCTGTTTGCGTCATACAAGCATGCTGCAGCCCCTGTCAACGGTCAGGTCCTCAGCCGCTGGCCAGCCACCATAGGTTGCTCATAAATCGCCTGTGCTTCCATGTGCGCTGTACTGCCAGCCCTGCCTGCTGCTTCAGGTCCAAGGTGTGCAGCGCTTCACAACTCAAGCCACCCTTAATGCTTTCAAGGCGCAGCTGCTGCGCTGGTGTTTGTACTTGCAGCCGCCGGGCCAACCGCTGCCGCTGCCGCTGCTGCTGCTGCCACCTCTGGCTTTGCGCCCAGCTCCAGATCCATCTGCTCATCACTGTCCGACTCCTCATCTTCAGGCATGTACGCTGCCACAGCAGCAATCATGGAGGCATCTCCAAACAGCGTTGAGGGCAGCCTGGCACTGCTCGCCCGCCGAACAGTAGGCGACTGACCCGGCTTCAGGCTAAACTTGGACGCCCACTCCTCTGTAACAACTGCCACATTCACCGCGGCCACCGCCAGGAATGCCGCCAGCATCCACATGGCCCCGTAGAAGTTGCCGCTCTTCTGTGTAAGTGCACCAATCAAATACGGCCCCACAAAGCCTCCCAGCGCTCCTAACGCGTTGATAACAGCAATGCCGAGGCCCTTCTCGCCGCCCATGAGGGCCAGGTAGTAGCTCACTGAGATGCCCTCCACACCAAACACACCCACCACGCCCAGCGTGAGCAGCACGAATGAGCCGGCAGCAGAGTGGTGCATCTGGCTGACGGGCAGCAGCGCCAGGCACACCACGCCAAAGGCCCAGAAGGAGGCCAGGTGCCAGCGGCGCTCGTTGCGGCGCTGGCTGTGCCAGCACGTAAGGAACCTGTGTTGACAACAGCCGCATCCAGGCAGGCGCACAGCGTGTGAGTCACAGAGACACACATGGAAGCAAGCCGGCCGCTAGCAGTGCACGCTGGT
The DNA here is from genome assembly GCA_030272155.1 of Tetradesmus obliquus. Taxonomy (NCBI): domain Eukaryota; kingdom Viridiplantae; phylum Chlorophyta; class Chlorophyceae; order Sphaeropleales; family Scenedesmaceae; genus Tetradesmus; species Tetradesmus obliquus. The sequence goes on along the minus strand of CP126196.1, from coordinate 3,051,619 downwards.
AATGCAGTGCAGTGTGATCGCTGCAAGTCGGGGCACAAACAGCTGCCAGATGTTAGGGTCAGGGTCGTTGCACTCTGCTGACTTTCACTCACTGTGCTGCCGCGCTGCACACGAAGGGCACTGCCGTGAGCAGCACCGAGTAGATGGCTCGCTGCTGTGGCGCCACGCTGCCATCCAGCATACTCTCAATCACTAGCGGCAGCCTGCAGGGCAGGATAATGCACAGCAGCGGGACCCACGTTACATGGCAGGTGCTGCAGGACGAGCCGTGCAGTGCACGGCAAGCATGCAGCAGGTAGGTGCCTGCCACAATGGACATGCCTGAGGTGGCTCCGAGTCATGCCCAGCTGAATTGCGCTGCTGCTGCTGCTGCTGCTGCTGCTGGTAGGCCGAGCTGCCGAGCTCAAGATGCACCATGCCATGGCCGCTGCCACTGCTGCCTTTTGCAGGACGTTTTTGTTGTGGCATCAAGCGAGGGCGGGAGCAAAGGTGAAGCACATTGCAATGTGCCAGCAGTACCCAAACAGAAGGAAGAGCAGCAAAAGAAACACAGCAGCGCTGCAGCCTCGCCGCTCACCAGTACATGAGCCCGTAGAAGCCCACGTCCCTGAAGAACTTGATGCCGCCGCCGCCAATCCACACCGCCGGGTTCTTCAGTGCGGCCACCAGCGCCTTCACGGGATCGGCCGAAGGTTTGGCGGCGTGCGACATTGACGCATGCAGCGCAGCGCGCTCGTCGTCCGTCAGCCCGCGGATTGCATCGATGTCGCGCGGCATGAAGAACCACGCGAATGCCACAATGCAGGCCAGCACTCCCTCCACTAGGAACAGCCACTGCCAGCCCCTCAGGCCGCCCTTGTTGTCCAGCGACATGAGGCCTGCTGCAATGGGTGCGCCCAGCGCCTGGGACACGATGAGGGAACCCATCAGGTAGCCTGGTTGCAACAAGGCGGTAGCAAGCAGCATTGCAGGTGTCAGCAACCGCACCAAAAGTGTTTCAGCGCCTGGGACACGATGAGGGAGCCCATCAGGTAGCCTGGTTGCAACAACGCGGCATCAAACAGCATTGCAGGTGTCAGCATCTGTACCAAAAGTGTCCCAGCGCCTGGGACAAGATGAGGAGGCCCATCAGGTAGCCTGGTTGCAGGACATGGACAGCAAAGAGCATTGCAGGTGTCAGCAGCTGCATCTGCATATAGAGATGGAGGGATGAGGCAGCACATGAGGTAGCCTGGTTGCAGCATTGCATGCGCGGCACGGATAGCACGCAGCTTCACAGGCGTCAGCAGCAAAGTCCAGAGGGTTGCAGCGCAGGCAGCAGCACACGAATGATTCAAACATTAAATGGCTGTCGTGTGCTGGCCAAGCAAGCACTGCTGGAGGTGCTGCTGCTAGTGTTGGCAGGCCCTGGCACACACTTCTCAAACACAGCTATGTCTGCTGGCCATGCGCAGTGTGTCCTGAAACTTGTTCTGTGTGAACAACCATGTCCACTTTCCTGCGCACCCTCCGCCTGTGTTACAACACTAAGCACATGCATTTTCTGCTGCTGCCTCCGCTGCTGCCGCCGCCTCACCCAGGGGGATGGTGATGCGCTGCCGCGAGTAGAAGTGTGTGAGGTAGCTCCACATGCCCGGCAGCGCGCCGGCCTCAAACACGCCCAGCAGGAAGCGCAGCGCCAGGAACTGCGGCACGCTGCGCAGGCTGGCAAAGCAGGCGGCAGTGATGCCCCACAGCATGCCGATGGTGCCTAGCCAGATGGGGCCTCCGATCTTTGCCATGAGCATGTTGGCTGGCACTTGCATGGAGGCGTACGCGCAAAAGAAGAGGCCTGCAGGAAGCGGCAGGCAGCGGCAGCGCAGCTCTCAGCAGTGTTTGTGGGCCATCATGCACCTGCAGAACTAGCATATGGATGTGTGTTTCCGAAGCCAACTGCAGCTGTTACAATAGATGGTGCTGTGAAGACTTCCTGGGGATTGCTGCAGAGCATAGCTGCGAAAGGATGCTGCAGGTGCAAGCTGCTCTGTCTCACAACGCGTCGCACCGTCAACGCCAATGTTGAGCCGGGCGGCACCTGCTGCAGCGTGCGCAACTGTAACTACTAGCTGCACTGTGCGTGCTGGCGGTGGGCACAAGCGCCATGCAGCGATAGCAATCTTCCAGCTGCCGCTGCTTGTGCCGCTGCTTGTGCGCAGCCTGTGCGTGCAGCCCCATGCTGCGCAGCTGCCCCACCTGCGCCCAGGCCGTAGGTCTGGTGGTCCAGCCCAATGTCCCTGTTCAGCTGCACTGCCGCAAAGCTCAGGTTGGTGCGGTCGATGTAGTTCACAAACATGAGCAGCACGTTGAGCAGCAGCACGCGCGTGAGCATCTTGCGCTCGGCCGACTTGAGCGCGGCAAACTGGCCCTGGCTCAGGTGCTTCATGTGCACATGTGACTTGCTGCTGTAGCATTCGGGGCCAGCGTCCTGCAAGCAGTACAGGCAGCGGATGATGATACTGGATAAGGCAGGCACGCACAACAACATAATCTAGTAGCAAATGCTGACCGCACGTGTAAGTCCAGCTGCAAATACAGGGGTTAGACAGGGGTATGAACAGCTGCAGCAGTCTAAGGCCACGCTGACAGGCATGCTGCCCGAAAGCACTCTCTGCGTGCTGCCATTGCTGCTTGGCTGGGCATAGCATCAGAACACATTATAAACGCAGGTTGGGATCAATGGAAGCAAGTGCTCCTGGCTGAGCTCAGTACCTTGCCCTGCTGGCCTGCCGGGGCTTGAGTGTCGTCAGTTCCCATTTTGAGCCACCTTCGAGGGTAAGGTAGGGGTTAATGTGTTTTTGGCGTGGCTTTTGATCGCCCGAGACAAGCCTGCTATCAAGATAACGCGTGAGGGGCCGGGGGAAAAACCAACATTGCGGTGACAAGGGATTTGATGCACTAAAACGGCAGCACAGGGAACTACTGTTGGACGACTCTACAAGTCTTGCGAATACGACATCATTAATCTAAAGCTATAAGCGATCAGCGAGTAGTAATGGTCACTCTTCGCATAGCCCGGCGATCATTGGGCTTGGGCTCCTTGGTTCTCGTCCTTGTTTACCCTGTACACAATTGAATCTTATACGACAAGCTATGTAGCAATGGTGATTAATCGATCATGTATAATGCGGCATGTGATCGTCGCCAGCAAAAGCCCAAAGCATGAATGGCCGTGTGCTGCAGCAGCTGTTCTATGCCGGACAACAGCCAGAAGACAGCTTAGGAGCATTTTAAGAAACTTTATGATTAGCTTGGGACTGCTTGCATCGAGCAATGTACTGCACAGCAGCTGCTGGCATCAGCAGCACATGCTGCAGCAACACCATTTGGCCAAAATCAGCTCCTGCAGGACACCTGCTTCAGGCGGTTGCCCTGGGTGAACCGGAGGGTGTTCTTCACTCTCTGCAAGTTGACTTTTCAAAAAACGCACACACTTTCCATGATGAAGTCTAAGCATGCTGTGAAAATTCACTTGGCAAGGCAGGCGTCAGCTGACTGGCCAGCTTGGTGCTGTTTGACTGCATATATACTTGCCCATAAGTAACATCACAAGCAGCAGCTACAGAAATGCTTACATGTGGCACACATGTTCAATCTACCCTGTCCCGCCATGCCGTTTGCATGATGGGCGCCAAACCGGCCACCCGGTGTTATGGGTTCCGGCTGTTTCGGACCTCAGGCGGTGACTCTCCAACACCGAGGTTACACACCACTCGGCAGCAATCAACACGGACCAGCGTAATGCTGAATTTTTGTTGTTGTTTATCATTTCAAATATTGCTAGCCGCCCAGCTCCTGCTGCAATGCTTGAGACTCGATCCGGCAAGGAGGCTTAAACGACGTCCAGCAGCTGGGACTGCAGGACTCCGACCTGACAAACGATTTCACACTGAGATTAACGTATGATGCGGTGTGTTGCTCGATGAAGCACTGCAGCTGCGAGGAACAGACGCGTAACAAGGGCGTAACATGCTTGTCTGCTTTCCTTTCTTCTCGAGGTTGCATGGTTGATCAACGGTTGCGGCTTGATTGAAATTGATAAAGCACAGGATTGACGCATACACAGCACTCCCAGCTTGCGGCAAGCACACTTGTTCAACATCTTCACCTTCGTTCGACACACAACTGCTGAATTAGGCACGGGAGCTGACGAATATCTGTTTCTGATGGTGCCTGGCAGCCTTGCCGGCCGCAGCGGATGCAGGTGAGAGTCCAGCTTCTGCCGAGTAGGAGGAGCAGCGATCCGTGACCTTTAGCCCTTCTGATACTCGCTTTGCTATCTCTATTATGCAGTGGCTGGGATAACATCCCCGCAGAGCTGCTGGGCCGTGTCTTGGAGGTGTTGTCGAAAGAAAACAGCCTGGAGAACATATCGTCCCTGCGAAGCACCTGCGCGGCATGGCGCACAGCAACGGACGCTAATGTGCACGAGTTACAGCCTGGCGCTTGGCCCACAACATCTTTGCGGGCCGGCATCCTACTCAGCTCACAGTTCCCCTCAATTCGCGCGCTCAACCTCTCCAACCTGCCTCTGGCTGGTGGGGTTTGTGAAAACAGTCTTATTGGCTGTTCTTACAACGGTGAAGTGATCTGCAGTCCCTGCAGTGCAGGCAGCTGTGCGACAGGCCCCTGGTCCGTTCGGGGCGATGTCCAGGGCCTGTCTACAGCAAGCATCGTGGAATTGAGCGGTGCAAGAACGCTGCAATCCTTACTAGACAGTGCCAGCAGCGATGGCGAGTGCTTGGTAGCGGTCCGAACCGGCGGGGTGCGCCGGTCTGCAATGACTGCTTACGTAGCAGCCCGCTGGCCAGAGTGTGCTCCTGCATTGGCCCCTGCAGCAGCTGCCTGCATTTGGAGGGATCTGCCAGCACTGCCAGGCCTGCAGGAGCTGGCCATCAGCGGCGCCATGCTGGATGTGCAGTCGGTGCGCACAATGGTAGACCCCAGCCCAGATGAGGCAGCAGCAGCAGCAGCAGTAGCAGCCAGCATTGCCGCAGCAGGTGATCAGCAGCAGGCAGTGAGCATAACACACATCTACAGCCTGGCACTCCCAACAGCAGTGTGCCAGCTCACCAACCTGCAGTCACTGGCAGTGCAGTGGCGCATCCCAGCTGGCAGCAGCAGCAGCAACAGCAGCATACAGGCAGCAGCAGCAGCAAGCCAACCCAGCAGCCGCTGCAGCTCTGCAGGCAGCCCCTCGCCTGAGGTGCTGCTGCAGGCTGACCCGCAGCTACAGCTGCCGCGGCAGCTGAGCAGGTTGTGCGGCCTGCAGCAGCTGGAGCTTGCAGGAAGCTTCAGCAGCAGCAGCGCGCTGGAGCCCCTACTAGGGTTGTCACGCCTGCAGGGCCTGACCTTAGGCCCTGGAGAGCTAGACATGAGTGCGCTGCGGCCGCTGGCAGCAGCAGGCGTGCTGCGGCCGCTGCAGCGGCTGGTGTTGCGGCAGGCTGGCAGCTGGGATGGCCGCGCGCTGGCTGCTGTGCTGGCTGGCTGTGGGGCCCTGCAGCACTGGGAGGTGACGGAGCTGCAGCTGAGCGGCAGGTGAGGGGGGAACAAAGGGGCAGGGGTGGCGGCTGCAGTGCCTCTGGATGCGGCGCTTGAAGCAAAAATGATTAGGAAGTATGAGTGGCCGATTTACTTCATATGGTGATATCAGGGGTGAAGCCATAAGCTGCATGATGGTACTTGGCTGCCCCACCTGTGGCGCTGCGAGCAGTTCAGCAGCTCGCTGAAGCGGCATGCAGCCTGCCCAGCTAGCCTCCTCTCCTTCGTACCTTACCTACTTTGCAGCAATTCCATCTCCTCATTGTCACTCTGCAACGCTGCCAACAACATCCACCTGCAGGCCGGTGGCTGATGCCGCCATCCCTCCCGAGGCGCGCCTCACAGCAGCAGACACAGCAGCAGTGGCAGCCTCCCTCACCAACCTCACCTGGTCAACATGCGGTCAACGCCTCGCATCAGGAACCAGCCTGCTGGCGCGCACGCCAGCAAGCAGCCCGACATCAGCAGACGCAGCCGGCGCGTGGCTCGGCGGCTGCACCGCGCTGCGCACGCTGCGCATCTGTGGGGAGCAGCAAGCCGCGCTTGCAGTGCTGAGTGCGCCTGCACTAGATGCACTCAGTGCGGCAATCTGCTGCTGCAGCAGCCTGCAGCAGCTGGAGGTGCTAGGGCTGGGTGTGCCCATGCTGCCAGCAGGCCTCTCGCAGCTGCAGCAGCTGCACACTGTCAGCATTGCATCCACAAGCATGGCGCGGCGTGTGCTGCTGACGCCTGATGCGGCACTTGCCGCGCTGGGCGGCTGCAGCCGTCTACGCAGCCTCACCTTGGCCGGCTGTGAGCTGCGCTCCCTGCCAGCTTGGCTGCTGAACCTGACGCAGCTCACTGCGCTGCAGCTGCAGGGCAACTACATCCAAGACTTGCAGAATGCAGCGGCGTGCTTTGGGCTGCCTGCAGGGCTGCAGCTGCTGGTGCTGAGTGATAATCGGCTGCGGGACCTGCCTGCCAGCATTGCCGGCCTGCAGCAGCTGTCAGTGCTGCAGCTGGATGAGAACTACCTGAGCAGCTTGCCGCAGCAGATCTGGGCGCTACCGGCACTGCAGCAGCTGTCGGTGAGGGAGAACATGCTGGCAAAGCTGCCAGAGTTCAGCAGCAGCAGCAGCAGTGGTGCCACCTCTGCAGCCAATGCCCCTCCCAGCAGCAGCAGCAGCACCAGTGGCGCAGCAGGTGTTGCGCACCAGCAGCCACCAGCAGCTGTAGCACCACAGCCAGCAGCAGCAGCAGCAGCTGATGACGACCTTGACGAAGATGATTTGGGTGCCATGGGCGTGCTGCACGTGCGCAGGCCCGCACCCAGCGCCAGCAGCAGCAACTGGGACAGCCGCCGCCGCGACAGCCGCAACACCACCACCAGCACCAGCAGCAGCAGCAGTATATCCTGCAGCAGCCTGCGCTCACTGGTGCTGTCTCAGAACCAGCTGGCGCATCTGCCCGGTAGCATCACTGCGCTGAGCTGCCTGCAGCACTTGGACCTGGGGCACAACCAGCTGGCAGCGCTGCCTGAGGCTGGCTCGCTGTGGGGCCTCACCCGGCTCACCAGCCTGGCCCTGGGCCACAACCACCTGAGGAAGATCCCCTCAGGTATCACTAGGCTGCAGCAGCTTGTGGCACTCGATGTGTCAGGCAACCACCTGCCAGGGCTAGCCGGCAGCAGCAGCAGCAAGGTGCGCGCGGCAGCCAGCAGCAATAATGTGTCAGCGGCCACGCCTGCAGCAGCTGCAGCCGGCAGTGCTGCTGCTGTAGCTGGATGTGGAGCAGCTGCGTGCAGCTCAGCTGCAGCTGCAGCGGCACCTGTGCCGCATGTGTCGCTTGCAGTGCGCTCACCTTCCCTGCCAGCTGATGATGCCAGGCTCAGCAGCACAGCTGACCACCTGGCGGTCACAGGCAACAAGCGCAGCAGCAGCAGCAGCAGCAGCGGCAGCAGCAGCAGCTTCCGTGACTCGCTCCCGTCGCCGCTGCGGCAGCTGAAGCAGCTCAAGCAGCTGCGCATCGGCGGGCAGCAGGTGGACAACAGGCGCAGTGCGTCATGCCCGCTGGCCATGCTACTGGGCGGTTTCTCTGACCTAGTTGAGCTGCTGAGGTCGTTGGCGCCGCCAGGTCACCAGTGCCCCGTGACCAAGGCGGCGGCAGCAGCAGTCGCGCACTTCACACGGGCCAGCGGCGGCAAGCGCGCCAAGCGGGAGCGGCAGCGGCAGCTGATGGAGCGCGTGCGTACTGAGCCGGGGTGGGTGGTGCTGCCTGCGCCAAAGGCGGCGGCTGGCTTGGCTGCTGGTGCAGCGGTTGCTGGCGGAGGTGCGGCGATGGCTGTGTACTGAGGCGGCTGAGGGTTTGAGGGTGTAGTGCTTTGTGCTTCGTGGTGCTGTAGTCCAGTCAGGCTGGTGAAGAAGAGCACAGCATTGGGTTGCATACATTGTATTTGTGCCTGGTTTGATGTGGAGAGAGGCGGGCTGGCAGTTGTGTTTGTACAACGGTCATGCTGACAAGGGCCGCACTGCCCTGTGGCTTGTTGTCGGTTGGCTGCTGTAGCGTACAGCAGCGTACGTGAGAGGTAGCTGGGCGGCACCGTGTGGGGGGCTGAGGCTTGTCTTGCTGGGCAGTGGTCCGTGAGGCTGCTCGAACCAGCAGCCTGGGAAAAATGGACGGGTGCAGCTGCAGAAGCTGCTGATTCTCAGAAACCAAGGTCTCCAGTCTGGTGCGATGGCATGTGAGCGCTGGGCTGGCGAACTATGCGTGGTGTTTCATGTGTGTTGGTTGCTACAAGGCATGTGCTGCAGGGCCGTGCTGCCTGTTGGTGTGAAGTGCATGTGCAGGCGTCTGCCGTGGCGCATCATTGTGTCTGTCAGGCAGTTGGTGGCGGCTGAGGTGGCGGTTCTGCATCTGGCTTCCTTTTCTGAAGCCTGCTTTTGTCAGTGGAGTGTCTGTGTACCTGTAGGCTGTCCGCCGTCACAGGCTGCCTGGAGTTCAGGTGGTGTGTGCCTGTGACCTGTATGTATACCAGGATTCAATGCTGCCGGGCCTGGGCCTGTTGACAAGCTCCCGCGCAACCGCACATGTTTGTGATGCGGCCCCAGGAGCCAGAATTGGGCTCCATGCACCAGCACATGCCGCCTTGCTGGCTGCTGTGCAACTGCAGCAGCAACGTATGCCGAGCAACAGGCTGCAGTGCTGGGCTCAGCGGGCGAGCCAAGCCAAGCATGCAGAGGAGTCCTGCCTGATCACCAGGCTGTACGTTATGATGTTGCACCAGTGTTGCTGGCGTGGGGTTAGGTGGGAATATGATAGTATGGTGTTGCCCAGGTGAAGGTTGTGTTGAGGACCGTTTGTCACCACAGCTGTGCGCATGTTGCGTTGCGTCTCGCGTGTTGGTGCATCCTCCCATATGTATGTGTGTCTTATCAGTGGTGTCTGTGGTGCTGTGTCTCGCCACACTCCCAGCCATCTGCAGCTCTACTGCTGTGTTTCCTCTCATCTCCAACAACTGCCACAGCAGTTGCTGCTGCTGGCCCTTCCATGGCCACACAGAAGACACGCCTTGTTATTTGCTTCACTGCACCAAACTCAATGCATTTTGTGGATGGGATCACATCTGACATGGTGGTGGGCTCAGGTTTTGCCGTGACGCTGCTGCTGCTCCCCTGTGCTGTGCCCTGAAAGTGGGTCAGTGTGGCAGCGAGCAGCACACGGCATGGCGGTGCATGCACCTGATGAAGGGGTTGCATCATTGTGTGCATGCCCCGGGTGTTCTGCATAGTGTTCTGACATTGACCCCTGTGTGTGTGTGAGTGTGTGTGTGTTGCACGGTTTGTGCTGCTGCAGTGCTTCACGCCTGTATGGCACTGCGCAGCTCCAGGTTGCGAAAAAAAAACTTTGCATTGGGCTGCCAGATGGAGCCGAACCCAACCCATGACGCGTTGCTGTGGCAATGTGCCGGGCTTGCCTGCTTGTTTTGAATCCAGGTTTTGATTGGTGGGTGGCGCGCTGTGCGTGAGTGGCGGTAGGGTAGCTAGCTCAGCTGTGGCTGGCTTGTGCGTGGGACAGGGCGCAGCGCAGGGATCATGGAAAATGGTAGCACGTTGCTGATGTGACTTGGTAGTGCTGCCTGTCAAAGGGCCAGCAGTGTTATCGACAGTTTTCTACACTTGCGGCACTCTGTGTACAGTGACAGGGCGCACGGCTGCATGTTTCCCTGTTGACATTAACCTGCTTGTGGCTTTGAGAGCTACTGCTCGGCTGTCGGCACTCGTTCTGCCTGCCATTAAGTGTCTCCTGGACCAGCTAGGTGTGCAGCTGTCATTGCTGCTGGCTTGTGACCTTAGTAGAGAGGGAGATACAGAGCGCAGGCAGTGGTCAGGTTTGACTTCGAGCTCTCGACTGCCACGTGACGACTGCTGGCCGCTGTGCCTAAGGCTTCCTGCTAACCTTTAGTTTGACCGCTCGTCTGGGTGTGTACACAGCCGCAGCTACGGCCCTGTTTTGTGGGATCCATCTATTTCATACATTGCTGCTGCTGCGCACCCGGTGTGACAGCAGCAGCAAGAACACAACTGTAGATGGAATTGAGTGCCACGCATGGGACTTGACTCAGCTCGAGGTGGCCCTGCAGGCCCCTGGCCTACGGCAAAATCGGGTGTGGTTTGTGTGTATTTCAGGCTCTGTATCCATTGTTAGGCTGCCTGCGGTTTGTGCCAACAGTTTGTTTTCGAGGGAGGCCTGCACCACATGATTGCCCTCTTCTGCGGCACATGTGTGTCGCCAGCTCGTGTGGTCTCGCGTGTGGAATGTGCATTGCAATGGTGTAGCAGCCGCAGCGCTACGCTGCAGCTGCAGCCTGACCACCGAGCACGTCTCGTGTGTGGTATGTACATGCTAATGGTGCTGCAGCGCAGAGAAATGTGGCTGCAACCTGACCGCCGAGCGCATTTGTATGCTGGTCTAGCCTGCAGCTGAGAGGCTGCAGTGTTTTGGCGAAAGAGAGGCTGCGGCTTGCACACTGTGTAGCTTTTGTGATCAGTCCTGCAGTGCTGTACCCAGGGTTTTGTTCATTTCATTGGCCGCTTTTGCTGCGGTGAGTACAACATACCTCGGCAGGCCGTGGAGTTGTCATCTTACAGGCGCTGGGTGTGTGTTGTGTTGTATGTACATACGTTCTTATACATTCATCTCAAGGCACAGTTGTGTGTGTGGTTTGAAGCAGGTGCAGCACACCTTGCAGGGATGAGCGCTTGCGTGTGTGGTATGCAGTCTCTAGCGCAGGCTCCCGGCCATGCGTGTGCAGAGGAAGCACAGTTTTGCCGCTCTGTCAAGACAGCTGATCAGCAGCAGCTGGTGCTGGCAGATGCTGCCGTGTGCTGTTGACAGAGAGATGGCTGTGACGCTGGGGTGTATGTCACAGCACCATCATGCGGCATCATATGTATCTTGATGCTTGCTTTTTTGTGTGCGGCGCAGCTGGATGTGGTGCAGGATGTGTGCAGTGAAAGTTTTGCGCGGCCTCAGCAGAGGCACATGGTTTTGGAAAGCACTGTTTCTTGCTGGCTGAGCCTAGTAGGTGGGAAGTTCAGCCTTTTTATTTATTGTCAACCCTACCAACTTGAGCAGCACTTAGTGGTTTGATAGCCTGCAGTCTGAGGGAGTAGCATTGACAGCCGTTCATCTGACAGTGCACCAAAATATCCGAGGTGTACCCCACGACATACACCCCACGTGTCTCAAAACGCTCACCCAACATCTCGTGTGTCCATAAACTGCAAGAGAATTGGTGTTGCCTGTCTGTAACGAGAACACTTTCGTTCCTACGTCCAGGCAGGCAGTGCGTCAACCTGCAGCCGGTGCTAGTAGTTCGCAGGCTCAGGCATGCAGCTTTCCGCTGGTCGTGTGATTGCCAGGTACTAACAACGGCATACGTAATGGCTAGCGTATGGCAGCAGCTGGCTGCCAATGAGCGTGTCAATGTACGAAGCAGCAGCCAGCAGGCTGTGGACCTACCACTGAGCCACACAGAAAGGAGTGCAACCTGCAGTCCTCATCTATTGTTGACAGTTCGCATGTCGTTCACGATCCTACAATGAAAACACCATTGGCATTCACAAGCAGCAGCAGCAGCAGCAGCAGCAGCAGCAGCAGCAGCAGCAGCAGATGTCAGTCAGGCACTGCCACTGCACAGCTGTGGCCTGCACAAAACGTGTGAAGCTTGTCTACAGCATGCTCCCACAGCATGGGGACACTTGATTCACGCTTTGAAATTGCTTGCTGCAGGCGGCTGGTGGCAGTGCGGCCGAGCAATGGCCGCCTCGTAGCTGTGCGTGTCAGTGCGCAGCAGGCCGCCAAGGTGCGCTGCAGGACAGCGACTGCTGCAGCGCAGAAGCTGCAGTCTTACGCTGCAGCACAGAAACTGCAATACGCTGTCCTGCAAGCTACCTCCCAGCGCTAGTCAGACTCCCTGGCACCACAGCACACCACTCAGCAGGCATCACGAGCCGCAGACAGCACTGAGCTGTGCTTGCAGTTGCTGAAGCAGCCGACAGCCTGCGGCAGTGCATGCTCCCACGCAGCCGTTGCTGGGAAGCTGCTGTTGCTGAAAGCATGTGTGTGTTAGTGCTGCTTTAGAAGCTGTTTTTTTCTCCTTGTAGCAACTGCGCACGGCATCCTTCCAACAGTAGAACAACAGCACGCCTCTGCTGTGGCAATATCTGCGTACCCACACTGCTGCTGCTGCTGCTGCTGCTGCTGCTGCTGCTGCTGCTCCTATCAGGCCGGCGACTTTGTCAGTGTGCACTACACGGGCACGCTGGATGATGGCAGCGTGTTTGACACCAGCCGCAAGGAGGGCCGCACACCGCTGGAGTTCCAGATCGGCGGCGGACTGGTGCGGGGCGTGCAGTGGAACATGAGGCGTGGCCTGCATGCGTAGCTGGACCACATGCGACATGCAAACACTGCAGGAGCAGCAGCAACAGCAGCAGCAGCAGCAGCAGCAGCAGCAGCAGCAGCCAGGACCTGGGGTATGAGGCCAACCAGGCTGCATGCATTTGGCCCGCCAGCACTGCAGCAGCGTTGCTTGCCCATGCACAGCCTGGTGGCTTACCCGTGCAGGACTGCAAATGCATGCGCATGGCGTGTGCCTGTGATGTGGGAGTGGGGCATGAATATGAGTGCCTGCCTGTGGCCTGCTTGCACTGCAGCAGAAGCAGTGGTTGGCCCAACCTGCCCATGCAGGACTGCAGTTGCCATCCATGCAGCTATGCATGACCTGCCACGCAATAACATGACGTGCAAGACCCGGCGCAACATCCATCAGCAGTTGCACCCAACCACACTGGACTTTTCCGAGTGCTTGCCTGGCATTGTTTGCTGTCTGTGGCACGCCTGCACTGCAGTGATGTGCTAATAGGTTCCTATTATTATCAATCTGCTGCCATCATGCCGCAGGTGATCCAGGGCTTTGACACTGCAGTGACGGGGCTGGCTGTGGGCACATGAATATTCTGTATGTGCCTGCCTGCATTTGCTGTTTCCGTGTTGCCTGTGCTGCTGCAGGTGATCAAGGGCTTTGACACTGCAGTGACGGGGCTGGCTGTGGGCCAGAGCAACAAGGTCCGCGTGGCGCCAGAGGACGCGTACGGCCAGGTGGGGGGCTGCAGCAGCATCAGCAGCAGCAGCAGAGCTGAGCAGCTGCCAGACATGTGCACTTTGCGCGCGGCAGCATTCACAGCATGCGATACACTCGGCTATATCAGATGTGGCCAGCAGCACTATTGTGTGCCATGAAGGCTGCTGACCGCGGCGACTGCTGTGCATGTTGCCCCTGTCCCCTCCTCCTCCCTTCAAGGTGAATGCCGAGTACATCATCAACATCCCCAAGGCCAAGGCGCCAGAGGGACTCAAGGTGGGACGCAGCAGCAGCAGCAGCAGCAGTAGCAACAGCAGCAGCAGCAGCAGAAGAAGCAGTTGGTTGCATCTCTGCCTGGTGTCCTGCTGTGCCGTGGACCTATTTGGCATGGCACTCAGTGGCAGCAACCAGCGATAGGTTATTGCAGCTCCAGCATACTCAGTGCCTGGATCTCTGCTGCTCGCTCAACTGCGTCTAGTGCCCCTGTGCAGGCTGCTTGCTTACCTGCTGCTGCCTCACCCTGCCCGTGATTGTCGCTTCCCGCCGCTCCCCACCCTCCCCACCCCCGCAGGTCAACGACCGTGTCATGCTCAGCAACGGGCTGCCAGCCAGGGTCACTGTGGTGGGGGAGAGTGAGGTCACACTGGACCTCAACCACGAGGTGAGATGCCTGGCACTGACACTCATCTGATATTCTAATTTAAACAGCACAAATGCTGCCATGCCCACAGGCCCTGTAGCTGTTTTCGCTGAATGCTGCTGACGGCAGCGGGCACCCTGCTCATGAGGTGGTGCGAGCTAGGCTACTGTGTCTCACTGCATGCCAGCTGATGTGGCACAACCCTAAGTGCACCATTGGACAGCTCCTGCATTCGTGAGCTCACTTGCCAAATGTTGCGTGGATGTGTACGTGCAGCAATCTGCTGCCAGCCACCACCCCTGCCAGCTTGCCACCCCCCAACCCACCATAACAGCATTACCAGCATCACATTGCTTTGTCTGCCTGCCCTGCGTGTGCTTCCCTGCCCTGCTGCTTCCGCTGCTGTGCTTGCAGCTGGCGGGCAAGCACCTCACATGTGACGTGGAGCTGCTGACTCACCTACCTGCTGCTCTGCCTGCCATGCTGCCGTGCCCATCCCTCCATCTCCCACTGCTGCAGCTGGCGGGCAATCACCTTACATGTGACGTGTAGCTGCTGACACTCACCTGCCCACTGCCCTGCCTGCCCTGCTGCGCTACCCACCCCTACCCCCCCCCCCTTCCGCCCTGCAGCTGGCGGGCAAGCATCTCACGTTTGACGTGGAGCTGCTGACCCTGACTGCCCAGGACAGCCTGCAGAAGGCCACCTTTGGCGCGGGATGCTTCTGGGGGCCGGAGCTGGCCTTCCAGCGCGTGCCGGGTGAGTGGCCTGCAGCCGCTGATGCTGAGCAGTGAGGCTGAGCAATGTGCCCTGCATGGTATTCTCGCCTGTGCCCTGCTGCAAGCGTGCACCACACTGTTCGCACTGCGCGCCTATGGAAGTCTCTTCTCCCCTCCCCTCTTGCCTGCCTTGCCCCCCCCCCTCCCCCTGCCCCTCCCCGCCGCCTCCCCTTCTAACCCCAACCACAGGGCGTGTCTCCTGGGCATCCTCTCCTCTTGAGGTGGGCGGCAGCCCTGGGCCTCATCTCTCCTCCAAGATGGGCTACTGCAGTGCTGTCTGTGTGCTCACAATCCCCTTCCTCCCCCCTCTGCCGCCCTGCCCGCCCTCCTCATGCCCCAGGCGTGATCTTCACCGAGGTGGGTTACAGCCAGGGCAATGCTCCTGTGCCTTTGTGCTCACAGCCTCATTATTTTCCACTGCTGCTGCTGTTGCCCAACCCCTCTGTGCAGGCGTGATCTCCACCGAGGTGGGCTACAGCCAGGGCAAGGTGGAGGAGCCCAGCTACGAGCAGGTCTGCAGCGGCAGCACGGGGCATGCGGAGGTGGTGCAGGTCACCTACGACTCACAGCAGGTGCGCAGCATCTTGTCTTGCAATGTTGTGTATTGATCAGTATGCTGCATTTCACACAGCAGTGGTGCAGGTTGCGTATGATCCGGTGCAGGTCACCTACGACTCGAAGCAGGTGCGCGGCAGCGGCTTTGGTGGTGGGCTGTGGTGTGCTGTAGCGTGCTTTGGTGCTGTGGTGAGCTGTGGTGTGGCAGCACGGGGCATGCGGAGCTGGTGCAGGCCACATATGGCTCACAGCAGTTGCTGCGCAGTGCTTGCTACGTGGTGGGGTGGCCAGCCAAGTGATCTGCACTCCTAGCGGAACATGGCGGATGACAGCGCGCTAGGTCTAGCACAGGGCATAGGCTGCTGGTGAAGCTGCTGGGTCTCAGCAGAAACTTTTCCTCGTTGCTGTGCAGGTCAGCTACCGTGAGCTGCTGGACGTGTTGTGTTGGTATGACCAGGGCTGCATGCAGGCTGCTGCCAAAACACTTTTCTTTGCCCTGTATGCACCTGCCCTGCAGGTGACCTACCGTGAGCTGCTGGACGTGTTCTGGGGCAAGCACGACCCCACCAGCCTCAACAAGCAGGGCGCTGACGTGGGCACGCAGTACCGCGCAGGCATCTACACACACAGTGACGAGCAGGCAGAACAAGCCGCAAAGTGAGCGCAACAGGCGCCGGTGCTCTGCAGCTGTGAAGACTCTCATGCTACAGAAGTTTTGCAGTGCTTCTTTGTGTGTCGTTAACTGCCGAGTATGCCGAGCTACATTCATCCTTGCAGTCTGCCTGATGGAAGCTGTACCGTACGCCACACCGCTGCTGCTGCTTGTCATGAGCATTGTTTTGATTCGCGTTACTGCTGCTGCTGCTGCTGCTGCTGCTGCCAGGTACCTTGAGGAGAAGCGTGCAGCCATGCCTGGTGTGAAGATTGTGACTGAGCTCGAGCCCATCAAGAGCTACTACAAGGCAGAGGTGTGTGTGTGTGGTTGAGGGGGGGGGGGGGCGGCTGCACCAGGCAGTGCCAGTTACCAGCTGTGGCTGGTATATCTGCAGCGGTGGAGATGTCAGCTGAGTAGGTTTGGTTGTGCTGACCACCGTCTGCAACGTGATGCTCGCGTGCAAGCACCTGTGGCAACTATGGCGAGGCGCGCCTGCCGCAATGGGCTGCCCAGCCGTGTCCCACCTGCGGCTGACACCCAAAAGCTGTATCTGCCCATGCTGTGTGTGTGTGTGATCCTGCTGCAGCCGTACCACCAGCAGTACCTGTCCAGGGGAGGCCGTTTCAACCAGCCGCAGGATGCGAGCAAGGGCTGCAACGGTGAGGCACACACGACCCCTCACCTGCACACGACCCCTCACCTGCACACGACCCCTCACCTGCACACAACCGCAGGCACAGCTTCATTCAACCAGTACAGCACTGCACAAAGCCGTAACAGCCGCAGCGTAGTCTTTTGTACCTCATAGGCTGTTTGCGCCTAGCCTTTGCCTACTCTTGTGTTAAGGGTATGTTGATGGCGACGTGTCTTGCACGAGGCCATGCATGTGCAGTATCAGGTGACTGAACACAAGCCATGGGCCCCTGCCAAGCATCATATTTTGTACTCTTGCTTTGCAATCACAGTGTTGCAGCTCACGCTCCCGGCTGATGTAGGGGCATCTACCTGCTGAATGTGCGCTGAAGATCATTCATGCTTCAGTGGTCTGCCCAGTGAACTAAGCCTGTTCTGTTGTGCTGTGCTGCAGACCCCATCCGCTGCTACGGCTGATTCATTGGAACCACTGATCTGGGCAGAGGCCGCCATGGCCCCAGGATTATTTTACAATCAGCCAGTATTGCTGTAGCAGCACTGCCAACGAGCTGTACCCTGACGAGTTGCTCTCAGAGAGGCTGACAACGCAGTTCAGAGTTTGTCAAGCGGTGCAGCACAACCCTGTTGGACCTGACGGACTTGCACCTGGCAGCAAACTGGCGATGCTACCATTGAGTGCAGCAGCGGCTGTTTGGAAGAAAGCTGCTGCAATGCAGCAGCAGGCTATATGCCGTTCTCTGCGAATTCTGCCATCCTGGTTTGAAGGTACCAAGCGCTTGCGGCTGCTGAAGGACGCACCTGCAAGCTCTTCCCTGCACACCATACTGTGGCGTCTCTCTGTCTGCTGATGTAGCGGTGTATGGTTGCGGCTTTCACTGTGTAACGGAGCCTCTAACCTTATGTCACGCGAGAGCTGATGCATCCAGCTTTTTTATGCTTCAAGCTACAGGCCACTGGGTGCTGGATATGCCATGACCGCTTCTATTGTTGTTTGGAGCACAACAGACTACAGTTGAAGCAGAAGTATTCAACAGCCCGGCTGTGTGAGGGCCTCACAGTCCGGTGGATCACCAGCACGTTTCTTGCATGTCACAAGTGCGACCTCTTGCTGAGCATTTCTCACGACAGTCAAACAAATTGGTTGACATGTACTCGTCAGTGTCAGCTGCAGCCAAGCATCAAATGACACACGCTGTTGAGACAGGAGGCTGCAATGCCCGGCATTGCATGCCAGCACCCTGTGCTTGTCTGATCTATGTGCAAAAGCACATGCGTATGTGCTGTCCCTCAAGGAGACACTTGAAAAGGGACTAGTCACGGTCAGTCAACAAGCATCAACGAATGAAATGGTATGCCCAGTTATACAACTGCTGCACGAGCACACAGATCAAACCACTGCCATCTCTGCTGGTACACAAGCACAGCACAGTGCTGCCGCGCTCTGCAGGCGTGCAGCTGCTAATGCTTCCTGCGCTTGCTCCTGTGCCTGCCCTCTGGTGGCGCCTCCTCTTCAGCTGCCAGGTCAACCACCTCAGCAGCAGCATCGCCATGCTGCTGCGTTTGGCGGGCCCTGCAGGACAAGAACACATGCCAGCAGCCAATCAAAATTCTGAGCGAAACGCTCACACAAGTCTGATGACAGTTGCAGCACACTGCCTCAAGGCGATTTCTGCTACAAGAGTGACAGCCAGCAGACAGCATGTGCAGCTGGGAGTGTGTTGTCTGCTACTGCCGCAGGACGCTTCTGCGTAACTGAACAAGCATACCTGCTTGTGCCAGCAGCCTTCCTGCCGTCGCCTTCTATGCTTCGCTGCTGCTGCCGTATGTGCTGCTGCAACTGCTCCAGCTGCTGCTGCAGCTCTGCTTCCTGCTGCTGCAGCTGCTGGTGCTGCGGCTGCTGCGCCTCCTCCTGCACCACCTGCAGGTCCTGCTCCGCCTGCTCCTTCTGCTGTAGCGCTGCGATGACCGCCTCAGCTGCTGTCTCACACTGCGTGATTGACAGCTGGGTGCTTGCCTGCAGCACGGATTGCCAAGCACACAGAGTTTGGCAGCATGCCAAGCTGTGAGTTGCTGCGTCGATTTCATACTGACACAGCACTGCATGTCACGCAGTGCCATGCTAGCGCTGCATGGCTGCTTCCCTGCCCATCATCACAGTGCACTACCCTTCTTTTGGTCAAGCCACGGTCAAGCTAAATTATACCTCAAGCTCAAACACATGCACCACATAGACGCGATTTTGCAAAATGCGTCACATGCGGCACTCGCTGCACCCACCTGCAGCTCTCCAGCCGGGCGGCTGCCAAACCTGAAGGGCGCCTCCTGGATGGGGCACACCCTGAAGTTGCTGCCCACCACCACACCTCGCCCCGAGAGCTTGCTGCCGTCCAGCGTCACAATGTCTGCGGTGCTGGTCTTGAGGCTGTTGACCACGCAGGCCCTGTAGGCGGCCGCCTGGTCCAGCGTTTCGAATACTAGCGTGCGGCCCAGCTGCGGAAAGACAGCAGCAGCAGCAACAAGGGATGAAGGTGTTAGCAGCCGACTTACGCACAGCAAACAACGCTGCGAAGAATCAAAGCACAGCATAAGCGGTTGCCAGGGTGAGTGAAGTGACTATGAGGAGCCAAGCTCAAGGGCAACAGCCAAGGAAACCATCTAGCGCAGCAACTGGTCTCATGGGGCTTGCAGTCGGTTCAGAACCTCTGCAGCGCACCTGCGCATACATGAGCCCCTTGCGCGTGTTGCTGAAGCGAGGACGGATCAGGTTGACAGCAAAGCCCAGGCAGCCGGGCGGCCACTGGTTGGCAGGCAGGCAGTCAGGAGGTGCTGAGCGCCCTGCAGGAATAGCAGGTGCAGCGGTGACCTTACCACATCTCGTTATGCTGTCTCCAACGAGGTGATTGTAGATACAGCACACATGCAGTGCAGCTGGCAAACGCATGTACACAGTGCAATGGCCATCTTGGAGTTCTTGGGGTCATGAGCTGCCAGTGCAACTGTTCAGATTGCTGTTGCAAACACTCAGGGCACACCACACAACAGTACTCAGTGGTGTCAGGCTGACAGCCGGCGACTCACTGCTGTTGCCCAGCAGCGACAGCTGGCGCGTGTGTGGCAGCGGCATGGGCAGCGGCGGGTCGGTGCCCTGGCACGCATCTGCCAGCAGCTGCTGCGCCAGCTCGCTCATGCCCTGCACGGCAATGTTGCTGCCATACGCGTCCTCGGGCGTGTACTCCTGCAGAAAAGAGCAGGCGCATCTCATGCATCATGTACTGCTCCATAGAAGCACATCATACCGCCCCTATTTTCATCAGCTATAGTATTTGCACCAAGAGTTGGGCAAGCAGTGCATTCAACAGCGCTAACGAGTTTCCCTGGGTCGAGATAAGAAGCCAGGCGGTATGCAACAGGAGATTGCGTGCCCCAAAACAGCAACAGGTTGGTGAACAACACACATCAAACCAGCAGCAGGCTACACAATCACGCACCTGGATGAGCGTGTACGACAGCATGGAGGGAATGGGCATGTTGGCTGCCTGTGCTGCCTGGCGCAGCCGGTTGATGGCCTCGTAGCTCTTCACCACCATCACCTGCAGCCAGCGTCAGGATGGCTGATGTCAGCATGGCACCACGCCCATGGTACACGCCCTGCTGCAAGCCACCCAACCAATTGCCGCGCAAGCTATAGTCAGCAGCCCACAGCACCAGCACAATCCACGCAAGCGCCAGCCGCAGCAATGCTTGAAAGTTATCGGTTAACTTCCAACTCAAGATCCTCTGGACGCAATGCCTCTGCCCCGCACCTGCATGGCTGCGCAGTAGTTTGCGGCCAGCACTGCTGACAGGCGCGGCTCGTCCACGTAGCCCAGCTGCGCAAACACGCCCACCAGGTCGGGATCGCCCGCCTGCAGCAGCCTGCTGATGGACAGCGTCATGTTCTGGCGGCTGCTGCCGTAGCGCGCCTCCAGGGCAGGCCTGGCAGCAGCAGCAGCAGCAGCAACCACGTAGCATGTGTATGTGGGTGGCACGAGACAAGCAAAGCAGTGAACATGCACCTGACCAAGTGTGAAAGCAGCCCCAGCAAGCCTGGCAGATGGCTTCCAGAAGCTCGTGTGATCGAAGCAGCATAGGTCGCACTGCTGCCAGCAGCAGACAACCAGGGTTGACACCTGCTTGTTGCTGATGCTCCTCATCGCCACAGCCGGCTCACCTCTCAGACTCTTGCGCTGCTTTTGCCTTCACCTGCTGCAGCAGCTGCTGAGCCTCCTTGCTGCTGCTGGGCATCTGCAGCCCTGGCTGTTTCAACCGCTCACGCATCAGCTGCAGCTGCTTCTCTGCCTGCCTTCCTGCTGCATGGCGCTCCTGCTCTGCGCTCTGCAGGCGCTCTTGTACAACTCGTACACCGTCCTGCACTGTGGTTAGCCGCTGGTGTAACTGCTCCTTCTGTTCTTGCAGCACCTGTTGCATGCAATGTCAAAAACAGCGAGCAGCCATATCCCACACCGTCACCAGCTGAACTCAGGCATGCAGACAGAGCAAACGGCACTGGGAATCACGACATGCAGGCAACGCTGAAGAATATGTGCGCACAAACCACACTCTTCAGCACCATGCCGGACATTTGCGCGCAAGTGATGCCCACCTGCAGCTCCCAGATGCGCGCCGCGTCATCGGTGAACAGCACCTGGCACTGCCACACCGTCACCCAGCTGCTGGCGCTGCCGCTGCGGCGGCTGGGCGCCCTGGGCATGAGCACCTGCGCCTCCAGGCTGCACTGCAGCGCCTGGCCGGCGCCAGCCGGCTGCAGCAGCACGAGCAAGGCGAGCACAGCACAAGGATAGTGTGTATGGAATTGAAACATAGCAGAGCATGGATGCTGTTCTTGCCAGTGTTGTGCAAGAGCAGGAAGTGCGGGGCTGAGGTTGCGCGGTGCGCAAAGCTCGCAGCACTATGAGAGGCTCCCCGGCCCGAGCACCTACCATTCTGCCAGTGCCCGGCTCCACAGCAATCTCGCCAAAGAACGCCCTGCCCCTTGCGTCACTGCTCAGCTGCAGCTGGCCCTCGCTGCAACACAGCTGCGGGGCCTCAGCATCATCATCACGGCTGCCTGCTTCGCTGCACAGCAGCCGCCAGCGCACTGACACGTCTGCTACTGCTGCAGGGTTGGCGTGGCTGTCCAGCAGCTGCACCACTGCATTACGCAGCAGCCGCCTGCAGGCAAGGGCAGCAGAGATGCAGCTTGCTGAGCCCCATGATTAGGTATATTGCCGAAAGCGGGACCTAGTTGCCAGAAGAAGAGTACTGTGACGTGCATGCGCAAGTGTACACAAGGATGAACGTGAGGTGAACTGCTGCAAGCATTTGTTGTGCTGGGTGATGAGGCAGTTGCTGCGGCTGCCGTGCTGCTTACCGCTGCTCAGGGTCCTTGCCATTGCTGATGGTGAGGGTTTCTTGGTCCGCTCCCGCTGCTTGCAGAGCAGCAGCTGCGACTGGACCAGCAGCAACCTCAAACTGCAGTGAGGTGCTGCGCAGAGTTTGCTCCTGCAGCAGCAGCAGCAGCAGCAGCAGCAGCACAACAGCAAGAATTCAATGCTCGGTGACCAGCAGCTGCACAAGACATTTCACAGCAGTTTGCAGTCGGAGCCCTGCTGTCAATCGGGTAGAGCAACGGGCATGGGCTTGCAAGCCAGGATGCATCAAGCATGCAGTCACAAAGCAGCTTGCGTGCCGGTAAACCATGCCACCACACGAGCCACATAAGTGCATGCCGCAAGACCCACCTGCTTCGGCATTGCCGGCAGCAGCTCGGGCCTTCCTTCTACGTACTCAGCCGTCAGCGTGTATAGCCCAGCCAATGTCAGCTCAGGCGTGCTGAAGCACACCACGCACCCCTGCTGCGCTGCTGCTGCAGCCGCCTCTGCTACTGCCGGCTCAACTCCCTCCGCTTCCCCATCCCACACCCTCTCAGGTGTCAGCTGTATGACATCTGCTTTTTTGCTGCTGCTCTTGCCCTTGCCTGCCTTGCTGCCAGCTGCAGCCTCGCCTGCCTCTGCAGGGGGCCCATTGGGCGGTGCTAGTGATAAGACAAGGCTGCTGCTGAGCACGTCCCAAGGCAGTGCCTGCTGGTCCTCCGTGTGCACTGCCACCAGCAGCTGCAGCTGGCTGCCTGCCGCTGCGCTGCCTGCAGGCAGGCTGCCAGGGAGCACCTCCAGGTTGCACACGTAGTTCTGCTGGCAGACCTACAGCACATTACACATGCAGCAGCAGCAGCAGTGCACAACTAGCGTCCAACTCATGTGACGATGATGGCCACGAATTGGTGACAGCAGAGCAATCCTTAGCAGGGCCATCTTAATGACGCTCAGTGTGACATTCCATGCAAGAGAACATGGCTGGCACCCACACCCGCAGCAGCAGCACGCCCCACCTTGACCATGACCATGGCCTCCTGCACCGCAATCTTGCGCGAGTGGCTGCCCACGGTGAGCTTGTACAGCCCCTCAGCCTGCGCTTGGATTCGCACGTTCTTGAAGCTTGCCACGCCGTTGCGCAGCTTGGCGCGGTTGCTGCCAGCAGCTGACACGCGCGCCGCGACGCCCTCGGCATTCAGCGCGCTGCCGCTCAGCGCAACCTGCAGCCGCAAGCAACGGACGGCAGTGGGGCTTGAAGCAGCAGTATCACTGGCGGTGCTGTTGCTTCTAATAACTTGAATGACCAGATGTGCCGAGATACACAGCTTCGGCAGCCTACAGCCCGTCACAGCGACTGCAGTCCTGCACCAAACGCCCATGTCTTCCTTGCTAGATTTGCAACCCCAGGCCCACCTCGAAAGCACAGCCCTCTGCCAGGTTGCCGTACGCGTCCACCACCTTGACTGGCAGGCTGTCCAGCAGCCCCCGCGTGCCGCACTCCAGCTGCGCGGGGCAGTCCGCCACTAGGGCTGCTGCGGGGCCTGGCAGCAGCTCCAGCGCCAGCTCATCAGGCACCAGCAGCGAGGCGCCGTCCTCACCAGCCTGGTCCCTGCAGTGTTGGCATGGCGAGACAGCAGCAATAATAAGTTCATAACGTAGATACTGGTGCTTTCCCCCAGCGTGCACCGACCCCACCCTTCCCTGTACCTGCAGTACTGTCAAGGTTGTGCGATCGGGTCAGCATGTGCAGACACCAAGCACAACCAGGCCAACAGCAGGTGTGTGGATGTAAGGGGTGCTGCACATTTTCCATCAACTTTCAAACCATGCAGCTCAGCTAGCATGGTAATACCATGCACAAGCAACCTGCCATGTAAGCAGTGCAAACTCACGCAGCGCTTGTGCGGGCCGCACCTGACGACAAGCTTCACAGGGCCTGGGGGCCCTGCCAGCCACAGCTTGTACAGGCACACGTCACCGCCCGCCTGCGTGTTGTCCCACTTGTGCTGCCAGGCATCGGGGTCCAGCTGCAGCTGAGCCTCTGGGTCGTCAGCCTCTGCCTGCACCGTGGGGTTGGGCCGGTCCTCAGCGCAGCCAAAGCAGCACCTGCAGCGCCCAGTGAGAGCACACAGCAGATTACGCGTTAGCAGGGAAGTAAAGGAAAGGCCGCTTCCTTGGCTACAATGCATGTGTAAAATTGCAGTTGACATCTGCTTCATGTGGAATCAACCCCACATTGTGCACCAAACTCTTCCACAGTACACAAGCATACACTGCTCACAATGCAAGGGTAGTTGATGCACATGGCCTGTTTCACCAGCACGCTTCTGCCGACATCTCTGTGCCTGGCTGCCTGGCCCCACCTGTTATGGCATGCATCCAAGGCCTCGATCTCCAGGTAGAACGGCTGCCCACACGGTATGCTGGTCAGGTCTGCTGCGCCATCTGCCTCGCCAGCCTTGCCTGCTGCCGCCGCTGCTGCCGCTGCTGCGCCCTTGCGGTAGTCCACTACTGCCACACTCCAGGAGGCCGGTGGGCCAGGTATCACTGACACCTCAAAGTTGATGTCCAGCGACACGCCTGCAAACAACAAGCAATGCGCTGATTCAGCACAAGAACGCAAACATGTGCATGGTTTCTAGTATCTAGTATCGGAGAGCAGGATCAAGCTTTACCAGTGCAGTTGCAAGTGCTCAGCTGGCAGGCTTGTGACTGTCACGTGCAGTATGATCATGCACCGGGCCATGCTCTTTTTCAAGCAGCCGCACCTGGCCACTCCTTTGGGTCCCCTACAAAGCGCACCCAGAAGGGCACCGGCTGGCCCACAGCGTCAGGCGCCTGCAGCGACGGCAGCCGGATGTCATCGCCACCCAGCACGGCCTTCTTGGAGCCCTTGGCCCACGACACCTGAGGCAAAATTGACAGCAGCAGCAACAGTGGCCGAATCAGCCGCATCAGCACGTAACAGTACGGCCCATATGCAGCAGGCATGGGCTTGACAGGGAGTACGGCGTTACATGCTTTCACGAAAGTGCAGCCTGATCAGTGCGCAGCAGCGCGGCGGCTGCCTGTGCAAAATACAAGCGTCAGGCTCCTTGTTTGTGTGTGTTTACAATGTGGATGATGACTGGCTGGCTGGCTATCTTGCCAACATGGTTTTGCACCCACCTGTATGCGGCCGCGCACGCCGCCAGCAGCCGGGCGCCCGACCTCATCCACGCAGCGCACCGCCAGCCCCTCCACCCTGCCGCCTGCCTCCACGCCTGACAGCCGCCACACCAGCTCACCCTCCCCACCATCGCGGCCCTCCTGCATGCGCCTGCCCAGCTCCTGTACATTGAACAGGTACACAGGACCGCCACGTTCCACCAACAATTCAACGTTCCGCACCATGTTGGAGATGATATGTCTGGAGCCAGGTTTGCAGGACAATGCACAGCTGTGCTGTGCAGGAGGCAACACACCAGTACTTTAAGTCACTTCTACGTCAATCAGCTGCTTGCGCTGCACTCTGCATGCAGTCATATTTTGGTCAGCAAAGTAGCTGCCACACACCTCCCCATGGTGCGTCATCAGCAGCTCTGCCGGCATAGTGCTGGGCAGCACCACCAGCTGCAGCTCCGTCTGCTGCTGGGGCTGCGCCACCTCCAGTGCTGCTTGCAGCTGCTGCTGCTGCTCGACCTGGCCGCACTGCGGCCACAGCAGCAGCTTGTGCTGCTGGCTCTTGTCGGCAGCTGCTGGGTCAGGCGCGGAGCCGCCCTCACCCTCGCTTGTTGCGTCCTGGCGCTGTACTGTCAAGCCGCTGATGGTGGCGACACCTCTGCAGTACAGCAAACAACGGTGAGCCACATGTCATACTGCAGCTGTTGGTGTTGGGTGGTTGTGACAACACAGTCTGTCACTGGCTGCAGGTGCATTGATAGTTCATGTTACGCAATAGCACCCAGTGCAGCAACACACTTCATACTAATTCCGCCACCCACCTGTCATCCACTGCGAAGGTGCTGCTGTCAGGGTCAGTCGCTGCACACTGCAGCGCCACCTCAAATGGCAGCACATCATTGCGGCAAGTGGCATTGCCCCAGACGTCCAAGGTTTGCACCTGCACACAACAGACACATGGCAAGCAGCGCCAAGCACCTTAGCATGCTGGTCTCTTGCGTGTATGCTCTGCATTGGTGCGGTGTACACAAGCCAA
This sequence comes from Tetradesmus obliquus, assembly GCA_030272155.1. Taxonomy (NCBI): domain Eukaryota; kingdom Viridiplantae; phylum Chlorophyta; class Chlorophyceae; order Sphaeropleales; family Scenedesmaceae; genus Tetradesmus; species Tetradesmus obliquus. Next base: position 3,025,526 of record CP126196.1, on the reverse strand, counting down.
AACACTCATTGAGACATGCATCATGTTGCTGCAGCTGCCCCTGCTGTGAATGTGATTTCCAGGCGATGCTTGCTCTGCCAGGCAGAGGTGAAGATGGAAGTGCGCACCTTGAATGCTGGCAGCTGCTCGCCGCTCATGATTTGCGCCGCCACCAGCTGCTGCTCTGGTGCCAGCTGCGTCATCAGCTGCTGCGCCAGCTCCTCCTGCTCCTCCTCACTGGCCTGCTGCTGGCTGAAGGGGTGCCCTGCCAGCAGCCGCAGCGAGTGGGGCGCGCCGGGCGCCAGGCGTAGCGGGAAGCCCTGCACACAATTAAAAACAGCGAGATCAGCAGTGCACCAAGCTGCTAGCCATGTCATCTATACGCATGGTGTGCAAGTGAAAACCACGTATTGCTGTCTGCCCTATGCACAAACAGGCGCAGCTGTACTGTGGTGAGTTTCCAAGCACTCCTGTCCCAAGCAGCCAACCACTGGCGGCCTACCTGTGGCGCCAGGCCCTCAATGTGTGCTGCCAGGGAGACGTCCACAGAGCGCACAATGGGCAGCGTAGCAGCTGGCGGCGGTGCTGCTGCAGTGCCGCGTTGGGTGCGGCCAGTGGCCTTGCCCTCAGCAGCAGCATCAGGCGCTGGTAGCTTGAAGAGCTGCATGCCGCCAGGTGCAGGCGAGGTGGGACCCAGCACCCGCAGGTTCATCAGCCACAGCTCATCCTGCTGCACCTCCTGCAGCACGCAGCAGCAGCGACAGGAACAGAGCCGTTTGAGTTTTGTTGCCAATGGTATACATGCATGATGTGCTTCTTTGACAAGGGTAGAAGCCGGGATGTAGTGTGCTGTCTGCGGCAATGCAATGCACATACAGGCATCCTGCATAGCATGTGATTGCGCAGCCAGCAGCAACCGAGAGTGCATACATCCTCACGAGGCACTCACTGTGTCTGCCACCACATTGAGCTCCTGCAGCACAGCGCCTCCGCCAGCCACGCTGCCCTGCAGCACCTGCAGCTGCACCTGCCGCTCTGCCCAGGAGGCAGCATCAGCAGGCACTGCATTGCCGTGGCTGTCTTGCAGCAGCAGCTTCAAAGGCGGCAGCGCTTCCCCCAGCATGATGGACTTGCTCAAAGCCACTGCACGGCCCTTGCCCTGCATGCAGCCAGGACAAGCTGTAAGTTGTGTACCTTATGCTAGCTGCGGGTATAGACGCACCCTGCATGTCTGTACATGGTGGGTATCGCTTCTGCAGCACAACCGCCGTGCCTGACAGACGCTTGCAATGCTGGCAAGCCCTGCATGTCTGTTGCGGCATCGTATCATCACAGTATCACCATGCAAAACTCCAGTTGTCAGCTGGCTGCTGAACAGAAGCACATGCTCACCCTGATATCGAAGCTGACGGGGGGGCCTGCCGTGACCTGCAGGTCGATGCTGAAGCGCAGCGTGCGCCCACCCGGCAGCTCCGGCAGCAGGCTGTACTGCAGGCAGTAGCAGCCAGCCCTGCAGACAACAAAGATGACACTGTTAACTAAGCAACAGCACAGCGCATGCTGCCTGCACATGGGCTGCACCCATTTAAAGATTGCCATGGTGCGAAGGACAACAGCACAACAGCAGGCTGAACGCAGCAGTGCCGCTTTACAGTTGGCCTGCTTTGTCCCCTACCTGGTCAGCCCTCCTGAGATGCGCTGGAACTGGAAGGTTTCCTGGATGGGTGACTTGTTCTCAAAAGACAGCACCACCTCACCATCACATGCGGGCTCGTCCTGCAGCAGAACACCACAGCATAAATGTCACATGGATTCCTCTTGCACCTGGCCTCTCCAGATCGTGTGCTGAACAAGGTAGACATGCAGAGGCAACCAGTGCTCGTTGCATGACTTTAAAAACGATGTGGCAGCACTGCCAGCGCAAAACACAGTGTAACAGCGCGCCTGTGGCACAACCTGTTGTGCCGGCAGTCAGCACACCTCAGCTTGCTCAACCGGGGCAACTGCTGCTGCTTTCTTGCCGTCAGCGCAAAGCGCGCCAGGCAGCTCATTCTCCTTCTCAGCGGCAGCAGCAGCAGCTTCATCCTCAGCAGCCTCAGCAGCCGCTGCACCACGCTTCCTGCGCTTCCCTCGCTTGCCACCCTTCTTGCTGCCGGCCTCCTCTGCGGCTGGCGCAGCTGCTTCTGCATCAGGAGCAGCGTCACCTTGTGCTGCCGCTGCAGCTGTTCTTTTGCGAGCAGTGCCTGCTGGCCCGAGGTAGTACAGGGTTTGCACCTGCAACAGCTCATGTCGGCTAGGTGAGCTTCTGCACGGATTTAACCACAGCTGTAATTACAAGTGATGGCCTGGCAACAAGGAGCTGCAAGAAGTAACACATGTGAAGCTGGCCCATCAACAAGCATTCCACTCAGCATACACACGATGCCAAATGGCATGTGCTCACCACTTTCAGCTGCTGACGCTGGCCGGCAATGAGCGCCTTGACCACCCTGTTGCCAGCCCCATTGACCACGCTCACGCTGGTCTCAGGCAGCACACTGCCGGCGGTCAGCGCCACCACGCCGCCCTTGGCCAGGTGCAGCGGCTCAAAGCGGAAGCCGGCAGGCAGCTGCAGCACAGCATGCAGAGATGGACACATCAGAAGCCGATGTCTGATTTGCGGCAGCACGTCTGCCTGCACACGCTAGCTCTTGTTAATCAAACCCTAATGGAACACCAGAGCACTTGTGTCATGCGTGCTTGTTGCAACAACACAGCATTCACTGCTCGCAAGCCAGGTCTGCATCTTAATACCATCATCGTTATGCATGCAAGGTCAGCCCCCCGACCTTGCCCAGCTCCCTGCTGGTGTGCTCCTGCAGCTCCTGCGGCGTCACCAGCCCCTCCAGCCGCCGCAGCGGCCAGGTGTGCATGTTGTCGGGGCCCAGCACCTCCAGCGGCAGCGCGCGCACCGTGACGCTGCCGCCACTGAAGTGGCCCTCAGCCTGCACCAGCTGCGGCACGCTGAAGTGCTCCACCTGGCGGCATGGCAGCAGTGCGGGGGACAAGAGCAGTGCCTAAGAACACCGAGGCAGTCAGCTGACACCACAATTACTTGACAGCACCAAAGCAGCTAGTGTTGTACAACAGGCTACTGCAAAAAGTGGCAGCACTCGCTGAGGCGCACAAGGTGATAGCCGGCAACATGCAGCTGCGAACTGTCCCTGGCCGGCCTGGCTGCTCACCCTGCCAAGCACTGCGGGCTTGGTGCTGAGGCGGATGATGTCTCCCTTGCTGATGGTCTGCAGACCGTCGCTGATGCGCTCAAAGATGGTCACGTCCTTGCCCAGCTCCTTGCGGGCGTGCGCCTGGTGAACAACAGCAGCAGCAAAAGCAGATGCAAGCCAAACACAGGAAATAGTCCCACTATTATTGGTAAGGTCCAAATGTAGATGCTGTACCAAGGACATGTGGCGCACGGCATAACAGGGTGCAGCCACCCTCTAGCAAATCTGCTAGGGCTAGCATGCCTATGCATCCATTGACACACAAGCATATCGCGCACCTGTGCGGCTGAGTGGCACAGCACCTCGAACTTCACGCTGCGGTCGTAGCTGCGGTGGCAGCCTGCCAGCCACTCCTTGAAGTGCTTCTCCAGCTGCCTGTCTGTGGGGCTGGCGGCCTCCAGCAGCAGCGCCAGGTTGTCGCGGAAGGTCAGCTTGTTGCGCGTCACGCGGAAGCCAGGGCCAAAGAACAGCGCGCCCCTGCGCATGGACATGAAGATAAGCAGCATCAGCGATGTTGACTTTAGGGCAGCTGCATGCCATTGGGAGCATGCGACATGTTGGTGCACTGCAGATTTAACGCAGTGCATACAACTTGCACATGTCTGATGCATAGCGCGCTGCAGGCATGCCTTCTGCACGTAGCACGCAGTTCTAACATGTGGTGTCATGCAGAAACTGCCGCACCCTCACCTGATCCTGCTGAACACCTCGTCTGGCATCTGGTCCTTGCCTGCCGCATTGCGCTTGGCGCGCACGGAGCGGATGAAGGGCAGCGTGTCCACACACGCGCCAGGGATGAGCCGGCCCTGCCAGAACGCCTCAAACGTGGGGCAGGCGGCCAGCAGTGCCGCATAGCCTGCGCACATGCACACAGCAGGTTAAGTCAATTGCATCCTAACCATTGACCACTTGCTCATCATGCAAACTGGATCTAAATCAAGCGCTGATCCCACAAGTAAGCATATATATGTGTGTGCACACATGTGTGCTTGCCAGTGCCAGCACCACCCACCTGCATCCTGCTCCGGTTCCAGCTCTGCCTGCCGCTTGAGCTGCGTGCCCGCGCCCTTCTGCGACTGCCACGCAGCCAGCTGCGAGGGCGCCACCTGCGTCGGCACGCCCTGGCCCGCCCCTGCAGGCTGCGTGGGGCCCTCCCTGTGGGAGGTGAGCAGCATGCGGCCCATGGTGTGCGGGTCCAGCGGCACTGTCTCCTGGTCATTCTCGTAGGGGAAGTACCACAGCACGCCCTCCACCTTGCCTGCAGTGACAGAACAACGGCAGCAGCAGCACAGCAGCAGCAGAGCAGATACCATCAGGTAGGGAGTCTTTGCTTTGTACACAGCTGGCCACGAGCAGCTAGCATGGAACCATGCTTCAGGAACACAACACAATGCAGCTGTATTTGGTCTACCAGCAACCGCCCTGGCCTTACCATGGTTGGGCACTGATAGCACGAACTCCAGCTGGTCCCGCTTGGCAGCCAGGTAGCGGCTCTCCAGGTCATCGTCCACCTGCGCCAGCAGCCGCCGCCAGCACTGCTCGCAGCCGTGGTAGCGCTCCACCAAGATGTCCGGCACCTGCTCGCCGTTGGGCAGCACAGAAGCGTGGCTGGACCTACAGGCGGCAGCATGGACACCCGTACTTCATTTTGACATCTCTACGCACAAGGCCGAGCACTTAAGGCGGTTCACAGCTGCCACATGCAATCCTCCAATATGCTGCAGGCAGCAGCCACACAGTGATGGTGCACCAAGAGTCCTGCCTGCCGCCAGCAGCAGCTGCTCACGTGAAGGTGTTGCCCTTGGCGCCGTGCAGGTAGTAGTGGTACAGGTGTGCCAGGTCGCGCAGCACAGTGGCGCCCTCGTCCTCGTCACACAGCTGCCCCAGCACGTCAGGCTTCAAGTCGTAGATGAGGATGCGCGTGAAGCTGCCGCCATCAGCAGCCGCCTGCACACACATACGCACCAACACTTGTAAAGATCGCATGAAATTAAGCAAGAAGACTGTTGCTGTAGGAGAAGTGCTTGATCATTCCTGCCTGCCGTGTTAAGCATGTGCAGGGAGCGCACTGATACCTTACCTCTTCCTGCAGCAGCGCCTGCGGCTGTGTGAAGGGCAGCTCTGCTGCTGCCAGGCTGGAGGCGTCCCCTGGCTGCCTGTGCAGCATGTCCTCCTCATACACAGCCTGGCCATCACGGTAGCGTCGCTCCAGCTCAGCAGCTGCAGCAGCAACGTGACATGAAACAAATTATGAACACTCCCTCAACGACAACTTCCTTTTACCTCTGGTGTCACACGCAAATGCTTCTGCAGCACGCCTTTCATCAAGCGCTGCCAGCAACAGCATTTCCGATCGTTTGATGAGGCAACTGCATCCACTGTAGGACTGACTGCACCATCTGCCTGCACAGCTACTGCGCCTCACCCTGGATGCACAGCTCGTGCACGTAGCTGCTGTCGCTGGTCTTGGACACCACCTTGACTGTCTTGCCCAGGTAGAACGCAGCATTCTTGGAGCCCACGCCAAAGTAGCTGATGTCGCTGCTCAGGTAGCGGTTGCCGCCTGCAGCACACACGCAAACACCGCAGCAAGCCGTGGGCATGTGCATCAACAGCTGTGCAGGCTGCCTGCTGCAGGTGTTGATGGCGCAGCTTGGCGGCCGACCATAGTTGCCAAAGTGCAAAGCAAATTATGTTGCCGTGCTACTGCTGCTGCTGACACTGCCCAGGCTGTTGCTGCACCTTCTGCCTGCCCACAACGTGACTACGCTGCTGCACTGGCCCCTCTTGCTACAGCCACTCACATTTCTCCTCCTCTGTGTTGAGCAGCCCCCTGTCCTCCATGGACAGGTTCATCACTGCCCAGTTGCTCAACTCCTGCACAGTCATGCCTGAGCCGTTGTCCCGCACGCACACCATGCCCTTGCTGCTCTTCTCATCTGTCACCAGCGACACAGTGATGCTGCGCGGGTGCTCAGTGTTGCCCTTTGTGGCACGCAGCGCATTGTCTATGAGCTCTGCTAATGCAAAAGCCAGCGGGTGGTGGCCCTGTGCTGCAAAGTACTCGTAGTCGCCGGCCATAGTGAGGGTCTTTGGGTGCGGGTTGAAGCTGATGCGCTCCTGCAAGCAGCAGCCAGCGCAGCGGGCGGTGCATTGCTGCATGTTGCCAAAAGGTGTAGCTGGCTGCACAGCTGCTTGACTGGCTTTGAACAAGACGCAGGCTTTTCTGCTGGGCAACATTGCTACTGCTTCATGCTACCATGTTCTGCTTGATTAAGCAGGGCTCCACAGCACCTCCAGTTGCTGCTGCTGCCTGGCGTGCAGTGCCCACCTTGAACATTGGCTGGTCGGCGCCCTGCTGCCCTGGCCGCACCAGCAGCCGCTGCCCTGGCTGCAGCTGCTGCACTTGCTCATCGCAGCTGATGTCTGTGGAGCCATCAGTGATGACCAGCTCGCCCTGCAAGACACGCGGCAGCGCCAGGCTTGGTATGAGGAGCCCAGGGACAGCAAAAACACATGTATTTGGTAGCGGGGCCGTCTGCAGTGCGGCTTGGCAACATGTGCATACTTGTGGTGCTTCTGGCGCTGCTTATCAAGCTGGACAGGCGCACTTAATGCACGGAACCCCACTGTTACATTTGCTGAACGTGCCTGCTGCTTGAAGGCGCGCCGCACAAACTCAAGCAAGCCTTTCAAGCTGCTGATGTCGAGTGGCAGCACTGCATGCTGGCTGGCCCCATCACTGCTGAAGACCACAGTAATGGCCTTTGCCTGGCCTACTGACGCTTCTCCTGCACGCAGCAGCAGAGGTTACCGCAGTGGAGTGCACAGTGCTGCAACTGCTGCGCCTGTCTCTTGGTGCCTAAGTATGTCCCATGCGTAGCTCAAGGCTTTCCACTTTTGGGTTACATACCATTACCTTCCATTTTACGGATCTGCTCCGACTGCTACCTCAGTTAGCTAGTCTGACAGACAGACATGCTGTGCATGCGGAGCTTCACCCTTGCTGCTGCCTGCAAGTCGTGTGTGTAAGCACTCAATAAAATAAATAAAGCGCCGTTGAAAGCCACAAATAGGCGTGTGGTTGGCTGCGGAGCACAACGTCGAGGTGTTGTTGAGTCACACAGGGTGCTTTCGTGTAAAATTAAAATAGATAGACCGTAGAAACAAGAGATGAGACACGTATGGCGTTTCAGACCGTCGGTGGGTGAAAGACGGACATGTTACAACTCAAAATGCAGAACGCTGAACCGCTGTCAGCTGCCCGCAGCTGTCGTGAGCTTGGGCATTCGTACTTGCAGGTGACCCAGACCATTTTGCACAGCTCTGCTGCAGGGTCTTTTGACTGCCCACTGCACACAACAGGAATCCTGTCCTTGCTGCAAGCCTGCCCATGCCCAGTGACAGTGCCACAGTGTGGCGTGCCACAGCCACTGCCACACGTACATCAGCAGAAACAGTGCAGTAACTCTGAACTTTGAAAGTTGAACAACTGCTATCGAAGCCACCCACTGCAGCCATATACGACAAGAAACAGTGCTGCAGGCATGTGCAAGCGCTGCCCGCAGCCCATGTGGGTGCTTTGGCCCACATCTGAACATTCCACAACACCGCAGCTGCCAGTAATTGTGCTGCTATGCACATACAAGGAGTATGACGATCGCTCTGTTGATTTGAACTTTTTGCAGCATGTTGCCACTGCAGTGCCAGCAAACCTTGCAAAAGTCGCTGCCTGCCATGCGCTGCATGCCTGCTTTCCCACCAGCTGCTATGCATCCTCTCCTGCCACTTCAGCTGCTTGAAGCTTTGCACATGCGCATCAGCTGCCCTGATGTGGGCTTGACACGAGGGGCCCCTGGTTCTGTGAGGCGCCCGCAGTACCACTGGCCTGGCGCCACCATGCAGGTCACGCGCAGGTCGAAGCGCGCCAGCGCCGCCTTGCATACCACGCACGGCACAGACACGCCCAGTGAGCCGTCTGCCAGGTGCCGCCACACCGTGATGCTGCCGCCCGCCTTGCGCCGCACCCAGTGCACCACCTGGTGGCGCGGCACGCCTGCCCTGCTGGCCCTGGTCACCCACGCGGCGAGCAGATTCCTGCAAGCAGGCAGCATGTACACGTAGCAACCGATACAAAGTGACATCATCTGGCATGCTGACGCAGGTACACAGAGATTGAGGATGCAACAGAGTAAGCAGTCAGCTTGTGCTGCTGCTGCTGTCCAGAGCTGCTGCTGGTACAGGTACAGTACGCAACATCAGCCTGTTGGCGAACACCGACCTTTGAATTTGTTTTCACAAGCACGATCGACAGGTTCCTCGCACCTCTCTGCACAGCAGTCCTGCGAAGAGCTTGCTGCTGCAGCTGCTGGTTGTCGATCTCTAGTGTTCTTCTTCCCCTTCGAAGCGTTCTTCAGCGCGTTCAAAGCACTCGTTCTGATCCCTAACGAACGCTGTGCTGAAGGCAGCGAACATCGTCTTGCAGGGGCGGGACAACTGCATGGGAGCGGTGAGGTGCATGTACTGCTGCTCTTGCATTGCCAGGCGCGTGAAGTTGCCGCCAAACAGGAGGGAAAAGCAACAGCCTAGTGATCCTAGTGTGAAGGGCGGTAACCACTACTGAACAAAGGCACATGTGAGCCTATTAGCCTATAATTAAGAACGAAGCCCGTCACTCTGTCAACTGACAGTCATTGACAAGCATGCAAATTCACGGTGACCTGCACAGGCAGCACAACCTGCCAGTCAAGCTGAATATAAAACTTGACGAAACCTCTGCTATTCTGTTCATCCACCCCTTGCAAACGCCACAGACTCCACACTGGGTGCGTCAGCGCTTTGCTGGCAGCGTCACACAATCGTGCCGCTCATGCTACATCACCACTGGTCATGGCTGGCAGACATGCACTTGCAGCAATACAGTCGCCGCCATAACACACAGCCGCTCAGCAGCTGCCCGAACAGTGTCCAAGGTGAAATCCAACAGTGTCCAAGGAGTAGCTGACCATCCTTCTCACAACACGCCAGGCTTTTCTTTCCTAAACGTACACCGCTGCCCTCTCTGCGCCCCTCAACCCAACTCAGCGTGCCACAGCGCTTGCACGCAGGTCAGAGCCACCTACCCTGCTGCCCTGGCGGCCGCTACTAGCCGTGCTGCTGTCTTGTGCATGCTGGTGTCCACCTCCTGCAGCAGCTGCTGCGGCGACAGGCCCTCACAACACACCAGCCTGATGCCTCCTGCACTAGCCTCAGGCTGCTGCAGAGCAGCTGCTGCACCTGCTTTGCCCCCCAGGCTGCCACCACATGGGGCCTGCCAGCCCTGTATCAGCTGCATCCATGCCGCATTGCCTGCAGCTGCAGCTGCCTCCTGCTGCTGCGTGTGCTGCCCTGCCAGCTGTGGCAGTGCCTCGAAGATGTCCCCCTCATCAGCCAGGCGGGCTGCCAGCCCATCATACAGCACATCACCCTCATCCTGGCAGCAGCAGCAGCAGCAGCAGCAGACAGGCCAAAACTTAGCGACATTTGCTACACTACCCCATAACATGACCGGTGCAGCAAGAGCATGCAGCAGCTGGGCCTGCAACCCTCAGCACTGGCAAGCAGCATGCAGCACAGCTGAGCATGCACTGTACGCACTACTGGCGGCTGCTGCAGCACACAACGCTGCCAAAGACAACAAGTGACTACACGCCCAAACAAGCTGCAACAAACAGGGACCACCTACGACGACAGTGACGCCTGCACCCACCCCTGTTGCCTCGGTCACAGCCCACGCCAGCTGTGCATTGTCCAGGCTGCTGCTGCCTGCTGCTGCCAGCGCATCCAGCATGGCCAGCACCAGCCCGGGGCAGCCCGCAGACAGCCACACGCCAGCAGCAGCTGACAGCACACACTGCAGGTCGCCAGCGGACCACCGCCTGGGCCCTGCCACTGCTGCTGCTGCTGCTGCTGCTGTGTCACACTCTGCTAGTGGCAGCGTGCCCATGGCTGCTGCGCTGACCAGGCCAGCCACCCAGCTGTACCTGCCCGCTGCGCCAAGCAGCTGCACCAGCAAACTCCATGCCTGCGCATCTGGCAGCACCAGAGCAGGCAGCGAGGATGGCGCTGCCCCCTGCTGCTGCTGCCGCTGCCGCTGGTCTACCAGCTGCAGCAAGCTACGGCCCAGCAGCAAAGACATCAGGTCAGCCACAGCATTGCCTGCTGCTGCTGCAGCTGCCTCGTCTGCCACTTCACCCTGCTCATCTGTTACTGCATCAACACAGGCCGCCAGCAGCGCCTGCAGCACTGGCAGCGTCAGCAGCTGCTGGCTCACTGATGCTGCTGCTGCCTGTGCTCTTGGCTGCCTGCTTGCTGCCAGATGCCTTGCCCTGCTGCTGCTTGGACTGCTTGCCGGTCTTCCCCTGTTGCTGGCTGGGCTGCTGCTGCTGCTCCACCCAAGCTGTTCTTGCCTGCCCAGCTGCCTGGCTGAGCAGCTGCACAGCATGGCTGATGCCCTGCAGGGGGCTGCCCTGCTGCTCATGCACCAGTGCAGCCAGCAGCACAGCCCGGGCCTCAGGCAGCAGCGGCACTCACTCGGGCGCCACGTCAGCACTGCCCCTGCTGCTGCGGCTGCTGCTGCCCTTGCCGCCAGCCTGGATGGTGCGGGCGGATGACACAACGGCAGCACCTGCAGCACCATAAGCACACAAAAGCCAGGGACTTTGCAACGATCATGACAGCGGCAAGAAGCGGTGTTCAAGCAGTTCTGATCCTGGGCAGCACTGGGCACACAACCTTACAGTTTCTAGCTGTTGAAAGGATGTTATGAAGGCAGCTGTTGACACTTTGCCTGTTGCAAAGAGGAGCAGCAGATTGCTGGTGAACGCGGCATCCAGGAAGATACAAGACACAGTCTTGCAGCACAACAGCTGCGTCCTCGCACCTGCGTGCCAGTCTCCCGCCCTGCCTGCTGCAGCCAGGCCCAGGTCCAGCAGCAGGCCCCCCAGGCTGGAATTGATGCTGCCAGGGGCCTGACGGGAGCGGTGGTACAGCAGCAGCAGCAGCAGCCCAGGGTCGCCCGGCTGCTGCCAGTACCAGCAGGTGAACAGCGCCGCTGCTGCTGCCGGGCTGCTGAGCTCATCCACCCATGACGTGGCTGCTGCTGAGTCTGCTGCGGCTGCAGGATAAGCAAGGCTGTTGCACACCTGTGCAATCAGCTTGGTGCTGTGGCTGCAGGCAGATGCGGCTGGCTGCTGCTGCTGCTGCTGCTGATTGCCGTTGCTGGTGACAGTTGCGGCCGACAGCTGCGGCTGGCTGACAGCTCCCAGCAGCACAGCTGCTGCAGCTGGCTGCAGGTCACTCCTGTGCTTGCCATATGCCTCCAGCAGTGTCAATGCAGCTGCAGCAGGCAGCTGCTGCCCTCCCTCGCCTAACCAAAACTTGGCCAGTTGTTCCACGACTGCCCTGCTGCTGCTGTCTTTGCACAGCAAGCCCAGCAGCTGCTGCAGCTTCTCGGCTGACAGGCACTGCATCACCTCCTGTGTCTGCGACTGCTGGCTAGCACATCCTGACAGTACAGCTTGCAGCAGCAGGGCAGTGCCAGCCGCATTTCCGAGGCCTACCGCCACCATAACAGCCTGCATCAGCACTGCTGCACCTGCCATGCGGTGCAGCTGCTGCTGTCTGGCTGTCTGGCTGCTGGCTGCTGCTGCTGCTGCTGCAGCAGCTGCATACGATGCAACGGTGTCGGCAGTGAATGCTGCTGGTACACCTGCATCTATCCCAGATGCCAGGCACTCACTTACCAGTGCCTGAGCTGCTTCCCAAGCTGCCTGTGATGCTGCATCCGGCCCCTTGCAGGAGCACAGCAGCTGCACACACTCCTCCAGTTCTTCTCCAGCTAACAGCTGCACCCAGCTGCTGCCTTGGGCTGCTGCCGGCAGCAGCTGCAGCAGCTGTGTCACAGTTGGCACCAGCCGCAGGCTTGCAGTCAGGGCTGCCAGCAGCACTGACGCTGGAGGTGCATCGCCACACACCCTGCCCAGCCCACCCTCCACAGCAGCCCCTGCAAAGCCCTCAGTGGAAGCTTCAGATGATCCATCGACAGCTGTCAACTGCTGCTGCCAGAGGCTCAGCAGTCTCTGCAACGCGTCCACAGCTGCGGCTGTCTGCAGCACCAGCTGCAGCACCGCCTCATGGCACCCTAGCCGCACTGCCGCTGCCAGCACAGCTTGCTGGCTGTCGCTGCTGAGCTGCTCATAGCACGCCACAACCTTGGATGCATCGAAGTCTGCTGCCTGGCTGGCCTGGCTGCTGCCACAGGCAAAATGCTGTAGCAGCTGCAGCACCCTGGCTGCACTCTCAGCTGACTCCCCTGGTGCCTGCTGCTGCTGGATTAAGGCATCACATGCTGCTGTGGACAGGCCTGTCGCCTGCTGCTGCTGCTGCCATGCAGGCTGCTGCTGCAGCTCAAGCAGCAGCTCATACAGCTGCCAAGACTCCTGCTGGGACAACCAATCAGCACCCTCTAGCAGCATTGTTTCAAGTAATGCTGACATGCTGGCAATGCAGCTTGGGTTCTCTTGCTGGCACTGCTGCTTCAACCAACTCAGCAGCTGCGGCAACGGCAGCAGCGGAACTTCAGAACCTTCCGCGCCAGGCCCCACCACGGCAGGTGCTGCAGCAGCCGAAAGGGGTGTGCTGCTGCTGTTGCTGCTGCTGCTGCTGCTGCTGCTGCTGCTGCTGGCTCACCTGGCGGTGCTGCTTGGAAGAACCTGAACAAGCTGCTAGGCGCGCTTCACGTGCCTCCAGAGTTGATGCAGGAGATTGGACTGGCCAGGGTGAGCTGTCTGGTGACACTTGATTCAGCATGTTGCTTTAAAATTTTAATCTTTTCTTTCTCTGGTGTGTCGTCCAGGTTTCCTGTGAGTCTGCAGAGAGCACCGAAACAGGCGCAGTCACCTTTGTCTCTTCAACTTGAAATCCCCACACAGCGCATGCAGCTACATGGTGGTTTGGAACATATGACACTGCTCTGGTAAGTCCTTGCGTCCTGACTGCAGAGGATAGGTGTGACAACAATCGATGGCAGCCAAGTGACCACGCATTGCATTATCAACACTGCACACTACTGTTGCTGCACAGGTCCAAGTTTTACAAGGCGCCTCTGACTGACATGCATACACTGCCATCAGTGCTGCTGCAACTGTGGTCCCGCTGCACTTGCAGGAACACATGTCAAGTGCACAGCATTTATTCATTGAGTCCCCCTGAGCAGCCTCTGATGTATCTGCTGTTGTAAATGCTGTTTGCAGAAAGGCGTGGTTGGAGCTATGCCGGCCGGAGACCGCCCAACCGTTGACCAGCTGCGCAGGGATGCCACAAAGGGCCTGCTGGCTTTCCTGCCAACTGCAGCGAGCAAGGTAGCTGCACAGCACGGCAAGGACCACGACGGTGACAAGGCTGTAGCGAAGCGCCTGAGGAGGAAGCGCAGGGCTGAAGCAGCAGGCAAGAAGAGTGCCGACAGCAGCGCAGGTGGGGCGGCAGGCGGCAGCAGGCAGCAGCGTCAGAAGCGGCAGCCGCCAAAGCGCAAGAAGCAGGAGTCTGAGGAGTCAGAAGAGGAGGCAGACAGCGCCAGCAGCAGCAACAGCAGCAGGGACGAGGACGAGGCTGCAGGCAACAGCGATGACATGGATGATGCAGCAGCAGCAGCAGCAGCAGCAGCAGCAGCAACGAATGGCAGGAGCAGGAGGGCAGGGGCAGGTAGGAACCAGAGATTGGAAGAGTACGAGAGGTAGGGACAGGGCATGCTGAGGGAAGGCCCACCAGCAAGTTAACCTGTCGGTGTTGACGTGAGTGTGTACTTCATACAATGGTGTGAGCAGTGGTGTTCAGCGGTTGTGTTTTTTTGATAGCAGAAGATGCTGCTGAGCATCCAAGCACTGCTTCAGCATTTGTCTTTGTGCATGATGCGTTTGCTGTTTGGTGTTTGCAGTCGTCTCCTGCAAGCCTTCACATGCATGCACATTGTGCAGTGACAGCAGGCAGTGGCCAGTCACCAGTGCCGAGGGCGACCACGATTGAGGTGTCCTTGACTGCAGCTGTACTGTGGCATCGAGATACGCATATAGTGCTTTTGTTTACAGCATTTCTGGTGCTGTAACACGTGTCCAGTCGCACGTCCAGTGCTCGTCCAGTTTGACGTCCAGTCTGCCTCCTCGACGTCCAGTGCACAACTGGACGTGCTCACGTCCAGTCCCAACTTGACGCGCCACATGTCACGTCCAGTTGCATGATGTGCAACTGGACGTGCCTTGACTTGCATCTTGATTGTCTGGTGACTACAGTGCAGGGTCGGTATGATCTCAGGCCGATCGAGGTCAGTATAAAGAATTGCATGGAAGACAGTACATTCTGCAAAGGCATGCAACATATTGCTCACTCACATATCTAGAAGGGCCCCCCAGAGGCACCATGGCTGTCAGGCCTGTGCTTTTGCAACATGTATGATTTGCAAATTACAGTCCAGATCCACGCGCACCAGGCAGCGCAAATTGCACAGCAACACTGAAGCTGGCGCTCTCATGACTTATCCATGCTTCTGGTACCACCACCCAGCACTGCACTACACGAACAATTGCAGGTAACACACATTGCAGTAGCACAGTGCAGCATACTGCACGGGCCCATTGCTGAGGGTTCATCAGCAACACCTACACCTGCAACAATTTGGCAGTGCCGACTTCAGCAACCTGTGAATCCAATCTTGCAGTCCAGGGTCTGGAACATTCAAACTCAGAACGGGGGACCCGCAACATGGATACTCACAGTTCCTTCCAGGTGCACCACGCTGCGGGCTCGGTGCCATGTAAAGGTGTACAACTCCTGCCAAGGTTGCAGTGGCATCGATGTGTCACCCCAGTTGCAGTGGCGCAAGTGCAGAACAGGTGCTGTGGTGCCAGCTGGTGATGCCAGAGCAAGATGAACAGCTGGTGTTGCTCAAGTGTTGCTCAAAATATAAAGAAAGTTGCCGGTTGCATTCAAAATGCATCTGCAGGTTGCAGCTTTGCAAGCTGAGTCCGAACACCAGATTCGCTGCACTCACAAGGTGCATATGCCTGCATCACAGGCACTGCCTGCTATCATGAACATGCACAAGCAGCCTTATGTGGTAAAATGATGATGACGCACAAGCAGCCTGCTAGCTGAGCTAGCAGAATATCCAGATCTGCTCTGGAGCACGCTTGGCATGCCACACTCCTGGCAGCAGCGCTGGCCATGCATATGGTGGCTGGCACACAATTGTTGGCGCATGCACAAGCCTGCCTACATGCAGTAGGCACAGCAGCCATCTGAGACAGCTGACAAACCCTAGTAGCAGGCGTGGAGCCTGACATGCACCATATCTGAATATCCAGACTGAATGCTAGAAAGAGCTAACATCAGGCTGACATCCAGAAAAGTGAAGCTGTACATTGCTCAAACCTAATTGAAAACATAGTAAACACAGAAAAGCTGACTTGAACCTTGAGCTGTGTCAAGCAGACAGCTCGGAAGCCCCAAGCAATGGCATTGCTGACCAGCTAGTCAGCTTCATCGACATGCAAGTGAGACGAGCACGAGACACGCTGCATCCCCACAAGGCAATGTTGTACACACTCAACAGTATCAGCATGAGGCAGCCCTCCTCCCTTGCGGACATTGATAAGCCAACTCGGGCCAGTACATGCCATTGTATGCATAGAATTAAATGCTTGGATTTACAGAGCAGCATGAAAGGTAAGGTGAACACCACAGAGCTTACGATGGGTGCACGTTGACCCTGACTTGTTGAACATGCATGAGTTGGAACAGGCTTGCTGAGCAACGGCGCCACAAGGCCTACTGTTCACTGCCCTCACACCAGAGTGTGCAGCACCCAGCACGCAGCGCAGCACCCTCCCCTACACACCACACACCATTGCCACCACACACCGCTGCCTTGCCTGACCCCTTCACGCCTCGCAGTAGTCGCTAATCACACCATCCGCGTACACGTTGAACATCTGCGTCTCCGTGAACGCGCGCAGGAACGGCCGGTCCTTTGCAGGCCGGCTCTCAATCAGCGCGTCGCGCATGAACACGCCCGTGCGCTTGCTCATGCCCACGTTTACAATCGTGTGCAGCCGCAGGTCCCCGCACAGCTTTGACATGTAGTCGTGCGCCACAGCCAAGAAGTGGCTGGCAGCAGCCTCCTCGTCGGGCGTTATGACATGCACGGGGCGCTCCACTGCCAGCGGGGCCGCCTCGCAGAGCGCCGCGTGGTGTGGCGCCAGCACCTGCATCAGCTGCCGCGAGTTGGGCAGGCTGGGGAAGGACGCGTTCTTGATGGCGTTCTTGTACACGTTGACGCGCAGCAGCCCGTGGCACCTGTCAAAGCAGTTGCAAGGGAAATGGACAAGCAAAACCCGGGGTGAGCAGTTCAGCCTGATATCCTACATCTGCCTACAGCGAAACAGGAAAGCAAGCAGCTGAAGCGGATCCAGATGATTTGCAGCCAGGCAGGCCCTGGCAGCAGCAAGCTGCGCTGACTGCACTGCTGCTGCGACGTGTCCCACCCCACCTGCTGGCCACCGCCGCCGTCTTGTACTGCACGCCCAGCACGAATGGCACGGGCGCCTCCAGGAAGCCCAGCATGCTGTCTGGCGTGACAGGCAGCATCAGGCTCTGCCACGCAAACGGCCGCAGCAGCGGCACCAGGGCCAGCACCACCGCGGCCAGCGTGCCGATGTGTGGGCAGAAGACCACCATCTGCTTCTCCAGCACGGCGGCATTGAGCAGGGTGATGATGTTGTCCAGCGACAGCGACCTGCAGGAGGGGGAGATCATAACATCAGGCTGCGGTAAAGCAGGGTGAAGAAACTCGGCAGCAGCAATACCGACGAAGGCAGAAGCACGGCTGGCACCAACCAGGACCTATGCTGCTGCTCGCCTGTATCGGCAGACGCAACACGCTCAACTGCTGGGGCATGTGTTGCGGCAGCTGACCTGCTATAGCCTGCAGCAGCAGGCCTTCAGCACTGCCACTGCGTCTACTGCCAGCAGCTGCGCTCAGACACAGACTTCCAGCTGCATGCACGAGCACCACCGGAGCCTAGCTGAGCCTAGCTGAGACCTCCACCTGCACAGCGCCGCCACCGTCCACAGCTGTAGCTGCTGCGCGCACTCCACGTCGGCCATGCGCAGCACGTCCTGCTGCAGCTTGGACCTGCCGGGCGGCGCGTACTGCTGCGAAGGCAGGCTGCGCTCAAACTCGAGGCGGTACAGGTCACCCAGCGTGAGGCGGTACATCTCACCTGCAGCAACAACAGCATGAGCTATGAACAAGTTGCACCAACGCCAACAGAGCAATTGTCTTAACCAGATACAGGAGTTGACGCTCGTTGCTTGACAATGTGCGCGGCAGAGCATCTGATGGCCGCTGTGCACCAAACAACTATAGTAGACGGCTGCAGGCTTGCAACCTGCTGCACAAGAACCACTAAACACAGCTACCCATGTCTGCGGCTTCTGCTGCTGCTGACCTGGCAGTGGCACGGGGCTGCTGCGGTATGCGGCCAGCAGCGAGGTGCTGTCGGCCTGCACCAGGTGCGTGATGGTCCTGCACAGGTCAGCGCTCAGGTCGCCGCTCCTGCAAGCAAACAACACACGACGCAGCAAACGATTGGAGGATAGCATAACATTAGTGGCCAGCCAAAGAGGGTGGTGGGGCAAATGAAGCTCCAGAAGATGTGCGGTAACTGCATAATCAGGAACAGCCCGTGCTTGCAAGCACCGCCAGCCTTTTACAGCATAGCAACCTTTGATGCTCAGCTAGTCTGGCGAAAGACAGGCGTTGACTTGCAGCTACAACCTAGGCGCAAGGTGTTGCTGCGGACCACATCGGGTGCAGGCAGGCACGCATGCCATGAATGTGCTGCTGCTGCGCCATACCCACACGCACACTCACCCGCGTGTGGTCACATCTGCGAACAGGTCCTTGCTCGACCTGCGCTGCATTGCAGCTGCAGGAACCACACTTGCACGTGGCGAACCAGGCCCTTGCTGCTGCTGCTGCTCTTGCTGGGCCAACTCAGTTTGCGGCTGCTGCTCAGCCTGCTGTGTGCTGCTTGCAGGAACGTTGCCTGCTATGGTGACACCCCGTGCGGCGCCACCTTTTGCCCCCAAAGCAGCCGCGGCAGCAGCAGCAGCAGCGACTGACTCTGGCAGCTCTGCACTGGCTGCAGGGGAGGGGCAGGCCACAGCAGTCCAGGTGGGCAGGTCACCCGCACCACTACCTGTGCGCACCACACCATTCTGCAGCTGCGTCTGCGCGCCAGGTTGCTGTGCGGCTGACGCGGCAAATGCGCTGCCTGCCTGCTGCCCTGGCTGCTGCTGCTGCTGCTGCTGCTGCTGCTGTTGCTCCTCAGGCTGCAGCAGCTGCACAGGGCAAGCACTGGCTGCTGCCTCGCTATCCCCTGCAGCCGCCCCATCATCTGCCTCCTCTGCCTGCTCCAGCACATCCAGCGCAGAGTGGAAGCTGCTGGCGCTTGTGGTGCGCAGGTGCGACCGCACGCCACCGCCACTGCCGCTGCCGCTGCTGTCGTTAGCGGCACCGCCGCTGCTGCTGCCCCTGAAGCTGCGCAGCGGCCGCAGGTCATCAGGCAGCAGCCCTGCGCTGTCTGCACTGCGGCTTAAGCTGCCGTCTCCTGCTGCGTCTGCGCCTGCTCCTGCTGCTGCTGAAGGGCCTGGTGTACTAGCCTGCTGCTGCTGCCGCTGCTGCTTCTCTGCGGGATTGTGAGCGGTCGGCACCATGTCACTGGTGCTGCTGTCACTGCTGCGGCTGCTGACAGCTTCAGCAGCCTCGGAGGCAGTACACGATGCGTCACTGCTCGACCCCTTGGATGCGCGGCTGCTGTGCATACCTTCCTCCAATGGCTGCTGCTGCTGCTGCTGCTGCTGCTGCTGCTGCTGCTGCTGCTGCTGCTGCTGCTGCTGCTCCTGTGGCTGCTGCTGCTGAGGCCGCAAACCTTCAGCTAGTGACCCTGCAGGTGCCAAGTCAACCTGCCCAGGCTGCTGCTGCTGCTGCTGAGGTGTGCTGCTCACACCATTATCTTGCTGCTCTTCTATCTGGTTGTTGCTGGTGTCGCTGCCACTGCTACTGCTGCTGCTCCGGACAACATCACCAACATCCCCTGCCTGCTGCTGCTGCTGCTGCTGCTGTGGCTGCTGCTCACCCAGCAGTGCCATGTTGGATGCAGAGCCCTTGCTGGATCTCCGCAGCAAGCCCACCAGGCTGCCACTGCTGCGCTGCGCTGCCGGCTGCTGCTGCTGCTGCTGCTGGTCTGCAGGCAGTGACGCCCTGGGGGCCCAGGCCTCCCACATGCGCTGCACCATGGACGCCTGCACAACAGGCAGGGGACAGGCACAGCAGCAGCAGCTGAGCAAAATAGTTGCACATGAGGCACAGAAGGCACACACACACAGCATGCACCTTGACGAGCTACAAGCTGGCATTGCCTTGCTTGTGTTTGGCTGCAACCTGTGCCTGCCTTTGCATGCATGCCCAGCAGTAGCAGCAGTGGCACATTCAAACCCGCCCCAGCACAGCAGCCCACCTCCTGCATCTGTGGCACGGGGTCTGATGCTGTGCCGGCAAGCTCAGCCGCAGCCAGGCCACCACTGACGCTGTTGCTGCTGGGCACCAGCGGCCCGGATGAGGCACTCTTGATGGCAGCCACAACGCTCTGCCAGTTGGCCCAGCGGTCATCAACCGCACTCTTCCTCGCTGCTGCAGCTGCTGCTGCTGCCGGTGCTGCGCTGGCGTTGCTGATGCTGTTGCGTGCACTGCCGGATGCAGCAGCAGGTGTGGATGCAGCCGCGCTGTCGAAGCCAGACACTGCAGCAGCAATGGCATCAAACTGCGCCTGCTGCTGCGCCTGCTGGTCTCCGGGGCCTGCTGCTGCTGCGGGTGCTCCGGCTGCTGCCACCCAAGCCTTTGACGCAGCAAACCCTGCTGCGGCACTTGCCTGCTGCTGCTGCACAGTCCCTAAAGTGCCTGCTTCTAACGGCCCTGGTGGCGCGGCCACCGCGCCTGCGCTGTTGCTGTTGCTGCCGCTGCCAGCTGCAACCTGCAGCGGTGTCGACACTGCCCCAGCAACAGCATCTGCTAGCTTGCTACCATCAGGCTGTGACAGCCGGCCTAGCTGCTTGCCACACACGCTGCAGTGGCCAGGCACTGAAAGCTGCTGCTGCGATATCCGCTGCTGTTGCTGCAGTTGGCCACTCAACCGCCTGCCAGTCTGCTGCTGCTGCTGCTGTGCAGCACCTGGCGTGAAAGGGCACATGTCTTCTATGATACCGGC
Source organism: Tetradesmus obliquus (assembly GCA_030272155.1). Lineage (NCBI taxonomy): Eukaryota > Viridiplantae > Chlorophyta > Chlorophyceae > Sphaeropleales > Scenedesmaceae > Tetradesmus > Tetradesmus obliquus. The sequence goes on along the minus strand of CP126196.1, from coordinate 3,004,921 downwards.
ACACTCGCTGCAGTACGCCTGCTTGTTGTGCACCAGGCACTGCTGCTGCTGGCCGTCAGGCAGAGACACCACCAGCTGCTGCTCGCGCTGCTCACCGTTGCATTGCTCAGCACTTGGTTGCTGCTGTTGCTTGTTGTGCGCATCTGCTGAGCCGCTGCTGTTCTCTGGCATTGCTGTGCTGTCACCATTGGCTGCTGCTGGTGCAGCTGCTGCCGGTGGCCCCTGCACTGGAGCTTCGGTCGAGCTGCGCCTGCCTGCACATACAAACAAACACAGTGACCAGCAGGGCGACACTTCTGTCAGCCAACGCCAGCCAACTGCCTCATTGATAACGATACTTGCCTGCCGTAACTAATCAGTGAGCCGTCATTTCATCAGTTTGCTGGGGTCTGAAGGGTGCATGCTGAAGCACAAGGCCACTGCTGCCCCTCACTCGTGTGCGCCGTCAGCGGCAGCAGCGGCACCCCGAAGCTGGGCGCGGGCAGCGCGCTCTTCTCGCTGTCGTACTCCAGCAGCCGCTCCAGCCGCTCCAGGTCCAGCACGATCTTCAGCACCTGCGGCAGGAACAACATGAATCGGATCAGAGGTACAGCAACAGCAGCAGCAGCAGCAGCAGCAGAGCAGTATGCCTTCTTGCCCGCAGGTGTTCACAAGTAAGCTGCTGCTGCAAGCCCAGCAACGGCAACGCCGGCGACAACAACATGCCATGTTATTGACATGTAAGGCGCCTGCTGCTCACCCTGAAGTGCAGCTCGAAGAAGGGGTAGCGGCTCAGCAGGCAGTAGCAGCGCGGCGCCGCGATCATGCACTGCCGGAAGGGCGCGCGGCAGCTGCGAAAGCGGCCCCTCGCCAGGTAGGGCGGGCGGTGCAGCATCTCGCGCACGTACCAGCAGCAGCCGTACAGCGGGAAGTTGTCGGCCACCTGGCGGGCACGGCAGGCCGGCAGGCAGGCAGGTGGGTGTGGCAGGCAGGCAGACCATCAGGCAATGCGCACGCGCATGCATCACTGGTGAGCAGGGAAGCAAGCAGGGACGCAAGCAGGCAACATTTGCAGCACAACTCCACCAGCCCCAAAAGCAGGCCACCACCCGCCAGCCAGCGCCGCACCCCGACACCCCCACCCCCACGTCCCAGCCCCGCCCACCTTGATCATAAACACGAAGCACTGCTGCTGCTGGTCGCTGTCGCGGCCCATGATGACCTCGTCCAGCGACGACAGGCTGGCGCTGCGCCGCAGCTTCTCAGGAGACACGCCTGGCCAGCAGCAGCAGCAGCAGCAGCAAGAGGCGGCAGTTTCAGCATCACCAACAAGCCCGTGCACCAGTGTAGATTCGGTGCTCAGAGGGCCCTGGACACATGCCCGCTTCACAGCTGGTGTTATTTGAGCTCGCAGCAGACCCTCAAGTCCACATGTCCAGCGCATGCACACTGCGGCACGGCATGCTGGTACACACAAGTCTTGTTGGGCCTGCTGTGTTCGCGCATTGTGTCGTCCCTCACCTGATGGGAATGCCAGCGAGGCCACCTCAGCGTCACTGATGGCAGCGGCACTGCCTGGCGGGTAGCGGAACAGCACCTGCAGCCGCACCAGCGAGCACATCAATGAAGCTCGGCATCAACACATAGCAGCGCAGCAAGGCCCCAGTGAGCATGAACGGTAACAGCCTGTGTTCGCTGTGGACACAGCTGCAGCTTCAGCCAATGTCGCAAGCCGCTTGATAGAACCCTGCGCCCCTTATTGCTGCTGCTGCCGCTGCGGACTGCATGCGCTGCCTGAGTTGCTGCTGCGTTGGCTGTTGCAGGCTCTGCTCATCGCCCTGCATCCCCAGCCTCATCAACGCATTCATTGCAGCTGCAGCGAGCTTGAAGCTCCATTCCCGATGCGGTGCTCCTGCAGTGCTGCCACATGTATGCTGCTCCTCTGCCACTGCATTCGCAGCTGCTGCGCACCTGTGGCGCAAAGGAGGGCTGTGGCGGCTGCAGCTGCTCCTTGCCGCCAAGCTCGCTGTCGTCATCTGCCTCAGCGTGGTGCGGCCGCTGCTTGCGCTCGCGCTCTGAAAGCAGGCAGCGGGCAGCAGGTGGTCGCAAAACATGGAGACACAGCAAATGATGCGAGTGCGGCAGGCAGTAATTTCAAGAATGGATGGAGGTGTGCAGTACATGGGAAGGGTCTGAATGTAGTGCCTTGGCACAGCCAGTGCTGCCGTAGACAATGTGACACTTGTATGCAGTGCAAGTATCCACTGTGACAGCAGCACAGGCACCCCATTCGCTACCCTGACTGCTGCTGCTGCTCCTGCTGCTGCTGGCAGCTGTAGGTGCTCTTGCTTGTTGCTGGCAGTGACCTGCAGCAGCTGCTCCTGCTGCTGTTGCTGCTGCTGCTGTTACGTACGCAGCAGTGCGGGGCTCACCACAGAGCTGCTCTGCCACCTGTGTCAACTCAATGTCAGGAGGCAGGCCCTGCACATCAGCGGCAGCAGCACACACATCAGCACCAGCAGCGCATGTAAACCAGCTGCACAGGCATGCGCCTACTTGGCGCAGCAGCTCAGCAGCTGCTGTCAGGGCTGTTGCAGGAAGGTGCAGCGAGATCTGTTGCTGTTTCAGCTGCTGTTCCTGCAGCTTTTGGACCTCACCAGCACAAAGAAGTTCTCAAAGATGTGTTCTGGCCACGTTGCTGCAGTCTCCTGCACCTTCCGCTGCTGCTCCAGCCACTCCCTCTGCAGGAGCACAGCAGCACACCAAGATCAGGTTGTTCTGCTTTCTCAGCACCTGACGCATATTCTGTTGATGATGAGTGCTACGAACAGTGTAGACCATGCCTCAATGGCTCGAGTTGGTGGTTGCTGAGGGCATTGCTGCAGCAGCTGCAGGCCAGGCACATGTGCTGCATCACTCTGCCTCAAACGGTTGTTGAGACTGTTGTACGTGCAGGTAACTTCTTAGCAGTGTGTGGGCGTTTGCAGGTGTGTATGAGCGTCGGCAGCAGCATCGTGCCTCAGCTGGCATTCTCACCTTCTGCTCAGTCACTGCTTCTGGGTTGAACCAGGGCTCACTGCCCAGCGGCTTGTCCCTCTAGCATTTGCATGAGAAACAGTAGCAGTCTTTAACTTCAGCTGGTTCACACGCTGCATGCTGGACTGCTGCTCTCCATGCCAGGGCACTGCACCAACCTGCAGCAGCATCACAATGAAGTGCATTCTGCAACAGCATCCCTGCAGCACAAGGCTTAAAACGCACCTTGAAGAGTCCTGAAGCCCATTTTGACCACCTTCTGCTGAAAGAAGGCGGTGCGATGGCACTGGGCACCCTCGCGAACGGGTTGTCTGCATCCGGAGGAACGCTCATTGCAAAGCAGTCAAAAACATGCTGACAAACAGCACCAAAAACGTATAGGTTGACAGGTGTGCTGTGAGCAGCACACGGTCCCACCCATTGACATAATTTCGTGTTCAGGGCTCCATAACAGTACTGCTGCCGATTGTTTTGAGCTGCAGCTATACATACCTGATCGTCCCTAATCAGCTTCTAGGTGCTAGTTTGTCTGAATTGTTGAATAGGGCGCATTGGTGCCTGTATATCCCTGATCACTTCGACACGCAAGTAGGGAGGATGCAGGTGCTGCAACAGAAGGCCCAGTCAAGGGCAGTTGCTCAGGAGCAACTTGCTCTGCCTAGTTTCGGCAGCAGCCTGACAGGCCAGCGTCGTGTGGCAGCGCCAGTGAGCCATGGAAAGGCAGCAATGCGCGTGGGAGCCAAGATCCAGCGCCCTACGTCTCGCAACAACATGACAATCATGAATGTATTGGAGAAGCCAACAATTCAGTACACGGAGACGTCCCGCGCCAAGTCTAGCTCCGTGCTCGGTGAGGGAGGGAACTCAGGCATACCGGGATGGATACGCATTCATTTGCGAGTTGTATTTACATCTACAGCTCTGCGTTTGGCAACGCGTGTCAGGCAAACGCCTGATCAGGATTGCCGTGGCCTGTCCAGGGTGGACCTGAAAGCAATCCACGAACTCAGCGCGGCCGCTGTTGGTGTGCATTGCGCCCGCAGCAGCTGTTCATGCTATGGCACCTCACTAGTTTGTCTCTAGAGGCCACAGCATGTGCAGCCTGAGCCGATCGCATCATTACTGCATTGCTGATGCTCATCAGCCCCTGGCATCTCGTCAGCCCCTGTGCATGCTGCCAGCCATAAAGCATGGAGGGCTTGCAGTAATGGTAACAGGATCAGATCGTCAGCTGGGGTGCGGCAGCTGCTTTGATTGATGCAGGCACTGCTACTGCCTGCGCGCTGTGCAGCGCAGAACAGCATTGTAGCACAGCAGCACAGCCTTGTCTTCTTGCTTGAGGCAGGAGGCTTCTTTGCAATGGTTTACAGCACATGTGCAAGCTGCTTGCTGTAGTGCAGCACGATCAGCCATCAGCAAAACTGCAGCAGTCTAGTACGTCACGAAACTTCGGAGCTGGGGCTTGTTGCAATGACCACACGGCATCTGTGCACAGCATCTCCACTTTTTGTAGTTGCTAAGCTGTGTGGCAAGAAAAGGGGTTGCTGCTCTTCATCCGCAGCAAAGCTCGCTCATACTGAAGCCATTGTATAGCATATAGCAGAGCGTCGCGCTCGTCCCTGCTTGTTGTACTGCACAATGCAGCTACGAACCGCTGCCCCCTGCACAGTGCCTGCTCCGCACCAGCCACGCATCGTTGGGCATCAGGAAGATGTATTACAATCATCCCATACCATATACAAATGAACACATTCTACCCGTGTGCCTCTCTGCCTCTTGATGCGCAGCCATCATCCTGGGTGGCGGCGCGGGCACCCGCCTGTACCCGCTCACCAAGCAGCGCGCAAAGCCCGCCGTGCCCATCGGTGGCGCGTACCGCCTGATCGACGTGCCCATGAGCAACTGCATCAACAGCGGCATCTCCAAGATCTACATTTTGACCCAGTTCAACAGCACCAGCCTCAACCGCCACCTGGCGCGCACCTACAACATGGGCAGCGGCGTGAGGTTTGGCGGAGAGGGCTTCGTGGAGGTGCTGGCGGCCACACAGGTGGGTCTTTGGGTTGTTGGCTTCTTTTGGGTGTAGCTGCTTGCATGGTTTGTAGCAGCCGCCTCCTGCCTCTTTTACCAAATGCTTTGCAATTGCACCAGGTGTTATGTAGTGTGGTGTTTTGGGTCGGTGGAGGATCTGTTGCACAGCCTGCGGTGGGCAAGCACAGTTTGTTGGAAGCATGATGCATGCACGGCTTCATGCAGCATGTGGCTTATCTTCTTTGCAAGACATCTGACTGCTGTCTCCCCTCCTGCTGGGCACGCTGCTGCGCCCTGCTGTATTAACACCTGCCGCCACAGACCCCCACCGACAAGGAGTGGTTCCAGGGCACTGCTGATGCAGTGAGGCAGTACGCGTGGCTGCTGACTGACACCAAGAACAGGGGCATCGAGGACGTGGTCATCCTCTCGGGAGACCACCTGTGAGTGGCGGTGGTGCCTGAAGCCAGCCAGCAGTCTGGGGCTTGGGGCATGGTTGGTGGGGCTGGGGGCATGGTTGGTGGGGCTGGTGGCATTGATGCGGATGCATCTCTTGCCAAATATTTGGTTGGGCACCAAGCAGCAACTGTTTATTGTCAGAGACGACCTGCGGCTGGTGCTGAAGCCAGCAGTTGTACGTGGATGCAGCAGCGTGTGCATTTTGTTGTGGGGCTGGTAGGGTGGCTGCAGCTGCTGCTGCTGCCGGATCCACCAGCTGCACCTTCACAGCAGCTGCTGCCGCTGATGCTTTTGTTAGTGAAGCAGCAGCTAGGGCGGAGGTGCCAGCCAGTGGAGCAAGCACCCGCACAGCACAGCTTATTTGTCCCTCCACCCGCCACACGTGCTGCAGCTACCTTATTTGTGACAGTCTTGCATGTCATCCCTGCACGCCGCTACACGAATTTGCCTCAGTTGTGCTTCCCTGTGCTTCTGCTGCCCGCAGCTACCGCATGGACTACATGCAGTTTGTGGACTACCACCGCAGCAGCAACGCAGACATTGCCATCGGCTGCATCGCGTACGACGAGACGCGCGCCAGCGACTTTGGCCTCATGAAGGTGCGGCCAGCAGCAGCTGCACGGTGGTGTGCAATGGCTGGGGCTGTGCGCGCCATCTCATCCAGCACGCTTGCAGCAGTTATGGACATGCATCGCCATCTACTGTGCATTTGGTGGTGCTGCGTTTTGATGCACCAAGGTCCTGGATTCATGCTACACTTCACCGGCTCTTCTCAATAGATGCAGGGAGCATCTTACTCAACGTGCGGCTTCACGTGTGGCTGCTTGTGGTCTTATACCACACTGCAGATCGACGACAACCGCCGCGTGCTGAGCTTTGCTGAGAAGCCCAAGGGTGATGCGCTCAAGGCCATGAAGGTGGACACCACGGTGCTGGGCCTGAGCAAGGAGGAGGCGGAGGCCAAGCCCTTCATCGCGTCCATGGGCATCTACGTGTTCAAGAAGGGAGTGCTGGGTGAGTGAGCGCCTGAACGATTTGGCCCGCGTTGCAGGCCCGCTGTGCTGGACAATAGCGACAGTCTGTATATGGTGTGTGGTTGCAGGCACCTATAGCACCTGCTTGGGAAGCAGAGAGGGCTGTGCCGTGGTGTGAACGATGGCAGCAAGTTGGATTGCCTGTTTTTGCTGTCCATCTCGTGTGACAGGTCTTTCTGCTGATTGCTGCTCCTGTGTGCTGCCGCGCTGCTGCAGCCGACATGCTGAAGGAGGACAAGACTGGCGGCAAGAAGTTCATGGACTTTGGCGGAGAGATCATCCCCTTCGCAGCAGCCAACAACATCAAGGTGGGTGGGGCGCATGCACACACGTAGCCCGAACGCCTTGCTGAATCGATTTGATGAACCTTACATAAACCCTACACTGGCAAACACCAGCAGCAGTTGAAGCAGTGGCGCTGACGCCGCTGCTGCTGCTACTGCAGGTCAACGCGTACCTGTTTGACGGCTTCTGGGAGGACATTGGTACCATCAAGTCCTTCTTCGAGGAGAACCTCAAGCTGGCGCAGCAGTGAGTGGCGGCGCGCTGGGCCTGGCATGCTGCATGCAATGCACGCCAAGCATGAAGCGCAACATGTAACACATACATTGTGCTGTAACATGCGGTGGCTGGTGGCAGTGTATGGCGCAGGGTTGAGTGCAGAATACCATGCAGGAGTTTGATGGTTTCTATCCTCTGCCGTGCCCGGTTCTACATATGTGCTACACCGCCTGCTGCTGGCCGGTTTTCTGCATGCAAGCTTTGCCACTTTGCCCTGCTGCCATCCATCCTGCAAGTCTTGCGATTGTAAACTGCATTGCTGCTTTCCCCTTTCCGCAGGTCTGCTCCCTTCGAGTTCTACGACCCAGCCAGCCCCATCTACACCTCACCCCGCTTCCTGCCTCCTGCCAAGATCGAGGAGGACTGCCAGGTGACACGGCTGCACAGAGCTCTCAGCTTGGCGCAAATATGCAGCAGCAGCAGCAGCAGCAGCAGCAGCAGCATGATAGTGTGGTGCAGTTGCCAGGGTGCCCCATAGAATGCAGCAGAGAGTGGAGGCAGCCACTGGCTGATCCGTCTTTCTCGTGCTGTGGCATGCGAAGCAACAAGCAGCATGCCTGAGGACAATCTCACTCACATGCTCACTGTGAAGTCAAGAATATCGTATGTATCTGCTGCCGCCGCTGCTGCTGCTGCTGCTGCCAAACACCCCAGGTTGAGGAGGCCATCATCAGCCACGGCTGCACCGTGAAGCGCAGCGTGATCAAGAACGCAGTGGTGGGCCTGCGCAGCCACATCGAGGAGGGCTGCACACTGCACGTAAGCAGATCATGCTTGATCCTAGTTGATGAGACATGAGCTGGGATAAGTTAGGGACTTAGGCATTAAAATTGGTGCAGCAGGTAGTATGTCAGCCACATCGAGGAGGGCTGCACCCTGCACGTGAGTAGCAGATCTATAACAAACCTACCATCTGGCAGGGTCTGGATACATCTATGACAGTTGGCAGTTGATCAGGCGCAGGATCGGTGATGTCAGCCTCACCGTGTTGTGCTACTAGCCTGGTACTGAGTACCTAGTCATAGCCAGCTTTCGAGGACTGTCGAGGCGAGAAGTGCAGCTTGCATCGCTACAGCACTACGGCCACGTCACCTGCTGCGCACTCTCATATCAGCCACACATAACCTATGCATGCATATGCTCTGTGCTGCTTTCCAACTCCCCGCATGCCATCCCATTCGCAGCTGTCACTGAAAAACGTGTTTTTTGCGTCTGATCCTGCAGAACACGCTGCTCATTGGCGCCGACTACTATGAGAGCGAGGAGCAGCGCGCCAAGGTGGTGGCGGACGGCGGTGTGCCCCTGGGCATCGGCGCGGGCAGCAGCATCAAGAACTGCATCGTGGACAAGAACGCGCGCATCGGCAAGAACGTGGTCATCGAGAACAAGGGCGGCCTGGATGTGAGAGGGGTGGCTTGTTCTGATGTTTAAAAATGCAATGCTCTGGATTTGCCCAGCAGCAGGGCTGCTCCCATGTATTGCCGGGTGGTTGTACATTGGTAGCCTGCTGTGAAACAGAGCAGCCATAAGACTGCAGGTTGTGGCAGGGCACAAACACACCTCACCGCTGGTGCGACCGACATAGCGGCGCCGCTTGCTGAGGCATTCTGCATATGCATCTGCCAGCCATGAACCAGCAGCTTGTGCCATGCTCTCTGAACTCGTGCCTGCCTTGTGCTGCAACAGAATTAGACGTCTCTGACTGCCTGTTCTCCTGCTTCATTGCCGCTGTGCCTGCAGGAGCTGGACAAGCAGGAAGACAGCTACTTGCCTGCTTCACTTTCCTGCAAGGAAGTGGTGTTTGACCTTGACTCTGCCAACCATGTGTGTGCTGCTGTGCCTGCAGGAGCTGGACAAGCAGGAGGACGGCTACATGATCCGCAGCGGCATCGTGGTCATCCTGCGCAACGCCACCATCAAGGACGGCACCACCATCTGAGCGGCGGCAGCAGGTACAGCAGCAGCAGCAGTAGTGTGAGGGGCTTGGTGCGCAGGCTGTGCTGTGCTGGCTCAAAACGCAGCAGCAGCAGCAGCAGCAGCAGCAGCAGCAGCAGCTGTATAGCTACAGCTGGCAGCTCACAGGCTGGCTGGGGCTTTTACCTGCTGCATTTGTGTAAGCAGCTGGGCGACAACAACTGAGCACCGGCGTGTCGCAGCTAGTGCTGCGATGTGTTGTGTGCTGGGCTTGTGTCACAAGGCTGGCTGTCCGTGAATGTTTTGGATGCAGCATTCGGATGGGCTTCAGGCGCAGCTGAACTCAGTTGCGGTCCTGGGCCCTTTGTTGGCGTGTGTTGCCCTGTGTGGGCATGTGTCCTGTGTGTGTCAAGGCATGTGTGTGCAATGTGCAGGCTGTGCTGGACCGAAGTGCCTCCACTGCTTAGCTTCAAGAAACTTTGCAGGACAGCAGCAGCGATGACAGCAGCGATCACTTTGGCGTGCCGTCCTGTGTGCATGTGCACGAAGAGACTCTGCATGTGCATGCAAGGAAGGTGCACCACCTTTTGAATGTTCCAAACTTGCCTTCACGTTCTGTGAGCCCGCAGTTTTGTTGTCCAGTTGTACGTCTCCCCTTTGTGTTGCGGTGCATCTGTGCCCAGAATCAGCTGGGCCTGCTCCTTGTTGGATCCACGTCTTAGCGTGGTGGCAGGGAGTCACCACTTCTGTGTTTGCCAGGCTGTAACAAATTTGGTTGTACTGTGCCTGGTGCCCTGTCAGGACTGCAGCATGTGCGCATGTAAAGGAGCACAAGAGCACCGAAGACCGTCAGTGCCGTTGCCCCCCTAGGGCATCGTGGCTCTGGGGGACGGCGCTAACCAGGTTGTATTGTGAATGCAGGTAATACACACAGGTCATAAGAGGAGCAGCAGGAACAGCGCATCTGCACAACTGCGGTTCAAGCAGCCATGGTGGCCTCTAGGGGGGACCACTTGAATGCCATGTGAGTACGCACTATGTTGCATTATGCTCTGCAAACTGTGCTTACATGCCTATGCAAGCTTCTTACTAAAGGAGCAGCAGGTACATATGTGTGCAACTTGCAGAAGGCTTGCTTGCTTATCAACGCGCTGACGCATCAAGTGCCTGACGAGAATACTGCAAATGACTTGTGCAGACATGCTTCGGCTTGTTGCTGTGCAAGCAGCGCCCGAGTTGGACAGTCCTTACCCTGACCAGCACACTGTCTGTCAGGTACTTCATACGACACGGACGCTCATAGGTGCCAATGTATGCTTGTAGACCTTCACACGGCTGTTGAAGCTCTCCGATGTGATACGTTGAAGCTGCTACCTGCGCAGCTTGTTGTTCAAAGACCCTTGGACCCCACAAACTTCTCGGTTGCCTGAGTTGTGAGCGTAATCAGAAGTCGTGCAGATTACTTGGCTCGTCTGTTTCGAATCAACACTTAACTCAGAATCAACTCCATTGCACTCTTGTACAGCCATAGCATCGCAACATTGCCAGAGCTTCCAAACTGTAGTAGCAGCAGCAACAGCAGCAGCAGCAGCAGCAGCAGCAGTAGCGGAACCAGTGCGTGATGGATGGCTGCATACGATGGGCAGTCAACATTGCAGCATGGCAGCCAACACCTGAGCAAAGGGCAGCTGTGCTTGCATGTCTGCCCGCTGACGAGCAAGCCAGATGCCTGCGCTACAAACAGACAGATGACCAGAAGCGAGCCGTTGTTTCACAGCTGTTGCAAAGAGCTTGCATAGTGCAAGTGCTGGGTGTTGCCTGGCAGCAGGTGCAGCTGCAGCGTACGCGTGGCAGCAAGCCGTTCTATGGCGGTCCTGCAAACAGGCAGCATGTGCCAAACTTCAACTACAATGTGTCACATGAGGCAAGCTGAAAGTTGCTGCTGCTACTGCGTACATGTAATGATTAGCACTACAACATACAGCAGGATTGGGCTTGCTACCTTCTGCGTTCTAGCAATTGAACGGTACAACCCGTTGCCGCGGTTGTGCCAGCCTCAATGTGGCCCAGCTTGCGCCTCGAGTGGCTTGGCAGGCAGCAACATTGAAGTGTCCGGCAGCACTGTACTCGCTCACCAAATCCTTTAAACAACAAACTTGCTGCTCCTGCTGCTGCTCCTGCTGCTGCTGCTGCTGCCAGGGTGACTACGTGGTGCTGGCTGCAGAGGGGCGCTGCCTGTGCGGCGTGGACGTGGCAGCGCCGCAGCAGCTGCGCAGGCGGGGCAGCAGCCGCAGCCTGCAGGACTGCATAGCACTGCTGAGGGACCAGCTGGCGCCTGGGGAGGTGAGCGGCAGCAGCAGCCGCAGCAGCAGCAGCAGCAGCTGTAGTTTGGGCAGGCGGGATAGGCAGATGAAGACAGCATGGCTCACTAGTCGGCTTCTAGTTGATGGCAGTAGAAAAAAAGGTAGTTGCATGTGGCTTTCAGCACCATCTTGACGGTTTGAGACACCCTTGTACGGCAATGGCAGGCAATTAAAGGACAGCGACAAGCCACCTGCTGAGATGCCCTTGTACACCCTGCCTGCTCTGCTGTTGTGCTGGTGGCAGTGGGATCTGCTGCAGTCCCTGCAGGGTGATGAGTCAGCAGTGGAGTCGGCTTTCCAGAGCATGTGGAGCTGCAAGGAGGTGGGGGCTGCTTGTTGCGGGCCTGAAAGCATGCACATGGCTGACCAGCGCTTCACACCCACATCAATACGCAGCCACACGCAGCCACACCTTATGCAGGCCCGACAGCACTTCGCAGCATTTGAGTAGTGCTTCAAACCCCACACAGCAAGCTGAAAGATGGTTGATTATATGCCGCCATTGCATCAGACGAACTATCTATGGCGACCCATGGTCAGCTAACTGCAACAAGCTGCCGCCGCCTTTGCTGTCCGGCCCATGCCCCAGGCCTTCATCAAAGCCAGGGGTGATGGGGTGGGCTTTGCGCCACTCAGCAGGATAGAGGCACAGCTGACACACCCTGCAGCAGCCACACAGCCAGGCCAGCAGCAGCAGCAGCAGCAGCAGCCAGTGCAGGCGGTGCGGCTGCTGGTCGACGGCCAGCCGCAGCCGCAGTGGCGGGCGTTCCTGCAGCAGCTGCCGGGCCGGCACTGGGTGTGTGTGGTGCGGGGGCCTCCAGCTGCTGCTGTGGATGCCATTGGGGTGAGTGTTGCTGGATTGCCAGGAAGCACAATTTTGAAGCAGTGTGCAAGAGGTTATGGGCAGTGAGATACACCGGTGACTGTTGTGGCGGCTGCTTGTTCAAGTATATGCTGGAACGTGTGGTCTACTGCTGTCTGTGTGTGCGGGGGCTGCACGAGAGGCTGCTGTACCGGCAATGCGTTCTCAGTCACTCTCATGCGCCATGCAGCAATGTTGCAGTCAGTCGCAATTAGGGCATCCTTAGACTGTCGAGAACGCTTCTCACCGCCAATATCAAGCTGCAGCGTGATACCTTACCAATGGCATGGATGCTGTGGCCTGCAGGAGTTCAAGGCAACCTTTCAGGAGCCGCACCTCTCAGATGAGCAGCTGCAGGTGCGGCCGCCTGCAGGCTTACAGCAAGCTGTTGGGCTATGCAAACGCCTTATAGCCTAATGACAGAGTGAACCTACAGATGTATGTACAGAGATCAGCAGAAGCCTTTTGATGTTTGGTGCTGCATGCCTGAGGGATGCTGATGCTGCCAGGCGCCAGGATAACCGGTTTCTAGCCTGGCTTGGCATTCATAGGCCAACCCCTAAGTTTCAACTGTGTCCAGCAGTGCACCTGGGCTTGGTTCAGGCAGGTGCTTTGGCTACAACAGTAGCATGGTCATGGCAGCTCCTGCTGGGTGCCATGGCCTACGTGGCTGGTGTTGGTCATGCTAATCAGGGCCTGAGCAACACACAGCCTGCAAGAGGTCATATAGCGAAGATAACTTGCGGCTCAGCCTGCTCAGCCTGCTGCTGCTGCTGCTGTGCAGGTGCACCTGGATGCACACAGCCCAGCATTTGACATGCTGACAGTAGAAGACCTGCTGCCTGATGCGGCTCTGGATAGCTACTGCTGTGGCTGACATTTGAGTCAAGCACCTGCTCACGAGCTGACCATCAGGCTGAGTCAGCCTGCAGGTGACAGCCTCGAAGAGCCATTACAAGCCTTGCTGCAGGCAACATCATGCAGACTTGGCAGCAGAAGTATTGTTTGAGGTGTTGTTGCCAGCCTCCCCTGGCTGGGTCAGTGGCTAGTGATGAGACGGGTAGAGTACATCCTAGTGGTTGCCTGCTTGTCACAGCTCTGCTGTGCAGGCAGCATGTAACTCCAATTCCATTGGATGATGAACGTGTGTCACGCCTAGCTATTTGCAAGTTACAAGTCCTAAGCATCAGAAGCAGGCAAGCTTGCTTGAACCTATGCTCTTCTGTGCGGCAAGTTAGAGAAGGACAAGGACAGGCCTGGTATGGGCCTGAGAGCTCTATCAAAAGAAGCCATTCTTATTCTACTTCTGCGCCTACAGCTGTAGCGCTGTACAAGACACAGCACTGCATGCACACCCAAGGCCACAGACCCCGGCACGCAAGTGCTGCTTTGTCTGAGATGGTCAAGCACTGCTTGCGGCATACTATGCACGACTGAATCTTCTGTCAACATGGCTCTGCTCAGCAGAGTCCGCTGCTGTTGCTTCTGATCATGCCAACAACACCAATCAACCCACGTGATGTCAACAAACCAGGAGGTCCCCTGCCACCCCAGATAAGCTGCTTGAAGACCTCCCCAACACAAACACCTCAAAGCAGCTGCCTTTTGCTGCAGCCACAACGGCTGTCCCCTCGCTGCTGCTGCGCCCTTAGTCGCACACTGACAACTCTGTGTCCGCCTGCCAGCACACCTTACTGCAGATAATCCCTGTGGCACACCTAACACAACACCCACACGCCCATTTCCGCGCCCATTTTGGTCTTATGCTCCCATGCAAACTGCAAACTCTCTCTTCACAACTGCACACTCACTGTCAGCAACTTTATTTGTACATGTACATGCGCGTCAGCAGCAGCACCACCGCCACCACTGAATCAGCCACCTCACTCCCCTGCTGCTGTCTTGAAGAAGCAAGCAGCAACTGGATCTCCCAGCTGGTGTGCCTTGGCCCACACGTCAGCATGAAACTTGGCACGCTGCTCGTGCTGCTTGGCAGGCAGCAGCACACCCTCAGGCTGCATGCAACACAGCATAAGTTCAGCAGCATGTTGGGCAGCAGAGCAGCAGGCAGTGGACAAGTGAGGAGTCACACCACTGGCTGTTTGTAGCATACTGGGGGTGGGCTGCCAGATGCTGTGATTATGTGATTACTACGTGCGCTGAGTCGAGCACAAGGCTACCCGTCCACCTAGAGGTGGCAGAAGAACAGCAGTTGCAACAAACTGCAAGGCTTGATATCGCTGCTGCTGCGGTTGCTGCTGCTGCTGCTGCTGCTGCTGTTGTAATGCTTGTCTTGCTAACACATGCCACTAGCGGCGCTAGTGGCCATTGCTGAACCTCCAGCGCTGAATTGTCTAACCGTGCCCGCCCCACCTGCTCGTACAGCAGGAAGATGTAGCGGTGCGTGCCGCGTGGCGGCGTGGGGCCTGCATACTCCGTCACTGTGAAGCCCTTGGACACATCCCCGCCTGCTGGCACAGCAGCAGCAGCAGCAGCAGCAGCAGCAGCAGCAGCAGCAGCAGCAGCGACCACGCTGTGACGCAGGCAGGTGTGAGCATGCATATCTCAGGCGTGCAATGCTCGCTTGTTGTGCGTGACAGCCTGGCAGCCAATATGCAGTACCTGGCAGCTTGAGGTTCAGGCGGGAGTCAGCAGGCTTTGCGTTCAACCTGCAGGCCCAAATGCGCAGCAGCCCTGTGCACACGCCCTGCACTGCAGGGTGATCTCCTTGGTTTGTTGCACATTGCTTTGTACACTGCCGCCACAGCTGCAGCAGCTGCGCACCTGGGATGTTTGCCACAATCCAGTGCAGCCATTCCCGCATGGCAGGGTTGTCAGGGCTGGGTGCATCGGGGTCCACCATGATCAGCGTGTGCCGCTTGCCTGCTGCTCCAGCAAAGTCCACCGTGGGAGCACGGGCTGCCTGGTGAAGGCATGTGCAGCGGGACAGCAAGCAGGTAAGGCGGTCTGGTTGCTAGTTTAAAAAGGTGTTGCACAAGCTGTAGAGACAGTTGGGAGTGCCCTGGTCAGCTGGTGACTGCAGGTTAGTCGCATGTTGGTGAGCTTTAAAACACCATATTCCAGCCACCTGGAAAAGGGCCTATAATACAATCGTCCTACGTCCTGCAATTCACTTCAAACACCCATGTGCCTGGTGTTATGCCTGCACAGCAACTCGTGCAAGGTTCATGGTGGTGTGGGCATGGTTGTTACAGGCTGACACCCGCAGCCGCAATTGGCATAGAACGATACTACAGGTCACATGTGTTTCCTGACACATGTTGCAGCTGCTTACTTGATAGGCTAGGGCACACTGAAACGTGAGCGCCACCAAGTTGCTCAGCAGTGCTGGTGCTGCTGTGCTGCTGAGCTGCTGCTGGCACGCGTCTGCATCAACGCCTGGTTTGCAGGCGCTCCTGCTGGAGCGAGATGTATACATGGAGCTTGCAAAAGAGCCATGAAGCTTGCACATGTCGTCTAGACGGTGCTGGACACTGATCACGGAAGTATGTCTGCACAGCAGTGGCCAAAGGTCTCACCTGCGCCTTTCCGAGGTGCTCTCCGTCCTTGAAAGCACTTTCACCATACTTTATGGACATTTGAACGGTGTTCAGCACCGTCGGCGCAACGTCCTTGACCTCAGCCATTGTGTCGGTTCCGACAGACTTTCCAGCAGAAGCAATGACAGCAAGAGGCCGCCTAGATGCGCACTTTAAAATGGGATGCACCCAACAATAGGGGTCGAGCTGGGCTGCGCGTATGAGGGGTGCCCTGGCAAGCAGCATCAAGAAGCAACACAAAGCAAAGCTTCCAAGCTGCATTGAGCAAGCACGCTTCGATATCTTCAAACCTTGCTACCTACCAAGTTGAGAGGTAGGCAGCTCAGGCGGTGATGGGACGATGCACCCTCAGCACCTTGGACAGCTTGACAGGTAGCAGGTGCCTGTCAAACTTCCGTCACGGCTGGAGGTATGTCAAGTCTGTTGAACTACACGACACAAGGGCTGGGTACATAATTTAGGTTCACTTCCTTCCATGGGCCGCGTGCCGTATCATACATACACCGCCAGCATAACAACAAGGTTGCAACTGAACTCAACTGAACATCACATTCTTTGAAACAAGCACAGCGGATCACGCCGTTTAGAAGCATATGGGGTGTATGCGACAAATGTACACGTTATGAAATTATATCTGGTATGAATGCCCCTGCCATCATGCCATGATGGCATGGTCAGCCCAGCTCTGCGACTCGGATGCAGCTAGCCTGCTCAGACGTGCTGGCATGAACGTATGGCAGAAATGTGGCCTGAACACTGGCACTTCACTGTCAAGCATGACTCTTTTGGGGTAGTTTTGTTCCTTGAACTTCTTACCTGTTGATCTTTGCTGCTGCCTGGCAGCATATCCTGTTCTGCCAGTTGCTGTGGTTCTGGCAGCCCCAGGGCACGTCAGCATCAACCATCGCCTGGCAACACCGATAAAAAAGATCGTCCGCATAGTCGATCGTCTCTACAACGGCTTCAATCTGCTTGACAGTTCGCAATACGTGCGTGTTCGACGTTCTATTGTGAACGGCTTTGATGTGCATATCTAAGCAGCAGGAGACAATGCACCCCCAGTTCAGAAGCAAGGTTATGTTTGCTTGTTTCACAGCCGAGACCTCCTTTAGCTTCGCCAGCGCTGGCGACCACACCGAGTGCGTTCAACAGTTCAAAGCAAAACAAGTCGTCAAACAAGGCAGCAAACAACAACAACGGCAACAATAGACACGCTCAACGTTGCAGCACGCCTTCTTGCTGCGCTGAGAGGTGAGCCAGGCTTGGGGAGGTCGGATGGCAAGCCATGCTGTGGCTTGACTGTCTCAGCAGCTGCTGCTTCCAACGCATCCCACCTATGCGCATGCTCAGCTCTCATTGGTAGTGGGCTGCACGCTGTGTTGCTTCTTTACTGCTTTACTGCATCATTCTGGCCAGCTACCTACACTGCATGTAAACAGTGCTGCTCGTGCTATATGCTGCCTGCTTGCAGGAACCTGCTCGCCGCGTGGGTGGCCAGGGCCAGCAGGGCAGGCGTGCCGCGCCACCAGGTGGTGCACTGGGTGCGGCGCAAGGCGGGCGGCAGCATCACGGTGTGGCGGCACCTGGCAGACGGCTCGCTGGGCGTGTCTGTGCCTTGCGTGGTATGCAAGGCGGCGCTGGCGCGCTTCGACCTGCGCGTGACCTGCATGGTGGCGCCAGGCCAGTGGTACTGCGGCCGCCTCACAGAGCCAGGCGCACCAACAGCAAAGGCAACGTCAGCTCAGCGCCGGTTCAAGTTCAAGAGTTAGCTAGCAGCGTGATGGGGAGGTTGCAGGAGAGTTGCGATCAATGCGCCCAACTCATCTGCAATCAGGGGTGTCAAAGGCTCCTCGACTGTCTTTGGCGCGCAGTCTTGGCAAGGCTTTGTTCAGGATGTAATAGGAAGTCAGCTGGAACTAGTAGCTGTGAAGTCAGCAACTGTGTATTGTGCACACAGCTCTGCACACCACAGCATCTTTGCAGACTGGGGTACCACAGTAGGCTGCCTCATGAAGGCAGCGATCGCGTGGATACAGGCACTTGCATCTGCTCAGTGCTGTGCTGTCGGCTCTTGAAGCTGGCTCGCAGTGCTGCCACGTGTAGGGGCACTTTATTTTTTGAGCAGATGCAGTTGTTTGGTTTGCTGTGGATCTACCAGCTGCCACCACACTGTTCAGATCACTCTGATGCAAACGCAAGTGTCTCAACCAGTCGGTGTCACTGTCACTGTGTTTCTGTGCTGCACTTGCGGCTGCCTGATGCCGTATGGCACGCATGTGTTGTGTTTCTCATGGGAAACCGTTGCGAGCACCTGCGTATTGCACCGTCAAGATGTACTGCTGCATCTCCTGGGCAGCAATTTGAGACAAGCAGGTTGCTTGATGGAACCTGCTGTGGTGTCTTGCATGTCAGGGGTGTTGGTGGTGATCTGAGCAATGTTGCCATGTCGTGCTGGGCAACGGCTTGCAGGATCTGCACATGCAGAACAGGATGCCAGCTTGAGCAATGCGCTACATGACGGTCATGCACCCTGGTTGTGCGTAAACAGGGCTCTGTAATCAGTTACAGCTGTTTGTCGCCTTGACGGAACTCATCACTCTGATCAAAATGCAATCTGCTGTCGGGCTTTGCTTGCTCAACCAGGGTTTTTCTATTCTTTCTTGTATAACATTGGGAGCGCGTGTATGTGAGCAATCAGTACGAGATCTTCTCAGAAACACTAAGAAATGGTTATGCAGCTCGCAGCGCTCGTCTCGTGGAGTGGTTGTTCTTGTACGCAGTGATCATGATGCACCAGGCACCTGCCACCTGCTGGTTTGGGCTCTAAACCAGCACGAACGCTTCATATCCGTTCTCTAAGTTGAGTTTGGTTGTCACGCACAGCGTTAGCAGTGCCAATGCGTGGGCTGATGCATGCAGGCAGCAGCCAGCAGCTGTGCCAGTCTCGAACTCTCCACCCACGGCAAAGCGTCCCTGCTCGACAATCAAACCAGTTTAATGTACAGTTTAGGTCATCTTGCAGCCGCCAAATTAGTAGCAGCAGCTGCAGCAGCAGCAGCAGTATCAGCGGCAGCAGCAGCGCTTCCACCACCAACAGCTGCACAGCGCGCGTCAGCAGCAGCAGCAGCAGGAGCCAGAGGCATGTTGCTGTTGCAGCAGCAGCTGTTGAGGCAGTGCATGGTGAACGGTATCACACCCTCCCCAGTGAAGCAGACGGCCAAGCAGCGGTTGCAGCGTTCAGCGCTGCAGCTGCTGCCGCAGAGGCAGCGCAGCAGAAGCTGTTATCAGGGACACATGACACCCCACTGAGCGCGCTGCTAGCAGCAGATGCTCAGCTGAGGGGCATCGCTGAGGTATATGCTACTCTTCAGTATCTGCATCATAAGGCAATTCAGCAAAAGCTGCAGGAGTACGGGCCCTGCGCTGCCTCCCTGCCTGGCTTTTCATATGCTTGTGTAGCTGAGGCGCTGGGCATGGAGTGGGCAGCGAATCCTGGTGCAGAAGCTTGACCTGCAGGACTTGCAGGACCTAACTCGTTATGCGACGCAGAAGTCCAGCAGCGATGATGACAGCAGCAGGGGCAGTGCAGCCTTGGCTGGCATGGCATCAGACCTGCGTTATGCCTGCAGCCGCAGCCAGGGAAGCAGTGGCCAGCCAGCAGCATTACTGGAAGGCGTGCAGCTGCTAGTGCTGCCTGCCCTGCGCACGCTGCTGCTGGAGTGCGTCAGCATTCCTGAGGAGCTGGTGGCGCAGCTGCTGCAGCAGGGCCAGCAGCAGCACAGGGCGGCAGCCAGCAGCAGGCAGCAGCCGGTGAGGCTGAGCTACTTGAAGGAATTGCTGGCAGGGCTGGGCAAGCTGTGAGTGATGGTGGCTCTGCACGGCTGCTCACCCAGACGAGACTTGGGAGCCCGTTATAGAACAGTCCACTGCCTCTGCCACGCGCCTACATTGCAGCTGTTGTGAGTGCCCATGTGCTTGGTGCCAACAACAATTACTGCTTGGGGTGTAGCAGCACTACGGCGCAGCACACTGCTAGCCTGCTCCAAGTTTCCCACCTGTTTGCTGTTATGAGCTGCTCGTCTGCAATGTGCTGTATGAGATGCTCGTCTGCGATGGCGCTGCTGTGTCTGCCGCTGCTGTCTGCTTGTGTGTGCAGCAGCACTGCCGATGCCGCCTTTGTGGCATCTCTTGTGTTGCATGCCGTGCGGCTGCTGCAGCCAGCAGAGACTTTGCCCCTGGACCTGCAGCTGCAGCAGGTGACAGCCTGGCGCATGGCAACACCAGCAGTGTACCTCACTTGTGGCATTGATGACAGCGTAGCGCTGCTGCCGGTGCAGCTGCTGTCGCTGCTGCAGCAGCAGCTGTTTGCGGCTGTCGCGTACAGCACAGCCATGCAGCAGCTGGAGGGGGCCAGGCCGCTGCTGCCTGCAGGGGCCAGTGACGCTGACGTGGCGGCCAGCTGGGGGCCAGTCAAGCAGGTGAGCGGCCGCTGGGCGCATGTGTCTATTAGAAATCGCATAGCTGATCATTACGCTGGACGTCATGGCAGCTGAATTCTCAATTGTGAAAGCACTGATAGACACACCGTACACTGCTTGAGGTGCTGAGGAGAAACTGGTGTTCTGTCGCTGCGCCTATGTTTGCTATGTTTGCTGTTCTGCACTGCAGGCGCCGCCATCGTGTCGTCTGCCCGCACCATCCAGGCTGGCGGCAAGGGCAGCAGCAGCCGCAGCAGCAGGGGCAGTGCTGACGTGGCGCCCGAGTGGGTGCCGCTGCTGCCTGAGGCCCGGGCTGTGCTGCTGGCTGCACTGGTGCATGAGCAGCAGGGCAGCCCCCTGCAGGGCATCAGCCATGCTGTGCAGCTGCTCAGCCAGGCAGCTGGGCAGGCAAGAACAGCTTGGGTGGAGCAGCAGCAGCAGCAGCAGCCCAGCCAGCAACAGGGGAAGACCGGCAAGCAGTCCAAGCAGCAGCAGGGCAAGGCATCTGGCAGCAGGCAGGCAGCCAAGAGCACAGGCAGCAGCAGCATCAGTGAGCCAGCAGGTGCTGACTACACGCAGCTGCTGACGCTGCCAGTGCTGCAGGCGCTGCTGGCGGCCTGTGTTGATGCAGTAACAGATGAGCAGGGTGAAGTGGCAGACGAGGCAGCTGCAGCAGCAGCAGGCAATGCTGTGGCTGACCTGATGTCTCTGCTGCTGGGCCGTAGCTTACTGCAGCTGCTAGACCAGCGGCAGCAGCAGCAGCAGCAAGGGCCAGCGCCATCCTCGCTGCCTGCGCTGGTGCGCCAGATGCGCATGCATGGAGCTTGCTGGTGCGGCTGCTTGGCGCAGCAGGCAGGTACAGCTGGGTGGCTGGGCTGGTCAGCGCAGCAACCAGGGGTCAGCTGCCCCTGGCAGAATGTGACACAGCAGCAGCAGCAGCAGCAGCAGCAGCAGCAGCAGCGCCAGCGGCGGCAGTGCCCAGGGGGTGGTCTGCTGGCGACCTGCAGTGTGTGCTTGCGGCTGCTGCTGGTGTGTGGCTGTCTGCCCGCTGCCCCGGGCTGGTGCTGGCCATGCTTGATGCGCTGGCAGCAGCAGGCGGCAGCAGCCTGGACAATGCACAGCTGGCGTGGGCTGTGATAGAGGCAACACGGGTGAGTGCAGGCGTCACTGCCGTCGTAAGTAACCTCTGTTTGTGGCAGCGTTGTTTGAGCACGTATTCAATAGTTGACTTTGGCATGATCTTGCGCGGCGACAGCCGCCAGTAGTGTGTACAGTGCATGCTCAGCTGTGCTGCATGCTGCATGCTGCTTGCTTCACCAGTCATGGTCGCAAGTGTGCGCTGCTGGTCGCTCTGCCGCCGCTGCTGCTGCTGCTGCTGCTGCTGCTGCTGCTGCTGCTGCTGCTTCCAGGGCGAGGGTGACGTGCTGTATGATAGGCTGGCAGCGCGCCTGGCTGATGAGGAGGACATCTTCGAGGCACTGCCACAGCTGGCAGGGCAGCACACACAGCAGCAGGAGGCTGCCGCAGCTGCAGCTGCAGGAAATGCGGCGTGGATGCAGCTGGTACAGGGCTGGCAGGCCCCATGTGGCCGCCTAGGGGCCAAAGCAGCTGCAGCAGTCGCTCGTCAGCAGCCAGGTGCAGGAGGCGTCAGGCTGGTGTGTCGTGAGGGCCTGTCGCCGCAGCAGCTGCTGCAGGAGGTGGACACCAGCATGCACAAGACAGCAGCACGGCTGGTGGCAGCTGCCAGGGCAGCAGGATAGGTGGCCGTGAGCTGCGTGCAAGCACTGCGGCTGACTGCTTGAGGAGAGGCACAAGTTGCCCCAGTACTGGGGCACTAGTGTGTGTGACTCGAGACATGTTTTGATCTTAGAAGGGTGCTGATCTTAGCAGGGTGCTCACGGCACTCCAGGAATATGGTCGAGTGGCTGATGAGTAATGAATGTTTTGGCAGTAAATGTGCTGCTGCCAGTGCACCATTGGCCGTTTGTGCCGTGTCATTAGCATGCAGTCACTGCACTGAGTGATGTCTCAGTATGCGGCATACAACTCACCAGCGGCAGCATTGGCAAGCAAGAGTGCTTTAAGGCAGCGAGCGATAGTGCTGCTAGCATTGATACAAACACGCTGTGCAAATATCCTATGTACACAGCAATGCGACAGGCAGCGAGGGTGTTTGTGGGACCTGGGTCCCTTTCAGGGACAGGCAGTGATTGCCCTGTGGTTCTGTAGGCAGGTACGACAAAGACATAGGTGCTTTGGCACAACGTCAGGTAATAAGAATTGTATCCAAATCGCTTGTTTTGTGATGCAAGCGTTTGTTTGACGTTGCACTGCACGCACCTTCTGCCAACCGTTTCAGTGGTTTGCATATTTTCCCAGCGTGTTCCAGTTGCATACCTCGTAGTATTGCTAAACGTATCTGATTAACGCTGCTGGCACACGTAGCCGCTGAGGTTGGAGGTAGCTCAGTTCAGCTGCGAGAATCATGACTGAGGTGAGCCTCGGGTGCACCAACGCCTCTTTCAGGGTCTTTCAGACGATCAAATGAAATGTAATGGTCGTCAATAGCGGGAGAAGCAAGCAAAGCTCCCCAGCCACTGCACTGCTGTCCCTGCCTCTCTGCTGCAGTATCACAACAATTTTGCAGCTCTGGCTCTATACTTCTGCAGTGAACTTGATCCCCAAACATATATATAGTTGAAAGCGGCCGCAACTGGGTCAGACTGCTCGTCCTGCAACAGCCAGCCAAGCTGGATGCTGCTCTTGTCAACTGATGTTGAAGCTTTTCACACCATCTACCTTGGTACACTTTATCGCATGCAGACACCTGCGGCACAGAGTTCAGGGGGAGCAGCATGTCAAATCCCCTACCCAGATCGCTTCCATGCAGCAGCTGCGTTCGTGTCCAACACGCCTGGTAAGGATGCCTGTGGCACATCTGCTCTGCTTGCAGGACTACTAGAGTGTGGCTCAATCAGCCTCTGCTTGCTGTCATAAGCAGACACGCGCCACAGCTGAACTATAGGCAATTACTTTGGACTGCAGCGCTTCAGGCAGTACACATGGTACCACATAACCGAACAAGCAGTTGCCCAGGTCTGCCCTCAACTCGTGCCCTGGAATGTTTTGTTGACCTGCTTCTGCTGTTTCCCCTTCTCCATGCTGCTTGCCTTCGTCCTGTCGCACTGCAGAGTCGGCTTTCAGTGATGAGGCTCGGCTACTTTTCTATGCGCTGCACAGCCAGGCCACCAAGGGGCCCTGCAAGGACGGCAAGCCCTGGGGCTGGAACGTTGTTGAGTCAGCAAAGTGGCAGAGCTGGAACCAGCTAGGCAGCATGCCGCAGATGGAGGCGATGCGGCTGTATGTGCGCACGCTGGATGAGGAGCAGGTGGGGCACCTGTGCAGCAGCTGGCCTGCTGCCTGCAAGCTCTGCAGCTGGGTCTTGGCAGCAGCAGCAGCAGCAGCAGCAGCAGTGCATACCTGGTAGGACAAGAGTATGCTTGACAGCTGCGCACAGACAGAAAATGACTGAAAGCGATGGTGAAGCAGCTGTGTGTGCTGTGTCTGCCACAGCAGCTTTGGGCCATCTGTCTGTTGAACCAGCTTGCAGGAAACATCACACATCGTGCTCCTGAGCCTTCATGTGCTGCCCTATGCATGCCTTGACGTGCTACTGTGCTGCGCCTAAACTTGCAGCCCGAGTGGTGGACGCGCATGCCGGAGCAGCCGCAGCCAGGGTCCCCAGGAGCAGCAGGAGTGTCAGGCGAGCCTGGTGTGTCCATCAGCAGCGTGTTCCAGGAGGGCACCTGGGTGGTCATCCAGCAGGATGACGCCAAGAAGCCCATCCCGCGCTATGAGCAGGGCGCTGCACTGCTTGGCTCGCAGCTGTACGTGCTTGGCGGCCACTACGGTGCGTGCTGCAACCGCCCCAAGTTTTGCTGTTGTTTTTTTCAGCAGTTGTTGAGGATTAATGTGCAAAGGTCCTGAGGCAGCGCGGGTTGCATGACAGAAGCCATGCCAGCGATCATTGCAGCAGACTCGAGTAGCGAACCAAGGCTTCACTGCGTCGGCTTAAAACAATGCCGCGTCAGCAGCAGCTCCTGCTACTCGACTGTGATCTCTGCTGGGCAACTGCTTGTGCTGTACCTTGCCAACAACACTGACAGCAGCTTGCATCACCTGTTGCACCGCATGCCTTACCTTTTCACGCTTGCAGGAGGGAGGTACTTGCAGGACCTGTGGGTGTACAACCTCAACAGGCTGCAGTGGACAGCGCCAGCAGCAACAGTAGAGCAGCCGCAGGATGCAGCAGAGGGCGGGGAGGAGGAGGGTGCAGCGCTGCTGGCGCCTGCCGGGCCGCCTGCGTCTGCTGGCTGGTCTGTGACGCCTTTTCAGGATAAGCTGCTGGTGCTGGGCGGCCACATGAAAGTGGGCAAGGTGCGCATGGGCCGTGCTGGTGGTTGACATGACCATAGTGCTCATTAGGTGGTGTTAGCAACAGAGGCCTACGGTCCAGGTTGAGCAAGCTGCAGGGGGGGGGGGGGGGGCGTGCACTTGGCATTGCTCTTCTGTCGGTTGATGAAGCAAGGACAAGGGCAAGCAGGACGAGCAGGAGGCGGCAGCTGCGCTGCTGGGCAACGCTCGCTCGGTCAGCAGAGCATGGCATCAAGCAGCTGCATGGCCTGCCTGCTGCAAGTCCTTCACCTCACACATGCAGCTCAAAGCTACTCCTCCCTGCCATGGCTTGCTCGTTCACGTGTAAACCTCAGATAATTCACTGTGCAGACCATTCAAGTGCTCTGCATGCTGTCGCTGCCGCCTGCAGCTGAAGAAGGGTGAGAGCCTACCGCCCATCAGCGTGTGGCTGGTGGACCTGGCCACGCTGCGCTGGAGCGCACTGCCCACATCTGGCACCGTGCCATGCGCCAGGGGAGGCCACACCGTAAGCGGCAGCAGCAACAGCAGCAGCAGCTGCATGTTGAAAGGCATTGCAGGCAGTGCAGGCAGTGGCTGTACATGAGGATGCTGCCTCGCTCAGCGTTGTGGCAGGGAGCCGTGTGCCATAGCTGGCCACACTGCAGCAGTAGCAGGATCAACGCCTGTGAAGGCACGAACTGTTATTCTGTTTACGTAGTGTTGAAGCAGGGTAGCCGCAACCAGCATATCTTGCACAGGGTGCGCTCTGCACACAAAGGTGTCTGGTTGCCGCCTCACTGCTGTGCGCTGTCGCTGCTGCTGCTATGCCGTGCATGCCGCAGGCGTGCCTGATGCCGAGTGGCGACAAGGTGGTGGTGTATGGCGGGGAAGACAGCCACAGGCGGCCGCTGGGAGACGTGCATGTACTGGAC
Organism: Tetradesmus obliquus; assembly: GCA_030272155.1. Lineage (NCBI taxonomy): Eukaryota > Viridiplantae > Chlorophyta > Chlorophyceae > Sphaeropleales > Scenedesmaceae > Tetradesmus > Tetradesmus obliquus. The sequence continues at coordinate 2,979,296 of CP126196.1, read as the reverse complement.
CTGCAGGTGTGCTGAGCGCAGGGCTGCCGTGTTGACAGCAGCAACGGCATGCTTCGCAAGAGGAGTCGTGACTGAGGCTCTGTTCTTCATGCCGTCAACGTAAATTTCGGCACATGTTTGACCTGCATGCAGCAGCGCGCACTGCTTGTGGAGCTGCTGCGTGTAGCCCATGGATTCAACGGATGTATCTGGCTGGTAGCCTGGTACAGCGCGTACGGCATAAGGTCATTCTTCAGCAGCTGCGTATTTGCTGCTGCAGCTGCTGATGTTGCCTGCTTTCCTGCACACCACTGCTTGCAGGACCTTTCTTGGAGCCAGCTGAAGATCAGCAGCAAAGCGCAGCCCAATGCCCGCAGCGGCCATGTTGCTACGCTGGCCAATGACACCATGCTGGTGTTTGGAGGTGCGCCAGCAGCAGCAGGTTCAGCATTTGTTGTGCTTACATGCCTGCACATCACTGGCTTGATGCAAGCCCAGTGATGCCAGCATAAGTCGTGGCTTTTGTGTTTCTTTGACATACCCCGGTGCGCCAGCACGCACACGACTTGAGCTTGTTTGCGCAATTGTGCCGGGTGGAGCAAAACGCTCACCACTGTCACGCTGCCCTTGTATCGGCTGCGCTCCTGGCGCCGATGCACCACTCAGTTGCTTGTTTCAACTGCGACCGCAGGCGGCTCCATCGCCAGCTGCTTCAATGACCTGTGGCAGCTGGACCTGGCCCGCGGCGCCTGGTCCAAGCCAGAGCTGCACGGCCCCTCGCCCACGCCACGCGCGGGCCACAGTGGCTCCCTGGTTGGCGACTACTGGTACATCCTGGGTGGCGGCAACAACGTGAAGGGTGAGACGCATGTTTGACTGTGCTTGGAAAAGTGCTGCGTGGGTGTGGGTGGGACATCTTTGTTGCTGGCACCGCACGGCACAACAGAGACGTCTGGCGCTGTTCATCTTTGTTGCTGGCACCGCACGGCACAACAGAGACGTCTGGCGCTGCAGAAGAACAGCGCCAGACGTCTCTGTTGTGCCGTGCGGTGCCAGCAACAAAGATGTCCCACCCACAAAGATGACTTGCCAATAGTCTGCCTCGTCCTGCTGCTGCTGTTGCTGCCGCGCAGGCTGCACCGACATGCTTGTGGCAGATCTGACGGAGCTGGCAGCTGGTGCAGTGTCCTGGAAGAAGGTCTGCAGCGTGCCGCCCGGCTCGCCGCTGTCCAGCGAGGGCATCAGCCTGCTGTGAGTGGCAGTATGTGTTGATTCTGTATGTTGGCCCTATGCATATGACGCACAAATGCATGTGCCGCCCGGCTGGCATCAGCCTGCTGTGAGTCGCAGTGCGAAGGCTTTTGGCATCTCCTACTTACATGAGGCGCAACCGCATGTGCACATGCTTGCGTGCCTGGCACAGAACTGTATGCCTCACCTACACTGCGACCTCTGGGCGCGCTGCTTGGCATTTGGGCCGATGGCTGTGGACAGAAAGCCATTGTATTGCTTACGTGGCTGCTGCTGCTGCTGCTGCTGCTGCTGCTGCTGCTGCTGCTGCAGGCACACACCTGAGCTGAACCTGCTGGTGGCTTTTGGCGGCTACAATGGCAAGTACCACAACGCAGTCAGCGTGTACAAGCTGCCAGGCTACCAGCAGCACGTGCGGTCACCACTGAAGCAGCAGCAGCAGCGAGCAGCAGCAGCCTCTCCAAGGCCGCAGCAGCAACCGCAGCAGGATCAGCAGCAACTGCAGCAGCAGATGGCTGAGCAACAGGAGCAGCAGCAGCAGGTGTCGCAGCAGCAGCAGCAGCAGCTAGAGGCGCAGGAGGCTGCGGCGGCAGCAGCTAGCAATGGCAATGAGCCATTGCAGAATGGCGGCGCTGCAATGGTAAGCAGTGTTTTCTGTTGTGCGGTTGCTCGCATACGCAGTGCTCTTCTGGTGCGTCTTCTCGTCGCATCCCTGTTATCCGGTACATGACGACGTATGGCTTTCAGCAGTTGGCTGCTCACATGTGTAGGCACAGCTGGTAGATGAGCTTGCGGTAGTTGCTGGTACCCCCACGCACGCTCATTCATAACGGCAATGCATCTTTTCTTTCACTGCGTGTGCTGCAGAGCAAGGGCCAGGAGAAGAACCTGCTGCGCGACCTGGCGCTGTCCCGCGAGCAGCTCAAGCGTGACCTGGCAGCAGCACGCCAGGAGCTGGAGCTGGTGGCGGGCTCAGCAGATGCTGCCAAGGAGGAGGCAGCAGTGCAGATAAACATGCTCAGCAGGCAGCTGACAGGGGCGCAGGCGCAGGCGGCAGCAGCCGAGAAGGTGCGTGGGAGGCCGATTGTATGCGCAGCTGCTACAAGCTGTTCACACACAGCGGGCTTTGTGAGTGGAAGCACAGTTGCTGTACCGCCTGCGTGAGCAACGGCCGCCGTGGCTCAATAGCATTGCAGCACTGCTAGTGCTTGCCTCGGTCATGTGCTCCTGACTTCACAGTAGTCATAAAACGACGCACCCCACAATCTGCATGTACCCTATGCATATGTCTGCAATCGCGCAGGCTGCCGAGGAGTCGCGGCAGCTGCTGTCAGCGGAGCAGGCCAAGACGCTGAAGCTGGAGGCGCAGCTGGCCGAGCTGCATGAGCGGCTGGGCGGGCTGGGCGAGCTGGAGCGGGAGCTGGCGCGCTACAGGAAGCTGGAGAAGGACTCCGCGGCAGCAGCAGCGCAGAAGGGCTCGGGCGGGCTGTGGGGGTACATCTCCGGGCAGTGAGGGGGCGGGCAGTGAATCGGATGGATGTGCTGCTTGTTAGCGGTGAAGTTGTTGAGAGTGCTGGCTGGGTGGGACTGCCAACAGATGCTGGTGGCTTCACAAGCGGGACGGTTTTGGGCTGAGGTGGTTCTGCTTCTTGTTGCTCCTGGGTGCGCTGTGTAGTACGCATCAAAGCCTGTTGTTATGCTTGTGCAACAGGAGGCTTGCTGCATCACGCTGAACCAAGTTGTCGGCATTTGAAACTTGTGAGGTATCATCACTGAGGACCCTTCTTACCACTCTGCAAGCGGCCAGTGGTGGTGCAGGGCTTTGCTGCCATCAGCAGCCATGGCCAGGCCTCGCTCCGCCTCATCAGCTCTCTACATATGTAAAGCACATCATAGCCGTTTGAGCATGTTTTACAGACGCTGGCATCTGTGCAGTAGTAGTAGTAAGCACGAGCAGCAAGTACCATCAACATCATGTGCACCGGGTGTGACAGGCACCGCTGACCCGATCGACTCCAAATTCCATCAAACATCAGCGAAGAAGGCAAAGCAGCATTACAAGTGAGCCCCGTCGGCTCGGTCGTTATGACGAATTTTTCAAATTCAGTTCGAAGCACAAACAACTTTCGACTCGGTTCAAGCTCTGCACCGGCTTGCTACATATCAGCGTTCGCAGCGTTCAAGACATAGCTGTCTATTAGTACTTACATCAGTACTGTGCTTTGTTTTGTCAAGCACCGGCACAACAAAGCAAACATATCCTTATAGTGATTGCAATCACCCGTTCATAGCTCTCACGACATTCTTACTTTCAATAGTAGACCGTATATACCCATTCATCAAGCATGGGCAAGCGAGCAGCTTCGCTGCAGCCGGTCTGCTTCACCGCATGCCTGGATGTGGACCAGCCAGTTGAGAGCCACGCCGGTGTCCTCTGCTCAATCGAGAATGTCGTAGCCGGCAAAAAGCACCTTCCAGAAGGTCTCAAGTCGCCATCGGCCAAGAAGCAGCGCTGCTTGGAGCTCGACCAGAACCCAGCACCCAAGCCCCTAGATGCCAGCTTCGTGTTCTCCAAAGCGCGCAACGTGTTAAGGCAGCCACCACCAGGCGCAGAAGACGCCCCCATTGGCAGGGAGAAGCAAAGCAAGCAGCTGGACGACATCATCACCAGCTTTGTGGAGAGCAGCAGCGGCAAGTCTGTCTATGTCAGCGGCCTGCCTGGCACTGGTGAGCAGCAGCAAAGCAACAGCAAACAGGCTAAACCTTCTGTGATATGCTGTAAGTCTATTTCAAGCTGTATCCATGCACGGCACACAGCATGTGCTAGCCTTCAGCTGGCTGTGGCGCTGCTTGTGCACCTGCAGCTCACATTTGTTTTGGTGTCGATCGCTACACATCATGCTGATACATTCAGCAGTACATAGACCATGGCGCTGTCCTCACTTGCTTGTGGTGTTCGTGTACCTCTGTGCCTGCAGGCAAGAGCCACACCGTGCGCAAGGCGCTGCAGCAACTGCTGTCCTCGCGCCCCGGTGCAGCCACCATCACTTGGGTCAACTGCATGTCCATCAGCACAGCAAGCGAGGTCTACGCACAGATTGCCGCCTCTGCTGACGGCAGCAGCAACTTTGCGCCATCACCCAGCAGCAGCACCAGCAGCAGCTCCTGCCTAGACGATGACCTGGCAGCCGATGTCAACAACTGCACCAGCAGCAGCGCCTGCAGCAGCGGCGTCACCACTCACCAGCAGCTAGTGGAGCGCCTCTGCAAGCCCCCAAGCAGCAGCAGCAGGCCCGCGCCCAAGAGCTACCGCGCAAGCCGCTCCTCTAGCAGGCAGCAGCAGCTCAGCACTGCAGGCGACGAGAATGATGCAGCAGCCAGCCGCTCACCAGGCAGCAAGCGCAGCACCGGCAAGGACCAGCACGCCGCCAACCGCAGCAGCAGCAGCAGCAGCAGCAGGCGCCACATCATCGTGCTGGATGAGATCGACAACCTCGCCAAGAAGAGCCACGCGGAGCTGGTGCAGCTGTTCCTGCTGCCACAGCAGCCGGGCCTGCAGCTGCTGCTGATCGGCATCGCCAACAGCATCGACCTCACTGAGAGGGCCCTGCCTGAGCTGAAGCTGCGCATGGCCAGCCCGCAGCTGCTGTGCTTCCCAGCCTACTCCACGCAGCAGCTGGGCTGCATCCTAGCGGCATGCATGGAGGCGCTGCCCACAAAGTGAGTCCTGCAAGGCGGCTGCCAGGGCATGCATATAACAGCAGCAGCATCTCATGCACGCTGTGGTGCCGCTGCACATGTTTAGTGTGCTGTTCTCAACTGGTTGATGGCAAATGGCTCCTGCACTTCTTGCAACGCTTGCATCAGCAGCTGCTGCCTGTAAGCTTGGCTCTTCTCCAGCCTTGTTGCTGACCTCCTGCTTTACTTTGATGCTTGCCATCACTGCGCTCCTGCTGCAGGCTGTTTGAGCCGGCAGCCCTGGAGCTCTGCGCCCGCAGCGTCGGCACCAGCAGCGGCGACCTGCGGCACGCCCTCAAGGCCTGCAGGACAGCAGTAGACGAGCTGGAGGCCCTGCACAAGCAGCAGCAGCAGCAGCAGCAAGAAGCCGCGTCACCAGCAGCAGCAGCAGCAGCACTGCCCACAGTCACAGCCCGCACCATGATTGGGGCCCTGCAGCGGCTAGCCAGTGTGCGCAGCAGCCACTTTGGCGCGCAGGCCACCTCCTGCATCCGCAGCCTGCCCAACCAGCAGCAGCTGCTACTGTACTCGCTGTCAGTGCTGTGCAAGCCCCGCGATGCAGCAACAGCAGAGGCTGCACCCGGACCGTACGGCAGGCCTGCAGCACCGCCAGCAGCAGCAGCAGCAGACACCAGCAGCCTGTGGAAGGCAGCTGGCAGTGCAGTGGCACACAGCAGCGGCAGCAAGAAGGGTGCTGTCAAGAAGCTTGCTGGCAGTGCAGCAGGTGGCAGCAGCAGCCCCAGCAGCCAGCAGGTGTTTGTGCTATCAGTGGGCCTGGATGACGCCTACCTGCAGTACAGGCAGGTCTGCAAGCTGCTGTCGCTGCCAGCCTGCTCGCGCGCTGAGCTGCAGCACATGGCTGAGCTGCTGTCCCAGATGGCCCTGGTTGACATCCTGAACAGCAGCCCTGCTGCTGGATCTAGCAGCAGCAGCAGCAGTGCATTTGGCGGTGTGAGCAGCGGCTTGAAGGCTGGCAGGGCAGGTGGCAAAGGAGGCCTTGGCGGGCTGGGTGGGCTAGGTGGGGGTAGGGGCCTGCTTGCTGGCAACAGCAAGAAGCTGGGGGCCGGGGCCAAGGGTGGTGCTGGGGGCAGTGCTGGCAGCGGCGGCTTTGGTGTGGGTGGTGGTGTGTGCCAGTCTGGTGAGGTGCGGCTGAGCCTGAGGCCGTCTGCTGGGGAGGTGGAGGCTGCACTGCAGCACAACCCTGCGCTGCGCTGCCTGGTGCAGAAGTGAGCAGTGAGGCAGGCTGGGTTCGATTGCGTATGTATGGTGGCTGTAGGGTGCAGTGTTCCTGTGGTGTTGTGGCAGGCGCAGGTAGTGCGGTTGTGTGAGGTATCCCGCACACTAGAATGTGGCGCTGAGAAATGCGCTGATCAGGCAGTGCTAACGTTCTGCTGATGTAGTTTGATGCAGGGCACAAGTATAGGTTGCTTGTGCAACTGTGTAGTGCAGCAATGTGGGCACTACATTGGCAACGAGCCTGCAACCTGCAGGTCGCTGCAATTACGGCATCATGCTCTTCAACTCAAACACTGTTAACGCTCTGCGGCCACCCCCACTGTCTGGTATCAAGCCTCTTGGCCTGCACTGTTTGGTTGCATCTTGGGACAGGCATCTTCACTGTGGCACATGCTGCTGATGTTTGGACACAAAAAGACTTGTTTCATTTCGAGACAGCGCTGCTATCTGCGTCTGTGCACCCATTTTGTCTGGTACTGGCTGCATTATATCGCTGTTTCTTATTGCGCAAGGCACAGACACTGTTCTCAGCATGGTGATGTAGAGGAGGATCGCATCATTCTGGTGTGTAGTGTAGGCAGCAGCAGTGTGCGCCAGACTGGTGCTGCGATCGGTCCTGACCTTTGAGTTGTGATACCAGTCAGCTATACAGAGTAGTCAACACAGAGTAGTCAACCAGAACAGTGGCAGCCACATCGTATCATATTACAGCAAGGACACGTTAGTGGTGTTGTGTGTGTGTGTTTGCCTTGCTAGCTAGCTGATGACAGCTTTCTGTTGGTGCGTTTGAATCCTGATGCTTGGGTTCACTGTGTAACATTGCTGATTGCAGTAACAGCTTGACAAGCTGCTGAATCAGGCGACCATGTTGCGCACCAAGGCAGGCCTTGCAGCAAACCACGTTTCTTTGGCAGCAGGACTTTCAAGTCGCATAGCATAGTGCCAGGAGCAATTTTCACATGCTGCACCTGCAGGTATGTGCAGCTAGGGGCTGATATGTCCTGACCTAGCTTGCCTCGGCACTTTGCCTGCAGCACCGTGGTACATGGTGACCATCGTAACTATGCTATTTGGAAAGGCTGTTTGGAAAGGCAGGGGCAGTGGTGCAGCCAGGCAGCTTTTGACAAGAGTGGTGGCAAACGCCACGTGTAACCGCCTTTGCATTGCCTTGTGTAGATGTTGTCAACGCCAGTTTCACTCGTGTTGTTCTCGTCGTTTATGTGTCTGCTGGGAGGTTGACACGAGTATGTGTGCTCAGCACAACAGTGTTTGACAGGCCAGCTAAAGTCGGCTTCAGCAGCACCCATTTACGTACACCAGAACCTGTTCATCAACCCCATGGGTAACCCCATTGTATCAATAAGGTAATCAGCGGCAATTTCACCTGCAGTCTGCCATAAGCAGCGACATCTCCGCAAGCAGAACAGCTGTCAGCACATCTCCCGCCAACACGGCACGTCCGCGAACACAGCACGCATGCTGTGTTATAATGTTGATCGAGCAGTATGATTGTTTTGGTAAGCTAGCGTACAGCATTGCCTCTTCTCGCCGTGCAACACCCCAGCCACAGTATGACGGCAGCAACAGGACTGCGAATTCAACTGTGAACATGGTCAAGCGGAAAGCAGCTCCCCGCAAGACTCAGCCAGGCAGCTCAACGCGTCAGAGACAAGCATCTGAGCTGCATCAGGTAGATTTATCTTCGATAGCAACGCTCAACAGCCACGGCCGAGGCAGGGGCCGCGAATCGAGGAGCTGTGAGATGCCTCGCCACACAGGCGACGATAAAGCCCAACCTGACGTCCAGAATGCTGCTTTTCTGGTGCAGGATGTGACCAATGATGTAGACGTACCACTGCTGGGGCGTCAGCCTGAAGAGCTCAGCCCTGCAGCGCCACCAGCTGCAGCTGTGATGGCACCACCACCACCACCACCACCACCAGCAGCAGCAGCAGCAGCAGCAGCAGCAGCAGAAGGAGCAGCAGCAGCAGCAGCAGCAGAAGCAGAAGCAGAAGCAGAAGCAGAAGCAGGACCAGCAACGCTGGCACCAGCAGCACCACCACCAGCAGCAGCAGCAGCAGCAGCAGGAGGAGGAGGAGGAGGAGAAGGAGGAGGCGCAAGCGGTGATGATGCTGGTGGCGGCGTTGGTAGCGGTGCGAGTGGTGCTGACTCCTCACGCGATGGTGCAATACAGCAGTCAGCAGGTTACGCAGCAGTTGTGCAGCCGGAAGCAGGTGCTGCAGCAGCGCTGCAGGCACTGGTAGGGCGGCGTGCTGTGCGCGCATCCAAGGCTGCTCAAGCCACACTGCGGCAGTAGCGCCCTGCAGCGAGTCGCACAGCGGTTTGTATTGAAGCTCGCTGTGGAGGTTTGCAGCAGACTTCTGGCACTAAGTCAACTTCGTGTAGTACAGGTCAGCTGGCTTGTTCTTTACCGCTGCATAATGCTGCCAGCCAGTTGCAACCGCATTGTTTTCTGGCTGCTGTCATTGTGTCAGGTGCTAGAGAGGCGCACGCAAGCGCTCGCAAGGACAAGACAAGCATGTAACCTGCTGCGATGCATCTGACTACTACCCAGGGACTAATTCTCCCTCAGTTTTTGAGGAGCAGGAAGACGTTGACCTGTGCTTTACAGCAGAGCCATAACACGTTAAACCGCAGGTCTACGCAGTGCGCTGCACCATGTGGCCCAACACGCAGCTTCACACCGAGCAGCTTAGCCAGATCGACTGGTGGCCAGTGACTGTCGGTTGGCAGATGAGTGATCAACACTACTGCAGGCAAGCTTTCATGTTTTCCCCATCTCACCGCACACAGCCTGGAACTGCCCAGCTGGTTCCATCACCATGCAAGCACAGGCACCACATCACAGCCGCTGTACAGAAAAGCAGCAGGGGCAGGAGATACCTTGCAGTGTGTGCGTCTAAAGACACGCACTTGGAACAAGCCACACAGCTGTTCAGCTGCACAACAGTTCAAGCAACTAAAGCACTGCGCCCATCCCATATGAAGCCCAGTCTCAACGCCCTGCATCTATCTGTCTAAACACGTGCAACAGTGCCAGCTGGCAGTCGCTGCTCCCGCTGCCAGGTCCTTGACTCCACCATCAAGGAGTATCAGGTCCTTGACTCCACTATCAAGGAGTATAAAGGAACATCACAGGAAAAAGCACAAAGCGACACCACATGTACACCACAAGCAGTGCTGTAACCAATTTCACATAAGCATGCCGCGCACGCTCAGGCGACCCGCCCCCCACACCATCACAAGATGTCTTTGACACGAACCATGCATCATGATGCCGTGCATACTATGCTGTAGCACAGCCGGCAGCGCAGCTGCACCGCAGCATACAGCCAGTGCTGCAACTGCGCACTGCCGCCGCTGCACTGGGCCACTAGCAGAGCTTTTGCAGCTCATCAGCTTATAGGGTCACATTGAGCGCTCATCCCTGGCACATATGCTGTCAGAAGTGTAACAGCTTAGGCAGCAGGCCCGACAGTAATCAAGGCAACAACATCCAAGTGGCAGTGCAGCTATGCCACCCCCACAAAGCGTTGGACGAGCGCCCCGCTGCACATGAGCGGTGCAAAACTCAAATTGGGATCGCATTCTTGACCGTGCCGTAAGTGTTGACAGGCGTTGAGAAGGCGCGGTTGGCTGCAGGCCTGTTGCAGCAGTAGACCAGCGCCCCCAGCGGCCACGCCACCACTGCTGTGACCAGCCCGACCACCACCCCAAGCGTTGGACCGATAATCTTGCACCTGCAGTGCAGTGCAGCGCAGTGCAACATGCAGCAACAATTGAGCTCTCAGGTTCTATGCGGCATGTGCCACGCAGTGCGAGTGCAGCCGGAGAGGAAGCTCGGTGTTGCGCTGCCAGAAACTGATGCAGCTGGCCTGCACGTGATGTACAACCAACTTCTTGAGAATGAAAGCCCCTTGATTCGTATTATTTATGACCAGCATGCTGTCTGCACTGCTTGGTCGCAGTTAGGACACTTCTTGCAAGCTCTGCTGTCTATGCATGTATGCTTGCATGGATACTGCCACTGTCAGGTTGGCAAGCAAACAGGCTGTCCATCTGCGCATCCACACACCTGCATGCGTTGTTTGAACCTATCTCAATGCACATCATCTTGAAGAGCTTTTCTATAAACGTTAGAAGACCGGTGATGTCCCTATATATGCTGGGACTGCAATTGCAGTGTCTGTCCTGATACTTTCGAAGCTGTCAGGCTGGTAAGGTATGCGACCTGGATATCTGGATCTGACAGAAGCTCGCGATACAACTTATAAGCAGGCGCGTTGTGAGTTCTCAGCACAAGAGCTCGGCACCGATGGCCTCAGCTCCTTGGATGTAACATGAGCAGCTGTGACATCAGTGACACAGCAGCAGGTGTGAGCAGGTTGCAGTCCCGCTTGGTTCTTAATTGTCTCCTAGCCGCACTTACAGTTGGTGTAACCGACTTACGCGTAGTTAGAACGTGTCATCCCGAATGCGTCGGCTGTGGTTCGCCAAACAAACAAGCAAAACCCTTCCGCTGCGGTACATTATGCCGGTGTCGTGAGCCCCCTTCAACCTTCCGGCCAGAAGGCACGACACAATGCTGCCTTTGGACACTTAGTCAGCCCGTTTTTGTTTGGTTTCATCTCTCTGCTATTGCTCCAAGTCAGCAACAGTACACGTGGCAGCAGCAGCAGCAGCAGTAGTAGCAGCGGCAGCAGCAGCAGTAGCAGAAGCAGTAGCAGTAGCAGCAGACCACCAGCCATGCCTCCCAGGCCTGTAGAACCAGCAGAGTCTCTGCTGACAAAGCGGCTAGGGAGCTACACCCACGAATACACAGAAAGGTAGCTGTAGCAGCAGATGCACAACTCACACCATGCAATGCGGCATCATGCAGCAGCCGCTGCTTTTACATGCTTTGCACAAGTGTCGTATAAGCTTGTATGATGGCCTCTTGACATGCAGGGACCTTTCTCTGTATGCGCTGGGCCTAGGCTGTGGCGTGGATGACCTCAAGTGAGCTGCGCTTGTGAGGTGTATGGAGCTCAGGCAGGCATGCCCAGCACAGCATCTCCTTGGGTCCCAGCACAGCTCAGCTGCAGTTGGCGCTGAAATGGAGTACGTCCCCGTTGGGGTGCCAGTTGCAGCAGGGGCTGAAGTGCAGTTGGGGCGAAGGCAGCTGCCAGCTGCAGCAATGCACTTTGCAGTGCCAGCAAACCAACGCTGTACAGAAAACCACTCGTGCATAGCATCCACCAACTTGGCGCGCAGTAGCTTGCCACCGCACTAGCTGTGATACTGGACATGCGCCATGCCTTCATTGCTGTTTCACCTGCAGGTATGTGTACGAGTGCCATGCGGACTTTGCTGCGCTGCCCACGTTTGGCGTGATACCGGCTCACCCCGTGGCCATGTTTGCGCCGCTGGAGCACTACATCCCCAACTACGACAGGGTGAGTAGATGCAAAGCAGCGCCTGTGTGTTTTGATGATGGTACCAAACCAAACATCGGAGGCCATGACCGCTGGAGCACTACATTCCTGACTATGACAGGGTGAGCTCATGTGTCAGAACACCTTCTCCCTTTCTAGTGTTTGGCAAGCTGCCTCTCATGATACTTAGCCATGCAAGTGCGGCTGAGAGGAAGCAGCAGCGATTGTGGTGCTGGTGCGGCAGCAATGCTGGATCATGTGCTGCAATCAGTGTGCCAAAGTATCTGCTGCACATCTACGAGCATGCATGCAAGCGACGCGTGTCAATCGCAGTGCTGGCTGCTTTCAAGTCAAGTGAAGGGCAGGGCGTCACAAGCAGGCCTGTGCTGGTGTGCTGCTGCAGGGCAAGGCGCTGCATGGCGAGCAGTACATCGAGCTGCTAGAGGGCCTGCCCACAGCAGCAACAGTCGTCACAACAGCACAGGTGCGGCAGGTGGCGCAGACCCCAGTGCAGTGGTTTTGCGGCCAATGCAGAAGGCATGGGCAAGTGGTGGGTTGCTACTGCTAAGCCAACGTCCGCAGATGCCAACGCCATGTGACGCTGAAGGTTGTACATGCAGCAAAGGCAGGCCGAACTGCTCAAAGTGCCAGGCTGACCAGCCAGCAGCTTGCAGCACTGGCGAGCTCCTCTTGTGGCCCTGTGCTTTGCCTGGGACACAATCTGTGCCACACACCTCCTGCTGCTCATGGCTTGTGTACTCGGATAAATTGCTTATCAACCACATGTGTGCGTTGCAATGGTGCAGGTGCTGGATGTACAGGACAAAGGCAAGGGTGCAGTGGTTGTGCTGCGCACCACCACGGTAGACACACAAACCGGCAAGCAGCTGGCACTGAATGAGTTCACCACCTTTGTGCTGGGCAGCGGGAGGTTTGAAGGCGTAAAGCAGCCGCTGCCGCGTGCTGCTGCTGCAGTGGCGGCCAATGCGCCACCTGACCAGCCACCACATGTGGTGCGCGAGGTGGCAACACACAAGGACCAAGCTGCGCTGTACAGGTGAGCCGGAGACAGGTCAATCAAACCGCTTAGGCAGCTTGGCGTTGCAATGTAATGCTGCATGCACGCCAGCTGCTGATACATGACAAATAGGTTGCCATGTCCCCTGGTGAATTCAGTGTGTGTAGCACATCAGGGGGGTCTCCTGGTCCAGCATTGCTTGAAGGTGCGCAGTTCTGCATTTACCTAGATTTGGAACCCAGGAGCGGTGTGATCTTTATATCGTTCTTTGTTCATCTCGCCTTGCTGGCGGCTGGTCAGCGCCAACCACCTACCCTGCCCTAGATGCCGCTGCCGCTGCCCTCGCGCCTCACGCTGCCTTTGCACCTAACTCAAATCACAAACAATCACTTGAACAGGCTGTCTGGCGACTACAACCCGCTGCACATTGACCCGGGGGTCAGCAGCCGTGTGGGTTACCCGCAGCCCATCCTGCATGGTTTAGCCACCATGGGCATCAGCGTGCGGCAGCTGCTGGCAGTGTATGGCGGCGACCAGCCCGACAGCATCGCCAACATTAAGGTGCGTGTGGTGACAACAAGTAGGCCGTGTGTGATGACAGGGAGTAGAATGATGTGTAATAGAGCTGCTGCTGCTGGTTTGCTGCTGGCTTGCTGTGAGCCGTGGTCAAGAGTATGTGTTTGTCGGCAGATTTGCTTTTTTTGGCAGATTTGCTTCAACGCCAACAGCAACTGATTGCATGGCACCTCCAGCCAATTGACTTGGCGGCGCTGAACGCAACTCAGCAGAGTTTTGCCTTCCAGCAGCAATGCGGCATCTGTGCCGTCGAGGTGACGTTCGCCTGACTGTTGAAGGCGCTCATTGCAGTACCCGCCTGTTTCCTGCAAAACCTTGGAGTGCGCAGGTGCGCTTTGCGAAGCACGTGTTCCCTGGCGAGACGCTGCTGGTGGAGATGTGGGCGGTGTCGCCCAGCAAAGTGGTGTTCCAGACACGAGTGAAGGAGCGCGATGCTGTCGCCATATCTAACGCAGCAGTGGAGTTCAGGCCAGGCCGCATGCGACAGCCAGCGCACGAGGCAGCGGGCAGCCTGTCTAAGCTGTGACGCAGTCAAAGCGGGCGAAGCAGAGCCGTCTTGTGGCGTTTGAGTCATCCTGATGCTTTTGGTGGCTGGACTTTGAATTGCACGCAGAACTCAAGGCGGCCGGCTGCCGTGGCAGTGCAGCCGTGCTCTGTGACCTGAGGCTGAGGTGGCACCAGGGGGCCCCCAGTCAGGAAGCAGCAGCAGGTCAGCGGAAGGTGCCAGCTTCCTATGTAAAATGCTACAGCTGGAAGTAATAACTTTTCTTCAACATTTGTGGATCCACGAAGCTGTGATTTTGCGCGGATATGACGTAGCAACCGTTTGTAGGAGCATCTGGCCCACCGTTTAGCACAGATCTGCAAAGCACCTGATTTATTACAAAACCAGCGTCGTGTGTGCGTGTACTGCTTGCACACACATATCCCAGGAACCCTGCAAACGTGAAAACCAGTTGACAAATAGCACTCTATTCCGCTCGCCTTGCTATTTCGGCCGCAAATGCACCAGGGCTGTTCGAAAACATAATGAATCACACTCTCTAGACATCACAAGCAAACATTCGGCGCAAGAAGAGCCAGCAGCAGGGCTGGAGTCTCCCAGCCTTCAGCGGGACAGCGATGGCACGGGAAAACTCCACCCTTTATTCTGTGCTAGGAGTCAGCTTAGTGGCTCCAGCTTGTGAGATTAGAGCTGCATATAGGCGCCTGGCCAGGGTGAGTGCTGTGCTTTGTGCCGCTTTGCTTGTCGATAGCCTTACCGCCATAGATCCTTACTCGTATAATGGCTGTGCTTTGCAGCAATGGCACCCGGACAGGCATCGCGGGGACGATTTGGCCAAACGCCGCTTTCAGCAGATACAGGAGGCCTACGAGGTGCGAGCCTGAGCACCTGCTTGCATCTGCGCCGCCTTTGTTTCTACGCTTGTGATTTCTTACAGTGTTGTGCTGCAAGCAGGTGCTCATTGACAGCCGAAGGCGGGAGACATACGACTTGAAGCTTGTCCACTTGCTGGACGTGGAGGTGTGTGGCTGTGGCTGTCATGGAACTGCCTTGAGACTCTGTGATGGATACAGCACTCACAGATGGCGCCTGCGTGCCAGCACCTTGAAAGCTAGAGGCTCCAGACCACAGCTACATGTGTGGCCGTGACAGAAACAGTAGCTGCGGCCAGGGTGGCTGGAGCCGCCTGCAAATTGCACAAAATACCCCACACTAAGTTGCCTTATGGTTTAAAGCCTCAAGGTTTGCCAGCAGACACGCTTAGCGCTGACATTTAAGGCAGCCAGCCGTGCCACAGCTCCTGTGACTGGTTGCTCACCCTTCAGGCACACCACAGCACAGCCGATGCTCCTTGTTTTGAAGCGTTTTTTCCGTTTTGCCTTGCAGGACTATCTAGCACGCTTCAAGGAGCTCATTCTTACTGCCAGCGGCCTCGACATGCAGCCAGCGCGCACGCAGCACTTGCCATCCTCGGACCACCGGCAGCTGCTGCTAACAGCCGCCTAAACGCGTGTCAGCCCATTCAGCCAGCTACAGCTGCAGCAGAGCAGCAGCATCACTGGCAGCTGCCACTGCCGCTGGCGCTGGCCTTCTGTGTGGTGTTGCGTGCGCACATCACTCAGCAGCTGTGCCATGGTATTCATGGCTAGCCCTCTGGAGCAGCAGCAGCAGCAGCGACTGCAGCAGCACCCCAGGGGTGTTTGTACTTGTGCATGCTGCTCCTTGAGCAACATCTCCTGGCGCGGCTGGAGCCTCCGGAGCAAGCATGCGGGTAGTGGTTCCTTGTCACACAGGCACAGCCTGCTGCGATTCTGACCGACTGGGCATTTTTCAGCCATGCAGCAAGTGCGTGTGCTGTCGCAGCTGTCGCAGCGATTTTGGTTCTGTGGTTTGTCATGGTTTGAACTGTATAACTTGATGTAGCTTCCGTATGGAACTGGTAGCGGCGACTGGTAGCGGCAGGCAGCAGCGTAGCGCTGGTAGCGAGCAGGAGCGCCTGGCAGCAGTGTGTGTCTGCCAGGGTCTCGTGACGGCGTGTGTCCCCACGTCACTGTAGCGAGCGTAGCATGTGAGTGTGAAGCTTTGGCGGCCTCTGCGCCATCCCTGTGTGCCATGTTGGCGCACCATCCATTTTACGAGCACTGGATTGCAGCGGCTTGGTCAGCTGCCTGGCAGCAGCTGCTGCGCGTGCACGTGCTCGTGCACAGTGGCAGCAGGAGTTTGCAGCAGCCCGCGCTGTGTGCCGACAGCTGCGCAGCTCGCTCGTGAGCATACCAATGCTCACGTTCCCGCCTTTCACACAGCCCCAGCGTTCAAGCATGCAAGGCATTGCTGGCCAGCGTTTTCCTGCTGGATTGCATTGATGGCGGCATTCGCAGCTTTGACGGCTGCGCCTTGCTTTTTCCTGGGTGAGGGCATGTGTGGTGTAGCAGTTGTCCTGCCTGCTGTGCGCTTTTCATTGCACCATGGAGAGGTTACCGCGTGTGAGAGTGTTGGCTTTGATGCTTGCAAGTGCAGGAACGTGGCATGCCGGGAGGAGCGGAACCCCCGGCAGGTTGCGTTTCTGTCCGAGCACTGTTGCTGAGGCATGCCGGCTGCCTGGCTGAGCCTCACAGCAGGCTTCAGCTGCAGCAGTGCAGTGCATTGCTTGGCAGCAGCAGCAGCATCGAAAGTTAGCGGCGCTTTTGGGCCATGAATTGGTGGCTTTTTGGGTCGATGCCGGCTACAGCAGACGAAGGTATGTCCTTGCAGGCGTCATTTTCCCATCCACCATGGCTCCGCAACCCCCCAAAGTGTGTGTTGGTTTGTGTGGTGTGGGCGGAAGGGGAGTTGTATCTGGCAGCAGGGAGGTCTCAGGTTTTTGTGTTCAGTGCTGTTGCTGCTATTGTGCTCTGCTGCTGCTTTCCGCTCACGGAGCGGTGTTTTGTGGCTTGACAAACAACAAGCAGTGGCGGGCCGCGCTGCTGCCAAGCTTGCGTTGGCTTGCAGTTGGGCAGTCAGGCATCCGCAGGCTCTCTGGCCGTGCCTACTGCCACGCCCCACTGCAGACTATAAATGCATTATCTGGGTGCTTAGGCGCGCTGGCAGCGGGCGCTTACGTAACTGTAGTGCGAACAAGCCTGCATCCTGCTGTGTGCCGCCCTGTAGCACCATCCCTTGTCATGCTGCGCAGAGAGCACCTCTGCGCAGCATGTGTATCATTGTTGCACTGTGCTGCGTGCACTGTGTGTGTTCACCATCAAAAGGCTGGCGGACTGGCTGCCGCGTTCGGGCAGTGCGCTGTGCTGTGACCCTTGTGTGCTTTGTATGCTTGATATGCCTGGTTTGTGGATTGAGCAGCGATTGCCTGGTGGGCAGTAGCAGCATGACGCTGTGGTGGCAGCTTGCTGCGCCATCTCTGATTTGTTGCTGCTGTCCAGAGGGTGGTGTGCCTGCCTCTCCGCACGTGCGACCTGCACGCAAGGTGTACTTGACTGATGGGTGTGGTTTGGGTTGGGCTGGGTGAATTGAAGGGTTTCGGGAGGGACGGGAGGGTGTTTTTTCATCAAGCTGCTGTGCCACTGTCTTGAGTGCCAGCCATTCATGCTGCTTGCGTGGGCAGCGACGGGAGTACTATGGCTTGACTGACTTGCGTGTGGCATGCAAAGGTGTAGCCTGTGCTATGGGTTTGTGGCGGTTGCTGCTGGCATTTGGGTTGCTGGTTGGGCATCAGCTGCTCCATGTACATCCACCCAATGTTGGCTGTTTGTGTGCTGTGGGGGGGCCCAGGAGGTTGCTTGGGCTGGTGCCTGGCGGCCGAGTAGTCCCTGTACAACAATGGCGGGCACTTCACCGCGTTTGTGTAGGTGTTGTGGTCTTGTAACATAGAGTTTGTACTGCTTGCTGTGCCAAACCCTATGCCTGTCGCCCCTGGTCATTTGCAAGGTTGCGTTCCAGTCAAACCAACAGGGAAACTCAGCAGAACATCACATAAAATTGTACGAGACGTTCTACGGGCTAACACCGTCGGAACACGAGATGTAGAACTCGTGCAAGCAAATGAGCGCAAGCCACTCCACGATCCATGCACGTACTGTAGCTCTGCCGGTTGAAATGACACAAAGTGGGAGATCTGAAGCATAAAGACAGCAGCAACAAGCGAGCATGGGCAACCAGCTCGCCCCTGCTACAAAGCAGGGTGCCTCACTTGAGACGCAGGGAGAGCTGCTGAACGTGGTCGTCAAGGAGACGCTTGGTGGGTTTAACAACGCCAAGCAGATGAGACCAACGTCAAGTTGCTGTGATAGGCCTGTGTCTGCTAACAGCATGGACATGGTTTGCCCTGCTGCATTCCTGCTACTGCTAATGCTGTTGCGCAATCTTGTCCTGCAGGAGGAGGCCGCTTTCTGAAGACGCTGCTGTGCCTGCATGACAATGGAGGCCTCGTGGTGGTCAAGGTTGGCCACCGCACTTGCAGTGTTGCACACAATTAACATACACGCCAGGGCTTCTCTCCCTCACTCAGCAATTGCATGACCAGCAGTACCCAGCACTGAGCTGACTCTGAGCATACACTGCAGTGCTGCATCTGGCGTGTAGTGCACACGTACAAAAGCATTGTAACATGCAAGCAAGTCGTTGGCAGGTTCCCGCTGCACACCATTGCAGTGCAAACATTGCATTTCCTGCGTATGTGCAGGTGTTCTACAAACGAAAAGCGGATGCCACCTCGCTGGTGCCTTACAAGCAGCAGCTGCAGGCAATCAGGTTTGTCTTATACAAGCAGAAGGGCTGCAGCATACACACAGCGGTAGCAGCATGTAGCAGCACAGTTTGGTAGCACCACACGCATGTGTATTCTGCAGCAGCTGTACCCATACTTGCGCTGCACAGTGCAAAAAGTCAACACTGCCAGCAACCTTGCAGCTTGCAGGCCACCTTGTGTACAGAGTTGCTTGCTGCTGCTGCTGTCACCATGAATGGCATGGCAGCCCATGTTCTCAATGCAGCTGCTGTAGGAGCTCCTGCCCCAACCTTGCCTCACCCCCCTACTCTGCTGCCGCTGCCGCTGCTGCTGCTGCTGCTGCTGCTGCTGCTGCTGCTGCTGCTGCTGCTGCTGCTGCTGCTGCTGCTGCTGCTGCCGCCATGCAGGGACGCGCTGCTGGGGCTGCGCTGCCCGCACGTGTGGCCCATGCAGCTGTGGTGGGAGACGCCCAATGCGGCCTACATGATGCGGCAGCACTTCTTTGCCAACTTGTATGACAGGCTCAGCACACGGCCCTTCCTCACAGCGCTGGAGAAGGTGCGGCAGCAGCAGCAACAGCAACAGCGGCAGCAGTGGCGCTGGCAGCTACAGCGAACATCAGAGCTAGGAGGAGTCAGGGTACGCCAGCGGCAGCATAACATCAGCAGACGTAGTGCTGCTGCAGAGGGGACTGCTGATAATCTGGCCTGATCATCTCACCGTTGAGCAGCCGTAACAAGGGGCGGGCAGGCAGGGCTGCACTGCCATGTAGCACTTGCAGCAGCATCCTGCTGCTGTTGTATGCTGTGTCTGCTCATCATGCCTGCACATGCACCTGCACTGCTGCTATGTTGCTGACTGCTCGTCATGCCTGCACGTTTGCTGCTGCTGTTGCTGCAGCGCTGGATCACGTTCCAGCTGCTGCACGGTCTGAGCCAGGCTCACGCGCACGGCGTGTGCCACGGCGACATCAAGTGCGAGAACGTGATGGTCACCAGCTGGAACTGGCTGCTGCTGGCAGATTTTGCCAGCTACAAGCCCACCTACCTGCCCGCAGACAACCCGGTGGGTGGATCGGTATCAGTTTATTGTCACTGACCTGGCATGAGGCAGGCTTGTAGAGCAGAGGAATAGGATGCGTCCTGCTGTTGGCTGCCTGAGGGGTGGGTTAGACAGCAGCCGTTGGGGTATGCTAGCTGCAGGCAACCATGCTTGTGCAGAGCTGCAGTTGTGTGTGTTTGAACGCATTTGGCTGTGATGGTCCACCAGCTGGAACTGGCTGCTGCTGGTGGACTGTGCCAGCTATCAGCCCACCTGCCTGCCCGCAGACAACCCGGTGCGCAGCAGCAGCTACGGGCTAGGTGCTAGACGTGGTTGGAGCGGCCTGTGTTGCTGCTGGTTGTTGGTTTGCTGGTGGGTGGGGTTGGGAGTCTGGACAGCAGCTGATTGCATGCGGTCTGCATTCAGTGACGCTTCACAGGAGCTGCAGGTGTATGGCTGCGTCCTCATGAAGCCACAGCATCTCCTGGTCTTGTGCTTGTCAAGAGGCTGCATGGTAGGGCTACAGTCCAAGTGCTGCAGTCTTCCCACGTCCTCACATCTCCTCAGCCCTGTGGCTGACGTTCTGCCACTGCTGCTGCCTCTGCTGCTGCTGCTGCTGCTGCTGCCCAGGCTGACTTCTCCTATTACTTTGACACGGGCAGCAGGCGGCGCTGCTACCTGGCCCCGGAGCGCTTCTTTGAGGGCAGCGCGGCAGCCATCAATGCAGCAGCACCACTGCAGCCCGACATGGTGCGCTGGCTGACTGTTACATCACATTGCTGTGTATAGTTAGGAGGGTGCAGCAGGCCTAGGTTTCTAGCGCTGTTCCAGCCGCTGCTGCTGGCTGTGTTCTGTTGTCGCTGCTGCGGTATCTTCGGTGCCTCTTGGCGGGTTTGCGCGCTCTTCTGAGGCTGAGTCAGCCCAACAGTGCAATTCAAAACTGTCACGCCCCTACTGCTGCTGCTGCCACCGCATGTCCTGCAGGATGTCTTTTCTCTGGGCTGCGTCATTGCGGAGTTGTGGCTAGATGGCCGCGCCTTCTTCCACCTGTCACGCCCCTGCCCCTGCTGCTGCTGCTGCTGCTGCTGCTGCTGCTGCTGCTGCCGCACGTCCTGCAGGATGTGTTCTCCTTAGGCTGCGTCATTGCGGAGCTGTGGCTGGATGGCCGTGCCTTCTTCGACCTGTCACGGCTGCTGGCCTACAGGCGGGGCGAGTACGACCCTGGGCAGGCGCTGGCGGGGGTGGCGCCAGACATAGCAGAGCTGGTCATGCACATGATCCAGCGCTCGCCAGGTATGTGCTGCACTACCTGCATGACTCCGTCGTCAATGGCTGTTGATAGCTGGTGTTCCGGTGGCTAGGGGTTCCAGTACATGTCTACTGTGTGTTTGATGCTGTTCTAAGTCAGGCTTCGGTCTGGGGGCGGGGCAAGTACGATCCTGCTTTTTGAGCGCTCCGCACACCCACAAAAACACCTTGGACAATCAACAGCCAGCTATGACTGCTGGTGATTCCGCTGGCGAGCGCTGGCCTGCGGTTCACTACCTCACCAGCTGGCATGTACTGCCAGCCTGCATAGAGGACGGCAGCCTGCGTAGTGCACTGCTGGCCTGCCTAACCTCTCACCCTGGCACTTCAGGGTGCGCTGTGCGAGCATGGCCACGCACACCTATCCTGCATACACATCTGCTGTGCACATGCAACAGCCAGCCATGTCTCTCGCTGTCCCTCTTTTGGTTTTTGCAGGCGAGCGCTGGTGCGGACCACTACCTCACCAGCTGGCCGCGCCAGCTGTTCCCGCCAGCCTTCAGTGAGGTGCTGCACCCATTCTTCAGTGCTGTACTGCCTGCCTGCCTGCGCAGTGTACTGCCTTCGCCTGACTGTACTGCCTGCTCATGTGCCTGCAGGCGAGCGCTGGTCCGCGGACCACTATTTGACCAGTTGGCCGCGGCAGCTGTTCCCTCCGGCGTTCAGTGAGGTGCTGCACCCCTTCTTCAAAGTTGTACTGCCTGCCTGCCTATTGCCATACTGCCTTCGCCTGACTGTACTGCCTGCCCTTGTCCCTGCAGGCGAGCGCTGGTCAGCGGACCATTATTTGACCAGTTGGCCGCGGCAGCTGTTCCCGCCGGCCTTTAGTGAGGTGCTGCACCCCTTCTTTGACTCGCTGCTGTCATTGGACCCTGATGCACGCCTGGCGGCAGTGGCGGCTCATTATGAGGAGCTCATGGCAGCCATATGCAGCGGGCACGGCAGCGCAGTTTTGCCCCAGGTGGGGAGGGTGATTAATAAATGGGTTTGATAGGGTTCTGAACCGTCCTGTCTGGTTGAGCAGCGTTGCGGTTGCAATGCTGGTGAGGCTGAGAGGGTGCTGGTTTGCCCTCAGCCTTCAGTGAGGTGCTGCACCCCTTTTGTGACTCGCTGCTGAGCATGGATCTAAATGCGCGCCTGGCAGCAGTGGCGGCTCATTATGAGGAGTTGATGGAGGCCATATGCAGCGGGGACAGTGGCGCGGCTTTGATGCAGGTGAGGCGGATTATTGGTTATAACTGAATGGGTTTTTGTGTTGTCCTGGCTGCCTAATGCATGCTGGTGAGGCTGAAAGTGGTGCTGGTGTGTGGCAGCCTTCAGTGAGGTGCTGCACCCCTTCTTTGACTCACTGCTGAGCATGGACCCGGATGCGCGCCTGGCGGCAGTGGCGGCTCATTATGAGGAACTCATGGCAGCCATATGCAGCGGGGATGGCGGCACGATTCCAATGCAGGTGGGGCGGGGTTGGTGAAAGGGCTTGATAGGTTTGGAAGCGTCCTGGTTTGACAGTATCGCGGACTGCGTGCTCGTGAGGTTCACAGAGGTTCTTATTGCCCCCAGCACCTGGTGAGATGTGGCACCCCTTCTTCAATTCGCTGCTGTCATTGGACCCCAACGCGCGCCTGGCGGCAGTGGCGGCACACTACGAGGAACTCAAGGCAGCCATATGCAGCGGGAAGGCTGCCGCACCTCAGCAGGTAAGGCGGGGTTTGCTGATGACGTTTGCTGAGAGAGGCGCTGGTGTGTGTTGCTTGTCGCTGGGGCTTCTAGTTGTGTCAGCCGCTTGATGCTTTCCTCTTACGCGTGTCGTGACTCTGCTTTCAGGACCTGCGCCTCTCGCTGCTCACTACTGCTGTCGCTGCTGCTGCTGCTGCTGCTGCTGCTGCTGCTGCTGCTGCTGCTGCCCCTCAATGCCGGTTGTTCTCCTGCGGCATCCTGCAGGCTGGCCTGTCAGCAGAGGCAGGCACTCAATGCTGCCCTCAACGCATGTCTGAGACTGCTCAAAACTTAAATCTCGCTGCTCACTACTGCTGCTGCTGCTGCCGCTTGATATTGGCTGCCTTGCTGCTGCCCCCTGCAGGCTGGCCTGTCAGCAGACACAAGCAACACGACTGGTTCAGCAGCCGCCACCACACCTGCAGCTGCAGCCGCACCAGTCTCGCCTGCAGCAGCAGCAGGACACCAGCAAGCAGGCACTGCACCTGGCACTACCACTGCTACCCCTGCTGCTGCTGCTGCTGGTGCTGGCAGTGCTGGTGCTGAGCTGTTGGCTGAGGTCAGCAGCCTGCTGGCTGATGTGGGCAGCGTGCAGCGTCGGCTGGTTGGTGCTGCTGGTGGTGTGGCTGCTGCTGCTGAGGATGACGGCATATGCATCGATGAGCCGTCACAGGAGCCCAGGTATGTGCCAGTGCTGGCACTGTGTTTGATGACGACAAAAGTATGGCATAGGAGCAGAGTTGTGTTCGGTTGCATGCCGAGGATTGTGCAGTAGCTGTGTTGTTGGGCGAGACTAGATGAGCTGCACAGCACTGTCCACCATCAGCACATGCCCCGCGACTGCGTTTCAAACAATCACATAGCCTACAATCCTCTGGTGTTCACTGTGTTGTGCCGTGCTGTGCTGCGGTGTGCTGTGATGTGCTGCGGTGTGTCTGCAGTGGTGGAGGCTGGTCAGGGCCCAACAGCCTCCTGGCTGATGCACAGCCAGCAGCAGCAGCAGCAGCAACACAGGCTAGCAGCACTGCTGCTGCTTCTGACGCAGCAGCAGCGCCTGAGCAGCAGCAGCAGCAGTTGCTGCAGGGGGCTGCATCCGGCAGTGTTGCTGGGGATACCCCAAGGGGAGCCAATGCTGCTGCTGCTGCTGCTGCTGGTGCCAGCACTGACCAAGGCGTTGTGCTGCTGGCTGTGCTGCTGTGCACGCTGCTGAGGGGCTCCAAGCTGCAGGAGAGCAAGGTGGGCTGCTGCTGCTGTAGGGTTGGTCTGACGGCTCACATATGGCCGGAAAGTTGGCTGCAGAACTTGTCTCTTGGGTGGTTTGTGCCGTTTGTCAATTTTCATAGCTGATCCTACAGTACAACTGGCCAGCTTGCCAGCTGCTGGCCTGCCTGCCTGTGCTGCTGCAGCACGTGGCCTTGATCACAAAGAGACCTATGTGTGTGACGGCAGTGCGCAGCCAGAACTCGCATGCAGCAGCAGCAGCGCGCAGGGTTTTCAATGCTGCTAAGCGCAGGGCCAAGCGGCATTGTGAGAAGCAGTGGCAGGCGCGTTTGGCAGATGATCTGAAGCACAATCCCAGGCGTTTTTGGACGGCGTACAGGGGTCGGCGGATGGCGTGCATGCTTCAGGACATGAGTGCTGTTGACAGACATTGGCGTGCCCTCTATGGGTCCCCTGGGCAGCACAGTTTACCTGAGGAGGGCGCAAGCCCTACCTCTTTTATGGCGAAATTGTTGTCACAGTGCCAGGACGGCCCAGCTGTGGCTGCTGCATCGCACCTGAATGATCCTTTTTCTGCGGGTGAGATGGAGACTGTGTTGCTGCGAATGCATAATGGGCGGATGCCAGGGCCAGATGGGCTGCGTGGTGAGCTGTTCAAGGGTGCATATAATGTTTATGTCACGAGTCGAGGTTACAAAAAACACCTGTATGTCCTGCATGAGGACTTGAGTGCAATTTTCACAGCAGTCATGAAGTGTGGTCAGGTGCCTGGAGTGTGGTGTTCTGCTTACCTGTCAGCAGTGTTCAAAAAGGGTGACCCCAGTGACCTGGATAACTACCGTGGTATAGCTGTTGGCTCAGTCATGGGCAAAATGTTCAGTATGTTGATCGAGAAGCGTTTGGCAGCCTTCTGTGAAGAGCGTGGTTACAGGGCGTGGGGACAGGCTGGTTTTAGGGATAGGCACAGGACGTGTGACCATGTTTTTGTGCTGAAGCACCTTGTGGATCGCAGCCGTTTGGGTCACGGTCGCTTGTTTGCTTGCTTTGTGGATTTCAGGAAGGCGTATGACCTGGTTCGACGCGACCTGCTTATGCGGTGCCTGGCAGACATTGGCTTGCGGGGCAATGTGCTTGCATCTATCGTTTCTATGTACTGGAATGCGCCTATGATCACTAAGTTGTCAGGCAGAGTTGGGCAGCCCTTTGACAGTACTCGTGGTGTGAAGCAAGGCGATCCACTATCGCCTCTGCTGTTTGGCATATTCATCGATCGAGTGGAGCAATGGCTAGCCGACTGCTGTGGTGCGTGTGGCACGGCTCTGGGCAGCAGAATGGTGAGACTGCTGCTGTATGCTGATGACCTGGTGCTGCTAGCAGAAACAGCCGGCAAACTACAGCAGCTGCTGGATGCCCTGCAATCATTTTGTAGCGAGTATGACATGCAGGTTAATGTGGGCAAGACAGAAGTAGTTGTGTTTGACAGGAAGCGCTACAGCGGTGCAGCAGTGTGGCAGTACCAGGGGCAGCAGGTTCCGGTGTCACAGCAGTTCAGGTACTTGGGCGTCCAGTTCCATTCCACTCAGGGTGTGTTTGTTTGCACTGATGCTCTGGCTGCAGCTGGTAGTAGAGCGATGTGGGCTATGCTGGCCAGATGCAAGGAGCATGGCATTCGCAGTTTGTCAATGCAGGTGCAGCTGTTCAACTCTCTTGTGTCTCCAATTTTGTGCTACTGTTCCGAAGTGTGGGGTCCAGCCCTGCTGAGCCAGGCGGGCTCGGGTGCTGCTTTGGTCAGCAAGTTGCAGAACAATGTCATCAGCAGGGTGCAGTTCACGTTTCTGCGTACACTTGCAGGACGCGTCCGCAAGTCCACTGCTCGCTTGCTTCTGTCAAGAGAATTTGGGGCCCAGCCTTTGGTCAGTTTGTGGCTTCGTGCGGCAGTGAGCATGTGGAATAGGGTTGTGGATATGGATGCGTCCTCCCTTTTGGTCTGTGCTATGCGTGACAACTTACGGCTGTCCACTGTTTCCAGCAGCGGCGCAGTGTGGTGCACACAGTTGCGACGTGTACTTGAATATGTGCATGCCCACTCACAGCAGCTGGGAGATGCCGTGCAAAGGCTGCAAAACTTCCAGTCTCTGGATCTGAAAACCATAGCGCGTGCTTTTGATGGCGTCTTGTATCAGCAGTGGCAGGGGTGCCCTGTCAACCCGCGTGATGCTGCTAGTGGTCATGGTGTCTACAGTACTTATGAGCGGTGGTTTGCGGCATGCTCTTCTGCTGACATGCTGTCTGTGAGCCCAGCTTTATGGTGCCCAGATTATGTCTCTCAAACTGCTGGGATCAACAGAGAGCATCTGGGGTCCTTGACCCGTTTCCGTTTGGGTGCTCATGATTTACGTGTCTGCAGTGGCAGGTGGCAGCGACCACCTGTGCCGCGAAGTGACAGGGTGTGCCTACGCCCTGGCTGCCAGTCTGAGGTTGTTGAGGATGAGTTTCATATGGTCTTTGAGTGCCCTTTCTATGCACCAGTCCGCGAGCGATTTGCTATGTTGTTCGAACCCTTCGGGGACTCGTCACAAACATGGGCTACTATTGCTGGTTGTCACCCAGCAGGCGATGACATGATCACTTTTATGAAGCAGGCACCTGCTTTGGTGGCCGCTTTTGTGCACTGCTGCTATCTGATGCGGTGTCACCCGGACACTGATCCTGAGATCCTTCTGTCCTCTCAGGCTATTGCTCAAGCTATTGATGATGCTGATGAGTTTTTTTCTGCGTTGTCGTCTGACGGTTTGGACGATGATGAGTTGTTCTTCGTTGTTTCCTCCCCCTATGAGCCTCTCGTTGGCTCCTGACTGGGGTTCCCACTCCTCGTTGAGTGGAGCATGTAATGTAATGTAATGTAATGACTGACCAGCTTCTTTGCCGCCCTCTACACTGCTGCTGCTGCTGCTGCTGCAGCGCGTGGCCATCATGCTGCTGTTCCGCAGCGGGCTGCTGTGTGATGAGGAGGTGCGGCTGCAGACGGTGGTGCCATACCTGCTCACACAGCTGGCGGACGCCAACGCGGGCGTCAGGTGGGTACACTGTAGGATCAGCTGAACCCTTGCAGCTGGCACATGCTGTGACAAAAGCAAAGGCACTTACTGACTCAAAAAAGACAGAGGTGCTTGGTGGTGCCGCTGCAGGCTTCAAGCATGCCATGCACATGATGAGATGCAGCTGTTGCTCCTGCCAACCCACCCTAAACCGTGGCTACCCCTCTGTTCGTTGTGTTGCACATGTGTGCCTCACTCTCAGCTGACTATCAATGTCGGCTCCCGTGCCTGCACTCTGCTCGTGCACTGCTTGCAGGACGCTGGCGGTGCGCTGCGTGGTGCAGCTGATGGCGTCACTGCCCAAGCTGCCGCCAGCAGATGCCAAAGTGTACCATGACTACCTGCTGCCTTCGCTCAGCCTGCTGCCAAATGACTCGGAGGAGCTTGTGAGAGTGGGCTATGCGCTGGCTGTTGCACACCTGGCAGCAGCAGCACACGAGCACCTGCTCGGCATGCAGTTCTGCAGCGTGCAGCAGCAGCAGCAGCAGTACAGCAGCAGCAGCAGCAGCAATCTGGCGGCAGCAGCAGAGGCTGCTGCTGCTGCTGCTGTGAGTAGGGTGGGTAGCTCCCGGCAGTTGAGACAGCTAGAGAGCCAGAGCAGCAGCAGCACCAGCAGGCCAACTGGCAGCAGCACCGGCGGTGCTGCAGGCGACGACTCCCCAGCAGCCGCACAAATACAGCAGCAGCAGCAGCAGCAGCCGCTGGTGCGGTACGATGCTGAGATGGCAGCAGTGCGCAGCGCAGTGGAAAAGGTTGTGCTGGATCTAGTCACTGGCAGCCGCAGCAGCGCCGATATCAAACGGGGGCTGCTGAGTCATACACACCAGCTAGGGTTGTTTTTTGGCCGCAAAGACATCAACAATGTGCTGCTGCCGCTACTGATCACGTGCTTGAATGCCGGGGAGTGGCAGCTGCGGGGCGCGTTCTTTGGGGCGATTGCTGCGGTGGGGCCGCACACTGGGCGGGACAGCCTGGACGTCTTCCTGCTGCCATGTCTGGAGCAGGTGGGCAGGGGCAGGACAAAGCTTGACAGTTCGCAGCACTACAATGGTTATAGATTGTATATTTTCTCTCTGATGGTGTGTATCGCAGCTGGCGTGTTTTCCTGCTGCCATGCCTTGAGCAGGTGAGGTGGTGCGGCGATTGATGTTGCAGCTGCCTTGCTTTGGTTGTAGCCAATCTTGGTGGTGTTTGTGTTACAGCCTGGACGTGTTCCTGCTGCCATGCCTGGAGCAGGTGAGCTGGTCAGGCAAATCTTGTTGTAAGTCTCCTGGTCCCCTGCTTGTGCAGGACAGCTTGTGTTGGCGACAGCTGAAAGTCTAACTTCATGTCAGCAAATCGCATCACTCCTGCTGCCCCCCCCTTGCCTTGCTGCACTGCGCTGCTCACTCCTCCTTTTCTACACATCGTCCGCCTGCCACAACATGCCAGGCGCTTGTGGACAGCGAGACAGCAGTTGTATGCGATGCAGTGCGCTGCCTGGCTGCCACCTGCAGCCACCTTCGCAAGCGCTCGCTGCTTGCAGCAGCAGGCAAGGTGGCCCCACTGCTGCGCCACCACTCGGCAGCAGTGCGGCACAGCGCAGTGTGCTTCATTGCTGCTGCTGCGCGGGCGCTGCCGGCTGCTGACGTGTACACGCAGCTGGCGGTGATGGTGGCGCCGCTGCTGCAGCAGCAGCCGCTGATGCTGACAGGTGGGCTGGTGGCTGGCCGCTGCTGCTGTGCTGGGTGTGTGGGGCTTTCTCTTGTGCTACTCCACCATGTCATTGGCACTCTGGCCGATACTGTATCCGTCTGTTTGCATCCCACCTGTTGCTGACCGTGATGACACACCATGCGCCGCAGATGAGGAGCACTTGGCAGCCTGCCTGCACCCCTACAGCCAAGGCCAGGCTGACAGCAGCAGCAGAAGCAGCAGCAGCGCCATCAGCCGAGCTGCCTCAGGCAACCAGCCGGCACCCCTCGGGCTGCCCAACAGCAGCAGCAGCAGGTTTGGAGCTGCCGCTGCTGCTGCTGCTGCTGCTGCTGCTGCTGCTGCTGCTGCTGGGGCTCAAAGCGCGCCAGGTTCTAGGAGAGCCACTGCAGAGCGTGCTGGCAGCAGCGGCAGGGATACGGCAGTGCTCAATGCACAGCAGCAGCAGCAGCAGCAGCAGCAGTTGTCTGGCGTAGGGCGTGGTACGGAGCATGGTGCGCTAGGGAGCTTGCTGTCGCGGCCCGATGCTGTTGCCGTCAGGCGCAGCACCAGCAGTGGAGGCAGGGCAGGTGAGAGTGAGGCTGCAAAGGTTTGATACGGGGTTGGTGTGTGTGTGTGTGCAGGAAGGTATAGCTTTGGGTGAGGCTAGTGGTTGGCGTTGATAAGTTGGCCATGGGGTGAAGGGGCGTGGTGCGTGTGATGAATGGGTGCAGTGGGCGGTTTGGGTGGCTTGTGGTAAGGCACCACCAGTGGAGGCAGGGCAGGTGAGGGGGAGGCTGCAAAGGTTTGATATGGGTTTGGTGTGTGTATGGAGGAAGGTATGGCTTTGGGTGAGGATCGGGTGCTGGGTATGAGCTGGTCATGGGGTGAAGGGACGTGGTGTGTGATGAATGGGTGCAGTGGGCGGTTTGGGTGGTTTGTGGTAAGGCATGTGACACATCTGTGGTGACCATGTCACGTCATGGCACAGTTGCATAGTGTGCACCAAGTACAGTGTACTTGGTTCACCACAACTCTCGACTGACAATGGCGGCTTGTTGCTGTTGGGCCTGCAGGGGGACTGGCGCTGGTGTCACCGCTAAGCCCTCGCCAGCTGGATTCAGACCTAAACCTTGAGGGTTCAGAGCTCATGCTGCGCCCCTCAGCCCCAGTGTACTGCCTAGATCTAGATCCTGCGGCGTTGGGGAACAGTACAAGCAGTACATTCAGCAGTACAATAGGCGGTACAGCCTATGAAGGTACAGCAGCAGCAGCTGATCCTGCAGCAGCAGCAGCAGTAGGGTCATCAGAGTTGAGCTTCAGTGGGCTGTACTCTGGTAGGAGAGGCTACCGGCTGCAGGGCTATGTTGCATCTGACCCAGCAAGCAGCAGCAGCAGCAGGCTTGCGCAGAATGCCACCGTGCCTGGCCTGCTGGCACCTGCAGCAAGCCCCTCAGGATCTGCAACAGCAGCAGCAACTGTGTCAGCTGCTGCTGCTGCTGCTGCCAGCCAGCCTGGAGCATTCTGGCCGGGTCCCTCAGCAAGCTTAGGCATCACCGCAGCAGCAGCAGCAGGCTTCAGCAGGGCTGGCAGCAGCAGCAGCGGCGGCGGCAGCAGCAATATATCACTGCTGACTGGCATGCCGTCTGGCCTAGGGGTGGGCCCTGGTGGGCTGGTGGTGGGCCCGACAGCAGCAGGAGGTGGCGTGGGGCTGCGGCCGCGGCCCAAGAGCAGCCACACCGCTGCTGTGGAGAGCATTGCACGGCGGCAAGCTTCCCTGCAGGTGTGAGCTACAGCTGTATTTGACTGTGTAGGAGCTGGGTTATGTTGTTTTGTAGTCAGGCAGCTGGTGGATAGTTGCTTGTGTTGTTGCATGTGACTGATGTGGCAGCTGTGTGTGCATGCATCGATGTGTGCAGCAATGACAGCTGGTGTGGCTGCAGCCTGCGTGCTGTTGAATTAGCAGCACCAGCTGCTGCAGCTACACTTTTGGTCGGAAGGTGCGTGGCGGCAGTCACCATGTGACAAACTCGAGCTGCTGCTGCTGCTGCTGCTGCTGCTGCTGCTGCTGCTGCTGCAGGAGCGCTATGCTGTGCTGAGTGAGGCGCTGGCGCGTGACCCGTCAGGCCTGGAGGCAGGGGAGCGGCAGCAGCTGGAGCGGCTGGGGGCCACACTGCACAGGTGGGGGGTCCCTGCCTAAAGGATCAGGATGCGGTGGACCGCGGCTTGGCACACATAAAAAAGTATGTCCTGATGCATCGCGGGAAACTGTCGGCTGGTGTGGTTTCAACAGAAGGATTCATTGTACGAGCACTGGATCTGTCAATTGTTGATGTTATTTGTCAGGGCAGGTGGCTTCATTTGTCGCGCAATCGCGTGGCCACGGTTCCTTGTATCAAGGTGCCAGGGCATGCACTGGCTAACGGAATGACGCCTTGCCCTGCCTCTTTGCTGCAAGCAAAGCAATTCCTGAGCTGGCTGGCTAGCTAGCTGCACAGCACTTGTCGCATGTGCTTGCTGCGCTGTGGCTGAGACCAATGAGGAGGCTGGCTGACAGCATCCTGACCTCCATCCTGCTGCTATGTCCGCTGCGCTGTGCAGGCTGGTGCTGCGTCCCGGGTGTGATGTGCGCTGCGCTGCGCTGTACGTGCTGTGCCGTGCATGCGTGTCTGACTCAAGTCCCTGCTGCGCTGTGTGTCGCGCTGTACCTTGTGTGCTGTGCAGGCTTGCACTGCGTCCCGGGTGTGATGTGCGCTGCAATGCTGCGCTGCTGACGTATAAGATGGCTGCCATCACCAGCAGGGCGGCAGGGCCTGCCGGGGCAGCGCCGGGAGCAGCGGGTGCGCACTTATTCAGAGCAACCCTCCTGCACTTCATTGTATTATACGAATAGTACATAACACCATATAATTGCAAGCTTTGAATCAGAGTTGTAGTTGAAACTAACATCGACATACAAGATGGCTGTCATCACCAGCAGGGCTGCAGGGCCTGCAGGGGCAGCACCAGGAGCAGCAGGTGCGCAGCGCTGCCAGCACAACTGTGTCTGATGTTATGTGCCTCTCAACAGATGGCCGCTACAGCATGCGCACTGCTTGCCTGATTAGGACAACGCATGAAGGTGGCAATGCAGCAACCGGGGCAGTTGTCCACCGTAAGATTTGTTCAACACATCTGGCACTGCAGTATGTTGGAAGCTGCCTGTTCATCATGCACAGGGTGCATGATGGCGCACAGTAGCCAGGTGTGCACCAGGCGTCATGCTGGCCTGTTGGCTGTCACAGTGACTGTCACGTTGACCGTCACATTGGCTGTCACATTGACCATCTTGCTGCTGACGCTGCAGGCGAGCCGTCGGCCTCAGGGCTGCCGTGTTCGATGCCGTCATACTGGTTTGTTTGCCGTCATTTTGACCGTCATGTTGACTGTCATATTGACCACTATGCTGCCCTACTGCGCAGGAGAGCCATCGGCCTCAGGGCCTGCCGTGTTTGACGCCGTCATACTGGTTTGCTTGCCGTCATGTTGACTGTCACGTTGACTGTCATGTTGACCGTCTTGCTGCTGGCGCTGCAGGCGAGCCATTGTCCTCAGGGCCTGCCGTGTTTGACGCCGTCATGCTGGTTTGTTTGCCGTCACGTCGAATGTCACATTGACTGTTATGTTGACCGTCTTGCTGCTGACGCTGCAGGTGAACCCTCGTCCTCAGGGCCTGCTGTGTTTGATGCTGTGTCAGCCGCCATGAGCACAGGCATAGGACAGCACCTGCCTGGCCCAGGGCTTGAGGGCGGCAGCAGCACTGCTGGGGGTAGCGGTGCTGCTGCTGCCGCCGCTGCTGCTGCTGGGGGCCCATCCTGGCGGCCCAGGGGGGTGCTGGCCAGCCACCTGATGGAGCACAGGTAGGGCTTGGGGCTTAGGGACTAGGGACTAGGGCAGAGGGCAAAGGGATTTAAGGTTTTGATTCAAGCAGCCGCAAGAAAGGCTTGTGAAAGCCAAGCTTTTCGGTGTTGTCGGTGCTTGTCACCATCGATCTTGCCCTGACATTGCTGCTTCTCTTGTCCCCTCTGCCGCTGATGTCCCTGCTGCTCCTGCTGCTGCTGCTGCTGCTCATGTTGCTGCTGCTGGTGGCTGTGCTGCTGTCGCTGCCAGGTCTGCCGTCAACTGCCTGGCCACAAGCGCCAACGGCGCGTTGCTACTGAGCGGCAGCGATGATGAAACTGTCAAGGTGAGTGTTATCTCTGCCGTGTCTGCGTGCAACACATCACGTGCTCCTGGTCGGTGCTGTCTGGAGTGTTGTTGAAGGCAGTGTGCATGCTGTGTACACTGTGAGGCGGGTGTCTGCTAGCAAACTGCGCATTGTCAGGACTTTTGCCCATGCTCCTGCAGCTCCTCCCACAAAATATAGATTGCATCTGTGCTTGGGGGCTTTCAACTCCCTCTCACTCATTGCTCCGCTGCTCCTGCTTCTTCTGCTTCTGGTAACTTGTTGCAAACGAACACCTGAATGTGTACTTATTTAGGTGTGGGACGTGCGCCGCCTGGAGCGTGACGTGTCATTTGCCAGCCGCCTCACATATGCCGGCCAGTCGGGCCGCATCACGGGCCTGGCCCCCGTGCTTGATGGCGCCAGCGTGGCCAGCGGCAGTGCCAGTGGCAGCCTGCACGTGTGGCGTGTGGAGTACAGCAGCAAGCCTGGCGGCTGGGCGCCTGACAAGTACCGAGGTGCGCGGTTGTGCCTGTACATATGTGTCCTTGGGGCTCGGTTTGACGCAAGCTCAATCACAAAGGTGACGTATGGGCATGTCCTACTCAACACGACACCAAATGGTACATGCGCATGTGAACGGAACTCGTCGTAGTGCCACACAGCGCGCTGTGCTTGGTGGCCAGCGGCAGGCTTCATGTGTGGCGCGTGGAGTACAGCAGCAAGCCAGGCGGCTGGGCACCCGACCAAGTATCGAGGTGAGCGTACAACACACTGCATGGCATGTTGCTTAGAAGCAAAATGCTGTGGTGCCGGGTACATTGCGAGCGTGCAGCTTTACATGCTTGATTTATTGCCTTGTCTGCCACATTTGCACATATGACCGCAATGTATCTGATACAAACCTTGGTCGCCTTGCTGCCTGCTGTGCTGGGCCCCTGCAGGCATAACAGCCATCCGGCAGCTGTCACCGGGTGAAGGGGCGATCCTGAAGGTGCTGCCCTGGGGGGGCCACCCCAGCCTGCTGCTGTATGCCTCGCAGCGTGGCGGCGTGCACTGCTGCGACCTGCGCTGCGCGGCAGACGTGTGGCAGGTGTGTACCTTGTGCGTTGGTTGATTGTGTGCATTAACACATGGCACAATGCTGTTGTTTGTATGTTTGATATGCGCCTTACATGCCCCATGAAATGGTGAACTCGTCCTCTACTGTGCTGTGACCTGCTCTGCCTAGTACACGTGTGTGCCTGGCTCACAGGCTATTGCAACACGCTGCGGTGCGTTGCGTCAGCATCTATCATAGCAAGTAGCCTGTCTGCACCACTTGAGGCAGCGTTGCTTGACCAACGCGTTCAACACAATGATATGCCGCTGCAGGGGCTTGCCTCTCCCAGCCTGGGCCTGGCGCAGCAGCTGGTGGCTCCTCATGCACGTTTCATTCATTGCATTAGTGATGTACGATTTGAAGATGTGACACGACGTGCTAACGTATCTGCCTCATCTCTCCTGCTGCAGGTGCCTGCGTCACCCAGCCTGGGCCTGGCGCAGCAGCTGGTGGCCGACCCCTCAGGGCAGCACTGGCTGGCGCAGGGCACCAGCAGGGGCTGGGTCAGCCTGTGGGACGTGAGGTTCCTGCTGTGCGTGAACAGCTGGCAGCACCCGCAGCGGTGAGTTGCACCTGATGACCTTTCCTGTCTGCCTGCTGGCTGTAAGTGTTTGGGGTTGGGCTGGGCAGCTGTTGTGCGCTTCCTGCTGTGCGTAAACAGCTGGCAGCACCCGCAACGGTGAGTGGCGGTTGGTGGCTTTTTTTTGTATGGGATTGAGCTGGGGAGCTGGGCAGCTGGGCAGGCGTGATTCCTTGTGTGAACAGCTGGCAGCACCCACAGCTTGAGTGGCGGTTAATGGTATGCTGCTGCTGCAGTTGTGTTGCTGGCATGCATGCGGTTTCCTGCAAACCAAAAAGCATGCAGCGGCCCCTCATGCTGGAACACAAAACGACAGACACAGCACGCACGCCACATACCCTTGCCACGACCGCGTGCCCTGTGTGCAGGTGTGGCGCTGATGCCATGTCGCTGGCTGTGGCTGCACCTCTCCGGCTGGGCCTGGCTCAGGGCAGCCTGTTTCCTGCAAACCCACAAACACTAACCTGCTGCCCCTGACATTTCACCAGGCGGACCGAGCACGCAAATCACTCACACATTGCAACTTTGGGTGTTGTGCAGGTGTGGCATTGATGCCATGTCGCCGGCTGTGGCTGCACGCCCCTGCCCTGATTGCTGGACCCACGTGACCTTAACAAGCTATTCAGCCCCGCTAACTTTCAATGTGCATTGCTCGATCAGAACTGGCACGGAAATTTTCCCCGAGCCTGCCATGCTTATTGCCCTGTGTGCAGGTGTGGCATTGATGCCACGTTGCTGGCTGTGGCTGCGCTTCCCTACCCGGATTGCTGAACTCACACAACCTTTCCTGCCCTGTGTTGTGCAGGTGTGGCATCGACGCCATGTTGCTGGTTGTGGCTGCACGCTGTCTCCTGCAAACCAATAAGCACCCACCTGCTTCCTCTGACTTATCAACAGCAGTACAAAGCACGCAAGGTACTCACACCCAGCAACAACTCTCGGTGTTGTGCAGGTGTGGCATTGACGCCATGTCGCTGGCTGTGGCTGCACCTCCTTACCCCCAATGCTGAACTCATACCACCTTTCCTGCACCCCGGTGTGCAGGTGTGGCATCGATGCCATGTCACTGGCTGTGGCTGCACCTCTCTTAATAGCTAAACCCGCACAACCTTGCCTGCCCTGTGTCATGCAGGTGTGGCAGCGACGCCATGTCGCTGGTTGTGGTTGCACGCTGTCTCCTGCAAACCCATCAGCACCCACCTGCTTCTTCTGACATTTGAGCAGGTGAACCGAGCACGCAAGGCACTCACACATTGCAACCTTGGTGTTGTGCAGGTATGGCATTGATGCCATGTCACTGGCTGTGGCTGCACGCCCCTGCCCTGATTGCTGAACCCACGTGACCTTGATTCTGCCCCGCCAACAATTAATGAGCATCGCTCGATTGAGACTGGCGCGCAAATGTTTAACTTTCCCCTGATCCCACCATGCTTATTGCCCTGTGTGCAGGTGCGGCATTGATGCCATGTCGCTGGCTGTGGCTGCGCCTCCCCGGCTGGGCCTGGCCCAGGGCAGCCTGCCGCACCCCGGGGTGCCGCTGCTGTACATGAGCGCAGGCCTGCAGGAGGTGGGGCTGTGGGACGTGCTGGACGGCCGCTGCCACCAGGTGGGGACCTAAGCAGCATGAATGTGCCACATGTGGTATTGTACTGCCAGGAGGGTGTTGTGGAGTTGTGGATGTGTTGTTGTGGATGGGGCTGTGGGGCTATAGGGCTGTGGGCTGTACTGGACGGCCGCTGCCACCAAGTGGGTCTGCGGCACTTCCTGTGGCCTGTGTTTCAAACCTGTTGGACTGTGCTGATGCACAGCTGTTGATCTGTGCCTGTTGCAATGGTTGCAATGCATATGTCAGCATGCAGCAGGGAAACAGTTTTATAAACAAAGGACACATTTGATATCAATGTCTGTGCTGCTGTGCATGGCTCTCATAAAACGTTCAGAACTAACATTAAGACCAAAAAATTCAGATCCATGCATGCTGGTTGCTGCTGGCCGCATGTGCTGCGTGTGCTTGACCGGCAAGAATCCCAGCTGCGCAACCCGCAGCCGCCAGCAGCACTGCTATGTGTGTTTGGCCTGGGGATCAAATCTCTGCATTGCTGTGCACAGCTGAACATCACCAACCAAGCGTGCTGGTTGTTGCTGGCCGCAGGTGCTGCGTGTGCTGGACTGGCAGCAGTAGATCAACCTCTAGTGTGCTGTGCACAACAGAAACATGCAAGCTAAACCGTTGTTGCACTTGGTTTGCTGCAGGTGCTGCGTGTGCTTGACAGGCAGGAGTCGCAGCTGCCCAACCCGCAGCCGCCAGCAGCGCTGCAGCCGCCGCTGCCCACAGCCGCCGGCAGCAGCAGCAGCAAAGCAGCAGCCGGCACCCACAAGCTGGGCCTGCAGCAGCCCCTGGCACAGGGCGGATCTGCTGCTGCTGCTGCTGCTGCTGGTGTGCGGGCTGGTGTCGCGCACGACAGCAGTGTAGGGCTGCCGCCGCACCACGGCATAGATGTGAACCAGCTTGCCAGTGAGCTGAGCACGCACCTGGCAATTGACCAGATCAACTCGCCACAGGCT
Organism: Tetradesmus obliquus; assembly: GCA_030272155.1. Lineage (NCBI taxonomy): Eukaryota > Viridiplantae > Chlorophyta > Chlorophyceae > Sphaeropleales > Scenedesmaceae > Tetradesmus > Tetradesmus obliquus. The sequence goes on along the minus strand of CP126196.1, from coordinate 2,942,329 downwards.
AGGTGCGTTGACCTATGTAGGTCTGCTGGGGTTGCTGTGTCGGTATGATGATGTTTCACTCACTTTGGGAGAGGGGGCACATGTGGGTCCTGGCACCATCTGCGGTTTGAGCCACAAGATGATGGAAGGGCTTTTGTGATCCTTGGCAGGATGTTGACCGCACCACTTGTGATGACCCAATCAGCCAGTTGCTGCAGTTATAACTGCATGTTGCAAATGCTTGTGTTGCAGACAACAAGTGTGACGTATGGTACTCCGACTGACCCAGACCCTCCTCTTCTTGCTGCTGCTGCCGCTGCTGCTGCTGCTGCTGCTGCTGCTGCTGCTGCTGCTGCTGCTGCTGCTGCTGCAGGCTGTCTGGTGTGACCGCGCTGCTGCCGCTGCCGGGCGGCGCGCTGCTGGCTGGCGGCGCTGACCGCTGCGTGCGCTACTGGGACGCGCCATGGCCTGAGCGCTCCTACATCGTGGCAGGGCCGGTGTGGCCTGATGACACGGGTATCATGGAGCCCACCAGCAACAAGCTGCAGGTGATGATTAAACATTATCGTGGCCCCACCAGCCGCTGTCACGGCAAGCTTGCAAGCTTATATTCAGAGACTGGCGTACTGCCTTAGCTGACGTTGCTGCCACCGCCGCCGCCGCTGCTGCCGCGGCCGCCGGTGCCCAGCCCCTTGCACCGCTACAGCAGATGTATACCTGACGCATGGTTTCATCTGCTGCTGCTGCCACGGCTGCCACTGCTGCTGCTGCTGCTGCTGCTGCTGCTGCTGCTGCTGCTGCTGCTGCTGCTGCACCACACACAGGTGCCCAGCCACGTGTACCGCTACAGCAAGCGCGCCTACAGCGGCGTGCCCGTCATCGAGGAGCGCTGCGGGGGTGAGGGCCCACGCCTGGTGACACCTGATAGCAGCCCCGACCTAGGCAGCAAGCTGCGCAGCCATGAGGCGGCACACGGGGATGCTGTCACGCAGCTGGCGATGGTTGATGGCGCAAGCAGGCTGCTTGTTAGCGCTAGCAGGGACGGCTGCATCAAAGTGTGGAAGTAGGCGCTTCCTTTTGGGCTTAGCGTGGTAGGAAGGCAGGTATTCATCCCACTCAGGCTGAGCATGCAGCACAGAGTAGAAAGAGAGTGGCGTATGTGTGCAGGCGTGCGTCGCAACAGCCCTGACCTAGGCAGCAGAAGCTGCGCAGCCATGAGGCGGCACACGGGGATGCTGTCACGCAGCCTGCGTGACCATGGTTGATTAAATGTTGAAGGTGCAAGCAGGCTGCTGGTCAGTGCCAGCAGGGACGGCTGCATCAAAGTGTGGAAGTAGTTGTGGTGCACTAAAAAGCATATAGCGTAACTGCATGGAAGGAGGCGGCTGGCGTGTATGTTGTCAACGTCTGGCTTGTACGGCAAGGCGTGTATGGGAGGTGGTGTTACGTACATGCTGCCAGGTACTGAACACTTGGGGCGGTCTGCTGCTGCTGAGGCTGGTATTGCAGAGGCTGAATGCTTGCAGTGAGCTGTCACGCTGGTGTTGGCAACTTGCTGGCTGCAGCATTTGGCCTATTGCCACTGCACAGGAAGGTCACATGTGGTGATGATCAACGTGTATTGCCCTGCAACAGTTGATCCAACTTGCACGTCATTGCAGCGGCAGCCACCAGCTGCCTGCGCAGAGTTGCAGCCTGCAGTTGACGAAGATGACCTGTTAGAGCTACGCCTGCGCTGCTCAACACAGTGTGTTCAACAAGGTGATGTTTGTCACAGGCTGGCTACGTTCCAGCTGCCGCTGTTTGCAACGCTGTAGCCGTTGACAGAAGGCTGTGCATCCCGTTGTTTGCTGGCATACAAAGTGCTCAACAGCCCAAGCCGTCAACTATATCAAATAGCGGATGGATGTTTCAACCCTTTCAAAGCTGTCGGCAATCGCACAAATTTCAGGAGTGCAAGGCGCTCCGGAAGACTTTGACGTAGGCATGTAGCAGACCCCCAAAAGAGCATCAGCATGTTACACGCGCTAACGGAAACAACACCCACAATGCGCAGCCTGCTGCGGCACTCCCGGCGGCCTGCCGCTGCTGCTGCAGCCTGCAGCGCCGCATCGCGCATCCGCTGCTCCCCGCCGACGCTACTGCATCAGCAGGCTCGGGGTGTGCTGCTGCACCCATCACGCGTCACCATCACCAGCAGACAAACGAACAGCACAACCAGCCCGTGCTTTGTAAGCTTGGAAAGCAAAAGCTTGAAAAGCAAAGCGGCGGCTGGCTTACTCGTCCTCCTGGCTGCGCAGGCGTGCTGCCTTGTTAGTGAGCGCGATGTTGAGGGTGGCGGCGCGCTCCACAATCTCCTTGCGCTTGCGCGCGGACACGTCGTGTGCCACCTCCGCGCAGAACACGCGGTTGTGCATCAGCAGCATCTCCAGGTCCTTCACGTTGTGCACCAGCACCTGCAGCGGGAGCAGGGAGAGCAAACAACAGAGCGTGAGCAACAACATTGGACTGCATTGATACATGGGTGGAAGAACGAGCATAGGCCAGCAGCTAAATGCGCAGTGGAGGCATGCAGGGTGCATAAATGTTGCGTCACAAAGGCCACAGGTGCCGGGCACCCCGCTGCATGACCTACGTGCCTGCACATGAACAGTACACAGTGCAGAATCTTCGCCTGTGCCCATGTGCGAGCTGCATGCAACAGCTGCTGCCTGCGCCTGCTGCCCGCATGCCTGTCATGCAATGCTGTGACAACTTGGCGTGTTACCCCTGCTGCTACACTCCTCAACATTGCTGTGGACTACCCAGCCATCCTGCTGCTGCTGTTACTGACTACTGCAAACAGGCCCTGCATGAGGCATGCATGCAATATAAATGTGTGTATTGCTGCTGCTGCTGCCGCTGCTGCCGCCTCTCCTCACCTTCTTGAAGCCGTTGGGCAGCACGTGCCTGTCCTTCTTGTTGGTGCCATAGCCGACGTTGGGCATGCGGATGGCACCCTTGAACTTCCTGCAGGCAGAAAAGATGACAGCAGACAGTGCGGAGCCAGCAAACATCAGCAACAAGTGCATGGCTACGCAGCTGATAATGTTGGGCATCCGGATGGCACCCTTGAACTTCCTGCAGGCAGCAGCAGATGAATGCAAACAAGGAGGCAGTGTGAGAGAGAGTCAGCACACGTCAGCATCAAGTGCATGGCTACGCAGATGGTGATGTGGGGTGTCTGGATGGCACCCTTAAACTTCCTGCAGGCAGCAGCGGATGAATGCACATGAGAAGGCAGTCTACGAGAGTCAGCAAACGTCAGCATCAAGTGCGTGGCTACGCAGATGGTGATGTGGGCATTTAAAGGACACCCTTGAACTTCCTGCGGGGGGAACAGATGTCACCACATGGTGCGCAGCCCGCCCACATGAGCTTCAGCATCGGCTGCATGCTTTGGCAGCTGCTGCTTTCACCCCTAAACCTTATTCCATGAAGCCACCACATGCTGCAGCCGTTTGATGCATCCCAACCAATCGGCGTGCTGAAGGGAAGACGATGTGCAGCCGTTTGCTGCGTTCAACTTCGTTTGGACCCTGCTGGTGCCGTGACAGTTTACTGCAGTTGATGGAGCTTCCATGCCCGCTGCCTCAACTCAGCCTGTCAAGCCAACTTCACATGTAAGCCCTGGCACGGCTGCTGAGCTACGTGCGCCCCCGTGCACACCACATCACAGCATTGCAGCTAAGCTATCTGCAACTGCCCGGCGCGATCGGCAATACTGCCGCGGCCGCTGACAAAGGCCCGCGGCCACAACCGGCCAACTCTGGCGACAACAACCTGCTGCATGCTGCGAGCGGCCCCAAGTGCCAGGCAGGCCGCCGCTGCTGCTGCCCCTGCCGACAAGACAACGCCGCAGCGGCGCGCCGCAGCCCTGCTCCTGGTGCTGCCCGCCACCCCCCGCCTGATCTGCACAGCACGTTTCCGCTGGTCCAGCAGCGGCTGCCCTTGTCTCCTGCTGCCCCCTGCCAGCCGTGTTGTTGCACAGCGCTGCCATCTGCCCTGCTGCTGCTGCACTTCCACACTCAACTGCCAATGCCATCGCTGCCTTTCATCAGCTCGCTGCTGCTCCAGCTGCACCTGCTGCCTGCCTTGAGATCCCCTGCTGCTTACACGCCTATAGCTGCCCAGTAGCTGCACCACACAGTTGTGATGCAACATCACAAAGCAGCAGCGTGGGGCGCACCTGCGCACGCGTCCATCGATACCCTTTGGCCGCCTCCAGCTGGGCTTCACGCACAGCTTCCTGTCGCTCTGGTGGCGGTCAAAGTGGTTCTTGCGCTTGACCTGCTTCTTGCGCTTGACAAGTGGCTGCACCATCTTGACAATCTGCAGCAGCAGCAACAGCAGGCCGCGCGCATGCAGGCGGTGAGCACAGCAGCGCCCTCGACTGGCGCATGGCCTGGCTTATGGTGCTCAAGGTGCTGCACGGCGGCTGAGATCGCTCCTGTTGAGCGACTGCGTAGCCCTCATGCGCATAAGCTTCCCTGTTAAAGACTGGGGCCACTGCTGCTGAAATGTGCTGCTGCCAGCCATCACTACTGCCTTTGGAGAGTTCACGCAGGAAGGTGCTGTTGCACGCAGCTCATACAATCGCCAGTTGCTTAAGAACTGTATCGAGCAGCTCCTGTGAGCCAGAACCCATTGCAGCTGCGAGACACAAGACTGCGATGGCAGGCTGCTGCCTTTCGAGCTGGGGTTTGATGGCTGCTTGAAAGTATGGCAAAGTCTCCTATGTAAAACAAATCATTTGATCAACCTGCTGAGCCACAGCATGCCCGCTACTTCAAAAAGCAGACGAGCAGCCGACGCCGGTGCCTGCCTCACCTGCTCTGCTCCTAACTCCGCAAGTTGGGCAGGCTGAGCCTTGGAAGAGGACGAAAACGGAGCACCGGCTAGGCTATCAAGCTCGGTGGCCCCGAGTGTTTAGCGGCAAAACCCACCGGCATCCTTGTGAGCTGCTTTTACGACAACTGGCTCAGGTTTATATGCGCAAGCATAGCAATCAAGACGATGAATCACGTCCACACCACTGGCGTGCACATCAGCTGTACAGCCAGACAGCTCCAAAGCTGTCTCACCTTGCAGAGCAGCCTGCTGGCAATACATCATTTTGCTGTGCATACCAAGCACTTAGCATGCAGTAGGTTGAGCAGTTACAAACAGTAGAGTTGCAGGCACTTCACGCTGCTGCACAGGTAGCACTACACACCATGATCAGTACCACGATGCCAGCCAGCCTGATGGCCCATGCTTATGGGAAACACGAGCGAGCAAGACACATCTGCTATGCAGATGCCAGCCAAAAGCAGCCAAAAGCAGGATAATTCATATGAGACCAGGTAGGTGATATCCCAGCGTCTTCTCTCCAGCAGCTGCGCATCAGCACAGCCTACTGATCATGGCGCTGATCACCAGGAGCAACACCACACTGTGACAGGGGGCCCCGGGCAGCACTGGAGCAACAGCATCATGCAAGTCCACTGAAGTGCTGCTTTTGGCAAGGTCTAGAGACACAAGCAATTGTAAATGCAAGTGGAACATGATGTGGATGGGGGCAGCAGCAATGCTGTGAATGCACGTTGCAGTGCAGCCGTTAGTGGTCAACCACAATCAGGTGGTCATGAGTCATGACAGGCGCTGCGCAGAAAAGGACACGTGGTGTGTTTGTGCTTCAGGTACTGGAGCAGACACATAACATAAACGTAGACGCAACATGCAGTTCACCGTGTCATCTTTTTACACATCATCACCACACACGTCATCACCATACAGGTGCAACAGGTCACCTCACCCTGGTCGGCACATGCCTCTGCAGTAATGTCAGCATTGCTGTGACTGTCGGCACAACAACAAAAACGCTGTCATAAGTCAACAATGAACTGTACAAAACTGGATTAGTGGTGATGCACACAATCCACAATACTACAGGTGCCAAGGCATCACACTCGCTGCCACAATCACCAAACATCGGGCGGCATGCATTGGGGCATTCACAAGTCCAGCACATCAAACACAAAACCACACAGAAGAGGCTTTGATGCAGCCTACTTGAAACCTAGCAACTTCTTGCGCACTTTGTCGCCTTTCCTCTCCGGGGGCTTTGCAGCCCTGCCTCTGCGGCCACCAGCTGCCCCTGCACCTGCAGCAGCAGCAGCAGCCTCTGCATCCAGTTGCTGCTGCAGCGCTGCAGCCACGCCTTCGTCAGTGAAAGCCCCAGCGATGACTGCCCTGTTGTGAGCAGAGGCCTCCTCGCGGCGGCTACGCTTGCTCTGCTGCTGCTGCTGCTGCCGAGATCCACCATCTTCCGCTGCAGCTGCTGCTGGGAGTGCTGCTGTGCAAGCATGGGTTAATGTCTGCTCTCCATTCCCAGTGCTGCCTGCTGGTGCTGCCTCACTCCTGCGGGTGGGAGCAGCCTGCTCCACAACAGCAGCCCCTGCAACCTCTGCTGCCGCACTGCTGCTGCCGCCAGCCAGGGCTGCTGCTGTGCCAGCAGTCTGCTTGGCAGAGGCTGCTGGCTGCGGCCGCTTTTTGTTTGGCACGTAGTAGCTGGCTGCATAGCCCACCAGCTGCTGCAGCCTGCAGGATCACAGCAATCACGGGCCAGATACAGCGAATGCGACAAATTGTGAGTCCACAGGCTGACAAGCACAGCAGTTGAGGCTGGCGCAGCTGATGCTTTTAATCGCCCCCAGGACGCCAGCCAGCTAGCCAGCCACTTGTTACGCGAGCCGCCCAGCCCTCATTCTGGAATGCACACAAAAGAACGCCTTTTTTTTTGTCTTCCGGTGTCAATGGCAGGCTCATCCCGCAACAGCAAAGCCATACGACTACTAGTATTCCCGTAGCCCATGGGCAGCTTACTTGTCCTGCGGGATGCTTGTGTTGGCATCCACGGCCCCCCAATGGTTGTACAGCTCCATGCCATGCTGGTTCACGCTGTAATGCGCCAGCAGCCAGTCGCTGCCTGACACAGGCAGCTGCGGCGCTGACGCAAGCAGCTTCTCCCTCAGGCTGCGGTCCAAGGATTTGGAGCCAGGGTCTGCCGCTGCTGCTGCGGCTGTGGCGGCAGCGGCGGAGCCAGTTCCTGCTGCTGCTGCAGCTGCCGACGTTTTGGTGCCGTCTGCATTGCCCGGCACGAAAGCAGCAGCAGCAGCAGCAGCAGCGCTGGTGTCCTGCTGAGCTGGCTCGTCAGGCTGGCTGTGGTGCAGCCAGCGTGCCTGCTCATGCTGCTGCACGACCTCTTTTGGGATGATGTGGACACCTCGCGCCATCGCTGTTGGATCTCGCAGGTTGGCATACACATCATGCGCCCGCTGCTGCTGCTGCTGCTGCTGCTGCTGCTGCTGCTGCTGTGCAGCCTCGTTCAAGTGCTGCCGCAGCGTGCTGCCGATCCTGATACTGGAGGTACCAGCTTGTGCAGCTGCTGCATGCTGCTGAAGCTGCATAGGCTGCTGCCCTCGGCTGGGCAGGCTGCCTAGAGCAGCTGCTGTTGCAATGTCACCAAGACTGTCAGCAGCAGCAGCAGCAGCAGCAGGCAGGCTGCAGCTTGAGACTGCTGCTGTGGCTGGCTGACGGGCATCCTGCTGCGCGCGCTGCACAGCAAGATTCTGCGGCTGCGACTGGCCAGCTGCAGCGCCAGCAGCGACGCCATACACAGCCGCCTCCGACAGGTAGGCCTGCAGCAATAACAGCAGGCGAAAGCGACAGGGTAAAACTCAGCAGCTGCAACAGTAAAGTAATGCAAGAGCCAGCCGGCGTGCTGTGTCAGGGTGACTGACAGTAACCTGCTGCCAAGCCAGGGCTGCATGCAGCAGGTCTATCTGACAACACCGCAACACATCCTTAGCACTGTACTGCAGCCTACCTGCATCTGCGCTCGCACATCCACCACAGCACGCAGCAGCCGCTGCCGCTCCTGCTGCTGCCGTTGCTCCGGCAGCTGCAGCTGGGTGAGGATCCGCAGCCAGTCCAGCAGTGGGCCTGCTGCTGCCAGCTGTGCCTGCCGTGCCAGGTCAGCCAGCTGCTGCAGCACTGTCTCGCTGCGGGCCAGGTGGTCTGGGTCAGGTGCCCTGCAGGCGTACAGCAGCAGCAGACACCATACATTATGCAATCCTAGTAGGTGAGCAGCCACGGTCAGGACAGCTGCATGTGATTACTTTGCTGTTGGCCATGCTCGTACAGCAATGCCCTTGATGCCATGTTCACCACCACATACATGCAACAGTACGTGGGAAGGTGAACCGCTGCAGCTGTGTCTGTCAATGACGCTGCTGTTTGGGCGCACTAAATGAAGTAAGGACGCATCAAGCATTGCGTGCACAGCTACACCCACACAGCACACACGACTATGCTGCAGCTGTCACCAGCTGTTGACAAGGAGATTGCATTGCATTTTGCTTCTGCTGCAGTGAGCGAGCAAAGTGAACGGCTGTGACAGGAGCCCACTCACATTGGCTCCTGGAAGTCTCCAACCAGCTCATCCATGTCAAAGTCAGCGTCACTAGCAGCCTGCGGCTGCTGACCACCAACATCCTCCCATTCTTGGTCTTCATCAGTGCCTTGGGCGATAACAGCTGCTTGCACCTCTGCTGCTACTGGCTCTGTGTTTGTGGTTGCTGCATCCGACGCAGGACCCTCAGCTCCCTGTGCTACTGCATTGTGCAGGTCCTGCTGCTGCTGCTGCTGCTGCACCTCATCTGCAGCATCTGCAGCTGCATCCTGCTCCTGCAAAGGATGCTGCAGCACAGGCTGCTGCAGCAGCTCAAAGCACTCCCGCATCTGGTGTAGCAGGCTGTCCAACTGCTGCCGCTGCTGTGGCCACTCCTGACTGAGCTGCTCGTAGCGGCCCAGCAGCAGCTGCTGGTGCCGCCGCTGCTGCTCGGCCTCTGCAGCTGCTGCTGCAGCTGCCCGCGAGCTGATTTCTGGAAACTTGTACTGCTTCTTGAGGTATTTGTATGCGGCTGTCACCTGCATCACAACACAAGGCACAATGAGCAACAAGCAGCAACAAAGGTGCATCACCTAGGGGACCACGCCTGGCAGCAGACTGCAGATGCGTTGCTGATTGCCATCACCAGTGCAGAGCTTTCTAAGTAACGCCAGCACCCATGCGCAACCACCAGCCAACACTGCATTAGCACCCATGCATTGCTAGTCGCTGATGCACCACAGTGCAAGGATGCAGGGCAGTCACAAAAACAGCAGCACACTTTATGAACCGTAATTTGCACACCTGAGGGTAGTGCAGGCCCCAGGCCTCATGCCACTTCTCTATCACCTCCAGCGACCTCTCGCGCAGCGCTGCTGCTGCTGCTGCAGGCGGCGGCAGCGGCTTGTCAGACTTGTGCCCCACCCCCAGCTCCACAAACTGGCTGAACTGTCCTGCAAGCACCCGCCTGAAGCACTTGGAGCGGCTGAAGAGCACGTTGCATAACTCAACTGCCAGCTTGCGCGCCTGCAGGGCAAGTAGGCGAGACCAGATCAGAGAGCAATGAACACATGCGTTGCATCCCAGAAACAGCTTGCAAGAAGCATGCAGGGTGAGGCATGTGCAACAACAAGCAGGAACATGGTCAGGTTGCGCTGACAAGGATGTCAGTTGCTTTCCGTGCAGGCCACAGCGGCGCATGCAGTGCCCAAGGTTGCATCACACATTGCTGAACACCAAAGAAATCCATGCTGCATATACACTCAACAGGCGGCACGTAAGGCCCTGCGCATGCTTGGGGCACTGCGAAGCCACTGCATGCCCACCTGTGCATTGTTTGCTGCCAGCCTGTCCATCAGGCGCGCCTGCGCATACTCTACAAGCTCATCGCTGCACCTGAGCAGGGCCTTCAGCTTGCCCAGCAGCTCGGGGTCTAGTTGCGTTGCCTGTGGCTGCGTCAGGGAGACCAGCAGCGTGCCAACCTGCTGCACAGCTTTGAAGTCCATGCGTGCTGTGCCTGCTGTGCTTTCCTGCTGTCACAACCAACTCAGCTTGTCTGCTTGATGCCCACTGGGCATCGTATGCACGCAAACGGTACCTGTCACGTGCTCCAGCGATAGATGACCGCTGGGACCCGCTGAGCAACGGGCTGGGCTATGCTTGCCTGTGCCAGTGGGTGGCAGTGTGCCTGACGCTAAATGCTGCTGCGGCGAGTCAATTGAATAACTGACAATCTGCATTCTGAAATGAGGTGTAATCGGCGTTCCAATGAAGGTGTTGTTGTGCCCAGCAGGTTTGGCGTGAGGGTTTGCTACTTCCTGCAGGATCGCCCTCCTACAACGTTGCTTATGGAAGGAAAGCAGCTGTGACCGCGCACTCCGCAATCGCTAGCCCTTGCCATTATCCGTTGGCTGCACTTTAAGCAGAGACAGGGATCCCAGGTGCCCGACCCTAAGCAATGTCTTGTGTTCTGCTGTGAGTGTGCACATGGGCACGCACCCGCCCTAGTATTTGCCTTGATGTTGACCACGGGCAGCTGGCTGGAAATATGCTGCGCTCGCTGAAGGCCAGTCTCAAATCTGGCAAGAAAGCGTCAAGCAGCCCTAAGGAAGAGGCGCAGGCGGTCACAAATAAGCAGACCACGAGCGCAACTGTTAAACAGGCAGCCCCCGCGGCCAGCAAGCAGCCAACGGTGAAGGAGAAGCCGGGCCT